>CM051460.1:328291313-329657458 GCA_028095005.1 Rhynchospora pubera
TGACGGGGTTTAACTGAGACTCCGGTCAAAGCGCTTTGATTGAAGGCTTTCTCTTTATAATCCAATCCTTTTGAATTTTGAAAATTATAAACTTATTCTTTACTGTATAAAGAGTTTAAAAATAGATTAGTGTTATCGAATAACATGTCATTAATGCACAATCGGTTGAAATTCTCCAATCCTGTCCAGAACGCACATTAGTTGCACTATATGTGCCTAATTGTTATTTATAATCCAATCCTTTTGAATTTTTAAGATTATAAACTTATTCTTTACTGTATAAAGAGCTTAAAAATAGATTATTGTGATCAAATAACATGACATGAATGCACAATCGCTTGAAATCTCCAATTCTGTCCAGAACGCATATTATTTGCACTATATGTGCGAAATTGTCATTTATAATTCAATCCTTTTGAATTTTTAAGATTATAAACTTATTCTTTACTGTATAAAGAGTTTAAAAATAGATTTTTGTGATCAAATAACACGTCATGAATGCACAATGGCTTGAAATTCTCCAATTCTGTCCAGAACGCGCATTATTTGCACTATATGTGCGTTATTACCATTTATAATCCTATCCTTTTGAATGTTTGAAATCATAAACCCATTCTCCACTGTATAAAGAGCTTAAGTATAGATTATTGAGATCAAATGACTTGAAATGAATACACCATCGCGTTAAATGCTCCAGTTCTGTCCAGAACGCTCATTATTTGCAATAGATATGCGTAATTGTCATTTATAATAAAATTTTTTTGAATTTTTAATATTATAAGCATATTCTTCACTGTATAATGAGCTTAAATACAGATTATTTTGATCAAATAACTTGAATTAAAGCACAATCGCGTGCAATTCTCAAATTCTGTCCAGAACACTCAATATATGAACTTTTTGTGCGTAATTGTCATTTATAATCCAATTCTTTTGAATTTTTAAGATTATAAACTTATTCTTTACTGCATAAAGAGCTTAAATATAGATTATTGTGATCAAATAACTTGTAATGAATGCACAATCGTATGAAATACTCCAATTCTGTCCAGAACGCACATTATTTGCACTATATGTGCGTAATTGTCATTTATAATTCAACCCTTTTGAATTTTTAAGATTATAAACTTATTTTTTACTGTATAAAGAGATTAAAAATAGATTATTGTGATCAAATAACATGAAATGAAAGCACAATCGCGTGAAATTCTCAAATTCTGTCCAGAACACTCTTGATTTGCACTTTATGTGCGTAATTGTCATTTATAATCCAATCCTTTTGAATTTTGAAGATTATAAATTTATTCATTACTGTATAAAAAGTTTAAAAATAGATTAGTGTGATCGAATAACATGTCATTAATGCACAATCGGTTGAAATTCTCCAATTCTGTCCAGAACGCACATTATTTGCACTATATGTGCCTAATTGTCATTTATAATCCAATCCTTTTGAATTTTGAAGATTAAAAACATATTCTTTACTGTATAAAGAGTTTAAAAATAGATTATTGTGACCAAATAACACGTCCTGAATGCAGAATCACTTGAAATTCTCCAATTCTGTCCATAACGCGCATTATTTGCACTATATGTGCGTTATTACCATTTATAATCCTATCATTTTGAATATTTGAAATCATAAACCCATTCTGCACTGTATAAAGAGGTTAAATTTTGATTATTGAGATCAAATGACTTGAAATGAATACACAATTGCTTGAAATGCTCAAGTTCTGTCCAGAACGCACATTATTTTCACTTGATATGCGTAATTGTCATTTATAATCCAATTCTTTTGAATTTTTAAGATTATAAACTTATTCTTTACTGTATAAAGATTTTAAATATAGATTATTGTGATCAAATAACAAGTAATGAATGCACAATCGCTTGAAATTCTCCAATTCTGTCCAGAACGCGCATTATTTGCACTATATGTGCATAATTGTCAATTATAATTCAATCCTTTTGATTTTTTAAGATTATAAACTTATTTTTTACTGTATAAAGAGATTAAAAATAGATTATTGTGATCAAATAACACGTCATGAATGCACAATCGCTTGAAATTCTCCAATTCTGTCCAGAACACGCATTATTTGCAATATATGTGCGTTATTACCATTTATCATCCTATCCTTTTGAATGTTTGAAATCATAATCCCATTATCCACTGTATAAAAAGCTTAAATATAGATTGTTTAGATCAAATGACTAGAAATGAACACACAATCGCGTTAAATGCCAATTCTGATTAGAACGCTCATTATTTGCAATTTATGTCCGTAATTGTCATTTAAATCCAATCCTTTGAATTTTCAAAATGATAAACTTACTCTCCACTGTATAATAAGGCTAAATATATATTATTGTGATCAAATGACTTGAAATTAATGCACAATCGCTTGATATTCTCCAATTTTGTCCAGAACGCACATTATTTGCACTTGATATCCGTAATTGTCATTTATAATTTAATCCTTTTGAATTTTTAATATTATAAACTTATTCTTCACTGTATAATGAGCTTAAATAGAGATTATTGTGAACAAATAACTTGAAATGAAAGCACAATCGCGTGAAATTCTCAAATTCTGTCCAGAACGCTCATTATTTGCAATTTTTGTGCGTAATTGTCATTTATAATCCAATCATTTTGAATTTTTAAGATTATAAACTTATTCTTCACTGTATAATGAGCTAAAATACAGAATATTGTGATCAAATAACTTGAATGAAATCACAATCGCGTGCAATTCTCAAAATCTGTCCAGAACACTCATTATGTGCACATTTTGTGCGTAATTGTCATTTATAATCCTATCCCTTTGAATTTTTAAGATTATAAACTTATTATTTACTGTATAAAGAGCTTAAATATAAATTATTGTGATCAAATGACATGTAATGAATGCACAATTGCTTGAAATTCTCCAATTCTGTCCAGAACGCACATTATTTGCACTTGATATGCATAATTGTCAATTATAATTCAATCCTTTTGAATTTATAAGATTATAAACTTATTCTTCACTTTATAATGGGCTTAAATATAGATTATTGTGATCAAATAACATGAAATGAAAAGCACAATCGCGTGAAATTCTCAAATTCTATCCAGAACGCTCATTATTTGCACTTTTTGTGCGTAATTGCATTTATAATCCCATCCTTTTGAATTTTTAAGATTATAAACTTATTATTACTGTATAAAGAGCTTAAATATAGATTATTGCGATCAAATAACACGTAATGAATGCACAATCGCTTGAAATTCACCAATTCTGTCCAGAACGCACATTGCTTGCACTATATGTGCGTTATTGCCATTTATAATCATATCCTTTTGAATTTTTGATATCATAAACTCGTTCTCCAATGTATAAAATGCTAAAATAAAGATTATTGTGATTAAATAACTTCAATTGAATGCACAATCGCGTGAAATGCATCAATTCTATCCAGAACACTCTTTATTTGCTTTTTATGTGCGTAATTGTCATTTATAATCCAATCCTTTTGATATAAACTTATTCTTTACTGTATAAAGAGTTTAAAAATAGATTATTGTGATCAAATAACAAGTCATGATTGCACAATCGCTTGAAATTCTCTAATTCTGTCCAGAACGCACATTATTTGCACTATATGTGCGTAATTGTCATTTATAATCCAATCCTTTTATATTTTTAAGATTATAAACTTTTTCTTTACTGTATAAAGAGTTTAAAAATAGATTATTGTCATCAAATAACACGTCATGAATTCACAATCGCTTGAAATTCTCAAATTCTGTCCAGAACACGCATTATTTGCACTATATGTGCGTTATTACCATTTATAATCCTATCATTTTGAATGTTTGAAATTTATACCAATTCTCCACTGTATAAAGAGCTTAAATAAAGATTATTGCGATCAAATGACTTGAAATGAATACACAATTGCGTGAATTGCTCCAATTCTGTCAAGAACGCTCATTATTTGCAATTTATGTGCGTAATTGTCATTTATAATCCAATCCTTTTGAATTTTAAAGATTATAAACTTATTCTCCACTGTATAATGAGCTTAAATATAGATTGTTGTGATCAAATGACATGAAATTAATTCACAATCGCTTGAAATTCTCAAGTTTTGTCCAGAACGCACATTATTTGCACCTGATATGCGTAATTGTCATTTATAATAATATGCTTTTGAATTTTTAAGATTATAAACTTATTCTCCACTGTATAATGAGCTTAAATATAGATTATTGTGCTCACATGACTTGAAATTAATGCACAATCGCTTTATATTCTCCAATTTTGTCCAGAACGCACATTATTTGCACTTGATATCCGTAATTGTCATTTATAATTCAATCCTTTTGAATTTTTAAGATTATAAACTTATTCTTCACTGTATAATGAGCTTAAATAGAGATTACTGTGAACAAATAACTTGAAATGAAAGCACAATCGCGTGAAATTGTCAAATTCTGTCCAGAACGCTCATTATTTGCACTTTTTGAGCGTAATTGTCATTTATAATCCAATCATTTTGAATTTTTAAGATTATAAACTTATTCTTCACTGTATAATGAGCTAAAATACAGATTATTGTGATCAAATAACTTGAATGAAATCACAATCGCGTGCAATTCTCAAATTCTGTCCAGAACACTCATTATGTGCACTTTTTGTGCGTAATTGTCATTTATAATCCAATTTTTTTGAATTTTTATGATTATAAACTTATTATTTACTGTATAAAGAGCTCAAATATAGATTATTGTGATCAAATAACATGTTGTGAATGCACAATCGCTTGAAATTCTCCAATTCTGTCCAGAACGCACATTATTTGCACTATATGTGCGTAATTGTCATTTATAATTCAATCCTTTTGAATTTTAATGTTTATAAACTTATTCCTTACTGTATAATGAGATTAAAAATAGATTATTGTGATCAAATAACACATCATGAATGCACAATCGCTTGAAATTCTCCAATTCTGTCCAGAACGCGCATTATTTGCACTATATGTGCGTTATTACCATTTATCATCCTATCCTTTAGAATGTTTGAAATCATAATCCCATTCTCCACTGTATAAAAGGTTTAAATATAGATTGTTTAGATCAAATGACCAGAAATGAATACACAATCGCGTTAAATTCCAATTCTGTTTAGAACGTTCATTACTTGCAATTTATGTCCGTAATTGTCATTTATAATCCAATCATTTTGAATTTTCAAGATTATAAACTTCCTCTCCAGTCTATAATGAGCTTAATATAGATTATTGTGATCAAATGACTTGAAATTAATGCACAATCGCTTGATATTCTCCAATTTTGTCCAGAACGCACATTATTTGCACTTGATATCCGTAATTGTCATTTATAATTCAATCCTTTTGAATTTTTAAGATTATAAACTTATTCTTCACTGTATAATGAGCTTAAATAGAGATTATTGTGAACAAATAACTTGAAATGAAAGCACAATCGCGTGAAATTCTCAAATTCTGTCCAGAACGCTCATTATTTGCACTTTTTGTGCGTAATTATCATTTATAATCCAATTATATTGAATTTTTAAGATTATAAACTTATTCTTCACTGTATAATGAGCTAAAATACAGATTATTGTGATCAAATAACTTGAATGAAATCACAATCGCGTGCAATTCTCAAATTCTGTCCAGAACACTCATTATGTGCACTTTTTGTGCGTAATTGTCATTTATAATCCAATTATTTTGAATTTTTATAATTACAAACTTATTATTTACTGTATAAAGAGCTCAAATATAGATTATTGTGATCAAATAACATGTAATGAATGCACAATCGCTTGAAATTCTCCAATTCTGTCCAGAACGCACATTATTTGCACTATATGAGCGTAATTGTCATTTATAATTCAATCCTTTTGAATTTTTAAGTTTATAAACTTATTCCTTACTGTATAATGAGATTAAAAATAGATTATTGTGATCAAATAACACGTCATGAATGCACAATCGCTTGAAATTCTCCAATTCTGTCCAGAACGCGCATTATTTGCACTATATGTGCGTTATTACCATTTATCATCCTATCCTTTAGAATGTTTGAAATCATAATCCCATTCTCCACTGTATAAAAGGTTTAAATATAGATTGTTTAGATCAAATGACTAGAAATGAATACACAATCGCGTTAAATTCCAATTCTGTTTAGAACGTTCATTACTTGCAATTTATGTCCGTAATTGTCATTTATAATCCAATCATTTTGAATTTTCAAGATTATAAACTTACTCTCCACTCTATAATGAGCTTAAATATAGATTATTGTGATCAAATGACTTGAAATTAATACACAATCGCTTGATATTCTCCAATTTTGTCCAGAACGCACATTATTTGCACTTGATATCCGTAATTGTAATTTAAAATTCAATCCTTTTGAATTTTTAAGATTATAAACTTATTATTCACTGTATAATGAGCTGAAATATAGATTATTGTGATTAAATGACTTGAATTGAATGCACAATAGCGTGAAATGCTCCAATTCTGTCCAGAACGCTCTTTATTTGCAATTTATGTGCGTAATTGTCATTTATAATCCAATCCTTTTGAATTTTAAAGATTATAAATTTATTCTCCACTGTAAAATGAGCTTAATTATAGATTTTTGTGAACAAATGACTTGAAATTAATTCACAATCGCTTGAAATCTCCAATTCTGTCCAGAACGCACATTATTTGCACTATATGTGCGTAATTGTCATTTATAATCCAATCCTTTTGAATTTTTAAGATTATAAACTTATTCTTTACTGTATAAAGAGTTTAAAAATAGATTATTGTGATCAAATAACACGTCATGAATGCACCATCGCTTGAAGTTCTCCAATTCTGTCCAGAACGCGCATTATTTGCACTATATGTTGTTAGGAAATTGCCCAATTTTAATTTTGTGACTAATTACTAACTAATTAATCCAATTAAACAAAGAGCAAGAGAGATCTAGTACGTAAACCATTCGACACAAAGAGAAAGGGGTGGAATTTGTACCTCCCGCGAAATCGTATTCGCGGGGCTCGATCCTACGGCATGGGAATCGATGGGGTGCTCTCCTTCGCCTCCTAATCGCGCGCCTCGAGTCCACCAAGGAAGCTAACCATTCTCATAGGTCCTATGCTAGTAGAAACTAGAGGAATGCTCATCCCTTTACTATTCTTGAACTAATTTTAGGAATAGCTATTCTCAACACATGAGACCTATTAATAATCAATGGAAGAGAGCATAAAATGGAATAGAGAAAACCAATTTTCTCTCTTGAAGGTGGCGGCTAGAGAAGGAGGTAAGAGGAGGAGAGAGAACTAGGGTTGGAAGGCACCAACTAGTGGTCCTTATATAGAGATCAAGTCCAACCTTCTCACCTCACTATTTACTCTTTTGCCACTCTATGGCCGGCCTAATAAAGGGCCTAAATGGGCCATTTACATTTTATTGTTTAATCTCTCTTAGACCTATTATATCAATTATATAATGGGCCTATCCAATTGATTATATTTGGGCTCATATCGGCTAATTAAATTAAGCTTATTTATTCAATATAATTCCTACAATTATATTAAATATTGTTGAGCATAATTAATTATCAACTTAATGATAATTACTTTAGGATAAGTATATGTATTAAATTAATTTCTATATGATCCTTTTGATATAATTAATTATAACGGTTTGCAACAGTATATAATTAATTAATCAACACATCATATTTTTGCATTCTCCAATGCAAACAAATCAATTAATACACTGTATGGTTAAAGTCCTATTTGTGTGACCCTTTGAGGATTTATGCTATGTTGGACATGGAATTAAATCGTTATTTAATTCCAATAATCATAAGCGGTATCTAGCAACACGTTATGACTCCCAATTCGCATAAATAGTGTACTGCTACAATATTTCAATCCTGCATAAGAGAATAATTAGTTTCTCTATTTTGATTCTTATGTCACACGATATCATCGTATAATCCAAGATAGGAATGTGTCATTCTTGCAGATTATACGTTTCTTGATCTAGAGATAATTGTATAAAGTTGCATGCAAACAATCTATCTCCATCAAGGGGCCCAAACAGATATCGTCACTCACTAAGTGAATTAATGAGGGACATACGGTTTTCTTGATGATTAACTTTTCCCCGCACAATTTAAGAGAACATAAATAAAGTCCGTATAGCAGCCCTTATCGGGAATCAGCGGTAGACAGTATTTATTGAACCTATCCTCATGTGGAAAAGATAAACATCTCAAACTTAGAACCAAAATCATAACGAAATAAACAATGACACATAACACAATCCATATGTTTATTTCGATGGGTCAAGTCCTGTGCTATGTTCCATAACATACACATATGCAATTAAGTTGGTAACTCTTTACCTATGATTAGTAGAACTTAATCATCACTTAACTTGCATACTAATCTTATAAGATAATTAATGTTCCTTGTTAATTATCAAGATTATGGACCGTTTAGATTTATCATTGTCATTCTAAAGAATGATCCACAGAGATCTACTATTCAGATCCTCAACCTGAATAATCTGTCAATAATAAACCTAGGAACAGATGATAAAATATCATCCCATACATAAACTAATAATTAAGTCATTAAATTATTGACTTCTAGGACATAACTCTAACAATCTCCCACTTGGCCTAGAGTCAATCAATAGTGACTTCTAGCCAACGAAGAATTGAGAACAATGTCATATATCTACATATATACATGTTTCGGACCTCAAAATAAATAATACGCTTAAAGCTAGTTACTCATACGTCCACCACGTATGGATGCATAACTGCATCTCGTATACTGCTCAAGGTAGAGGTCATGCTAGAGTGTTCGCTGTGTTCGCGAACCTATCCAAAAATTGTTCGACCATATATATACATATATACTCCTATATATATTCTTGATCACCATCATATGATATCAAGTGATATCGTTATAGATCATATTTGAATCTCCAATGTAACATTGGGCTCTTTAGGAGTATGTTGTGGTTCGAGATGCTTAGAACCATAATAACTCAACTAAAAAATCGATCCGAAATAAACTTCTTTTATTGCTTCACAAGTTGCTATGTATTTTATTTTGGTGACGGAAACGGTTGTAATATTCCATTTAGAACACTTTCTAAACTTACAACACCACCTTTAAGCAAAATATGTAGCTAAATTGTGATTATATCAATCTTTTGAAAAACTTTTATTAGTGTAACAACTTACACGAGATTTCTTTCATCTTAAGAGATGAAACATTATATCGCTCTTTCTCATAATGTACTCGAGGATATCCTTGATTATCGTCCAAATGTGTCTCTCTTGTATCCATTTGACAACTGTTTGTCATATCCTTTGGATACTACACATTGGGGCATATGCATAAATATGGCGTACGAAATGAAACTCATAATGAAAGAATGCTTGAACTATTTCATGCACTTTCTTGAATTGAGTTGCATTAGACCGAGTTAAACACTCAAGTCATGCCACGTGACGTACAGTTAGACATCCTTTCTTGGAGTGTAACTTTCGTGTTTCTAGAACACTTCGTCAATATATGCATATTTGCTCAAACCTAACATCCATCATAATCTATCTTTATAGATTTTGTTTCCTAGGATTAGGTGATTTCGCCCAAGTTCTCATTTGAGAAAGCATTCTCCAAAGAGATCTCGACAATATTCATTTTCTTAATGTTATTCCCAATTTAATGAATTGTTATCTTGAACAATACAAGTAATACAATTATGCTTCCACTGAATATCTTGTATATACAAGATACTTTTGACGAAGTTCAACTCCTTGACTTCATTGTCAAAACTTTTATTCCAATCTCCACAACACTTGCTTTAATCCATTAATGGATCCTTGAAGCATGCGTATGTTTTTAGCAATACATTAAATAAAACCTCGATTTGTGTCAAATGCACAACATCTTCCTTCATTCATACGAAGAAGGCGGTTTTATGTGTTTTTCCATATATCAACATATATGAAATACAACTATTGCTAGAATGATCTTTATTGACTTATACATAGCCACAAGAAAGAGATTGTGCTTTGTACGTAGTCAACTAGCCATCGACTTAGACATAGCTACAAGCGAGAAGCCGCGCTTTGTACATAGTCGATTTGTTATCCATGTCGATCTTTCCTTTTGAAGATCTAAACGTTCTTGATGGATTGCTCCTTCATGAACATCAACCAAGGTCTATACCTTGTTGTTATACATAGATTTTATTTAAAGATCATATGAATTCAAACCATATATGTGGAATCGGATCGTTCCATCGTTTCCTTGTTTATCAACGGATTCTCATATGCTAAGTTTGAGAATGTCGTGAAGCCAATGCACCAAACGGCTTAGGCAATCAACTCTCGTTGATCTTTTGTAGGATTGGTACTTGAGGTTCATGAACTACTTCCACAATGAATTGTCGAACGAGTTCTTGACTCCTCATATATTCCATGAGTTTCTCGAATCATCATCAACTCGTGAGATGGTTGAGTCCTCATTGGAAGGAGCGTACTATTAAACTTCTTTCAAAACAACTTGTGAATGAAGTTTCGCTCAACTCCCACTAAGTACCATGTATGGAGTGACAAGTTTCCCATAAGAGTACTTCTTGTAGTGACGCATAAACTATTTTAATGCTCACTTTACTCCCACTACTTCTTCTTGAGAATTTCAATTCATCAAGACTACATTATGATTAGCAACAACTACTTTGTTCTTATCATATTCGTGGAAGTAGTGCCTTTTAATATAAAGCATCCTACAAATTCACAGTGTCTTATTTGGTTTAAGCTTACAAGTCATCAATACTTAAAATAAGCTTCTCAACACCAAATCTCGAGAAGTATTATACTTAGAGATCAAAATCTCGTAAGATATCTTCTTCAATAGACTTTAATGGAACACCATTCAGTGTAAACAATATTGTCCTCAAACATAATTCCCTAATACGAGTCGAATAAGTCAATTTGATTTATTATCGATCGAACTATACAAAATATTGTTCGATACCTCCATTCTTGGACATATTATTCCTCATGGAGCGAGTTATGAAACTTCTTTCATACTCTTTAGATAATATTTCAAATTATACGACTTAACTCCTTATTTACCACGATTAATTGTAAGACTTCTATTTTTCTTGAACGGTCTTTTAAACTTCACTCTTGAACTCCTTTGAACTAGTCAAAAGGTTCATACTTATACCTTATCAAATAGATATGTTAATATCTACAATGATCGTTGGTCAAGTAGTAAAGTATCAATAACCTTTCATTACACAAGTACTTATAGGTCTTTATACATCGATATGTATAAGTCCTAATTAGTTCACTTGTCCTTAAACCTTCATAGGTTAGAGGCGCTTTTGTCATTTAACAAACATGATTCGCATATCAATCGATTTGAAATCGAATTGAATTACGAGCTCAACGTTATGTAGACTCTCATAATGCGATTCTCGTTTATGTATGTGACTAAGCGGTTATATATAACATGAAAGTCAAATACTTTATGTCAAGTCTTACGCATCCTATTTGTCATTCAAAAATTGCTTATCTATTTCAAGCAAATTCAATCAAAATGCATGAAATCATATAAACAAATCCAGAATAAAAGAACTTGTCTTTTATTAAACATAATCATCCATTTCATCGAATATGAAGTGGAGATGTTTTGAGAAGTTAGGATTAAGGTATGCAACCTTCAATTCCTAAACAAACTCTTAATAAAGATAACTCTACGTATTCAATGGTAATGACTTAGACGAACAAGTCATTGCCTATACGGAGTTTACTTTACATCTCTCGAACATTCTCTTATTCTTCATTGCCAACACATTTCGTTAAATGCGAGCATATGAACTAGTATCAAGTTACTAGTGTGAATTAGAGATAGTGAGATATTTTGAACGACAAATACTTCTTAGAATATCACAATCATGGTATTTCAGACAACCTTTCAAATGCCTCCCATAAAACGGCAAATGAAACATCTCATGTGACACATGGTCATCAATGAGAGTCTCGAAATTTCAACTCATACCTTGGTGAAGTATTTCTTGAATACTTAACCAATCACCTTTTTGCATCAACAAGCGTGCATAAAGGTAATATTATATCCTTCATAATTCCAAAGAGATCGAATGACAATATCAACAATCCTTGATATCGGAGATTAATATCTCTAGTCATCAATTAGCTACTTCAATCTTTCGATTTGTAAGCTAATGAAACATTCATATAACTTCTTTTAAAAGAATAATCTCTTGGTCAACTCATATTCTTTATACTCAATCATAAATGACGAAGTTAATATCTACTTTCTCCAAGAACACTTTCTTGAGTAAGCGGATGAGAACGTACGAGTTAATTTTAGTCCATATGAATTCTCTAATTCAAAGGTCTAGAAGTTTTGAATGAGGATATTAGCCATACGCTTTATTGAATAACTTTTCGCCAAAAGTCAATCAATCATCGCGATGCTACGTTCGGGTAGTTTGAGGAAAGTTTTGGGAATTGACATGCTCAAATTTCTCTTCACTAAGATCGTGTCTTAGGAATCGGTATTACTTCTTTAAGTAAATACCCTTTAGAAACGAGTTTGTTCATTTTTCAAAGATTGATCGCAACAAAATTAACAATTTTAACATCTATAACAAAATCAATTTACGGTCATTTAGTTTATGCAATTGTTTTATTTATAACAAATAAAACTCCCACTACATTTATTTAACGTCCCAAATGTAGTAGGTTTTCCAAGATCCCTATTTTCGTTGAGATGGTGCTAGCGTCGGCGTGACACCAAAACAACTAGATAAGGTAGGTTCTCCAACCAATCATTCCATATGATTCTTGGTTTGTGAAATATCACATGTACATCCACAAACTTTGCCCCGATGTCCAATCCGATTAGAAAACATCGTTAAGTAACCTTTCTCTATTTGCTCCTAGTAAATCCGATTTACACCCCGACACGGATGATGGAACACGATGTCCCACGTCGGCGAGAATGCATCAATGAACGATCATACACGTTAGAAGGGGATAGAGAGAAGGAGGGCGATTTAACTTAATCATGTTTTGTTTGGGACAATCAATCATATGACACTTGTTTGGTGGTCGTGTAAGCATACACCCATACCTAGCCTATGACAATTCATAGCAATCACAAGTAATCACATATAAGCATCTCATAGTTGTGGGTTTGTATGGCTCCCGCTTGCATTAGTTTCGCCACATCGTCCATGGAGCAAAACTAATCTAATCCTTGCCCTCCCACTAAATTCTATAAGGATCTAAATCCTATATAAAATAAAGGTGCAAAATACATGTGAAAACATCCTATTCCCATCCTAACCTTAGGGGCATGCAAGCCTCACAAGTTACATCAAAAATTAATCAACAAATTAATTAATTAATGGCACCAAAGGCCGCATTACAAACATTCACACATGCATTCAAATACAACCACAAGGCATTGAGTCTTGAGCCATACTAAACCCACTATCCACCTACAAAACAAAGTTAGCACATACAAGCACTTTGTTTCCAATTAACGATTTTCAAGCATCTTTGCGATTTGTTTGCCATAAGTAAATTTCGTGTACAAATTCTCAATTTTAAACAACAAAACTTGTTCAAATTCATTTAGAAAGTTCTTTCAACATCCCATAACTGAAAGGAGATCAAACAAGGAGTTTTCTAATTGTTTTCAACTAATTTGAATACTTAGAAAAAAACAGTAATTTATTAAAAACGTAACTAATGGAATCCAATAAAAACAAAGGTTTTAGGTCTCCAAAAAATCTCAAATAAATTACTTAAGCTCCTTATCAAAATTGTGAATACCAGTAAAAATTTCAAGAAGAGATCTTAAACCATCTGGGAGAATCAAAAATGACAAATCTCTTACAAGTGTACGAAACACCGTTATGAGACTTTCAGCTTATCCTCTCAACCATTTGGTCTGTTAGACCACCTTCTAATCAGTTTTTATATATACAATATACATAGAAAAACTAGTTTAGTCTATAGGCTAACTATCCATGAAAAGAAAACCACCAAGTTCAGTTCAAAAAGTTCGAGTTACAAACTAAACAATCAACAAATTCTGTACTGGAACAGATTGTCGATCGAAATGTTCTAACCTAGTTGAAGGTCCAAACTTCCACGAAAAATTATGAAATTAATTTTCCTGGAATCCTAACTCAAAATAGAACAACTCCATTTAAACAGAATTTTTAAAGGAGTTCTCAGTTGGTACAGTTTATTAGAACAATCGATTTGCTCAACAAACTGGATCTGACGAGATCTTCCTTTTCATACTTGAAAACCCACAAATTAATCCAAGTCATGCAACAATTTATACATGCTCAGAAAGAGCTTCAAGTCCTCTTTAAATCTAGCCATAGAACACTGGTACTTATATTCAAAATATAAATCTTTCAAGCCATTCAAACAGGACAGTGCGAGCAGAAACTGGTTCTGCGCACTGTCGCCGTTTTATTCACAATAAATCTATACTAATTCAGAAAAATGTGAATCCAACGCCAAAAGAATCACAATCCAAAGATCTACAACTTTCATGTAGATGGAAAGATCTTCCAGAGAACATATCACATCGAAAAATGCGAAACAACACAGAAAATACCATTTCCAGACAGCAAACAAACGCATCATCTCTACTAATCCGTTAATTAGCCAATTTCTCTTAATTAAGTGTCAAAATAGCTTAAGTACGACCATGTGCTCTGATACCACTGTTAGGAAATTGCCCAATTTTAATTTTGTGACTAATTACTAACTAATTAATCCAATTAAACAAAGAGCAAGAGAGATCTAGTACGTAAACCATTCGACACAAAGAGAAAGGGGTGGAATTTGTACCTCCCGCGAAATCGTATTCGCGGGGCTCGATCCTACGGCATGGGAATCGATGGGGTGCTCTCCTTCGCCTCCTAATCGCGCGCCTCGAGTCCACCAAGGAAGCTAACCATTCTCATAGGTCCTATGCTAGTAGAAACTAGAGGAATGCTCATCCCTTTACTATTCTTGAACTAATTTTAGGAATAGCTATTCTCAACACATGAGACCTATTAATAATCAATGGAAGAGAGCATAAAATGGAATAGAGAAAACCAATTTTCTCTCTTGAAGGTGGCGGCTAGAGAAGGAGGTAAGAGGAGGAGAGAGAACTAGGGTTGGAAGGCACCAACTAGTGGTCCTTATATAGAGATCAAGTCCAACCTTCTCACCTCACTATTTACTCTTTTGCCACTCTATGGCCGGCCTAATAAAGGGCCTAAATGGGCCATTTACATTTTATTGTTTAATCTCTCTTAGACCTATTATATCAATTATATAATGGGCCTATCCAATTGATTATATTTGGGCTCATATCGGCTAATTAAATTAAGCCTATTTATTCAATATAATTCCTACAATTATATTAAATATTGTTGAGCATAATTAATTATCAACTTAATGATAATTACTTTAGGATAAGTATATGTATTAAATTAATTTCTATATGATCCTTTTGATATAATTAATTATAACGGTTTGCAACAGTATATAATTAATTAATCAACACATCATATTTTTGCATTCTCCAATGCAAACAAATCAATTAATACACTGTATGGTTAAAGTCCTATTTGTGTGACCCTTTGAGGATTTATGCTATGTTGGACATGGAATTAAATCGTTATTTAATTCCAATAATCATAAGCGGTATCTAGCAACACGTTATGACTCCCAATTCGCATAAATAGTGTACTGCTACAATATTTCAATCCTGCATAAGAGAATAATTAGTTTCTCTATTTTGATTCTTATGTCACACGATATCATCGTATAATCCAAGATAGGAATGTGTCATTCTTGCAGATTATACGTTTCTTGATCTAGAGATAATTGTATAAAGTTGCATGCAAACAATCTATCTCCATCAAGGGGCCCAAACAGATATCGTCACTCACTAAGTGAATTAATGAGGGACATACGGTTTTCTTGATGATTAACTTTTCCCCGCACAATTCAAGAGAACATAAATAAAGTCCGTATAGCAGCCCTTATCGGGAATCAGCGGTAGACAGTATTTATTGAACCTATCCTCATGTGGAAAAGATAAACATCTCAAACTTAGAACCAAAATCATAACGAAATAAACAATGACACATAACACAATCCATATGTTTATTTCGATGGGTCAAGTCCTGTGCTATGTTCCATAACATACACATATGCAATTAAGTTGGTAACTCTTTACCTATGATTAGTAGAACTTAATCATCACTTAACTTGCATACTAATCTTATAAGATAATTAATGTTCCTTGTTAATTATCAAGATTATGGACCGTTTAGATTTATCATTGTCATTCTAAAGAATGATCCACAGAGATCTACTATTCAGATCCTCAACCTGAATAATTTGTCAATAATAAACCTAGGAACAGATGATAAAATATCATCCCATACATAAACTAATAATTAAGTCATTAAATTATTGACTTCTAGGACATAACTCTAACATATGTGTGTTATTACCATTTATTATCCTATCCTTTTGAATGTTTGAAATCATAAACCCATTCTCCACTATATAAAGAGTTTAAATATAGATTATTGAGATCAAATGACTTGAAATGAATACACAGCGTTAAATACTCCAGTTCTGTCCAAAACGCTCATTATTTGCAATTTATGTGCGTAATTGTCATTTATAATCCAATCCTTTTGAATTTTCAAGATTATAAACTTATTCTTCACTGTATAATGAGCTTAAATATTGATTATTGTGATCAAATGACTTGAAATTAATTCACAATCGCTTGAAATTCTCCAGTTTTGTCCAGATCGCACATTATTTGCTCTTGATATGCGTAATTGTCATTTATAATAAAATCCTTTTGAATTTTTAAGATTATAAACATATTCTTAACTGTATAATGAGCTTAAATACAGATTATTGTGATCAAATAACTTGAATGAAAGCACAATCGCGTGCAATTCTCAAATTCTGTCTTGAACACTCATTATGTGCACTTTTTGTGCGTAATTGTCATTTATAATCTCATCCTTTCGAATTTTTAAAATTATAAACTTATTCTTTACTGTATAAAGAGCTTAAATATAGATTATTGTGATCAAATAACATGTAATGAATGCACAATCGTTTGAAATTATCCAATTCTGTCCAGAACGCACATTATTTGCACTATATGTGCGTAATTGTCATTTATAATCCAATCCTTTTGAATTTTTAATATTATAAACTTATTCTTTACTGTATAAAGAGTTTAAAAATAGATTATTATGATCAAATAACATGAAATGAAAGCACAATCGCGTGAAATTCTCAAATTCTGTCCAGAACACTCTTGATTTGCACTTTATGTGCGTAATTGTCATTTATAATCCAATTCATTTGAATTTTGAAGATTATAAACTTATTCTTTACTGTATAAAGAGTTTAAAAATAGATTAGTATGATCGAATAACATGTCATTAATGCACAATCGGTTGAAATTCTCCAATTCTGTCCAGAACGCACATTATTTGCACTATATGTGCCTATTTGTCATTTATAATCCAATCCTTTTGAATTTTGAAGATTATAAACTTATTCTTTACTGTATAAAGAATTTAAAAATAGATTATTGTGATCAAATAACTCGTCATGAATACAGAATCGCTTGAAATTCTCCAATTCTGTCCAGAACGCGCATTATTTGCACTATAAGGCGGGTATCGAGTAGGAGCGGACATGAAAAGAATTAGCACCGTAGGATTTTACGAAGGGCCTGATCCTGTGCGCTATAAGCTTGCCGCGCGACGCAGATCCTGACACAGTATCTGGATCCGTCACAGAATTTGAACGAAGCAAAAAAAAAAAAACAATATCGGAATAAAAGAACCTGAATCTAAAGCTACCTGTGCTCTAATATGCACGTGGCAAATCTCCAAAGAACCACATCACTAACTCAGCATAATATGAATAATATTTAAACCAAAAAGCATCTCTCATCAAAAACTCAAAAATCTTATAAATTAGTGTCATATTCTCCATTTTCACAAAATAACAGTGCAACCAAGCTCAACCCCTTTAAATGAGAAATATATACATGTCACAGAAGTTGAATAATATCAGAATAAAAAATCCAGCAGCTAAAGCTACCTGTAATATGCAAGTGGCAGATCTTCAAAGCACCGCATCACTAACTCAGCATAATCTGGACTTAGTATTCAAACCAAAAAGTATATCTCAACTAAAATTTAAATCTTATAAATTAATGTCATATTCTCCATTTTCACAAAATCTCTTATAGGTCCAAAACCTTCTCAGAGCAAGCCTAAGTAAACTGGACCAATTTGAAAGAAAGTCTAATTCTCACCTTGAGACTAAATGACATAACATCCTAACACTTAAGCAGATGGGATTTCAACCTCCCCATCAGATATCTCAACTTGAAGGTCTTTGGGGTCCTTCCCATCTACTGTGCAACCCACTGAAACACACGTACCAAGGATTTCCTTCACGGTACCAGCAAGGTCCTTAGCCATGGAACGCGGCCTCATGACACGGGCAATTTCAATGACATCATCAAGAGAGATATTTCCACTGTGTTTAATATTTTTAACCTTTTTCCGATCTCTCTCTGGCTCCTTGAGTGCCTTAATCACCAAAGCAGCAGCAGAGGGAACCACAGTGACCTGTTTGATAAACAATTTATAATTGTAGTCAGCATCTGGCACTGTTAATATAGTTATATACAAATGGCAGTTGTGTTCATCAAACAAAATGCAAAGCATGACAACATGATAAGTAAACACAAACTGCTGGTAAATAAGTGTACAATTGCGACCATTCCAACAGTGCACTTAGTAAACTTGAATCACCAAAGGTTCATTTATTTACTTAGTAAAGACAGAATACAGAATCAAAATTTGATGGAACAAAAAATTAATTTTATATGGTGAACAGCCACATGACATAACCCCAGTTTAACATACCAGCATGTTCTAAGAATTCTAACTAGCAGATGGTGTATAAGTACATAACCGCTGTATAATAATCAGACAGGTTCTAACAGTTCTGACTTATTGGGTACAAATTATCATAATAATTATAAAAATTGAAAAGTCAAATGCATTTGTTTTCTACATGCAAATTAAAGGATGCCTTATAATATATAGAGCAACCATCCTACACTAAAATGCTTAGATGTTGATATCTTATGTCACATAACAAGTTATTGACATACAATAAAAAATAACATACAACATTACATTAGATAAACAAAAAGCAATCACAGAACTTCATAGGAAGTTGCTTCCATACATACTATGGGCAAATATTTCACTAAAATACATAAAAACGGTTCCTTAATTCTAGATGGAGTACCTTAGCTTGACGATTCTGGACAGTGAGCTTGACAGTGACGCGCAACCCCTTCCAATCCTTAGCAGTCTCCTTGGCGATATCTTCTCCGATCTTCTTCGGAGAGAGACCGAGCGGACCGATCTTCGGCGCGAGGGAGGAGGCGGCGCCTACTTCTCCGCCGGTGACTCTGACGAAGACGTCGACGACCTGACTCGGGTCGAACTTGGGAGGCATGGCGACGGCTGCTGCTCTAGGGTTGAATAGGGTTTAGTGACGGCGAATGGAGAAGGGAAGAGAGAGACTAACGATTTTTGGTTGAGAGAAATTAAACTCGGCGAATTGAAATGGGCTCGAGTTGATTAACTTAATTGGGCCTGGAGTTGGGAGGATAAACGGCTTTTTGGAAACAATTTGAGAATTCCATTAGGAAGTGGAAGTCACTAAGTCAGGAAGTCTGGTTCGGCTTTTTGGGCAGGAGCCCAATTCATTTCATAATAATTCTACTCATAAGGGGCGTTTGGATCGCTTAGGAATAAAGGCCCCGTTTGGATCGAATGGAAATAGGAGGAATAATGTCTTTCTAGGTGTAAATTTATTATAAACAATCCAAACTCTTCACAAAGTTACATACTTACCAATACTTTTCGTCTAAGAATAGGCTATTCCTCTTATTCCAAGCAATCCAAACGGAACTAAGAGAAATAGCCTATTCCTAGACGGAAAATATTGGGAAGTGTGTAATTTTGTGAAGAGTTTGGATGGTTAGGAATAAATTTTTGCCTAGAAAGAGACTATTCTTCTTATTCAGAAGCGATCCAAACGGCCCTATAAATAGCTTTTGAAGAAAGGCCCTATAAATAGCTTGTTCGTTCTCTGTTGAATGACTCAAAAAATAATAATAAAATTCTAATCACAAAATCTTAACAAGAATAAACTTTGTATGAACTGTGAACCCCAACATAGTATTGTTGTTTCATTTAATACTTGTGTTAGTCTCCGGACTAGTCTGGAAAATGATGGATAGATTATATAAAATCTGTATATATAAATATATAGAGCATTAGAACCAGCATCTCTATATTAAAAACTTAAAAAGAAGGGTCCAACTCCACAGTCGCATATCAAATATCAGAGCAGATCTATATTTACAAATTAATATATTATTATATGAATAAAACTTCAATAATTGTCCACGCAAAGAAAATATAACATAATCAACTTTATGATCATTAAGAATGGAATTTGATTTGTTATCTAAAGGTTTATGTAGATATTAGAGTAAATCAAGTCATAATTTGGAAAAGAAACAGTAATAGTTAATTTTTTTTATTTGAAACAAATGTCGTAATAACAATAGAATATTTGTTTGAACTTCACATTGGGACATTATTTTTTTAATACAAAAAAATCAATTGTATTGCTTTCTAACTATGTAATATTCGAAGTTTTTATATAAAAAATATGTTTCCTAAATACTCTATTTGGGCATAAGTCATGATCGTTTATACTTGTAATGAACATACTCTGCAACCGTGGATGTTTTCATTTTTTTATCTAGTTCTAATACTATGCAAATGTTCAACAATTGGAATGTTTCATTATCATCATTTACTTGAGCTCAACCAACATATGAGATTGAAATGAATTTGTTTTGATGAGACCGATTTGCTACAATAGAGTTGAAACACCCAACTATATATGAATTTGGCGAAACTTTACTACAAAATAATAATAATAATAATAATAATAATAATAATAATAATCGGAATTGGTAAAAAAGAATTGAAGAGATGGCTCAATTATAGATATATTGTGTAGTGATAATAAAATGATCTAACGGTGATTGTTATCCTTCATGATGATCTTAGATTTGTTTTATATGTTTAGCCATCAAGTTTGTTTTTAATTTTTTTCCTCAAAATTTCAAAATGTCAACACAAAAAAGAATCACTAATCATTCACAAAAATATTAAAATTAAATTAATTAGTAATGTGTTCCTAAGCAAAGTTTAATATAGCGCTTATGCGCAACACTATCATTTGACTTTTTAAGTTTTAACGGTCCAACCTGAGATAAAAATGGATAGCCATATACTATTTATTAAAAAAAAAAAAATCACTTCGGGGTTGCAACTTGCAAACGCCGAAGATGCCAAATTTTTACTTCGGGCTTTTGAACCCAGGAGTTACGTAGTTAGTTTTAATTTTAATTAGTATAATATTTATCTTTAAAATTAAAAGTATTAATATATTTATTAAAAAGTCCTCCAATTGATCGGCCTAGATTTGGGAGGATAACTGGAGAAGCGGCCTTTTGGAAACAAGTGAGCCTGGTTTGGCACTTTTATGCTCAGTTTGGATGAGGTGTGGGAATAAGAAAATAAATTTATTATAAACAATCTAAGCTCTTTATAAAATTACACACTTTTCAATATTTCTTCTCACTTCTTCTCTTTTTATTCCTCTTATTCCCACACCATCCAAACGGAGCCCCAGGTAGGAGCCCAATTCATTTCAATAATTTTACCCATAGGGTGCGTTTGGATAGGTGTGGGAAGAAGGGAAGAAGGAAAGAAGTGAGAAGAAGTATTGGAAAATGTGTAACTTTGTGAAGAGTTTGGATTGTTTATAATTTTTTTTCTTCTTCTTCCTTCTTTTTCTTCTTTCTTCCAACGATCCAAACGCACCTATAAATAGCTTGTTCGTTCTTGGTTGTCTGTCGAGTGACGTTTTAACACAAAGTTTATTTATGTTCACAATATTTTGTGACGAGCTAAAACGTCACTCGACAGTCAGCTTTCTAAAAAAAAAAAGACTGTCGAGTGTCGTTTTAACTCGTCACAAAATATTGTGAACATAAATAAACTTTGTGTGAACTCCACATACTGATGTTATTTCATTTAATACTTGTGTTCCGTCTCGGAATCAGCCTGGAATATGATGAATAGATCATATATTACAAAAGCCTGTATGTAAATAAAGAGCATGACAACCAGCTCCATATTTAAAAAAAAAAGAAGAAGAAGAACACAACGGTCCAACTACACAGTCACATATCAAATATCAAATATCAAAGAAAATATATAATAAGCTGATATTAAAATCAATATATTATGAGAGCACAAATTTATCATGATCTAGGCAAAAAATAACAATATAATAATAAGTTGATATGAAACATTTAATTCATTATTTACATGATTATATTGATATTAGAGTAAACCAAGTAATAATCTGAATATAATATAGTAATAATTAAAGGGTTATGCTATATATGGTGGGTAGCAAAATTATTACAGTAGTAAATCATAGCCGTTCAAAGTTGGAAAGGTAAAATCGATATATACAGTGCCTATTACCTTCTCTACGTTAAGCATGACCCACCATAACAGCAAGACCCATCGGAGAGAAAACAATAAGATCAAAACAAAAATTCCTGCTAAAATTGGAATCACAATTAATTTTTCCTTACTTCTATCAGAACCTTTCCTCTTCACATTTCTCTATTCCGATTGAAAATCTGAGAACTTGAAGATCAAAAAAATTTCAAGAAAGATGAAAAAATTATTCTTTTTAGTCTAATATCCCTCTACAGATGCATCCTCCATTCTATATGTGATACCAGGATTATGGTGATTGGATGATTGAAAATGCTACAAAAAAAAGATCTTTACTTATCCGGATTACTTTTATTATCTGCATTTTACTAGCTACTAGATGTTTGTTAATGTGTTGATGCATGATGTATATTTTTCTTTTGTTAATGAGTTTGGACTGTCTTAATGCCTTAAAATGTGTTAATGTGTTGATGTATGATCCTTAATTTCGTCTGGACTGTTCATTTTTTTTAAGATTAAAAAACTAAAATAATTTCATTTGTATTGATTATTTTCTTTTTTTAAAAAATAGCTTTAGTCGGTCTGTTAAAACGTCGTGTTAGTCATATCGTGTCATCAAATATTAAAAAGTTTGCTAAACACACGATATTACCACCAGCTAGTAATATATGAGCATCAAATTTATCGCCGTTTTTTTTTATCGCGATAACACATGCTGCTTTCTAATTGTTTGACATTTGAACTTCTGGATTAGAGTCCTACGTTGATCAGACACATTCAGACTCAAATTATTAAATGCGTTGATGTATGATGATATTTTTCATTTATTATCTGCATTCCCTATCGTACGGACTGGTCTTTCACTTTTTTTTTTTTCTTTTTTTACTGCACAATAAAAAATACATAATAAGGATCATTTTTTTCCCGGAGGTCCGAAGGATCAAATTTTTAAGCATATAATCATGTCAAATTACCCATGCATGTCCCCAACCGTCCAATATCGATCGGTCCTCGTTTAAAATTGATGCGGTTGTTGATATGCCAAAAAAATTAAGAAAACTCTTTAACTTAATACGATGTTTTTTGTGTTTATTTGTATATAATTCTTTGCATTTTTATCATACCAGTTTCTCATTGTAGTATTGTACACATGTCGCTTACATATCAACAAAAACATGTGCCCAATTTGTTGAATATAAGATTTTTACCAAAAAGTATTTTGTTTTGAATATTTAAAATTTAGAACCCAAATTGTTGGCGTTCCATTATAAATGGGTGGTTTTTTTATTTTTTTTTTGAATTAAAATGCGGGTCATGCCTAGCATCTTATCATTGAAAATTTAAAAAAGTAATTACAAACCCAGCAAGACGCTGGAAGAAAAAGACAAACAAAAAATAAAAAAGACTAAGACCTAAAAGGACAAAGGAGACTGAAAACAATAAAATAAAAAAACAGCAGAAAAAAACAGTATCTAAACTAAGCCTGCGAGAGTTGTAAGAAAGAGTACTCTTCAAGCACTTTATGAGCAACTGAGAGAGACGTTGAAGAATTGTTGCTGAATATCCTGGAGCATCTCTCCCTCCAAATAAAATAACAGGTGATTGCCAGTAGGTGTTAGTAAGCAGGAGGGTAGGCCAAAGAAAGAAGGGCAGTTTCAGTAGAGGGAAATGGTATAAGGGAAGTGCCAGAAAGGTTGAGCACATGAGAAAAGGATGCAATGAAAAAAGAGCAGGAATAGAAAATGTGGAGGGATGATTCACAATGAGAATGACATAGCGAGCACCAGTTTACAAGAACCATTCCTCTTTTTTGAAGATTATCAATGGTTGCCAGCTTGTTTTGGAGAAGAATCCAAATAAAAGTCGAGACTCTAGGAGGAATTTTTAGTTTCCACACGAGTTTAAGTTGGGAGGGTATTTTTGGAAAAAAAGTTAAGAAATTTGTAGAGGGAGGCAGAGGTGAAAATGCCATTGTTGAAGATGCATGTAATATGATCTGCTTGTGTAGCATAAGGGTCAGAAAGAATCAGTTGTGAAGAGCTTATGGCCTTAAGCAAAGAGGATAGTTGCTGGCAAGCAGAAGGTGAGGTCAAAAGTGTTGGTCTGAAAAAAGAGGTAGTATTATTTAAATTTTCTAGGAAGGCAGCAACCACCATGTCCTGATCCAGACAAAAACTGAACAAGTCGCTGTATGAGGAGCTTAAAATTCCTAAGCCCCAATTTTGGTGCCAGAAAAAAGTAGTTCGACCAGAAGAGATTGTGAAGGCGGTGACTACCTTGAAGATTGGCAGTAGCTCATTGAAGGTGGTCGACAAAGGACTGTCAATAGGCAAAAGAGAGTGTCCCAAGTGCAGACCAAAAATCAGTTGCTTCCAAGGAGAAGGATGGTTGTTGTGCCATTTCCATAGCCATTTGGCTAAAAGAGAAATATTAAAGAGCTGAAGGTTAGCAACTCCTAGACCACCTATTTGCTTGGGTGTGCATACATTATTCCAATTCACTACAACAAGTTTTCTCCCACCATTGCTGCCATGCCAAAGAAAGGCTCTCCTTATGCAAACTATTTTATCAATAACCCATTTAGGCAGCCTGAAGACTGACATAAAGTAGACCGGTAATGAGGTGAGACAAGAGTTCACCAATACCAGCCTACCTGCAAGAGAGAGCAGTGAGGAACTCCAAGTGTCAAGTTTGCTTTGGAATCGGTCAAGCAACATTCCATAATCTTCTTTTTTAAGTCTTTTGTTGGAAAGAGGCAGGCCAAGATAGGTAATAGGAAAGGATGTGAGAATATAACCTAGTGCATCAGCCATGGCGGTAGCAAGAGTGATGTTAGAATTTAAGAAAATCACTTCTGATTTTGTTGGATTAATCTTGAGGCCTGATACTTGGTGAAAAAGTGAGAAAACAACCTTGAGAAGTTGACATTGGCCTAAGTCCGGTTTAAAGAAGAAGAGCGCATCGTCTGCATAAAGCAGACAAGGATGGATGTGGGAGAAAGGCAAGGTAAAAGTGCCAATGCTATGCAGTTTGAGCATCCAACGGGAGAGATAATCCATAGTTAAGATGAAGAGATAAGGTGATAGAGGATCTCCTTGTCTGACCCCTCTCTTAAGAGTTATTTTCTTGCCTGCTAAACCATTTACAATCACTCTCGAAGAACCTTGCAGTACACATGATCTTATCCAAAAAATCCAAGTAAGTGGAAACGACATGACTTGTAAGACCTTTGAAATGAAATCCCAACTAATAGTATCAAAAGCCTTGTGTATGTCGGCTTTGAGAACTCCCAGGGGTATGTTATGATTTGAAGCATGCTTGATAAGATGCTGAGCATACATGAAATTTTCAGTGATTTGTCTTCCCTTCATAAACCCAGTTTGAGAGGGGTGTATTAGATTGTTGAGGTGAGGTAGAAGCCTATTAGCAAGGATTTTAGAAAGAATCCTTTGTGCTGAATGGACGACACTGATAGGTCTATAATCTTTCGGCTCTAAGGGGTTCTGAACCTTTGGTATTAGTACAATATGTGAGACGTGAACTGGAGATAGTGAGCCAGACGATAAAGCACAATTTAAGGTTGTGGCAAGTTCAGGTGCAATCTCATGTATAAAGCATTTAAAAAATTCACCTGTGAATCCATCAGGACCTGGCGATTTACCTGAAGGCCAGGAGTTGATCACACCGGTAACTTCCTCTATAGTGATTGGTGCTGCTAGAAGTTCTGGTAAAGGCTGTTGCAAGGGGTACAGGTTGGACCAATTGAGATCGGGAAGAGGTTCAGATGGACTGCCCATAAGAGAAAGAAAGAACTCAAAAAAAGCTTTGCCTTTTGAAGCTTGATCAGTAACAAGGTTACCCATGTAAGTAACACAATGGATGTTGTTAACTCTTCTATTGTGTGAGGCCTTGGCATGAAAAAAAGTAGTATTGCGATCCCCTTCTAGCCTCCAACGGACCTTGGAGCGTTGTCTCCAATACATTTCTTTAGCAACAGAAAGTTCAATGAACCTCTGTTTGAACAAATCTCTCAGCCAAATCTCCATCTCAGAAAGGTTCCTAAGTTCTACAGCTCTGTCACATCGCGAGAGGAAGTCTCGAACGATTGACAACTGTTTTTTCCAATCAACAGCTCTTTGCCTGGACCATTGCTTGATCTCTCTTGCTAATTGCTGCAACTTTTGATTTAATTGAGTTGGGGTAGCAGCAGTAGATGTGGAGAACCAGAAATTGAGCACAAAATCATGAAAAGCTGGTAAGCGGAGGAGGGAGTTATCAAGTCTGAAGAGGTTGGAAGCTTGGAAGTCGGTTTGTATAATGCAAAGTAGGGGTGTGTGGTCTGAAGAAGTGTTTGCAAGGGGACGTAAGGAAGTATTGGGGAACCGAGAAGAGAAGGTGCTATTGATTAGGAATCTGTCTAGCCTCGCCATGGAAGGAATGGTCCGTAAGTTCGACCAGGTGAAATGCCTGCTAGGAAGAGGAAGGTCGATTAGCTGCAAATGTAGAAGGGTGTTGCGAAAAGCATCAGAGTCAGTAGTTCCATAACTGGTATTTGTTCTTTCTAAAGGGGAGGCAGTGACATTGAAATCACTGCACAAGAGCCAAGGAAATCCTGCAGGCGGCTCCGCTGTGAGCAAGGAGGAGAAAAAAAATCGATCTTTGATCCTGAGTTGAAGGCCCATAAACAGTGGTAACTCTGATTACTGAGCCATCTTTAGAAACTCTTAAGTCAGCAGTAAGAAGGAACCGAGAGGCCATTGCATTAACCAGCGAAAAGAGTCTGGCATCCCAAGCCAAGAGGATACCTCCTCGAGAACCAATTGAGTCGACAGTAAGGAAATTTGAAAATCTAAACCCGCAAGTTTGATAGACAAGTAAATTAGAAGGCTTATCCCACTTTGTTTCCTGGAGGCAAACAATTGCAGGTTGCTCAAAGAGGATGGACTGTCGAACAGCAAAGCGCTTATCAGAATCATTCAAACCTCCGACGTTCCAAGAAAGGAGCTTCAACTTAATTGAAGATGGCATTAAAAAAGTATAAAGAGTTCACAAATACAAGCGAGCTAGAAGAGGCAGCTCCCAACATATTCAACATATCAGGAAAATACCCAAAGAACACAATCCAAAACAAAGGCCCAAAACCAACAAAAACTAAGCTAGGGGAATAATCCCAGCTTGTACGAGCTTGTTCAGGATTGTTTCAGAGAGTTCAAATCCAGCCAGGGTGATGACAAGTTTAGCCTGCTCTCGAGAAATTGGTGTCGTCTCCTCCAGAAATGCCAAACTAGGTTGGATTGTTTCCTTCCTTTTCTTTCTTGTTTTAGTTTGTTGTGCTTCAGAACCGTGAATTTGTAGTTGGGCTTTTTGCATCGGAGAGCAGAACGGCCCATTATTCTTGGAGAGAAGCCTTTGACTACGGCGAATGGGCTGGACCACCATTAAGTTTTTGTATTTTGGAGGGCCCTCGAAACCTGGGGGTTCCACTGGAGAAGCGCAATCGACTGGAGAGGAATCGACTAAGCTAAAGTCATCAACAATAAATGCTTTTGTACCTTTGTCTTTTATCGAAAAGGAAGGAAAAGACTGCAGCAGCTGAAAGGAGGGGAAGGTAGACACTACGGAGGGAATAGTCAGCAGTAGCACAGAGAGGAGGGGCACGGCAACTGTGGGGTCAGAGGAGCCTAACAGTACAATTCTTCGGGCGGATGAAAATAAATTCGAAAATTGAAAATGACAGAGAGGAGGACCGTTGGGCTGGAACCCTCCAGTTGAAAAGGAAAGCTGGAGTTGGTCGGTTGTGCTGGTTGTTTTTTGGGGATGGCGACGAGGGAGGGAGAGAGCAGCAGTGGGAGTGGAATTATTTACAATTAAGTATTTTAAAGAAGGCTCTGAGTACTGTGGTTTTTGAGTCGTGCCTGTAGGTGGTGAGGGTGGAGTTAATTCCAAAGTTGCCAAGTTAGAGAGTCTCATAGAGGAGGTAGTGTGGATAAGGTTGCAGCTCCTGGTTGGGTGTCCAGGTGCGTTACAGGCTAGGCATTTGAGAACAGAGGTACAATGTTTACTTAAATGTCCCTTGGAGAGACATTTAAAGCAACGATCTGCTTTCTTTAGTTGAAGCAATCTAAAATTAATGAAGTGTCTGACTGGCAAAGTTTGCAATTTACGGATGTTGGCGTCGATTTTTCTAGGTAGAATAGTGGTTCAGGTGTCAGCAGTCTGTTGGTGTTTGTGTGGATATAGTGGTTGGGATTTGAGAGTTGATTGCCGTGGGCTGGCATGTTTAGGGAGAAGGGAGAGGAGGGAAGGGAATTGAAGTATGGCAGGGCACAGTTTGGTTGGGTCAGCGCTGTGAAAAAGGTCAACAGTGGAGGCGGAGAGAAGTGGAGTAGGAAGGAGTGGGGGTAAAAGCTTCCTTGCACGACGGGCTCTCTGGGTTTTGGTGGGTGGTGCGATCACCTTTGGAGGCGGCATATTGAATCCCTCCTATTTCGTTTAGGGTTTATCAACTCCTGTTTACATAATTTACATAATTTACATAATTTTCAATTAAAACAGGAGCTCCTCTCTTTCCAGTTGGAGGACCGTTGCGATCACCTTATTATGTATGTTTTTCTTTGGGGGTAAAGTCGGAGTAACATTCTTAATTGTTTTTAAAAACGGTTGGAAAGAGTTGATAATCTAACCAACACATAAAAAAACGCTAAAAGAAATTAAAATTATTCCTCCGTGATTTTAAGGGAAAAAAAAAGAAAAAGAAAAAGTGAAGTTCACAGATGATACTAAAAAAGTCCCAGCCTTTATTATCTCCTCCTTTAAAGTCTCAAAAGTACCATTTCATTTTTTCATAGTTTATTAGTTTTCAATCTGTAAACAGATTGATCCTTTTCCTTTTTATTCTTACTTATTTATTTGTTAAAATTAATGTTAACATATGTTAGATTGGATCACCCGGCCTACCGCATCGTGCACTGCTGCATGTGAATCGAGTGATACTCCTCGCTTCAAGATTTGTGCCCCGAAACCAAGGAAGCACATACGTAATATGATCATAGGGGCTGTTTGGATGCAATGTGAATAGGAAAATTTTCCTATTCCTAGGTATAAATTTATTATAAACAATCTAAACTCTTCACAAAATTACACACTTTCCAATACTTTATGCCTAGGAATAGGAAATTCCTCCTATTCCTAAGCGATCCAAACGGCCCCATAAGTATGATTGTGACATGGATATACTAATATCGATTTTTATATATTTTTTTAATTGATGATAATATTTACACTGTCAATATTTACAAATTGAAAATTCTAAAAAAAAAAAACTTCGAAACCTTAAAATGTAAACATTATTAATTGAATGGTAGCCAGAAGCAACCATACATAATTTACCGAAAGCAACTTGTCATTCTGATTTCTGATCCTTTTTTTTTATATATACGGAGTGAAATTTTTTAGTAGAGTGATTACTTAGTTTAATAACGAGACAGTATTAATTGCTATATGGATAACCATTAACTTGCCACGTGGAAGCAAGCTGGGGCTCGTATCTGAATGCCACCTAGCTAGTCATGACACGTATCCATACAACCGGACAACAACACTTGTCAACTTTATCCGAGCAACGTAATTTAGCACTGCCTGGGTCCAGTACCTCCCCCCTGAGCAGCCCGACAAACAACTCCCTGCTGTGCTTTTCCTCGTAAAGATAATCTTAAATTTATCCACTCTTGAAATCACCAACAACCACAGTTTCAAAATGAAAAACAATCAAGCAAAGAAATTACTAAAAGAGCCCCTTTGAGAAGCGTTGTGATCTTTACGGTTTTAGCTCGTCCGAATAGATAGATGGTGTTTAACGTCTTAATTAAGATCAGATAGTGTTAACACGCTTGTTGTGCGTGAGCAACACCTGGCAAACGTACGTAAGGGATGGATCTTTTAATTTATGATAGATTAATTCCAATTTATGAACAATACTACTAAAATATAAATTACGCGGTACCAAAATTAGCAATTAGTTAAGATTACTTGATGTAGAAATTGTAAAATTATTTTTGTCTTTTATTCAAATTTGTTCATGCAGCTGTGATCTATTTTTAGGCAGTGCAATTTTCGTATGAAGCTTATAAAAACAATTATAATTCGACAAATAATATAAATTGTATTATAAAGTTTCATTAAAACTTAGATTTTTATTGGTTTTTTATTTAACTTTTAAAATGTTACGTGTAATGGCAAAGAACAGATAATTATATGTACACAATCTATGAAGAAACGTAACACTTATTATTTGCTTTCAAGTGAAAAAATTATAAAAGCTATCTTTAATGCAGTTTTGCTCAGGCACACTAATCCTGCTTCTTTTTTTTTATTAAATATATATAAATAAGAGCTAGTAGGATATATTACTTTTACGATGGTTAATATGTTAAATTTGATAGTATTTTCAAAAGTAAATTTATGAGTATATTATTAAAGATATAGATATAGATACTTTAAGAACCAATTTGTATACAATTTGCAATATTATTTTATGATGTATGAACGACCATTAATTATAAACTGTTAATATTTCAAATCAGTTCACGAACGGTGAATCATACATTAATATATTCTCATCTTCCTTTTTACACACACAATATGTGTTTCATATAGATATATTATTCCTCTATATTCTTGGATTTAAATTTAGTTTGTTTCCTAAAAAAGGATGAAGATTATCAAAAGAAGTAATCGTGAAGTTATCCCTCTAAATACACAGATAAGATTAAGGATAAGATTAAATATTAATTACTATCTTTACTACGGTCCTGACGTGTCCCAACGAAATCCACGCAACAGATGATGCGGCGCAATGCAAACGCAAATAGAACAACAACCAATATTTAGAAATAATAACGTCCATGTCAAGAGGGCAAAACCGTCAACGTAAAATTTGCTCATCCTCATCCAAGTCTATATAATTCCACCATCTCCAGTTATCTCATCCCTCCCTCCGCACTACCTACCTAAATTCGTTCCATTTTAGTCCTCCATCAATAGGCAAGAGCACCAAAGGTCCCTAAAGCTACAAAAAAAAAAACTTACAAGGAAGGGCTTTTCTGTAAAAGTTTCAAATGGCAGGAAGAACCGCTCCGGCAATGGCTAAGTACTACCGAATGTTCACCCCACGAACCAGTACGGTTGAACAAACGGTACCAGTTCAAGACGAGTTCGACGAGTCGGATATCTGGGATAGCCCGGTGCAGATTCCACCAGCCAAGCAAACTTGGTCTATCCCCACCGGCCGGTCCGGTCGTAAAAAACCAGGCCAGAACAGTCACCATACCGGTCCATGTTCACTCCCGGTCAACGTACCTGATTGGTCAAAGATACTAGGAGAAGCGCATACAGGTAACAATGGTTTTGTTAATAGTAATCAATTTTGGGATGATGAGGTTGATATGGCCGGGACAATGGTACCGCCTCATGAGTTCTTGAGTATAAACCGTTCCTTCCCGACTTCCTCGGTTCAAGAAGGGATCGGTCGGACTCTTAAAGGCAGAGATCTGAGGCGTGTCCGTGATGCAGTTTGGGAGAAAACTGGTTTTCAAGCTTAGTCTCTATTATAACGGTTAAGCTAAGGAAATTTTTAATAAATATGTATGGAGTTTTTTTTTTGTTTTTTGGTATATCTATGATCTCCTCTCTGTCTTTAGTTTTATTGGATAAGAGAAAGAGAGATCGATTAAGGAGAAGAGAAATATATGTTTAGCTGTGGCATTGAGAGTTTATTTTGAGTAGAAACAATTTTAGCATGAAATTGGCGATTTGGGTTTTGAATTTTGAATTAGTATGGTGTGTTATATAAATTGCCTCGTGGGAAACTTTTTTTTTTCTAATCTATTTTATTACAGGTTCAGTTTCAGTTTGATTCTATTGTTGCAATTAATATTGAACAAATTTCTATAGATATAGCCAAACTTCGTCCTTTTGTTGTAATTAATATTGAGCAAATTTCTAAAATTCTATAGATATAGTCAAATTCAGGCTCTTCAGGTCGATTATGCTCAAAATACTATGCCAAAAAAATACAAACAACTTTGTGCTTGCTTCCAGATGAGGCATTTATTGGGAAGAAAATAAAATTACTCTTTTTTAATTAAGGTGATGAAACAATGGGCATGTCTGTTACAGGCAGCTGCTGGTTTCTTGAGAAGCAAATTAGTTGCATTCTCTCTCTTTATTTTATTATTATGTTTTTCTCGAAAGTACCCCCAGGCGCGTTTTCTTCCCACTAATTTAACTGCGTTAGGTAAAGTGGCGTCGGTTGGACTTCTGCAACACGGAATGAGGGTAATTTTGTAATTTAGTTACTCCCGTAAAATGGTGTCAGTAGGTTCCAAGTCTTCAGATTAGATGCGTTTTTCTTTGCTTATGCACAAAGCAATAGGATAAACAGTGCGATTTTATGTCTTACGCAATCCTACAGACTAAAGATGGCGACTTTTTTTCTCAAAAAAAAAGGAAAAAAAATTACAGGGATACAAGACTTTTATCTTTGGACCTTTTTTCAGAGAAGAAAAATTAGACAAGGCTGAATACCTTTGAAAGGGTTCAAGGATTCGGTGAAATAATTTCACAAATGATCCATATAATTCTTCTGGTTTTGTCCATAATCATTAAAAAAAATATTACATGTCTAATTCTAAAAAATTATACCATTTTTTATGTTGTTCCTGCTATTAATAGACTGCTTTAAAAAATGATGGATTTTCAATAGGTCAGATCAGGTTCATAGATTTTGTCAACGGGGCTCAAGACGTGTTAAAAATTTTATTAAAGAGAGACAAATAGATAAAGTAGAAGGAAGATAAATCGTATTCAACTTGTCTTTAATTGTATATGATAATTATTTATATTTATTATAACAACACGGACTATCAAATAAGAGAAATTAACAAAAGTAATCTCTTCTATATTAATTTTTCTATACACAATACTAACTATTCTTCCTTATGTAGCATCTTTTTAATAAGGAGTTGGACATAGACAAACTGAAAACTAAGGAGGTTGACTTGCCTTTGTAATAAGTATAGTAATAATATTTCTTAATAATATTCGTAAATTTTTTAGCATCTTTTGGATTATTTCTGAATTTGCTGAATTACAAGGACTATTATCGTTTATCAGACATTATTAGCTAATAATATGAACTTTATTTATTTTATAAAGATATAAAAATATTTCATATATTATTTAACTATTAAATAATGAATTATCCCAGCATTATACTTGTTTTATGTCAGAGTCAAGAATTTTAAACACCGATCGAATTATCATCACAAAACTTATTATTATACATTCATGCTTATGAATACTTGACTCCTAAATATGCTAAGATTGAATAGCCCATCTCGAGACGGCTTTCATGAATTTACAAACATAATTGAGGAAATTTAGATAAGATTTGAGGTAGGAGCCTAGGAGGGGAACGAGGCGGGGTGGATTTTGTGGATGAAAAAAGAAAAAGAAAAAAGAGGTGATCCGCCTACGCGTTTTGAAAATTCAAAATTCACTGTTTAAGACGAGTACGTGAATTGTTTATGCATTATATTAGAAATTAACTTATCCTTCAAAAAATATAAATTATATGTGAATCGTGTACCATTCCATGCCTATATTGCAAAATTTATTTAGATTCATCCTATTTTATTCTAAAAGAATTCATTCTATTCAATAAACATATACAGTAGGAACAAATCTAAAATATAATTATGTAATTCAATTAGACAATGTGTAATTCGTTGCGATATTAATTTACATAATTGAAGGTAAACCGTGATGTTAAAGCCCACAAAAAAACAACGTAGATACATTATCGTCTTCTGGAGGCGCTTCACATTTCACAATGGGGGCGGAACCAGGATTGACAAATGGATAGGCTAATTTAAAATTATTTTGGTCTTGATCATGGAGTAGGTCCAACACTTCAAAACAATGGATTAATACTTTATTTGTCTATATCTCTAATTAAAAATTCTTAATCATCCTTAATCATAAGATAGGCCAGGCATATGCCTGCTCCCCATTGGATCCGTTCCTGTTCACAATGCAACAAAAACATATTTTATTTATGGTAAATTCCAACTTCTGAATCAGCTTTGATTACAACAGTTCATGAGTACTAATGAATTAATCTTTTTTGGAAATAAACAGTTGAGATTAAAGTCTGATTCAAAAATTGTACTCATGTCAGAAATTTCTTTTATTTATTTATTTATTTGAAGAACTTGAAGGCAAATTTTAGTATTGAAGTTTTCCCTAAAAAGACATGGCCCGCATTTAAATGTGAAATGCTATTGAAAGCAGAATTACTTTAAGACTATTTTTTTTGTTTTAAGAGGCGGTAGAGAGCGCTAAGTAGTTTCTTCATGCCATACATGTATCTCTCTCGTGTAACTTGTAAAAACCTTTTAAGAGATTATTGGGCAACGTCTCTCTATGGCCATTTGACTGCACTGCTATTTTAGCATAGAAGACATTCAAATTTGTAGGAGTATTAGCATCGGCGAAAGTCAATAAATTCTTTTAATATATTCACTGAAATAACTAAAAATTAAATAATTATTTTTTAATATCAATATCAATTGAATTATCATACGAAAGAAATTTACATTATAGATATCGACAACGAACTTATAATCATACTTTCTATGGAGGTGAAATATAGAATTTTATCATAATCATGAAAAATATATGTAAATATATTTGATGGGGAATATATATATAGAGAAAGCCTTCAATCAAAGCGCTTTGACCGGAGTCCCGGTTAAACCCCGTCAGGTCTCAATATTGAAAGTTCAAATAACCGATCCAAACCGTCAAATATGATCTCCATATTGAAATCTCCTTGCCGACTAATTTTTTTATTTTTTTGAAATTTTTAAGTATTTTTTTCGGATTTTTAAAAACAGCAATTTTTGTAGGGTTAAGAAAAAATTAGATTAACGATTTTCTAAAATCCGAAAAAAATACTTAATTTCAAAAAAATGAAAAAATTAGTCGGCAAGGAGATTTCAATATGGAGATCATATTTGACGGTTTGGATCGGTCATTTGAACTTTCAATATTGAGATCTGACGGGGTTTAACCGGGACTCCGGTCAAAGCGCTTTGATTGAATCCTTCCTCTCTCTCTCTCTCTCTCTCTCTCTCTATATATATATATATATATATATATGGAGGCTTTTGCCTCGTTTAGGTTCAATTAAACCAGGCTTGGATATTAGGAGAAAAGAGCAAATAAAACGCCATTTTTGCTTTTTCAAGGCTATAATTATACATTTATGCATATAACATAACGAGTATAATATATTTGAATTATTTAATTTTTATGATCGTAAGTTTAAAAATAATTAATTAAATTACCTACTCGAGATAAAAATTTTACATTAGATTCTTTCTCATACGAAATCTACATAGAAAGAAGTAACCATTAGTCGAAAAAAGCAAATTTGGCGGACATTGCTGCTTAAATGAAATGTTTAAAAATATAAAAATGAAAGAAAAAGAAAACCGTGGGCTAGGATTAGAAAGTAAAATTTGAAGATTAGGTCACTGTGACAAGACGTTGTAAATGATTTACCTTTTTTTCTTTTAACATTTTCTCCCCACTTGTCCAATTACATAAAGTTTGTTTCATTGTCAGCCACATATGTGGTAGTTAATCTATTTGACTGTTCGGTAAAAGACTAAAAGTTATACTTTCTTTGATGGAATCAGGTAACTGAACTTTAATGTGAAAATCCAATTCCATGCTAACGCGTTTTACACCGACTGTGCTGTCGTAACGCAAAACTGCTGCACATGGCAAACTTCATGTATACAACACATTGTTTTATTGAACATGGTCACATGGAACAGTTTGTGTGTGTGTGTTATATATATATATATATATATAGAGGATGGCTAAAGCGCGCCATCGATGGCACGTGCCATCAATTTTTTATCGACTTATTTTTCAAAATTCAAAATTCAAACGGTCGATCCAAACCGTTCAAGTTGATCACAATATTAAAATACCCTTGGAGACCAAATTTTGCATTTTTTCAAATTTTTTTACTATTTATTATGATATTTTCAAATTGGATGGCCTGAAGTACTCTAATCATAATATTTTTAAAAGTATCATAATAAATAGCAAAAAAATTCGAAAAAATATAAAATTTTGTCTCCAATGATATTTCAATATGAAAAACAACTTGAACGGTTTGGATTTACCGTTTGAATTTTGAATCTCGAAAAATGATTTGATGGCACGGGACCCTCCGTGCCATCGATGGCACGTTAGCCATCCTATATATATATATATATATATATATATATATATATATAAACTCTCTTCATTACTATTTTTTATATTTATTTATTTCATAAAATGTCCGAACTTTTTTTTTCTGTTTCTACTTAAGGAAACGTGCGATTATTTCTGACTAATTCAGTGGAGAGGAAATAATAGTGACAGCTGCTATGGATGTTGACACGGGGAAATAGAAGTTCTTGTCTCATTGAATTAATTAATTCCATTAGCGTCGTCATTGAAATTTGCTATAAAAACGACCTCAATAGGAGACAACAGAAGTTGAAAAGATTTAAGGGAAAAAAAAATGAGAAGATCACAAGATGAGGACAAAAACAAGGTAAGAAAATGGCAATTAATGTGAACCGGTACATGGCAAAGAATCAACATAGATAAAAGAGTACCAATCAACAATTGTCTCTAGGTTCATCAAAAAAAAAAAAAACAATTGTCTCTAGTGGACCAATACCACTCTTGGTTGGCGCGGTATGAAAATCAAGTTCGAATGGTTTTTATTTTTTCTTTCTTTTGGTGAATGGCATCTACAATTAACTGCCTTAACAAGGAGTCTTTTCTTCTCTTTTCTATTGTGAAACGATACAAAAAAAAGGTCATGTCTTCTTGTTCAATTTCTTTTCCTGTATAGAGACCGAAAGCAACACTCATTGAATAATAAAAGTTAATGAGCTAATGGAAATCTAGAGTTGCATTCTTAATTTCTTCTTGGAGGACATTAAGCATGATTTGATACTGATAGAGATTGCATATATTGTTAGAGAATTTTTTTTTTCTGAAATTCCCTTTTCCGGTTCAGTCCTAGTGTCCTCGAGATCCTCATTTTTTTCAGACATCGCCTTTCCTTCATGTTTCTTTTGCTCTTTTTTTTTTTTTTTAAATCCATTTTTGTTTGACATCGCCACTCTCTTCCTTTCCTTTTCTTGTGAAAACTTAAATTTTTTGTAGACTTACATAGTTACATTCTTACTCTTTTGTCAAAGACTTTCTTTTTTTCTTTTTGAATTTTTTTTTTACATCTAATATTTTTTAAATTAAAGACACATGCGAGACTTAAAACCTTGACCTCTTTAAAACTAACCTAGTGCTTTTACTACACAGCCAAATACCTTCTCAACACCATTTATCTTTTGCCGCTCTCTTCCTTTTACTTTTTTTATTGTTAGATGTACTTAAAAGCTGCTAATTAAACTATTAATAATGTATGTATAAAAATATAATTATCAGATTGTGCAGGCATAAATCTAAACATATTCAGTCTTAACACCTCAAATATAAAATATCTTCACATAAAACTTCATTTGCATCCAATGCCGCAGAAGCTCTATTGGGCCAAAATGTCTGTAGTCTGATTGTCTGAACCAAGAAATTGGGCCTACAACAAGAAATCAGAGATCGAATTAAGCCCAGTATAATGATTGAAGCTTCAATACTAGTCCGATGGGCTTTAGTGCAGTGCGTCTACTCTCTTCTCAAAATGTCACTGTCAGTCTACTCACTTTGCAACATTGCTCGGGACACGCGCCACTTACTCATTTACTCCCAAGTATTTTCTGAAAATGACTAAAATATCCTCTGCTCTCTCATATGTTTTTTTATGATTTTCCCGGCCTTCCTATCTAATGAGGATATTTTGGTCATTGTTGAAAAAAAAAACTTAGAGTGAAATGATAAATGGAGGGCGTGCCCAGAGCAATTCCCTTCTGCGCTCTCTGTGCCTCTGTAGCAATTGCTAAGTGGCTAACCCCTACTAAACCCTTGGAACCAGTGTTCCCCGCTGCGCCTCCAGTTCTTCATCACAAATTCTCAATTGAGTTGAATCACAAAATTGTCTTTAAGGAATTGTATTTGGTGAGATTCAACTAGGGTTTAAGTTTAAGCGGAAAGAGAGAGATATGAGAGATCTCCACCTGTCGCTGAATCAGACGCAGCGTGTGAGGCTTCAAGCCGCCTTGGACCAGCTCGAGTCCGACGCCTCTTCGACCGCCGCCGCCGCCGCCTCTGTCACCGTCGCCGACACTATCCCCGTTAACCACGAAGATAACATTCTCAAGTGAGTCAGTTGTTTAGTCCTATATTTTATTGCTAGTGCGCTTTCTTCTCTGGAATGGTTTTGTTTGATGTAATTTTGAAATCAGGGGGCATGGCACGTCGGATTTAGATGGGCAAGTGGTGGCGACTCTTTGCGGTGTTGTCGAGAGGGTCAATAAGCTTGTCTATGTCAGAGCTCTCAGATCCAGGTTAATTTGAATTTTCTTACTTCTGTCGTCCTCCTTATGTGAGTTTTAGCATGTATTTAGAAACTTCTATTGTAAATTTCTTATGTGAGTTTTAGCATGTATTTAGAAACTTCTATTGTAAATTTCTACATGGTGCTCTTATTTCACAGTGATGGGAAGTTTATACTTCAGCTCTATACTGTTCAAGAGAGAATCAACCATGAAAAAGTAAAGTAAAAAAGATAAAAAATTAAATTATTCATATTCAAACTTTGGTTTTTTGAAAAATAGAATTATAATAATATGCTTTTAGCTCTAGATAATTGTGAATTTATGCCCCATTTTGTAGAATATGGGCTCTGACGCTGTGTATATAGCAAAACCCCCAACATATATAGTATGCTTCTTGTACTTAGGGACAGCAGTGCCTATGCTATTTTTCAAGCTGTGGTATTTCATTCGGTTTTGATCTGCTGTTGTTTTGTTAATGAACTTCAGGTATAAGCCCGAGGTTGGCGACATCATTGTGGGACGTGTCATTGAGGTGCGTGTACATATTACTCAACTTACCATATTTCTGTTGTTCTTACTAATGGTTCGAGCTAATGGATTTACATTGTTAAGGTTGCTCCAAAAAGATGGAGGTTGGAGATAAATTTCAGTCAAGATGCCGTTTTGATGCTTTCTTCTATGAATTTACCTGATGGTATTCAGGTGAATTTGTTTTCCTTTCTGATATTTCTGTTGATTGTTTCAGAGGGCTAATTAACATGGAGATGGTTCTAATTATGCAACAATGCATCATTTAATTTTGATTTTCTTGCTTTAGTTTGGTTACTCTTTTGTCAACACTGGCACCTATTTGTGTATGCCATTCTTATCTGTATCAATTTGTCTAAATATGAACATCAGCATTTGCTTGCTTTTGTCTTTGCCTAAAGAGAGAATTTCATTTGACCCCTCATACTTTATTTTCTTGCAGAGAAGGAGAACAGCTGTTGATGAACTGAATATGCGAAGTATCTTCATCGAAAATGATGTTATTTGTGTAAGATATATCTTACTTAAAGAGCTTTTCTTTATGGCTAGATGAGTCATTCTCTGTTTCCTTTTGCTGAAATCAGAAATAACATAAACGTGGTTATTTTGTTGAAATGATGTATATAAAGAGTTGAGTCACTCTCATAAATGGTCAATTCCCTTTCTTTTTTTTAGTTCTGGAAACATTGAAGTTGCCATGTCATCTGTTTGCATTTGCATTTGAATTAACGTGTGCTTGGTGTTGCCTTTCATTGGAAAGCTGGACTCTTCCTAACCAGCAGTTATGCACTAGCCACACTTGCACTTTGCTTCAGAAGTCGGAACAAAAAGGGAAAGGGAAGAAACAGGAAAAGGGGGAGGAGAAAAATTTTACACCCAAATTTGGAGTTAAAAAAGATTTAACACTTCCCTTCATTTTTTTTCATAGCATTTCTCCTCTCTCCCCTCCAATCATCTCGTTTTCTTCTTATTTTATGATTTGAAGCATGTTAGAACCGTGGGCAGGGGTTGGTCATTTTCCCTTCTCCATTTTCCTCCTCTACCCCTTTCTGGATCAAAGCCTTAATATCAAAACTATGTCGATCCAAAGTATTCACTTTTCATCAATCCCTTCATTCTATGGGATTACTGTGGCAATCTGGAATGCACATATTATTATGTTTAAGGACCAATCGGAACTGCAAAAATCACACCCTCCAAAACAAAAAATTCATGCTACTTCAGGACCATTGGTTTTAATCACTGTGTGAATGTTACCTCTTTTTTCGTGATTAGGCTGAGGTCCGAGGGTTCCAGCATGATGGCAGTTTGCACCTTCAAGCACGGAGTCAGAAATATGGCAAGGTAGAATATTTTTATTTTTTCTCCTTCATAATTTTCTTATCCCTGCTTTCTGACTTATGCCATGGTATAGTGGTATGTGACAAATGAATCGACACAATAATCTCAAAATAGTTCTATGTATCATCATGAAGCATGCAAAAACTTCCACCTCCTCTTCCTTAAGGTGGTTGAGATTTGTAAAAAGGACCTGCTTCCACTATTTGCAAAAGTTCTACGTGGTTGCTAGAGATAAATAAAATATGTATCCCCATAATAAGTCTTCGAGTATTACTTCAGCATTGTTAACCCTGAACCAGGACAAAATACTTCTATAATCCTATTAATTACTAAATTCGTGAAACTTTTTGGTTGCTACATTTCAACATTACTGATGATTATGTTTTTGGAATTACTAATTGGTTTATTTTGCAATTTCTTAAAACAATTAAATTCTTCTTTACAACTTCTGAAATTTAAACATTTCTTTTTTATGCAGCTTGAGAAGGGTCAGTTGCTAACAGTACCACCCTATTTAGTTAAACGAAGAAAGCAGCACTTCCACCACTTGGAGCAATATGATGTTGACCTGATTCTCGGTTGTAATGGCTTTGTTTGGGTTGGTCAGCATGTTGACACCACTACAAAAGAAAGCACTCTTCTCTCTGACGAGCCTAGTGACAAAGAGGAGACTAACAATGCTGTGCCACCAGAAACTAGGAGGAATATATGTAGAATAGCCAATGCAATCAGGCTGCTCTCAGTTATAGGATTGACTTTGAGTGTGGAGTCTGTGACAGAAACTGTGGAGGAAAGCGTGAGGGCAAATGTACAGATAAATGAGATGCTCGGTGCTGAGTTTTATGTGCAGACAGTGGAGAGAGAGGCCCAGCGCAGGGCGTCCCTGGTTAGAAAGAGGAGATAAGTTAGACTTGATTTGTTATAAATTTAACAATTTTGTTCTAATCTATGTGGTGCTTTTTATCCCTTGCGAAGTGAATTGCTAATGAGTACCTCTTTTATTGAATTTTTGAATGGTACGTAATTGTGATTAGTGGGTAGGAATTAAATCTGTACTTCGTAGTAGAGGTGCATTTTTAACTGAAGCACAAATGCTCTGTGCCCGACTTCTGTGCTACTTGATTTTTGATGAATCCAATTATCCATGTAAGTGATAACATGAATGATTCGGTTGATTTGGGATTATTACCATTCTTAAATATATTCTTGCCTAATTTTGTATGGGTTTTAAATTTTTGAGGTCAGCACCCAGAAAATGTTACAAACTAGCATGATCAAAACAGTATTAGATTGAGTGCAAAACCCGGCCCATTGGCAAGGAGTTTCCCTGTAGTAGGTGTATAGATCAGACTGGTGAGGTTTTAAAAAAAAAAAAAAAAATGCTCGGCTCAGTTTTAGTTACAAAATCACCAGATCACATTTAGAGTCTTATTAGACTAAGTTGGAATGTTGGATCGGGTTGGATCAGATTTCAGCTCAAAGTTGTCCCAGCCTTGCAAGTTTCAAAGTGACATTTTACAGGATTATCAGATCGCAAATCGTATTAAGTTTGGATCATCTTGGGATTGGCTAGAAAACGGGTAAATTAGATCAAAATAGGCTCTGTTTGACATTTACAAAGTTTGAATCGAATTGAGTTAATGTCAGGTAAGTTTTTGGATCGGGTAAAATCTTACTATCTCTAAGACTCCAGATCCCTTTGTGAGCAAACCCGCCCCGCAAAGTCAGACATAAAAGGTAGGCAAGTTCTGACTTCTGACAAATGGGTCCAAGTCCCGACCAATAAGGTATGTCATCAAGCTTGGATTTCCAAAAAAAAAAAAAGAAGCAGAAAGTTCATCAACTTTGGGTCCCATCAGTCGGTCTCATGCAGCTCCTTAATCCTTATGCACCAGAAGAAAGGTTGATTGAACGCACTCTATCAATTATCATCAAATTTCTCCCTTTTGACTAGAATTTCAAAATATAATTTGAGGACTGTGAATTCCCATCAACTCGATTCCACCTTTCTAATCAATAGATTTCGATAGAATCAGAATTCCAATTCCAATTCCATTCTATAAAAAAAAAAAACTGATTACTGTCATCTACAGTTTTGTCACCGCTTGAACAAAATTAACATATAAACTAGACAAGATAAACATAAAATAAGATTGGTAGAAGACTCCCTTAAGGAGCACCTGTGTTTTATTTTCTTTGTTGTTAGTCACGAATGTGACTTCAAACTCTGTACTTTTGGCATGTTGTGTAATGCAAATGCAGATCTCCCTTTTTGGGAGTCTTTTCTCAAAAAAAAAAAATAATAAATAAATAAAATAAACATAAAATAATCAAAGCGAACACATACAAACAAATAACTTTAATAAAAATAAGTTGAATAAGCATACAAAAATTTGAACAAGGGATGATAAAACTTATATTTTGTATGTGTACACTTTAATCATCTACATGTGCACCTTGTTTATTTTATATGTTCATTTTGTTCAAGCGATGACAAAACTACAAATGTTAGTTATCATTTCTTGGGTTTGAAGATAAAATTGAAAAATTTTAAACGAGAGATTTCAGACTGAGCTCTAGCCCATTTGAACAAAAAAAATAAATGAAACAAAGTTCCAAATATTTACTTCTGCAACATATTTTTGACAAAATTACTCTTGGCATCAATTAAAAAAAAGTCTACTATTTAATTACTAGACCAAGCATATATAAGGTTACTTTAGTCATTTGGACATAAAAATATGTTGTAGGAATGCAGAACTCAAACGAGATCTATTCTCGTCTTTGTTTTTGTTCATATTTGTTGCAGATGTGATATATTGGAGTAACTAAATTTTAAGGTTGGCGAGAGCACTAAACAAGTAATTTCATTAAACAAAGCAAAAATAATCACAAGATATGCATAAGGTAACTAATAGAGAAAAGAGATTTGTATTGAGTTATGATCAAATGATTACAATTACATTGTATTTATAGACTACTCTAAGTTTACTACTAACCATCTCCAATAGTGCATCTCCTACCAACCCTCTACAATCTCTATTGTTATCAATCTCCAACAATCATACAATCTTTATATCTCCTATCTAATACAACCAATCAATCATACTCTAACATCCCCCCTCAAGCTCATCGTAGTGACACACGATTGAGCTTGTCATCTTCGAATGGTTCAACCTTTGTCGAAATTGAATCGCCAACTTGCATTTGTACTCCTTAAAGAAAGGAAAGAGAAGAAAAGAGAGCTCTTTTGGCTCAATTGAAAGAAAAGAAGATTGAGAGCTCTTTTGGCTCAATTGAAGAAGATGAGCTCTTTTGGCTCAAGAAAGAAAGAAGGGAGCTCTTGTGGCTCAAGAAAGAAAGAAGGGAGGACTTGTGGCTCAATTTCGAAGAAAGAAAATGAGTTCTTTTGACTCAAGGAAGAAGAGAATGAGCTCTTTTTGGCTCAATTTGAAGGAGCTCTTGTGGCTCATGCATGCTTTCACAAAGACTTTTTGCCTAGCATATGTAAGAAGAGGCTCGTGTGAGTCCTCGTGAAAAGAAAAAGAAAGAAAAGTTGAGAGCTCTTGGCTCAATTGGCTTTTGCCAAAGACATATCTATGGCTCTTTTGAGCAACAAAAGTCATTGGAAGAAGAAAAGAAAGGAAGTTGAATGCTTGTTTGGCACATCTGGTTTGAGAAATTGGGGGATTGTTCTTTCTGTTTAGGCTATTGGATAGGTCACGATTTTTTTATTTGTACTTAACATTTCAAATGATATTCAATTTTCAATGCTCAGCTCTTTGATTGTTCATTGCATTGGGCTACGTTGGGATTGGTTTGTGCACATCATAATTCAAGAAGTAGAAAACATCATTTAAACTGAATCATGTAATCGCAAGGAATTTCCCAATCCAAAAAGTATATCCAGGTTGAAACAAAGGGATAAAGCAGATCTGTGAAGGCATGGACAAATGCACAATGTGTGAATTTTATCTGATGAGCATGGTAGTTACTGTCAGTATAAGCATGATCAGGTTTCAATCACATCCTCTCTGAACAATCAGCCAAGACATATCAGATCATACCAGTTTCCAAGATCGTGCATGCTAGATCAGCCTTCATGCTACCACAAGGTGCTCGATGTGGGCAGAGAGTGGAGTTGACCTCATAGCGGGTCAGATCTGTTCAACAGCCGTCGGAGAGTTCGGTTCAGTTTGAGGAATCGGCGGACGAGCACGGCACATGTCAATCGATACAGGTCAAGGCGACGATTGTGCACAGCGCTACGGCGTCGTACGTGGTGGCTCTATCCGAGAGTGGCGCAGAGATGCTCTTGGCAACGGAGGTGTGATCGTCCGATCTGGTCGGTTGAGAACGAGACGAAGTCGAGTAGGGCGGCGCCGACGTAGAGGAGGCGGTGGTCAAGCACGACGCACTGAGATCGATGGTGAAGCACGCGCGACAATGATTGGCTCGGATCTGTCAGAGAAGCGGAAGCAACGTGGCGCCTTGTCAGATCTGATGAGGAGAGCGAGGCAGAGTCGAGGAGGAGGTGCTAACGTAGCAGAGGTGAGGTCGAGCACAGCGCGAGGTGATCGACGGAGATAACGCACGGCGGCACGGCGGCGATCTGATCTTGTTTAGATCTTGAGAGAAAGGAGAGAACGAGAGAGATTTGGTAGAGGAGATCTGTAGATGGTTTGGTAATAGGAATAAAAAGATATTACAGAATAAAGGTGTAGCAAATTGGAATGCTGGAATATAAAAAGAATAATTCTGTTTATTAAGTGGAATATGATAGAATAGTGGTCATAATTCTTGGAATAGGCGTGAGCCTAATTTCAGAATAGTTCTGGCTCAGATACCATAATAGAGAAAAGAGATTTGTATTGAGTTATGATCAAATGATTACAATTATATTGTATTTATAGACTACTCTAAGTTTACTACTAACCATCTCCAATAGTGCATCTCCTACCAACCCTCTACAATCTCTATTGTTATCAATCTCCAACAATCATACAATCTTTATATCTCCTACCTAATACAACCAATCAATCATACTCTAACAGTAACTAGTGAGAGAAGCAACAAAAATGCTAGCAAAAATAAAAACCTAAAAATCTTCTCTGATACATTAGATCCACCGGTGTAATATTCTTCCTAGTAAATGTGGTGCTGCACGTCTGAATTGTCGCCTCGCCAGTCACCAAAGAATTTGCAGTTGGAGAACTTGTCCCATTGTCTGATGTCACTCTCAATTTAGGTATGTTTGGATGGGTCGCGAACAGTGATCAAGAAGGTAGTTCGTAGTTCACGCACAACCAAACAAGGATGCGAACAACGAACATTGCCATTTTAGGTCTAATTCCTAATTTCACGATTTTCTTGAACTAATAACTGTGACCAGCACCAGCGTGGGTTCTTTGTTCCTAATTCACAGATGTACTTCTAAACATACACAGTATGATTATGTTTAGGGTTGTTATTCAGTGATGAAATATTTTCTTGTTTTGAGCTTTTCATATCGCTCACAAGTCACAACATGACGATCAATCTTGTCTTAAGCATCTTCCCTCCCATTTCTAGTATCCTATTAGTCAACTAGATAGTAAGTTTGTTCCAAATTTGGCGGAGGCGAAATTTTAATTAGTCGGGTACTAATTATTTTCCAACTTGTTTGCTCAAAGTCTCAAACTTCACATTGTAGGAACAACCGAACAAGTGTGTTGTAGTCTCCATTGTCGCGAATAGCGATACGAACTACCATCTTGATCGCTGTTCGCGACCCATCCAAATTGAGAGTGACATTAGACAACGGGACAAGTTCTCCAACTGCAAATTCTTTGATGTCTGGTGAGACGACAATTCAGACGTGCACTACGTTTACTAGGAAGAATATTGCACTGGTGGATCTAATATATCGAGAAGATTTTTAGGTTTTTATTTTTGCTAGCATTTTTGTTGCTTCTCTCACTAGTTACCTTATGCATATCTTGTGATTATTTTTGCTTTGTTTAATAAAATTACTTGTTTAGTGTTCTCACTAACCTTAAAATTTAGTTACTCCAAAATATCAAATATGCAACAAATATGAACAAAACACAAAGACGAGAATAGATCTCATTTGAGTTTTGCATTCCTGCAACATATTTTTATGTCCAAATGAAGAAAGTAACATTATATATGCTTGGTCTAGTAATTAAATAGTAGACATTTTTTAATTGATATCAAGAGTAATTTTGTCAAAAATATATTGCAGAAGTAAAAATATTTGGAACTGTGTTTCATTTATTTTTTTTTTGGGTTCAAATGGGCTAGAGCCCAGTCCAAAATCTCTCATTTAAAATTTTTCAATTTTATCTTCAAACCCGAGAAATGATAACTGTCATTTATAGTTTTGTAATCGCTTGCCATCACTTGAACAAAATGAACATATAAAATAGACAAAGTGCATATATAGATGATTAAAGTGAATACATATAAAATATAAGTTTTGTCATTCCTTGTTCAAATTTTTATATGCATATTCAACTTATTTTTATTAAAGTTATTTATTTCCATGTGTTCGCTTTGATTATTTGTATGTTCATCTTGTCTAGTTTATATGTTCACTTTGTCGAAGCGATGACAAAACTGCAGATGAGAGTAATCAATTTTCTTTTATAGAAAGGAATTGGAATTGGAACGCTGATTCTATCGAAATCTATTGGTTAGAAAGGTGGAATTGAGTTGATGGGAATTCACAGTCCTCGAATTATATTTTGAAATTCTAGTCAAAAGGGAGAAATTCGATGATAATTGATAGAGTGCGTTCAATCAACCTTTCTTCTGATCACTGATGAAATCCTTTCAATTCTCCTGAGAGAAGGAGACGACTACTTTGCATATTTTTGAGCGTTTACAGACCGACACAGAAAATCCTGATCTTGTTTATGGGATAAGCTAGCCATTTATGTTTCGAGCAATTGGGTGATCTGTCATGGAATTCTGATCGGGGAATTATTAATTAAACGAACTTTATTATTAGATAGTGCATAAGTACTACATAATTGACCCTTTTATATATTTTATTCTATATCAAAAGGTATGGATTCTAATTACATATTCTCTTATATATATCTATTTTGACTGATTTTACGAATGTAAGATAAGATTCGATCCAATGAAACCAATTCAATTTAAAATAAAACAATTTAAATCTGTTTAAAGAGACCGACGAAATCCATGTAAGAGGAGTCAAATGTCTAATTCCTTCTGATGCAAAAAAAAAAAGCCTAATTTCTTAGCTCCTATTTTCTCTTATATATTTATTTATATGAAATTAATTGACAATACTAGTCTGACGCTAGTTATTTTCGGATCTCACGGTCTAGATCAGGCCTTCAAAGGTTTAATTGTTCAGATGGACTCGATCGACCGTTCGATCAGAATCTGACTTCTCAGAAGGGGATCTAAAATCCTGCTTTCGTTTGTTTTTGTCAGTCAACAGATTGATCTCCTTTCTCTCGCTCTCTCCCTTCCCTCCGGTTCGAGTTCCATTTTGAGCTTGCCAAACATAGCATGCCCGTGAAAAGCATTGCAACATAACTAGTAGTTTTCTTTAGCACACCAACCTTGGACCTTTGTTGTGACCTTCCAAATCCCCTTCGCTCTGCTCAAGAGAACTCAGCTTCTCTTCTCCGAGTAAGAAGTCGTTCTGCTGGCTGCTGCCTCTCTTCTTCCACTCTCGGATCCTATCTCCTCTTCAATTCTTTTTGAGTTATTTATTCAGAGGTAACAAAATTAATCTTCACTTACGCCAATTCCGTATAATTCATTATGATTTGTAGAATTGTAATGGCTACCTCTAGTTTTTGTCTTTTTTCGTTTGATTTTTTTGTATTGGACAAGCTTGTTAACCATGGAAATTACCAGGACGTTATGGTTTTTCTGGTAGAGTCTGGTGTTTTGCTTTACCTCTGCCAAAACCTCAATTTTTTATCGAAATATCAAATTGAGGCCTGACATATATAACACGATTCATTAATGCACTCTTTGTTTGTTTTGTGCACATAGCCTAGCAATTGTTAATGCATTCTTTGTTTAATGGTTTCTTACTCTCCTTGTAATGCAATTGTTTTATCCTGGCTTTTCCTGACAACAGATAGATGAGGTCAAGGTCTACCACGCAACCGAAGCCTTCAATTTCTGATAAGCCTGTACCTCCCAAAAAGGAGCCCGATGAACCAAAGAGGTCGGCGTTCTTATGGTTCACCTTGCTGGTGCTCCTTATTAATGGAGCCTATGCTGTTTACCATATCCAGTCAGAAAGCCTCCCTTTTCCTCTCACCGCTGAGCAGGCTGGGAAGAGGGGCTTCTCAGAAGTATCGGCAATGAAGCATGTCAAGTATTTAACTAGTTTAGGCCCGCACCCAGTTAGTTCTGATTCTCTAGATCTAGCAATTGAGGTTAAAATCTCTATATATTTTTGTATCAGCTTTTGAGATAAATTAATTGCATTTCTGTTTGTTTGTCATGCAAGGTTTCTATAGCTGATGATTCAGTACAATCATAGACCTAAATACTGGAAGTATCTAATTGATTGTACCAGTCAAGACGGCCTTTATACTCATGAATCTACTTTTTATTGTTTTGACTTTCCTTTGTTTTCACCGCAGCTGGCTTTGTTGCACCATTTCCTAAATGAATTTTAGTGATGAAACCTTTTCCTTTTACACCCATTTCATCCAATAGTTCTGAAGAACAATTTTGACGGCTGACTTTTTTGTCCTGGTTACACTCATTTCGTCCTGTTAGTTTTTTTGACATCAAATAATTTGTTGTTGATGATACTCTTGTAATGTATTATGCTTTTCTGTAAAATATTTGTTTAATTGATTAGTGAAAAGAAAGTAAAGGTGAAAAGATTTGTCAACCCCCCCCCCCCCCCACACCACCACAAAAAAAGGGTACCTCTTACCAGAAGATAAGAAGGAAATAAACAAAAAAAAAGCAAATAAGGAGAAAATGGTTGGTTGTTACTGGAAGAGTGTTGGGCTTTAGTTCTGTCCACTCTAATAGATGCGACTTACATAGATCAAACTGTAGAGGAAGTAGGTTTAATTGTAACATTTTTGGCACCTTTGGAAGTAAACATGGGAAAAAAAGACAAATTGTTGTTATGCATGGCAACACGTGATAGTCTACATTTTATTAAGCAATCACTCCCATTTTATATTTCATTTTAACTTTTCTATATTTTTGGGACTTAAATTTAACATTGTTGCAACAGTATGTACATACAGTTGCTGAGAAGATAAAGAAAACGGCTCACTGGGAGGTAGATGTTGAAGTTGACCTCTTTCATGCAGAAACTGGCACAAACCTACTTTCCCAGGGTGCTTTCAGTGGAAGAACATTGCTTTATTCTGACCTAAAGCATGTTGTGTTGAGAATTGTTCCCAAATATCTGCCAGAGGCTAGAGAGAATACCATCCTCGTATCTTCTCATATTGACACAGTTTTCTCAGGGTACATTTATTGTTAACTTTGTTCTTATTGTTTAGAGTCTATTATGAGCATGAATTGATTCAGATGTACATCAGCTTTTATAAGAACTATTTAACAAGAACAAAATACAGTCTTCTCTAAACATGGAAGGTAACTCCAACATGTTTGAGAGCAACACCTCAAAACTAACACTGGACCATAATGCATGTGTATCTGCTTTTTCTGCTCTAGTCCAAATGCATAGACTGTATTGACCACCTGATGTCTTTAAGGTTAAGTTTTTAATACGGTAGAATCTGTGCATTTTAGCTCAAACAATCCGAACAAAAAAGCAGGGTGCAACTTTCTGGGTCAAAATAACAGCAGAGTGGAAGTCAGACCACAAGATTAGTCATGAATCTTTGGACAAGGCATTAATCGCTTAAATGTGCCAGCTAGATATTCTCCAATTTTCTTTTCTGGAGTTTAAACTTTGAGGCAAAGTTGATAATTGCTTTGTGATCTGAGGATCATGTTTGTATACTGTGCTTTTCATAGATTGAAAGTGGTGGGTCTAGTACCCACTTATTTCATAAAAAAAAAAAGAATCAAAGTGGATAAGTTTTCTTTCAGGATTCTAATCCTTATGAACTAGATTTACATTAATTAAAATTTAAATATTTGCTATAAAATTTTGTCATTTTCTGTTCACCTTTTTCTGTTTGTATGTTTAATGACGGGTTTTCATTTTGCAAATATCAGATACTCCTACAAAAGTTTGGTTGTTTGATGCAGATTAAAATATTAAATGTTTATCAAATTACATGAAGTGGTTGGTTTAAGTTGTAATCTTAAGCAAATTAAAAAAGTTATAGTATAAAATGTAAAATAGAACCTCAGTATGGAAATTGTTTGTCTTCTGTAATTGTAGGGAAGGTGCTGGAGATTGCAGTTCATGCATAGCTGTCATGTTGGAACTTGCACGTGGAGTCTCTCAGTGGGCCCATGGATTTAAGAGTGGTGTTATTTTTTTATTTAATACCGGTGAAGAAGAGGGTCTTGATGGGGCTCACAGTTTTATTACTCAGGTTTAATACTTTTCACATCTTTAATCATTCAGCTTGTTACCAGCATGTATTTCAAGTCAACACCTGGCATATAATAAGGCAGGTAGCCTTCTGAAAGTTTGATTTTTGTTTGTGTGTGTGGGAGTTGGGGGGGGGGGGTGCGTTGGGGTTCAAAGCGCAGACATAGATACATATTATTGGTCAAGGTTTGGTACCTTCCATAGCGCTAATTCATTCAGGTTGGGTCAGCTGTTTGGTAGCAGACCAGTTTTGGATATCTTAAATAATATACAATATGGCAGGTAGCCAGGTACTGCAATTTCTGTGGCTTCTGAAAGTTTAGTTTTGGAGTGCATGTGCTGGAGGAGGGAGGGTCTAATGCTATAACTAGCCTTGTTATCTGTTATCTTATATATAATGATAATTATTTTTTTTTGCAGCATCCATGGAGCAGTACAATTCGTTTTGCTATTGATTTGGAAGCGGTTGGGATTGGAGGAAAGTCTGGTATTTTCCAGGTAATAAGTTATATAATGTTTGCTCTAACTCTAAAGAATGGCTCTCTTTAGTCTTGAGTAAGTCTAGTTTGTTTTAAATTGTTTTGTTATATAGGGCGGTTCGGCACCTTGGGCTCTTGACATTTTCGCCTCAGTCTCAAAGTATCCATCTGCACAAATCACTGCACAGGTTTATATATATATATATATGTATATATTTTAAAGTAATGCCTATCATTTGTTAAGTTTTTCCATTTAAATACACAAAATAGCCTTAATCTAACTACTATCAGCATCCTTGCAGGATTTGTTTCTTTCTGGCGCAATTAAGTCTGCCACAGATTTCCAAGTATATCAAGAAGTTGCTGGTCTCCCTGGCCTTGATTTTGCATACTCCGATAATACTGCTGTTTATCACACTAAGGTTATACTATGTTCTTTTAGGTGTAGTTCCACCTACAGGGCTGCATATGTAAAGTATTCATGCCAGCAAACAAGTAACCTCTTGTATACTTTAAATGAGATTACAAGTCTCACGTATGTCCTTACAAAAAGTGGATATACCCTGTGCAATCCTTTCACCTCACTTCAGTTCAGAAGTAGCTATTCCCCTCGTTGTTTATCTATTAAGCAAATAAGAGGGGAAGTTGTGGCAGTTTCAAATAAATTCACAGAAAAGAAGCACATGTGAAATTTTTGAAACATTGTAGGGGTATGTGAGATTTTTGTTTGTTTCAACGAAGATAAGAGGAACAGGATTGTAAATGATATTTTGGCCTTTTTGTGCATGTGCCCATATGGGAAAGACAAATATTTGGGTTACCCCTAGGCGTGTTTGGTTTAACTGTGAACAAGGGGACGAACAAAGGCCCACGAACAGCCCCCAGTTCGTGAAAATCGGGGAATAAGGAACAAGCCAAGAAGTTCCTTGTTCGCCTAGTTCGTGAGGTGTTTGGTTCGTGCGAACTACGGCTGTTCGTGGCTCCTACCAAACACACCCCAAAAGTGCAATATTCTGATATAAGCATCTACCCATTTATGATGGAATTCACCCAAATATCCGTCTTTGATCATGTATTAAAATTTTGGTTGCTTTAGATAACATAAAGGTAATAGGAGTGCACTTAGTTGTAAACTTATGTCAATCTATTTGTTATTCATTTTGACTTTGTAGAATGACAAGATGAAGCTATTGAAACCGGGTTCGCTTCAGCATCTGGGAGACAATATGCTTGCCTTTCTTCTTCACACTGCTGCCACTTCAAAACTTTATGAAAAGACAGAATACAACGAAACCAGTGATCACAATCAAGCTATTTATTTTGATATTTTGGTAAGGTTTTTCTGCCACTTCCATTGGGACTCTCTAGAATTAATTACATCAAATGAAGTCAATTCCTTCTCAACCCAAGGAATTTTTTTTTAAAATCTCTTCTAATAAACTAAGTGTTTAAATTATAATGAGATTTTATGTTTTGAGATTTTGAATGTGGTACATAAGAAAAGAGGAAGTACTACAAATAATGATACAGAAGTTAAAAAAAATAATGACAACATAGAAAATGTTGGTAAGAAGCCTGCATTTTGGTTAATACTAGGAAATTTCTTGTAAAATTTTAACCACATGTAAATATGTGAACTACCGCAAGGTTATGAATTACTAAATTTATATATCTGTTTTACTATGTAGGGAATGTACATGGTAGTTTATACACAAAAACTCGCATCTATGCTTCACAACTCTGTCATATTTCAATCGCTTCTCATACTGGCCACCTCACTAGCAATGGGCGGCCGTACCGGCGGCATCTCTTTCCTCATTTCTCTCCTGACCACATTTCTCACGTTCGTATTTTCTCTCTCTTTCTCATCCATAGTTGCCTTTCTCCTTCCCTTCTTATCCCCATCACCGGCACCTTACATCGCCTCACCATGGCTAGTCATTGGCTTATTTGGGGCACCAGCACTGGTTGGTGCATTGACTGGTCAACACATAGGGTTTGTGCTACTCAAGGGGTATATAAAAAAGAGAAATGGAGTTGAAAATCTGGCAAAGTTAGAAGCTGAGAGGTGGCTTTTTAAGGCTGGGATTGTGCAGTGGTTGGTGCTTCTTATTTTGGGAAACTATTTCAAGGTTGGGTCATCTTACTTGGCTCTTTTCTGGCTTGCTTCGCCCACTGTTGCTTGTAAGTTGATATATCTGTTCTATACTATATTTTTATTGCTTTTTGTTCCCTTTCTTTTGGTTGGCATGGGGGGTTTTTTTTTTCATCTGTACAGAAGTAGGAATAATTGAGGTGGGAATTGTTTCATCTGTACATTAGTAGGAATAATTGAATTCTCATGCATACCCTCATAAAACAGAGAAAATCTTATGGATTTCACTTCATTAATTCCCTCCAAAGATGCTGATCCTACTGCTACATTGAATTTTTTCCCCCTTATGTTAAATGAGAGAATAAGAGTAGGTTTGGATTGAAGTTGTCCTAATTATTGTAAATAATTGCTCTCATGTGTTATAATGCTTGTGTTCTACTTGTCTTTTGGGGTAGTAGTAGTAGTATTGTGAGGTTCTTGTAGGGTTACACTTTGTTTTTTCTTTCCCTTTGTGTTGTGTTCCTCAGATATCTCTGCAGCTGGTATAATTGTAATTACTTAAATTTTATGCAGATTATTTTTCAAGGCTTCTGTAATTGCTGAAAGTACCATTTCTGTTATGTGTCTTTTGTTGTATTTTGTGTTCTGCATTTTAATGTAAGATTTCCTGCTGTACCATATGAATCTTTCTAATTTGATGTCTCTAAGGGTCTTACTGTCAAATTTGGTTACACCAAGTCTCTCATATGCAACAGTATGATGAAAATTTTAACTAAAAGGTGCACCTTAATCATTTTGCAGATGGTCTTATGGAGGCCACATTGACTCCTGCTAGGTCACCAAGGAAACTTAAAGTGATTACATTAATTGTTGGTATTGCTGCACCAGTTGTTGTCTCAACTGATATAGTTGTACGTGTGTTAGGTAACTTAATTGGTACCATTGTACGCCTAGACAGGTAAATATAAATTCAAATTTCAAGTTACCTGATTTTGTTCAGTTCCCTGTAAATACCTGAAGGAAATATAAATCTGTTATTCCTTTTTAATGCCTATTTAGGAATCCTGGTGGAGCACCGGTTTGGCTCAGTAATGCAATAGTTGCTATTTATATATCGGTGATTATTTGCCTTATGTTGGTTCATCTCCTCTCATATATCCATTTATCAGGTTAATCCTTTTTTTTATTCCACTTTTTGGAATGAAATAGCATTTTTCCCTAAAAATCATCAGAACGTTATCAGTTATCACATTTACCTTTCTAAACATTTCCAATACTGCTTCAATGACCCTACTGTTTGAGGCCTGCGATGTCATGTGCCTCTGCTCCTTTAGACATTGTTACTATCACCAGTATTCTCCTATAACTTTGATGTTTTGTAGAGATGCCCATGATATTTTTCATGCTACAAAGCAGATGCATGAGGTTTCTCATTTGAAGGACTATACATAAAAGTGTTGATATTTTTAGGATACAAATTTGTTCGCCTGCCTTGTGAATATATTGAAGATTTTACATATCCCTTACATGCAATGCTCTCTTTCTCTCTTACAGGTGCAAAATTACCTCTTGTTTTGTCGATGGCAGCATTGCTTGCCTTGTCACTTGGCATTGTTTCCACTGGTGTCATCCCAACATTTACCGATGACATTTCCAGAACTGTTAATGTAAGTCTGAAAATATCTAGCTATTATTGAAACAATAAAAACTTTCCTGGCTATCATAACTTTTTCCCCATTGCTTTTCTTTGCTCAGCTGGTTCTTAATTAACATTTAAAAATCAGATCCGTTCAAAAATTACAATTAAAGACACTCTATATACCAGTTATGCATTTGTGGGTTCAGAGCCATTGTTTCCTTTCTGTTTCTGATTATGTGTTTTGCATATTGTCTTATAGGTTGTACATGTTGTGGATACAACAGGAAATTACATAAAGGCTCAGGAGCCTTTATCCTACATTTCTCTCTATTCAAACACCCCTGGCAAATTGTCAAGAGAAATAGAGAGCCTTAAGGACGAACAGTTCTTATGTGGCCACAATAATACTATTGATTTTGTTACCTTTACTATGAATTACGGGTGCTTGAGTTACCTGGATAGTAAATCTGGATGGACCAAATCTGAAATTCCCACAATTCAAGTTGAGAGCGATTCAAAAACAGATGGGAGAGAAACCCTAATTTCAATTGATACAAAATCAGCGACTCGTTGGACCTTAGCAATCAATATGGAAGAGGTTGCTGACTTCACATTATACGGTACTACGATGTTTTATTTTTAGATTTACATCATGATATCTGTAAGTACAGGGTTATAGTGTTGTAATGAATTTGAGTGGCGCAATAGTGGTGAGGATGGCTGTGTTTGGTTGTTCCATCGAAAATTTATGTGAAAATTTCAGCTTAGATCCAGTTAAAACCCTCCAAGATCCCTCCCACTGCCTCCTTCCAAGAAAAAAAACAAAAGCAAGAAAAAAATTAATATAGAATTGTATTTGTACATGTGGTAAAAGAGAAGAAAAGTATCTTGTTTTGGTACTGGACTGAGGCTGATTGTTATTGGCCCTTGTACCGGTAAGTGATCTGAGTACCTGACAAGTAAACCATGGCATTTGTGCAAACAAGTTTTGTCTGCAGGAACCTTTCATAGAACAAGCATGAGTTGTAATATATTTCATGCTGTTTCCCTTTCTACAAAACCTTCTCAGTATATTTATTCTAATACATGTTTATCTTTACAACAGTTGGCTCGGATGAGATTGTAACAACAGGCAATAAAACTAATATTGATGGATGGCATATAATACAATTTGCGGGTGGCAAAAGTTCACCAACAAAATTCAAAATCAAAGTATTCTGGTCAAGCAATTCCATACAGAAGGTTTCTGAGAGTCCTTATTTACTAAAGCTAAGAGCTGATGTGCTGAAATTAACCCCACAGGCTGAGAAGGTTTTGAATAAACTTCCAAAATGGACCTCTCAGTTTGGCAAGTCAACTTCTCCTTTTAATTTGGCATTTTTAGCTTCTCTTCCAGTTAAATTTTAGAAGAAATAATTAGAATAATTGTCAGCGCACATCAATCTGTGTTTAGTGAATGAAAGGTGGAAGGTATAGTTTTCTTTTTTCACCATTGTTCAATTGTATTAGAAATTTAGAAGGAATACGGCTTAAAATTTTTTTAGGACATTTTGTTGTTGAATTTAGGAAATGGTTAATCGTTTCAATTATATGCATGGTTAATTGTACTAAGCGACAGGTGTTGGCAGTGATTTGAATGAAGCAATGTGCAATTGGCAGCTGTTAGAGTTTATTACCTAAGATGTTTATGTAGTGAGTAGTGGCTATGAGAACATGAAAAGTTGCGTTAATTAGGGACTAACTGATAAGTGGTTTGTAATAAGTATACACATGAAAGCCGATCTGATCAGTTCAAAAAAAGATACAATCAGTGTTGTATTCGTTTATGTATAGATAAAAATATAATTCAATACTTTTGTAGCCTTCACTTCTTTGAGAGGGCTGCTCTCGATTTAAATGTTGTTACTGCTGTCAATTGAAAAGAGTAGCATTAATTTATTATTATAATTTGCACTTTGAGTTCTTGAGTGAAAGATTGCAAGTTCGAAATCCACTTGGGGGACCTTTCACAGAAATTTAATTTAAAAATAAATTGGGTGGCTTAAACTCCAATTTATCTTAAAAAAGTTATTATTATAATGCCATGGACTGTGAATCTGTGGTACATGCTATCTATGTCAAATGGTTCTGCAGTTCTTGTCAGTTGTCACACTGTTTGAAGAGAGAGAGGCACCTTGGACTGGTCAACACTCATTGAAATTGCTTTGTTTGCATCGACTTTTGCATAAACAACACCAAAGCAAGTGATCTGTATCGCTTACTGATGCAACAAATAAAATGCACCAAGTTACATTGCAAATACAAAGCTCAACATGGTAAGTAAGAAGATAATATAATATGCTAAACAATAAACACTTAAATGGTAAAAAAATAATTTTCGACCGGTACTGCCGCAACTTGATAAAATCTAGTTTCAACCACATATTGCAAAATGGATATAGCTTAATTTCATTTGTTATTTTCATCGCCGTCAAGTGTTGCTGCTATTTGACTTTAAAGTTCAAACAGACATACTATCAATTATTCACTTGCGTTACGCACCTGAGTAGTTTTTTATTGATTTATTATTTTTTTTGCTTTTGTTCAGATACAATGAAACTTTTAAAGGCATTTATTTTTCTATAAAATAAAAAATAATTAGATTAATAAAATTAAGTAACTATATTTCGAAGTAACATTTATATTATTATATTGTTATAGCAATGTATTATCTTTTTATACTATTCCAATTAATCTTTTCTGGCACTATTTTCATATGCTACCTCAAAATTAATATTATCATTAATAATAGTATCACGTGTAATTACTTGGGCCATCAGCAGTCAGCAGAAGCTCTTGACGCAGATGTAACATAAATTTATCACGTATAAAATGAACTGGGACTGGATTCTATTTTTCCTTATAAACACATTGCCCGATTTAATATTTCTAATTAGTAAGAACTAAGAAGTAGAATCTAAAAATAAGAGGTAAGAACTAGGTTACATAAATAGGCAGAGAAAAAAAAAGACCTTTTTGAAAAAAAACAACAGGGAGGAAAAATAAAATAAAAAAAGAATAATGTAACGCGGCGTTGAACGGTTCCGATTTCTTCTGGAACAATCCACGGTATCTAACTTTATATATCATATCCCCTTCGCCACCAATTTTTTAAAATGACCTAAATGTCCTCCATCTAACGCTGAAATCTGAGAAAATAAGACAGGAGAGAAGAAGATATTTTGGTAAATTCGGAAGTGATCGAGCAACTCTGGCGTGACCTGAGCAATTCTCCACAAAAGGCCTTTACTTTTTTAGCAAACCCTAAAAAAGCAATTTACCACCGCCAGACAAAACCCAAACCACCACGGATCGCCAGACGACTTCAGAGAAGCAAAAGGGATCCCAATCCCACTCGAATTCGAATTCGCAATCTCAATTCAAGATGATCGAGGTGGTGTTGAACGATCGGCTGGGGAAGAAGGTGCGCGTCAAGTGCAACGAAGACGACACCATCGGCGACCTCAAGAAGCTCGTGGCGGCGCAAACGGGTACCCGCCCCGACAAGATCCGGATCCAGAAGTGGTACAACATCTACAAGGACCACATCACGCTCAAGGATTACGAGATCCATGATGGCATGGGGCTTGAACTCTACTACAATTAGGGTTTCCTGGTATGATCTATTTATTTACTTCTGGTGTTTAATTTTGACAAAGGGTGTCGGAAATTGGGATAATTAGGGTTTTGTGTTAATTTGTTTTGAGGTTTTGGTGTTCCTGAATTGAAGTTGTTATATATGTTTTTAAACCATGTTGGACTATTAATAATTATCATTGATTTTGTTGTAATTCAACTTCAAAATTATATCAGGTGGTAATAGTTTATAGGTAGTAGTAAAATTCTAGTTGTACAAATATATGTAATTAGGGTTTTTGTCTGCAACTGTAAGTACATGAAGAAAATGGTGTCTTTTCTATTTGCATGCTTTTGTAGGTAAAGCTGTGTTTGAATTAAGGTTTAAAGTGCAAAACAAGTGTCCTTTTGTCAACTAAGTGTATTAAGATGTAAACTTAAGGTTAGAGTTCACATGAAAGTGTAAAGCAAAACTGAGAAAAAACACTGCATTAGCTATGCACACTGCTTGATAAGTCTTGTGATTAGATAGAAGCATCACTAAATATTGAATTTGTATGTGGTACTGATACATTGTTATGTACTCAAGGCTAGGATTCCATGTGTAACTTAAAAATCAGGAAACCATAATTGAAATTTGTCTGTCTTGCTTGCATAACTTAGATCTTTGGTACCATAGAGACATACCATTGATATTTGATTCACTGCCAAAAGTAATTTGTGGACCAGCTTGTAGACTATAAACAGATTGTGTTAAGATCACTCTGTAATCTGTAGTTACCATCTGGGTATTTAGGGATAATTTTTTATTTTTTTTTCTGATTTCTGATGTCATTTATCTACCGTGGAGTTGATAGTGAAGGTACTGATTACATTTTTTTACATTACATTGCAGGTATGTGATGAAGGAATGCAATTGAAATTCCGGATATGTAGTAGTACTTGTGTGTGGCATAAAGAAAAGACTAAATAATAACTTTCCATTGGACGTCATCAAGTAAATTCTGATCAGTAAACATGTTATGAACTTGATTGTATATGATTGTGCTGTCCTGCTGGTAGTATAAACAAATATAATTAGTGTTTTTTTGTTCTGTGTCTATATCTTTGCATATTGAGCTTATTAGACCTCTTGGTTGGACTCCACTGGCACTGCGCTAGACTTCGCACGTGTTTCAAGTGACATGCAGTTCCGTGTTGCTCTTTAGGTCGAATTTAAGAGTCATACCATCTCAGCTAACTATGAGAACGACGTACTTTTACTCCATGGTCATATAATATCGATTCACTGGCTCTCAGCTAAATTTGCAATTATCACATCTTTTCAATTAAAGGGTTATCACCATCTCAATTGGTTAGGATATATGCATCTTTATTCTCTAAGCAAAATTTGTAACACGCCAAACGTTTTTAGCTGATATTACGAATAAATATAGTCAGAGGCCTGGAAAATCGTAGTGTAAAATCGCTGGTGCATGGGACGATTTTAAGTTTTTGAGAGTACTTCTATACATTTTTTGTTAAATTACATGCTGAACATCTTGTGTGATTTTGCTTCTAGAAAAATTCCTTTTGAAATACATTTCCACGCCTACATTCAATGAGTTTTTTTCCTTCCCAATCAGAATTACGGCAACAGGTAAATAGCGCCAAATTATACACTAAATAAAAAATGCAAACAACTATAAAAAAGGGCGGGAAATTATACAGCAACATCAATAATTCCAATCCACAAATGTCAATCCAGAAAAGCAGGACATGTCATCATTTATTTTTATCTAAAAATGTACAATACAGTATTAACAAGACAAGGAAATAATCAGTCTCACGTGCTCACGGAATCAGTAATATCTTACCAATATGAGAGCTGCTTTCCATTAGCCTATGTGCCTCGGCTGCTTCAGCCAAGGGAAATGTCTTGAATACAATTGGCTTCAGCTTTCGTGCCGCAATAGCAGGCCAGACATTCTTCTTCACTTCTTCCACAATCTTCGCTTTGTTCTCAATGCTTCTTCCCCTCAACCCAGCAGCTGAGCCATTCCAGAAACGAAATGAAGTCATATTAAATATCTTTCAGCTTAGTCCTGACAATTTCTTAGTCAATATAACTTTCTGCTTGTTCTTTTCATTTTAATACCCTAATTCTGTTAATATAGAATTTTGATGCAAGGTGCCTTGATTAAGTATTTTGAGTACTGTATTATTCTAAAAACTACGTTTCTTTTGGGAAGCATACTTTTACTGCACTCCACATTTTTTTTCTGGTGTGTTCTTTGGTGCAACACTGACGATCTGAAGTAACATTCATGAAATTGTAACCCAAATATGACTTGTTCCAACCCACTGAAATTTTTTATGTCCTAACAAAATCACTCCATCTCTTTTCCCTTCAATAAGCAAATTGATATGCATATTTCTCACTCTCTCTTATTCCACAACCTGCTGCTCTTTCCACTGTAGAAAGAGCAGAATAATAGGTGATAAGTTTTTTTTCCCTGCTTTTTGTAGGGGAAAAGGGTTGGCAACCTAATTGGGAAAAGAAAAATAATACTTCCAACCCCCAGAGACAAATCAAAGCTTGCAGCTGAGAATGTGATTTATAGTTTTAGCAGTCACAAACAAAATCACCCTATAATACTTGGTTGTTGCAGTAAGTGAATACGACTAAATTCCAGAGAAAAATAATTAAGCAACCTTGTACGGTGAGACGTTTAGCAAGCATTGGCGATAAATTCACTTCAGCAGTCGGGCCCCCTTGAAATCCAATTATGAAAAGCCTGCCATCAACACTCAAGCTATCTATATTCCTCTGAAAGTAGGAGCCCCCCATGTTATCCAGTATTACATCAACCCCTGTTCAAAAGAAAAGTAAATTTCAGAGTTTCATTGCATAACTTATAAAACCAGTTCATAAACAGCCTATTAATGACAAATTGCATCCAATCAAAATTTGATTGATCTTGACTAAGTTCTGTAACCGCTGCTCTGACTTGTTTGATGTTAATGTAGATATGGTTTGTTTAAGATCAGAATCAAGTGTCAAATTTGATGTTAAAACACAAAAATTTCTAGAAAGAGGTAAGATACCTTTTCCACCTGTTTCTTCCTTGACACGTGCAACAAAGTCCTCAGTTTTATAGTTGATACAGACATCTGCACCCAAATTCTTGCAAGCCTCTAGCTTCTCTTCACTTCCTGGAAGGATATTTATTCGATAACAGCTGAATTTGAATTGTAATCCACAACAGGTGTGTATGAATTTTTCCGAATTCCCATACCTGCAGTCACGAAAACCTTTATTCCCAAGTACTTGGAAATCTGGATAGCAAAGGTGCCAATTCCACTAGATCCTCCATGAATCTGTAAATTACATCAAATTCAACATAAGTGTATATTCAAGGTGCAATGGTACATAAATACTCAAATTGGTCAAATCTAAGACACCAATGTCTCATGGTTTTAAATTTCAGGAGATGCATTCTCAACCTCAAACACCCATTAGTCGGATAAATAATATAGAAACACTCACCCAAGTCTCCAAACTGAATTACAACAGCTAATTAAAATTATGTATTTTCAAAGGACAAAAGTCACATTACATACAAGAAAAGATTCTCCAGGGGAGAGATGGCTCATCATGAACACAGTCGACCAAACCGTACATGCAACCTCAGGCAAAGCAGCTGCATCTCTCAACGAAACACCCGGTGGCACAGGCAGCAGCTGCCCAACCGGCACTGCCACCTTCTCCGCATAGCCTCCTCCACTCAACAAAGCACAGACCTACACACAAACCCCAAATACAAATCCAATTCACACCAATACCAACACAATAGCAATCAATTAATGAATAAACCTACAAGCAATGACCTCGTCGCCGACATTCCAAGGCGAGCCGGGGGAAAGAGAGGACCCGAGAGCGAGGATGGTGCCAGAGGCCTCAAGGCCAGGGTAAGGAGAGCTTCCCTTGGGAGGAGGGTAAGCGCCTTTTCTCTGTACTGTGTCGGCGCGGTTCAAAGCAGTCGCTGCCACCTTAATCAACACTTCCTCGGCGCCGGGAGTGGGGTCCTCCACCTCCTCCAGCTGTAGCACCTCTGGCCCTCCGTATTTTGTTATCACCACTGCCTTCATCTCTTCTAGTACTTTTTTTCTCCTTTCTTTGCTTCTTCAGTGGAGAGGAGAGTGCCGTGGGAGTGTTTCTATAGTTTTGACATTATGGGCATACAGAAAAAAGATTGGAGGGGCTTGTCCTTTTTTGACTTGTGAGTTGTGAGTTGGGCCCATAATAGATATACATCTCTGTTCCCAAAAAATTTAAAAATAATATTAAATTAATATAATATATTAAAAATAATATCAATATAATAATATTATTTTAAATATAATTACAGAATCCCGGATTCCTATCTTAGCTAAGACGGAATCCGGGATTCCGATCTTAGCTTTAAATATTAGAAATAATATTTCATTAATTTATTTAATTAAATATAAATTTTATTTATTTATTTATTTAATTTATTTAATACATATAAAAATAATAGTTGAATATATTTAATTAATATTATGGATTTACAAAAAGGTAAGATATTATGGATTTAATTAATTTATTATGGATTTAATAAATATTATGGATTTACCGGATTCCGATCTTAGCTAAGATCGGAATCCGGGATTCTTATCTTAGCTTTAAATATTAGAAATAATATTTAATTTATTTAATTAAATATAAATTTAATTAAAATATAAATAATTATTTTATTTAATTAAAAAATGAATTATTAAGTTATAAATTTTTAATTAATTTACATTAAAATTATAAATTTTTAAACAACCATTTGATCTGCGTCTCGGGTGTCGTCATCTGTATAGCCAATAAAAGACTCGGGAGTTTGTTGTACAAATCTTCCCACGATCCGAAAAGATGTTCGATTGCTCTCTCTCTCGCCCATGCCAAATCTTGTTATAAGTGGGCACCACATTCGGGTATTCTTTCTCCAATATAGATTTCACGCCCACTAAGGAAATACCGACATCTCTCTTTACTGCATTTCTGATACAGTTGGCAATAACTTCAGCCGTTAAATTATCATGCGTGAAGTCTCTGGCCTTTCTCACGCATGTAGGGGAGTACAAAAAAACTGTGAATCCGTTCAATCCTTTCAACCCACCCGACCCGAATCGTTTTTTACCGGGTTAGCATGATGTTGGGTTGGGTACGGGTTCTAATTTTGACAAATCCGTTACTTCGGGTTGGGTTACGGATTTTGTACTAGTAAACCCGTGTATAGTTCAACCCAACCGTTTATCATTATTTATTGCTCTTTGTCTCACTTTTTCTCATGTCTTTACTCAAATATCTCTTATTTCATGAAGTTTTGATGTCCTCCATAGGCATGCACGTCCTCTTTTCTTCTCACAATGACTCGAAAATTGAAAGATGATTCAAATGCGTCTCTAATTTGCCTCGAACTAAATTGTAATAGCCACAAAATGATTTTTATATGTATTAAATAAATTAATTAAATTTATATTTAATTAATTAAATTAATTAAATTTATATTTAATTAAATAAATTAATTAAATTTATATTTAATTACATAAATTAATTAAATTTATATTTAATTAAATAAATTAATTAAATTTATATTTAATTAAATAAATTAATTAAATTTATATTTAATTAAATAAATTAATTAAATATTATTTTTAAATATTATTTTTAATATTTAAAGCTAAGATCGGAATCCATATTAGAAATAATATTTAAATGAGTAGTTAGCTAAGATCGGAATTCCGGATTCCGATCTTGTGATACTATTAAAAAAATATTATTATATTGATATTATTTTTAATATATTATATTAATTTAATATTATTTTTAAATTTTTCGGTCTCGGTTCTTTATTAGGATTATTGATTGATCCATTTTGACAAATAATACGCCCAATTAACATTTGAGTTTTTCATGGAACAGTGACGGAGGCCGATCCAATATGGAATATGGAATTCCATATTACGTGTCCTATATGAAATGACCATATTGTTTCATAACTAGATAAGTTTTTTGAAGTTGTACAAAATTGAAAATTGAGTGTTTATTGTTGCTTTTCTTATCTGATCATTTATTTATTCATCTCCTTTGCATGAGTCCCAACCAACCAACTTCTCTACTGAGCTCAAAGCAAAGCATTAGTAGTAAACAAGTATATATTGATAAGTAGGATAAATTAACTGTAATATATTCATTTTTTTCATTTTTCAATCTAGTATAAAATGAATTTTAAATTTTATAAAATTTTATATTAACATATCTATTTATGAAATTGAACGAGATCAATAGTTTGAATTTGACATTTAAATTTAAATTTTAAAATTTTAATAAAAAAAAAGAACTTGTGATATTTGCTGACATCCAAAAAGTTATGATATTGTACTCTCCTCATATCAATACTGGGAATTTTGTTGATATTGCAATTAGGTCCCTTTGCTGCTGAAATATGAGAGAATTTGTACATACGTTTGTACTTTGTAGTATCTAAATTTTCTTGTCACATCCTCGTACTACTACTTTTAAAAGATTTTAAATCCTTTTACGCCCTGTATTTTTGACTCGTTGCTTTTTGATGTTCTAGAACTGGCAACACACTCTGCGTGATTAAATATATATTGCTATACAGAGAACCACACATTCTGGATGATTAACACGTAATGCTGCTATATACATTACAAGGCATTAAGGGGCCGTTTGGATCCCACGGGGATTTTGGGGAATTTCATCTTCCTACTATAAATTTATTATAAACAATCCAAACTCTTCACAAAATTACACACTTCCCAATAAATTTATTCCTAGGAATTTCAACTTCCCCAACTTCCCCAAATTCCTAAGCGATCCAAACGGCCCCTAAAGGAATTTTTCTCCATCCTCTCAAGTCTAAACAGCTACTCGATGGATTTACAAGTGGCCAACTGGCCATTCATATATAGTTGTTGTAATATATCATCATGCGTAGATGATTAATTACCCTTATGGCAACTTGTAAGTGCACCGACTAGTTGGTCATTAGAAAATGGAGAAAAATTCTGCTAATTCCTTGTTATATACAGCAGCGTTTCGTGCTAGTTGTGTCAACCTTGTGATTTGCGAACCTACTTCGTATGATATATGACGAATTGATGATTACAACTATGTATCATCAAGATTGATTCGTTTATTCTCCCATTTTGCACTGGTACAATTATATATGTTTTCAATAGGATTTTTTTTTTTGAAGAAAGAGGAGGTCTTTACCATCTAATTTTTTCAAAACTTAAAAAGTGCATGCAGGGTGAATCCTTAACATCCTTGAGACAAGTCTAATATTCTTACCACTGAAACACTAGAACACATGGTTTTAAGAGAAATTAATTATAATTAATTTTAAGAGCAATTATGTTATTATATAGTTATTTTTGATCAAATGTTTATTTTTTATTCTCGTGCAGTATTTTAGGTGGAATTATGACTATTTTAGGCCTCTGCAGTGTCCTGTAGGGAAAGGATAAAAGAGAGAAAAATGTTCAAGGTGTCTGACGAGGACTCTGAAAGCCAAAACGTTGAAGAACATGTAGCAGTGTCAATTGTTGAAAGTATAATTAAGTTCAAATATTTAATTTCAATAGGAAGATCATATTAAACGGTTCAGATCCGTTATTTAAATTTTTAAAATTGAGATTTGACGGGCTTTAATTGAGAGTCCCGTTAAATTGATTTGATCGAATCTATTTTTTCCTTTCAAATAATTTGAATTTTCCAAAAAAAAAAAACCACAATGGTTTTATTTGTAGGAGATGTGGGATACCTTTGTCGATATTCTTTTTTGTTTTTTTTAGAAAAAAATGGCAAGTTGAAATATTGGAATAATGTGATTTTTGCTGAAGATCGATTCACAAAAAGCATTATCATCGTGACAGATTTAATCTAGCTAGGTAAATTTGTTTTTAATTAATATTGTTTAAGCTTCTATTAATTAATATTTGTTGAAATTTGGACGAATGAACGTGAATTGTTGTGTAGCACATGAACTAAAAATTTAGTCCTATTAATTTTCAGAAATCGTTCCTTCCTCTTTTGTGTGGTTTCCTTGTATATTTCTGTTATAGATATATTTAAGTTAGAGATATTAACGGTTGGAGATTATAGAAGATATAAAATATTTGAGTTGAATAGAAATATAATTGAGAGAAGAATATAGGTAGGAGATAAGAGATGAATAGATGAGAAATGATTATCATTGTCTTGAGAATTAGTCTATAAATAGACCCAAATATTTGTACTTAATTAATTACAATTCAATACAAAATCAATTACCTATTATGGTATCAGAGCCATGTTCAGATCTTTTGAGAAAAAGGACAAATCGAGAGGAGAGATGACATTTGGGAGTTATTTTGTATTAATATTATTTAATTTCTTATAATTAATTAATATTTTTTGAAATTTGGAATGAACGATTGTTGTGCAGCACTTGAATCAAGAATTAGTCCCGTTAATTTTCAAAAATCTTTGCCTCTTCTTTTGTATGGTTCACTTATCTCTTTCTGTTCTTGTGAAAGAACTGACTTGTAATTTTTGAGCTCCTTGCATAAAAGCATCAAAAGCAGGACATGCTTTAATTGGACTGCACGAACTTTAATCAGTAGTCGACTTAATTAGTTAATTAGCTAGTACATTGACTACATTAGCGAAAAAAAATAATAGAATCAGTATTATAAATAAAGATGCGTGAGAGTCTGGTTTAACAACGTAAATTGCAAAGCGACACGGCAAATAATGGATTATTTCTGGAGTTAACAATTTTGAATGATTTGAAACAGAAACTCTGTATTAGATTATGTTGCCGACAATTATGTTTATTAATGACCCGTTTTAACACGTCGGCAGTAATCGACAATGCAAAAAATCTAAACGTTCCGTTCTTTTTTATTATTTGTTTTATTTTGATCTAAGACAAAAGCAATGCAAAACCTACTCCCCTTCCCTGCTCTAATTTCTCTGAAAAATTGCCGATCCCTTCGATGGAATCCACCCTCCCTTCCTCTCCATTAAACAATCCGGTTGGAACCACGACAACTGCGAGCCGTTCAACAGCCGCTGCAAGGTCTCTCTCGCTCTCTCTCCCCCTCTCTCTCTTTCTGTCCACGTGTGTTTGTTAATTCATGAAGGATTGGTGCAGATCTGTGCATTTCTAATGTTACTAGCAATTATTTGTTTGCTTCCTATAAGAAATCGTTTTCAATTTTTAATTTTGAATAATTTAAAAAGTGGATGATGTGAATTTTCTTCTATTTTGGGTCCATTCTAAGCTCCATTAACTTCCAGTGTTTGTTACTCAAAATCTTTAATTACTTAAACCAAAAACGTAATTATGTTCATTTTTCCTTGATTACCAAACCCAGAAAAATATTTTTGTATTGGATTTATATGACACATCTTTTGTACTATTATCTTGATTTTCATACCAGTCTTCCCCTGTATGAGAAATTTTTATATTTAATTCTATCTATGAGAAGGTTTAATATGCACCATAGTGCATAGGGCATTCCGTGCACCACGGACTTTTTTGGAAATATTTTTGTAAATTGATAAATCTAATTTAACCAATCTAATCTACATATTGAAATCTCATACCAAACCAAAATTTACAATTTTTGAGATTTTATTACTATTTTTTCGAATTTTTTAAAATATGTCATTTTTGGAATGTTGTACTATTTACAATTTTCCAAAAATGACATGTCTTACAAAATTCGAAAAAATAGCAATAAAATCTAAAAAATTGTAAAATTTGGTTTTCTATGAGATTTCAATATGTAGATTAGATTGGTTAAATTAGATTTGTCAATTTACAAAAATATCCCCGAAAAAGTTCGCGGTGCACGGAATGCCCTATAAACTGTAATTATGTATTCGTAAGAAGTGATCACTGCCTCACTATCTAACAAAACGATAGGTGAATCAATTCCTGGCACTATCAATTCCTTGCATTGCTTTCATGAACTGCAGCTGTAATGTTAGTTTCTCCTTCCAGACTGTCAAATCAATCTCTCTCTCTCTCTCTCTGAGGAAGGTAACTACTGTCTATCTTCTCAATTTGCAGTTTTTGTTCCTTATTTTGTTGATAGAGCGTGTGCAAGGTACTAATTAACCTAGATTTATGCTTGCATATGAGTAGTTTTTCACTTCCAAATTTTATATTTGTTTAATTTTGAAGTCTGATTTGGAATAAATCTTTCAACCAATTAAAATTCTAGTAATACAACGCTTTCTATCCTAGAAATTTGTCAAAAATTTGTTCAATTAGGAAGTGAACTTGCAGGAAACAGGAATTAGCGAAACCCACTTCATCTGCCCAGTCTTTTACAAAGATTGCGCAAGTTGCTCGAGAATGAGGACCTTTTTTAGATTCCATCTCGACATACACTGGTCCAGTCTTTTACTGGTATTCTATTCTATTCTATTTTCTCAAATCAATTAACAAAATCATAGTTTGATGCTTTTTATTTCCTGTTACACATGAGTTCAATTTAGTTTTCTGTTATTTTTTTTGTTCGTTGCTTTTTCTTTTGTACGAAATGAAAGAGTTCGAGCATCTGGATTAAAGAAAGAGTTGGTCATATTTAGGTTCAAAAAAGATGTACAAGTTTTTAAACAAATGATATGCTATTATGTACAGCTTATTATGTACAGTCTATTTAGTATTTGTTCGGGTATATTCTCCTCTATGTTGTCGGCTGCTGAAAAGAGTGCATTATATCAAAACTCAATAACTTAATTTGATTATCTAATCATGCCTTCAAACCTGATTCTGTTCTTTCTTCAACATGTTGATCAATTTTTTCTCTATGCTTGTCATTGTATGAGATGGATATATGTAAACATTTGGCTATAAAGCATCTAATTGATGTGCTTAGTCTTCAAGTTCAGAGATTTATACGGTCTCATGATAAAAATGTAATTTCTTTTGATTTATTCTAGCACCTTAGATATCATATGGTGGGGTTGCAGTTCAGTTCAAAAAATGCAGGACCAATGTAAAAAATATATATATATTGTGCAAAGTTGTTCTTTACTTTTGTTTTCACTAATCAAGATGATCTTTATGCTATGGCCTTCTAATCTTTGATCGTATATACACTTCTGTTTAATTTCAAATAAGTTCTGCAACTTGGGACCTATAGGTTGTTTCAGAGGCATCATCATCATTGTTCTAATGTTCTTATTCGCAATTGGAAGGTATGCTTCTTTATCGAATGCAGATGCATCAGATCTAATTAAACTACAAAAACCTCCTGCCAATATTTTTTTTTAACTTAGTGATTTCTTCTTTATCAGGAGGAGAGGAGGCATATATCTCGATAGGATTAATGAACAAAATTGTAGTAAGCAGATATGTTCTTTGGGTCTGTAGTTGTTGTGTGCCTTTCTCTGCAAGGGTACAGAATCTATATTGCTGCTCAAATATACATGGATACGTTATGGAGAGGCTTATTAGAATTATTATAGCTGTCACATCGAAACAAACCCAAATTAATTGGAAAGAAGGACAATATCTTAGTGGTAATGGTGTTGGCTTCTGATTTTGCTGGCTGGTATATTAATGGACCATTTAAGCTGTTATTATACCCAATTGACCTAGATTGCTTGATAAAGCTAACTTTAAATCCAAAGCTTAAACCGTGCTAATGCTTGATGATTAGACACCAATACAAGGACTGAACAAAAATTTTCGTTAAATTGCCGCCTGTATTGTATTACAGCTAAATAGACGTATGCTGCTCTTTCTATATATATTTTTTTTTACCTTGCTTATATGTTGCTTAATTGTTGACCAGCAGATTGATAAAATTTCGCTACATTCAGCTCAGAAAAATATGTAGTTTCTTTATTAGCAAATAAAGTTCAACCCTACAGGGGAAGAAAGATGGTTATTGTTGATATTGTAAGGCATCTCTATATTTGAGAGTTCAATTTCGGCTCTTGGTGCTTAATACTTGATGATTTTAATTATTACATATTGTTATTTTTCCATATCTTTGGTATAGTACCATCTGTCTTTTAAACTCCATATTGTTCCTATGCCAATTTTTTTTTTTTATCGTTGCTAGAAATGTGGTTAAAATGACAACTTTGGTTCAACTTCCATAGTAACTAGTTAATTATTAATTATAAGTTTCTCGTAGAAACACTCACCTATAGTGAAGCAAAAGCCAAAACCGGCTCACTGGGTGAGCTTAGCATTGAGTGCGTCGAAGCAAGCAGGTCCGCTTGAGGGCTTTCACTGGCGAGACGGAGGTGGTGCAGGTGGTATTAAAGAAACATACCTTTGGGCAATGGGGTCGGACAGCTCGTGACTTTTTACAATAAAGACCCTGAGGTTTCACTTGACACTTACAGAATATCAAAGAAACTAAGAATAACAGTACTTAATCTTTAGATTAAAGTCTGATCCATTTGAGAATTGCATCCTACTTGACAATATACCTGCTTCAAAGGGTGGTACTTGTGGTGGGAAAAATAATTTTCCTGATCTCTAATAAATACCCTATCCTGACTCTGTAGTGCCCTGTTTGCACTCTAAACCTTGTATTTCATTGGTTTTCTCATACTGACAAAGACTTGTTGGACTTATGGAAGAGATATGCATACTCATTTCTATGTGTCGATAGGTTAACACTTGTATAACTAAGAGGGATGTCTTGCTACTAAAACAATCTATCTAATGAGTGTATTGACTAAATGCACAGTCATGAAAAACAGGTGGGCAAGATTCATGGACTAGTAAAACAACAGTAAACAATTTTTAAAGTCTCCTTTTTTTTTTTTTTTTTTTTTGAAGAAAGCGCAATTCTAGTATAACTATCAAAAGAGTTCCTTAAATCTCCGCAATTATCACAGCAAAGGTGTAGTTCTATGCAAGGAAAAAGCAATAATCATGACCAAAAAAAAAAAAAGATTTAACTTCTTTAATTTACTGGTTAGTAGCCTATCTACCTTTTAACCCGACCCAATAGCACTTTCTCATAGCCTTCATTTTCATATAATTGCATCAAGGATCAAGAGAGTCAAGTCAATTGTATGAAGAATCAAATTGGAATTATATATATCTTACTAACTAACATTGCTTATGGCAGTGATAACAAGATCAGGTCAAATCATACAACATATATTAATATTTTACGAAAAATTTGTGTTTATAAATAATATTGACATTGGATCTTCCTAACCTTAAACTCCACCTTACCTTTTGACAACCAACTGAAACCTTCAAGCTATGTTGCACGGGTGCGGGTGTCTATTGGATATGTTGGGTTCCTTCCTCATGTAGTTTTTCTTTTTATGTCATTTGTAATAACCAAATTTTATAGGGTTATTTGTGTAAATGTTGTAAACATTAACATAGGTATAATGGAAAAATCGGGTAGCACAATTGCAACCCACCAAAAATACTTTCTTTTCTTCTCTGTGTTCCGCGCGTAACCCCCTCTGGTGCGAACAGCAAAATCCATCTCCTCTCTCTCTGATCTCTCTCTCTCTGTACTGTTGACCCAAAAAATTAAACCCTCAAAACCAAATAAATCAAAAACCAAATTGCGAAAACCAGAAATCAAACAGCGAAAACCAAATTTCCAAAAATCAAAATCAAATTGCGAAAAATACCAAACAAAATCCAAAAATCACCAAAAAAATACCCACAAATTCCTTAAGAATTATGATGGATTATCATAATTTTTAAATCCCAGAAATGCCCACACAAATGCCAAATTTTGCAAACAAATCTAAAAACTTCACAAAATTACTAAAATAAATCCATAAGGAATTTTGCGAAACCAGTTGAGCCATTAAATTCCTTATATTTTTCTAAGTCTACCCATAAAATTTCATCCCAAAATACCTAAAGGAAGACCCCCAAATAATTTATTTTAGTTGGACAGCTAAATAAATAAATGGTTTTTAAAGAAAATCAAAAGAAATTCTCAGAAAAATTGATGGAAATGGCGCGTGCATCTGTTGGAGGGGATCCAGGGGAGGCCAAGGATGTTGCTGCCCTTTAGGGGTATGTTTGGGAGAACGCACGAACAGGGTGAATAGTTGGTTCGCGAATTTCTAGTTCCCCACCCAGCCGAACATTTAGTTCCCCCGAAAAGTTAAAACTGGGAATTGGGCTTTGTTCTCAATTCGTGAACTGCAATTCCGTGTTTGGTTCGTGTGCCCATTCTCCTGTTCGCGAACTGCCTTGTTCGCTGGCGTGCCAAACACACCCTAGATGAATTACAGTTTTCATTAAAAGTCTTGGATGCTCTCGTTCTTTGTAGACCATGCACAGAAATTCAAAACAATAAATTGGTACACCGTGAGCCGAGACCACCTATCTCCACCTCTCTCATTAAAACCTTACAAATGGGCCCCTCTCGTCATATGCTCCTTCTCCCTCAGTAAAAGAACAGAAGGTAAAAAAAAAACTTCGACTCTTACCGTGCACGCCGGGTAAGTCGACGAGGAGAGTCGACGTGGCCTCCCCCATGGCCACAGACGCAAAACCAGACGCCCCAGCCCATGGTTTTGCGATACCAAGCCCTAGCGCAGCCCATTTGGAGCCACTGGATGGAGATTCGACGATGAAGATCAAGCCGGGCCAAAGAAGCGTTACCCTAGACTCAAGCCTATATAAACACCCAACTCAAAGCCAGAAAGAAGAGAGGAACAGAGGAGAGAAGGGGGGCTAGGTTAGGCTAGAGCGCAATTACTGCAATTAGGCATAGACAGGGGAAATTGTAAAAGGGCATTTCATCAAACAGTAGGGGAAAGAGAGAAAGAGAAGGTGAAATCAGATAGCCACTGCTTGTAAATTGTCTCTGAATCAAAGAAATTGTTCTGAGCTATTTGGAGGTTTTAATTCAGTTCTTATAGCATCGTTTGTTTGCAAATCAAGATAGCAAAAATCTGGATTGAGCTTCAATTGCGCCTAGCGCATGAGGAGATCAATCCAGTGAAACATGAGATGTAATCAACTACCCCAATTACAATCTGACTGCGCGCAGCGCATGAAAAGTGTAATTGGGATGAACTCATCTAAGCTACTCCTTAGCCCAGCTTTGGAGTCCTTAGTTGAGAAGTGTTTACTCGGATTAAATATATGATGAGCATGTCAGACTATGCTTGTTATGTATCTAATTGAGTATACACTAAATTAAGTTATGCCATGCTTTGGTGAGAAAATAGGTGCAACACAAAATCTGGCCAGAAATGTAATAAATGAAAATACAAGGTTTTATTTGCATAAAAATATGAAAGTACACATGGACGGCAAATATATGGCCTTATGAACAGTAGAGAGTGAAATTTCCCATTTCTGGAATTTTAAATGATTTTATACGAATTGATAAAGGCAGCATGGGTGTTTTTATAAATAAATTGTTATTATGCAAAACTTTGAATCTTTCTGCAAGGGTCCTTGTACAAAGAATTAATGAATACATCAAAAGACATCTCTTACAAAATTACAGAATCTTTGAATAAATGTAATGATGTTTTAGAAAAATGCAAAAATTATGGAATAAATAGGCTTTGCAAAGAAATAAATGAGGTATGTACTAAAGTCATCTGTGGTAACTTCAAATGCTCTTCTTATTACCCCCTGCAACTCCTTTTCCAGTACTAAAGCAATTCAAATGAAGTTGCCTCAAAACAGTGAAACAAATACCTCAAAACAAAAAATGAAAATTGTGTAAAGTGTTAAAACACCTGTTCTTATGCTTGGTACCAGTTTAGACACATATAATAAACTCAAAGTGATCAAAAGTGGATGCAAAATCAAATTGTTTTGCTGTAAAATGAGTTACATGCAAATTGAAATCTAAACTAAAGTGCTCAAAAATATACTTTTCTGCTCCATGCTTCACACGTTAAACTATGGTGATTCAAGTTGAATTGAATGAACATATAAACTGAATTTGACCTTCTAAAGCTACTTATATTGTTTCTGGTAGGAAAGTAATCCCCTGTGGGCCCCATTGAAAGAACTCAGTTTTGAACGAAACTAACTCGAGTCACCTCAGTCCAGTGTATTTCTCTTCAAGCTTTTCAAAGACAAATGGAATACGTGAAGGTTATCCAAGCAATCTCGTGAGTGTAGGAAACCTTGTACTGGCACAAATGAAGAAAAAGGAAGCTTCGAATGAAGTTAATGGCTGTGAGAAACTCCTCAGATGTCGCAAGGCACAACTAGCCTCCATGGCTAAAATAAATCATATCATGATGATCTCCTCTCTTACACGATCCCAATGAACAAAGCCTCAACCTAAATGGCGGCCGGAATCATCGTAATTTGGTCGGAGAAAGTATAGGGGTCAAATTGCAAAATTCCCTCATATCGGGTTTGAAGAAGATGAAGTCCGATGCCACAAAAAATCCTCTGTGGCCAGATCTCGTGTGATGAGTCACTGACACGACTAAACTCGTTACACCAAAGCAAACTGATTTAAAATGAATAAACATAAATAAAAGCCACGTCAGCCCCGCGCCAGAGCCAGTCAGCTGCCAACTCACCTTTCCCTGATGACGTGGACCAACCAGAAATGGACAAATAAACAGAAAACTTAAAAAATTCATTAAAAATAGTAGGAAACTCAGAAAAATTCAAATAAAATATCCATAAAATCCTAAAAATCCAAATAAACCAAATTTACTGACATTTTGATATAAAAACCTGTCAAATTATTGGTCTTTTCTATTTTTGAAGTATTTTCAATATCAAATAAATGATGATTTAAATTCTAAAATGATGATTGATCAATTTGTAAAATTCCAAAATGATCTTAAAACTTAATTAAATTGTCTTAACAAGTTTTAAAAAAAAAATAAAGATTGAGAATTTAAAGGAAATATATTAAATAACAAATATTTTGAAAATAAACATAACTAAAAATATAAAAAGATATTTCAAAAGTCTAAAATTAAAAATAAAAATAAAAAGAAATTGTGAAAATGATAAAACCCAAAAAGAAACTCAAGAAATTAAAAGTCCAAACACGAAACCCGAAATCAAGGCCAAAACCTTTTCACAGGAATGAAATCTCTTCAGCAAATCGAAATTGATTTTAAGGAACTCCAAGATTGGAAATTCTCAAGAAGCGGTCCAAAGTAACCCCGAGAAATCCAAATCAAATCCAAGACTTAAAATAGTCTTGAAATCTCAAATCAAATTGAAAGGTCTAAAATAGACTTGAAATTCAAATCAAATCTAAATCAAATCCAAGACCTAAAATAGTCTTGGAATTTCAAATTAAATCCAAATCAAAAGGCCCAAAATAGCCTTCAAATCAAACTCAAATCAAAGGCTCAAAATAGCCTTGAAATTCAAATCAAATCCAAATCAAATTGAAAGGCCCAAAATAGCCTTGAAATTCAAATTAAATCAAAGGCTCAAAATAGCCTTAAAATTCAAATCAAATCCAAATCCCAAAGCCCAAAACAGCCTTGAAAACTCAAATCCAAATTCAAATCATCCAAAGGCCCAAAATAGCCTAAGGATCTAAAACAACGCCTCAACATCAAAACTAAAATCAAGTCTGTCTCAAATAATAAAATCATTCAAATGTCCTCAATTGGGTCCCGTCAACTGAGTCTGGTACACCAATCGAGTCCGGTTCAAACCAAAAGAAATAAACCCAAAATAAACACAAAACTAACGATTTCCCTAGCCTTTACATAAAATTCTTCAGATCCCTTAATCAGAGGTTCTCGTGAGCGATCACGAGGTAATTAACAGTAGGGGCTTGCGCCTACTGGAAAGAAAGGACTCACGAAATCAACAAACCTCTTTAAGAAGCGACTCGTGTTTTGGTTCTCTTGTTGTAAAGAGATGCTCGAACGGAGATCGAACCTTAAGGGGGGTGAATCCAAGGCTATGTTCCCATTTCTCGAGGAAGTCCAAATTCTATTCTTCGAGGGAATGACGAAAAAGCCGCGACAGATTTTCTGGCACGCCCGGTGGGACCTATTTTTTCCTCTCATCTTTTGGATCTGGAGGGTAATGTAAAAGTCTAGGAAAAATAAAAAAGAAAAGTGATAAAAAAATAATAAAAAATAAAATAATAAGCAAAGGAAAAACTTCAAGTGTATTTGTATCAACAGCCCACCGCGTGCCGCAACAGATTCTCTGACACGCCCGGTGGGACATCTTTTTCCTCTCATCTTTGGGATTTAAAGAATATAATGTAAAGGCTAAAAAAAATAAAAATAAAATAATAATAATAATAATAAATAAAATAATAAATAAATAAATAGTAAGAGAAAACAAACAACAAAATGGATAAATAAAAAAATATATAAATATAATAAAAAAATGAAAAAATGAATGATAAAAAATATATATATATATATAAAATAATAAAAAAGGGGAAGAAAATAAATAATAAGGTAAAATAAAATAAAATTAAAATAAATTTTTGTTTCTTAAATTGTTTGAAATTCCAAATAAATATTTCTAACCGTAACATGGGAGTTCTTTTCTTGCAGGAAATGGCACCCACAACTGTTGACATGAGCAAGCCCGAAGGAGTGCTCACGATTGGGGCAGTACCGATCTGGTACCAACACGAATTCATGTTTGGATCCATGCCATATGGGTACTCCTATGTGCCTATAGTCCAAGTAAATGATGGAAGCTTCCAACTTGCTCATGTTGTTGAAGAACCACAAAATGTGCCAGTGGTAGTCTCTCCAGTCTCTGAGACCTCTACTGAAATGGAGCCTAAGGAAGATAATTGGGCTCTCATTCCTCAAAGGAGGGCCCACCCAAGTTCAAGTCACAAGAAACACCAGTCTAACCACCATTCTCCTCAAAGGAAAATTGCAACGAGGAAGGTCTATGTGCCGGTCTCCCAAGGCACGAGGACCATCAAGAAAGTTCAAAGGGCTTACAAGAGTGAACTGGATGCAAAGCCCAACCTCCCAGTAAGCAATCCATTTGCACCGCTTCGACTGGTTCGAAAGAATTCTCCAGTGGCGGTACTGAAAACAATGGAGGAATTTCCTCTTGAATACCGGGTCCAGTTCCGGGGCAGAAATCCTCAAACGAGGCGATCCGTGAAGGAAAGACTCACTTTTCCCTCCGCTTCGGTCCATGAAAGGTTGAGACCAAAGAGGCATAGAAGGGAATCAACTCCAGTGAAAGAAAGACTGGGGCAGAAAGGAAAGGAACAAGCAACAACCCCAGTCAAAGAACGATTGGGACCTTTGCAAAATGAAAGAGAAGCCAAGAAAATGTGGGTACCAAAAGATAGGACCCGCTTGGTGGTTGAAGTAGCCAATCAAGAAACACAAAGCAAGAGAAGGCGCTTAGTGTGGCGTGAAAAGGAGGCGGTGATGCATGCTCATGTAAACATGATTAGAATAAGTGAAGAACAAGAGATGCATGCATTCGTGAATATGGCTAGCGACGAGGAAATTCCTCTAACAAGAAAAGATGACAAAGGGAAACAAGAGATCCCATCATCAAGTGGTCATGGCCAGCCTGAAAATGAACCAGTTGAAAGCGACCAAGAAAATGATGGTGATAGAAATCGATGGGACGAAGGAGAAAACGCTCGGCTGATGAGCATACTAGAGAAAAATGAAAAGAAAATGTCTGAATTGATGAATGAAAGGGAGAAAGATAGAAAATTAGTTAAGAAAATGTATAAGCTCCTAGAGAGAAAGAATTTGCTTGGAGAACTTGAAAATCCTTCGTCTTCAGAAGAAGAAGACAATCACAAAAAGAAAATCTTTAAAGAAAGAAAGAGCAAAAGTAAGTATGAGCCTTCTGATGAAGAGGATGAAAAAAGCAAGAAGAAAATACTGAAAGAAAGGAGGAGCAAAAGTAAATATGGGACTTCTGATGAGGAAGAAGAAAAGGGTAAGAGAAGGCCTTCCAAGGGGAGAAGGAACAAATACAAATATGAGTCTTCAGAAGAAGAAGAAGAAAGAAGGCATCATAAAGAAAGAAAACATAAAATCAAATATGAGTCAAGCGAAGAAGAAATTCCAAGGGCAAGGTCTCGGACAGGGGCAAGAAAGCCAGAATCAACAAGGCAAATCATCCAAGACATGATAAACCTACAACTCCAAGCAACAGGGGCAAGCCGCTTGGTCAACCTTCGCAAGAAATGTGGAAGGCCGTACCCAAAAGAGTACGAAAAAATTCCTTATCCTTCGGGATACCAAGTCCCAAAATTCAACCTCTTTGATGGCACTGGAAAAGAAGGTGTCACGCCAGATCAACATTTGGTGCAATTCAGAAATGCATGTGGTAATACCGCCCATGATGAAGCTCTTCTAATGAAACAATTCTCTCAAAGTCTAACAGGTGCTGCTTTCGAGTGGTACTCTTTATTGGAAAACAACTCGATGGAGACTTGGGATGAAATGGAGGATCTCTTTCGAGCCAAATTTGCTATGGTAAACCAAAGAATTTCTATGGCCGATGTAGCTTGTGAAAAACCAAGGCCAAAAGAGTCGCCTCTTGACTACATCAACAGATGGAGAAACATGAACATAAGGTGCACTCACCAAATGCCAGAAAAGGAAGCGGTGGAGTTCCTAATAAGAAACTTGGATGATTGGATTCGCAGGTCACTCTCTGGTAGCGATATCTACACCTATGAAGATTTGGTGACTCGGGTTGCAAGGATTGTGCATATCGGCCCGCCTAAAGAGACACAAACTTCATACAACAAAAGTGAACAAAAGAGCAAGGTCCAAAATCCCATCAAAATAATGGTAGCCAATGAAACATCTACCAGTCAAGGAAGCGGTGGTTATAAAAGTAACAAAAGAAATGTCAACAACAACAATAATAACAATGGAAGTAACCAACCAAAAGAAAGCTTGGCGGAGCGCTTAAGCAAGCCATATTCATTCAAGAAAGAGAAAACGGCGGCGTTGCTCAAGCAATTGTTGAATGGTAAAGCCATTGAGCTACCTTATTGCAAAAGGCCGGAAGAGCAAAACAAGACAAACGACCCAAAATATTGTGCTTATCATCGAGTCTTGGGTCACCCCACAAGTGAATGTTATGTCTTTAAGGACATCACAGAAAGGATGATCAAAGAAGGAGACTTAATCTTGCCTGGAAGCTTTAAACAAGAGCCGGCCTCACACGCTCAAGCAAATGTGGTGGCACAAAGAGTCAACCCAAGGCGTAATGAAGATTGCAATGTCATAATAATAGTGGATGAAGAATCCGATCAAGAAGATTGCTACGTGCATAAGATGTCAAAACTGAATCTAAATGAAAACAAGAAAAGTGAGAAGGAAGGTGAAAATGAAAAGGAAGGAAAAATGAAAGAAGTGAAGAAGGAAAAGAAAGAGGAAAAGAAAGAAGAAGAACTTGGCACTTACTATTATGATGCCGAAGATGAAGACGAGGAGCCGTATGGAGGCCTCTTTACCAAAGGCATGTTTGAAGAAAAAGATTGCCATGTAAACTTGCGATCGGGTACAAACATTCCTGAAAGACAAGCACCCAAAGAAAATGAAAAAGAAGAAGGAAAAGGCAAAGGTCAAGAAGTAAATGATGAAGCGGGGCCGAGTCAAAAGGCGAAAGAAACCGTTGGATAGTACAACGTCTTGGCCCATTTAAGGCGCACACCCGCATTGATCAGTGTATTTGAAGCACTGATGATGTCAAAAGAACTAAGAGAAACAATGATGGAAGTGCTGCAAGAGCCCGAGAAATTTCAGGCTTACTTTGCAAAAAAACACATGACCGAGGCCCTTTATGCGGAGCCCCAAAGCCAAATAACATTCACAGACACAGACCTAATGATGGGAACGGCTCGCCACAACAAGGCACTCTACATCACAGGTCAAACCAATGGAAGTCAACTAAGTCGAATGTTGGTGGATCCAGGATCTTCAATCAACATCTTGCCTCTCAAATCAATGAACCAATTGGCCTTAGGAGAAAGGCGACTCTCAAATGAGAACGTCTTCATCCATGGGTTCAACCAAAACTCAGAAAAGGCATTAGGGGCAATTACCCTCCCAGTGAAATTTGGGGAACTTGAAACCTTGATCAAATTCTATGTAATCGATGCTGAAACATCCTATGGAGCGTTGCTTGGAAGACCATGGCTACACGAAAACAGTCTTGTGCCATCCACCCTCCATCAGTGCATCAAGTACATAAAAGATGGTGAACAAAAGAGCATCAAAGGAGACGCGCATCATTATGGAGCGCATGAAATAGAATTGGAGGAAATAGACCGATTCTACACTCCAGCTTCTCAAAGAAGTACTTCACCAAATTTGAGGGCAAGAGTGGCAAATCAGAAAGAGATTGAAGAGAAGATAAGATTGAAAGAAAGGCCTAAAACTTCATGTGCCGTGAAAACTCCCTTCTACATTAGATCATCTGATGAAGAAGATGAAAAGGAAGTGCAAAAGAAAAAATTCTATGTGAAAAGTGAATCTGAAGAAGACAGTGAACCAAAGCAAAGGAATGTCATCCATGTGTATGATACTGACTCAGATGAAAAGGAGTTCAAGGAAAAAGAAGACTCCATGGCCATTGAACAAATTCCCATTGGCTGCTTTAAAGAGCTAACACCAAGAGAAGTGAACCAAGTCAAAGAATTAGAAACTTTTTATGTCCCACCTAAAATCGAAATGATTCAAGGAAAAATGGTGGTGCACAAAGAAATCTTGTTCTATAAAGCGGAGGACATAGATCCATCAAACAATGCTCCTGATTCCAACAATTGGGAGAAATGGTTGAAAGAAGAAGAAGACGAGTATGAAAGAATAGAAATTAGGGGTTATTACAATAAGAAGTTGACACCCCTCTTTGAAAAGGCTCATTGCTTGGACCCGATCTCCAAGCGAAAAGCTAAAGTCTTCCAAGACCTTTGGAGTGAAAAATCCCAATGGGTGGAAGGAGTAGATGGAAAATGGAAATGCACAAAAGGATTGGGATTCAAATTGCCCCCAAGAGAAAGTTCAATTCCACATGTCAATGGGCGGTATCTCAAGAAATGCTCCGCCTAAAGGCACCATCTGCAAGAAAGAAAGAAAAGAAAAAACAAAACCAAAATCAAAACATTTTCCTTCTAAATAAAAGCCAAGTCCAAAAGTTTCAAAACCTAAATCCAAAATTCCAATAAAAAAAAAATCTAAAACTTCAAGCTCCAAAACCCAAAATCCAAAACTCCAAATAAAAAAAAACTAAGACCCCAAACTCCAAAATCCAAAAATCAAAATTCCAATAAACTAAAACTAAAATTCCAAAATCCAAAATTCCAAAACCAAAATTCCAAAATCCAAAATTCCAAAACCACAAATTCCAATAAAATAAACCCAAAACAACCAAAACCTACCAAAACAAAATAAATCCAATAAAGTCTTGAACAAGACCCTCAAACAACCAAAGTTCAAAGAAATAATAAGTTTCAAGTCCCATCGGGCTAAAGCTTGAAAGGGTGTTCCGTTCTTTTTGAACATTATGGGACATTCCTTCGCAAGGCCCTAAATAAATAAGGCAAAAATAAATAAATAAAAGTCCAATAAAAGTTTCCAACCTCAAAAGTCCAAATACAAATGAACCAAACCCAAACAAAAAAATCATACGCTACTTAGCTAAATTCAAAAAGAAACCAAGCACAATAAAATCCAAAGAAATAAAACTAAACTCGTCCCGCCGGGCCTAAGTATAAAGGAATGTCTTTGTCCTTTTGGGCATTCGTAGACATTTCCTTTACAAAGGCCTACACTTAAAGAAAAAAAAATATCAATACCGCCAATGCCGATATTGAGTGCCATCACATTGAGTGCCCATACCTAAAAGAGAGGGTGAGAAATGAGAGGGTGAGCAAAACAAAGGGTGAATTGCCTTTATGGTCCCATAAGTCATTAATTCCACCTAAATATTCCCAAATCCACAAAATCCACCAACCAAAAAAAATTATATATATATAGCCGTGTTGAGTAAGCCTGTGTGGTTTCTGAATACATGGAAAAATGAAATTACCCAAAAGTTTTGTGCCTTGCACTTTAAATAAGGTACTAGGTGCCTGTTCATCTCACCGAATGAAAGGATGAACAAAAGTTTTGTCTTGAACTTTAAATAAGACACTGGAGGATGTCCACAGTGAGATAAGTGCCTACACTGGGGCAGTCAAATAAGACAAAGATCAATAACAACCAAACTGGGGCAAGAGCCAAAAGACCAACCAAAACCTGGTGCAAACTAAAGGGATAAGAAACAACCTGAAAGAATGCAAAAGAAGTCAAGTGTCGAAGAAACTGGAACGTTTCAAGGTCAACATTTAAAAGAAAAAATCAAAATTGGGGCAAGGCCCATGTAAACCCAAACCCAAGGAAATACATGTTGGATCAAAATATCCTAACCTAAAATAGGACTTCTGAAAAAGAAAGAAGTCAAAGGCAGACCAAAATATCCGCATTTCAAGGAAACAAAGCCATGGAAAACGGACCAAAATATCCGCATTTCAAGGAAACAAAGCCATGGAAAACGGATCAAAATATCCGTGTTCCAAGAAAACAAAACCATTGAAGACGGGCCAAAATACCCTTATTCCAAGAAACAAAACCATTGAAGATGGGCCAAAATACCCGTACTCCAAGAAACAAAACCATTGAAGACGGGCCAAAATACCCGTACTCCAAGAAACAAAACCATTGAAGACGGACCAAAATACCCGTACTCCAAGAAACAAAACCATTGAAAACGGATCAAAATACCCGTATTCCGAGAAACAAAATCATTGAAGACGGATTAAAATACCTGTATTTCAAGAAACAAAACCATTGAAGGTGGGCGAAAATACCCGCATTCCAAGGAACCAAACCATTAAAGATGGGTCAAAATACCCACCTTCTGAAACAAAACCAAAGTGGGGATAAGATGACTCCCCGCTTCAAAACAAGAAGACCTCACACGCAAGAGTTCGATCAAAAACAAACCAGAAAGAAACCAAACCAAGATGAAAAACAAGGGGTCAAGAAGGGGCCACCAAAGCACGTCGTTCTGTCAAGGTCCTCACAACGTACTTTGGTGGGGGGCATTTGTTGACCCTAAAAATTAAACCCTCAAAACCAAATAAATCAAAAACCAAATTGCGAAAACCAGAAATCAAACAGCGAAAACCAAATTTCCAAAAATCAAAATCAAATTGCGAAAAATACCAAACAAAATCCAAAAATCACCAAAAAAATACCCACAAATTCCTTAAGAATTATGATGGATTATCATAATTTTTAAATCCCAGAAATGCCCACACAAATGCCAAATTTTGCAAACAAATCCAAAAACTTCACAAAATTACTAAAATAAATCCATAAGGAATTTTGCGAAACCAGTTGAGCCATTAAATTCCTTATATTTTTCTAAGTCTACCCATAAAATTTCATCCCAAAATACCTAAAGAAAGACCCCCAAATAATTTATTTTGGTTGGACAGCTAAATAAATAAATGGTTTTTAAAGAAAATCAAAAGAAATTCTCAGAAAAATTGATGGAAATGGCGCGTGCATCTGTTGGAGGGGATCCAGGGGAGGCCAAGGATGTTGCTGCCCTTTAGGGGTATGTTTGGGAGAACGCACGAACAGGGTGAATAGTTGGTTCGCGAATTTCTAGTTCCCCACCCAGCCGAACATTTAGTTCCCCCGAAAAGTTAAAACTGGGAATTGGGCTTTGTTCTCAATTCGTGAACTGCAATTCCGTGTTTGGTTCGTGTGCCCATTCTCCTGTTCGCGAACTGCCTTGTTCGCTGGCGTGCCAAACACACCCTAGATGAATTACAGTTTTCATTAAAAGTCTTGGATGCTCTCGTTCTTTGTAGACCATGCACAGAAATTCAAAACAATAAATTGGTACACCGTGAGCCGAGACCACCTATCTCCACCTCTCTCATTAAAACCTTACAAATGGGCCCCTCTCGTCATATGCTCCTTCTCCCTCAGTAAAAGAACAGAAGGTAAAAAAAAAACTTCGACTCTTACCGTGCACGCCGGGTAAGTCGACGAGGAGAGTCGACGTGGCCTCCCCCATGGCCACAGACGCAAAACCAGACGCCCCAGCCCATGGTTTTGCGATACCAAGCCCTAGCGCAGCCCATTTGGAGCCACTGGATGGAGATTCGACGATGAAGATCAAGCCGGGCCAAAGAAGCGTTACCCTAGACTCAAGCCTATATAAACACCCAACTCAAAGCCAGAAAGAAGAGAGGAACAGAGGAGAGAAGGGGGGCTAGGTTAGGCTAGAGCGCAATTACTGCAATTAGGCATAGACAGGGGAAATTGTAAAAGGGCATTTCATCAAACAGTAGGGGAAAGAGAGAAAGAGAAGGTGAAATCAGATAGCCACTGCTTGTAAATTGTCTCTGAATCAAAGAAATTGTTATGAGCTATTTGGAGGTTTTAATTCAGTTCTTATAGCATCGTTTGTTTGCAAATCAAGATAGCAAAAATCTGGATTGAGCTTCAATTGCGCCTAGCGCATGAGGAGATCAATCCAGTGAAACATGAGATGTAATCAACTACCCCAATTACAATCTGACTGCGCGCAGCGCATGAAAAGTGTAATTGGGATGAACTCATCTAAGCTACTCCTTAGCCCAACTTTGGAGTCCTTAGTTGAGAAGTGTTTACTCGGATTAAATATATGATGAGCATGTCAGACTATGCTTGTTATGTATCTAATTGAGTATACACTAAATTAAGTTATGCCATGCTTTGGTGAGAAAATAGGTGCAACACAAAATCTGGCCAGAAATGTAATAAATGAAAATACAAGGTTTTATTTGCATAAAAATATGAAAGTACACATGGACGGCAAATATATGGCCTTATGAACAGTAGAGAGTGAAATTTCCCATTTCTGGAATTTTAAATGATTTTATACGAATTGATAAAGGCAGCATGGGTGTTTTTATAAATAAATTGTTATTATGCAAAACTTTGAATCTTTCTGCAAGGGTCCTTGTACAAAGAATTAATGAATACATCAAAAGACATCTCTTACAAAATTACAGAATCTTTGAATAAATGTAATGATGTTTTAGAAAAATGCAAAAATTAGGAATAAATAGGCTTTGCAAAGAAATAAATGAGGTATGTACCAAAGTCATCTGTGGTAACTTCAAATGCTCTTCTTATTACCCCCTGCAACTCCTTTTCCAGTACTAAAGCAATTCAAATGAAGTTGCCTCAAAACAGTGAAACAAATACCTCAAAACAAAAAATGAAAATTGTGTAAAGTGTTAAAACACCTGTTCTTATGCTTGGTACCAGTTTAGACACATATAATAAACTCAAAGTGATCAAAAGTGGATGCAAAATCAAATTGTTTTGCTGTAAAATGAGTTACATGCAAATTGAAATCTAAACTAAAGTGCTCAAAAATATACTTTTCTGCTCCATGCTTCACACGTTAAACTATGGTGATTCAAGTTGAATTGAATGAACATATAAACTGAATTTGACCTTCTAAAGCTACTTATATTGTTTCTGGTAGGAAAGTAATCCCCTGTGGGCCCCATTGAAAGAACTCAGTTTTGAACGAAACTAACTCGAGTCACCTCAGTCCAGTGTATTTCTCTTCAAGCTTTTCAAAGACAAATGGAATACGTGAAGGTTATCCAAGCAATCTCATGAGTGTAGGAAACCTTGGACTGGCACAAATGAAGAAAAAGGAAGCTTCGAATGAAGTTAATGGCTGTGAGAAACTCCTCAGATGTCACAAGGCACAACTAGCCTCCATGGATAAAATAAATCATATCATGATGATCTCCTCTCTTACACGATCCCAATAAACAAAGCCTCAACCTAAATGGCGGCCGGAATCGTCGTAATTTGGCCGGAGAAAGTATAGGGGTCAAATTGCAAAATTCCCTCATATCGGGTTTGAAGAAGATGAAGTCCGATGCCACAAAAAATCCTTTGTGGCCAGATCTCGTGTGATGAGTCACTGACACGATTAAACTCGTTACACCAAAGCAAACTGATTTAAAATGAATAAACATAAATAAAAGCCACGACAGCGCCGCGCCAGAGCCAGTCAGCTGCCAACTCACCTTTCCCTGATGACGTGGACCAACCAGAAATGGACAAATAAACAGAAAACTTAAAAAATTCATTAAAAATAGTAGGAAACTCAGAAAAATTCAAATAAAATATCCATAAAATCCTAAAAATCCAAATAAACCAAATTTACTGACATTTTGATATAAAAACCTGTCAAATTATTGGTCTTTTCTATTTTTGAAGTATTTTCAATATCAAATAAATGATGATTAAAATTCTAAAATGATGATTGATCAATTTGTAAAATTCCAAAATGAACTTAAAACTTAATTAAATTGTCTTAACAAGTTTTAAAAAAAAAATAAAGATTGAGAATTTAAAGGAAATATATTAAATAACAAATATTTTGAAAATAAACATAACTAAAAATATAAAAAGATATTTCAAAAGTCTAAAATTAAAAATAAAAATAAAAAGAAATTGTGAAAATGATAAAATCCAAAAAGAAACTCAAGAAATTAAAAGTCCAAACACGAAACCCGAAATCAAGGCCAAAACCTTTTCACAGGAATGAAATCTCTTCAGCAAATCGAAATTGATTTTAAGGAACTCCAAGATTGGAAATTCTCAAGAAGCGGTCCAAAGTAACCCCGAGAAATCCAAATCAAATCCAAGACTTAAAATAGTCTTGAAATCTCAAATCAAATTGAAAGGTCTAAAATAGACATGAAATTCAAATCAAATCTAAATCAAATCCAAGACCTAAAATAGTCTTGGAATTTCAAATTAAATCCAAATCAAAAGGCCCAAAATAGCCTTCAAATCAAACTCAAATCAAAGGCTCAAAATAGCCTTGAAATTCAAATCAAATCCAAATCAAATTGAAAGGCCCAAAATAGCCTTGAAATTCAAATTAAATCAAAGGCTCAAAATAGCCTTAAAATTCAAATCAAATCCAAATCCCAAAGCCCAAAACAGCCTTGAAAACTCAAATCCAAATTCAAATCATCCAAAGGCCCAAAATAGCCTAAGGATCTAAAACAACGCCTCAACATCAAAACTAAAATCAAGTCTGTCTCAAATAATAAAATCATTCAAATGTCCTCAATTGGGTCCCGTCAACTGAGTCTGGTACACCAATCGAGTCCGGTTCAAACCAAAAGAAATAAACCCAAAATAAACACAAAACTAACGATTTCCCTAGCCTTTACATAAAATTCTTCAGATCCCTTAATCAGAGGTTCTCGTGAGCGATCACGAGGTAATTAACAGTAGGGGCTTGCGCCTACTGGAAAGAAAGGACTCACGAAATCAACAAACCTCTTTAAGAAGCGACTCGTGTTTTGGTTCTCTTGTTGTAAAGAGATGCTCGAACGGAGATCGAACCTTAAGGGGGGTGAATCCAAGGCTATGTTCCCATTTCTCGAGGAAGTCCAAATTCTATTCTTCGAGGGAATGACGAAAAAGCCGCGACAGATTTTCTGGCACGCCCGGTGGGACCTATTTTTTCCTCTCATCTTTTGGATCTGGAGGGTAATGTAAAAGTCTAGGGAAAATAAAAAAGAAAAGTGATAAAAAAATAATAAAAAATAAAATAATAAGCAAAGGAAAAACTTCAAGTGTATTTGTATCAACAGCCCACCGCGTGCCGCAACAGATTCTCTGACACGCCCGGTGGGACATCTTTTTCCTCTCATCTTTGGGATTTAAAGAATATAATGTAAAGGCTAAAAAAAATAAAAATAAAATAATAATAATAATAATAAATAAAATAATAAATAAATAAATAGTAAGAGAAAACAAACAACAAAATGGATAAATAAAAAAATATATAAATATAATAAAAAAATGAAAAAATGAATGATAAAAAATATATATATATATATAAAATAATAAAAAAGGGGAAGAAAATAAATAATAAGGTAAAATAAAATAAAATTAAAATAAATTTTTGTTTCTTAAATTGTTTGAAATTCCAAATAAATATTTCTAACCGTAACATGGGAGTTCTTTTCTTGCAGGAAATGGCACCCACAACTGTTGACATGAGCAAGCCCGAAGGAGTGCTCACGATTGGGGCAGTACCGATCTGGTACCAACACGAATTCATGTTTGGATCCATGCCATATGGGTACTCCTATGTGCCTATAGTCCAAGTAAATGATGGAAGCTTCCAACTTGCTCATGTTGTTGAAGAACCACAAAATGTGCCAGTGGTAGTCTCTCCAGTCTCTGAGACCTCTACTGAAATGGAGCCTAAGGAAGATAATTGGGCTCTCATTCCTCAAAGGAGGGCCCACCCAAGTTCAAGTCACAAGAAACACCAGTCTAACCACCATTCTCCTCAAAGGAAAATTGCAACGAGGAAGGTCTATGTGCCGGTCTCCCAAGGCACGAGGACCATCAAGAAAGTTCAAAGGGCTTACAAGAGTGAACTGGATGCAAAGCCCAACCTCCCAGTAAGCAATCCATTTGCACCGCTTCGACTGGTTCGAAAGAATTCTCCAGTGGCGGTACTGAAAACAATGGAGGAATTTCCTCTTGAATACCGGGTCCAGTTCCGGGGCAGAAATCCTCAAACGAGGCGATCCGTGAAGGAAAGACTCACTTTTCCCTCCGCTTCGGTCCATGAAAGGTTGAGACCAAAGAGGCATAGAAGGGAATCAACTCCAGTGAAAGAAAGACTGGGGCAGAAAGGAAAGGAACAAGCAACAACCCCAGTCAAAGAACGATTGGGACCTTTGCAAAATGAAAGAGAAGCCAAGAAAATGTGGGTACCAAAAGATAGGACCCGCTTGGTGGTTGAAGTAGCCAATCAAGAAACACAAAGCAAGAGAAGGCGCTTAGTGTGGCGTGAAAAGGAGGCGGTGATGCATGCTCATGTAAACATGATTAGAATAAGTGAAGAACAAGAGATGCATGCATTCGTGAATATGGCTAGCGACGAGGAAATTCCTCTAACAAGAAAAGATGACAAAGGGAAACAAGAGATCCCATCATCAAGTGGTCATGGCCAGCCTGAAAATGAACCAGTTGAAAGCGACCAAGAAAATGATGGTGATAGAAATCGATGGGACGAAGGAGAAAACGCTCGGCTGATGAGCATACTAGAGAAAAATGAAAAGAAAATGTCTGAATTGATGAATGAAAGGGAGAAAGATAGAAAATTAGTTAAGAAAATGTATAAGCTCCTAGAGAGAAAGAATTTGCTTGGAGAACTTGAAAATCCTTCGTCTTCAGAAGAAGAAGACAATCACAAAAAGAAAATCTTTAAAGAAAGAAAGAGCAAAAGTAAGTATGAGCCTTCTGATGAAGAGGATGAAAAAAGCAAGAAGAAAATACTGAAAGAAAGGAGGAGCAAAAGTAAATATGGGACTTCTGATGAGGAAGAAGAAAAGGGTAAGAGAAGGCCTTCCAAGGGGAGAAGGAACAAATACAAATATGAGTCTTCAGAAGAAGAAGAAGAAAGAAGGCATCATAAAGAAAGAAAACATAAAATCAAATATGAGTCAAGCGAAGAAGAAATTCCAAGGGCAAGGTCTCGGACAGGGGCAAGAAAGCCAGAATCAACAAGGCAAATCATCCAAGACATGATAAACCTACAACTCCAAGCAACAGGGGCAAGCCGCTTGGTCAACCTTCGCAAGAAATGTGGAAGGCCGTACCCAAAAGAGTACGAAAAAATTCCTTATCCTTCGGGATACCAAGTCCCAAAATTCAACCTCTTTGATGGCACTGGAAAAGAAGGTGTCACGCCAGATCAACATTTGGTGCAATTCAGAAATGCATGTGGTAATACCGCCCATGATGAAGCTCTTCTAATGAAACAATTCTCTCAAAGTCTAACAGGTGCTGCTTTCGAGTGGTACTCTTTATTGGAAAACAACTCGATGGAGACTTGGGATGAAATGGAGGATCTCTTTCGAGCCAAATTTGCTATGGTAAACCAAAGAATTTCTATGGCCGATGTAGCTTGTGAAAAACCAAGGCCAGAAGAGTCGCCTCTTGACTACATCAACAGATGGAGAAACATGAACATAAGGTGCACTCACCAAATGCCAGAAAAGGAAGCGGTGGAGTTCCTAATAAGAAACTTGGATGATTGGATTCGCAGGTCACTCTCTGGTAGCGATATCTACACCTATGAAGATTTGGTGACTCGGGTTGCAAGGATTGTGCATATCGGCCCGCCTAAAGAGACACAAACTTCATACAACAAAAGTGAACAAAAGAGCAAGGTCCAAAATCCCATCAAAATAATGGTAGCCAATGAAACATCTACCAGTCAAGGAAGCGGTGGTTATAAAAGTAACAAAAGAAATGTCAACAACAACAATAATAACAATGGAAGTAACCAACCAAAAGAAAGCTTGGCGGAGCGCTTAAGCAAGCCATATTCATTCAAGAAAGAGAAAACGGCGGCGTTGCTCAAGCAATTGTTGAATGGTAAAGCCATTGAGCTACCTTATTGCAAAAGGCCGGAAGAGCAAAACAAGACAAACGACCCAAAATATTGTGCTTATCATCGAGTCTTGGGTCACCCCACAAGTGAATGTTATGTCTTTAAGGACATCACAGAAAGGATGATCAAAGAAGGAGACTTAATCTTGCCTGGAAGCTTTAAACAAGAGCCGGCCTCACACGCTCAAGCAAATGTGGTGGCACAAAGAGTCAACCCAAGGCGTAATGAAGATTGCAATGTCATAATAATAGTGGATGAAGAATCCGATCAAGAAGATTGCTACGTGCATAAGATGTCAAAACTGAATCTAAATGAAAACAAGAAAAGTGAGAAGGAAGGTGAAAATGAAAAGGAAGGAAAAATGAAAGAAGTGAAGAAGGAAAAGAAAGAGGAAAAGAAAGAAGAAGAACTTGGCACTTACTATTATGATGCCGAAGATGAAGACGAGGAGCCGTATGGAGGCCTCTTTACCAAAGGCATGTTTGAAGAAAAAGATTGCCATGTAAACTTGCGATCGGGTACAAACATTCCTGAAAGACAAGCACCCAAAGAAAATGAAAAAGAAGAAGGAAAAGGCAAAGGTCAAGAAGTAAATGATGAAGCGGGGCCGAGTCAAAAGGCGAAAGAAACCGTTGGATAGTACAACGTCTTGGCCCATTTAAGGCGCACACCCGCATTGATCAGTGTATTTGAAGCACTGATGATGTCAAAAGAACTAAGAGAAACAATGATGGAAGTGCTGCAAGAGCCCGAGAAATTTCAGGCTTACTTTGCAAAAAAACACATGACCGAGGCCCTTTATGCGGAGCCCCAAAGCCAAATAACATTCACAGACACAGACCTAATGATGGGAACGGCTCGCCACAACAAGGCACTCTACATCACAGGTCAAACCAATGGAAGTCAACTAAGTCGAATGTTGGTGGATCCAGGATCTTCAATCAACATCTTGCCTCTCAAATCAATGAACCAATTGGCCTTAGGAGAAAGGCGACTCTCAAATGAGAACGTCTTCATCCATGGGTTCAACCAAAACTCAGAAAAGGCATTAGGGGCAATTACCCTCCCAGTGAAATTTGGGGAACTTGAAACCTTGATCAAATTCTATGTAATCGATGCTGAAACATCCTATGGAGCGTTGCTTGGAAGACCATGGCTACACGAAAACAGTCTTGTGCCATCCACCCTCCATCAGTGCATCAAGTACATAAAAGATGGTGAACAAAAGAGCATCAAAGGAGACGCGCATCATTATGGAGCGCATGAAATAGAATTGGAGGAAATAGACCGATTCTACACTCCAGCTTCTCAAAGAAGTACTTCACCAAATTTGAGGGCAAGAGTGGCAAATCAGAAAGAGATTGAAGAGAAGATAAGATTGAAAGAAAGGCCTAAAACTTCATGTGCCGTGAAAACTCCCTTCTACATTAGATCATCTGATGAAGAAGATGAAAAGGAAGTGCAAAAGAAAAAATTCTATGTGAAAAGTGAATCTGAAGAAGACAGTGAACCAAAGCAAAGGAATGTCATCCATGTGTATGATACTGACTCAGATGAAAAGGAGTTCAAGGAAAAAGAAGACTCCATGGCCATTGAACAAATTCCCATTGGCTGCTTTAAAGAGCTAACACCAAGAGAAGTGAACCAAGTCAAAGAATTAGAAACTTTTTATGTCCCACCTAAAATCGAAATGATTCAAGGAAAAATGGTGGTGCACAAAGAAATCTTGTTCTATAAAGCGGAGGACATAGATCCATCAAACAATGCTCCTGATTCCAACAATTGGGAGAAATGGTTGAAAGAAGAAGAAGACGAGTATGAAAGAATAGAAATTAGGGGTTATTACAATAAGAAGTTGACACCCCTCTTTGAAAAGGCTCATTGCTTGGACCCGATCTCCAAGCGAAAAGCTAAAGTCTTCCAAGACCTTTGGAGTGAAAAATCCCAATGGGTGGAAGGAGTAGATGGAAAATGGAAATGCACAAAAGGATTGGGATTCAAATTGCCCCCAAGAGAAAGTTCAATTCCACATGTCAATGGGCGGTATCTCAAGAAATGCTCCGCCTAAAGGCACCATCTGCAAGAAAGAAAGAAAAGAAAAAACAAAACCAAAATCAAAACATTTTCCTTCTAAATAAAAGCCAAGTCCAAAAGTTTCAAAACCTAAATCCAAAATTCCAATAAAAAAAAAATCTAAAACTTCAAGCTCCAAAACCCAAAATCCAAAACTCCAAATAAAAAAAAACTAAGACCCCAAACTCCAAAATCCAAAAATCAAAATTCCAATAAACTAAAACTAAAATTCCAAAATCCAAAATTCCAAAACCAAAATTCCAAAATCCAAAATTCCAAAACCACAAATTCCAATAAAATAAACCCAAAACAACCAAAACCTACCAAAACAAAATAAATCCAATAAAGTCTTGAACAAGACCCTCAAACAACCAAAGTTCAAAGAAATAATAAGTTTCAAGTCCCATCGGGCTAAAGCTTGAAAGGGTGTTCCGTTCTTTTTGAACATTATGGGACATTCCTTCGCAAGGCCCTAAATAAATAAGGCAAAAATAAATAAATAAAAGTCCAATAAAAGTTTCCAACCTCAAAAGTCCAAATACAAATGAACCAAACCCAAACAAAAAAATCATACGCTACTTAGCTAAATTCAAAAAGAAACCAAGCACAATAAAATCCAAAGAAATAAAACTAAACTCGTCCCGCCGGGCCTAAGTATAAAGGAATGTCTTTGTCCTTTTGGGCATTCGTAGACATTTCCTTTACAAAGGCCTACACTTAAAGAAAAAAAAATATCAATACCGCCAATGCCGATATTGAGTGCCATCACATTGAGTGCCCATACCTAAAAGAGAGGGTGAGAAATGAGAGGGTGAGCAAAACAAAGGGTGAATTGCCTTTATGGTCCCATAAGTCATTAATTCCACCTAAATATTCCCAAATCCACAAAATCCACCAACCAAAAAAAATTATATATATATAGCCGTGTTGAGTAAGCCTGTGTGGTTTCTGAATACATGGAAAAATGAAATTACCCAAAAGTTTTGTGCCTTGCACTTTAAATAAGGTACTAGGTGCCTGTTCATCTCACCGAATGAAAGGATGAACAAAAGTTTTGTCTTGAACTTTAAATAAGACACTGGAGGATGTCCACAGTGAGATAAGTGCCTACACTGGGGCAGTCAAATAAGACAAAGATCAATAACAACCAAACTGGGGCAAGAGCCAAAAGACCAACCAAAACCTGGTGCAAACTAAAGGGATAAGAAACAACCTGAAAGAATGCAAAAGAAGTCAAGTGTCGAAGAAACTGGAACGTTTCAAGGTCAACATTTAAAAGAAAAAATCAAAATTGGGGCAAGGCCCATGTAAACCCAAACCCAAGGAAATACATGTTGGATCAAAATATCCTAACCTAAAATAGGACTTCTGAAAAAGAAAGAAGTCAAAGGCAGACCAAAATATCCGCATTTCAAGGAAACAAAGCCATGGAAAACGGACCAAAATATCCGCATTTCAAGGAAACAAAGCCATGGAAAACGGATCAAAATATCCGTGTTCCAAGAAAACAAAACCATTGAAGACGGGCCAAAATACCCTTATTCCAAGAAACAAAACCATTGAAGATGGGCCAAAATACCCGTACTCCAAGAAACAAAACCATTGAAGACGGGCCAAAATACCCGTACTCCAAGAAACAAAACCATTGAAGACGGACCAAAATACCCGTACTCCAAGAAACAAAACCATTGAAAACGGATCAAAATACCCGTATTCCGAGAAACAAAATCATTGAAGACGGATTAAAATACCTGTATTTCAAGAAACAAAACCATTGAAGGTGGGCGAAAATACCCGCATTCCAAGGAACCAAACCATTAAAGATGGGTCAAAATACCCACCTTCTGAAACAAAACCAAAGTGGGGATAAGATGACTCCCCGCTTCAAAACAAGAAGACCTCACACGCAAGAGTTCGATCAAAAACAAACCAGAAAGAAACCAAACCAAGATGAAAAACAAGGGGTCAAGAAGGGGCCACCAAAGCACGTCGTTCTGTCAAGGTCCTCACAACGTACTTTGGTGGGGGGCATTTGTTGACCCTAAAAATTAAACCCTCAAAACCAAATAAATCAAAAACCAAATTGCGAAAACCAGAAATCAAACAGCGAAAACCAAATTTCCAAAAATCAAAATCAAATTGCGAAAAATACCAAACAAAATCCAAAAATCACCAAAAAAATACCCACAAATTCCTTAAGAATTATGATGGATTATCATAATTTTTAAATCCCAGAAATGCCCACACAAATGCCAAATTTTGCAAACAAATCCAAAAACTTCACAAAATTACTAAAATAAATCCATAAGGAATTTTGCGAAACCAGTTGAGCCATTAAATTCCTTATATTTTTCTAAGTCTACCCATAAAATTTCATCCCAAAATACCTAAAGAAAGACCCCCAAATAATTTATTTTGGTTGGACAGCTAAATAAATAAATGGTTTTTAAAGAAAATCAAAAGAAATTCTCAGAAAAATTGATGGAAATGGCGCGTGCATCTGTTGGAGGGGATCCAGGGGAGGCCAAGGATGTTGCTGCCCTTTAGGGGTATGTTTGGGAGAACGCACGAACAGGGTGAATAGTTGGTTCGCGAATTTCTAGTTCCCCACCCAGCCGAACATTTAGTTCCCCCGAAAAGTTAAAACTGGGAATTGGGCTTTGTTCTCAATTCGTGAACTGCAATTCCGTGTTTGGTTCGTGTGCCCATTCTCCTGTTCGCGAACTGCCTTGTTCGCTGGCGTGCCAAACACACCCTAGATGAATTACAGTTTTCATTAAAAGTCTTGGATGCTCTCGTTCTTTGTAGACCATGCACAGAAATTCAAAACAATAAATTGGTACACCGTGAGCCGAGACCACCTATCTCCACCTCTCTCATTAAAACCTTACAAATGGGCCCCTCTCGTCATATGCTCCTTCTCCCTCAGTAAAAGAACAGAAGGTAAAAAAAAAACTTCGACTCTTACCGTGCACGCCGGGTAAGTCGACGAGGAGAGTCGACGTGGCCTCCCCCATGGCCACAGACGCAAAACCAGACGCCCCAGCCCATGGTTTTGCGATACCAAGCCCTAGCGCAGCCCATTTGGAGCCACTGGATGGAGATTCGACGATGAAGATCAAGCCGGGCCAAAGAAGCGTTACCCTAGACTCAAGCCTATATAAACACCCAACTCAAAGCCAGAAAGAAGAGAGGAACAGAGGAGAGAAGGGGGGCTAGGTTAGGCTAGAGCGCAATTACTGCAATTAGGCATAGACAGGGGAAATTGTAAAAGGGCATTTCATCAAACAGTAGGGGAAAGAGAGAAAGAGAAGGTGAAATCAGATAGCCACTGCTTGTAAATTGTCTCTGAATCAAAGAAATTGTTATGAGCTATTTGGAGGTTTTAATTCAGTTCTTATAGCATCGTTTGTTTGCAAATCAAGATAGCAAAAATCTGGATTGAGCTTCAATTGCGCCTAGCGCATGAGGAGATCAATCCAGTGAAACATGAGATGTAATCAACTACCCCAATTACAATCTGACTGCGCGCAGCGCATGAAAAGTGTAATTGGGATGAACTCATCTAAGCTACTCCTTAGCCCAACTTTGGAGTCCTTAGTTGAGAAGTGTTTACTCGGATTAAATATATGATGAGCATGTCAGACTATGCTTGTTATGTATCTAATTGAGTATACACTAAATTAAGTTATGCCATGCTTTGGTGAGAAAATAGGTGCAACACAAAATCTGGCCAGAAATGTAATAAATGAAAATACAAGGTTTTATTTGCATAAAAATATGAAAGTACACATGGACGGCAAATATATGGCCTTATGAACAGTAGAGAGTGAAATTTCCCATTTCTGGAATTTTAAATGATTTTATACGAATTGATAAAGGCAGCATGGGTGTTTTTATAAATAAATTGTTATTATGCAAAACTTTGAATCTTTCTGCAAGGGTCCTTGTACAAAGAATTAATGAATACATCAAAAGACATCTCTTACAAAATTACAGAATCTTTGAATAAATGTAATGATGTTTTAGAAAAATGCAAAAATTAGGAATAAATAGGCTTTGCAAAGAAATAAATGAGGTATGTACCAAAGTCATCTGTGGTAACTTCAAATGCTCTTCTTATTACCCCCTGCAACTCCTTTTCCAGTACTAAAGCAATTCAAATGAAGTTGCCTCAAAACAGTGAAACAAATACCTCAAAACAAAAAATGAAAATTGTGTAAAGTGTTAAAACACCTGTTCTTATGCTTGGTACCAGTTTAGACACATATAATAAACTCAAAGTGATCAAAAGTGGATGCAAAATCAAATTGTTTTGCTGTAAAATGAGTTACATGCAAATTGAAATCTAAACTAAAGTGCTCAAAAATATACTTTTCTGCTCCATGCTTCACACGTTAAACTATGGTGATTCAAGTTGAATTGAATGAACATATAAACTGAATTTGACCTTCTAAAGCTACTTATATTGTTTCTGGTAGGAAAGTAATCCCCTGTGGGCCCCATTGAAAGAACTCAGTTTTGAACGAAACTAACTCGAGTCACCTCAGTCCAGTGTATTTCTCTTCAAGCTTTTCAAAGACAAATGGAATACGTGAAGGTTATCCAAGCAATCTCATGAGTGTAGGAAACCTTGGACTGGCACAAATGAAGAAAAAGGAAGCTTCGAATGAAGTTAATGGCTGTGAGAAACTCCTCAGATGTCGCAAGGCACAACTAGCCTCCATGGATAAAATAAATCATATCATGATGATCTCCTCTCTTACACGATCCCAATAAACAAAGCCTCAACCTAAATGGCGGCCGGAATCGTCGTAATTTGGCCGGAGAAAGTATAGGGGTCAAATTGCAAAATTCCCTCATATCGGGTTTGAAGAAGATGAAGTCCGATGCCACAAAAAATCCTTTGTGGCCAGATCTCGTGTGATGAGTCACTGACACGATTAAACTCGTTACACCAAAGCAAACTGATTTAAAATGAATAAACATAAATAAAAGCCACGACAGCGCCGCGCCAGAGCCAGTCAGCTGCCAACTCACCTTTCCCTGATGACGTGGACCAACCAGAAATGGACAAATAAACAGAAAACTTAAAAAATTCATTAAAAATAGTAGGAAACTCAGAAAAATTCAAATAAAATATCCATAAAATCCTAAAAATCCAAATAAACCAAATTTACTGACATTTTGATATAAAAACCTGTCAAATTATTGGTCTTTTCTATTTTTGAAGTATTTTCAATATCAAATAAATGATGATTAAAATTCTAAAATGATGATTGATCAATTTGTAAAATTCCAAAATGAACTTAAAACTTAATTAAATTGTCTTAACAAGTTTTAAAAAAAAAATAAAGATTGAGAATTTAAAGGAAATATATTAAATAACAAATATTTTGAAAATAAACATAACTAAAAATATAAAAAGATATTTCAAAAGTCTAAAATTAAAAATAAAAATAAAAAGAAATTGTGAAAATGATAAAATCCAAAAAGAAACTCAAGAAATTAAAAGTCCAAACACGAAACCCGAAATCAAGGCCAAAACCTTTTCACAGGAATGAAATCTCTTCAGCAAATCGAAATTGATTTTAAGGAACTCCAAGATTGGAAATTCTCAAGAAGCGGTCCAAAGTAACCCCGAGAAATCCAAATCAAATCCAAGACTTAAAATAGTCTTGAAATCTCAAATCAAATTGAAAGGTCTAAAATAGACATGAAATTCAAATCAAATCTAAATCAAATCCAAGACCTAAAATAGTCTTGGAATTTCAAATTAAATCCAAATCAAAAGGCCCAAAATAGCCTTCAAATCAAACTCAAATCAAAGGCTCAAAATAGCCTTGAAATTCAAATCAAATCCAAATCAAATTGAAAGGCCCAAAATAGCCTTGAAATTCAAATTAAATCAAAGGCTCAAAATAGCCTTAAAATTCAAATCAAATCCAAATCCCAAAGCCCAAAACAGCCTTGAAAACTCAAATCCAAATTCAAATCATCCAAAGGCCCAAAATAGCCTAAGGATCTAAAACAACGCCTCAACATCAAAACTAAAATCAAGTCTGTCTCAAATAATAAAATCATTCAAATGTCCTCAATTGGGTCCCGTCAACTGAGTCTGGTACACCAATCGAGTCCGGTTCAAACCAAAAGAAATAAACCCAAAATAAACACAAAACTAACGATTTCCCTAGCCTTTACATAAAATTCTTCAGATCCCTTAATCAGAGGTTCTCGTGAGCGATCACGAGGTAATTAACAGTAGGGGCTTGCGCCTACTGGAAAGAAAGGACTCACGAAATCAACAAACCTCTTTAAGAAGCGACTCGTGTTTTGGTTCTCTTGTTGTAAAGAGATGCTCGAACGGAGATCGAACCTTAAGGGGGGTGAATCCAAGGCTATGTTCCCATTTCTCGAGGAAGTCCAAATTCTATTCTTCGAGGGAATGACAAAAAAGCCGCGACATGTACCACACCGTACCATGATATCGTCATTATTTGTAGGCATTTGGACCGTACTTGGCACTCAAATAACACTCAAACCATTGAATTATTCAATAGATTGCTATGATTTCCATGGAATTGGCTCTACCGTCGTTTCTTCTCTCATTTTACAGGACTTTGATGATTTCTGATGATTTTGGAGCATATAGATGGATTCCCGACGTAGCACGCACGCTAGACGACTCATTCCTAGCATTGGAGGCTCCTTTCTCTCTCCTGGTCGACCCGAACAATCATTTGTTCGATCCGACCAGCACCTATGGCAGCCAGACGTCATTTTCTCTCTCCTGGTCGACCCGACCAGGAGCCTGTTCGATCCGACTGGGCATCACAACAGCAGACTTGTGCAGCTATCCTTTCTCTCTCCTGTTCGGTTCGAACAAGGATCTGTTCGGTTTGACCAGGGTGCCGCCATATCACATAAGGCATTATTTCTTACATAGAAACTGATGGAAATGGTAATTTCTTGCGCCCTGGTGCCCTAGCCTTCCATCCTTGCAACATGGGACATCCATATATACACCTCTAGGCCTGAAGGAAAGAAGACAACCTTTCATACCACAAAATTCCACTTTCCATAGGCGTTCTCCTCTCTTCCACCATTGGAGATCATCAAAGCTTGGTTCTTTGAAGCGACGGCAGCAAGGAGACGAGTTTGATGACCATCTTGCAACACACCACTGCCTAGAGATCGTAGTTCGAAAGCATAAAGGAGTATTTGGTTTATTCTTCTATGTTTTCTTCTCTATTTTCAATGGGCTTGTATCTTGTTATTTCTATGTTATTTGCTGTGAGTTTTAATACTATGTTAGGCTAAATTTATGTAGTCTTAGGGATAAGGTAGTAACTTAGGTTTGGATGTTGTGATTTGACTCGTTATGTTATGATATGTTTTGTTGATTTGTTTTGTTGAAGAATTATTATAATTGCTTGTTTAAATTGCTTGGTTAAGTCTAATTAACTTCTAGATGAATGGCCACATTTAGTTAAGTTCTAAAGTTAGGTTAATCAAGATAATTTAGATAAAGTATTTGGGATAAATCGTAGATCCGAAAGGGGAGATTAGTTGACACCAAAAGTGTAACTTTTAGACAAGTCCAAAAGACCTCTAGATATCCTTATGAACTCCAACAAACAAGTTTAAGTTGATTGAATTCTATACCAAAAGTTGTGAACCAATCGAGTTAATTAGGTTAGGTTGTGATTAAACCAGTTTCTAGTCCAACAAGCGACAGCTGAGGTTTAGAATATCTAGGTTTGACCAACAAACCCTAGCACAAAGCATAAAATATCATAAAAGTTCAAAATCACACACTTATACCATCTGTTCGGATCGAACAGAGTCTTGTTCGGATCGAACAGAGTCTTGTTCGGATCGAACAGACTCCTGTTCGGATTGAACAGACTCCTGTTCGGATTGAACAGATTCTTGTTCGGACCGAACAGAGCGGTATATGCTTGAAAAACACCAATCGATGCACGAAAGTGATAAGTTTTGTGTTCTAGAGTCCAAACCAAGGTGAAACCTGAACCCTAAGACGCTTTTTATTATTGTTTAAACCCTAAAAACTTTACTTTGTTATTAAGATTATTTTATTTGACAAAAACAACCAAAAATATCTACTTTATTGCACTTAGATTTATTTCAACTATTTCTCCACCAAAATATTCTTGTCTAGCTTTTAAAAAAAGATAAGTCCAGTAATCAATTGTACCGTCCCTTGGGTTCGACCCTAAAGCTGTACTCCAAAAGACTAGTGAGGTTAGCTCTAGGTTTATAAATTTATTTGATTCCTAGGTTTTAAGCCTTCATCAAATTGGCGCCGTTGCCGGGGACGGTGTTGATATTGGATCCTTATCTTAGTATTAAGAGACTAGATTTTTTTTCTTTTTCTTTTTAAACTCACATTTTCTTCTCTCTTGATTACAGGACTGGCAGGTAACACGCAAAGGAAGAAGTCCCCACCCCCAAAGGTCAAAGACTTTCTCCGGAGAATCCGCGAAGAAGCCAGATCCTCCTCCTTTACTCCTGTTCGAACTGACCAGTGCTCTGTTCAATCTGACCAGTGCTCTGTTCGATCTGACCAGGGCCTTGTTCGATCCGACCAGACCTCTGTTCAATCTGACCAGAGCTCTAAACAGAGAGAAGAAAACTCCGTAATGGCCGACCAACTCACTCCCGAGGCCATTGCCCAACGCACACAAGAATTGGAGGACCTCCGCCTCCAACTTGAGCAAAGAGAGGCTCGACTGACAGCCGATCGAACCCTCCTAGCGGGTCAAAGGAGGGATTTTGACAATGAGCGTCGCCGATGGACCCAAGAAGATGAAGGGAGCATCAATAACTCCGACAACGAAGATGAGGAAGATCGTGAAAGGACCCTTATGGAGTTTGGAGTTCCCAGCGCAAGAAACGTGGGCGGACCAGTGGTGATTCCAGGCATCGCCGCTAACAACATGCAAATCGCTCCCAACCACGTCGTGCTTGTGCAACAAAATCCGTTCTATGGAAACGACGAAGAGGATCCCCATGCTCACTTACAAACTTTTATTGATTGCACTAGATTGATTAAGTTTAATGGTGTTCCTCAACAAGCAATTAGGCTATTGTTATTTCACTTCACCCTTAAGGACCGAGCACAAAAATGGTATAAAACATTGAAAAAAGGGTCAATTAGGTCTTGGGATGAAATGGCACAAACCTTCTTGGATAGGTATTTTCCTTCGGATAGAGCGGACAAAATTAGAGCTGAATTGAATAATTTTGCCCAAAACCAAAATGAATCAATGAGGGATGCATGGGAACGGTTTAGGGATTTAGAAAATTCTTGCCCACATCATGGGATTCAAGAATGGATGCTCCTTAAATCATTCTACACTGGACTTTATGATAATATTAAAATCAATCTTGATTCTCTTTCAGGTGGGGCATTTAAAAGACTTGATACGGCACGAGGGCGAGATTTGCTTGATTATTGTGCAAGAAATTACACATGGTACCCTCTACTCATTCCCCGCCACTCAAGTAGTTCGAGGCAACAAGTACACACAATTTCAACTAAAGAGGCGAGGATCGAGGAACTAGAAGCTGAACTTGCCGCTTACCAATCGACTCAAGGGACACATCTCCATTCAAACCAATGCGGAGCGTGCGGCGAGGAAGGACATACATCTATCAATTGTCCTCTTGCCAAAATTGGTAACGGAGGGGCCCAAGTGAACTACCTACACAATGGGCCCCCTTACGGTTCAAAGTACCAAAATAGCCCACCAAATTTGTATAGGAATGCCCAATTCAACAACAATAGAGACCAATCATTTCAAAAGAAACCCTTTTTCGATAGGGAAGAGATTCCAATTGTTGTTCAAGAATTCATGAGTGAGCAAGAAAAGATTAACAAATCTGTGGCTTTAGGGTTAGATGAATTGAAGGCCACCACTGACGAATTGAAGGCTACCATCAACGAATTTAAGGGAAGTGCAAGCACCTTACAACGCTTGGAGCGCATGATGGAAGCATACTTCTCCCGACCACCTGGCAAGCTTCCAAGCCAACCACAAGTCAACCCAAGTGCAGAAATCAAAGCCATTCATGTTCTACGAAGCGGCAATGAGTACCAAGACCCACCCGTGCCACCAAACGAAGGAAACAACCTCTCTGTTCGGTCCGACCAGAATCCTGTTCGGTCCGAACAGGAGGAACCAGGGGAGATGCAACCAATTCTTGAGAATGTTTTGTCATTCCCTCCACTCCATGAGGCATCCAAGACACAAGGCACCATTCCTGAGCCTGAACAAGCTGAAGAGGTGACATTCGCACCATCTGTTCGGTCCGACCAAGCTCCTGTTCGGTTCGAACAGAGCACAACAGTGGTCCAAAGCAAGGACAGAAAGAAGGCACAACAACCTGAGTCAACCTATAGGCCTCCTGTCCCATTTCCTCAGCGACTTGTGAAGAAGAATGAGGAAGAACGATTTCGAACTTTTTGGGAGATTCTCAAGGAATTGAAGCTCAACATTCCATTCACAGATGTCATAGCTCAAGTGCCGATCTTTGCAAGATTCTTGAAGGAGTTATGCACGGGCAAGAGATCCATGGAAGAGCTCAAAACAGTGGCCCTATCACACAAGAGTAGCGAGGCTTTGAAAAGCAAGATGCCCCCAAAGCTTGAGGATCCGGGTAGGTTTGCTCTTCCTTGCAATATTGGAAACGCAACAATCAAGCAAGCCTTGTGTGACATGGGGGCTAGTGTTAGTTTGATGCCCAAGTCCGTTTATGAAAAGATTGGAATTGGAGAATTGACACCCACATGCATGACATTGAAGCTCGCCGATTCCTCAATGCGGTTGCCCTTGGGTGTTATTAAAGATGTGCCCGTTCAAGTGGATAAGTTTATCATACCGGGCGATTTCGTGGTGATTGACATGGAAGAAGACAAGGAGGTGCCTATAATTTTAGGACGCCCCTTTCTTAGAACCGCCGGTGTGAAGATGGATGCTCGAGATGGGACGATTTTGGTTAGAGTTGGAGGAGAGAAACTCCGCTTTTCAATTGATCATGCCTTGAAGTGCTCCAACCCCGCCGACAAGGGTCATGACAAATTGCTCGCCGTCTCGCTCTCCGGATCCGATCCGATCAAGACCTAGTGAAATATGGTCAAGCTAGGGACCTAAAACAAGCGCTTCTTGGGAGGCAACCCAAGGATTTCTAAACTCTTATCTCTTTTATTTATTTTGTCATTAAAAATAGAAAATACATAAAAAATAAAAAATAGAAAATCCATAAAAATTAGAAAAACAAAAAAATAGAATTTGATGTTTATATTTGTTTGTTTGTAGGAAAATTTTGAGAAACAAACGAAGGAAGATGCAATTCGTGCTAGAGCACCATGGGTTACGTGAGCCAACTAACCCCGATCGACCTCATACGGATTGCATCAAAAGATCTAGAAAAATTAGAGCCGTCTTGGACAACGAGAGAACAAACTAGAAGCAAATCAACATTTGGAAAGCAAAAATTGGCTAAGTTCTCTTTTCCCTCCTATTTACTTTTTTTATTCGATTGCATGCATTGAGGACAATGCTTGATCTAAGTTTGGGGGGAGGGAATAGGAGAAAAATCGAACTTTTGGTGGATTTTGGTAAATTTTTGCAATTTTTTTCGAACTTTTTGCTTCTCTGGTCAGCTCGAACAGACATCTGGTCGATTCGACCAGAGCATGAAAATTGCATAGATTGGTATGATTTTTGCTTCTCTAGTCAGTTCGAACAGACACCTGGTCGATCCGACCAGAACATGGAAATTGCACGATTTGGTTTGATTTTGGCTTGGAAATTAGTTGGTTTTGCCTATTCTCTCTCGATTTGGATTTTAAACGTTAAATCTCACACTGCTTAAACTTGTTTTTGAGTCAAACAAAAATTTTCTCAAAGAACCCTAGAATGTTTTGATATCGAACTTGTTCTTGCACCAATGGACTGAATTGGAGTATTTTCTTTAAAATTTGAACTTGATCTTGGATGCTTAGAATTGTTATGACAATCTTAGTCGATTCTCACAAGTTTTTGCCGAGTGAACTGATTCGTATTTGACAAACTTTTGAAAAGAAATTTATCGACTTTGGAAATTGTAAAATGAATTTTGTCTTGTTGAAATTGCTTTTTAATCGCTTGAATCACCAACGAGCAAAACTAATGGGAAATTAAATCAAAATAGCTGTGAAAACGAGGACGCACTGAGGCCTTTTTCCACCAACTTAGCCACAAATTGGAGGGTATTGGGTTAGGTATGAATTGTTAGGAATTACAACTCAAAGAAACCGAGTAATAATTGGACAACTCATGCTTAATTCTACCGGACCCGGTGCGAAAGCATTGGTAAAGGAGTTGTTGAGTATTATGGCCCAAGTGTACCGTGGCCATAGTCGAGCAACACCCGTCTAACCTCCCTAGCGCGACATGTGCTAGTAGCAAACTCAAGGCCAATGATACCGCATTATCCTCTAGGGTGTAAAGCCCCACGGCTCGACTTGCACGGAAAAAAAAAAGAAAAAAAAAAACATTGGTGAAAAATTGAAATTGCTTTTGAGAAAAGTTCATTATAAAATTTCTGAAGTTGATAAAGGCCTTTACAAATTTTTGTGGAATGTGAAAAGGAACGGGTAATTGAAATTGAGATCGCTTTTGAAATATCAAAGGGAAGCTAGAGTTCTATTTTTTGGGAAAAGACTTTACTTAGGGCCAAGAGTTGCATTAATTAAGTTGTGAACACTTAACTTGGTTTTTGATTTTGATTCTTGTTTGACTCATTTGATGAAAGTGTGAGAAATTTTAGGCATAGCAATTGATTTCACGACATTTATTGGTTTGAGATACAACTCAATGTTTAAGGTTTAAGTACAGTCCAAAACTCTAAGCTTAGGGTGTTGCTTGAGGACAAGCAAAGTTTAAGTTTGGGGGGATTTGATATCGTCATTATTTGTAGGCATTTGGACCGTACTTGGCACTCAAATAACACTCAAACCATTGAATTATTCAATAGATTGCTATGATTTCCATGGAATTGGCTCTACCGTCGTTTCTTCTCTCATTTTACAGGACTTTGATGATTTCTGATGATTTTGGAGCATATAGATGGATTCCCGACGTAGCACGCACGCTAGACGACTCATTCCTAGCATTGGAGGCTCCTTTCTCTCTCCTGGTCGACCCGAACAATCATCTGTTCGATCCGACCAGCACCTATGGCAGCCAGACGTCATTTTCTCTCTCCTGGTCGACCCGACCAGGAGCCTGTTCGATCCGACTGGGCATCACAACAGCAGACTTGTGCAGCTATCCTTTCTCTCTCCTGTTCGGTTCGAACAAGGATCTGTTCGGTTTGACCAGGGTGCCGCCATATCACATAAGGCATTATTTCTTACATAGAAACTGATGGAAATGGTAATTTCTTGCGCCCTGGTGCCCTAGCCTTCCATCCTTGCAACATGGGACATCCATATATACACCTCTAGGCCTGAAGGAAAGAAGACAACCTTTCATACCACAAAATTCCACTTTCCATAGGCGTTCTCCTCTCTTCCACCATTGGAGATCATCAAAGCTTGGTTCTTTGAAGCGACGGCAGCAAGGAGACGAGTTTGATGACCATCTTGCAACACACCACTGCCTAGAGATCGTAGTTCGAAAGCATAAAGGAGTATTTGGTTTATTCTTCTATGTTTTCTTCTCTATTTTCAATGGGCTTGTATCTTGTTATTTCTATGTTATTTGCTGTGAGTTTTAATACTATGTTAGGCTAAATTTATGTAGTCTTAGGGATAAGGTAGTAACTTAGGTTTGGATGTTGTGATTTGACTCGTTATGTTATGATATGTTTTGTTGATTTGTTTTGTTGAAGAATTATTATAATTGCTTGTTTAAATTGCTTGGTTAAGTCTAATTAACTTCTAGATGAATGGCCACATTTAGTTAAGTTCTAAAGTTAGGTTAATCAAGATAATTTAGATAAAGTATTTGGGATAAATCATAGATCCGAAAGGGGAGATTAGTTGACACCAAAAGTGTAACTTTTAGACAAGTCCAAAAGACCTCTAGATATCCTTATGAACTCCAACAAACAAGTTTAAGTTGATTGAATTCTATACCAAAAGTTGTGAACCAATCGAGTTAATTAGGTTAGGTTGTGATTAAACCAGTTTCTAGTCCAACAAGCGACAGCTGAGGTTTAGAATATCTAGGTTTGACCAACAAACCCTAGCACAAAGCATAAAATATCATAAAAGTTCAAAATCACACACTTATACCATCTGTTCGGATCGAACAGAGTCTTGTTCGGATCGAACAGAGTCTTGTTCGGATTGAACAGACTCCTGTTCGGATTGAACAGACTCCTGTTCGGATTGAACAGACTCCTGTTCGGATTGAACAGACTCCTGTTCGGATTGAACAGATTCTTGTTCGGACCGAACAGAGCGGTATATGCTTGAAAAACACCAATCGATGCACGAAAGTGATAAGTTTTGTGTTCTAGAGTCCAAACCAAGGTGAAACCTGAACCCTAAGACGCTTTTTATTATTGTTTAAACCCTAAAAACTTTACTTTGTTATTAAGATTATTTTATTTGACAAAAACAACCAAAAATATCTACTTTATTGCACTTAGATTTATTTCAACTATTTCTCCACCAAAATATTCTTGTCTAGCTTTTAAAAAAAGATAAGTCCAGTAATCAATTGTACCGTCCCTTGGGTTCGACCCTAAAGCTGTACTCCAAAAGACTAGTGAGGTTAGCTCTAGGTTTATAAATTTATTTGATTCCTAGGTTTTAAGCCTTCATCAAATTGGCGCCGTTGCCGGGGACGGTGTTGATATTGGATCCTTATCTTAGTATTAAGAGACTAGATTTTTTTTCTTTTTCTTTTTAAACTCACGTTTTCTTCTCTCTTGATTACAGGACTGGCAGGTAACACGCAAAGGAAGAAGTCCCCACCTCCAAAGGTCAAAGACTTTCTCCGGAGAATCCGCGAAGAAGCCAGATCCTCCTCCTTTACTCCTGTTCGAACTGACCAGTGCTCTGTTCAATCTGACCAGTGCTCTGTTCGATCTGACCAGGGCCTTGTTCGATCCGACCAGACCTCTGTTCAATCCGACCAGAGCTCTAAACAGAGAGAAGAAAACTCCGTAATGGCCGACCAACTCACTCCCGAGGCCATTGCCCAACGCACACAAGAATTGGAGGACCTCCGCCTCCAACTTGAGCAAAGAGAGGCTCGACTGACAGCCGATTGAACCCTCCTGGCGGGTCAAAGGAGGGATTTTGACAATGAGCGTCGCCGATGGACCCAAGAAGATGAAGGGAGCATCAATAACTCCGACAACGAAGATGAGGAAGATCGTGAAAGGACCCTTATGGAGTTTGGAGTTCCCAGCGCAAGAAACGTGGGCGGACCAGTGGTGATTCCAGGCATCGCCGCTAACAACATGCAAATCGCTCCCAACCACGTCGTGCTTGTGCAACAAAATCCGTTCTATGGAAACGACGAAGAGGATCCCCATGCTCACTTACAAACTTTTATTGATTGCACTAGATTGATTAAGTTTAATGGTGTTCCTCAACAAGCAATTAGGCTATTGTTATTTCACTTCACCCTTAAGGACCGAGCACAAAAATGGTATAAAACATTGAAAAAAGGGTCAATTAGGTCTTGGGATGAAATGACACAAACCTTCTTGGATAGGTATTTTCCTTCGGATAGAGCGGACAAAATTAGAGCTGAATTGAATAATTTTGCCCAAAACCAAAATGAATCAATGAGGGATGCATGGGAACGGTTTAGGGATTTAGAAAATTCTTGCCTACATCATGGGATTCAAGAATGGATGCTCCTTAAATCATTCTACACTGGACTTTATGATAATATTAAAATCAATCTTGATTCTCTTTCAGGTGGGGCATTTAAAAGACTTGATACGGCACGAGGGCGAGATTTGCTTGATTATTGTGCAAGAAATTACACATGGTACCCTCTACTCATTCCCCGCCACTCAAGTAGTTCGAGGCAACAAGTACACACAATTTCAACTAAAGAGGCGAGGATCGAGGAACTAGAAGCTGAACTTGCCGCTTACCAATCGACTCAAGGGACACATCTCCATTCAAACCAATGCGGAGCGTGCGGCGAGGAAGGACATACATCTATCAATTGTCCTCTTGCCAAAATTGGTAACGGAGGGGCCCAAGTGAACTACCTACACAATGGGCCCCCTTACGGTTCAAAGTACCAAAATAGCCCACCAAATTTGTATAGGAATGCCCAATTCAACAACAATAGAGACCAATCATTTCAAAAGAAACCCTTTTTCGATAGGGAAGAGATTCCAATTGTTGTTCAAGAATTCATGAGTGAGCAAGAAAAGATTAACAAATCTGTGGCTTTAGGGTTAGATGAATTGAAGGCCACCACTGACGAATTGAAGGCTACCATCAACGAATTTAAGGGAAGTGCAAGCACCTTACAACGCTTGGAGCGCATGATGGAAGCATACTTCTCCCGACCACCTGGCAAGCTTCCAAGCCAACCACAAGTCAACCCAAGTGCAGAAATCAAAGCCATTCATGTTCTACGAAGCGGCAATGAGTACCAAGACCCACCCGTGCCACCAAACGAAGGAAACAACCTCTCTGTTCGGTCCGACCAGAATCCTGTTCGGTCCGAACAGGAGGAACCAGGGGAGATGCAACCAATTCTTGAGAATGTTTTGTCATTCCCTCCACTCCATGAGGCATCCAAGACACAAGGCACCATTCCTGAGCCTGAACAAGCTGAAGAGGTGACATTCGCACCATCTGTTCGGTCCGACCAAGCTCCTGTTCGGTTCGAACAGAGCACAACAGTGGTCCAAAGCAAGGACAGAAAGAAGGCACAACAACCTGAGTCAACCTATAGGCCTCCTGTCCTATTTCCTCAGCGACTTGTGAAGAAGAATGAGGAAGAACGATTTCGAACTTTTTGGGAGATTCTCAAGGAATTGAAGCTCAACATTCCATTCATAGATGTCATAGCTTAAGTGCCGATCTTTGCAAGATTCTTGAAGGAGTTATGCACGGGCAAGAGATCCATGGAAGAGCTCAAAACAGTGGCCCTATCACACAAGAGTAGCGAGGCTTTGAAAAGCAAGATGCCCCCAAGGCTTGAGGATCCGGGTAGGTTTGCTCTTCCTTGCAATATTGGAAACGCAACAATCAAGCAAGCCTTGTGTGACATGGGGGCTAGTGTTAGTTTGATGCCCAAGTCCGTTTATGAAAAGATTGGAATTGGAGAATTGACACCCACATGCATGACATTGAAGCTCGCCGATTCCTCAATGCGGTTGCCCTTGGGTGTTATTAAAGATGTGCCCGTTCAAGTGGATAAGTTTATCATACCGGGCGATTTCGTGGTGATGGACATGGAAGAAGACAAGGAGGTGCCTATAATTTTAGGACGCCCCTTTCTTAGAACCGCCGGTGTGAAGATGGATGCTCGAGATGGGACGATTTTGGTTAGAGTTGGAGGAGAGAAACTCCGCTTTTCAATTGATCATGCCTTGAAGTGCTCCAACCCCGCCGACAAGGGTCATGACAAATCGCTCGCCGTCTCGCTCTCCGGATCCGATCCGATCAAGACCTAGTGAAATATGGTCAAGCTAGGGACCTAAAACAAGCGCTTCTTGGGAGGCAACCCAAGGATTTCTAAACTCTTATCTCTTTTATTTATTTTGTCATTAAAAATAGAAAATACATAAAAAATAAAAAATAGAAAATCCATAAAAATTAGAAAAACAAAAAAATAGAATTTGATGTTTATATTTGTTTGTTTGTAGGAAAATTTTGAGAAACAAACGAAGGAAGATGCAATTCGTGCTAGAGCACCATGGGTTACGTGAGCCAACTAACCCCGATCGACCTCATACGGATTGCATCAAAAGATCTAGAAAAATTAGAGCCGTCTTGGACAACGAGAGAACAAACTAGAAGCAAATCAACATTTGGAAAGCAAAAATTGGCTAAGTTCTCTTTTCCCTCCTATTTACTTTTTTTATTCGATTGCATGCATTGAGGACAATGCTTGATCTAAGTTTGGGGGGAGGGAATAGGAGAAAAATCGAACTTTTGGTGGATTTTGGTAAATTTTTGCAATTTTTTTCGAACTTTTTGCTTCTCTGGTCAGCTCGAACAGACATCTGGTCGATTCGACCAGAGCATGAAAATTGCATAGATTGGTATGATTTTTGCTTCTCTAGTCAGTTCGAACAGACACCTGGTCGATCCGACCAGAACATGGAAATTGCACGATTTGGTTTGATTTTGGCTTGGAAATTAGTTGGTTTTGCCTATTCTCTCTCGATTTGGATTTTAAACGTTAAATCTCACACTGCTTAAACTTGTTTTTGAGTCAAACAAAAATTTTCTCAAAGAACCCTAGAATGTTTTGATATCGAACTTGTTCTTGCACCAATGGACTGAATTGGAGTATTTTCTTTAAAATTTGAACTTGATCTTGGATGCTTAGAATTGTTATGACAATCTTAGTCGATTCTCACAAGTTTTTGCCGAGTGAACTGATTCGTATTTGACAAACTTTTGAAAAGAAATTTATCGACTTTGGAAATTGTAAAATGAATTTTGTCTTGTTGAAATTGCTTTTTAATCGCTTGAATCACCAACGAGCAAAACTAATGGGAAATTAAATCAAAATAGCTGTGAAAACGAGGACGCACTGAGGCCTTTTTCCACCAACTTAGCCACAAATTGGAGGGTATTGGGTTAGGTATGAATTGTTAGGAATTACAACTCAAAGAAACCGAGTAATAATTGGACAACTCATGCTTAATTCTACCGGACCCGGTGCGAAAGCATTGGTAAAGGAGTTGTTGAGTATTATGGCCCAAGTGTACCGTGGCCATAGTCGAGCAACACCCGTCTAACCTCCCTAGCGCGACATGTGCTAGTAGCAAACTCAAGGCCAATGATACCGCATTATCCTCTAGGGTGTAAAGCCCCACGGCTCGACTTGCACGGAAAAAAAAAAGAAAAAAAAAAACATTGGTGAAAAATTGAAATTGCTTTTGAGAAAAGTTCATTATAAAATTTCTGAAGTTGATAAAGGCCTTTACAAATTTTTGTGGAATGTGAAAAGGAACGGGTAATTGAAATTGAGATCGCTTTTGAAATATCAAAGGGAAGCTAGAGTTCTATTTTTTGGGAAAAGACTTTACTTAGGGCCAAGAGTTGCATTAATTAAGTTGTGAACACTTAACTTGGTTTTTGATTTTGATTCTTGTTTGACTCATTTGATGAAAGTGTGAGAAATTTTAGGCATAGCAATTGATTTCACGACATTTATTGGTTTGAGATACAACTCAATGTTTAAGGTTTAAGTACAGTCCAAAACTCTAAGCTTAGGGTGTTGCTTGAGGACAAGCAAAGTTTAAGTTTGGGGGGATTTGATATCGTCATTATTTGTAGGCATTTGGACCGTACTTGGCACTCAAATAACACTCAAACCATTGAATTATTCAATAGATTGCTATGATTTCCATGGAATTGGCTCTACCGTCGTTTCTTCTCTCATTTTACAGGACTTTGATGATTTCTGATGATTTTGGAGCATATAGATGGATTCCCGACGTAGCACGCACGCTAGACGACTCATTCCTAGCATTGGAGGCTCCTTTCTCTCTCCTGGTCGACCCGAACAATCATCTGTTCGATCCGACCAGCACCTATGGCAGCCCGACGTCATTTTCTCTCTCCTGGTCGACCCGACCAGGAGCCTGTTCGATCCGACTGGGCATCACAACAGCAGACTTGTGCAGCTATCCTTTCTCTCTCCTGTTCGGTTCGAACAAGGATCTGTTCGGTTTGACCAGGGTGCCGCCATATCACATAAGGCATTATTTCTTACATAGAAACTGATGGAAATGGTAATTTCTTGCGCCCTGGTGCCCTAGCCTTCCATCCTTGCAACATGGGACATCCATATATACACCTCTAGGCCTGAAGGAAAGAAGACAACCTTTCATACCACAAAATTCCACTTTCCATAGGCGTTCTCCTCTCTTCCACCATTGGAGATCATCAAAGCTTGGTTCTTTGAAGCGACGGCAGCAAGGAGACGAGTTTGATGACCATCTTGCAACACACCACTGCCTAGAGATCGTAGTTCGAAAGCATAAAGGAGTATTTGGTTTATTCTTCTATGTTTTCTTCTCTATTTTCAATGGGCTTGTATCTTGTTATTTCTATGTTATTTGCTGTGAGTTTTAATACTATGTTAGGCTAAATTTATGTAGTCTTAGGGATAAGGTAGTAACTTAGGTTTGGATGTTGTGATTTGACTCGTTATGTTATGATATGTTTTGTTGATTTGTTTTGTTGAAGAATTATTATAATTGCTTGTTTAAATTGCTTGGTTAAGTCTAATTAACTTCTAGATGAATGGCCACATTTAGTTAAGTTCTAAAGTTAGGTTAATCAAGATAATTTAGATAAAGTATTTGGGATAAATCGTAGATCCGAAAGGGGAGATTAGTTGACACCAAAAGTGTAACTTTTAGACAAGTCCAAAAGACCTCTAGATATCCTTATGAACTCCAACAAACAAGTTTAAGTTGATTGAATTCTATACCAAAAGTTGTGAACCAATCGAGTTAATTAGGTTAGGTTGTGATTAAACCAGTTTCTAGTCCAACAAGCGACAGCTGAGGTTTAGAATATCTAGGTTTGACCAACAAACCCTAGCACAAAGCATAAAATATCATAAAAGTTCAAAATCACACACTTATACCATCTGTTCGGATCGAACAGAGTCTTGTTCGGATCGAACAGAGTCTTGTTCGGATTGAACAGACTCCTGTTCGGATTGAACAGACTCCTGTTCGGATTGAACAGATTCTTGTTCGGACCGAACAGAGCGGTATATGCTTGAAAAACACCAATCGATGCACGAAAGTGATAAGTTTTGTGTTCTAGAGTCCAAACCAAGGTGAAACCTGAACCCTAAGACGCTTTTTATTATTGTTTAAACCCTAAAAACTTTACTTTGTTATTAAGATTATTTTATTTGACAAAAACAACCAAAAATATCTACTTTATTGCACTTAGATTTATTTCAACTATTTCTCCACCAAAATATTCTTGTCTAGCTTTTAAAAAAAGATAAGTCCAGTAATCAATTGTACCGTCCCTTGGGTTCGACCCTAAAGCTGTACTCCAAAAGACTAGTGAGGTTAGCTCTAGGTTTATAAATTTATTTGATTCCTAGGTTTTAAGCCTTCATCATACCACTTCATCTCTCCTCTCTAATCTCAACAACTGGTATCAGAGCGCAAGGTTCGTCGCCGCTAAGTCGCTGTTGCGGAAACCCTAACCATCGAGTCACCGCCGTCAAACCCTAGTCGCTGCCGAGCCGCAGCCGTTGATCACCTCCATTTCCGACATCGATCGGGTTGTTACCGTCAAGTCGCGAGTGGCAGTTGCTCCGCCATATTGAGGTGAGGTTCTCTTTGACCGGTATTGCATTTGGGATCTAGGGTTTGTGTCCAAAATGAAAGAAAGTAATAGTGGTACCATGGTTAAGCTTACATCTTCTAATTACTCCATTTGGAAGTCTCGTATGGAAGATTTGTTGTATTGCAAGGATGCATATGAACCCTTTTCGGGTACCAAACCCGCTAATACCACCGATGATGTTTGAAAAGTGTCTAATAGGAAGACAATAGCCATAATTAGACAATGGGTTGATGATTCCGTCTATCACCATATCTCATCCGAAACCGATGCCAAGGTGTTGTGGGAAAAGCTTGAAAGCTTGTATGAGCGCAAGACCGCTCAAAATAAGGCCTTCTATATTAGAAATTTGGTAAACATGAAATACCAAGAAGGTTCCTCGGTGTCGGATCATTTGAGTCGATTCCAAGATTGTGTAAACCGTTTGTCTACCATGAAAATGGCGTTGGATGAGGAGTTGCAAGCATTAATTTTGTTGAGTTCCTTACCCGATAGTTGGGAGACTTTAGTGGTGTCATTGAGTAATTCGGCACCCGATGGTGTTGTGACCCTAGCCATGGTTAAAGATAGCATGCTCAATGAGGAGTTGAGGCGTAAGGAGTTAGGGATCACTAGTGAGTCTTCGGCTCTTGTCATCGAAAATCGTGGAAGGAGTACTCAAAGGAATGCTTATGGTGATGATGATAGGGATAAGTCAAAGGGGAGGTCTAAGTCAAGAAAGCGGATTACATGCTATTATTGCAAGAAACCCGGCCACAAGAGAAGTGAATGCCGGAAGTTGAAAGCCAAGAATGATGGCTCCAAAAGAGATCAATCTAGGGGAAGAAGAGAAGATGATGAGAAATAAAGTACCACCGCAATTGTTACAAATGATGAAGTATTTATAGCTTGTGATGAGGGTTTTGTGAACCTTACTAGTCAAGACTCCACTTGGGTGGTTGATTCCGCCGCCTCATTCCATGTCACATCTAGACGTGACTTGTTCACTTCCTATAAGGAAGGTGATTTTGGTGTTGTTAGAATGGAGAATGATGGAGTTCGCAAAATTTTTGGCATTGGAGATGTTTGTGTGGAGACTAGTTTAGGATGCAAGCTTACTCTCAAGAATGTTCGGCATGTGCCGGATATGAGGCTTCATTTAATTTCGGTGGGTGCCTTGATGATGAGGGGTATCAAAGTTGCTTCCTTGGTGGGAAGTGGAAGTTGTTGAAGGGTCATTTGGTTGTTGCTCGAGGAACCAAATCCGGTTCGCTCTATGTTACTCAAGTGAAGGTGTGTGGTGAGGTGAATGCCGCCGAGTGTAACTCAACCGATTTATGACATTTGCGGTTGGGTCACATGAGTGAGAAGGGCATTGAGATTCTTTCTAAAGGAAGTATGTGCCTATTGATGGTACTTCACTTACCTCATGCACACATTGTTTGGCGGGCAAACAACATCGTAGCCTTCAAGAGAAATCCAACAAGTAAGAGGCCGGGGGTGCTTGATTTAGTTCACACCGATCTATGTTCTATGGGAGATAGAACTCTTGGCGGCGCTCTTTACTTTGTTACTTTTGTGGATGATCATTCAAGAAAGTTGTGGGCATATTCTTTAAAGACGAAGGATCAAGTGTTGGAAGTGTTCAAGCAATGGGTTGTGGAGGTTGAAAGAGAGACCGGTCGGAAATTGAAGTGCATCCGATCGAATAATGGAGGAGAATATCGTGGTCCGTTTGAATTGTTTTGCAAGACCAATGGTATTAAACTCGAGAAGACCGTGCCCAAAACTCCACAACAAAATGGTGTGGTCGAGCGAATGAATCGCACCATTTGTGAGAGAATTCATTGCATTCTCTCTCATTCCAAGCTTTCCAAAGGCTTTTGGGGTGAAGCTTTGAACACCGCGGTTCATTTGATCAACCGCTCTCCTTCGCATGCATTGGATGGTGACATACCCGAGAGAGTTTGGAAAGATAAAAATATTTTTTATGACCATCTAAGAGTGTTTGGTTGTAGGGTTTTTGTGCATATACCTAAGGATGAAATGTCAAAGCTTGCTAGCAAGACTAAGGAGTGTGTTTTCTTGGGGTATGGAAATGGTGAATTTGGATATAGGTTGTGGGATCTGATTGAAAAGAAGTTAGTGAGAAGTCGAGATGTGGTGTTCTTTGAACAAGAAACCATTGAAAATTTGAGCAACCTTGACAAGGCCAAAACCGCTTCAAGTAGCCATGTTGACCTAACTCCTATTTCAAGAAACAACCTAAGAACAGAAACCAATCACCCAAATCCTAGCCAATCAATCGAAACCAATGTCCCACAAAATGAAGAAAATGATTCTCAAACCGAAACCTCTTCAAGTGATAGTTCTCAAGTGCAAGAACTAAGGAGGTCAAGTCGGGAAAGACGGGCTAATACAAGGTACTCTTCTAATGAGTTTGTGTTACTTGTAGATGGTGGTGAGCCCGAATGTTATGAAGAAGCCATGTTGTCGGAGCACAAAAATAAGTGGTTGGAAGCCATGCAAGATGAGATGAAATCCTTGCATGAGAACAACACTTTTGAATTAGTGAAGTTGCCAAAAGGCAAGAAAGTGCTCAAGAATAAATGGGTATATCGTGTGAAATCCGAGGGTCAAGAGGCAAAGCCAAGATATAAAGCTCGGCTAGTTGTGAAAGGATTTGACCAAAAGAAGGGAATTGATTTTGAAGAAATTTTTTCGCCGGTGGTCAAGATGTCCTCAATTCGAGTTGTGCTCGGTTTGGCCGCTAGTTTAAATTTGGAGATTGAACAACTAGATGTCAAAACCGCATTCCTCCATGGCGATTTGGAGGAGGAGCTCTACATGAAACAACCGGAAGGGTTTGTGATGAAAGGGCAAGAGCACTTGGTATGCAAATTGAGGAAGAGCCTCTATGGCTTGAAGCAAGCACCTCGGATTGGTATAAAAGGTTTGAATCTTTTATGTGTGACAACAACTTTGAGAGAACCATCTCCGATAATTGTGTTTTTGTGAAGAAATTCTCTAATGGTGATTTCATCATTCTCTTGCTCTATGTTGACGACATGTTGGTCGTTGGAAGAGATCTAGAAAAGATCAAAGAGTTGAAAGAGAGTCTTGGAAAAGAATTTGCCATGAAAGACTTAGGTGCGGCAAAGCAAATTCTTGGCATGAAAATCACTAGAGATCGTGGAGAACACACGCTTTGGTTGTCACAAGAGAAGTACATTGATAAGGTACCTGAAAGATTCAACATGAGCAAGTGTAAACCGGTTTCCTCTCCTCTTGCTAACCATTTTAGGTTGTCACGTAATAGTTGTCCTAAAAGTGGCAAGGAGAAGGAGGAGATGAGAGATGTACCATATGCATCAGTTGTTGGCTCTTTGATGTATGCTATGGTGTGCACAAGATCGGATATTGCTCAAGCGGTTGGTGTGGTGAGTCGCTTTCTTTCTAACCCCGGCAAAGAGCATTGGAATGCCGTCAAGTGGATACTTCGGTATTTGAGGGGTACAACCAACCGTTGTCTTTGTTTTGGTGGCAAGAACCCAACTTTAGTGGCATATACGGATGCCGATTGGGCCGGTGACATAGACTCGAGGAAGTCTACATCCGGTTATTTGGTGTGTTTTGAAAATGGAGCCGTGTCATGGCAATCTAAGTTGCAAAAATACATTGCACTCTCCACTACCGAAGCCGAGTACATAGCCATTACGGAGGCATGCAAGGAGGTAATTTGGTTAAAGAAATTCTTGCATGAGCTAGGCGTTCGGCAAGAGAGGTATGTGTTGTTTTGTGATAGTCAAAGTGCAATTCATTTGAGCAAGAATCCGACATTCCACTCTAAGTCCAAGCATATAGATTTGAGGTATCATTGGATCCGCGATGTGCTTGAGAAGAAAAAATTGGTGTTGGAGAAGATCCACACAAGTGAGAATGGATCGGATATGTTGACGAAGCCAGTACCGTCTTTGAAGCTTGAAGCTTGTTGTGAAAAGGCGAGTTTAGTTGATGGATGCGCTCCATGAGTCGGGAGGAGGAGTTTGTTGGGTTCCCTCCTCATGTAGTTTTTCTTTTTATGTCATTTGTAATCACCAAATTTTATAGGATTATTTGTGTAAAGGCAAGTTCTACAGGACAGCGATTAGACCTGCGATGTTGTATGGCGCAGAATGTTGGGCTACTAAAAGACGACATGTCCAGAAGATGAGTGTAGCTGAGATGCGTATGTTGAGGTGGATCTGCGGTCACACGAGGAAAGATCGAATTAGAAATGATGACATACGAGATATGGTTGGGGTCGCACCAATAGAGGAGAAGTTGATCCAACATCGTTTGAGATGGTTTGGACATATCCAACGCAGACCTCCAGAGGCACCGGTACGTATCGGAATTCTTAATCATTTCGAGAACACCCGGAGGGGGAGAGGGAGACCAAGATTGACATGGAAAGAAGCGGTGAAAAGAGACCTTAAAGAATGGAACGTCTCCAAGGAGTTGGCGATCGATAGGAGCGCTTGGAAGTTAGCAATTCATGTACCGGAGCCATGACGTAGGAACTTAGGGGTAGGAGCGATGCCATAGGTTTGTAGGTCCCTCTATTAGGTCACGGTCGAGGTCTAGGTTTCTACTATTACTATTATTATTAGAGGTATTATTATTAGTATGGCTAGTCTTACTATTAGTATTTTTATGTTTTGTATTTTTTTTGTTTTTGGATGTGTTCTCTTGTTGGGTTTCTTTCTAGCCTACCCCAACTTGTTTGGGACAAAAGGCTTAGTTGTTGTTGTAAACATTAACATAGGCATAATGGAAAAATCGGGTAGCACAATTGCAACTCACCAAAAATACTTTCTTTTCTTCTCTGTGTTCCGCGCGTAACCCCCTCTGGTGCGAACAGCAAAATCCATCTCCTCTCTCTCTGATCTCTCTCTGTACCACACCGTACCACTTCATCTCTCCTCTCTAATCTCAACAGGATACGATGCGGGTGCGGGGATTCGTCATTTTTAAAAAAAAATCAGAATACGGCAATATATATAAAGTAATTAAAAATAATTAACGTCTACCAGGAATCGGTACGTGTTACTGCAGAAATAATAATAAGATTTATATAGCTGTACTATCTTTCTCTTTCCAGCACAACCCATACAATAAAGTACTTGCTCCCTTTCAAGCATCAACTAGAGACTCCATTACGGTTTTTGAGATCATGCTCAAGCACAAAAGCATCAACTAAAAGGTAAACAAAAAAATAATAGCATTTGGACTTGAGTTTGAATTTCTTTTTGTCTTTCCCATCTGAAAGCTATGTCAAAGGTAAACAAAAAAAATAGTTCTTAATAGAAGTTCAATGATGTAGGTTAATAATTAAATTGTCGGATACAATTTTTAAAGACAATTTTTTTTTTCCTTTTTGTAGTGTACAAGAGCAGTGGTATCGAAGAATACTGGCACAGAGACGGAAGAAGATTAGTGATAAAGAATACTGGCACATATGAAATGCACAGAGACACGGTCAACACAAAGAAAAAAACATATTATTGAATAGCACTTCTTAATAGCACTTCTTTTTCAAGAGATCTAAACTAGCATATGTGAAACACATACCTGATTATTCAGAATTGAAATTTCTTCAAATGATAGAAAGGGAAATATAATACTGGTAGAACTAATTAACCTATTGCAAAATTAAAAGAGAAAATTGGGCAAAACCAAGAAACGTAAATTAACAACCATACCTGGTTGAAAATAAGACTGAATTGAACTTCTAAACCATGAAACCAAGATACGGCAATGGAAAATCAAAATATTTAATCATTTTAATGGCACTAATTAATTCAGTTTAAAATCTAGTACAAGAAAGAAGATACTGGCGATATATGAAAAATAAGTTGCGACCAAGATGAATTTATCGATTTGTACAACAGACCAAGGAAGTAATCACGAGAGGGAAAACTGAACAAAAAGAAGTACATTGAAAATTGAAAATTACCAAAGCAAGCAAACCTAGCTGTTGGGAATGACAAGAAGGCGTTCTTATATAGAACAATCTACGAAAATTTCTTACACAGAGGAATCAAGTGAAGGATCGATGAAGATTTTAGACAAATCGCGCCAAAAAAGAGGTGAATCGCGGCAAAAAAGAAGGAATCACGAGGGCATCTTTGTCTAGCCAAATCCGTCGATTTTCTTTCTCTCTTCGTTACACCCCGAATCGGGGGGGGGGGGAACGGAAAAATAGCGAAGGAAATAAACTTCCGTAGGTTAATTTTTTTTCTTCCGAAAAATTGATATCCAAACAGAGTAAAGTTGGAATTTTCCTTCCCTTCGGTGATTTAACCTCCTTTTTCCGAAAACCAAACAAACTGTTAGTGTTAAGCGTCAAACACCTGAAGCGTAAGACGCCTTAAGAGCGCCTAAGTTATTGCACCTCTTTCGGCTTCGGCTGCATAACTTACGCATCGTCTCTCTCTACCTATTTTTTCCGACAGTACCCCTCTAATTAATTTCTCTCCAACTCTTAACTGTCTCCTCTCCTCTCATTTATGTCACGGGCTCTTTATCCCATTCTCAAACCCTAGCCGCACCAGAGACACTCCTTATCTTATTCTCCTCTCCTCTTACGATCTGAAGTCGACACTTGCGAAAGAAAGCACATCGTCGGCGCTGTTCAGGTTGGTCTCTGACAATCTACAAAATTGATTTTTGGTTTAGATATTTTTTCGTACCACTCGCTTTGCCTAAAAAATGCAAAATTGGTTTTTGCTTTGCTTTGGTCTCTCGATGAAAGGCCCATATAAGTTGCCTTTTTTGAGTCCTTTAAAACAGCTATTTATTCTTTAGTTTCGTAGCAAGAGGCGCCCCCTTAAATGCTTTGTGATTTTTTTTAGTTAACCTGGTGCGTTATAGTTGGTCTGTTTAGTATTTTAGGATTGTCTTTTCTTCTTATTTTGCTTTGATTGTTGGAGTAGTGCGAGGAATTTTGCTTGTTTCTTTTACTGGTACATAGGTTTTGCCAGTAGCACCAGGTTGTTTTTTGTTTTTAAGACCGTTCAGATGGCAATTTGTAATATGTACTCTTTATTTTTTTTAATGAAAAGTAATATCCTACAGGCGTTAATGATAAAAAAAAATCTTGAGTTTTGTACTTGCTTTTGGGGAATTTTCAGCACACACCTTTAAGTCTGAAAATCGACATTGTTCAGCTTTACTTTCTGGTTTTTGGTAAGCCTCACAATTTGTCACTTTATTCATAAATTGAAGTTACTACTTAGGTATGGCAATAGCTCATAATAAGTTACATTAATTGAAAGTAGGGTGCGTTTGATTTAATAGCTCATAATAAGTTGTATTTCTTTCAAGGAGTGAGACAATTATATCTAACAGGGACGTTTGATTTTTATATAAAAAGCAAGGACATTGTAGTCTTTTTCACATAAAGTTATGCATGCATTAAGTTAATGCACAACCAAACATCCATTACTTTAGATGCCTTAAATATTTAGGCATCCTTAACTTATGCAATTCCTTACTACACAAACAAACATGGTCTTTGTCAAGAAATAACAAATGACACATAATAATCAGATTATGAAGAAATCATATATGAGATGCAATAATTGAATGCACTATATATGCACATGCCAACCTGATTCTCCTCTTCCCTAATTGAGCTAAATATGCATCGACCTGACCCTGATTGAGTTTGAACCTGCACTGGCCTACTCCCCTAACTTATTGACAACTTTCTGACAGTAGCTCTGTCCAATATGATGTAAATTGAGGTAATTATATAAAATAAAGAAAATAAAAAAGACTCCATTGTAATAAGTAAGAAGAGTTGACCCGTGCTAAACATTGCAGTTCAAGCCCCCGCCTTGGATATGACAAGAATAGAGCCTTCTACAACAGTTGGCATCTCCATGTAATACACACACTAATACAATACAATTACCGTCCAAGGGAAATCCAGAAGCAAGTTCATGCTTATGCCACTTTTGCCTCATATGTTTCACAAAAATAATTTCACATCTGCTGATGATAAAAACAACAATTCAAGGGAAATATTATCGATCTGTACATGAAAAACAAAGTATAAAAAGAACAATGCCTGAAAACAAAGAAGAGAAGCACTCGAACCAAATATCAGCTAGCTACCATCAATCAATTAGCTGCGAGAGGAAAGACAAAAAGGAACTCGAATTAGAAACAATAGAAAAGGGGGAGATGTAAAATTGGTGCTCAATGCTCAATTAAATAACAATATCGACAAAGCTATCCGACTGCACAACAAAACCTTCCAAGATAGACCACCAATCGGAGAGATCCAATAGAGCTTGCCTTTGCGACATGCGATGAGTGACTGAGCAAATGAAAGAGAAAATGATGAAATGAAGCATCTCGAGAGGCTGCTCAATTTGAAGAGAAGATTGAAACTTGCAACTGGATCATGAAGTTTGAGTGCATGCATCTATAAAAAATTGAGGAAAGCTAATAGAAAACAAAGGCACTGATAAATCTATCTATGATATTGAAGCATATCTAGTTGAGTTTGCTAATTTGAAATATTACTTTTTTTACTTTCTTGGAAAAACTAACACTTGTAACATTTCCTGAGCTTCTATCACATAAAGACAGCTGTAATTGATGCAACAGTTCACAATTTTGCATCCCAATTCGAGTCCATATGAAGGGAGGCCAGCAGGCTGCATATGAAATAACACCACAAAAACATGATTGAAATTCTATTTAATACATGAAAGGGTGAAAGTTACATTTCTATTTTAAGTTGGAACCATGCCTCTTCTTAATGAATGATCGATTTGTAAGAGCAATGACATGATTATAACCATGAAGACCTAATTGTGATATATGGAATAAGAATAGTAAAAAAATAGAAAAGAGATAAGTTTCCACTTTAAAAAGTTGATTCAGTCAATAAACATTCTACTCAAGGGATATCATATCATATCATATTGTACCTGACATGTACTGGTATGGTATTGGACACCTGTTGGATGTTCAACCAGACCCGATGTATGGTGCAATTCAGCCAATTTTTCTCTTTATACCTCTCACTACCCAATTGTCAATATATTATATATAATACCAAAATATCATATCATTGTACTTTTTTGCAAGTGAATTCACCAAGCTATTTAAGTCTTGTTTTACTAAACATTCCTCCTTGACTATTTAATTAATTCACAATTCTGAATTGTTCTATATAAGCTTGAAAATAAATTGATACCAGAATGCATAGTTCAGACGTAATTAAGGTCAATAGTGAAAAAAGCAAATTCATAAAAAAGAATGAAAATAGCGAATCATTGTCCACTCCTTTCTCATTTCAGACCCAAAACAGTTGTCTGCAAATATCAAATTATCCTTTTAATGTTTCCCCCAAAAATAAAACAAAAGCTATGCTTTTATTATATTTATTAGTAACATTCAATATTCGCAGTCGATTCACTTGGTATAAACTTTCAGTAAATCTCAAAATTCCCTTCTTATATTACTTTTTTTTTCTGATGAAGAACTTACGCCCCCTAATTAACCATATGTAGACCTGCCATCATAGTTTTTGTAAAAAAAAAATACATTAAGACAAACTTTCACCAATTATTACTACGTGTTCACTATTTTGGTTGTCAGAGTTCTCATCAGACGCCATCAATATTTTTCTTTCTCTGCTCTTTCCCCACAAGACACAGTATAGTCCTGCAATAGTCAGAATTCCACCTAAAACGCTGCAATAAATTAAAAAAAAATGCATGATCAAATATTTTTTTTTAACTAATGCAAAATATATCAAAAGAAAATACTAAAATTGATAAATAATAGATATTAATATATATATATTGGACAATAATTCCTCTTAGAAGCGTACATAACTAGTGCAAAATGGGAGAATGCATGGTACAATACCTTCCAAGACTGACTGGCACTCCTAGAATTAGTACTGATGAAATTACTGTAAAAAGAATGCACAATGGATTCGACATGGCTACAAATACTGGTCCCTTGACTTGCAAGCACCATGCTTGTAAGTACCATGATATCCCTGCATTACAGAGTGCCTGAAATGAAAATCATAAGAAAGTATTAATTCTCTTCAAAAAACCACAAGAGTTTGTTATCTGCAAAAGCAATCCTTCTCTCATTATTTCTTGCTATCTAATTTCGTACACAGTAAATGACACCAAGAAGTCGAACATCAAAACCAATCTTCCATTTCGAAAAGTCTCTCTCGAATGCAATCGCAACAATGAACGACTGCAATGTGCTAAAGAAACATTGGATCGTGGTTAAGAGGAGCTTTGAAGGGAATTCCTCCAGTATGAAACCCTGCATAGCAAATCTTGAGCCTTGTTAACATTAATTATAGATCTCAGAGTCTAATTACATTCTGATTCCACTAATAAGCTGTTATGATTTTTGTTTGCTAATATTCTTTTGTTCTATATATAGTATTTTGTGGTTTCTTTATTGATGCTATGTTGTTGGACACCAGTACATATTGTTAAGAACAATTGGTGGTGATGAACTGGAAACAGCAGAAGTAATAATGTAAGAACAACAATTCATCCAAATGTGATCATGGAAAAAATCAGTAAAACAGAAAAAAAAAAGACAATGCAAACCTGCATAACCAACCAAAGTGACCAGGCCACATTAGCAAATAAAAGAAGAAATGTTCCTTTTATCCAAGTGCCACTGGAATGAACTTTAGAATCAGAGTGACCCGAGGTACTACTTTTTGGGTGAAATAATTTGTGGTGATTCAAGGGAGGTATTCTGGGCCCCATGTAGAAAGCAATCAGGCCTACTCCAGCAAGACACAGCACGACACCGGCAGCCTTTGCTATGCCATGTGATTTTCTAATATTCAGGGTCTCCATCCTATTTCATGCATGTTCAATTATAGGTAGAAATTGTTAATTAGTACATCTTTCTTATTAAATAGTATAAAAAACAACTAAGTCTTTTGTCCCAAATTTTATTGTGGCTGAATTGAATGTAAGCCCTACAATCTCTCCAAACCGGATATAACCTCCTACAATCTTTAAAATTGGACACAAACCCCTCTAATTATGTTTCTTATGATATAACCTTTTTATTAATCTCAATCTTTTTTACAATTAAAAAAAATCAGTACCATATATATATATATATATATAAAGCTTGCCGATTTTGGCTACAAATTAGTGTATTTATAAGCCAAAACATAACAAGCTTTAAAAAAATTGAAAAAAAATAGTATTAATTTTAAAATTTGTAAAATTTTATTTGCTATGAGATTTCAATATATAGATTGGATTGGTTAAATTAGATTTGACAATTTGTGAAATTGCCGACCAAAACAGTCATGGTGCATGAAAGCTTATATGAACCATGGTTTAAAATAGATTTATTATATATATATATATATATAGAGAGAGAGAGAGAGAGAGAGAGAGAGAGAAAGTTTAATATGAACTATAGTGCATAGGACATTCCATGCACCACAGACTTTTTCGGAGATATTTTTATAAATTAACAAATCTAATTTAACCAATCTAATCTACATATTGAAATCTCATAGCAATCCAAATTTTACAATTTTTGAGATTTTATTACTATTTTTTTCAATTTTTTTAAAACATGCCATTTTTGGAATGTTAAAAATAGTACAACATTCCAAAAATGGCATGTTTTGAAAAATTCGGAAAAAATAGTAATAAAATCTCAATAATTATAAAATTTGGTTTGCTATGAGATTTCAATATGTAGATTAGATTGGTTAAATTAGATTTTTCAATTTATAAAAATACCCCCGAAAAAGTCCGTGGTGCACGAAATGCTCTATACTCTATGGTGCATATTAAACTTTCTCATATATATCATTTTTCAAGATCCAAAATTCAAATGGTTAATCCAAACCCTTCAAGTTATTCTCCATATTAATATATCTTTAGAGACCAAATTATATATATATATATATATATATATATATATATATATTTACTATTTATTATGATATTTTTAAAGATATTATGATTAGAGTATCTCGGGCCGTCCAATTAGTTTGGTACCGTCAGGTAAGAAAGAAGGAAGATGATCAGTTTTGTTTTAATCAATCTAAATTGTTATTCGATATAGAGGAAGGTAAGGGATCAACAAGTATATATATATATATATGAAATTTGGTACCGTCAAGTAAGAAAGAAGGAAGATGAAAGTTTCTTGGCAGGAAGAGGCAGTTTGGTGTGTGTGTGTGTGTGTGTGTGTATAAAGTGTACTCCAGCATACGGATCAAACCCGTATGCTAGAGTCGTTTCTCAAAATCTAAAATTCAAATAGTCGATCCAAACCGTTCAAGTTGTTCTCCATGTAAAAATATCCTTGAAGACCAAATTTTACATTTTTTCAAATTGTTTTGCTATATATTATGCTATTTTCAAATTGAAGGGTCAGAAATACTCATTTACAACTTTTTTACATTTTTTTTTTAAAATAGCATAATATATAGCAAAAAAATTCCAAAAAATATAAATTTTGGTTTCCTAAGAGATTTCAATATGAAGAACAATTTGAAAGGTTCGGATCGACTGTATGTATTTTAGATTTTGAAAAACGACTCCAGCATACAGGCTATCTATATGCTGGAGTATACTTTAGCCAACCTCTATATATATATATAGAGTAAATCTATTGTGAACCATGATGCATAGAAGCTTCCGTGCACCATGACCGTTTTGGTCAGTGGTTCCACAAATTCTCAATCTAATTTAACAAATTCGATCTATATATTGAAATATTATATAAAACAAAATTTTACAATTTTTGCAAATTTTTTACTATTTTTTTCGAATTTTTTAAAACTTGCCATTTTTTGCTACAAATTAGTGTATTTTGTGGTAAAAAAATGACAAGCTTTAAAAAATTCGAAAAAAATAGTAAAAAAATTTTAAAAAATATAAAATTTTGTTTTCTATGAGATTTCAATATATAGATTGGGTTAGATAATTTAGATTTATCAATTTACAAAATCACCGACCAAAACGGTCATGGTGCACGGAAGCCTCTATGCATCATGGTTCACAATAGAAATTCTATATATATATATATATATATATATATATATATCATCAATATGGAGAAGCCACCGTGCAGGTGAATTTGATGCCATGAAGGTTCGAGTAAATCAAAGCTACCTATTTTAATTTACAGATTTTATTCATTATAATTGGCTGTTTAGAAAAAGAAAAGTACATTAGTACTATCAATATTGTATGTCAAGACTAAAAATAAAACCATGACACTTTGACTAATTTCAGAACCAAATTGATAGGGAAATGTGAAAGTAAATTCCGAGTTTCTTGAATCTTTCGATTTTTCATTTCTTTTCTTCTTCAATTTCTCAACTTCTATTCCAATAGCGAATGAAATATTATTTTGTTTTCCTCATTTAATTCCCCCTCTCCGTTTTCCTCATTTAAGAGAGAGAGATAACAATTAGCATTTAATAAAAAGATGGTATATCTCGCCAATACTTTGGTGAAGCATTTTTTACGGAAATGGTACATTTGGTATCGTTGAATAAGAAAGATGGAAGACAAAACGTTTTTGCTTGGAAGGGTAGTTTGGTCATAACATTATAATGCTGATTTTTTTTAATTATAAAAAGATTGAAATTGATAAAGAGGGGTTATATCTATATGAAACATAATTAGAGGGGGTTATAGCCAATTTTAAAAGATTGTAGGAGGTTATATTCGGTTTGAGAAGATCATAAGGGGTTATATCTAATTTTGCCTTTTATTAAATAGTATACTGACTATAAATATTTTGTGAGTTGATTGTTCATTAGGATTTTACTCAAATAATAAACTGTGAAGCATGTTTTCTTATGTAAAACAGATAAATTTTGCATAATTGTTAACTCAAGTAGGATCTTGTATTAAAAATTTATTACTTGAATGGATTTGCTACTCACAGTTTCGTTAAAACTTAGAACTTGTATCTTTTCTCAGTCCCCCCCCCCCCCCCCCCCGTTTTATTAGTAGATGTCATGCTGAATAAATAAAAAGACTTGGATTGCAATATTTGGCTTAGGTACATATTTTGTAGTTAACAAAGTAACATCATATATACATGATAGAAAAAAAATATATTTTACTGTGGAAAATAACCTCATTAGAAACGCGAGGAAGAAGGTTATAACAGGAATAGCATTGAAGGCGGCGCTTCCAACAGTTTCAGATGTTAACTCTAGTCCTATATGTGATGCATTTAGTCCTATCGTTATCCTGAAAAATTGAAAAGATGGCATCAATAGATTATACACATATATATGTATTCACGTAAATTGCAGCACACAAAGATGTAACAAATTAATTAACTTACCCAACTAGGGAAAGCATGAATATTTTTAATAACACCTTAAAGGAGAAGTTGAATGAAGTCCTCCTTCATAAGAAAAGTAATATAAGAAATTATCTACGTTATTGTTGGAATAAAAAACAAATAGATTTTCTTAATCAATTCGAGATAGAGCTAGAAATTACCAATTTGTTATGACAGTAATCGGAAAAAGTACTACGGAGGCAATCGCTTGCCGATAGAACAAAAGAACAAAAGGATTCAAGCCAGCATCTAATGCTGCCTTGGTAAGAATAAACATCCACGCATATATTGCTTGTATTATAACTACTAACAGGAACGGCAACTTCTCACTTCCCATGGTAAACACACCGTATTCGAGGATTGGAGAATAATCTGTTAATGCTTTGGAAAAAAATTCTGTTAATGCCTTGTAAAAAACTATTGTTAATGTCTTGTATATATAGCAGATTATTACGTGCTAGTAGTGTCATCTTGTTATATTTACGAAACAACTTTAAATAACTTCAATATGTATCTAACTTCAGAAGTGTCGGCATATGTAATTAATCATGCACAATGTGTGGTTTTATTTATGGAAAAAATCTAATTAATCATTTTGTACTTAAAAATAACTAAAATCTTTATGTATTTTTGTAAATGCGCCAAAAATACAAGCCAAAAAAATAACTAAAATCCTTTTGTATTTATTTGTGAAAACATCTGCCGAGATATAGTCCTTTGCATAGTATATGAGGATGTACAAAAAAAAAAAAAAAGATCTACACATACATTGATACAAACATGCATACAATTTGTCTCATATTTCACCAGCAAAGAAGCCAACTTAAATCCCATATAACATTTGAACGAGTTCTCATCATCTAAGCTAATGTTTATTATAATGGCCCAAATTACATGTGATTTAAATAAAGATAAATTATATCATTAAATCTTACTGTAAATCTAGAAAACCAATTATATATAGTATGTAATTTTTTTTTTGAATAATTAGTAATATGTTATCATGAAAATTAAGAATTATAGAAATGTCATTTTAAAAATGCAAATTAGTTTTATGCCGCTATTAAATGGTTAAAATTATTCTTATGCTATTTTTTAAAAAATTAGAGATATGTTAATCTAATTAGAGATAAGAAATTCTATTTTATAAATACCCGAATTATCCTTAGAGTTCAAATTATCAACTCATAAGAAAATAAAATAATAAAAAGAAATAGCCGGCTGTGCGTTGAAAAAAAGAATGAATTGATGAGAAGCGCGCACCCTGCCCGCCTCCGCGCCGCCTGTCCTCATCCTGCCGTCATGAGTAGGCTTGACTAGTTTTGACTTGAAGAGAAACTCGCCTCCTTCTGTTTACTTGCACTTAGTTTTATTAATATCAACGAGCATGAAACAAGTTTGACCAGTATTTTTTAATCAAGTTCGTTAATCAAACTCATTGTGCAATTTCTTAATCAAGTTTGTTAATTCCTTCGAGTAAATTATGTTTACACCAAGGATAGAGGAGATAAACGCAAAATATTTTGAAATACATCACAAGAAAGATGTAAGAATTCGACCCACTACACAGTTGCCTCGAAAAAATATAAAAAATTATATCATATCCTTAATTTTGATGTCTTTTTGTTTTTTTTTTTTGAATATTAATTGATATTCTCTGCCACTTTTCTATTGAGAAAAGCTATCTACGAAATAAGCGTTTGTTCTAAAGAAAAAAGTTTAATAAATCCAACATACCCACTCGCCAGTAACATTCTTATAGTTACTGACTTACTGGTTCAGCCTTTGTTGTCTTTGTTCCTTCCACCCTTTATATCTACTAACCTTGAATAAACTCAATCCCCTTATTACACGAATGACCAAAAGAGGGTACAAATTTATTACAAGTAAACAAACAGAAATTTGTACCCAAGTCAAAATAAAGCCCTAAAAGCCAAACACCATATCATATTGCAAAGTGCAAAGTGCAAACTGCAAACAATTGAATCAGCATCAACCATAAGCCATGCACTTCAGTATCCTTCAGTCTGTGACAGTATCTCTTCATTGTCCCCCAGCTTCAAGGCTAACTCCTGCCTTGCAGGGCGCCCAACGGGTTATATGGCACTTCAGATCCCACTTGTAGTTGCAATGGTAACCACTAAATGTTCCACCATGTTCATCACCTGCGCGCTTCTTCAGTTTCTTCAGTTTCTGGGTTCATAAATCATACAAATGTTTTTAGTGCTAAATATTCTCAGGACACTGGTCTGGTATCTAAAGAAGACCTCAATTCTTTGCAACCAATTACATATCCAAAGTCTGCCTACGGGCTTTTAAATTAATCTCAAACAAAAAATATATCTCCAAAGTCTAAAAGCCATTTAATTGGTTATTATCTGTAAGCTACTACTAAAATGTTCTCTAGGGATCTAGGTTTCTGTGATATGTTGAACTTATCTAACAACCTGTGACATATGATATGACCGTATCCCTTGGATATATATGAGAACAATCAAAGAAAAGATGATTAATGGTTTCATCAGTGCAGAAGTACTATGCACATGAAACAGATCCTTCCCATATGTCTAATGATGAACATGAAAATGACATGGTATTTATGTCCGGTTAAGTCTAATTATCTTCCTAAATTATGTCCTTTTCACGTTCATTTTATATCATTTTGTCCATTTTGTAAGAAAGAAAGAGATATTACCGTTTTGTTGTTTTTGTTGCATTTCAGGTTTGAGGGTGCACCCGCATCTCAGGGTGCATCCTGACGCTGACTAGGAAATGATGTGCTACAGACTTGGCGATGCACCTGCATTCCAGGGTGCACTGCACCCTACACGCAGATTTGGAAACTGCGCTGTTTCTCAAGCGACAGCTAGCTGTTCCTCTCAGATCCGATTTCCCTTATTGCAAGGGCTGAAATGGATAGAGTTTAAAGGCCTCCAGGCTAAAAAAGAGAAAATCAAGGAGGAAATGGAGGGATATTGATGAAGGCAACATAAAAGGAAGCTAAGGGGCTGCTGTCCAAAATCTCTCTCTCACCCTTCTCAATTCCAGATCTATTCTTTCTTCCTCTCTCTCTCTCTGGTCGAATTTTGACCTAGGGCTTCGGCCCTGGTCTCTCTTGGAGGCGTGGCTGCATCTCTCTTGGTGACAGCAAGGAGAAGACATGCAACACTCAAGCCTAGAGATGAAAGCCAAGGAGATCGGTTGCATCCTTATCTTTTTCTCTCTTGTGATGCTTGTGTTCAAACTTGTTTTGTTTTATTTCTGTTTCATGAGTAGCTAAAATAATTTTAGGATTATGATGTAGCTCTTACTCTTGGTTGAATTAATGTAGCATTTATTTTAGTTATTATGGGTGGTTGTTGCTAATTCTGTCTAATGTGTTGTGCGATTTATTTGATCACTTGCACGCTTGTTATAAATTTGATTGAAATTATCATTGAGTAGTTAGACACAAAGGTATGGTTGATTCTCTTAACTTTTTAGCAATCCGCTTAGACTATTTGTTTATGGTCTAAGTAGACAGATTCAAAGGGAGGTTAAGATAGGCTATTACCAAACGGTCCGCTCAAGTTAATGGATTTCTGATTTAGACAAGTAGACATGCACAAAAGTACTTATTAACACTATTCTTTTATTTCCATTGTATGTGTTTTTATCCAATTCTTGCCCGCTTGAGATTTGTTCGTAGGAAGTAGTATGAGTAGCTAGACACAAGGGTGTAGCTGATTTTTCTATTTTCCTAGCAATCCGCTTAAACTAGCAAGTTGTTAGTTTAGGTAGCCAGATTCAAGAGGAAATTAGGATAGGTTATTACCAAATGGTCCGCTTGTATTAATGGATTACAAACTTAAATCAAGTAGTCAGGCACAAAAGAATTGCATAAAGTACGTGTGATGAGACCCCATAATTCTAAGTAGATTGTTGTGTTAACTCAAGTAGAGTATAGTGGCGAAATCATAATCCTAACAAAAAAATATAATTATTTTCTGTTAAGAGTGCACTTGCATCGTAGACTGCATCCTGTTTTACCAGTAGCATCCTAGCCTGCATCCTGTTTCAGCACTTCACCTGCATCCTTGGTCGCACTCAGTCCAGTGCGACTGCATCCCATACTGCACTAGCATTTGCATTATTTATTTACTTTCCTGTTTTACCCCTGTAGTTTCAATACCAATCCAACTATTTGTCAGGTCTAGATTACCCAAAGTTGTTAGTCCGGTAATTCTAAACCGCCTCCCTGTGGGATCGACCCCTAAGTACTACGCGGTAGGATAGTGCGCTTGCATTCCGACCAAATAGGGTTAGGGTTTTTATTTAGTCTTGTGTACCCTAAAAATCACACATCAAACTTGGCGCCGTTGCCGGGGAGCCAATAGAATATCGATACGAACCAACTTAAGTGAGGCTAGACCACCATTTTATTTTATTTTTTGTTTATTTTTCTCTTTCTATTTTTTTTTTTTGTTCTGTTATTTTCTATTTCACCTTGCACCTTTTTGTGTTCATCTTTCAGGTTCAGAAGTCCAGTGCGCCTGCACCCTCACAATTCAAGTGCACTCTCATCGCTGCACCTAACTATGGCACTGAACGACTACCATTGCGCAAGCAATAGGCATATAATGCGGGCTGCACAACCACTTGCATTCAGAAGATCCGAGATCAATAGGCCTTTAGAGTTTGGGTTTGAGCAACCAAATTTCAATGAATATCAAAATTTCTTATATTCTAGAGCTTACAATTTCGATAGGTGGGATCATTTCACTTCTTCACACCAAAACCTTCAATGTGCACCTCAACACAAAAACCGACAACTTCCTTATTACTCTCAGTTTGAACCACCTCAAAACCCACAAAAACCAGCATGGGAATCTTCACTAGAAAAATACATCAAATCTCAGGCTGAGTGGACTAAAAAAATGGAGGAGTCATTTAAAAAGCTAAATTCCAATGTTGATCTGCTTATCATGCGAAGTAATATGTTGCAAATCCGAATAGCACAACAAGCAGATGTTTCAAACTGCATCAACCAAGGTGCAGAGGAATCAGTCCATGACGTAGGTGCATCCCACCAAGATAACACTGCACTCAACCAGGGTGAATTCAATTATAGTTCACATTGTGCACCTGCACTACTAGAATGTGACCCAGATGCACCTGCACCGCTGGCATGTGACTTCAGTGCACCTACACCATTGGAATACGACTCAGATGCACCTGCACTGCTGGCTTGCGACTCAGATTCACCTGCACTGCTGGCATGCGACTCAGCTATAGGTGCAGTTCAGATCCAGAATACAAACTTCATCGACTCACTTGGTGATACAAGCAGCAAGGTGGGTTGCATCGGCAATTTAAGCCACAATGAGAAATATTCAAGCCTAAAGGAGAAATCAAGCGATGCAACCTATGATGCAAGCGGCAATGCGAGTTGCAGAGACAAAGTATGGTGTGAGACAAAGCATGAACCGCCAATAGCAGAAGATGACGGCCCAAACCATGACTATCTTCTGGAGTTTTTGACCCTCGATCCTGGTGAAAAGAGAGTCCTCATCTCTCTTGCAGCATCTTCTCCAACTTGATGCGATGCAACAGTCAAGTTAATGACCTAAAAGAAGCGCTCCTTGGGAGGCAGCCCAAGTTTCTTAAAAATAATAATAATAAAATAATTTTCTTTCATTCTATTTCATTTTAGTTTGATCTTCAATAAAATCACAAGCATTGAGATTGGCACTTGATTTTCAGAGAACAAGAGAAAAAAAAAATTGAAGGATGCAACTAACAACAAAATTTCAATTTCAAAGGCAGCAAACAATGATGCGCCCGTATCAAGACAAGATGCATCCAGATGGTGTTCTAAGCACAATGCTCACCCTGACCCAAATGCACCCTCTCATTTCGAGTGCATCCAGTCAGACAGTCAGACTGCATCCCAATCAATAGTGTAGTGAATTCTCAAGCGTAATGAAGAATACACCCAAGAAGTCTCAACACGAAGGAGTAATGCAGGCGCATCCTCAGCTGCACCAGCAACAACCAGTGCACCTGCACTACCTCAGGGTGTATCTGCACTTCCTCATGATGCACCTGCACAACCTTCGAGTGCACCCAGATACTGCAATGCAGCCAGACTTGTTGTCATGCACTATTCCTGTGAGTTCCTCTCTTTTCCTTTCTCTGTTTCTTCTTGTTTTCATTTGTGCATTGAGGACAATGCTTACTCTTAAGCATGGGGTGTTTGTTTGTTGTTTTGATGTCTTTGGGGATGAACTAATGACACTGTTTTGGATTTGGTGTTGTTTGTTTGTTGTCAATGGGCTGATTTGAATGTTGCTTTGGGTTCTAAATTAGGCTGATGGATTTTTATTGTCTATGTTTGAATGTGAAGAGTCAAAGTAGTCTCATAGCGAGCAAACAAGTTTTAGGGTTGAAATGACAGTTTTGAAAGTTTCTGGAATAGATTAAGGACTTGTAGTTCTTTAGTCAATTTCTGTTCTCTTGGTTGAATTCATAGGACTTTGGGAGTTGTTAAGAATTGTTTTAAACTGAATTTGATGAAACTGAATTCGAGCGACCTAAAGATGAAAGCAAGAACTGTTCGAGAGTCATTTTTCTAACCATTAGGTGGATTAATTTAATAAGTTTTTGATTGAATTCGGTTTGATAGAGCCGGCAAAGGGCAATCTCGAGTTGCTTAAGATCATTCCTTCAACTCAAAAATCGAACTGATTGTAGGAAGTGAATTGCATGTTTGGAGATTAAACCACTGTTTTCAATTTTTTTTTAAAGTGAAATAAAAAATAAAAAAAAAATAAATAAAAGGGGAACTAAAGTGCGGTGCTCTGACGATGGCCATTGTGGAAAGCTATAGGTCTGTGTGAATAAAAAAATAGATCCATCTAAAATTTTGAGGAAAACCTCAAGCAAAGACCACACTCATCTGGCTGACCTCTCCGCCGCGGGAAAACTCCTTGCCCCGGGAAAATGTGTAATTAACCCAAAAATGTTTTCAAAAATTTTCTTGTGGTTTAAAATTTCCAAACATATGATTCAGGACTGAGAATTGGTTTAGTATTATTTGAGTTGAAGGGGTTCGATCCCGTTTCTATTTGTCTTGAAATCGATTAAAGAACTTTGAAGAATTAATCGACTTAATGTTTAGGTAAATGACTCATGGACAGTGCATTGCGTTTAGTCTTAAGTCTGTTTCAAAGTCGGTTGAATCTCTAAAAAGAAATTTTTTTTGTTTGAAATCGATAACTCCTTAGGTCGTACACATTCAATTGAGAGAAAGGTTTTTGATCTGTTGAATTCTTGTACTTGAAAAATTCCAGAAATTATCAAACGGGACATTTCAACTTTCAAATCCAATTGCACATAATGAGATGAAAAACAGTACTCAATGGGGATTGATTAGGTTAAACCGTGCCTTTTGCTTGAGGACAAGCAAAGATTCAAGCATGGGGTGTTTGATGAACATGAAAATGACATGGTATTTATGTCCGGTTATGTTGGAGTTATGTCCTAGAAGTCAATAATTTGATGACTTAAATATTAGTTTATGTTATGGATGATATATTGTCATCTGTTCCTAGATTTATTATTGACAGATTATTCAGGTTGAGGATCTGAATTGTAGATCTCTGTGGATCATTCTTTAGAATGACAATAATAAATCTAAACGGTCCATAATCTTGATAATTAACAAAGGAACATTAATTATCATATAAGATTAGTATGCAAGTTAAGTGATGATTAAGTTCTACTAATCATAGGTAAAGAGTTACCAACTTAATTGCATATGTATATGTTATGGAACATAGTACAGGACTTGACCCAATGAAATAAACATATGGATTGTGTTAAGTGTCATTGTTTATTTCGTTATAATTTTGGTTCTAAGTTTGAGATGTTTATCTTTTCCACATGACGATAGGTTCAATAAATATTGTCTACCGCTGATTCCCGATAAGGGCTGCTATACGGACTTTATTTATGTTCTCTTGAATTGTGCGGGGAAAAGCTAATCATCAAGAAAACCGTATGTCCCTCATTAATTCACTTAGTGAGTGACGATATCTGTTTGGGCCCCTTGATGGAGTTGGATCGTATGCGCGCAACTAAGCGATCAACTCTAGATCAAGAAACGTATAATCTGCAAGAATGACACATTCCTATCTTGGATTATACGATGATATCGTGCGACATAAGAATCAAAATAGAGAAACATATTTATTCTCTTATGCAGGATTGAAATATTGTAGCAGTACACTATTTATGCGAATTGGGAGTCATAACGTGTTGCTAGATACCGCTTATGATTATTGAAATTAAATAACGATTTAATTCCATGGCCAACATAGCATAAATACTCAAAGGGTCACACAAATAGGACATTAATCACACAGTGCATTATTTATTTATTCACAGCAGTAAGTTATGTGGAAATATGATAAGATTGATTAATTAATTATATACCGTTGCGAACCGTTATAATTAATTAAGTCAATGGATCATATAGAAATAATTAATGCATTAACTAATCCTAAAATAATTATTAATGAGTTAATAATTAATTTAGTTTAACGCTTATCAATATAAATGGTTATATTGATTAATTGAGCCGTTATTCAAATAGCAAATATATAGCCCAATTAAAGAGCAAACTTGAGAGACCTTAATTATATGAATTAATGGTCCAAATGAAGAGGTTAAATGGCCCATAAAGGCCCATTTCGTGGCTGCCCAATATGGTGGTAGGTGGGATGGCATAGTTGTAATTATGCAAGAGGTCAATTAGGTTTTGTGCTCTATATAAGGACCACTTATGAGAGCCTCCACCTAGCTTTTCTCTCTCCTCTCATTCCTCCCATGGAGGCCGCCACTTTCACCCTCTCCTTCTCTCTTTTGCTCATGTGTTGAGCTATTTTCTCTCCACTAAATCAAGGTTGTTGATTGATGCAAGAGAGAAAACCATAGGGATTAGACTTGTTCTTTGGGTATGCTAGCACGTACCTTGTAGAACGTGATTAATCCTCCTTGGTGGACTCGAGGGCGGCTACTAGACGTGGTGGAGACGGTGGAGAAGGCACGCCATCGATTCCCATGCTTTGGTCGAGACCCGCGAATACAATTTCGCGGGAGGTACAATCATCCACCCCTTTCTCTTTGTGTTAATCTAGCTTGAGTGCATGATCCGTTTTGTGTGTTGTTTTAATTGGTTAATTAACTTGTAATTAGCACTAAATTGAAAATTGCACACTTTCTAACAGGTTAAGCCTAATTATCTTCCTAAATTCTGTCCTTTTCACGTTCATTTTATATCATTTTGTCCATTTTGTAAGAAAGAAAGAGATATTGCCGTTTTGTTGTTTTTGTTGCATTTCAGGTTTGAGGGTGCACCCGCATCTCAGGGTGCATCCTGACGCTGACTAGGAAATGATGTGCTACAGACTTGGCGATGCACCTGCATTCCAGGGTGCACTGCACCCTACACGCAGATTTGGAAACTGCGCTGTTTCTCAAGCGACAGCTAGCTGTTCCTCTCAGATCCGATTTCCCTTATTGCAAGGGCTGAAATGGAAAGAGTTTAAAGGCCTCCAGGTTGAAAAAGAGAAAATCAAGGAGGAGATGGAGGGATATTGATGAAGGCAACATTAAAGGAAGCTAAGGGGTTGCTGTCCAAAATCTCTCTCTCACCCTTCTCAATTCCAGATCTATTCTTTCTTCCTCTCTCTCTCTCTCTGGTCGAATTTTGTCCTAGGGCTTCGGCCCTGGTCTCTCTTGGAGGCGTGGCTGCATCTCTCTTGGTGACAGCAAGGAGAAGACATGCAACACTCAAGCCTAGAGATGAAAGCCAAGGAGATCGGTTGCATCCTTATCTTTTTCTCTCTTGTGATGCTTGTGTTCAAACTTGTTTTGTTTTATTTCTGTTTCATGAGTAGCTAAAATAATTTTAGGATTATGATGTAGCTCTTACTCTTGGTTGAATTAATGTAGCATTTATTTTAGTTATTATGGGTGGTTGTTGCTAATTCTGTCTAATGTGTTGTGCGATTTATTTGATCACTTGCACGCTTGTTATAAATTTGATTGAAATTATCATTGAGTAGTTAGACACAAATGTATGGTTGATTCTCTTAACTTTCTAGCAATCCGCTTAGACTATTTGTTTATGGTCTAAGTAGACAGATTCAAAGGGAGGTTAAGATAGGCTATTACCAAACGGTCCGCTCAAGTTAATGGATTTCTGATTTAGACAAGTAGACATGCACAAAAGTACTTATAAACCACTTATTAACACTATTGATGAGGGCTTAAAACCTAGGAATCAAATAAATTTGTAACCTATAGCTAACCTCACTAATCGTTCAGAATATAGCTTTAGGGTCGAACCCAAGGGACGGATTTATGAATACCGGACTTGTCTTTTCTTAAAATCTAGAAGAAAATATTTTATGGATTTTGAGTAATTAAATAGTGCTTAAATTGTAAATGTTTTTGGTTATTTTTGGGCTTGGAATAAAATGTTCAAACAAACTAAAGTAAATATTAAAGTAAAGTCTTTTTGGAGTCTTAACAGAATTTAAGGTGCCTTAAGAATTGGATTTCATCTATGTTTGGCTGTTAAATTAGAAACTCAAAATACTTTCGCATTTTAATTTCTCAATTTAACTACAGTTAACCCTCTGGTCAATTCGAACATAAATCCGTTCGGTTCGAACAGTGCCCTGTTCAGTTCGACCGGATCTCTGTTCGGTTCGACCAGAGGGCAAAGGTGCGTTGGGTTTGTCTACTATGTTTTCTGATGTTTTGAGATAGGTTTAATTGGACGAACCTAGCTAAACTAAACCTCAGCCTTCGCTTGTTGGAACAGATTCTGGTTTGTTCACAATCTACCCTAATTAACTTGATTGGTTCACAACTTTTGGTATAGAATTCAATTCGTTAAACCAGTCTATCAGAGTTCTTAGGAGTATTTAGAAGTCTTTTGTACTAATCTAAAAGTCGCACTTTTGATGCAAACTAATCTCCCCTTTCGGTTCTAAGATTTACTCCAAATACTTAAATCAATTCAGACTTGCTATTCCTAACTTAGACTTACTAGATGCAGCTGTTCAACTAGAAGGTAATTAGAGAATTCAACAAGTAATTAACTCAAGCAACTAATTAATTCATAATAAACTAGGTCTCAAAACATAGCAATTCATAGCATATCAAACTAACTTCATCCAAACATAGAGTTACTCTCCTAATCCTAAGGCTATAAAAAGGTCTAGCCTAACATAGTATCAAAGCAAACAACAAGAGATAAACAACAATAAAGATACAAGCCCATCGAATCACAAGATAAAAACATAAAGAAATAAAACCAAATACTCCTTATGCTTTTGATCACGATCTTCAAGGCGATGGAGTGATGCCAGATGGAGATGTCACGTGAAACACTGCTGCCGTCGTCACAAGGATGATGATTCCCAAGGAGAAGAGAAAAATTGACCTTTAGAAAAGTGGAAGATGGTGTTGAGAAGCGAATCCCCCTTTTCTTCAGGCCTCCAGGGTATATATAGATATCCCAGGACGCAAGGATGGAAGGCTAGGGCACCAGGGCGCAAGAAATTGCCATAACAATCAATTTCCATACAAGAAATACTACCATAAGTGATATGGCGGCAACCTGGTCGGATCGAACAGGTGGGTAGTCGAACCGAACAGGAGAGAGAAAAAGCAGCCACGCAAGCATGCCACTGTGAGGTCCAGTCGGATCGAACAGCCAGGCAGTCGGATCTAACAGGAGAGAGAGATGTCGCCTGATAGCCATGAATCTAGGTCAATTCGAACAAGAATCTGTTTGGGTCGACCAGAAGAGAGAATAAAGTCTCCAATGCTAGGAATGAGTCATCTAGCGTGTGTAATACGTCGGGAATCCATCTATACGCTCCAAAATCATCAGAAATCATCAAAAACCTGTACATAGAAGAGAAGAAACGACGGCAGAACCAAATCCTGGAAAAACATAGCAATTTATCAAATAATTTATTGGTTTGAGTCTATTTTAAGTGCTAAGTACGGTCCAAATAACAATAAATATTGACTACGTCAAATCCCCCCAAACTTAAACTTTGCTTGTCCTCAAGCATCGCCCTAAGCTTAGATTCTTAGACTATACTTAATTCTAAATCAAGTCATATCTCAAACCAAGAAATCAACATAGAAATCAATTGCTCGTGCCTAAAATTTTCTCACACTTTCATCAAATGAGTCAAGCAATAATTTTTAAAAATAAACCAAGTCAAGTGTTCACAACTTAATCAATACAACTCTTGGCCCTAAGTGAAATCTTTTCCCAAAATTAAGAACTCTAGCCCCTCTTTGATATTTCAAAAGCAATCTCAATTTCAATCACCCGTTCCTTTTCATATTTCTCAAAAATTTGTAAAGGCCTTTATCAACTTCAGAAATTCTATAATGAACTTTTCTTAAAACAATTTCAATTTTTCACCAATATTTTTTTTTTTTTTTTTTTTTTTTTTAGTGCAAGTCGAGCAGTGGGGCTTTACACCCTAGAGGATAATGCGGTATCATTGGCCTTAAGTTTGCTACTAGCACATGTCGCGCTAGGGAGGTTGGACGGGTGTTGCTCGACTATGGCCACGGTACACTTGGGCCATAATACTCAACAACTCCTTTACCAATGCTTTCGCACCGGGTCCGGTAGAAATTAATTACAAGCTCCCCAATTATACCTCGAAACTTTGAGTTATAATTCCTGACAGCTTGTAACTAACCCAATACCCTCCAATTTGTGGTTAAGTTAGTGGAGAAGGCCTCAGTGCGTTCTCGTTTTCACCGCTATTTAATTAACTTCCCTTTTATTGTTGCTCGTTGGTGATTCGAGCGATTAAAAAAAAACAATTTCAACAAGACAAAGTTCATTTTTTAATTTTCAAAGTCGATAAATTTCTTTCAAAAGTTTGTCAAATACAAATCAGTTCACTCGGCAAAAACTTGTGAGAATTGACTAAGTTTGAAATAACAATTCTAAACGTCCATCATCAAATTCAAATCTTAAAGAAAATACTTCAGTTTGGGTCCATTGGTGCAAGATCAAGTATGATATCAAAACATTCTAGGGTCATTTGAGAAAATTTTTGTTTGACTCAAAAACAAGTTCAAGCAGTGTGAGAGTTATCATTTAAAATCCAAATCGAGAAAATAGGCAAAACCAACTTATTTCAAAGCCAATATCATACTAAATTGTGCAAAATTTAAGTTCTGGTCGAGTCGACCAATGCTATGTTCGAACTGAACGAAGAAAATAGAACAGAACAAGTTTTTTATGAGCTGGTCGGATCGAACGGATACCCGTTCGAACCGACCAGAGAAGACAATTATGCATAAATTCCAAATGAGAGATGTTCGATTCGACCAGTGCTTGTTCGACTTGACCAGAGAAGAGAAAAATTCTAGAAAAATTGCCCATTTTCACAGAAAAACACCCTTTTCATCCCCCAAATCGATTTATCTCCTATATGCCCTCCTCCAAACTTATCAAATGCTTGTCCCAAGCATACTTTCACACAGAAATAGCAAATAGGAGAGAATTTGATAGTTACCTTTTAGTAGGGAGGAGGGAGGCTCCTAGAGGAAGAGCCTTGGTTGAAACCACCATCATAGCTTGGGAAAACGCCAAAGAAATCGCCTTGCTGCTCCTGCTGCTGCTGCTCCCCTCCTTGGTTGCCCAGAGATGGATAGTAGCTTGGGTCGGAATTTGCAGGGCGCCATTGTCCCTCAAAAGGTGGTGGCATGGGCTGCTGTGGCGGCTCTAGGACTTGTCCTCCAAGATATGGGTAAAACCCATAATCAGAGTGAGCGGAGAAGGTTTGCCCTGGAGAAGGAGGAAGCGGTGATGCTTGGCTATGAACTGATTGGGCTCCCGGGCTCATGGTCGGATCTTCATCATCACGTGGCCAATACCCTCGTTGCAAATAGAAGCGACTCTCAAATGCCATGTCATAGGCCATGCTAACCTTCCTATTCAAACGATCAAGCTTCTTGGTGCAATCAGCCATGCCCTTGCGCATCTCATCCCGTATGTCCAAGTGAAGTTGAGTGAGGTTGTCCACCATTTGGATGAGATTGTTGGCCCATTGTGGCTGTGGCTCACTCCCTTGAGGAAAGGGTACACGTGGTGGCGAGTTAGGCCTTGTTGATGGCCCCGCTTCATCGGTTTCCATGGGGATGATCCTAGGGATTGGGTGTTGCAATTCCTCCGCTGTCCTAGGAGTCACATAATCATGAGGAATTAGCCAAGAGAGAGAGTTAGAGAGATCTACCCGGTGAGGATATGGAAGAAAGAAGTTGCTCCCCTTGTCACGCACCCACAAGTATCGCTCGGATATGTCCCGGCTCTCGCGGAAAATTTGCAAGAAGCGAGCGGCTCGGAACCTATCATCATCATAAAACATGTAGCCGGTGCAAAAGGTTTGCTCGGGTAAAGGTAGGCCCATGCGCTTGGCTAGGATTGTAACAAACGAGCCCATAGTGATTTTGCCCCTGGCGTTTTCCATATCCCTTTGATAAATCCAGTGCTTCACCATTAACTTGATCCAATCCAATTTAGGAGGTTCGGGTTGAAGTACATGCCATAGGATGCCAATCTCCTTGTCATTGGTGATATTCACCGTCTCCCCTCGTGCAAAAATTGTAGAGGCAATGGCACGAAGGACGATTCGAAGGGTAGGGTGCTGCACATGCCTAGATTGAAGCCTACCCGCAGTTGTGCCTGTGAGCCTCTCCCACACTTGCCTCCCGAGAACAACATCATTTGGATCCCTTGTCCAAGCAGTCTCCTCCACCTCCCCTCTTTCTAACTTGAAAACCACGGACAAGTCATCAAGCCATGCTTTATGAGTATTGTTCCCAAGCCGGAACCAAATGTAATCCCGGCCATCTCGTTCCATGAGTCGAAGAGAAGAGAGGAACTCTTGGGTATAGACTTGGTATGCCTTCTCTCGGAATTCCCAAAAGGCGGGGGTAATACCGGCATTGCTCGTGATCTCCAAAAATTGCTCCGCTACCCCAAAGGTTTCTAATGTCTCCATATCCATAAACCTCGTGTGCTCAAAGATTCTATCCCTCATCCTTAGATAGTTCTCAAACATATAGTTCCAAGGCATTTCAAAGTTGGCATCCTTTTCAAACGGTGCTGCCGCGGGGTTACGGACCAAGTCCGGATCCATCTCAGGCCCAATAGGGTGCTGCTGGGGTTGAGAAGAAGAAGCAGCGGCTGCTAGGCGTGCACTAGCACGGGTTCTTGGTTTGGGCGCCATGGGTAAGGGACAAGAGGTGAGGTGTATGCAAGGTTTGGGGTGCTCTGGTCGAACCGAACAGTGGTTTAACAGAGGTTTTGGCGAGATTAGTGCTCTGGTCGAACCGAACAGAGGGCTGTTCGATCTGACCAGAGGAGAGAAAAGGCAGGGTCTGACAGGTACTGGCACGGGTCGACCCGTTTCACTGGTACACCTCAAAATTCACTGGTACAAACTTGCAAAACCCTCAAACAAACCAATACAAGGCACAATTGAACAAAAGTAAAGGAAATAGAAGTAATTGGACCTTTGTAAACCTCAATTTCACGAACTAGCGGTGGTTTGAAATGGGGCAGCGGCAATAAGGGGTTCCCGGCACTCCTTGGGTCCTTGTGATGCAAGAGAAAGGTACTAGGAGTGCTTGAGAAGAGAGAAGATGACAAGGGAGACCTTACTTACGCCAAACGATGTCGGGTCGAAGCCGTGGTGAAGTCTATCAGTCAAACTTCAATATGAGGCCTCCAATTACGCCCTAGAACATAGGCAAGACCCCCAGAGTGCTTCCAGTTAAGAGGAAGTGTGAGAAAATTGAGATTCCCCGAAACCTCGCTAAACGTGCCTCGAAAAACCAGTCGCAAAGGATCCACAATAGCAAAAACCAAGGCCAGTAGTGAGAAGAGAGTAGAGAGGAGAGCAATTTGGCCTTTAGATCTCTGAAAATGGTGGAGAATTGAGGAAGTTGAGATTTTGGGAGGGTGGTTCGGTTTGGAGAAGAAGGGAACGAGAGGGAGAGAGGAAAAATGGACGAGTGGGAGAGGGAGGAAGAGAGGGGACGGTTTTGATTTTTAATGGGTTTAACGGGTTTGGATCGGGTTTAACGGGTAGCGGGTCTAGTGTAACGGCTAATTGCGCCTCTTGGGCGTCTCCCACGCGCATGAATGGAGGCGTCCCTTCAGGCAATGATAAAGGCGCCCCTTCAGAAAATGGAGGCGTCCATTGAAGCATAATGGGCCCTGCATGAACAAAACCAAACAATCAGCCCAAAAACTAATTAAATAGGCCCAATTTTATGCTTTGGTCGATCCGACCAGGCCACTGGTCGCTCCGAACGGCGACCCAGCGTGGCCGCCCTTGCACTACTCCTGTCAGTCGATTCGACCACCAGTCTGTTCGCTTCGAACAGATTCGATCCTTGCATCAGTATCCACCCAGCCTCCGTTCGACTCGACCAGAAGTTTGTTCGACTCGACCAGGAAGTGATTTTCGCTGATTCTCATCACTTCATCATGCTGTTGTACTTCCTTGTTCTCTTGCTTCGTCCAGGATGGCATTGCTCCATTGCTTGAGGTGTTGTGCAGTCCATATGAGGTCGATCGGGGTTAGTTGGCTCACGTAACCCAAGGTGCTCTTGCATGGAACGCATCTTTCTTCGTTTAGACTTCGTAATTTACCTACAACAAACAAATACAAATCATTAAACTCTATTTGTAATATATCTCTTTTTATTTTTCGAATTTTCAAGGATTTTATATATATTTTTTTATATTTTCTATATTTTTAATGACAAAATAAATAAATAAATAAATAAGAGAGAAGAATTGAGAAATCCTTGGGTTGCCTCCCAAGAAGCGCTTGTTTACGGTCCTTAGCTTGACCATGCTACTCTAGCCTTTGCAAAGAGTTGGCTCGCCTAGCTTGATGGCTTGAATCTCTTCTTGCACCTCACTGGCGATGTAGTGCTTCAAGCGTTGTCCGTTAACCTTGAATGGCTCCGAGTCTTTGTCGCAAATGTCAATGGCACCAAAGGGGTAAACCTTTACGACTCGGAAAGGGCCGGACCACCTTGACTTTAACTTGCCCGGAAAGAGCTTGAGCCTTGAGTTGAATAGTAGCACCGAATCCCCTTCCTTGAATTCTTTCCTTGAGATCCTCCTATCATGCACAAATTTCGTCTTTTCCTTGTACAATTTGGCACTTTCATATGAGTTTAGGCGTATCTCATCCAACTCATGTAAGTCAAGTATGCGCTTTTCACCCGCCTTGAGGAGATCCATGTTGATTGCTCGGGTTGCCCAATATGCCTTGTGCTCTATTTCAACCGGGAGATGACACGGCTTCCCATAGATAAGCTTGAAAGGACTCATGCCAATGGGAGTCTTAAAGGCGGTGCGATAGGCCCACAATGCATCATCAAGCTTGTTTGCCCAATCTTTACGGGTTCGAGCGACCGTCTTCTCCAAAATACTCTTGATCTCCCTATTAGACACTTCTACTTGACCACTTGTTTGAGGATGATAAGGGGTTGCTACCTTATGAATCACTCCATGCTTTTTCAAGAGGTTATCAAAGTTCCGGTTGATGAAGTGTTTTCCACCATCGCTAATTACCGATCTAGGCACCCCAAATCGTGGGAAAATCACCTTAGAAAAGAGTCTAATCACTGAGTTGGAGTCCGCGGACTTGCATGGAATTGCTTCTACCCATTTAGAGACATAGTCGACGGCCACCAAGATATATTCATAACCATGGGAACTAGGGAATGGTCCCATAAAATCAACGCCCCAGACATCAAAAATTTCAACCTCAAGAATCGGGTTAAGGGCCATCTCATTCCTCTTTGAAATATTGCCCGTTCTTTGACATTGATCACATGTCATAACAAAAGATCGTGCATCCTTAAAGAGAGAGGGCCAATAAAAGCCGGATTGGAGTACCTTGGCAGCTGTTTTAGAGAATGAGGCATGCCCACCATAGGCCGATGAGTGACAACTTGCTAGGATCGCCTTAACTTCATCGTATGGGACACATCTCCTATAAATGTCATCGATCCCAAGCTTAAAGAGGTACGGCTCATCCCAAAAGTAGTACTTGGCATCCGTCTTGAGCTTCTTCTTCTCCTGCCAGCTCATTTCAGGAGGTAGGGCGCCACTTGCAAGGTAATTGGCTAGGTCTGCGTACCATGGGTATTGATTCTGTGCCAATTTTCTGATCATTCGAGGCTCTGGTCGACTCGAACCAGCATCTGGTCGGTTCGACCAATGCTCTATGGACAGCATTTCGTGGGCCAGGTCAAGCCAGAACTGGTCCTGCTCAGCTGGTCGGATCGACCAAGTTGGTGTTCGATCCGAACAGGCATCGATTTTCATCAATTTTTCATGTGGGAAGGAGTCATCAATGGGGAGTTTAGCACCTTGACCTTCCTCCCAGTGCAACCTTGACAAATGGTCTGCAACGGAGTTCTCTGTGCCCTTCTTATCTCTAATCTCAAGGTCAAATTCTTGAAGGAGAAGCACCCATCGTATGAGACGCGGCTTGGCATCTTTCTTACTCAGAAGGTATCTAATGGCCGCATGATCGGTGTAGACAATCACCTTAGACCCCACTAAGTAAGGTCGGAATTTGTCTAGGGCAAAAACAATCGCAAGGAGTTCCTTCTCGGTGGTTGTGTAATTTGCTTGAGCCGGGTCTAACACCTTGCTTGCATAGTAGATGGCGACCGGCTTCTTGTCCTTCTTTTGCCCAAGCACTGCTCCAATCGCGAAGTCGCTCGCGTCACACATGAGCTCAAACGGTTGGGACCAATCGGGCGGTTGCAAGATCGGGGCAGAGACAAGGGCTTGCTTCAACCTGTGAAACGCATTCAAACAATCCTCATCAATAATAAAATCATTGTCTTTAACAAGAAGATTACTTAATGGTTTGGCAATTTTAGAAAAATCTTTAATGAATCGGCGGTAGAATCCGGCATGGCCTAAGAAGCTTCGCACGTCTTTGACATTCTTTGGCACTCCAAGCTTCTCGATCACCTCGATTTTCGCCTTGTCAACTTCGATCCCTTGAGATGTCACCACATGCCCCAGTACCACACCTTTTTGCACCATAAAATGACACTTCTCCCAATTCAAAACCAGGTTAACCTCCTCGCATCTCTGCAAGACTTTAGATAGGTTAGCAAGACAAGAATCAAAACTAGTACCATACACAGAGAAATCGTCCATAAACACTTCCATTTCTTTTTCAATAAAATCAGAGAAAATTGCCATCATAGCACGTTGGAAGGTTGCGGGTGCATTACAAAGACCAAAAGGCATTCTTTTGTAGGCATAGGTACCATATGGGCAAGTGAAAGTGGTCTTTTCTTGGTCATTTGGATGGATTGGTATTTGAAAGAAACCCGAATAACCGTCTAAATAACAAAAATACGAGTGATTAGCTAATCTTTCAAGCATTTGGTCAACAAAAGGAAGAGGAAAATGGTCCTTGCGAGTCGCCGCATTGAGCTTGCGGTAATCGATGCACATCCTCCATCCGGTTGCCACTCGGGTTTGAATCATCTCGCCTTTATCATTCTTGACCACCGTTGTGCCTCCTTTCTTTGGGACTACATGGACCGGGCTCACCCACTTGCTATCGGAGATTGCATAGATGATACCCGCATCGAGGAGCTTGAGAATCTCCTTCTTGACCACCTCCTTGAGGTTGGGATTGAGTCGCCTTTGTGCCTCTCGAGTCGGCTTATGATCATCTTCCATGAGAATTCGATGCGTGCAAAACGAGGGGTCAATGCCCTTCAAGTCCTCAATCGAATAGCCAATTGCACCTCTATAGGCTCTTAGCTCCATTAAAAGCTTCTCCGTTTGGCCTGCATCTAGCTCTGAGTTAACAATAACTGGGTATGTTTGACTTGGGCCAAGAAATTCGTACCTTAACGATGCGGGAAGAGGTTTCAACTCGACTGTTGGGGGCTCTGGTCGACTCGAACAGGTGCTGGTCGGTTCGAACAGGTCGCCAGATTGGAATTCCATGGCTGGTCGAGCCTCTGGTCGACTCGAACTGGTGTTTGGTCGGATCGAACAGGTGGTCGAACGGGCCCTGTTGAGAGTGGCGTTGCCTTCTTCCTCGACTTCCATGGTCTCTTCTACCCCTATTGCCTCTTGCATGTCACATAGGAAGGCTTGGTAAGTTTCTAGAGCTATTTGGTACTGATCCTCAAGAGACTCTTCAATTTCGGGCAACTCTTGGATCATGAAACAAGTTTTCGCGGGGTCGGGGCATTTCATGGCATGATCTATTGAAAATAGGAGACGCTCCCCCCCCCCACTCTAACCAGAATTGTCCCTTCCCAGGCATCCATCATTACACCAGCTGTTCTAAGAAAGGGCCGACCCAAGATTATTGGTACTTCTTTATCAACTTCCATTTCCATGACCACAAAATCGCCGGGTACTAGAAATTTTCCAACTTGCACAGGGACATCCTTTAAAACACCCAAGGGTAGTCGGGTTGTGGAATCGGCGAGCTTAAGGGTCATGCTTGTGGGTGTAAGCTCTCCAATTCCAATCGTCTCAAACACCGACTTAGGCATTAGGCTTATGCTTGCTCCCATATCACACAAGGCCTGCTTAATAGTGGCTTTGCCAATAGTGCAAGGAAGGACGAACCTACCTGGATCCTCAAGCTTAGGTGGCATGCGGTTCTTCAAAGCCTCGCTGCTCTTGTATGTTAACGCCACCGTTTTCAGCTCCTCCATGGACCTTTTTCCCGTGCAAAACTCTTTCAAAAATTTGGCATAAATGGGCACGTGGGCAATTGCGTCGGTGAAGGGAATTGTAATTTGCATTTGCTTGAGTATCTCCCAAAAGAATCTAAACTGAGCGTCTTCTTTGGATTTTACCAAGCGCTGAGGGAAAGGCACCGGAGGTTGGTAAGCAGGCACCGGTGGTTCAGCGCTGCCTTTTTCCTTAGGTTGGGCCTTTTTAGCCTCCTGGTCGGACCGAACGGTGGTCTGGTCGACCCGAACAGGCTCTGGGACTCCCACTTGGCTTTGTACAGCTTGGTCAGGTTCTACCATGGGTTGGTCGGATCGAACAGAGGGATGGTCGATCTGACCAGAGAGCTGGTGTTGCTCGTCAGCCGGCACAGGAGGGTCCTGATACTCTCGTCCGCTCCTTAAGACATGCATGGCTTTGATTTCAGCATTCGGGTTTACTAGAGGTTGCCCTGGAAGCTTCCCTTGAGGTCTAGAAAATTGTTGCTCCATCATTCGCTCCAGGCGCTGCAAGGAAGCGGCACTACCCTTTAACTCATTCGTGGTTGCCTTGAGCTCATCCAACCCCTCTGCCATCATCAGGTTGAATTTGCCTTGCTGATGCATGAACTCTTGGACGACCGGAGGAACCCCGTCTTTATTGTAGACTGATTTCCTAGAAAACGGTCCATTAGAGTTGTTAAGTTGCTGATCTCGCCTAGGGGGCTGCTGGTTCTGTCCCTTGTAATTGTACTTAGGTTGGTAGGGCCGGTCAAGAGTGGACTTTTGCATTGTATTCTTCAGATTTGGGTCATTCATGTGCTCCCAATCTCTTTGCTCACCCTCGTCCAATGAATAGCTCCGGTTGAAAATATGCCTAGGGTAATAGGAAGGTTCGCTATTCAGAGAATTCACTTGAGCCATGTCATCATTGATTTTAGCAAGGGGGCAATCGGGAGATTTATGCCCTTCTTCGCCACAAGCACCACATTCATTTGAGTAGAGATGAGTCCCATGGGCGGATTGATAAGATGCTAGCTTGGCTTCCAATTCAGCAATCTTCTCATCCCTAGTAGTGATCTCATGCACTTGGTGCTTCGCATGGCCAGAGCGGCGGGGGTTGGGGATTGGATACCACGTATAGTTCCGCGCGCAATGATCGAGTAGGTCTCGCCCTTGAGTTGCATCAAGCCGTTTGAATGCCCCACCTGAAAGTGAATCAATATTAATTTTGATATTGTCATATAGACCGCTATAAAAGTTTTTAATCAAAAGCCAGTCTTGAATGCCATGGTGTGGGCATGAGTTTTCAAGATCCCTAAATCGCTCCCAAGCATCCCTCATTGTTTCATCATCTTTTTGGGCAAAGTTGTTCAATTCTCTCCTAATTGTATCAGACCTATCAGTTGAGAAATATCTTTCTAGAAAAACTTGCGCCATTTGATCCCAAGACCGAATTGAACCCTTTTTCAAAGTCTTATACCATTTACGGGCACTATCTTTAAGGGTGAAATGAAACAGTAACAGCCTAATTGCTTGTTGAGAAACCCCATTAATTTTAATTAAACGTGTGCAATCAATGAAATTTTGTAAATGAGCATGAGGGTCCTCTTTGTCATCTCCGTAGAACGGAGTCTGTTGGACTAGTGAGACATGATTTGGAGAGATCAGCATGTTGTTGGCCGCGATGCCCGGAATCAACACGGGTCCGCCCACATCTTTGGCATTCGGGGCTCCGTATTCTCCAAGTGTCCTTTCGCGATCTCGGCCGTCCTCATCATCAGAGTTGTGGACGCTAGCCTCGTCCTCTTGGGTCCAGCGGCGACGCTCGTCTTCTAATTCCCTTCGTTGTCCCGTGAGAGCGTCCCGCTCTGCTGCGAGTTGAGCTTCTCTCTGCTCGAGTTGGAGACGGAGGTTCTCCAGTTCTTGTGTGCGCTGGGCAATGGCCTCGGGAGTGAGTTGGTCGGCCATCGCAGTGTTTTCTTCTCTCTGTTCGGGGTGCTGGTCAGATCGAACGGAGCCCTGGTCGGTTCGAACAGGACTAAAAGAGGAGAATCTGGCTTCTTCGTTTATCCTTCGGAGAAAATCTTTGATCCTTGGAGGAGGGGACTTCTTCCTTTGAGTGTTGCCTGCCAGTCCTGAAATTTAAGAGAGAAGAAAACGTACGTGTCAGAAGAAAAAGAAAAGATCTAGTCTCTTAATACTAAGACAAGGATCCAATATCAACACCGTCCCCGGCAACGGCGCCAATTTGATGAGGGCTTAAAACCTAGGAATCAAATAAATTTGTAACCTATAGCTAACCTCACTAATCGTTCAGAATATAGCTTTAGGGTCGAACCCAAGGGACGGATTTATGAATACCGGACTTGTCTTTTCTTAAAATCTAGAAGAAAATATTTTATGGATTTTGAGTAATTAAATAGTGCTTAAATTGTAAATGTTTTTGGTTATTTTTGGGCTTGGAATAAAATGTTCAAACAAACTAAAGTAAATATTAAAGTAAAGTCTTTTTGGAGTCTTAACAGAATTTAAGATGCCTTAAGAATTGGATTTCATCTATGTTTGGCTGTTAAATTAGAAACTCAAAATACTTTCGCATTTTAATTTCTCAATTTAACTACAGTTAACCCTCTGGTCAATTCGAACATAAATCCGTTCGGTTCGAACAGTGCCCTGTTCAGTTCGACCGGATCTCTGTTCGGTTCGACCAGAGGGCAAAGGTGCGTTGGGTTTGTCTACTATGTTTTCTGATGTTTTGAGATAGGTTTAATTGGACGAACCTAGCTAAACTAAACCTCAGCCTTCGCTTGTTGGAACAGATTCTGGTTTGTTCACAATCTACCCTAATTAACTTGATTGGTTCACAACTTTTGGTATAGAATTCAATTCGTTAAACCAGTCTATCAGAGTTCTTAGGAGTATTTAGAAGTCTTTTGTACTAATCTAAAAGTCGCACTTTTGATGCAAACTAATCTCCCCTTTCGGTTCTAAGATTTACTCCAAATACTTAAATCAATTCAGACTTGCTATTCCTAACTTAGACTTACTAGATGCAGCTGTTCAACTAGAAGGTAATTAGAGAATTCAACAAGTAATTAACTCAAGCAACTAATTAATTCATAATAAACTAGGTCTCAAAACATAGCAATTCATAGCATATCAAACTAACTTCATCCAAACATAGAGTTACTCTCCTAATCCTAAGGCTATAAAAAGGTCTAGCCTAACATAGTATCAAAGCAAACAACAAGAGATAAACAACAATAAAGATACAAGCCCATCGAATCACAAGATAAAAACATAAAGAAATAAAACCAAATACTCCTTATGCTTTTGATCACGATCTTCAAGGCGATGGAGTGATGCCAGATGGAGATGTCACGTGAAACACTGCTGCCGTCGTCACAAGGATGATGATTCCCAAGGAGAAGAGAAAAATTGACCTTTAGAAAAGTGGAAGATGGTGTTGAGAAGTGAATCCCCCTTTTCTTCAGGCCTCCAGGGTATATATAGATATCCCAGGACGCAAGGATGGAAGGCTAGGGCACCAGGGCGCAAGAAATTGCCATAACAATCAATTTCCATACAAGAAATACTACCATAAGTGATATGGCGGCAACCTGGTCGGATCGAACAGGTGGGTAGTCGAACCGAACAGGAGAGAGAAAAAGCAGCCACGCAAGCATGCCACTGTGAGGTCCAGTCGGATCGAACAGCCAGGCAGTCGGATCGAACAGGAGAGAGAGATGTCGCCTGATAGCCATGAATCTAGGTCAATTCGAACAAGAATCTGTTTGGGTCGACCAGAAGAGAGAATAAAGCCTCCAATGCTAGGAATGAGTCATCTAGCGTGTGTAATACGTCGGGAATCCATCTATACGCTCCAAAATCATCAGAAATCATCAAAAACCTGTACATAGAAGAGAAGAAACGACGGCAGAACCAAATCCTGGAAAAACATAGCAATTTATCAAATAATTTATTGGTTTGATTCTATTTTAAGTGCTAAGTACGGTCCAAATAACAATAAATATTGACTACGTCAACTATTCTTTTATTTCCATTGTATGTGTTTTTATCCAATTCTTGCCCGCTTGAGATTTGTTTGTAGGAAGTAGTATGAGTAGCTAGACACAAGGGTGTAGCTAATTTTTCTATTTTCCTAGCAATCCGCTTAAACTAGCAAGTTGTTAGTTTAGGTAGCCAGATTCAAGAGGAAATTAGGATAGGTTATTACCAAACGGTCCGCTTGTATTAATGGATTACAAACTTAAATCAAGTAGTCAGGCACAAAAGAATTGCATAAAGTACGTGTGATGAGACCCCATAATTCTAAGTAGATTGTTGTGTTAACTCAAGTAGAGTATAGTGGCGAAATCATAATCCTAACAAAAAAATATAATTATTTTCTGTTAAGAGTGCACTTGCATCGTAGACTGCATCCTGTTTTACCAGTAGCATGCTAGCCTGCATCCTGTTTCAGCACTTCACCTGCATCATTGGTCGCACTCAGTCCAGTGCGACTGCATCCCATACTGCACTAGCATTTGCATTATTTATTTACTTTCCTGTTTTACCCCTGTAGTTTCAATACCAATCCAACTATTTGTCAGGTCTAGATTATCCAAAGTTGTTAGTCCGGTAATTCTAAACCGCCTCCCTGTGGGATCGACCCCTAAGTACTACGCGGTAGGATAGTGCGCTTGCATTCCGACCAAATAGGGTTAGGGTTTTTATTTAGTCTTGTGTACCCTAAAAAGCACACATCATCTAACTTTCAAAAAAAATTTATACCTTATCCTTAACTGTCCGGAGATGCTTGAACCTCCTGCAGCTGATAACCCAGCCGTACATTCAAAGATTTAGTGAATCACTGAATCAGGTCTGTCTATATTGCAATACAAGTAGAGTAGTACTAGTATCTATATATGTATGTCCTTAACATACTGGCTAAGTGGCTAGTACGATGTAATTTGGTCGCATAGAAAATAGTATCTCCTGTTGAATCTCTTTCAACAAATAATGGCACTGCTACTATTTGTTACACGATGCAGTCTAGCTACAAATGCAAATGCATATATACATAAAGATTAAATATGAAGTTTCTCTTTCTTCCATGCAGCCCTTAAACATGGGCCAAGAGTCGTTAACAGTCACCTCCCTACATTTTATGCACAATAGATCAAAATAATGGAAAGATCGTCTTAATCTTTCAAAAACAATATGTACTATCAATATTTACAGTTAGTTGGCTTGAGTCATGACAGGAGCAGGTAAGAATATATTTAATTATAAAAATGCATCTTTTCTTATCGCCACCTTATTTAAGTTTCATGATAATTCAATATAACAATATACGATTAATGTTGTCTGTTGATGATATGGTTTGATCCTATCAATAATTTGTGATCTGCTAAGAGCTTTAATTTTCTTGTCCGTCAGCTTCTAAATAAATTCAAAAGGAAGACCCCTAGTTTTCAGTATGGCTAAATATATCAAACTTTATCTGTAAATATATTCCAGGTTTATATGCGAGAACATATTCTTTACTTAATACTTTTTAACGTTTGAAGAGGTTGCAATTATTTTACAACACGGTGGCAAAGAAAGGGACAATTCCATTCTCACTTGGAATGTAGACCAACCAAACATTTAAATAGTGTATAGCGGATTCGTAGTGGACATGCTAATGTCATAGCGGATAGCGGTTATTCGCTGCTGATATCGAACCATAGCGGATTTGCACACGCAAGTGTATTTCGAAGGTCTAGTTTAGCCAAAAATAAAACATTAAAATATTTTCATGCAACTAATTAATGCCAACTAAAATTATATTTATTATCTATACATATTTGACCACTAAATTTTTAGAATTTGAAAAAACTCAAAAACATAAAAGTTGTAGCTTATTTAATCACCTTTCCACAAAACTTTGAATCACGTCAATCGGAGTTCATATGTGAAAGAAAACCACTATTTACAATATTCTAAAAATGGCAGATTTAAAAAAAAATCGAAAAAATAGTAATAAATAAAATTCCAAAACTTGTAAAATATGATTTTTTTTTAAGGAGACTTTAATATGTAGATGAGGTTGGTTAAATTAGATTTGTCAAATTATAAAAATTTCGATGAAAAAGACCGTAATGCATAAAATAGCCTATGCATCATAGTGCATATTAAACTTTCTCCACAATTAATTGTACAAGTTAATTATATTATTCATTCCTGTAAGAAAAGAAATACATTACCTTGCAAGCATCCAAAAGAAATCAAAGAAAGAAAATAAATCGTCATCAACAATCGAGAATGCATGTGGAATTAATGACTAAGTGATACTGTGAGATACAAGCATCCTATTTTGACTTGTCAGATTGGCATCTCTTTGCGATCCTCAATGACAAGGAACTAGACTTAGTGTAACTGGATCTGCTCAGAACTCTTAACTAACAATGCAAGAAGTAAAGAAAGGAAGTAGCAACTGAGTTGTGTTCAGCTCAGTGCTTAGACTGAAAAGGAGAAATGCACTTGAGCTGTGTCCAGCTCATTGCAAGACCTAAGAAGAGAGGCAATTGATTTGTATTCAACTCATTGCAGGATCTTGAGAGAAGACAATTGAGTTGTGTTCAACTCATTGCAGGACCTAAGGAGAAGGCAATAGAGCTGTGTTCAGCTCATTTCAAGAATTCAAAGGAGAGGCAATGGAGTTGTGTTCAACTCATTGCAAGATTTAACAGGGAGCAGCAATCGAGTTGTGTTCAACTCATTGCAGGAATCTAAGGGGAATGTAGCAATCTGAGCTGTGTTCAGCTCAGTGCAGAGCATGGATGAGGAAGAATCAACTCGGAGCATCGCCTCAGCTAAGAGGAAACCCGCTGGTTGTGATCAACCATGAGCAAGCAATCGGACAAAGAAGCAACAGCTTGCTAAGTTGTGTTCAACTTAGAGCAGGAACTAAGAAAAACGAAAGGAAAAAGAATCTGAAAACAAGAAGAAACCAAATTGATTCTCAGTTCCATTGCAAATTCATCTTAATTACAAACAAATATCCTACCTTCTTCTTCCTGTTACAAGCTTTCTTGATTTTGTAAGCCTCTTCTAATCTCTTTCCTTTCTCTGCCACTCTCCTTCCTTCTTCTTCTCTCTGAAACTAGCTCACTATTCTAATCTCTTATACAAGCCCTCTGTTAATGGCTGCTTCCTGGCTGTAGGATCTACTACCACGGATCTCTCTTCGATACGATGGTCCTCATTTTGATAAGCAGAGAGAACTTTTAGAAGGGATTGTTGATGGGTTCATGATGGCAGATGGCCAAGTGGTTGGACCATTGCAGCAGCGACATGACTGACGTCACCTCCACCTTCTCTCTTCTTTCCCTCATTTCTCTTCATAGAGATAGGATCACGAGTTCAGCGACATAGTTAGATCGATCATGAGTACAGAGGGTACGGAGTCGTATCCTCTGGACGGTTTAAAAAAATCATCCAGTGGACGTTTTATAAACTGACCCGTCTAATTTATATGAAAGGTGAGATCTCAGACTCCTCAATTCTTCCGTTCAAAATAAAAAAATGTGCATACGCGTATATCATGATAGGATCGTCTTCTTAATATGAGGCTATGTGTATATTAGTGGAGATAAAGAGAAACTTAGTAACTGAAAATTCTCATTCATATATTGATAAAACACTCTTACAATTAGATTTCTCTCTAAATTCTAAGTTCTCTAAGTTCTGAATTTTTTCTCTTACTCTTACATTGTTTATATAGCCAATCTAGTCTTCATAATTAAATACTCAACTACCTAATTAAATTGCATAGTCTTCTAGACAATAAAAACACACAACTTCCTAAACATAATTAATATCCTAGAAACCATAAACATTTGACCATGCAACCATAATTGAGTTTATATTTCCAACATCCTTCCTTAAACTCAATTATGCTCCAGCACTCATCCCGAGTAGCTTCTTGAATCGGTTGAACAATTCTGCTCCAAGCGGCTTAGTGAAAATATCTGCTACTTGATCACGACTTGCCACGTGAGTCAACTCAACATCGCCATCCTTAACATGCTCGCGTATGAAGTGAAAGCGAACATCAATATGCTTGCTCCTTTCATGATGCACCGGATTCTTCGCTAGCTCAATTGCTGATTTGTTGTCGACTCGAATCTCGGTTGGTTTGTCTCGAGCAAAATTCATCTCCTTCAGCAATTTTCTCAACCACAACGCGTGACATACACATGAAGATGCAGCCACATACTCCGCTTCACAAGTTGATAGAGTCACAATTGGTTGCTTCTTTGACACCCATGTAAATGCCGTGTCTCCCATGTAAAACACAAAACCAGCGGTGCTCTTTCTATCATCAATGTCTCCACACCGATCGCTGTCCGTATATCCAAGAAGATCAAACTCGTCAGTATGAGAATAGAATAAGCCATGAGATAAAGTACCTTTCACATAGCGAAGAATTCGCTTTATGGCTTTCCAATGTGACATCTTTGGCTCTTCCATGTACCGGCTTACCAAGCCGACACCATATGCAATATCTGGCCTTGTGCACATTAGATAGCGCAAGCATCCAACCAAACTTCTGTATTGAGTTTCATCTACGGCCTTGCCTTCATCATAACGGGACAGTTTTGTGCCACTCTCAACTGGAGTGCACACCGGGTTGCAATCATTCATTTTGAACCTCTTTAGCACATCTTTTGCATATGCCTCTTGCGAGACAAAAATTCCAGATTTGTCTTGCTTTACTTCCAACCCCAAAAAGTATGACATTAGTCCCAAATCTGTCATCTCAAATTCTTTTGACATTTCCATCTTGAACTTCTCAATCATATCATCATTATTTCCCATGAATATCATGTCATCAACATATAAAGCAACAAACATAATGTCATCATGACATACCTTCACATACAAAGCATGTTCATACGGGCATTGCACAAACCCGTGCTTCTTAAAGTATGTATCAATGCGGGTATTCCAAGCTCGTGGAGCTTGTTTCAACCCGTACAACGCCTTCTTCAATTTCAGCACCTTTTCTTCTTGTCCTTCCTTAATGTAACCTGATGGTTGCTCGATGTAAACTTCTTCTTCAAGTACACCATTGAGGAATGCTGATTTCACATCCATTTGATAAATATTCCACTTGTTTTGAGCAGCCAATGAAATCAACAAGCGAATAGTCTCCATTCTTGCAACAGGGGCAAATACTTCTTCATAATCAATCCCCGCTTTTTGCTTGTATCCCTTGGCTACTAACCTTGCCTTGTATCTTTCAACCTCGCCTTGAGCATTCAATTTCTTCTTGTAGACCCACTTCACGCCAATCGGCTTATGATCCTTAGGCAACGTCGCAAGTTCCCAAGTTTCATTCTTCACAATAGCATTCATCTCTTCATTCATAGCTTGCTGCCATTTCTTCTCTTGAACAGCTTCTTCAAATGTGATGTTCTCGGCATCCGCCAAAAGACACACCAAATGCAACTCACTAGTTGCTTCATATAAGTCTTGCAAGGTTCTGGTTCGAGGTGTTCTCGCATCATCATCGCTTGAGCTCGAACTCGAACTCGAACTCGGATCGGCTTGCATTGTTGTGTTTGTCGAAGTAGAGCTCGCAATGATCTGCACCTCTTTCTCAACATCATGCGACTTTTCCTCCATAGAATTCCAGCACCACACGGCTTCTTCATTAACCTGCACATCACGACTAATATGTACCTTATTAGTTGCTGGATCAACGAGTTTGTATGCCTTCGACCTTTCATCATAGCCGATAAAAATCAGCTTCTTGCTCTTGTCATCGAGCTTTGTCCTTCGCTGATCCGGAATGTGCGCATAAGCCACACTTCCAAACACTTTCAAATGAGATACTGCTGGTTTCACACCGCACCATGCTTCTTGTGGAGTCATGTTCTCCAAGCTAGCTGTTGGACATCGATTTTGCAAGTAAACCGCACATTGCACTGCTTCAGCCCAATATTCTTTTGGCATATTCTTACTTTTCAGCATGCTACGAACCATGTCGAGTATGGTCCGATTCTTTCTTTCAGCCATGCCATTTTGTTGAGGTGAATATGGCGCTGTTAGGAACCTTCGAATGCCATGTTCCTCGCAGAAATACTCAAACTCTTTTGAGATATACTCACCACCTCGATCTGACCTCACCGCCTTTATGTAATTGCCATTTAATTTTTCAACCAGCACCTTAAACTTCTTAAAAACAGCAAATGCCTCTGACTTTTCTTTCAAAAAATACACCCAAGTTCTTCTTGAGAAATCATCCACAAAAGTAATGAAGTAACGGTGCTTACCCAAAGAGTTTGGTGTGATCGGACCACAAATGTCCGTATGTATCAACTCCAGCGCCTTCTTCGCTCGATAGCTTGCTTCTTTTGGAAATGAACTCCTTGGATGCTTTCCAAGCACACACCCTTCACAAAACTTGTCACAATTCTCAATATGTGGCAGTCCCTTCACCATACTTTTCTTTGACAACTCTTTTAAACCACCAAAATTTAGATGACCAAACCGCAAATGCCATAACCATGCTTTATCAACCACACATGCTTTCAAACATTTAGCTTGCACATTCATCAAATTCAGCTTAAACATGCGGTTTTTGGTCATTTCAACTTGAGCTATCAACCTATCATTTTTATCTCTCAAATACAAGGTTCTGTCCTTCATAACCACAGTATAACCAAGTTCCAACAATTGTCCCAAACTCAAAATATTACTCTTCATATCAGGCACATAATAAACATTTGTGATAAAAGTCTCACTTCCATTTTTCAGCTGAATGAGAACTTTACCTTGTCCTTCAACTTTCACTTTTGATGCATCACCAAATGAAACATGGCCATCAACAACTTCTTGCATCTCGGTGAACATGTGCTTATAGCCACACATATGATTGCTTGCACCGGTATCCAAATACCACACCGTTTCTTGATTAGGGGCTGCTTCTTTGCTAGCAAGCAACACCACACCATCTCCAACCTTCTCATCTCTTTTCTCATTCTCTTCTTTTTTATCATGACATTCATATGCATAATGACCATATCTTTTGCAACTGTAACATTGAATATGAGACTTATTACCTCCTCTTCCTCGGCCTCTACCATTGCCAAATGAGCCTTGCTGCTCCTTCTCGTCTCGGTTGTCTTGCTGTCCGCGACCTCGACCACCTCGGCCACGGCCACGACCTCGACTTCGACCTCGACCACGACCTCGATCGCTGCTGGTCGGTCTTTCTTCTTTCAATGTCACCTTCGCTTGAAGTGCTTCCTCGAGCACCTCTTGCTTTTTCTTCTTCTTTCTTTGCTCATGTGCTTCCAACGAGCCCGAAAGCTCATCAATAGTCATCTCATTCAAGTCTTTTGATTCTTCTATTGCACACACAACATTTTCAAACTCGTTCGTCAATGAACGAAGTATTTTCTCCACAACTCGAACATCAGAAAGTGGCTCACCATTTCTCTTGAGTTGGTTCACCACAGTTTGTACTCTTGTGATGTATTCTGACACACCTTCTGTCTCCTTCATTTTCAAGGCCTCAAACTCGCCTCGAAGTGTTTGCAACCGCACTTGCTTCACTCGATCAGCGCCTTTGTATGCTTTCTCGAGAGTGTTCCAAGCCTCATGTGAAGATGTCGCACCGGCTATCTTCTCAAAACCCGACTCATCAACCGCTTGATAAATGATGTAGAGAGCGGTTTGGTACTAGAGTGCTTCTCCTCCACGCATCTGGCATCCTATTTGATCGGAAAATGCTATTGAATAGTTTGGTTAACCAAACTACAGCCACATTTCCGAGGCACCTCCATACTTCGATTGGTATGTTATCAGGTCCTAGAGCCTTACCTACTTTCATTCGTTTTAAGGCTTCTTTCACCTCGGACTCTTGAATTCTCCTAACAAAACGTCTATTGGAGTCATCAAAGGAGTCGTTCAACACAATTCCTAAGTCGTCATCCTCTCCATTGAATAACATGTTGAAGTAATCCCTCCACCTATTCTTGATCTCGTCGTCCCTCACTAAAAGCCTATCAGTCTCGTCCTTGATGCACTTCACTTGGTTTAAGTCTCTCGTCTTCCTATCTCGAAGCTTGGCTATCTTATACACGTCCTTCTCACCCTCCTTCGTACTCAGCTTCTGGTATAGATCCTCATAAGCCCGACCTCTTGCTTCGCTCACAGCTTTCTTTGCATTCTTCTTGGCCAATTTGTACTTCTGCGCATTGTCGTCGGTCTTGTCATGGTGCAAGCGTTTGTAGCATTCTTTTTTTTCTTTAATAGCTTTCTGCACTTCGTCGTTCCACCACCACGTATCTTTGGGTTCGCGGTTGCTTCCTCTAGTAACTCCAAACACTTCCGTAGCTACCTTTTGAATGCTAGCTGACATATCTTCCCACAACTCGAGCTTCCACCACTTCCCACATCTTGTTTGCTTCTTCACCTGCTTTCCACGGACCTTCTTTAATCATTCTGCCCCTAAAAGTATGAGACACGTCTCCTTTGAACTTCCACCACTTCGTCTTCACAACTCGAGCGCCTCTACCTACTCTAGACGTGTCTCATACTTTTAGTGGTGTAAGCAAGGGTCTTCGCACTACATCCGGATGTGCGGGGGGGCAAGGAAGATAGTCAGTGAGAGTAGGATTCGTTTAGGATTCGTTTAGAGACCCTTGCTTACTTGCCACTACATCCGGGCGCTGATGTAGCGCGCCACTAAGGGAGTGACGATCCGGCCCTTGCTCTCTTATCAACTTATCCGGGTTCCGATAAGGCGCGCCACTAAAGGGGTGGCGACCCGGCCCTTGCTCATTTATCATCTCATCCGGGTTCCGATAAGACGCGTCGCTACTTTTCTATTATGGTGGGCACTAGAAAAGAAGAAAGTCCCCACAAAGTATGTTACCCTCATCCAAGACATGTATGATGGTGCCGTTACTTGCATCAGGACATGTGATAGTGTAACTAGTGACTTTCCTATTAAAATAGGACTACATCAGGGATCAGCTTTGAGCCCGTATATTTTTGCCTTAGTGATGGATGAGATCACGAAGGATATACAGGGAGAGATTCCTTGGTGTATGCTCTTTGCGGACGATGTGGTGTTAGTCGATGAGAGTAGGACGGAGGTCGATAGGAAATTGGAATTGTGGAGACGAACTCTAGAGTCCAAAGGGTTTAGGCTTAGTAGAACTAAGACGGAGTATATGGAGTGTGAGTTTAGTGGGATACGACCAGTGGACGGAGATGTCTGTCTAGACGGGCAGGTAGTACCTACGAAAGATACTTTTCGATATTTAGGGTCGATGCTGCAGAGCGATGGCGAGATAGATGAAGATGTTAGTCACATGATAAGAGCGGGGTGGGTGAAATGGCGACAAGCATCAGGCGTCCTATGCGATAAGAAAGTCCCGCAGAAGCTAAAAGGCAAGTTCTACAGGACAGCGATTAGACCTGCGATGTTGTATGGCGCAGAATGTTGGGCTACTAAAAGACGACATGTCCAGAAGATGAGTGTAGCTGAGATGCGTATGTTGAGGTGGATCTGCGGTCACACGAGGAAAGATCGGATTAGAAATGATGACATACGAGATATGGTTGGGGTCGCACCAATAGAGGAGAAGCTGATCCAACATCGTTTGAGATGGTTTGGACATATCCAACGCAGACCTCCAGAGGCACCGGTACGTATCGGAATTCTTAATCATTTCGAGAACACCCGGATGGGGAGAGGGAGACCAAGATTGACATGGGAAGAAGCGGTGAAAAGAGACCTTAAAGAATGGAACGTCTCCAAGGAGTTGGCGATCGATAGGAGCGCTTGGAAGTTAGCAATTCATGTACCGGAGCCATGACGTAGGAACTTAGGGGTAGGAGCGATGCCATAGGTTTGTAGGTCCCTCTATTAGGTCACGGTCGAGGTCTAGGTTTCTACTATTACTATTATTATTAGAGGTATTATTATTAGTATGGCTAGTCTTACTATTAGTATTTTTATGTTTTGTATTTTTTTTGTTCTTGGATGTGTTCTCTTGTTGGGTTTCTTTCTAGCCTACCCCAACTTGTTTGGGACAAAAGGCTTAGTTGTTGTTGTTGTTGTTTGTAGTCAAGGAATCAACAATAGCTTGCCAACATGAGAGCTGGTTTCAAGTAACCTATGAGCTTCAGTAGCTTCAGCCAAGGGAAATGTCTTGTAAACAATCGGCTTCACCTTTCCGGCCACAATAGCAGGCCAAACATTCTTTTCCACCTCCTTAACTATCTTTTCTTTGTTTTCAGGGCTTCTTGCCCTCATTCCAGCAGCTAAGCCAATTTCAAGAGCAACACAAAATAGCATCACAAACCAATTTAACAGTATATTGCCTTCTGACAACTTTTTATCTTTTGATATAATCTACTGGTTTAAGCTGATGCCTTTAGAGCAAAATTATGCACCTTGTTAACAATCGGCTTCACCTTTCCGGCCACAATAGCAGGCCAAACATTCTTTTCCACCTCCTTAACTATCTTTTCTTTGTTTTCAGGGCTTCTTGCCCTCATTCCAGCAGCTAAGCCAATTTCAAGAGCAACACAAAATAGCATCACAAACCAATTTAACAGTATATTGCCTTCTGACAACTTTTTATCTTTTGATATAATCTACTGGTTTAAGCTGATGCCTTTAGAGCAAAATTATGCACCTTGTTTTCACTTGGTATAACTATGCATATGTTGAGTAGAGTAACTTATTTTAATGTAACTAAACTTATTAAAAGAGTACAGATATTTTGCTACCATACACTTACTTTTGGTCATATATCTTATCTGGCTAACATACAGCGACAATTCTTTGAATGTCAAATGCAACAATTTGGTTTTTTTTCCTCAAACACTCCAACCAAGTGGCTCCAATATTCAGTGAAAAGATAAACTAAAAAGAACATTCTCTACATTTGTATTATTCTCCCCACCTTTCTCTTCATCATTCCACTCATAACAACTGGACCCTCTTTCCCGTCCCCCAACCCCCATGAACAAAACAACAACAACTAAACATTTTGTCCCAAACAAGTTGGGGTGGGCTAGAAACGAAACCTAGCAAGATGAAGATCATCAAATAAATATAATAGTAATAAAATAGTGATAATACTAATACTAAATATAATACCCCCATGAACAAACAGTTTAAAAAAATGAAAAAGAGATCAAAACAAAAATCGTGAAAAATCTTGAAAGGAAAACAAGATGCAGGGTCATAGATGAGCAGAGGAAGATAATGGGAGGTACTGGAAAAAAAAATGTTTATTCTGTTTTCTAGTTTTGTTGGAAGAAAGATCCAGCAATCAGAACATGATTTTAACCCTGAATGTTTCATTACAGTTCAGCAATCCCAACAGACTTTATCCCATAATGTACATGGACTAGCAATACATCATGTTAACAGCATGTTCAATATTTTCAACCAAAACTTTTTGAATGTTAAAATCATGTTCAATGTTTTGAACCAAAACTTTTTGAAGCCACAACTAACAAAATATAAATATAGGCAAGTACCTTGTATAGTGAGTCGTTTAGCAAGCAGAGGTGATAAGTTAAGTTCAGCAGTTGTGCCCCCTTGAAACCCAAGTATGAAAAGCCTCCCATCTATGCTCAAGCTGTCCAGGTTTCTTTGTAAGTAGGAGCCCCCCATGTTATCCAGTATTACATCGACCCCTATAGAAATAGAAGAAAATTATTACAAACATTAAGCTGAGAGTGGAGACAAAGTTGTATGTGAATATTTTATTTATTTTTTATATTTAGAACTACCAAAATTGGAGAAAAAGGAAATGTACCTTTTCCTTCAGTTTCTTCCTTTATGCGTGCAGCAAAATCTTCTTTCTTGTAATTAATACAAACATCTGCTCCCAAATCCTTGCAAGCTTGTAGCTTGTCTTCACTTCCTGCAAGGCCATGTCAACAGAAACTGAATTTAAGCTTTGTTCAAAAAAGAAGATGCATGAGCTCCCAAAATTCTCCTACCTGCAGTCACAAAAACCTTTATTCCCAAGTACTTGGAAATTTGAATAGCAAAAGTGCCAATTCCACTAGATCCTCCATGAATCTGAAAATAAAAAATTTTGGAGCAATAAGTCAAGAGATAAGTCAGCAATATGAAAGTGTTGATTTCGTTAGTAGTAAGGGTTTGGATGGAAAAATAAGGAGTAATGGATGTAATAGAGCCATAAGCATCTATTATTTTATCAGAAAAGAGAGAGAAAAATATAACTGAATCAAAATTGTGCATTCTCCAAAAAAAAAAAAATGGTGGACAACATACAAGAAATGACTCGCCAGGGGAAAGGTGACTTGTCATGAAAACAGTTGACCAAACTGTGCATGCCACCTCTGGAATGCAAGCTGCATCTCTCAAAGAAACACCTTCTGGCACAGGCAATAGCTGTGCAGCTGGCACTGCCACCTTCTCTGCATAGCCTCCACCACCCAATAGAGTGCACACCTACATACCAACGATACAATAATAACTATGAACAATAGAGATCACCAGTGAAAATTCATTAAAGATGATGACTAAATTCAAAAGAAAAAAAAAAAGCAACATTAAAAATGTAGCTATAATGTTCCTTCTTTTTTTATATACCTTTTAATTAACTACAAATAATGTGCCCCTCTTTTAAGTAAATCAAATAATATATGTATATACACGTGTAATACGTGTATATAATTTCTCAAGATAATTCATATTTGACCCCTATAAAAATATGAATATAGTTCCATTATCGACACCCATAATTACAATTTAAATATCTCGATGTGATTACAAATTCACAATCATATTAATATCAATATTTGATATGGTAAGTAACCCCCATATAAAATTTTTCATGTTCCGACCATGCCAACAGAAGTGACCTTACACTTAAATTACCTTCCAAGACTCTCTATATAACCTACATTACAAAACAGGTAAAACACTAAAACCAAATCAGAGAAAAAGAGAGACCTGATCACCAATATTCCAGGGAGAGCCAGGAGAGACATTGCGACCGAATGAAACAATAGTTCCAGAGACCTCAAGGCCAGGATAAGGAGAGCAGCCCTTGGGAGGGGGATGGCCCCCCTCACGCTGGTACGCATCGGCGCGGTTCAACCCAGCCGCAGCCACCTTGATCAACACCTCGTCATCCCCCACTGTTGGATCCTCCACCTCCTTCAGCTGCAACACCTCCGGACCACCCAACTCTGTTATCACCACAGCCTTCATTTCTCTTATCCTCTTCTCTCTATCTCTTCCTTCACTGAGTTGTGATTAGTGACAGAGTGACAGTGATCACTTCCTCTTCGGCCTCCGCTCACTCAGTTCTCAGTAGCGTATAGTCCTTTTATTAGATGGCTGTCCGGGCTGCTAAGATGGCTGCCTGGCTGGGCAGCGGGCCAGCGGCTGCTAAGAAATTAAGATAGCGTCAAGTCTTAGTAGGGAATTGCGACTTGTGAGTGCGACTGTTACTGGACCGAAAAAATTAATAATGACGTTACTGTTTATATTAATTTTGATAATAACAAAAAAAATCGAAATTATAATACTAACGTTGCTGGATCGTCATCCCAGTTGACGAAAGCCCAATACCTTTGGATCGTCATCCCAGTTGACGACCCAAGCTTGGATCGTCATCCGAAATGACGATCCAACGATCCAACAAAAAAAAAATATTTAAAAAAGGTTGTGAAATTATTTTGTTTGGATTGTCATCCCAAATGACGATCCAAACAAAAAAATTTCAGAATCTTTTTTTTTTAATGCAAATTTTGCATTTTAGCCCCCAAAATTTTTATTATTACAAAATATATAATTTATAATTAAAAATTAAACATAATTAAAACATCTATTATAAAAATATAAGTATATAATTAAATTATTGCATGTTAAATACATAACATTTTATATTTTTTAAATATTTATTCATACATATATATATAATGTATCGTATATTTTATATATTAAATACATATTATTGTATATAATTAAAATATATGATACATATTATTATGTACATATATTTCTATGTATATTTATTTATACATTAAAAAATTATATATTAATATCTACATTTAATGTATAACAAATTTTTTTATTGGACTACTATGTAAAAATAATAATTTTAGTGTCATCGGCGAATAAATTTTAATTATATACAATAATATGTGCGTGTTGGAACGACACGATGTGCGTGTTGACACGACACGACACGACGCGACGCGACACAAATACAAAATTGGCACGACACGACACGTCATGTCATAATTGTGTCGTGTTGGAACATTAGAAAGTTTGACACGATTCAACACGACACGATGCGACACGCAACACGACACGAACACGAATTAACACGACACCTCAACACAAATCTAATTATTAATGTTGATTATTTAAGCAAAATTAATAATTTATTTTCAATTTATAATACCACATCATATTATTTACCATCATTTAAATCATAATATTGTTCTAATTTAATTATTATTTTTTATAAAAAATATTAATAAAAACTTTAAACTTAATTACATAATAAATTATAACGTTTAGTAATTTTTTTCTTAATTTTTATTTTTAATTTAAAAAATAATAAAATAATCTGACACGATTTGACACGACTAACACAGCGTTTCAACATGACACGACACGATCGTGTCAGTCGTGTCGTGTCAGAATGCGTGTCATGTTGACTCTTCTCACCACTAAGCACGACACGACACGGTTAAAGAAGTAGTTCGTGTCAACACGACACGAGACTCTAACACGATCGTGTTTGACACGACATGACACGGCACGCACGATGTGTAAATAAATATACATAGAAATATATATAGAAATATATATTTTAATTATAAATAAATATTTTAATTTTTTTAATGTATAAATAAATATACATAGAAATATATGTACATAATAATATGTATCATATATTTTAATTATATACAATAATTTGTATTTAATATATAAAATATACGATACATTATATATATATATGTATGAATAAATATTACAAACATATAAAATATTATGTATTTAATATGCAATAATTTAATTATATAAAATATAATAGATGTTTTAATTATGTTTAATTTTTAATTATAAATTATATATTTTGTAATAATAAAAACTTTGGGGACTAAAATGTAAAATTTGCATTAAAAAAAAGAATCTGAAATTTTTTTTTAATATGTGATTTTTTGTTGGATCGTTGGATCGTCATTTCGGATGACGATCCAAGCTTGGATCGTCAACTGGGATGACGATCCAAGGGTATTGGGCTTTCGTCAACTGGGATGACGATCCAGCAACGTTAGTATTAAAATTTTAATTTTTTTTCTGTTATTATCAAAATTAATATGAACGGTAAAGTTAGTATTATTTTTTTCGGGTTACTGGGCTTATACCGGGCTATTACTGGGTCTGGGTCAAGTAAGGTATTATCCTATTAATGGGCCTTATTAGGCCCATAAAAATTTATCAGAAAATTTGTTAATTTAAATGTTTAAGGTTAGGATAAATAACGGGATGATGTGTTTGATTTAATAAATAGTGGACAAAAAGGACCGGATCCAGAAAAAAGGCAAGAGAAACGGCGAGGTTCGCTGACCCAGTCGGACATTATGATGTCAGGACCTCTTGGGGACTATAATTAATTAATTGTGAATTATTACTATAATAGTATAATGAGATCAGTGCGTTGGCCCATGCGTGCTTGGGAGAAAACATGTTGATTTTTCGCTTGGATCGGTGCTGATCAGTGGAGATTTGTGTCTGTTTCCTGTATGGCCTGGCTTGAGAACAACTGCCTTGTTCCTGTCATGGCACTGAATGCAAGGCTCTTTTTTAAACTTGATTGAAATACTTTTAAAGGAATTTCGGAAATAGAATAAGGGAATTTATTTTAGTAGAGATTTCTGAAAAATATATGAAGGAATTTATTTTAAACTTGTATAAATAATTATGCAGTAAACTAAATTTCTTATACAGCTGTAATGAGCAATTTTCTTTGCATTTTTTTTTTGGAAAAAAGTCTTTATTTTTGCGAATTTATTTACTTATAAATCTCTCTAGAGCTAAAATCCTGAATACATGAATGTTTCAAATTTAATTTAATAATAATAATATGAATATTTCCAACAAAAAAAAACTTAATACTACTAATTTTTGCTATGTAGAGATTATTAAAATTCGTTTTCAAAATATACTTATGTTTTCTTCTCTTTGACCTAATAGCAAGAAAAAATGTGAACCTCTCTACAATGGGTGCGTTTGGATCGTTGGAAGAAAGAAGAAGAAGAAGGAAGAAGAAAAAAAAAAATTATAAACAATTCAAACTCTTCACAAAGTTACACACTTTCCAATATTTCTTTCCGCTTCTTCTCTTCTTTTCTTTTTTTCACACCTATCCAAAGACACCCAATAATAAACTGTGAAAAAAAGAAATATGGGGATTGGAGAAAGAGCTACTAGTCAACGGAGGGAGGGAGAGAGAGAGAGAGAGAGAGAGAGAGAGAGAGAGAGAGAGAGAGAGAGAGAGAGGTGGAGGAAGGAGACATGGGATTCCCACGAAGCGGCGCGACATTCGCTCTTGCGCTTACGTCATCTCTCTAACCATCCGCACGAGCGTTTCTCCCGTGCACGCCGCTCCATTCCTTTGACTTTCCCTCTCCTTCCTCTCTCTCCTCCTCTTCCTACTCTTGACTTCATGTGCTAGTTGCCTAGTTCTCTCTTTGGAGTTTGTTGATGCTTTCTTTCTGGGTGCGTTTGGATAGGTGTAGGAAGAAGGGAAGAAGGGAAGAAGTGGGAAGAAGTATTGGGAAATGTGTAACTTTGTGAAGAGTTTGGATTGTTTATAATTTTTTTTCTTCTTCTTCCTTCTTCTTCTTCTTTCTTCCAACGATCCAAACGCATCCTCTATTCTATTCTATTTCAACAAATCCAAGTGTCGTATTTATTACGACCTTTGTTTCTTTCTCCCTTGCTTCCTTCCTCAAACCACGGTTGCGCCGCATGGGGCGGTACCTCTACCTCTCTTGTTTGACCATGGCTTTTTTTTTTTTTAACGTTTGTTGTCATCACTTGTCATGTTAAATAATTCGTTTTTATTGGGTTTCCTTGTCAGAAAAATAATGCACAATTCCCACTTGATTGTATTCTATGATTTTCTTACATCAATGAACATTCTTCATGTTCAGAAAAAAGCATCCCAAGTGGACTAACTTGGGGTCTGTGATGTATACCGTATGTCATGCTGAGAATATTACAGATAGATAGATGGATATGTATTTGATTAGACTGGTATGACTTATTTTAGGATTTATACCAATTTAGCATATAACATAAAAATATTTGAATGTATAGTGCGTTACTCTCATGAATTAATATGTTAATTTAGAGACAATTCTTGTATAAAAAGTTTGATATATATCATGTTAAATTATTATATAACACTTTTAGTATTTAATAATATTCCACTTTGGTGTTCATTTTCTTGATACACTATGCTTGAACAGTTAGATATTTTGTGGAAATACCTGTTTGTACTTATTTTCCAAAGAAAAGTAAATCGAAAAGTTTGTGCAACAGTTATTGTTGTCTTCTTTGGAGTAAAAGCGTTCAAATTGCGAAAGTGAACCTGTGACTGAATGACACAGAGAAATAGTGTACCAACAAGTGGGTACCAGCAGTGAATGATTTTGTGGAGGAAATACCTGACAAGAACAATAGTTGAATCCAGCTTGGTTCCATGGTATATAAAGTATAAACAGTCATTGAATCCCTTTTTGAATTTCTGTTTCCTCCTTTCTTTCTAGTTTCTACCTTTCAACAATTTGACCGCACTAACTTTACAAAACCCAATTAGGCAAATCCTAAATAAGACCAGGACAATTTTACAAAATGACCCTCTTAATAAAAATCTGGATAATAAAGATTAGATTACATAGTACAACTAGCTGACAAAATTAACCAAAATTTAATTCTTCACAGGATCACCAACTATTGAGCTGTAACTATCTCCCTGCCCTGGAAAAGGACAGGGAACCAAGAAGAGACAGCGTAACTTCAATTCTATTTTGGAATGAAATGATGCAAGTAATTAGTGTTGCTTGTTATCATCACTAACCTTGAAATTTCTTAAAAGTTATGGAATTGCAATGTATAGGTCAGACAAGCTAACAACAACAGCTACCTAAACCTAACATCCTATGCTCGCTTCTATTTCCATGAAATTAATATTTGCCCAATGGTCATTATATGCGCTTTCTATTTTAATCTTTGTTAGACCGACATTTGCTGTAACCAAATGTGCACATATTAATTGGACCTCAAAAAATGACAAAGGTAAGATGTATAAAATTATTTAGAGAAAAGTTAAAGTTTGTCCCAAACTTGTCCACCAATCCCATTACGCATAGTGTCGGCAAGAGAGGGACTCAAATCAAACGCCAAATGAGATAAATTAAATGTAATCGTTAATCTTACTCGTAGGCTGTTCAATAAGTAAAAATATGGGACAACATTTTTTGTTAAATAATACGGGTGTGTACATACATATCTAGTGCTGTATATGTATTTTTCTAAAAAAAAATCTATATATTTGACTTCTACAATTATATTTAATAATTTCGATGTAATCATTATTTCACGTCAATATATAATTTTGTGTGCGATCTCTATTTAAAAATGTTCGACTCCTGTCATGTCCTTGACAAAATATTTATAATCAACAAACTAACAAGCTAGGTGTCTTATGTATTAACCATTATATTAAATAAACACCTAACTTTTACTTGTTAAATAGGAATTAAAATTATAATAAAGCGTCGATGATCGATCAAAGTTACATAACAAAATGTACCCTACATGATAAAAAAAAAAAAATCAAGATAGATGAAATGAGCAAATTCTTGACTTGTTCAATCTGAAAAAATAATATATATCAAGAGGAAAATGACCCGAACAATGATTAAGGTATAGAAATTTCTTATTAGTACTAATATAACAGCGAAAGATTAATATAATTATTTCATTAAAGAGCATAATATTGCATTTCAGCCAAATATCACGCAGACCCATTTGGATGGGAAGACCAATCGTTGGCGATGGTTATCGTATATAGTTCATAAAAAAAGAGCATGTGATTTTCGAGATCTCTATACACAATATATATATATATAATATAAATATACTCGTGATCAAGTAGCAAAAGGTAAACAAAGTTTTCCGAATTATAGTAAAATCTGTTGGAAATATAGTTTGGAAAAACTCAAAATTCATTAAATCATATTATATGAAAATTCTTTTTGATAAATTCCATTTATCATTTGTTCGGTTTCTATAAAATTCATTTAATCAAATAATATACTTGTTCCCGTTGTACCATTCAATTGAGTAATAAAGTTGTTAATTAATTTACTTCCGTTGGAGACTATTCCTTTATACCTTATAAATTATTTACCGTTTAAATATTTGTTATTAATCAATGCATATATTCTTTAACAATTTTACCGTTCCTTGCTAAAGAATTTAATTGGATTAATAACAATAAATGTTGAATGGATTAAGGCTGTACTATCCGATTAACTAATTTGCTATATAAACAGCCCATTTCGTTGATGATTGACATATACAAAATAGCTATACAGCTTGTCCAATTTCTCATATTCCTATTGATAATATTTGATATTTCAAATCCCAATTTGGTTATTCTGCTGGATATTTTTTGAGGCTTTCATCAGTCACCTTCATGGTCGTGCCCTAAAAGGTGACAACCCCGTCTTATCTTGGTTGCGGTTCCTGTCGCACGTTGAGACGGAATACGCTTAAGGACAGCGCCTAGCGCGATTCGGGTAACTTTGTTCCTTCTATTTCTTTTAGTCATTTGACATTTTTCATATTATCCGATTTGATATTTGAATTTGCACCAACAAAATCTACAGAGAGAGAGAGAGAGAGAGACTTTATTCACCAACTAACGATAAAAACTCCAAGATGAAAAGTTTTTTTCTGATTATGAAAAGCAGAGGCAAGGTTCAATGGTCTCAAATTGATTCAATAAAGACACATAAATAGGTCAAGATCTATTAAGTACTTCCATGGCAACAAAGACCAAACAACTATTAGGAATTCAACAGTGGAAAAATAGTAGGTCCCGCCATTTGATAAATTTGGGGGAATCTTTTCAATTCTTGGGGTCCAAATGTTGTGGCAGTACCACCAACTTCCAAAAACACTAGTGCAACTGTGAGATAAGGGTTCTATTCAATTGCAATCATGGCATTGCCTGCAATAAACACATCACCATCATTCCCTCCAAACCAACAATCACATATGACAAGACGATACAAAGGGGAAAGAGAGATGTGGCAGCTTAGAACAGTGACATGACGACCAACAAAGGCTAATGCCAGTTATGATTCTGTGTATGACTGTTTCACTAATAGTGTGTTAGTGCTTGCGGTTGGAGCAGTAGGTCACAGCACATAGCCAAAAGGGAAATGATTAAAGCCTTGATTTGTTGCGTCTTAAGAGGTTCCTTTCCTCTGTATCCCTCATTGTAATAGAAAACACTAGTATGCGTTTGAGTCAATAAACAAATTACAGGAATCATGTCTAAATCTCTCATCACATGTGAAATAGTAGGGTAAATCACATGCACCACATCAGTGTAAACCCATCAGACCAGAGATCCAAATACAGTATTTCACAATTTTCCAAACTAGGAACATTATTGCATTATTTTACTCTAAAATCAGGATACAAGAGAAAAGATTGCATTTACTATTTATTAGGAGGTAGAAGAATAACTACTATGCTGCCATGCTGGTAATAGACTAATAGGTCTAACCTCCACACAAAGGATGCAACCTATTCAACTGTTGAGAGGTGAAACAGTCCTTTCTAGATTTAAAAACTATTCCTTTACATCACAAGCAAGCAACCATAAGGCCTCTATGGCTCTATCCACATAAACCGCAAATGGGGCAAGTGATGATAAACAAATTGTTATTGTTACTTGAAACAATTCATTAATAGCATATACTAAGGTAAGGCTACATACCAGATAGTACTACTATCGTCTTGAGTAGTTTGAACAACAAAAATCATTGATAAAACATCTAAAAAGAAAAAAAAAATTTAAGTTCTACATAAAGCCATTGGGAACTAAATTAAAGAACAAGGAACAACGGTTTCCAATGGAAAGTCCATACTAGTAATAGTAGATCCAAAGAACAAAGAAACCTAACATCATCGGCTGTACATGAACATCTAACATTCCGTGAAAGATTGATTCATTTCTCTAGACCTAAGTTAACACCCGTGACTTCCCCCAGCAGTTAGTATTGTAAGCCTCCTTGTTGATTTCATGAATTCTCTGCTCCAAAAAGGAAAAAATGTGAAACGGATTAGTGAAACTGCAACTTCAATACTGTCACCATGTAAGAGAAATAACTAATTAAACACAAGCTAACTCAGATTTAATGCTCACCCAAAAGGTTCCTCGCCAGTACGCCTGACCTCACCAGAAGAGTTCTGGTACATAACTCGGCTCGCTAGCCCGGCCTTATCTAGACCAAACATCTGACCTAATTTATCATACAACTCTTCATACGACCCCAAATAGGATAACTCAAGGGTCCGTCCCATATCCTCAGACTCCATAAACACTTTACAGTGGCCCATGCTGGCACCAGTAGCGGTATCAGACCCATTTTGGATAATCACAGAGGAACCCGACCCAGATCCATCTGACGTGTTTCCAGAATTGTTGGATGTCGAAATTTGCTCCTCAGTTAGAATGGCTTGACCAAAAAGCACTAGCTTTGACTTGCTCAAATGTGAATCTGAGCTTAAATTTGATTTGGGGCTTGCATCCTCAGACCTTTTCAAGCCATCCGGGGTGCCTGTTGCATGAATCCCAAATTAATCATTCTATATTCAGAATTTAGAATCTTTTCTTTAAAGAAAATCTAATAATATAACAATGGAAACTACAGAAGACAAGCTATGCTCCTTAAATTCTAAAAAGTTCTAGCAATAATATATTCATTGTTACAAATTTAATTACCTAGTGTAAGCAAGCAAGAAACAGCATCACGGTCCTTGGTAGGTGTCACCATAGGTGAAGGTACTGTGAAGTGATGGGACCCACCATTAAGATGGTGGGCCATGCCATTGCTATTGAGGAGGTGGTGGGGCCCGCTGCAAGAGCGGTTAAACAGGCTGAGGTCGGGTAGAGAAATGCCGAAAGGGGCACTATGCCTGGCTCCCTGTATGCCTGTCGCTGTCGCCGCCACCTCAGGGAAGGGGAACATGGGGCCTCCATTGAAGCCTGAGGGCAAAACTGGAAATTGCCCCTCCAGTGGAATTATCCGTGGCTTCTTCCTTGGGGGCATCGGTGAGGCAGGTGAGAATGGTGTAAGGTGGATGGGAGGGATGGTGGACACCAGCTCAACCAGCCACGGGCTCACCCGCTTCACATTCTGTAGCAGATCCGGCTCATCCCATGTTACCTTAAAATTCAACCAAATGAGAAATAAGTATTTCAAAATGCACTCCACCTGAGATATCTACCTAGATGCATAATCAATGATACTTAATTCTGGGTTCCTTTAATCATTCTCTTTTGTATATATCAATGTTTTCTAATACAAATTTCAACAGGAAAAAGTAGCAATGCATTTACAACTAAATAAAGTAAACAAGTAACTAAAGAGAAACTTCAAAATACTACAAAATAAGTAATTACCTGAAGAAGCCTCCAAGGCGAGTTGGGCCAACGGACTGGATCGGCTACCTGAACAGAATTAACTGTTCCCATGAACCAACTGATTCTAGAAGAATCTTCAGTCTCAAATGCCATTTTGAATCGCATACCCGGGCACCACCCAACTCGCATCGCAGACCGCACCGATCCAGCTCTCACCACAAACTCTGGCGTGCTAGCTCTTGGATAGTATATTACCTCAAATGACCTCCCACTCACAGCCAAATTAATCGCCTCCACCACCGAATCAACTCGAATCCTCCCCTTCTCCCTCACTGGATTGCAAAAATTGCCATAGCCCGGCAACGGAGTTAAAGGGTCAGGCGCACCAATACCGCCCCTCTTTGCCCTTCGGATTCCCACATACAAGTCACCATTCTCAACCCGTAAAAAGACAATAGAATCTCCCGCCACTAGTTTCTTCTGATTAACAAAGGTGCTCCAGCCAGTAGTTAGTAAATGACGACGTGGTGTGCCTCTATAGATGTGCCTAAACTTCCAAATTTCACCATGCACATCCTTGGCAAGCACTGTCTGTACTGGCGGGTCTGCTGAGTAGTCAAGCCGAGGGAATATTGTCTCGGCGCAGTACCGAGGAACTGAGAACCCACCTCCATTGTTGGCATCAGATTGGGTTAGGGTTTTTGCAAATGAAGCAGGCTTGTCTTTCTCAAAGGATCCAAACCCATCTTCCTCTGCAATTTCTGGCTCCTCAGCCCTTATCGGGACCAGTTGAATCTTAGCGTAGACCTCGTCTGAATCAGAATCAGCTAAGTACTTGATAGACTGGACACTGCAGAGGATCAGAGGCGGGACCCGTGCTGCAGTGATAGGGAGATCAAGGTAGGTCCAGGTCCCATTAGAGGCGTGCTCCATGTATCCCTGGGGAAAGAAGTAGACTTTGCTGTGTACCAATGGCATCTGCACCATGCCACCGGCACAGGCATGCCATAGTTGCGGGTCAAGGGATTTTTCATGGTCTTTGATTGGTTGAATAGGGTCCAGTGCGTCCGCGAAAGTGATCATTTGGGAATCTAAAGAATTACTTCAGGGGAAATTGGTTATTCTAGAATTGTTTCAATGCATGCTGCAAATTTAACAGAAACTTGTGTAAATACTAAATAGTCAAGTGTGGTATAACACGGAATTGAATTTGCAACAGGGAGAAGTAGAAAAAATTAGCTTTGACTGAGACTCCTACCAAAATTTGTAATTATAAGACAGATAAAGACTTTTCAGATTTTATTGGTCAGAACTGAGTTAACACACCAAAAAATATAGAAATAATTAATTCTAAGCTACAAATTATCGTACCTTAAGTTTGCGAAAGTAAACAGCGGCTCCGAAACCCCAACAATGCGAAGAACAAAAATCGTTGAAGCTTCTCCAAATTTGCAACAAAAGTTGGGGGAAGCCCCAAAACCTTATTTAAAAAAAAAACCCCCTAAATTTACCAAAATACAAAGACTAAATGGTCCTAATGCCAAACACCAACAACCCCAGATCCCATTATTTCCCCAAAGAATCAATTTTGGTACAATTCGCGCCGTATCACTTCCAAAAATTAAAAAAATACAACCGTTATCTTCAATATTGAAGCTCAATTTCTCAAAACTCAGCACCTCGCTCCTCCTCTCTTCTTCTCCCTCCACTCTATATCTGCTCAAAAAATTTCAATAATCAAACAATCAAACACCCTCTCCCTCTCTCTAACTTCTCTTTTTGAAAAATCTCTCTCTAATAACTCACCTCTCCCTCCCTCTCTCTCTCTCTCTCTCTGACTAAAATCTCAGTGGTTAATTGCTCTGTTGGGCTATTAGTAACACGCCAATGAGAAGAGAAGAGCGACCAAAAAGAGAAGAGGGGTGAAACAGATAAACAGTTAATTCATGGGATATTTGCTCATTAAATAAGCGCAGTAGTGGCAGTGGAAAGCATGAGAGCCGGATCCGGTGTTATTGTGAAACAGGAAACACAGGTCGTGTTTACAAAACCTGACACGTGTTAGGTAAGTGGGATCATCAAACCCCTTGGGATTTGATGTCGGACCATTTCTCTTTCTCCAATACTCCCCTACAAATGGTTCATAAAGTGACATCTTCGGAAAGAGCCCTTCCAATTTTACTAATTTTATTTTGTAATGTCATTCCATCCATCCAGTAGAAAAGTGGGCCGTTGATGCTATCTAGTGTCTGAAAGAAACTACCAAGTAGAGCTGTCAAACGTATTATGAAAGCGGAAACAGAGATTTTAGTTTCTGTTCTGTTTCGGTAACATAATAAAATTTTTATTTCGTTTTCATTCCGTTCCGTCAATCGAAATAGATTTATATTCCGTTTAATATTTTGTCCTTTATTTTTTTTTATTTCAGCCTATTTTCATGTTTCGTTTAATGTTCCGTTCATTTCCTTTATTTTCGTTTCCGTTCTTTTTTCATAAACGAAACTGGTTTTTTCTTTCGTTTGGCGTTCTGTTTGAATGGAACGGAACGTCCGAAACGGTATGAAATTGACTAGTTTACTACCAAGTGAATTCTTTCTTTGTCTTTTGAATATTTAAGTTCACATAAAATCCGTTAGAAATGAAAGTACATACATTCATTGCATTGTAATTTAAAAAAAAAAACGCAATGTTCAAAATATAAGCTTGCAACAAAGCTAATCATTTTCGTGATTACAATAGGAAACTAACTGCAAATTGTAGTTATTAAATTTATTTATGATAAGTAAAAATATTATATAATAAACGCTATGGTGTGATATGTATGGAGTTCTTTTTTAATTGGAGGTACAGAACATGTTTTGACATGTTATTTTCATGAGGATACCGGTTATTCGCTGAAAGAAAAAGATAAGAGGATGCTATACGGATGTTTCTGTTAAATACACACTTGTTTTAATCAAAACGAACACTCGCTCAAGGTAAAATTAGGGGTGAGCAAAAAGCTCGTAACTCGTGAGTTACTCGAACTCGACTCGTGAAAAGCTCAGTTATAACTCGAGCTAAAAAAACTCGAATTGGTATAACTCGAGTTGAACCAATTCGATTAATCAACAAGTTGAGTTTGAGTTAGGCTCAACTCAACTCGTTGACTAGTGAGCTGACTCGTAACGTAATAAATTTAAATTTTTTTAAGGTTACAACATGATCTATGAGTGTTAATATTGAGTTTCAAGACATATTTTGCTTCAAATCAATGGAAAAGAATAAAATTGATAATAAATTTTATTTGTTATATTATTGTATATAGTAATTACTTTAATTTTGAAATAATATATAAATTAAAAAATGAAAATTTGAAGTAAACATATTGATGTCAAGTTGGCTCGTGACTCGTGAGCCAATTCGAGTTAGAGACGAGTTGACTTTGAGCTAACTTAAAAAACTAGAAAGTATTTCCAACTCGAGTCGAACTAACTCGAGTTATAGACGAGTTAAGTTTGAGTTGGCCCCAACTCGCTCAAACTCGGCTCTTATACAGCCCTAGGTAAAATACATATATTATTGTAAGTGAAAGCGCGATGTTTGTTTTGGAAGGTGAGGACACTCAGGCGCACTATAATAATTTTTGCAATAGATAATCTGAATAGTTTGGTATTGCAACATGATATATGCTGTCCAAATTTAAAAATTCTTCATAGGATCCATCATAAAATCTTACAAAATCCCTATGAGACACGTTCCATCTTTTATTTTGGACGGAGTATGTATGTGCTACTTATCCTCATCTGAATTATGAGATTATATATGTTCTTAAAATGTAAACAATGATTAAACATTTTAGTATCAAATATGAAGCAGCATGTACCAATCGTGACTCTAAATATCAAACAAAGGACACTTTTAATCAAGGAGTATATAATTTTTGAGCTAGGAAGTGGGAGTAGGAAGTTAGGATAGAAAAGAAGCCCACGAGGATATTCTTTTTATTTCTTGTAATTTTGTTGGATCCAATAACATAGAAATTTCAACTAAACGGGTGCGTTTGGATCGTTGGAAGAAAAAAGAAGAAGAAAAAAATTGTAAACAATCCAAACTCTTCACAAAGTTACACACTTCCCAATATTTCTTCCCACTTCTTCCCTTCTTCCCTTCTTCCCACACCTATCCAAACGCACCCAACAATACTAACTTCGTTTAGTTTGATCAAAAAATTTCTAGTAAAATTAAACCCCATTTAAAAAAAAAAATAATTTTAATCAGAAGCTTAGTCTTTTATCTCTAAAAACAAACAACTATATATATTATTTCCTAGATAGCCTCTATCTAGAGTTTCTTAAAAAAAAACTATATTATTGTTCCAAAATTGCAATTTTTCGAACACATCATATTGAACAGTCTTAAATGTACTTTTATTATAGCTCTTTTGGTACAACTGTAGATACACGTAACCAGATTCACATATTTCAAGTTAACATAGATTCAACTTTTATTATAAAAGCGTATATCATTGTCGTTAATTAATTCGTTGCTTCAGCGGTTCTTAACGGTCCCTGTCAAGCTTTCAAAAAAAAAAAAAAACAACCGAGTGACATTGTATTTTTAAATATACCCTTAACATAATATTTAAAACAAAAAAATTACTCATTGAGAGCATATCATATAGCAAAAACATCTATAGTGTCGTTTTAATATCAAACAAAACTACTGAGATACAATATGTATGCTATCTTAACACATTAAGGTCCTGATCAAAATGGTTTTTACACGAAATTTCATTTCAATCCATTGATTTCACATGGGCTCCGTTTGGATGGGTGCAGGAATAAGTGAATAGATTCTTCGTACTCTCAAATTTATTATAAACAATCCAAACTATTCACAAAGTTACACACTTTCCAATACTTCTTTCTTTATTCATCTTATTCCCACACCATCCAAACGGAGATTCGTTGAATCTAATAATATGAGAATTCCAACCAAAATGACACCGAATTTATTCTTTTTTATCACGAATTTTTCAACGAAAAGAAATCACATTTTAAAAAATAAGATTTTGATGAGGGCCTAAATTAAATTAAATTAAGGCTAACTAGAACTATAATCCATCAAGATTCCAATATTTGGTCATGATTAATTAACAAGAACCAAAAAGGTCGTACCAAAGCTTCAAAAAAAATTATGGAGGTAAAAGAACAAGATAATACTACAGCTAAATAAAAAATCATGGAGAAAAATAAGTTGAGATATCCCAAGGATACACCACAATTTTGTACGCTCATGAGTGCACCTATCAGAATCAAGCAAGCCAAGCAAGTTGTTACAATCCTGTCAAATACGCACTTGAGTTTTCGCTATCTCCACCATTTGAAAAGATGACCCCATTTTTGTTTTCTCCTGTAATTTTGAAAGAGAATGGTTTCCATCATCTCTAAATTCAGAATAGATGACCCTATCCTTTTCTCTTTTTCGCCTTTTTTCCCCTCATATAGGACTATTACTATATTAGACAATTTCATTGGGCGAAATTGACGGTGTTTTGAAAATTGTACCAGATACCGGAAAATTCTGTTCATACTAGGAACCGGAACAACGACCAAAACAGCGTATCCAGTATTCTGAGAGTAAATACCGGACAATTTCGAAAAATACTGAAAAACATTGGATTTCGTCCACCTAACCGGTAGCTGGAAATTGATGATTATTTGATTGCGCCAAAAAAGAAAATTGTCGCGGCTAGCTGTTTTCAATTTTTTTTTTCTAAATACTTAATAGCAGCAGCTATCAACTATTTGAAAAACTGAAAAAGAAATTTGAAATTTCTAGCTGCGATTTTGAGGGTAGAATTCTCCATTTTTAAATGTTTCTCAGGTAAAGTCTTGTATAGAATTTATCCTTTAAACGACAGAAGTCAGGCTGGCCGACATAGAAAGTTCTTTTGCGAAGTAATGTGATGCGAGTCAAACCAATCAGCGAAGCTTAAAGCAAATTAAGTTTTAAAATCCTTTTCAAGTTCTTCCATAAAATGACTGAATAGTAGTCTCTCGCTAGTGTCTTAAGAAGCTTGAAGTTTCAAAATAGTCCTTTCAGTTTTCAAATTTAGGAATAAAAGATTTATCTTCCCAATAGTTTCAACAGAGTGTGCCTTGAAACATGAACTCCGTACTTAATATCCTCTCCCTCTCTCTCTCTTTTATTACAGTTTTATATTTTAATTTAGTAATAAAATTTTATAATTTTCACCATTTCTAAATATAAATTTCAAGTTCTCATATTTTTCTGTATTGCTTACAAAATTTGATATTCCAACAAAGCACAGTTAACAATTATTGCCATTTTCAAAATTTGATGCGCAAAATATTAAATTTCCATCTCGAACTTTTAACATTTGTCATACATGCCCTGACTAGAACACAAAATTGACGAACGTAATTGCCTACTCTGCGACATATGGGACAAAGAATTGGAGATTTTCTTTGTTTCACCAGAGAAATATGCAATATTGATATTCTGGAATGATAAACTTCAAGCTTTAGATTAGACGGATAAATGCAGCGATCATTTTATTTTTTTGGAGGGCCAACTTTCTAATTATGATGTTTTAAGAAGGTAATTGCGAGTATTTTGTATTTTAGAAGAATAAGTATGACTATTTTAAGTTTTGAGAAAGATATATATAATTTAGTTTTCGATATTCATGAAATTTCATCATATTTGTAAATTATACAATTAAACTTCATTAAATAGATTAAAAAATCATTAAAATTGGAATTATGAAGACCATAAAATTGAATTATCTAGAATTTGTATTGAATTGTGTTGAATGATTAAACTAATAAATTTGCCTTTTGAAGTATGCAAATGGAAAAAAATAGATTGGGAACGCAAATTTATGCGGGAGTACAAATTATATCATTGGAAATTATAGATAATTGAGAAGTAAATGCAAGGAAATGTAGATAGAATAAAACGAAAAAAAAAACTTTGGAACCCTTTTACTTCAATGAAATTTTAAAGTATTTTAATTTGGTTTTTCAATAGGAGTCACAAAATTTGATTAAAACCTTGTTTTGATAGATAAGCATATTTCATGTGGATATATGTACATATATGTTTTTTGAGATTGGCTAAAGTATACTCCAGCATACAAATAGTCCGTATGCTAGAGTCGTTTCTCAAATCTAAAATACATACAGTCGATTCGAATCTTTCAAATTGTTCTCTATATTGAAATTCCTAGGAAACTAAAATTTATATTTTTTTTCAAATTTTTTTGCTATATATTATGCTATTTTAAAAAAACACTATAAAGGAGTTGTAAATGAGTATTTCTTACCCTCCAATTTGAAAATAGCATAATATATAGCAAAAAATTCGAAAAAATATAAAATTTGGTCTTGAAGGATATTTTTACATGGAGAATAACTTGAACTGTTTGGATCGACTGTTTAAATTTTAAATTTTGAGAAACGACTCTAGCATACGGGTTTGATCCGTATGGTGGAGTATACTTTAGTCAATCTCTATATGTTTTTTCTTACTATCAAATTTGGAGCATTATAGGCTCCGTTTGGATGGCTTCTTCCCGGAATAAGGAATAACCACTTTTTACCAATAAATTTATTTCTAACCATCCAAACTCTTCACAAAAATTACACACTTCCCGATAAACTTACCCCTTCCCAATAAATTTCTTCCCTTCTTCCTTCTTCCTACCTTATTCTCAACGCATCCAAACGGAGCCATAAGAAATAAGCGTTGCCATATTGAATATCTTTATGATAATTCGCAGGTAGAGTGGTTGGTAGGAAACTAGAAGTCAAATAAACTTTGCTGATCTTTTCAAACTAAAAAAAGAAAATTTACAATTTACTGATTTGTTAGGGGGGAAAAAAAGAAAGAAAACATGTTAAACTTAGGACTTTTCAAACTATAAAAAAATACTAATAACTTTCTTACAAATTATTTTATATATCATTTTCTCCTTTGCTTCAATTAGACGATTTCATGTTATAAAACAGTGAACTAATAAATGTACGTTGAATGATAACTTTCCCGAATGAACAGACCTTTCAATAGTGACTTGTCAACTGTAGTCAAGTATTTAAAGACATTTATTTTAGTGCACAACAATACATAAAACGATCTAAAGCCAAATGCTGAATAATGTAATTATCCTCATTTTTTTGAAATGCTTAACTAATAGATAGCACTACTTTTCTTCGTCTTATTATATACGGAGTACATAATACTAGTCTCTGTGTTCAAACTACACGATTTTCAAATCAGGTTACATTGGTGTAAGACACGTATACGGCAACTGTCTTTTCAATTTGACTTCTACGCTTGATCAAACCTTATTTCTGGATTATTAATCAAAGATTTCATAACATATTAATATACCACTAAAGTTACAAAGTTTTAAACCGTGTGGGCCGCAATAAATACTTAAGCACCATTTTTATGAAATACAGAGGGAGAAGTGCTCATTAATTGGTGACAGTTTAGAATAAAACAATTTCAAACCTGACATCTTCATTATTCTTTTACCTATTTTTCTGTTCTTACATAGCTTGTAATATTTTCAAACACACAACAAACTAACACGCTAAAATCTCTTTAATTTGGAAAATATTCCATTATGTCTTGGTCTCTTCTCTAGCAAGGATCAAACGAGTTTCAGATGTCCTATGGCAGATTGAAAACTACATCGTGTAACGAGTCATTGAGAGCTCTACTGAATTAAGAAAACCTGATACAAGATACAAAGGACCCACATGTCAGCGACCCATCATAATACCAGCTAAAGAGAATCTTGTCTTGTCAATTTTTGGTCTTCTGTTTGAGCCGCGCTCACCTATGACTACGACAGAGTGACTTATCCAGAAAACAATAACAATGACAAATGTCAACAATAATGCTATGTCGGTTGAATATTTGCGTGTGATTATTGCAAGTTAAACCCTTAACTGAAAAATTTATATCAAATTACCTAATATTTTATTGTGTCACAGAACAACCCTTAGGTGTTTTATTACAGGGTCTTAAATGAAAATTTGAAGGATTTTGTGCCACTTTTCCTATATTGATATTTATTTTTTTATACTAATATAATTTTGATATATATTTTTTTGTGTTACTACTACTAATCCTATTTTGATATTTACTTGAGTCACTATCATGCATGGATCTTTCAAGAGAACTTTTGGGAAAAAATGAAAATGAGTAGAAGACACAAATTAATTCGATGTGACTCTTTATGTTTGATTCTAACTGCGTGGATATCTAATCCTAAAAGATTGGCCAACACTTTTGCCTCGCATCGCAATAAAATTTTATTTTGGAAAGTAAAATAAATTTATACATATTAAATTTTATTCACCAAGTGTGCATTTAGTCGACTGAGAAGAGATATTTATTCTAGCTGAAAATAAATATGTGGCTTCGAAAATTCAAATTATATCCCCAGCATGAAAAGAAAGAGAAAATGTTATTGAATGGAAGCATGAAACACAACTGTTCACTTGTTCTTAAATGAGTAAGGTTCCGGTGCCACACTTTTTTTGTGTCATAAATGCCGCACTTTGCCTTTTATTTTAAATTTAAAATTTTTTAAATATAATCGTCTGATCTGAACCGCTGATTTTGTTAATTTTAACAATGAATGCGTTGTCGTAAATATTTATAATTTTTTAAATTTATTTGATACTTGATTAAGAGTTTGAAAAATGGACATATTAGAATTAATCTATTTTAGTTATTTTGATTCGTTCGTTTTTTATCTTTTGATCAAACCTCAAATAAACTTCAAAAATTATAAAATTTTATGACTACGCATCCGTCATTAAAATGAACAAGATTAATAGTTTGAATTAGATTATTATATTTAATTTTTTTAATTTAAAATAAAAAAAAGTAAAATAAGACATTTGTGGCACCAATACCTTACTCTTTTTAGAATGCCGTTACCCGTTAGATGATTGAACCTTTTCATTTTATTATGTGTAATTGTGTGGTATAAGAATAAGCCACGATTAACCATATTCTTCAACCATAGGCATATTTATTAAAAAAATAAAAACTCGTGAGTTATTGAATAACACAAACAAAGAGAGATAAATGAAATCAGAAGTTACTAAATTGAGATGATATTACCTAAAAAATAATCACTAAATCAATATGATATGGCATAGGCAAAAAGGCAAAAAAATAAAAAAGAGTATTTGGTCTTATAGCTTAAAAATAAAACAAAATATCTTAATTAAAAGTTTCGAGTTCCAATTTTAGTTCGAAATCTAGTTATTATTGAGAAGATGCTTGATCCTATATTATTTATCTAAAGAATAATTTACAAATTAATTATAGAGATGCTTTCAAAGAAAAATAACATACCAATTCAACATCGGATGCCATATATGGACAAAAAAATTCTACGTCCAAAGTCCTTGCCTCTCCATCATCAATTGTGCACTTGCACATCAAGAGCAACCTAATTTTGACAGAGTAATGATAGAATATATAATATTTTGAAGACTAGTTCGACGAAATTGCAATTTAAAAACTTCATATGACGCAGACTAGAATATGCAAAACTTAGGACATATATTATATCAATCAATATCAAAAGATAATTGCAAATTAACAATTCATCAAGAATATTGCTACAGTCATAGCATGTTGCGTGATTGGTCTGAAAGGAATGACCACTGTAGCCTTGTTCTCTTGCTTAAGTAACGCTTAGCTGGCCTCTAATAAAATATTTATTTTCTCCTTACTTCACTATTCTACTTTATCTCTCACGTTTTTGTTTCGTACTTTCGTTGATTGACAGAAAATTGTTTGTTGATTCGACCCAAAAAAAATAATAATAATCGTCTCCATGACAGGATAATTTTTTTTTCCCGATTTATGAGTTATATTGCATATTTGCATGCATCAATATCGGAGTCAAGCAAACATAATATGCAGTTGATGTGAGCGATATTAACTCTTCAGGGTGCTTTGGATCGTTGGAAGAAAGAAGAAGAAGAAGGAAGAAGAAGAAAAAAAATTATAAATAATTCAAACTCTTCACAAAGTTACACACTTCTCAATATTTCTTTTCTTCTTTTCTTCTTCCTACACCTATCCAAACGCACCCTAAGTAAAAAACTAAAAATCTTTTGTGTTCCAGTCCTCCCATGAAATATTGAAGAAATTTTTTTTTTTTGTTGATTAATACTTTGCTAAGTTCTTACTCTAGACGCTTTCTCCGTCTCCACGTCGGCTGAAATTCTGCCAGATCAATCATGTTATTTACCGTTTATACATTTTTAGCCTTTCAAAAAAACTGTATTTATTTTTACACAGTTTTCGTCGTTGATGCAAATTCTTTCATCAAAAAATGTCTCATTTTAAAATAGGACTTTCTTTTATTTTTATTTTTTTTTTGTCTGGAGCTAAACTCAAAGAACAATCAATTTTAAAAAATTTTAAAAATGAAATCAAGTAATTTGTATAAAGTAATTAAATAAAATCAAACTTGAGCAAGTTTGGATTTATCGATGGGTTACGCCTTCAAAATTAATTGTCCCCTGTGTGGATATCATATTTTTAAAAGAGTTAATATCTTAAATTCAGTTTCCTGATACCGCCGAAATATATAAAAATAATATTTTGATAGAATTTTAGAAAAGGAGAACTGTTTAGAATTCATTTTTAAAACTTCTTCTTCTTTACGGCCTGTTTGTATGGATGCAGGAATAAGAGAATAGATTATTCTTACTCCTAAATTTAATATAAATAATCCAAACTCTTTACAAAATTACACACTTCCCAATACTTCTTCTCTTATTCATCTTATTTCCACACCATCCAAATGGAGAAATAGAGAGATCTGTATTATTTTTTTTTCTCTATTATGCTCTTTTTTTTTATATTGTTAAGAGATGTGGATAATAATCTTTGGAATATGCGTGGGATCATTCTCAATATGTATACATTATTAATTTTATTATACAACTGTAGTTATAAAAATCAAGACGGACCAAAAAATGAAACTGACGCACCCGTTAATTGTGACAACTTGACTTATTTATTGGAAATATATAAGTAGAATAAATAATTTGAAGCCTTGTAGAAACTTTATAGGTGTGGGAAGAAGGGAAGAAGTATTGGGAAGTGTGTAACTTTGTGAAGAGTTTGGATTGTTTATAATTTTTTTTCTTCCTTTCTTCCTTCTTCTACTTCTTCTCAACCATCCAAACGAAGGCATAAATAATAATATAGCCAACAGGCAATTTATGTGCATCTAGGAGTTCAACATTCCCTGTATGCATTTTATATATAGAAATGAAAATGCGTAGGACAATATCCGTTTCCAGTGTGAAGATCTAATACAACGTTATATATTCTTTAGGAACGAGAAGTGTACTGTAAAATTTTCACAGAAATATTATATAAAAAATATTCTCCATTTATAATAATTATTTGTGAAAAAAATTTAGCTTGTAGTTTAGTAACAAATAGCAATAATATAAATTGAATGGAGTTCGTTTCGAACCTCGGTGGAGGCCAATTCCTTGTGAATTTTAATTTTGAATAAAATTGGAAGACTTTGATCTTCTCCTTTCTTTAAAAAGAAAAAAAAAATATAGAGAAGGAAAAAAGTGAGAGGCATTTTTAATCAATCCTCCGACAAGGAATACATGACTAGTTTGAATAAGTATATTCAACAAATGACAGAACCAAATTCAACTTATATGCTTAAAATATTAATAGAGACAGAAATATATATGTACTAGCTTTAGATAAACCAAAGCTATCGTTTTCTATATATTTTGGGTGAATGTTTCATTTCAGCATCTGCAGTTATTCATAATCATATTACTGTACAAATTATTATAGAATTTCCCGTATTGTTATAATTTTAATTTCACGGAGTAAATATAGTGACCCATGCAATACTAACATGAATTGAGTAGGATCCTATTAATGATTTGGTGTGAAACAGCGTGGATTATCTTTTTTAAATTTAAATTAATACGTATAAAATCATTGAAAATGAAAACATTTTATATCATTTCAGTAGTATGCACAAAAATTATGATAGGATGCCGACTTCATTTCAGTTGTCATCAAGAGATCGAAGAACGAACAACAAACTGGTGTTGTAATATCAGGATTTTGCCGGCAAAAAAGTATCATTTATGTGCCGAAATTGATTTTTTTTAAAAAAAAAAACGCTAAAGGCATGCATAATTTAAACAACATGATTGACTGCATCGCTTTAAGCCTTTAAGTGCTGTATTGTACCTTTGACTACTGCAAACAAAATAATTTTGTGAATGAAGAGAGGAGTGATATATGAACTATCCAATCAAAATTAGCGAAGATAAAACAAAATCAAATGGTTAATTAAAGATATATAATTTGACGTGGCTAAAATCTGGAAGGTTTTTATCCTCTTAACATATTGTTGATTTGGCACGTTAATTTCATTAGCTCATGATACAAACCAAAATAAAGTCAACATGTAACATGTTGCAATTTTCACATGCATATAGCGTGTCGTCTACATAAAATACTCATGAAATTTTTTTGTTAATAAAAGTAACTTCATTATATTATTTGATATTTATTTAGTTCTATTACTGCCTTTTCGATACCCCAGTTATCCACTTATTTCTGCTTAAAAAGAATCTTTGTTAAAACCAAATAGACCAAAAACAAAATCATATTATAATGTGGAACAAAGTAACATCATATAAAGTATAATAATAATTTAATAAAGGCGTATAATTTAAGAAAGACGGTGATCTGTTTTTTTTTTCCTCCTACTTGTTGCTCTTTCTTTAATCAATGTCTTCGAGACTTCGAGTTGCTGTCAAAAAAAGAAAAAAAGATATGTCATTGAATTCGCACAAATATCCAGGTTTCAACTCCATTTACTTTGCGTGTTGGGAAAACACTTCAGGCCTGAAATTTTTTTATTTTATTACTTTTTAATATGCCCGTACAGGCCTGTAGATCTGTTGTACAGTTGATTGTCCAAAAAAAAAAAAAAAAAAAAATGTTCTGCAGTTCAGATACTTTGCTCGTATGATGACACAAACAGGGGAGACAAACCGGCAATATATGTTCTCTCTATTGTTTTGAGTTAAAATCTTCAATTGTCGGATAAGAACATGAGATAAGATCATAAAAATTCAATCGACGTTACGTTCCCATTGCTCAGTGAGAAATGACAATTCAAGTATTAAAATATGCGACCAAATATTTGTCGGGACATATTCACGATTATATTTTCTTAAGTTAGTTGCAAGCATATTTTTAAAATAGCGACTAGTGGCCGTTGTAAATTTGTAATGTTTTATTTATAATCCCTTGAATAGAATTTTGTCGACGGTTGTGTGTATATTTCTCTGTTTATAAACTGCCGATATTTATATACAAATTTGTATTTTAAAGTGCATAAACTAAGGGTCCAAAATAATTGCAAGTTTCAGTTCGACGACACTAAGGGTGTGTTTGGATGAGCATGGAATAAGGAATAAGAATAAGGAATTTCGGTATGCGTGCTTATCCAAATTCTTTATTCTTATACCATGGTTTTGTTAGTATAGGAATAAGGGCCCAAATTTCTTATTCTTGTGTTGTTTGGGTTGCACAAGAATAAGAATAAGCACGCATACCGAAATTTCTTATTCTTATTCTTTATTCTAAACTTATCCAAACACACCCTAACAATTTTAGAGGTCAACTGATAATGTTCTGTTCAATGGTTTTTTATATTGTAAAATAAGATGAAAGACCAAAGAAAAGTAAACATAGTACCATTTATATCTTAAACAAAATCATGGCAGTGTATATAAAATATGGTCATTTACTGGCACGCATGTACTTATCCTTTTATTTGGTAAACATTTTATGAAATGCAACTAGCAATAAGTAATGTTTAATTCGTGCCTTTTACAAGCCACAATTTTCAAAATTGTGCAGGCTATAAGGTCTTCTATTGAAACTAGCATAATGCATCCAATGTTGTTTAAAGAAAAGAATCTGTCTACGCAATCTAATTTATACATATTTTTGCTAAATGTGTCTTCGGACATCACAAGTTAGTGGATAGCTGACAAACAAATGGCTCACACTCATGTAAAAATAACATTTGTTTAGAAAGCACTGCATGCCTCGATTGAAAAAGTAATGGATGTCATGGAGAATTTTTCTGCTGCAACGAGGATTCACCCCCACACAAAAAAAATAATAATAAATAAATAAATAAAGCCTATTGGCAAGAAGGCAAGAAAGGGAAAAAAAAAACAGTTCTTAAAAATCAAAATTCAATGATCGGATCTTATTTATACTATTCTTTTTACATTTTGAAAAAATTTAGATAATTTAATTTTGTTTCGATGAATATTAGAAGTTCTACGGTTCATCCTCGGGCACAGGAGCGAAGCTATGGACCCACCTCAAAAAAAAATTACATGATATTACACTTATTTGTAATTAAAAAAACCACAAGAAATTATGGTCCCATCTAAAAAATTTGAAGGACCCAGTCGGACATATCGTGTTTGATTTGAATTGCATGACAACGCCTAAAAAATTACATAAGGATTGATCGAGGTGTAAACCTAGGTCAAACAAAAATAATCTTATTTACTCGACTAGACGTTCGTAGTAAAGCAAAGGTGTCGATCCCACAGAGATGGTGATGAATACTAATTCTTATTGGTTCGCTAAAGCTAGACGATAAAAAAGAGAAAAGAAGTTGTGTCACAATCCGAATAAATGAAGAGAAATAAAGGAATGCAATTGCAAGTATGAAAATAATGCAAAACAATGCGAGTAAATATTTTTGGGGTTTTTTAACGGTTTAATATATGATGCAAAAAGTGCCTTAGGCTGTGCTCCACAACCAAAATTTAGAGGATTAGATTGGGGGAGGGGGAGTAAGCGCTCTGGGTTACTTGCTCCAGAACTTTGATTGAGAGGGAGATAGGATGAGCGGAGGTGCGAATTTAATCTTGAAGTCTTCAATTTCAGTCCCCCCAAAATCGGGGTGACACCTTGGATGAACTATCGTGAATCCATTAAAATATTATTAAACAAAGCCCACTTCATCTCTACCGTTGCTTTTCAAAGGAATAATATAACAACTTAATCCAGTCTCACCTACGCTTTTGGAGCGAGTAAATCTCTATCTTCATCTCTCCTTCCATCATCTACCTTTATTTAATCTACCCTCCCTCAGCTCTATTGAAAGCGGAGCACAGCCTTAGGGTTCGATTTCACTTAGGTTTGGTCGCAGGGTTGCAAAACATACCACTTTCATGTCTCTGTTTCACCAATCCGGTCTAGATTCCACTGTGTGAATGCTGTGATTTACTCAATTGCTGATTTATTCAAGTCAAGGGTCCATCTAGCCATACCTAAACTCCCTAACCCTTTGCTGTCACTTATTGGGTACGGTATTTGGTATAGAACCTAGTGTTAACCCTCATCGAATGCATTGCACCCTCAACTTTCGTTTGCCGGTGGACCTATTCGAGTTTACAATTGGTTTTCTGCGAGATATCTAACTTAGACTTTCGCCTAATTAGAAGTGTTTACTTTTGGTTACTAACTAGTCGACTTTTGCCATTGACCTACCTCGAAATACTAGTGAAAGGTTCAGTTATTATAATGAGTTGATGTCTCAAACAAGTGCGGCCGTACACAAGCAGAGCCACACAAGTAATATTAAACACAAAACACGAGCAAATCAATAAAACTCCCAAAGGTAATTGACTTCTTCCATCAACCAAAAGAGTAAATCAAGCAAACTAAACCCTAAACTACATCTACCCCTAAAGCAAGAAGTTTAGCCTAACATACTAATAAAATCCATGCAAATAACAATAGATGAACAAGAACAAATCAAAGAAAAGAGAAAAATCATGAGATACAACCAATTAGCCAAATTCTCAAAACCCGTCTCCACCGGCATCGCGCTAGGACTCCTTGAGACCTTGGAACTCGTTGTAACAGCATGGTTGAGCCTCCAAGTCGCACCCCCTCCTGCCTTAGTCGCCAAAGATGAGAGAATCGCCTCTCTCCCTCTGCCCATGGGCAGAGAGAGAGCAAAAACCAGATCTGGATCTGAGGAGAGAGAGATATATCGCAAAAACCAGATCTGGATCTGAGGAGAGAGAGATATATCGCTTGGGAATGAAAGATATCTCCCTTCTATACTTGGAGCACGCCCAAATACCTCCCTTCTGCCTGCCTGGACGTGCTAGGCCACTTTCCATAAGGAGAAAACGCCATAAAGAGCCTTTCCAAAAGAGAAATTGCTTTCAAATCCCGACCAGAAACTTCTAGATATAGCAATCCGGACCGGATTGTTCCCACTGGTTTGTTGTTGCACAAAGATCCGGTCCGAATTACATCTAACCCGGACCGAATTGCTGAGGTAGACTGTGGATTGATTGGCTTTGTGCGTAAGCCGTGCATTGGGTTGAGTCGAGACTTGATCTAGGCTAGGAATGAGTCGTCTAGCCATCGAATTTGTCGTTTCCTTGCCATTTTCCAAGATTTTCTATAAAGACAAAACAAAACACGACGGCAGTGCCAAATCTAACAGACAAACAGAAGAATAAGATAAAATCATGGTTTTAGTCACAATTTCGATGTAAAGTCTGGTCAAAATAACGATATAAATATGAGATATCAAGGATCCATGTAGCATTTGTTCCTTACTAATTGTCTTCTTCCTTACTCTCGATGAATCTTATTATTAGGACAAAACTTAGAATAAAATAGAATATTTGGGTGAATAATTATTTTTAGCATATATATCCTAGCGCGAATCTCGTGTATTGCGTGATTCGTCTATATAATATTTTGTGAACTTTAGGACATTATAAACAAAAGTTACCACACAAGATCATAAATACAATTCGGATATTATATGAAAGCTGTCACTAAAAATACTAAATACTGTTCATGTCAAAAAAATTCCAAGCACCACAAAAGTTAAAAAATATTATGTTTTGAATAGTGGCCGAACTTCTCTGTATACCTTCCATTTTTATATATCTATAATCTAGAAAAATAAGTGTTCAATGAGATTTCTAATGAACCTATTTTGCTAAATTACGAGAAAAATAGAAATTCATAGAAAATTGTTGTACTTTTTTTTATTGTCGTGACTAAATAATTATACATTTTAGATTTTCTATTGTTATTATAATATATATTTGATTTCTCGTGAATTTTTTGTGTAACATTGTTGTTAGAGTTGTTTATTAAAAAAATATTATTATATTATATTTATATTAAAGGTTACATTATACATATATAAAACTTGGTTGGCATGAGAAAAATTATATGAGTAAATCGCGCGATGCATGAGATTCGCTCTAGTCATATATATGTTTTCGGTGAAAAAATTTTACGGACCCTGCTGACACGAAATTCTAGTTTCGCCTCTGCTCGGACATAGTTTATGATTTTTTTCATGCTATTTACTTTAATTAAAAATATTCGAAATAATACACTAATACAGGCATGTCATGGAACATGGATCGCATCTAATAGATTCATTTTATTATTTAAATTAATTTTTTTATTGCATTCAAAACCTAAAAAGCGTGGGCAAGCGGTAAAAAGCAAAAATAAATAAATAAAATAAAATAAAAATTAAACCCCTCGTGGAAAATTTATAAAGCTCTTAAACACAATTTACATTTTGGTTCTAATGGTTCTTATTTCATGATTTATATTTTTCACTTTGCTATTTTTCTCGCGCAAATTTGGATTGTTTAAACGCATGGAGTTTTGTGCTAATATGAACTTTGATTTGTTTGAATGGTTCAAATCTATGCTGGGACCATTCCGACAAGGATAAACTTTCAACGTATTAAAGATAACATAATAAAGGATAAAGAATTAGGTATGAATAATTAGTGACTTTGTCATTTTCATTAAGAAAAACAGACTACATTATCATCAAAAGCTGAAGAAGAATAAAATATGTACACTTTGAACTATGTCTTTCTAATAAAATGACTTTTTAGATTGAAAAAATAGAAAGTGATATTTTGGTGTTCTTTCTAAAAAAAACAATATAGAACACAAACATTTTAAATGTTCTAATCGAAGAAATAAATATCAGTTTTAAAGTTTTATTTAAGAATACACTTTGACCCATATAGCTATCAAATTCAGAGGTTTGGCTGACATGAATCAGGATGGGCACACTACACAATGACGCATATGAGGACCTGTTGAACCAGGTGGCGTTTTATTTCGGTTAATGTTTTATTCCATTTTGTTTTATGTGTGTTGAACTGTTGATATCAATTATTAGGAAAGTTTTGTCGTAAATTAAATTTTATAAACGGGGTTTAAATTTGCAATTATTTAAAATTATAAATAGAGATAAATGAAAATTCCGATATAAAATTTCTGTTCATCGTAGACAGAAGGATTATTTTTTGTTGTTTGTAGGAATGCCCAATGGAGCTTTGTTGGATGTCTTCTAATAGTTAGATGTAAGAAGTTAGATCTTTTCTTAAGAAAGTTTTGGTTCAACCAAAAAAAAAAAAGATAAAAAATATAACAACATATACTTCCTAAGAATAACATAGATGAAATTCTGAATTAAACATTAAATATAACAAGATAATAATTTCACTAATAATATTATATTAGAATTACATATATACATAAAATTCTGAGCACAAGTCAGCCAGGTTGAATTGTAGTCGACGTACTTTACAAACTCGTATTTAAAATTTATTTATAGAATTAAACAAACTAATTCATGCATACAACCAATGATCAATCAACGCGCCTTTTTTCCAAAAACAAAAGCATCTGGGCACCGTTTGGATATAGGAAGAAGGAAGAAGAAAGAAGGAAGAAAAAAATTATAAACAATTCAAACTCTTCACAAAGTTACACATTTCCCAATACTTCTTCCCATTTCTTTCTTTCTTTCCTTCTTCCCACACCTATCCAAACGGAGCCCTGAAGAAGAGATGCCATCCTATTTTTTTTTTGCCAAAGAGTTCATACAAGAGAAATCTAAACAAAAAGAAGATACCAAACCAATGCTATATGAAACATATCATGGCATCTAAACATATTAAATCCCCTCCAATAATTATTTGCTAAAATACAAAGCACAAAAATGTGATCAACCAATCAACGCGCCTAATTGCACTATCACCATTTGGAATTTTGGATCCATTAAATAACAGATCGGGTGTGAAAATATCCGTTTGGATCCGCTACGAACAATAAAGGCAATGGGATCCACAAGTCCGTCTGTACTCTCTTGACAGCTAGGAGACAAGACGTCAGCCACAGTGCGGGGATACAGTGTTGACGTGTCACGGGTTGGAATGTAGCGCGATTTTTGTTATGACGTGGCACATCTTGATTGGGTGTGGAGTCACGCGCGTGTGGGGAAGGAATTTTGTCGCGAACCCTAGTAACGACAACAGAGAGGTTTCTGTAGATTGGGACCCACCATAGTTACAGCGTGGGGCCCATCTCGAATCAATGTCGGTTGCTAATTTATGTATTTGTAGACTTTCTTAAATCTTTTTGGTTCCGTCCGTTTATTTTTTTGTTGGGCCAGACCCAAACTACAGCTGGATATTTCTTGGAAATTGCTTTTCTCACACCCCCGATTTGGAGATCCACTCGTATTAAGACTAAAATGTCCTTCACTTCCTTTATTTCTTCTCTTGCTACTGTATCTGAACCAAGGACATTTAAGTCATTTTCTAAAAAAAAGGAAGTGGATCTCTAAAACAGGAGCGTGTATGAAGCAATTCCCATATTTCTTGGAGGGATAAAAAGTGCTTGCAGGTACCTGAAATTTTTTATAATTATTTTGTAATCCCACTGCTTGATACATTTTATTTTTAATTTTTTATTCGCCAACGGCCAATCCATTTCCATTTTTTTTATTCCCGAAAAGTACGGGATGCTCTTGCACAATAAGGAAATTATCCTAGTTTATTTTAAGATTGAAAAAAATTTAATTTTCTTTTCTGTCCCTCTTTGGTCGGTCTCTCACATATTTTAATTCGGCATTCTTTATTTCTTATCTTTTGTTCTTCCCTTTTATTGCAAACACCTTACCAACCTTCCGACTTTACATTTTATCTTTTTCCTGATAAAATTCTGAAATTAAATCCTCTATTTGTTGCGTTTCAAGAAGATTTGTGTAGCTTCGTTATTAATGTTTTACTACAAGAATTATGTACAATCAATTAGCGTGAAACTTTAAACAATTGGACGACAATTCCAAAATAATTTAAGTTAAAAAAAATCAGACAGTGAAAGTATTTAAACGACCGCAGTACATTTTTCTAACGACAGTAAAAGGGTAGTTTTTTAAACTAATCTTTTTGTGCATGAACAAAAGTCAAACGTCCACCTAGTAGGCGTTCTGATGCTTTGCTCTTATAATATTTATCATTTTACAAAAAAAAAAAAAATTAACCCAATTGAGAAAATTTCCTTCACCATATATATAGAATCCAGCACATATGACATCTCCTCTCCTTATGCCGCAAGCTTGGGGAAGGAGATCTTGTCCTAGGGATCGATGCACCATGTAATAAAATTGCTGGGTAACAGAAAATGTCAAACAACATATTAAATGCATGCATTGAGAGCTTGACAGTTCTCATGCAAAAGCTCACATGCATGTGCTTGTGGCATCAAGCAATGAGCAAACACTCGGTTGTCGATTCCCAAGTTCCAGTTCTCCTGCGGCTACAACTGTGTGGTACATTGTATAGTGGACGTGCCCTTAACTGAAGTCCAGAACTGGACAAATAATGCAGCGCCTGGCGCCAAGTTTTTTTGTTTCGTTTGAAAGTTTATGAAATGAGATAACTAGCAATTCTTCTTAAATTATATCCAAAAAAAAAAGCATGCATAATGACATAAAAATAATTTAAATGCAAAAGTATTCAAGAATTCTTTAGACTTTCAAAATTTTTTTTTAAGTTTCTAAGGGTGCGTTTGGATTGTTGGAAGAAAGAAGAAGAAGAAGGAAAAAGAAGAAAAAAAATTATAAACAATCCAAACTCTTCACAAAGTTACACACTTCCCAATACTTCTTCCCTTCTTCCCTTCTTCCCACACCTATCCAAACGGAGCCTAAATGGTCACTATCTGCAAAAGGTTTCATCTCCTTATTAATACATAACATATTACAACTTGCCAATACTCTAAAATAGAGTCGTAATCCAAAAATGAAAATTTTTCCCATAAAAAGTACGTCCGTTTACAAAACCCGAAAATCCCATAATTGAAATTTCAATTTTTATTGAATTTTCTAGACATGTGTCCATTTGTTTTCTTTTCAGCCCATGCAAAATCATTATCATCCTGCTCCACATAAGAAACTATAATTTTTTTTTTAAAAAAAAAAGAAGAAGAAACATTGGTAAAATTTTCAAGAGCTTTCTGATTTCAATAAAAGCTTGGAGATGTAACACGAGGGGTCACACGAATGATGGTAACAAGAAAACATAGAACCCAACGGTTGAAAAGGGAATCAGTTGGATGAGTTGGATCACATAACATATTCACATGCGAAGGATGTAGAGCGTAAGGAAGTCAAATTGAGATCGGCTGCCGCGCGACACAGCGTGTCGCGCGGTATGCTGTCCGTTTGATTAAGATCCAATGGACAAGGGAGCCCCGTGCATGTAACCTAGATTGGTAGGCCCGTAAAAAGTGAACCGTCCGATCAAGATTAGATGGCTCGTAGTGCGCGACACGCGGTGTAGCGCAACAGCGAATCCGGATTGTAAGGAAGTCTTGTCTGTCCCTGGAACAAAGATACCACTTACCACTTACCAGGTACAGGAATGGAAATGGAGACATCCGGTCGGATCCTGTCGCACGTGACGGAGAGACAAGTGGGGCATGGGGCACGTGAGGAGGCGCGCCAGGCCATGCGGCTGATCCGGTGCCGTCTCAGCGGCCGCACCCGTTGGAACAGGCCGAAATCATATCACCTTAATTACTTCCATTAATTCCTTGTATTATTAATATTTTCATTCATGTGAGATTCTGGGTTCTGGAACAAGGCGACATTCAATCAATACCCACCCTTTATTGCATCCCGCTTCCGAAATTATTTTATACAGGAATTCAGACGCAAAAAATTTTAATAGAAAGAATTATTATTATTTTTTTTAATAAGAAGAAAGTTCGAACACGTTTTATAAAAGCGTACAGTCTCTCTCCTTCGTACGCGTTTATAAAACGCGCTCGAAGGCTTCGAACGCGTTTTATAAACGGGTAAGAGGAGAGAGCTTCAGTTACGCCTCAAAAGGCTGGTCAGACCTTCGTACGTGTTTATAAAACGCGTTCGGAGCCTTCGAGCGCGTTTTATAAACGTGTTATTAGTTTTTCATATTATTCATTCAAACCGCAACATTTAACTTATTAAAAATAATATTTTGCAATAAGGTCCCTACATGTTTCATATTTACAAAATTCTCAAAATTCTATTTCCAATTAAAGATGTATTAAATAGATATAACAAATATATCACACATATTTTATATGCATTTAATTGCACATATTTTTTTTTTGAACATGTGTATAATATCATTTTGTTTGAATGATTATTCGCAGACGACCCTGTATTTTTACTATTGAATTTTACAAACTTATCTTTTGCATTGTAGTCTCTCCTTTTTTTATTTTATGTTAGCCATATATATAATCAAATAATATATAATATGGAAATAATTAAAATATAAATTTTTAAAACAATTTTGAACATTAAAACTTTAAACAGGCTTAACTTTTGATAGGAATGTCCGTTTGGGGTGATCGAGTACAATCCGGAAAGCTGGCGACGAGATCTACACATGTTACCGGGGTGGAACCCCGTAACGACCATTTTCGGAGCCAAAAAACGCTCTCTAGACCTCCAAAATTCACTTTGAAAGTTTGCAAAACTAAAAACCACTCTAAACTACTAAAAAAGTTTTTAAAATCATAAATTAATCATTAAAAAGAGAAATGCAGTAAATTAAGTGACTTTCTTGATAGTTATTCAAACAAAATGATATTAATGTCAAAATTAATATTCTAATGTCATTTTTAAATAAGATAAATATGAAATTAAATGTGATATTTTAAAAATTGTAAATTTAATCTTAATCTTAAAAATAAATTTAACTTAAATTTTCACATTAATTTTTCTATTAATTTTGAAAAAAAAATGGTAATAACTCAATTTCGAAAAATTTACGCCTTCCTACCCGTTTATAAAACGCGCTCGAAGGCTCCGAACGCGTTTTATAAATGCGTACGAAAGTCTGACCAGCCTTTTCAGGCGTAACTGAAGCTCTCTCCCCTTACCCGTTTATAAAACGCGTTCGAACTTTCTTCTTATTAAAAAAAAAATAATTCTTTCTATTAAAATTTTTTGCGTCTGAATCGTTGTATAAAATAATTTCGGTCCCCGCTTCATCAAATTTGAAACTTTTTTGGTTGCTTTTATGTGCGCTACTGACCTACTGTGTGTGGCAGGCTGTGGCTTGTACTAGTAAAAGTTTAGCCTAGCTTTTTCAATGATTATTTTTTTTATTTATTAAGAATAACTAATTTTAGGTCCAAATTTCGTCAAGCAAATATACGATCATTGTAATTTTTTTTCAAGTTATTATTGTTTGAAAATTCTGTACAAATTTGCAAAATAGATTTGCAATTTCAACGAAAATATGCCAAATTTGTACAAATTAGTAAGAACTCAACAAAAATTAAGCAACTTTGTACAACATTTTCTATTCAAAATTAAGAAAAAATTACCAAAATTTAGCATAAACTTGAAGGAGGTGTGCAATTTGATCATGAATTTGCCGACTTAATGAAAATATAATTCAAAACTTTTGTAAGAAATTTGCGATTTGTGCTTAAAATTTTATCTTTTACAATTTTCGAGTTTTTCAAATTTGTTAAATTGAATAGCAATTTAAAACATTACTGAATCAATTTTCAGATTTGAACTATTTATTTAAAAAAAATCATCTTATTTGAAAATTGAATGAGGGATGAAAACACAACAGAAGAAAAGAAAAAAAAAATAGAAAGAAAGAAAAATAAATGGTCAATTTGCTGACAACTGCAAGACAAAAATTTGTATTTTGATTCAAGGACGTCACATCATGTTTGTCTAAATAAAACCTACTTAAAAAAACGCACACACACACAAAAGATAATAGGTGAATCCCTGTCGTCAGAAACTGAAAACTTAATTAGGAAGCCAGTAAATTGTTTTTACCTTTGTTTGAACATTGAAAGGGTGTGAAGTTTAACGGGAGTTACTAAATTTGGAAATTGGGATCAGTGTATCATAATCCTGAAGAGTGAACAGTTCCAGGGACATTTCAACTGTTAGGACACAACAATATGAAATTACACGGTAGTTAAATTAATTAATAATTCTCAATCTGGCCTAAAGAAATTGGTCTGGTGTTTCCATTTTGACTACGACAAGTCAACGAACCAAGCCAACCTCCGTTGATAATTGTTTATTTTTAGTGTCCATCTATCCGAGTCCAGTGTAACAACAGTAGGTGAACACTGAACACACATGTAATTTTAAATATACTACATTTCATGTGTACCCAGCAAAACCTCGATATACTACATTCCTACTGCAATAATTTCACAATTGTGCAAACTCCTCCATAGCATATAGTAACCAGATACCAATTTGCTAGAGTTATTGTACATTTGTACTATATATTACAGGGTGAAAAAATTGCCTGTTACATAGCTTTTATATAAGATAACAGTAATAAGGAATAAAATAAATTAAGAAGCATAACAGTTAAATGATGAAATTAATTTCTATGTGACCTTAGTACTTTAAGGTTATATAATATTCAATTAAATCTAACTTTACTTTTCCATGAATCCGACAGATCCTCTAAATTAGGGGAAAAAAACATTATCAAAATCAAGAATTCACTTTTAAGTGGGTCTTAATTATTCCGGAAATTGCTTTTGTCACTCCCCAAATTGAAGGTACACTCCAAAATTTTCAATAATACCTAAAATACCCTCCTTAATAGTAAGAAAATTTCCTGCCTATTTTTTTTGTACGAATAAACTAAAGATATTTTGGTTATGTATTGGGAAAAAATAAAACTTTCATAAAACAATTTCAGTTTAGCAAATGTTAGACATAAGTAAATATTTTAAAAAAAATGCAAAAAGTTTACATACATGAATACTAAACGAATTGTTAACTTTAATTATATCTGTGACACATCAAAATACATCTCTTTGGAAAGTAGATTGAAACATAGGAACCATCCAAGTTTAAAAAATTGAAGATATAGACGGATAGACCTTGAAAACTTAACCCTTCTTATTTATAATTTATAATTAAACAAATACATATGGTCGTGGCTTTCTTGGATTAGGGTGAAGATAAAAACAAAGCGAAGACAAAGGTTTAAATGTCATAGGCTCCGTTTGGATGACTTCTTTCCGGAATAAGGAATAAGGAATAACCACTTTTTACCAATAAATTTATTTCTAACCATTCAAACTCTTCACAAAAGTTACACACTTCCCAATAAATTTACTCCTTCCCAATAAATTTCTTCCATTTTTCCTTCTTTCTACCTTATTCTCAACGCATCCAAACGAGCCATAATTACAAAATTCGTCGTCGCCGTTAAACATCTCCTCTATCTACCTAGATAAAACTATTTTAGAGCTTGTTTGACTATCATGGAATATTACAGGATGGGTTTTCTATGAATATAAGATTCGATTGTTGAATTTGACATATTTTATTGACGAAAAGAAGTATGCAAAATGATAAAAAAAAAAAAGAAAACCATTCGGATTTACCATAGGAATATAGGAATAATTTTCAGATCGTCGACACAAATTATTTTATTAGATAAATGCAAGAGGATAATATAAATTGAATCTTAATGCATGCTGATAATTCGGATGAAATATTTATTTTATCATTTGTTGCAATATAATTATGTACTTAGACTCATGAATATTTTAATTTCTAGAAATGTTTTTAGCAATATATTTTATCGGTCCTATTTCCAATTTTATGGTCATTTTGAAATATAAAGTTATCTTAAGGGACTGTTTGGATCATATGGGAATAGGAGGAATTTCTTATTCCTATGCATAAATAATTATAAACAATCCAAACTCTTCACAAAATTACACACTTCCCAATACTTTATGCCTAGGAATAGAAAATTCCTCCTATTCCTAAGCGATCCAAACGGCCTCTTAGAAATAATAGGGCCGTTTGGATCGCTTAGGAATTTGGGGGCGTTTGGATCGCTTAGGAATTGGGGGAATTTGCTATTCCTAGGCATAATTTATTGGAAAGTGTGTAATTTTGTGAAGAGTTTGGATTGTTTATATTAAAATTTATGCCCGGAATTGCTTATTCCCGGAATTTGAGACGCATCCAAACGACTGGAGAATTTGGGAAATTTCCTATTCCTAGGCATAAATTTATTGGGAAGTGTGTAATTTTATGAAGAGTTTGAATTGTTTATAATAAATTTATGCTTGGAATTTGAAATTCCCTAAATTTCAAATGCCATCCAAACAGGCCCAATGTTCACTATTTTCAGTTTCATTTGAAATGATCTGATAAAAAATTGTAAAGTTGTCTAAGTCATCGTTAAGTATTTATTTCTCTTTTATTTTAAGATTATACTTTCATAATTTCTGCCTCGGCATGTGAATATTGAAGGTGGATTTTGTAACTATCGCAATAGCATATATATCGATCCAATAGCATAAAATAATTTCAATTTGAATTTAATAATCAATACATCTATACTTTTCGTGTACAGTTAGCAAGCAAGTTTGTTGTATTGTATTTACATAGTAAATTAACCTAACTACGTGGATATAATTTAAATGAAACGTGTTTGGGATGAAAATATTCACATAATAAAGCTTATGTTGTGTATCAGTGTATGTATTTAAGAGACGGTATACGCAACAAATTGAATTTTTCCATAATCACAATATAATGATTTTTGCTGCAATCATGACATGACTCTCAGAGCTGTCTAAATCTTCAGTGGGAGTGTTATCTTTTGGGTCCAACAACACACTTGAAAATCTATTTTTCTTAATTCATAAAGGGTGCGTTTGGATAGGTGCGGGAAGAAGGAAAGAAGGAAAGAAGTGGGAAGAAGTATTGAAAAGTGCGTAACTTTGTGAAAAATTTGGATTGTTTATAATTTTTTTTTTCTTCTTCCTTCTTCTTCTTCTTCTTCTTTCTTCCAACTATCCAAACGCACACAAAAGAAATAATATCTTCAAAGCGTACTTTGGTAGAATATGGGAGATATGAAACATTTCCTAAACAAAGAGTCGGTTGTGAGATCGCTGCACAGGTAACACCTTCCGTAAACAAAGCTAAGGTAGGGTTTCTTTTGTATATATTATTAATGGTTGGTAGTTTAATATGAGCTAATATGATTCAATTTGATATGATATGATGTATAGTATTAATTAAGTTTGTTGATGGGATCTGTGCATCCTTGTGTCGTTGACCCTGAATATTATTCCAAACAAACCACTAGCTGTGAGCCTGTCACCCACCGTCTGCCACCAATTCCCTTGTGAACTCCACCAATTGGATGTTATAATTCCTGGTCTGACATGACATCTTACAAAGATTTAGTTGTTTAAGTCTTAGAGAGAAATAATAATTAGTACCTCATGTACTTCAACAACAAGTTTTCAATGAGTTCCCAGTTGTACAACATACAATGTGTTATTGACTCTATGTTAAAGAACAGAAATTTAAAGACTGAGATTTAGATTTAGACTTCTATTCCTGGCTACAATCAAGATAAGCAGAAAAGCAGGAACATGTTAGTTGGGCTGGTACCAAATCATGTCAAGTTTTTCTTTCTTTTTTCCTTTTATTCTATTTTCTATTTTACATTTTTATTCCCTTGGGTTCCACTTGGGGTTTCTTCTCCACAACAAAGATTAGTTGTTTTTTTTATTGTTGGCTTCTTGTGTTTGAAGACTGGAAATCGTTAATAATGAATTATTAAAAGCCCTGGTACATATAATGACAGAAAAGCAACCAAACAACTTGAACGGCCGGTACCGATCTAGCAATATCATCAACCTTTATCAGTTTTATGAACTCGAAAATCTTTATTAAAATGCCAAAAAGAAAAAAAAAGAAAAGGAATACAACATACTGCCGCAATGCATGGTCTACAAGCCAAGTTCGACCACACTGATCTGTTTCTCTTCCAGTTAAGTCGAGATATATAGAGTTCACAGATCTTAAGCGCAAAATATAGAAACAACTCGGCCCACATAGGATTGACAGTATAAAGTATAAACTATAAAACTTGGGAAATTGAAATAATCTTCACTGCCATCTGCAGTTTTATCATCACTTGCCATCCATAGCTAAATAAAAAATGAACACATAAAATAGACAAGGTGAACATATATAATTATCAAAGTGAACATCTACAAACAAATAAGTTCAATAAAAAATAAATTGAATATGCATATAAAAATCTAAACAAGAGATGACAATACTTATTATTTTTAAGTGTTCACTTTGATCGCCTATATGATTACTTTGTCTATTTTATGTGTTCACTTTGTGTTTAGCGATGGCAAGGGATTGACAAAATTGGATTACCTGCGGGCTTAATTTGCAAAAAAAAAAAAAAAAAGGTTTATCGTTCTTATAGCTATCCCTTTAATTTAATTAATCGGCCCATATTCAGTCCAACAAGGCCCATCTTGTCACTCTGCTTTCTCGAATCCGATCCGTGCAATAAACCGAACCCCTCCAGCCGGAACAGGGATTGGCGTGCCTCTTCCTCTTTGGCTTTTTCCCCAGTCGCCTCCTCTTGCAGAAAACCTAGACGGACGGACCTACACGGCTACACCTCGAACTAAGACACTGGTTACTGGTTAGTCTCTCTTGCCCGCTCTCTCATAAGTCATAATGGTTCCTGAAAAACCAGAGGAGAAGGAAGCCCCTGCCGTGCCGACTGGCGACTGCCGTTCCGTGTTCAATTTGACCAATTATGTCGTCTTTTTTTTTAAAAAAATCTTCTTTTAATCTGGACCTTTTATTTGATCCAACGGCTCTTATCATTAGTGCAGCTTCTTCACTGCGTCGACATTTTCCTTCATATATGAATATATGATATGATATAATTGTGTAGCGACTGGTTGAAAGTTGGACCCACAAACTTCTGTAGGTCGTAGAAGGTGGGGTCCACCGTCCAGGAGTGATACCTCTCATTATAGAGAAAAATTGAGATCCGCTGCCGCGCGACACAGCGTGTCGCGCGGTATGCTGGCCGTTTGATTAAGATCCAATGGACAAGGGAGCCCCGTGCATGTAACCTAGATTGGTAGGCCCGTAAAAAGTGAACCGTCCGATCAAGATCAGACGGCTCGAAGTGCGCTACACCGCGTGTCGCGCAACAGCGAATCCGGATTGCCGACTTTCTCACTTTCTCTGGGTTTAGGACCTTTTTAGGGTTTTGTACCTCTTTACGTTGTTCTCTCACTTTCCGAGCTTCGCAGCCATGGCGGACGACGCACTGATAGAGAAGGAGCAAGACAAGACATTTGCGGAGATTGGCGTGTGCGCAGAGCTGGTCGAGGCATGCGAGGCCTTGAACTGGAAGACTCCTTCCAAAATCCAAGCTGAGGCCATCCCTTATGCGCTTGAAGGTACCCCTCTTTGATTCACTCCTTTCACATGGAGAACCATTTTATTGCAGCTTTCTTTTCGCTTCAAATCCAATCGTTGTTCAGATTTTTAGAGCTGGATTAGACTTTTTGAAACCCCATTTGGTTTATTGGTCTTCAAGTATGCAATTGACCATAATTATACCTTAGAATTGCAAATTAAGGCTGAAATTGGCCAAAATGCGCCTTGATTTGTTCTCACTCTTGAAATTCACATATGTATCGAACCATTCCCATACACAACATGAATCACTGATGTTTCAGTGGTACCTGTATATACCATACTTATATCCCCATGTTTGTTTTGGCTTGTTTATTATTTGTGCTCAGCTGTGCATCAGGTGTTGGTGTGAATTTGTAATTTGAGTCAATAATTAAGGCATATTTGCAGAATTCAATCTTAATTGATGCTTAATCAATATTTGATGATCAACTGGGTTATTTAGGACTAGTTAACCACTTCTGACATTTGGCCTAGGTATTGACAATTTTGATTTATTTTTCTCAGGAAGAGACTTAATTGGTTTGGCACAGACTGGATCAGGGAAGACCGGTGCTTTTGCACTTCCGATTATCCAGTCTTTACTTGAACATAAGAGTCCTTTTTTTGCTTGTGTGCTTTCTCCCACAAGGTTTGTACACTTGAGGTTATTTGTTATTTGATCTAGAACTTCCTTATTTTTTTAAACTTCCTTATTTTTCCTCTCAATTTAGGGAATTGGCTATACAGATAGCTGAACAGTTTGAGGCTTTGGGCTCAGGAATTGGAGTCAAGTGCTCTGTTGTGAGTTTTCAATATCTGGACTAACTATCACTTTCTTTTTCAAAAAGCAATTTATATGGATACGTGCGGATTTGATTTTCTAGTTACAGTAGGCTACTGTTGTACTTGTTTTTTCCTTAGCAAAAACCTAAGTGAATCTAATTTTTTGTTTCAATGCTATTTCAGCTTGTAGGTGGAGTGGATATGATGCAACAACAATTATCTCTTGGGAAACGCCCTCATATAGTGGTCAGTATAACCTTTTGTCAGGCTTATTGCTATAAGTGAATCATAAAACTTCATTTTTGCACAAGCAATTTGATGTTCATTTTCTTTTGTATTTAGGTGGCTACTCCAGGTCGTCTCTTGGATCATTTAACAAACACAAAAGGCTTTAGTCTTCGGACATTGAAATACTTGGTAGAGCCTCCTTTACTTGAGTTTTGTGAAGGACACTGCACTAAAATTACTCTCTTTTAACATTTCATATTTTTCTTGATGCTTGTCAGCTATTAGAGTTGTGAATAATTGTTTTGTCATCTTAGTTACATTGGTCATGTTTTTACTCATCTTGTGACCTAAGTAGGTATTGGATGAGGCAGATAGACTGCTAAACTTGGATTTTGAGAAAGCCATTGATGATATACTGAAGGCTATTCCCAAGGAAAGAAGAACATACCTATTTTCTGCTACTATGACCAATAAGGTTATTTTCATCTAGAAGTTTAATAATTTTTTCATATCTTTTAGTTTTATGGAAACTTCTGCGCAGTGGTTGCTTTAGTTGCTTGTTTGGAGTTTGTGATATAAGAAATAGAACAGAAGTCCACAAATCAGATTGTTGCTGTGCCATCTTTTTAAAATTTTATCTCTAAACCTTCCATTTCAAATATATTGAAAAGTATTTTTGTTTTTTTTTCAGGTCAACAAGCTGCAGCGAGCTTGTCTTAGGAATCCTGTTAAGGTCTTATCTTTGCCTAGTGATTTTACCCAATATGCATTTATTCTTTTGTTTTAAACTCTGAACCCCCTTTTGTAATGTTCAGTATTAATTATCTAATTCTTTTTGTCCAAATCCAGATAGAGGCTGCCTCAAAGTACTCCACTGTTGACACTCTTAAGCAACAATATCGTTTCATTCCTGCTAAATACAAGGTTTGTGCGCTTTTTTACAGTTCTTATTGTACTGTAAATTCCATAGAAATGGAGTGGGGTTTAACATGGAGCTGATCTGGGTTGGGTCTATATTTTTGTTATCCCGAGGCCCGACATTTTAACCATGTTATTTGTTGGGCAATATTGCTTAGTACAGTTGCATTGGCTAAATGTCTGCTCCTGTTCTATTTTTATCAACCAAGTCATCATACTGATTGGGATTTTGGCAATATATAATCAGAAGTTAACATTAAGCTCTAATTGGCCTGTCCATTCAGCCTGTCAAGGAATCTAGAAATTCTGAAATATCTATACCGTGTCAAACTATTGCCTACTTCTGGGGAACTATTATTTATTGTTGGTCTTTTGCCTTGTTGACCAGATGTGTGTGTATATAATTTTTTTCTTTCAGGATTGCTACTTGGTGTATATTCTGACTGAGATGTCGGGCAGTACCTCAATGGTTTTCACAAGAACATGTGAAGCGACAAGGCTTCTCTCTCTAATTCTTCGAAATCTTGGTCTAAAAGCTATCCCTATCAGTGGTCAGATGAGCCAGGTTTGTAGCTTTTTGAACCTTTTTACTCTCACAGATGAATAATCACAGATTAAATGGCCTGAATTTGTTTTACCAGGCTAAGCGGTTGGGTGCTTTAAACAAGTTCAAGGCAGGGGAATGCAATATTATGATATGTACTGATGTTGCAAGTAGAGGTCTTGATATCCCTTCTGTTGATATGGTCATCAATTATGATATTCCTACGAATTCTAAGGTTTGTGATTTAATGTTTGAATTGACGTTTTCTTGTACAGATCAACCCAAATGTATTAGCTGTTTTTATTTAAATTTGTTTGCTGATGGCTCAAGTTTCATAATCTTTTACCATATGTAAGTTCTGGGTTCGAGTCCTTTCGTGTGAATGCTATTTCACTTATTGCTATTGGCTTGCAGGATTACATACATCGTGTGGGTAGAACTGCACGTGCAGGAAGATCTGGGCTTGCTGTATCATTGGTTAACCAATATGAACTTGAGTGGTACTTGCAGATAGAACAGCTCATTGGTATGAACATTTCTCTGGTACTTTTATGGAATAGCAAATAGACTGCTAGATAAGACTTGAACAGTATCTTTGTTTGAGTTTATGACTGTGAACAGTACCTGCATTTTTTTTTTAAATAGGTAGGGGAGGCCCTACCAATTCTTTTTGTTCAAAAGAAAAGCTTCATATTTTTATTACATCCGGTACCAGCACAACCAAAACCGTCCCATCCTGTACCAGCTCAAACTAAAGGAAACTCAAAGTAGCCCTATTGATTCTCTTATCCCTAAAAAATAATACAGTGCCATCACATCCGGTACCTTCATATGAGGAGAATTGTTATCAGTGCAAGGTGTGCCCGTCGCCACTTGCGTCCATCAGCAATTAAACAGTACCTGCAATCGAGTACATTAATACCAGTGACATTTTTTGTGCCTCAGTTTAGCAACCTGCCTAGAAAATTGTGCAAAAGAAAGAAAATGTCAAACTAACGAGTAAATCTATCACCAGCATCTGTTGATGGTAATCCTAGGATTGCTTTTGTCCTCTATCACGTGAACAAGATTTTTGCATATGGTAATATTTCTATTCCTCTTTTGTACAGGTAAAAAGCTTGAGGAGTATCCTGCAGAGGAAGCTGAAGTACTGATGCTCCTTGAACGGGTGTCCGATGCTAAGAGAATCTCCCAAATGGTAGGGAAAGGACATGACTTGTCTACATAACATTAGAAGCTGTTAATTAGCCTTTTAAATTCTTATTATAGCATTTTTTTGTGATTTGGCAGAAAATAAAGGAGAGTTTTACATACAAAAGAAAGAGGAGGGGTGAGGATGATGGAGAAGATGATGCTGAGAGACTTGCTATTTCTCACAAGAATTCCCACAAGAATTCAAAGGGTTCCAAGAAATTTAGAAACAAACAACGGTGAAAGGGCATTTTTCAATATGGCACGGTCCAGTAGATTTAAGTTAATATAAGTTGGTGACTTAGGAACCAATAGATCATAATCGATCTTGTGCAATCCTTTGTATTTCAATTTTGTCCAAGCGTGTTTAGAATTAGCTTAGCTGAGTGAACATTCGTTGGAGGATTTTTTTTTTATAATATAAATTAAAAAATTGTACTGTGTAACATGTTCATCAATCACCATTATTTTGTTTGAAAAGCCAAATAACAAGGGGAAAAGGAGTATTGACGGCTGTGAGTCTCATAATATGCAAAAGCAGTTATTTTGAGATTATACGAAACTATCTTCAAGCTTTTTCCCGCGTACAATTATATATCGGTTAGCCTTGTTATCTTAGAAAAAAAAATATAAACTGTTAATAAAACAAACCATTTGAAATGCTCTATAATCAACTTCGTCATATTTATAAAAATAATTAAATAAATTATTGAATTTATTATCATATGATATGGCTAAGAAATAATTCTTGCCCGATGATTCGGCAAACTCTTAAATTTACCTGCACCGTTATCTAAAAATTTAACAAGATGTATTTTTGTCATAACCATACAGTACAGATCGGTTAACCGAATAAACAGGTTTCACTGACACCCGATGCATCCATAAAAGATGATACAAGCAATCAAACTCAAACTTCGGGTTACTACAAGAAGTCAACTTCCAAACATAGTCAATACCAGTATAGGTGCCGAACTTGAATCTAAACGCCAATCGAAGGGAACAATTTTTTGACATGACATATTGGATTTACAGCACACTTCAAAAAGGAAAAAAAGATATTTCTTTACAAGAGAAAAGAAAGAAAAGAGGATAACACCAGAACTTGATGTCTAGGAAAAAGAGAGACGAGAAAGAAAGCAAGCTAATAATTGTCTGAGTGCAACTACCATTAAATCGAATGATACTTCATAAATCCAGAAGAAGCTCGTCGCTGTAATGTTGGAGAACAGACATCAAATCCGTGGCCCGTTTTATAACGACCATATCTCCAGATTCAAAATATGCATGACTGCGATATAAGATGCTATAGTATGCTTCTCTTGCCATATTTCTGGCAGCATACTTGCGTTTGAACCTGGCCCTGCTCGTCTCATAAGAAGAGGCCAATTCAAGTCCCATGGCAACAGAATCTAGAAGGTCGAAGCAAAAACATGGCAGTAGAGGAGGCTGCTCCACTAAAAATGCTGGTTCAATTATACCCTATGACAAAAGCAAGAAATATAAGACAAGGAACAAAAAAAAAAAAAAAATCTAATTATCAATAATATAATAATTAACAAAAAGTAGAGGAATCACATGACAAAAATTTCTTCCAACCATCTAGACTATTTCTCAAATGCATGCAAATAAGATTTAAATTTGTAAGGATTTTGTTTCCATGTAGATAGTCTAACAATCAAATTGAGTAACTTGATGGATACCCAAATCTCATCATTTTTTTTTATGGATGATATGTCCATAACATAAATCATTTATGTTCATTCAAAATCTAAACTTTTATCTTTGACAGTTATCAATATTGCTAGGACAAACCAGTGTCAAGTGATCCCTCCTTGTAAAAGAAATACTTGAATTTTGATAATAAAATATAGATTAGTTAGCACCTTCAGGCGGTTCAATAGAGAAGTACATATTAGCCAAATTTCTGGACGGGTTTCCACCAGTAAGAGCTCAAATATCCGGTTAATGCACCAACCTCCAAAGCAAACAATCAAATCCCCCTGCCAAATACAACACCGTCCACAGTTTGGAACCCAACCAACTATCCAACATAACTGCTGCACTCTAGAAGCTAGCAAACCAATGAGGGCTTCCTCATAGGAATAATTGGGACTGAACAAATACAGCGATCCTTCCAAACTGAGCAACCTCCTGATGCATACACTAAAAGAGTAAAGAACCAGGAGCTTAGATTCATTCCTGGAGAAGAATCCAATGGTCATGGCACCCTCTCTCTCTGACAGTGAAGATGCCCAAATAGGATTGGTATCTATGCATGGCCTGACCATTTCATAAACTGGGTTCCCTTGGATAACATTATTAGAGGGAGCGTTTTCTTGTTGATGAGCTCTTATGATAAGTTTCACAATGGCATCGTCATCCAAATTTCTCCTCTCTTCATAGAGAAAGGAATTGATGACCAGATTTCTTAGTTCTGAGTAAGCTGAGTTGATCGTATTCGGCATAACAAGGGTGCATGGCTGTACTGGTCTTGCAAATTCAGGCCCCCTTAAGATATTAAAGTACCTTGAGTACTCTATTCCCAATTGAACATCAAGACCTAACAAAGTATCAAGCCGAATCACCTTAGCCTTCTCGGTTAGCCTTCCCTCGAAGTCAAAAAATTGTCCCCAGAACTCATCTAGAATTGCTACAAAACCAGCACGACCTGATTCAGAAACTGCCTCAAATCTCAAGCGCCTTTGAATTTCATTATCAATAATGAAACCAGGTTCACTTGAAAGACTGAAGTCTATCCTAGAGACAGCATCAGCAACATTATTACGACCGAGAACACCGTACTTTTGGTTTCTAGACTCAAAGACCGGTGCACTTTCCTCCTCTTCTCTGTGCTGGGTCACTGGTGCAGTGCTCTCTTCTCTCTGTTGCGGTACTCGTTCACTGCCCTCCTCTTCGCCAAGCTGCACGACTGGTTCAACATATGGAGCCAGCATCGTCTTACACAACCAGACAAGGTTAACTATGAATGTAGTTAGGCAGACAAGAGCGACATTCTTGATGGAAAATTCTATTATGTGTAAAATTCCCTTAATAAGAACAGCCAAAAGGGCGGCAAGCAGCGAGGAAAGTACTTCCATCAATAAAACCACAAGCTCAGGATTTAAAAATCTGACAAAAATTGTAGAAGAAAAAAGATCAAATTTATGGACCTTTGATTTTATTTTATTTTTTCTAGATTTCTGCCTTATATATTTGAGAGTGACAATTTGTCAGGATCAACTTCAAAATGATGAACAAACCCTGTGAGAACTCAATAAAAAATAAGTAAATCACATCTTTCTATAACAGCTTCACAAGGTAAAAGAGAGCATAGTTTAACATAAGAAACTAATAAAATTGTTGTAGGAACTTACAAGCTGGAGTGATAGAGATGTGCTTTAATGGAGCACAGAGGACCTAAAGGACTTCTGTTGAATTAAAGAGTCGTGCAAGAAACAAGGAGTTGAGGACAAAGCGACTGAACTCAGATAGGTGGGAAACGGTGGTGAATATATGAAAAGTGAAAATTTACTTTCCAAACCTTGATTCTTGTAATGAATCACACAAACTTTGTTCGTTTACACCATGGCCCTTGATTACAAATAATCTTCATAACAACAGACAAAAAAATAATTATCCAAATAAAAAGAATTAAAATTGTAGAAGTGCTTTCTACATTTTAGATGGTCATGTATCAAATCTGGTGAAATTTTGGATTTTGTTTGGTCGCTAATCACATGTCCATGAGACTGAACTGATAATTTCTAAAATCATTCAATGGATTCAGGGACGAAGCCAAGTGCAATATAGGGGGTGCACAGTTAGCCCCCCCCCCCCCCCCCCCCCACACACACACACACTTTTTTTTTTTCCCCACTTCAATATATTTTTTTTTGTGTTTTGTAGTTAAATAGACCATTTTCATGAGATTATGCCTTTGAACCCCATAAAGATACTGAAGTATAACTCTATTATTGAACCCCACAATTAAAATTTCATTTGATACAATATTTCTACAAGTATTATAAAAAAATAATTATGTAATTATTTTAATGACACCCATTGAAAACTTTTTTGGCTCCGTCACTGAATGGATTATCAATCAGATTACAAATTGCACTAAATTTGATTCATAACCTATCTAGGCTATATAGAATATATTTGTAAGTTTACTTTTTTGATATCCATTTAGTACCCTGTCATGGTTGCCAAATAAGTTTGTTGTCGATATAAGCTAACCTAATTTTTATTATGTCAAAGAATTAGGGTAGCAACAAGACATACTTTTTACTATGTGTTTCGCTCAACAGCCTGACACCCGTGCACTTTTCGCCGACCTCTGACAGGTGTGCATAGTATAACACCATACCCCTCTTAAAAGCAGGACAACTGCACATCCTGCCAAACCTGCAAATGAAGCCTCAGCATGTGTGACGTCAAACATGCTTTAAATGATCATTGGAATACCACGTCACAAATAGCAAAAGACAGCCGGCCTTGATGCATTTTTTCCTGATAGTTCTTGACCCTGGGGGCACTTTTCAACTTCTCTCATGGTAAAGACAAGCATACTGATGTGGCCTAATATGCGAAGACCAGACAATATGCATCTTGCGTTTAGGTAGTAATGCCTAAATGACTTCACAAAGCGTGCATAGGGCTAAAAGAGGGATTTCAATGACTCCGGTTATGTGAGATTTTGGTTGGGTTGGACTATTAGCTGGGCCTGATTGGGGCAGGTTTGCACATCGGGTTACTAATGGACAGATCCATTTCATTTTAATATGACCAAAGTTTAAAAACCATAGTAGCATTTAACTGATTTGGAAAAATTGGGACATTACATAATTCACTAAACTTTATCAGAACTGCAGATTTACACCGAAAGCTGATTAAAAATATGTAACTCTTTACTGAAAGAATACAACTTATAATTTTATGTGGAAAAAATTTTACCATTTCGATTTTATTTTAACAGGCATCAAGAGGTTTGAAAATATAACTGATATGAACAGATCACATTTTTCTGCCAAAAAAATATAAAAAAAGTTCAAACCCTTTTCTACCTGAAGCTATTCTATGTTTTTTGTGCTTTCCTGATCTGCAGCAATAAAAGTTATTCACTTATTCTTACTACTTCAAATTTCTTCTGAATTGGAATCCAAGAACTATTATTATAATAATTTTTTCTTGGCTGTTGGCCTTTTGCAATTAGTCAGTAGCATATCCAGAATAGAAAGATCTTCCATCTCAAAGCACTAATTTCTTTTCACTTCATTAATTCTTCAGCAGAAAATTCTACAAAAAGAAAACAAAAACGAGAACAAAAGAGAGAAGAAAGATAACTAAACTCCCTCTTACCCTTTACCTTTTTACTGAGAACAGTAAATGTCCCTGATATACTACTACTGGTGTTTGTTAATTTACTGGTTCAAATTATAAATAGTGTTAAATCCAACAATTTAATTCAGTCACAAGCTCTGACAAATTGATATCCATAGTTTAACCACTACAAGAAGGGATTTTAAAATTTGGATGTATTAAACTATTAATTATAACCAAATTAGCACATGCAAGATTCCAATTGAAAACTTCTAAAACTCAGAAATCCAAACTTTCTAAATTCAGATTATAATTTTAAACTTCCTTTCAGAATTTTAAAGTAAATAGGTAAACATAATAATTAATGAAATGTTAAAAAAAAAACATAATAATTAAATGGACAACTGGCTTCTGTCTGACCATCAAAACTTGGTGCCGGCTTCAAATAAACCTGGTTTTGATATAGCTTTTTACACCCCAATGTGGAGTTATCAGCCTGATGTTCATCCATGGTGGTTTGGTGTTTGAACAATAAAATTGGTAAATTAACTAACAGATTAAGTAAAAAAAAAAAAGGTAAACTTTGCTGACAGAGAGTACCAATGAGTGGTCTCACACTGGCCAAGAGAGAATTCGCTGGTTGAGACCTTAATCGACGACATAAACCCGTAGTGGTCCAATTCCTTAAAGTTTCAGTTGCTCACACTGGCATCAGCGCCTGAGCGCCAGCCATGGTATACTGTATACGCCTTTGCGAGGTACGACATAAGACCAATGGCAAACGGGTCTGGAATTAGAAAAGGCGGAAACACAAAATTAAGCACCTAATCGCAGCTTTTCAACAGACGAGAGTCGCTTTTAAATATATTTTGCAGTAAAATTGGTGAAATGTCAAAATTTAATGACTTTACTAATAATATTGTTTTTGACGATGTTTTGCATATTATAAAATAATATCATTTGAAATTTAATAATTTTTTTTTAATTCTCAATTTAGACATGATTTGATATGATAGCTGTACATAACTCAAAAAATGGAATAGAAAAAGGATGATGATTGAAGAATAAATCAAAGAAGTTGAAGATCAAAATTTTCTCATGTTTGGAATAGGTTTATACTAGGTTAAAAGATATTGAAGATATATTATCTCTTACTAGTATAAGATGCCCTTATATGTGGACAAATAAATAAACAAAATAATATTAGATGAATAGATGATAATAAAAATATGTTGCTTAATCTACTAGTGATACAAATAGACATGTTATTCAATTTGTTTCTTTATTAGATGGAAAACTAAAATATATTGTTGTTTCGTCTTGCGATTGATATTCAACCATAGATCAAATACATGTGTTTACCTGTTAGATCTAGCGTGTTAACACCTCTTGGATTCATGCGTTTATAAGTAGTAGAAAAAATTATTAGTTTGCTAGAAAAGTTCAAGTTCCAAGTGGTACATTAATAGTGACTTTGGATCACCTAGAGAATGTTTATTGGTATCAAAATGACTCTGTCTAACGTTGCCATAATGCAACTTTGAGTTGCATACTTTTCCTATTGTAATACCCTTTGCGCCTATTTTCATCACTTTCTATTTTGATTTTGAAGAAACTCAAAACATAAAAATTGTAGATCCTTTTTTTCTTCTTTCTATTGATTTTTGAATCACCTTAATCAGAGTTCACAGCAAAAATTTTTGGTCAAAATACTAAACACTATATGTTGAAATTGGCAGTAGCATTGTGTAACATAAAATAGAGTTGTATAACGGAACAATAGTAGGCTAGTAACAGAATCTCTAATGTAATTGTCATTCTCTTCTATTTTGACCACTTCGTGTTTCGAATTTGAAAAAAATTTAAATATGAAAGTTGTAGATTCTTTTATCCTCTTTCTATTGATTTTAAATCACCTTGGCTCCCTTTGGATTCCATTTGGAAAGAAGGAATAAGGAAATAAATTTATTATAAACAATCTAAACTCTTCACAAAACTCCGTTTGGATAGGTATGGGAAGAAGGGAAGAAGGAAAAAAGTGGAAAAAGTATTGAAAAGTGTGTAACTTTGTGAAGAGTTTGAATTGTTTATAATAAATTTGGGCCTTCTTCCTTCTTCCTTCTTCCTATATCCAAACCAGGGGCGGATCCAATGTATTGGGTGCCATGGCAGGTGCCCGGGTAAAATAATAAAAAATAAGGACATGATATATGCATTTTTATCTGGAGCCCGGCTAATAGAACATTAGTGCCTAGGTATTAAATGACTTTTGTGCATTTGTCTTGGGCTTTTTATCCTGGACATTTGTCTTGTGTCTACTTTTGTGCATTTGTCTTGGGCTTTTTATCCTGGACATTTGTCTTGTGCCTAGGCTAAAAAATTTTCTGGATCCGCCTCTGATCCAAACGGTGTCAAAGTTATACACTTCCTAATACTTTTTTTTTTCTTCTCTTCTTTCCACACCTTATCCAAACGGAGCCAAAAATTCAGAGCAAAAAGTTTCGGTCAAAATGCTGAATAATATTTGCTAAAAATTTACTTGTTGCGTTGTGTAATGCAAGTTTAGATTAGGCAACACATAGAAACTGTCGCCTAGTTTCACTTCGGACAAATCCCAACAATCATATTAATGCATCATGTTTGTATAACACTAGAAAGCGTTAAGTAACACAAGGAATAATTTTTTTAGGTAATAAGCTCATTTCATAGCCTATTTAAACCATCCTTGTTCCATCTCTTTAGGGACTTTTGTTTAGCCAAAAACTATCCAGATTTGATCCTTTGAGCATTAGAGTTACTCCTCACTTGAATTTTTCATAGCTAGACTATATTGAGAGGTAAAGTATCATCAAACATCACCATTCTGACATTGTCGCTAGGAGTAAGTTGGAATATGGTGAGAGCTCATCTCGCTTGAGGCCGTGGTGCCATTTGTCATTTGAGTTGGACCGATCCGCCTCGATTACTTGGTTGTACGAGGTGATTTTATTCGAAGTTGTAGTTCTGTTTTAATTGGAATTGAATGGAGCACGAATGATTCGAGGTTGTGAAAGTCCTAGAGACATATGACTAAGGCATGCATATCTATATAGCGGATCGGAACTCCGTAATCATATCACGTGTGTAATTTCTCTCTTTATTTTCTTGCTACAATTGAATTGCTTGTGTGTACTTGTTAATTGTTGGATATCAATTAAATTATGCTAGGATAGTTCATATTAAACCGATCTAAAACTTTAATTGCTTCCGGTAATTGTGTTAAGCCACCTTTTAGGACAACATATTTAAATCTAAAGGTCAATCATTTGGTAAATAATTCATTTCTTATAAATAACCATATAACGAGTTATTCCGAACACCGAGCTAGTTAGGTTGATACTTGCATTTAGCTATCAGAAGGATTCCTATTTTTTTTTTGAACAAAATATGCCTGGTGAATTTATATTTTTAATATAATAATACTGAGGAAGAACTAAGAAGTAATAAGCTGCATATTACAAATTGACAACTAATAAAGTGTATATAAGATTATAAGAACAATATAATTGTTAATAACATTTGCTTTAAAGGTTGTGACTTTTATATCTCGTACTGAGTAAGAAAATTTAGGTTATCACTTCACGACAACCACCTAAATTGGTGTACGAACACTAACTATTGCTGAAAGCTGTAAGCAACAAGCCAAGTGTTTACAGTAATTAGAAAAATATGTGCATGAATATAATATTTCTTAATGAAATAAATCTACAAAACAAAAAGGTAAACTTGATTATCTTTTTTGTATGAACTTCATTGCATATGTATAAAAAAGACATAAATTAATTTAGTTCTTTTTCCTATTATCGTTACTTAACCTTGGTTACTATCATACACCTATGTAACATATCATATCCTCCCACTGCAATACGTGGGCACTTTACTAGTCCCGAACAATTTGCAAACGTTTTGCGACAGATCTATTTTATCTTTTATACGTTTCTTTTTTATTTTCCCTTTCCTTTTATTTAGAGAGACTTAAATTTGCTCCAGCCAGGTTGCAGAACATAATTATCCAATGTGATGTATTCTGTTTTAAAAATTCAAATATCGTCCTGCTTAGAACTATAAAACTGTAACTGGCAAATAATTATTAAAATATTCAAAATGAATAAGAAAAAAATAATGACCGGCTAACAGCCATTTAAACTTAAAACTGTGTGCACACACTGGAAAAAATTACCTTCCCTTTTTCATTTAGAGAACAAAAAAAATAAAAAATTGGAGCATATCCTTAAATGCTATGTAGAAGGCCTATACATTTATCACTACAAATGCATTTCCAATTAAGCAAGAGATTCCTTGGTAGATAGATTAACTCCATTTGCCTTTTTTGTGTCGTTTCCATCTTTTACCAAGAGAGGCTCTACCTCCTTATCCCCCATCTGAAAAGCAGAGAAAAGATATACCATTAATAATCCTGCTTGAGAGGAAACAGTCAAAATGTTTCTGTAATCCATACCATAAGCAAAAGACAAAAAATGTAAACGACTGTATCAATGTTTTTGAGTTGGCACCATTTCAACAAGGTACCACATCAGTAAGGACTAAGGATTCAACAGACTTGTACTGAAATTTCATTCTTCCATAACTTCAAAAGCAAGATAAAGCACGCCATATTCTAATGTAGTAACTGCATCTGGCAACACAATGTGGCAGTGGTGTCGGAACCCAGCCATTCATTTTGTCTTCTTTGTCATTTTAATTTTTTTTTTTTTTTTCTGAAATTGCCATTTCTATTGTATGTTACCTTGTTCTTCTTAGCAATTTGCATTGTGCTTACCATTGACCAAATAACCTATTAGTACAAGTACTGCTACATAATAGTGCCAAGGACTACAGAAATATTCTACTTTATGTCAAATCAGATCACGGACCTGTGAGACTGGCAAGGAATCTTCAATTGACTTCTTCTTGTTCTCCTTGACCGAGAAATAAGAATAAAGTGCCATTCCAAAAATGGCGATTAAGATGCCAACTATGTTTCTTGCTGTGAAGGGGTCATGCAACAGGGTATAACCAAACGAGAGTACTAAGCATGTTTTTAGATGACCAAGCACCTGGTAAGTTACTGGTGATGTTGTACCGATCACAAGAAAAGTGCTGAAGTTCACTGATACAGCTATTAAACATGACAAGATGATGAATCCCTGCATTTTTTGTTTTTTCAGAACAGGTTACTGATGTTTCATTGGAAACAAATATAGCAGGTACAAAACCAACTTAGAGTCTCTGGACTTTCTTATACTCTCTATATCTGTTGATTAGATCATCGTATACTTGGGTTTTCAATCAATAAAAAAAGGAAAATGTCTCAGACTAGATTGAAGCTGACTGGTTGAGAGATGTATAAAGATCATATCAGGCCACTATTCTGCTAAGGCAATTGCATAATCTCCAGGTGGTAATCATTAGACTATCACTTAATCTAGTCTAAAAATCTTTTAATAAAATACCTTGAAAACATTCTATTTTCGCTCTGAAAATTATTTTTCTATATACAGTGTACAGGTTAACTTAAAAATTTAATAAGTGGAGCAACAAAGAACATACCACGACGGGGTAGGTATAAGCATGAGTAAATACACTCTTATTGGTGAGAAGCTGGTCAACAAATGGACCTGTTGCAAAGAGAACGGCTGACTGGTAAGGTGCCGACTGGTACAGAAGTTGTGTAGATGAGACCTTCAATCTTTTCTGTATCGTATTTGTTAGCTACAGCGGAATTAAAGGGTCAAGGACAGAACCTCAGAAAATTATGCTAATTGGTAATAAGCTCCAATGTTCTTTTTAATTATCATGATTATTTCAAAAAAGAATTAAATGTCAAAACAAATGATATTAAATTAGGAACAAATAAATTTAAGACTAGTTTCTTAATCCTTGCCTGTACTTACACAAAAAAAATATTCCTGCCAGTCATTCCCATAGAAAAATGATTATCCTACCCATGCACAAAAACACAAAACAACCCAAAAGAGTAATAAAAATTCAGTAACTAAATAACAAAGCCCTTTGTGCATTGTAGGTCTTAATCAATTTGATTATTTTTAACCCTAGTATAATCTAAAAAACCTCACCTATATGGATCTAAAGTACTATACAATAAAAGGATACAATTTGACCAACGCAAGTAGTAGCGATGGCAAGGAGAGACAGAATGGATCCAAGTAGATTAAGGTTTAGATCAGTCACTGATGCAATACCAACCCCTAATAGCAGCACTAGTAGAGAAAGTTTGATGCTTTCGCTGCAGAGTTACAATAATTATCAGTAAAGATAGTAAAGGGGAAAATAGCAGGATGAGTATTGGTTTCACAAGTAGATGGACAGGTCAGGATTGGACCTGTGACCAGAACTCTTATTAATTTAAAAAAAAACCAGACTTGGTATCCCGTGACATGTCACTGGGTCAAGAAACACTGAGCCAAACCCAACCAACCAACTATTGCAGCTGAGATGGCTTGACTGGACAAATGGAATTTAAACTGAAGTAGATGAGCCAAATGGGCCTATTTGAACAGCCAGCAAGTCCAAAACTCCATACATGTGACTTGAGTCGTTAACCATGTTTTTGGTCTTGGCAAGGTCATGTTGGGTCAAAATTTCTCTTATATTGACTAAAGGACCAAGGGTTGGATATCCATTTCCAGTTAGATAACCACCAAATTAGCCACTACACTGGCTGACTGTATCTGTTGGTGTTATTTAGTGCTAATAAGTATTGTACCAGGTGGTATGGTAATACTTGCTCCGAACAGATGAATGAAGAACACAAGTTTGATATATAACCTGAATTTCTTCTTTAAGAAAATAGTCTCTAGAAGTACTGTAAAAGGTATGATTGCCAACTTTGTCATCTGAAATTAGAAAAATCGATTAATATTTGTGCTTTTCCTTTATCAAGTAACCCTTATCATTTGAAATCTTAGCATCCTGATCATCATATCCTTGTGATTATTTACAGATAAAAACCATCATTGAAAAGAAGAATTGGCTCAATTGAAGAAAATGATTTAGTTGCCCTTAATTTGTTAATACAATCTAATTCAGCTACATTGAAAGACTTCTCAAAAAAAAGAGAAATTCTTCGTCACCTCTGGTTGAAATGACAATGAAAACCCATGTAACTGATGTTATTTTAATATGGTATAATGTGTTTATAACAATAATAAGACATTGATGCATTTTGCACTTTTCCGTTATTTTTAACTCAAGTTGCACATCCTAGGACAAAATAATTCAATTCATTATTATTTGACAGAATTTACAAATATACAAATACACAAATATTGGGCTTTATATGTAAATACACTAAAATATTAAGTGTTTCAATGTCAGAAGAAGTGGAGAAATAACTAACCTGGTAGAACCCGATTGAGTTGAATCCAAGACTAAGGTTAAGGAGCCCAATTGAAGTACCATTTAGCAGCCCAAAAAGAACAACTGTCTGACTGTCAATAGGTTTAGGCTCAAAGAAATGCAACTTTTGGGCCATGTGTAGAGTGAAGAATGTCACCATTAAATGCCAGCTCGTCAGTGTGGTGGCTGCATGAATTAAATATTTCATTCTATTAATATTTACATATTTTCTCCCTTTAGCTGCTTCCTAATACATCCTAAAAGAAAATTTTGCAGTTATTTTCTGGCAATTATATCAATTTTGATGTGCTTGGTTTATGTTCTCTTGGCTACATAATGATTAAGCCCCATCCAGACAGTATTGAGCAGGAGAGCAAGCCTCAAACAGAGAATGAACTGTACCAGTTGCCACTAATAGATATTTCAGGTAAATTAACACTGGTTCTGGCAGCGCCTAAATCCCATCACCAGAAGCAATATTTAACAACAAAACTTATTTGACAACCATGACAACAAATAAGATACATAAAAAAAAAGAAAAAGAAAATTGCAGATATGCTGCACATCAAATTTATTCAATTTGAGAATTGTCTGATCACAAATCAATGGCTAAAAAAACTTGAATTAATTTTCAAATCATTTGATGGCTGACCACGCGCAAAATTGCTCCAAATTTGATAAAAGATCAAAACTATAGAGAACAGATCTAAACATTTGTTGTTGTGGTTGTCAAATATCTTTTCTGTCAATATAACCTATCCTCGCATAAGTTCACACTAGTAAAATTGCAGTTCCATAAAGAGTAGTTAAACATATCCCAAATTTAGAATTTGTTAAACATTAAGATAAAAGTATGTAAATAGGAAAATAAAATAAAAAAGCAATCATATTTAGAGTTCACAAAATGTACCAAAGGGGAAGCCGAGATAACTAATAAGAGCCTTGTTGCAAATCACAATGGCAACAGATGATGCAACTGACAGCGCCAGAGATCCAATCACGCCCAGCTGAGCACCTGACATTTTCGCTCCTCTTTTCTCTCTCTATTTGTGAACCTACAGTTCAAAGAGTTCCCTTGAGAATAATTCTAATATCAGTTAAAATAGGGAGTTGAATCCTTTCATGAAAGATAATAGTGGCGTCAATCCGTGTTGCTGTCTCATATCAACCCACCAAGGCTTGGTAGAATGAACTAGGAGGCTATAAGTAATTAACTTAAGATTCTGGTGAAAGGAAACAACTCCTAGCAGTAACACCAATATCTCTATTGCAACTGGATAAAGATGAATTGGCCTATTCAACTAAAGTATGTTGTGACCTTAGGTGCCTTCCACTGTATCTCCCTCAGTAGGTTTGACAATTGATTTTGTACACTACATATACAAGTTTGCCCTTCTCTGAGGAAACTGGAAACAGTTAATTTATTAACCACAAGTAGATTGCACTATATTACTGTGTTCAAAGATTATGATCATAATTACTCACTTTTAACATTATATTATAATTATTATAATAATAATGATACATGTGTAGAAAAGTAATACTGTTGGCAATGGTGAAGAGGACTTATTACCAACACAACAACTAACTATTATTTAGCATCTTTAAGTGAACTGTTAGACAAAGAAAAAAACCTTTGATTTGGTGACCCCTGTCTGTCCTACAATGTTCCAATCATGTTGGCATAGCAATAATGAGACATTGCTGGATCTTCTGATTAATATATTATGTACTATGTTTAAGATATGTGATGCGTTAGGTGTGAGAAACATGCCATCATGCACTTCAACCTACCATTTTGGCATGCACTGTGGATAAATTTACTCAAATTAACTCTTTAATTTGAGAAAACCTCGTTTAAAGTTTGCCTAAAACAATCAATTTATGTAGGTTGCTAGAATATCAATTTACTGTAATAATTTTAATTATTTAATTAGTAGATCATATAATTATGGGCTTTCCAGATATGAAAAGCTACACAAGAAAGAACAACAAAACTAAAACTCAAATTGTAATCTATTTTAGTTACTGGGAGACTTAACCAATTGAATAATAGACTTAGCAGGATTGGATCCAGTAGTTGAGTCAAATACAAGTCAAAATTTAATGTGCAACCTAAGTTAGTGCTGAGATGGATGCATCACACCAACCCAGATCTGACCTATCAGCTAAATTAGGTATAAGCACACTAGTGTAAAAGGACATTTGCTATTGTGCCATAATGTACCACAAGGTCAAGGAAGAGGTCATTTTATCAATTGAATCGGATCCTATACAGTAGGTACAGACCTCCATTTGGTGTGGCCAATCACTAACATCTGCATTAGACAGTAGTTCAGCTCCATTCCAAGTGTACAGAATTAATTTTTGGACAAATATAGGCTAACCATTTAGAATAAATTGTCTAGATTGCTGAATGACAAAATTGCTGCCCAGGCTTTCACTCATAAATTAGGGTTAGAATGACTTGGACAATGTGATCTACATTGAATGTTAAGGTTTGGTCTGGGTGACCATTGAATTCATCAAATGGGCAGGAGCCTGGCCCCAGGCCAATTTCCTTTGTAAGAGTCCTATGAATAAAAAAATAAATTGTAAAGTCTCCCTATTGGTGAAAGACTACAGGTTGGTCTGTACTTATACCTGCCATAGGGAATCTGGACTGTTTTATGGAACCTAATTCACATGGATGTTTGTTAAGTCACCCATTCCTCAAGTTGCAATTTTGTTATTTTAAAGAAGCAAAGGGAAATTAAAAACTTTTTGCTTTTCTATTTTTTATTTCTCATGATCATAGGCATGTTTCACCATTCCCAGCCTTAAATCTAAGTTGACTCGTGTTACTTTCTAGATGTCTCCTATCAGATGATGAATATAATTATTATGTAAACTTTATTTTTCCTCCATTCACACTCTCAGTTACTGTTTTGTAGAGATACTGAACTAACAAAAAAAGGAAAAAGTGTGACGGTGCCTACAAGTAGCTGAATAAGTCATCATTAACTAAAGCATTCTATCTCACTCAATTAGATATTTTTTTTTAAAAAAAAAAGAAAAATATTTGGACTTTTTCTAAATGCACTAGATGTCTAGATCATATGCAACGTGAAATTGAATGCAAAGCAGAAAATTCCACATGAGAGAATGTGCGCTTTCAACCTTTTACCAAGTAAATATAAGCATAAGCATATATGATAAAGGAAGTAATTCTAATCACAAAAGAAAAATCGATTGAAAACTAGAAATGGTCCAGAAAAGGACCTTTCTAAAGCTGCCAGATATTACTTCTAAAAGAGGAACAGTTCCCAATTCTCTCCATTTTAAAAAAAGCAGGAAAAAGTCCCTTACCCCAATTACAATACCAAGAATCTAGAAGCATTTTGTAAGTGGCAAAGGACATCTTAGAACTCTTTACAACTGGAGAAGAATCTTAATTAAACAATTGAAAAAAAAAATGATGCTTAAATAGCTTCAAGTAACACAGCATTTCACAAAACATTTGAATTTGTTCCACCAACTTAAATTAAACCAGTGAGAAACTCAATTTATGATCCAGCCAAAACAAATGAGCATCAATTAACTGAAACAAAACAAATTGAACTAGAAATTCAACAAACTCACTTGAATTACTCTTCGAGATTCAGCTCCTGTACGCGCGCGACCTGATCGCGCACTTGGAAGAGAGAGTTGAGAGAGAGGAAGAGGTAGGAAGAGAAGAGAAGCGACTGGTGTCTGAAGAGAGAGGAGAGATTGGTGGTGGCATTTTTAAGAGAGAGAAAAGGTTGGGTAGTTAGGTCTTTTTGCTGACGCTGTTAAAGTTTGACGTTCGCTTGTGAGTTGTGACTAAACCTAATAATCGTTTTGTATATATGAATTGACTGTTTTGCCCTTAGTTCGGACGAGAAATGGCACCTGGCAATTTTCATTTTTGGTTGAATCAACGCGGTCGCCGACACCTGAATTGAGGTTTTGCTCCTCTCCAGTTTTTTGTCACTGGAGAAGTTGGGTTTCTACTTTTACTAATATATAAACAAATTTTTTTTTACGAATTTATATCTATACTATTTATAAAAACACCTATATAAAAGGAGTAAACTTGTCATATAAAAGGATGAGCAAATACTCATACCATTTCTAGCGTGTTAATATCTGATGATGATATCTTTTATATGGTTAGTTAATTTGTGAATTTAACACTGTAAAATCAATTTGGACAAGTTTGAACTGTAAACGGAAACGTGAGATCTTTCTTGATTTTGTCCCACACATTGGTGGGCTTATTTGCTAGTATATGATGATTGATGAAAACCAAGTAAATGTACTTATTTTATGTAACTTGCCATCTTTATATATGATAAATTTTGTTTATATTTGTTATGGAAAATTATGTGATTACATTGTCGTTTCTAGAGTGAAGCTGCTTCTGAAAATTTATGATTGATGTTCATTTACATATTTCTGACATTTCTGGGGGAAAATTGCTTTCTGATAAGACAAGTATTATTCCCTCGCACTTAAAAAAATGTTGCTTTCATTAGAAGACATCAAATTGTTTTAGATTGAGTTAAATACAAAGGGAATTCCGCTTCTCTTTTATCAATTTTTACCACTATAACTGTTTTTCTGGCTTCGCCCCTAAAATAAAAGTACTTGTTCAAAATTTATTTAATTCTTTTTTTTTTGCATTTTTTTAACAAACACAAGCATATGTTTTATTTAGTACAATTTTTTTTAGATCATTTTTCATATGCAGTAATTATAAAGCATATGTATTGAAAATGCTTAATACCACCAAGTATTCAGCTATATTATTATTTTTTTTTGAAGATAAATTGGAGATCTAAATCACCCAATTTATTTTTAAATTAAATATCTATGAAAGACCCCCAGCTGGGTTTCGAACCTGCGACTTTTCACTCAAATAATTAGACGTGTCCATTCATGAAAAAAATTGAAGAGCTAATTGAGGGAATAAAGAGATCCATAAATTAATACTACCACATTTAGCACGTTGTTCTCAATAGGAAATAGAACCAAAGAAAATTAACAATGATCTATTTGAATAAAAAATACATCAATTTTACTATAGACATATTAAATCTACTTAAATAAAATACTATATTACTGACTATATATATGTGCTAGATTCTTCCCGCAAATTTGGATTGAATTTGAAGTCACGGGGACAATGTGTATGCCAGTCGATTTGTATTTTCATATTATACACACACACACACACACTAAGACCATTATGGATTTTGGTCTTAATAGGAGATCATCACACGATAGAATTTATTATAGATCTTATTTCATAAAAAAGTAAATAAATAAACATGAAATTAATTAACCATCCTAGTGAGAAATGATTGAAACAAGACAAATAATGATTCTCTTTCTTTGAGCTTATTTTAGTACCGCGGGAAAATGATAGGTAGAAACCTTAAAACTTTCACAAACGCCTTGATATGTGAAATCTTGGGTTCAATTCCAACAAAAGTATGGTTTAAATTAAATTAGCCCAACAAAAGAGCACATTATTTATAAGGGAAAAAAATACGGTGGTTGAAAAAGAGGAATGAGGAGCTTTCTGGCAATGGAAGCAAAGGCAACCAGCCAACAGCTGATAGGGATTATATGTTCGTTTGGTGAAAGGATAATGATAGACGTTTCCAAGCTCAAGACATTTCGAACCGATTATTAGCACTAATGCCAAATTTGGTGCTAATAGGGGATAACAAACATTTCTCCCTAGCTAACGAACGAGAAAAAAATAGAAAAGGAAAGGAGCACATTGTTGTACTGGTCTTAACTTTTTGTGCGTCATTTATTAATAAAAACTTTAAAAGCAAAGAAAGGGGGTCCCGGTACATGATCAGGAATTGTAATTCGACCTAAGTTTGAAAATTAATCAATCATTCAGAGACTACTGTTTCTCGTTTCATATTATAATATGTTGCTATGATGATGCTTATATCTTGGTGCTTATGGTCCAAGTCTTGGATTTCGATTTGCTTATAACAATATCATTTACTGTGATCTCACATGCACAGCGATTTGTATAGGTCAAGATTCGTATTCCATCCCTTGAATAAAACAGAAAGAAAAGGTTATTGAACAGGAATATATCACACATAAATTATACAAAGAAAAAAAATATATCATCGTAGAGTTGATATGTTCGTATATTTTCATACATGTTGTGTATAACATTTAATTATAATTTGAAAATTAATCAATCAACTATTTAAGAATTTATTAAAAAAAAAGTTATTAGCATTTAAATTAGTGATAACATGATTTTGAAATTATACTAAAGCACTATGAGAATGGTAGTAGTAACTTGATTTATGATATGTATATTAAAAATAGGTTTCTTTGACAGACCGAAAAACTGAACAAATATTTATCAAAATAGAGATTAAATAAATTATCACTGTAATTTAGATATAGTATTAATAATATCTAGTGCGATTTGAAATCCAATTAACCATTGTAAAAGTTAACGGTTCAATTTTATCGGAACTTAATTATCAACGAAATATGATACCCTATCAGTCGTTGCGGAAATCAAGATAAATATGGTTGTCCATGCACCTTTTTTTTTTAATCATCTATTGGTAGTGTATTGTTGAACAATGCATGAATAATGAATAAAAAATAGGATATACCATGCATAGTTAATTGAACAACTACGATTAATTTCGATGAAAATGAAAAAAAATTGTGTAACACCACAAAAAAACCTAATTTAATTTGTTATAGTTTTGATGTTGTTATTGTGCAAAATTGTCTAGAGAACACCGTAATATTGCAAAATTTGAAGTTTTGAACCGTTAACAGGAGTCTTATTGTAACATAGTAGAAATACCATATCCAGTTTAATTAAGACAATCAGATTAATTTTAAAACCAACATTAAGGTAAATAAAATTTTAAAACTAATAATCTCAAACGATTAATTAAATTGTAACAATAAAATTCACTCGAAATCGAAATCTTTTAATCTGTGTAGTTTCTAAAAAATCATCTACATGATTCTAGCAAAATCAAAGTTTAATTAATACTGAAATTTAACATCAGACTAATTAAATTTGAATGAAAACAATTAATTAAATAACTTTATATGAGTTGCAGCATCCTTAGCTACAAAGTCCCTGCCACAGAAAATCCCAAAGATTAATTTTTAATAAAAATCCGAAAATCACTTATTTCTCTCCCTCTCCGCTGGCACCATCCCCTTCCTCTCTTCTTTCTCGTTTCCTTCGTCTCGATCGTTCGATCGCCTTCGTTCTTATCTTCTCCTCCGATATTTATCGGAGTTCAAAGGTCAAAAAGGGATGTGATGTGGCTGGCCATTAGCAACGTGCCACGGCGAAGAGATGCCCTCTCGATTGATCTTATCCTTGTCTCCGATATTTCGTTAAGGCAGTGGATCAATCCGTTGTGAATCTTGAGTTTCGAGGTGGATTGATCTTCATCGTTCGTAGTAGGTTGTTCTTATCCCTTCTCTATGTTGTGTGCTGCCTATAAAAGGGGGGCAGAGGTCGAGTTTTTGGTTTGCTATCGGTTTGCCTTACCTATGTAGAGAGAGAGAGAGAGAGATGAAATGAGAGGGAGACGAGGTTGAGAAGAGACAGTGGAAGACGAGGGAATCAACTATGGTATTGTCTCCTCCTCTCTGCATCGCCTATAAATACCCCACTCAAGGTTCATGTCGGATTTTGTTGGTGATTAGGGTTTCCACAGAAAAAGAAAAAGGGAGAAGTAGAGAAAGAGAGGGAGGGAGCAACAGCTGAAGATCTAAGGTATATCTCTCTCTCGTGTTGCGATTGGATTTGACTAAGCCATGATTAGCCTATTGTTTTTGTGTCTGAATTTTGGGATACATTCGATCTTTGAATTCCTGACCTGTGGATAGTATCGAGTGTTGATTGAATACTGTGATGACTTAAATTAGGTTGAATAAGCCATAGGAAAACAGTTTGGATGTGGTGAAGTTGGATTAAACCCTAATATGTGTGAATTTGCTTCTGTCCTGAGATGTAGTAAGCAAAATTGAGAAATTTTGGGTCTTTCTTCACGATTAGGCACAGAGGAGAGATATTAGAGGCTTTGTGTATGTGTTTTTGAGGTGGTACCAGCCTTTGGTACGCTGGTTTCCCTACTGGTACCGTTCTGGTACGATGCTAATTGGTTCAGGGGTTGTAATGAAAGAGAAACTTGGAATCAGGGACCTATTTGCAAAATTCTAAGGGCATATTTACAGACAAAAAGGACTTAATTGTAAAGATTTTAAGTTCAGGGGCCTTTGGATAAAGTGAGTGGGATTACGGGTCGGGTTTGCCCCTCCGTTATCGGATCTTGTCGGGTGAGTTGCGGACCCGAAAGGTTGGACTCAAGTCAACTGGTCAGGTTGACTTGGCCGAACCATATTGCGAGTTGGGCTTTGGGCCTGTGTTATGCTTTGGGCCTCTGTTGTGAGTCATGGCTAATGGGATTTCTTTTAGTGTGTGGGCTGTTCTTTGAGGCCGAATTAAATATGAGATATTGGACTTAATTAACAGAATTAATTATGGACCTAATGACTATCATTAGTTTTAATCCAAACTTAATCAAACGATTAAGTAAAGAAAATTGTGGGCTTAAGAATAAACAAAATTAATTAAAAGAAATGCCATTAGAAATGATCGGGGATTCCTTTAGTTAAGTGGGTTCGATTTTTCGGGAGATGATGAGAGTAGTCCGAGTGAGTCAAGAACAGATACAATGACACAAATCATTGACTTTCTGATCCTAAACAAACCAATCAAATAATTTAGATTTTAATTTTTCTATTTCCAATTGTTTTCTTGATCTAAGATTATAATTTTCTGATTTAAATTTTCAATATAACAAATAGTTAAATAATTTAATAAATATTAAGCAATGCAAACTAATTAATTAAGTATTAATGAAATAAATCAAATATAGCACAACTAAATGAATATTGGGAAAAACACTATATAATAAATAAGTGAATATTATCATCCTAAAATATAATTCATAACTTATATAATAAAAATAAATATAAACTCTTAATGACTAGAAAGTCAAAACCAATTATTAATAATAAGATAAAATACTTAATAATATATTTTAAAATAGAATCCTCTAAATTAATAATCTGAATCTAACTATCCAAATCTCAACCAGTCTGGTTAACTTAGGCCGTCAGTATGGTAACCCAAGAACCGCCAATAATTAGGTTATTTAGGTTACTTTAAGTATGTAACGGTTAGTAAGAAAGTCACTTGTTTTATTAGGGAACCGAACTAGAATCACTTGACACGTGACTATCAAGCCTAGCAAACTGTTAAGGGAAAGAACCCAAGTATGATGGCCGTCAAGCATCCGAATCATCATGAGATATCGAAAAACTACGTTTAAGCTTTCTACTATCCAGGTGCGGAATTACGTTGGATTTTTGTCAAAGTTTAAGTAATTAATAAAATATGTTTTATTCATATGCATATTGGAAATTCGTTTGTCTGCATGACCGTATTCAAGCATTTTAAATGATAGTGCCCAATTAGTGATTAAACTGCATTTTGAGAGGCATGTTCTCCGTTTTGAGAAAATTTGATAAGTAGCAGTCAGATATTTGGAAATGCCGTTGCTATTGATAAATCTGTCTTATGAATGATCTGACTGAAAGAAATGAAATGATATGAATAAATAACTGAGATATGATGTGATATGATGGATATGTGTGATTGGATATGTTTGCATCACTCTCCGGAGTCGGTTGGCCCCCGGCTTCAGCCAGTTCAATAGCGCTATGTGGATTTGGAATTTCCTTCTGCCTGCCCAGGGTTAGAGATTCGTCTCTTCTGCCTGCCCTTGGGTTAGGGAAAGGTCTCCTTCTGCCTGCCCAACCGGTTGGGTTAGGAGGCCTGAGTGATATGAAATTATGTGAATGATATGCTGATTCAAAATCCCCTTCTGCCTGCCCTCGGGTTAGGGGACCTAAGTGATTATGATTATGATTATGGAATGAAATGAATGATTTCTGATTTGCCCAGACTTATGTTATGCTCAATTCTGCCATGTTCGGACCCCTGACACGCTCAGTTTCCTATCATATCCAGACATGTGTTGTCTGCGATGGGATTCGTGCCACGTGTTCAGTTCCGACATGTATATGACTTTTGTCATAGTCAGATTTTGTGATTTCGTCCGATTTCAATTACAGCTATATGCTGGATATCATGATTTAAGTAAAGAATAGCAATTGATATCAATTAGGTTGACATGCATGCTTTGTTTATATTAATGTAGATAATGTTTTTACGGACATGTTTAATCAGTAAATTATTTAATTATGGGTATTATTTCTAGAACTTGGATTTTAGCTTAAATCCACGTACTGGAACTAAAACCCGCACTGAGAATTTATTTCTCATTCCGTGCTTTTGCATGTTTTCCACAATGGATGTGGGTTCCAGGTTGTAGAGACGGGCTCGATCAAGTCAAGCGAAGTTAAGCCAAAAATTTGTCTTGCCATGATGACTCAGTGAGTCATAGGAGACAACGTGGTAGAACATGGTAAGCTGGAACTTAACCCTTGTAATTAGTAGGGAAACGCCTTGCGGGTGCACAGAGATTGTGTATTCGCGGCGGGGATTGTCAAGCCCTATGTGTCGGGGTGTGACACTTATAAACTTTGTCAATTGTCAATTGTTATACTATTTGTTATACTATTTCACAATGTCCATTGTCGGGAGACTACTTTGAAAATATGAAGGGCCGTTTGGATCACTTAGGAATAAGATGAATAGTCTATTCGTAGGCGGAAAACATTGAAAAATGTGTAACTTTGTGAAGAGTTTGGATGGTTAGGAATAAATTTTCGTTTAGAAAGAAGTTATTCTTCTTATTCCTAAGCAATCCAAACGGGTCCGAAATGATTTTATGTCCACCTTTGTTTTCATCTGATTAAATGGCCAGGTTGTACTATGCTGCAACATTTATTATTGTAGCTTGTTTTGACAAACAAGATACGCTTTTTTGATAGAAAAAGGAAATACATACAATTATTAAAATATTTAACTCGACACGCATTGTAGGTAGCAGTCGATTGCCTCCAGGATAAGACCTGGCTGGAGAGTTCGTAGTTCGTACCACAGTAACAAAATACAGTGTGTATGACAGTATGCGATAAGTAAAAGTCTTCAAATTATTAAGTTGCAATAAATGGACTCCCAAACTTCTAATTTCGAGAAATATTTTTCCAAACTTTGTAATTAATTCATGACAATTAACCTTCAAATGCCATTTAAACTCCATTATATTATTATTTTTTTAAGTGAAATGATTACAATCTTGAAATTTATCCTTATTTAAGTACTTTGTGAACTTTGATTCTTCACACTCTCAATATCATTTATAATATTTTACATCACATGATATATACTATTTTTCATTACAAAACTAATATCAGTTTAATTATTTATGATTTATGAAGCTATGCCTTCTATAAAATTGAAATAATAAAACAAACAAAAGGCCTCCTGTTCCTGTAGGCTGTAAAGGTATATTAACTATAGGCCCACTGACCGTCTATAAACAAAGCCCAGCCCAATAGCTTTCTTTTTAATTTAATTTAATTTTTTTGTTTGAAAACTATTTTCTTTTTCATTTTTGTTCTCTTTTATTTCTCTGATAAACCCGCCAGTAGCAACTAGCAAATCTGAAAACCCTTTTCCCTCCTCTAGGGTTTTCGTTTTGCGAGGAAAAGCGTCAGGTTTCTCAAGAGGTATTCTCACTTTCTGAGTATACTAAGCGCGCAGCTTTAGCTTAATCCTTGTATCGGGCTATTTAACATTGAATTCTGTAGTTGGAGTTACGCTCCTGATTAGGGTTTAACGTTGAATATTGTTTTAGTTTTTGTTTGCTTTGTCATTTTACTCAATTGCTCCTTGTAAGTTATGTTTTGACATTTTCCACTTCAAATCTAGTTTCAATTAATTACCATGACTATTCTGACTGGATTCTTGTTGTCAGTTTCTCAAAATTGTATTATTATTATTATTTTTACTATCTGATGTATCAATCTAGTACAATTCTGTGAACTAATGAAGACTTTTTGTTTGTAATTTTTTTCCCCCTGTAGGATCATTTACTCAACAGCTTCAATGGAGGATGATACCAATGTAAGTTTTTGCAAAGGCACTTTCAGTTCAATTGGATATCCATTTATTCATGATGTCAATCTTGTTCCTTTCTTGTCATTTGTTGATATACCTTTTGAGATCTGAAATTTTCAATCTTATTTTGTTATTGGTTTGATTAGATTATACGGCATATGTGAAATTGACTAAGGGTTTGTTGTACCTGTAAATTTCTGTAGAAGTAGGACTTCAATAGCCTATAGCTTACGGTAACATTGGTATTGTTGGTTGCTCATTTTGAACAGACTGTACAAAATACTTGAGAAATTGTTGACATGGTACCAAATTTTTTCTGTTTTTACAGGCAGGAAAGAAGGAAGAGGAGGAATTTAGCACCGGCCCACTTTCTGTTCTCATGATGAGTGTTAAGAACAACACACAGGTAATAATATCTCTGTGCTCTGTTCTTTTTATCATAACAGTAATTGCTATTTGTTAGATATGTTAATGGCTGCTGATTCTTACCAAGCCAGGCTTTACCGGGGTGCCTAAACAGACCTGAGAAATTCCTGTTATGGGTCCTGTTAGATATGGAGGATGATACCAATGTAACTCATTAGCATCTCTAGAGATAAGTTTAATTTGAACTTCTTGTGGACCCTCAAAACAGGTGTTGATTAATTGCCGTAACAACAAGAAGCTTCTGGGACGTGTCAGAGCATTCGATCGCCATTGCAATATGGTTTTAGAAAATGTCAGGGAAATGTGGACCGAGGTAAAACTTTCAGAATCAAACTTCTCTTTTAGTGTGGAAAATTAAAGCAGCATTTGTAATTCCTATGTCCCTGCAAAACCTCAAATTATCCCTTAAAATGCTAGAGGCCTAGAGCATTAATAATACCCAGTAATCCTGTTAAAATGAAGTATGCATCTAATATTTCGTTCTTTGAGTTTGTCCATTTATCTTGTCTCACTTTTGTTATGGGTGAATGAAGGGTTTCTATGAATAGATGTGTAGGCCAGTAATTAAACTGTCATAATGTAATAACTAATAAAGAGCTACTGTTGTGTCGGTTTCTTATTTTTGCTATGTCCTTTAAATTATTGGTCAGGTGCCGAAGACAGGTAAAGGAAAGAAAAAAGCTCTCCCTGTGAACAAGGATAGGTTTATTAGTAAGATGTTCCTTCGAGGTGATTCAGTAATAATTGTGCTGAGGAACCCCAAGTGACTACCCCTCATGTCTGGGCATTTATTGTCTAGAAGTTCTTTATTTTAAATTGTATTTGTGCTGGCTTTCTCTGAACTTAATTTCACATATTTTCTGGGTGCAGATTATGTTGTTTGTCGGGCATTGTTTCATCTGACTGTTCTTTATGCTTGAGATATGATATGAATTTGGTTTATTCCTTTTCTGCTTTTTGGTAACTTAATGGTGTTGGATCTGAAACTGAAAAATACCGACAGTATCTGAGAATAATAATTCTCACCATATACTATTTAAATTATCAAATAGATGTAATTCTGACCATTACCCACGTCATTTAATATTTTGACATTCCTAACTATATGCAACAAATATGCACCAAAAAATGGAAATAAGCTAAACGGATAATATTCTACAAGAGCCCTTAATTTCAGCACTGTTCTTCGATAGTGAAGTCAGGTTCAGTCGGTTTCTTCAATGCCTTGGCCAGATGTGCCGTTGCCCTACTACGGACCCTTCTGTTCGTCACTGGCTTTCCTGAAAAGACATCAACAGGCATCTCTCCTTTGGTGTTTGAGTTGTATGGCTTCTGTCTGGCACCGCTATATCCTTCAAGAAGCCTCAGCTCAATCGATGCCCTTCTTCGCTTTTGTTGGCGCCATGTGGCTTGTATGAAACATGCTGCCCATGTTCGCCATTGGTTAGAGTAATACCTGTACATTGATGCGATTGAAGTTATGTTTTGTTAGATTTAGTGTTGAAAACTCTGGATCATTCTTATTTTATCTGATCTATTAAGTAGATGTATGTTTCTCTATCGGATTTTTGTGACAACTCATCTATGGCTTTCAGCCTTTACCTCACCATAAGTTTAATCTCTGTTTTACTATGCCTTGCATGCTACAAATCTAATTTATTTAGAGGATCTGTCATTTCTGTACTGACAAAACCTAAGATTTGATGTATGCTCCTGCAATAAGGAAACTTTTAGACGTGAAAATGGGTAGCTAATCCTATTTATTTTAGAAGTATTTAGTGAAAATGGGTAGCTAGTCTGGGCATAAGAAACAAGATGAGCAACAAAAGAGGGGAAAGTGGAGATGCCAGAGGTAATGGAAGCTACTGTCTTGTAGAAGAAATCTGCATTTTACAATGCTTTGTAGGAATGTTGTGATATTTCTAATGTTTCAGTGGTCTGCATCAAATGTCAAGATTTTACAGATTCATTCATGAATTTACTATTTCTGACAAAAATACAAGCTCTTTTGAGTAAAGATGCTCCCCAAAACAAACCTGAATTTGTGTCGTAGCTGCTTGCTGTGCAATCTTCTAAACTGCGACGACACAAATTTAAGGTCGCTAGAAACAAGTGCAAAAGCCTCCACGTCTGATAAAGCTTTAACAGTTCTTGTAGACAGAGGCAGAGCTGCTGTTGGCTGTGGATCGAGGGCCCATGTGAGCAACTCCTCCCCACAGAACTCGCCGGCACCCATACGGCAGGAATTAAAGAATCCAGTCCGGCCACCCTGGGTTGTGCAGGAGTCCAGATAGCCACGGATTATAAATAACATGGAGTCAACAGGATCAAGTTCTCGAATTATGCAGGTGCCTTTAGTGAAGAGCGCTGGCTTAAGCCGCTCACATATGGCCTCTAGCATTCTGTCATCCATTTCATCAAAAAGTGGCACCTTTACCAGCCATGACAAAAGAAACAAACATTAGTGAAGAAAATTATGACCAGGAATTTCTCCTCAAAAAAAAAAAAATCAACTGAGAAGTTTGCTCAACAAATATATATCATGTCAATCTACCATTATACTTTTTATTCAGCATATATACATTCTTTTTGAAATGCTAAAGTTTTGACTGTTATATTCATCAGTGTTTTCTCTATATCACGTTTTGCAGTTTTGACCGGTTTTTTCTTTTTTTATTTAAAAGAATTACATAATCTAGAGGAAGTCGTTGGGTACCTCTCGAACTAGATCAAGACACAGATGTCTTTTAATGTCCCTCCGTAGGTCGATTGGGAGATCTTTAAGCAAAGATTCTTCAGTGACCCCTTGAGTGGCGACCCATCGGTACTGGTGGTACCGCCTGACGGATTGCTTCAGTTCAAGGGGTAGTTTCCTATGGTGCATCCACTGCTCCATGTCTCTTCTCCTTATTCGCCATTCCTCTAGTCTTACAATTGTTGATTGCAGATATGACTGCCAAGCACACAAAAGAAAAAAATTAATAATTAATAAAGCTCACTCCTTTTGAACTTATCAAGTGAGAACAAATAATTGGCATTTTCGGTAATTCAGTTTTTCCCATTTATTTTGTGTGTTAGGCATAAAAGAATCTAATTGAACATCGTAGCCAGTTTGTAATAAGCCAAGTTAAATTTACTTCTCCTTTGTTGTTCATGAATTATTAATTTTTCCCCTTTATTTTTCATATTACATTGTAGTTAAAAGTTTTCCTTTTCTCTTCACATTTAAACTAGCTTCCTTTTTATTTTTTATTTTTGTCCTCTATTATTCAAATTTGATAGACCATAATGACACTTACTTGCATGTTCCCAATCAGCAAGCCAAAGAGTACCAACCCAAGAACAGCAATTACAATTGCAAATAGTATCTCACCCACAGATGTGCTTGTCGTGAGATTTTGTCCCAAACAACTAAAGGAAAGAAAATATTTACATAAGTTCACATCCAAAGTGCTGTAAAACAAACAGAAACACAAGTTGTTTAATTGTTATAAATTTACCTCAGGTTCTTCAATCCCCACCAGAAGCAATAGAAATACTTTTGCATAAATGGAGATGATGTCAAGTTGACATCCAATGCCTCAGCATAGATCCCAAATTGGTAGAAGGTACTACTCGGGTTACATAGATTTGTAAGGTTACTTGTTTGGTACCAAGTATTACGTTCTGTATTGCTTTCCTTGCAGTAAAAAAAACTGTACTGACAGGGTGGGCCATCTACACGACAGGCCGCTTTCCAACATGCTTCCTGTCTCTCGACTGATAAGAGGTACCACATGGCTCCTAATACCTGGATATAACAAGAGAAGTTACTATCGACTCCTAGAACTGCATTTTGAAGGTCAATATTCTATTATAATTACCTCATATGCGACACCTAGAACTAAATATATATCAGAATAAAATATCTCAACGACATGGATTGTAACATGAATTTGCATCTTGCTTTTTGACTGATGATAAAGGTAAATCTAATTTAGTAGAAACTAAATACTAAGAATCCGAATGATAATTTTACTTCAAAGACAAATATGATAAAATGGGTGATACTTAAGACCACTTCAGTATTTTATTCTAAATGCTGTTTTCCGAAAATATACTTTTAGCAAAACTAAAAATTATGTCCCCTATTACAAATTATAGAAGATTGTAGGTCGGTTGTTCATACATGGCTTGCAATCATGTAAAGCATGAGATTGTATGCAGCACCAGCCCAAGCAGATTCTGTCATCACACCAGTAGTAGTAACAATTTGTCTCATGAGCGGAAATATAAGGAATAGCCTTGGAAAATACTGGACCATTATGCTAAATCGAATAAGATTCTTTACATTTGTTACTGTTGCTTCCTTCAAATTGGGGACCACCACCCATATCAGAAACTGCAGTAGTAAATTGTACAAGATTATTTTCTTCAAGAGAAACAATGTGATGATATAAACATAATACTTTGTTATGATATGGTGCATAGAACTCCAATTCAAGAATTCCATTTTCAGAATCCCACAAAGTGAATGTTTTACTTGTACTTGGTTGATGACAACATCATGTAGAGGTCATTTAGCAACTAATTTCTGCTCAATATTTTAAATTTGTGAGTTCGCAAGAGTGAAAGAAATGGATCATTTTAGTTTCATTGGACGAAACATAATGGTAGAACAGAATGAGGATTTTGCTGTCTGGATGTTTGTGAATTCTGAGAAAATGAATTCCAGCTAGGAAATAAGTATTTCTCACCGAACAACTTTCTAAATTATGAGATGAAGATCTATACAACAAGAATAAGAAATAATAAGAGGGGTCAATTTTTTATTTTTTTTACTAAATTCCGGTTCCTTTTCTGAAAGTCTTTTTTTTAATAAAATATTACTTTGAAAAAAAAAAGATGCAAATTTACCTGTGGTAAAGGTAGCGCAGACAAAAGATCCAGCCAAAAGCTACTCTTAAGGTATCTAACGGCAATCTCTGAGGGCTCTATCACAAGCTCCCCTCTCCCAAAAACCCTAGAGGAAGGTGCCACAAAAGCAGTTCTAAACTTGACAAAAATTTGCGCAAAATAAAACAGATCTGCCAGAGAGCGCAATACAGTCAAAGCTACCTCTAGTGAAGTTGTCAATTGAATGCATTGCGTCTTACTTGTCGCAGGTAAATAAAAAAACAGCGGGTCGATGAAAAGTGAGACCAAACAGGCCACTAAAAATATTCTGTTCCATCGATGTATTCTGGTTCCGTGTGGATCCAATAGGCTTTTCTTTACATCAAGTAGAGAATCATATTCTTCTGAAAAAACCCTAGAAAGGACTCCCTCCTGTAGGATTTTGGAAGGCTTATGTGGAGACATCTTCGAAGTCCCGGTTCTGTATGCCCATGACCTGACTGTTTGCTTGTTTGAGTACGGTGAATTGTGTGGCGTTGAATTGTATGGCTTCTGTTTTGGTGCTGACAAGTCTTCTTGAAATCTGAAAATTAAAAAAGATATCGAGAATTTTGGCAAAACTTTTTAATGCCTATCGATAGGATTGAAACTTTTTATGACATGTTTCATGATATCCAGGATATGAGATAAATCTGGTTACATAGCACTACTTGATATAGAACAGCAAGCAATGGAACATTGCACTTCTTTCATACACTACTTGATAACCAATAAGCAATAAAACAATGTCATATTGTAGGTACAATACTAGAGAGTAGTAACCTGGCTTCAGTATGATGGTATTATGAGAGTCTCTACCAGTACATGTGTTGTTTCTGATACATTATACCAGTAATCATGCTTCAGAAAAGATATTCTTACCTACAAAAAATAAGTTTTTTTTTTTGTCCCTGTATAGTTTATCATAGCTAGAATTGTCTATGGTGTAAGTATTTTCATTATTTGGGGATAATTGAATCGAGAGTTCTTACCTGACAAATCTAGCTGTAGAATAAGCCATATCGGTATTATTGTCCTTTCTTTGAACTTTCTCCGACATAATTAAACTTAGGTCCAACCTCTGTTTATAAGCTTGCCTCTAGGTGCAATTTTGTGGCAAATATATTGACCACATTTCTCCTTAAAGTTTTGAAAGAGACAGAATAGATGATTTGCTAGTAAGAAAAATAGAAAATAAAAGGAACCCCCTGGAAACAACTTTCGTTCTTTCAAGTATCTTGTGATACTGCCGTCAACTCAAGCAAATATTATTGAGGGAAGTGGAAATGCATGTGAACTTTTCCTTTTGGTTCCTCTTTTTTGTTTTTTTGTTCTTTTGTTAATCAAGTTCGTTGAAAATTCAATTGCTATAATTTTGTATCCATGGGGTTTGCATATTGTGGAAAAGGTTCATTTTGTGCAATCTCCATGGGGCTTGCCTATTGTGGAAAAAGATTCGTTCTATGCAATCTCCCATATAATTTCTTGATTCATTTATCATAGTATATATTTCCATGTCTACTGAAATCAAAAAGTAATATTGCACTATGTGCTTATATCATTGGTTTACTGTTAGATCCAGCACGTGTCCGGCTTTCCTTGCCTAACTCCAAACTAAAGATAAAGGGAAAACACATTTAGTGGTCCCTTAAATTATATACTATAGACCTTTGTTTTGTATAGGTCAACTCAATTTTCTTCTTGAAGCTTCGAAATTCCAATTAATATCACAAAAAAATGACAGAAATTGACATAATAAAGTTCGTCCAACTATTGCATGTACTTTATTGGAATGACACGAACCATGTGACTTATCCAATTTCTATTTAAATGTGATACGACCAATTGAACTAGGAAAAGCTTATAGACAACTCGCCTGTATTTAATGCCAAGTGTAAGTCAACTTATCTTTTGGCGTCGGACAACTTGCAACTTGAAAATAGGAGCAGCTCGTGAAACGTTAAGGCTGGAAGATTGTCCAAGATGAATCATTGTTGCCTCAGGATTTGTTTTTTTTTTTTCCCCTTGGATTATAAAAGCTTCAAATTAACTTTTTGATCTATACCACCTACTTTGATTTTTCTTTCTCGAAAAGCTACTTGGAGACCTATCCAAGTTGGCTTACATTACATCAGGATCATGATTTTCCAAAAAAAGTAGTGATAAAAAAAGAAACCCTACAAATAAATATATGACTTCTATAGAAATTGTACAATAAATCTGATAGATCTAAGAGGATCAGAGACACGTGACTGGGGGCTGCTACCTCTGAATTATTTGAAATGCACTCTCAAGTTCTTTTAGTAACACTATATCATGATATAGTCTAATAATAACATTTTTTATATTTACAGTTTTCTAACAACCATCTTAAACATTTATGATTTTACGATGGAATGAGGTTTTCAGGTTGCTCAACTTGAGTCAAACGAACACTTTGGTGGAGAGTCCTGAGTCTCTTTGACAATCCTTTGTAAAGGTTCACTACTCGTACTCCGACTGATTAAAGGAGCTTCATATGACATTTTATGATCGTCTTGAATATTATTCATCTCATGATCACTTACTTGTAGGTCATCTTGAGTTTCCTCAAGTGTTATACTACTGCCATCGATTTTGATTCTTTCAAGAAACTTCTTCTCTAAGAATATTGCACCTTTCTTAACGAATAGTATTCGTTTCCTTGTGCCAAAAGTTATACCCTTTTGTCTCTCTTGGGTATCCAATGAAGAAGCACTTATCCGCTTTGGGTTCAAGTTTTGTTGACATCATGCGCTTGACGTATGCCTCACAACCCCAAACTTTGAGAAAAGAAATGTTGGGCGATTTGCCCGTCCATAACTCATATGGAGTTTTCTCAACGGATTTTGATAGAACCATGTTTAGTGTATGAGCCGTTGTTTGGATTGCATAACTCCAAAAATAGAAAGGTATCTCAGTTTGGCACATCATCGATCAAACCATATCCAGCAAGGTTCGATTTCTCCTTTCTAAAACACCATTCCAATAAAAAAATTCTTGCCAAATCATATTGAATTGAATTTGATGTTAAAAATTTTGAGTTTGAGAACCTTTTTCCGTTCTCTTTTTTTTCCCCCCCTAATCGTGATGGACTAATTACTTTCCTCATTTACTAAGTGTTCTCAACAGACACAGTTTGGTTCTTTTTATTTTTTTATTTACTAAGTGTTCGTAAAATGATAAGATTGGAAAACTGGAAGTGATATATATTTTCATACAGCTTGCAATACTAAGTTTCTGAGAAAATCAGATTATTGTTGCTAAAGAATTAAATCCAAAGAAACAATGCTCAGACATTGTATGTTGCACTGGACATTTGCTATTAGGACCTTAAATTATTACAATATTATATCCTGCTAACACGAATAAACTGAGAGGGTATTTATACCATGCACAACAGGGGAAAAAAATAAATAAAAAGAATAATGATAAAAAAAACCTAAATGTGCTTCAATTCAACATTTTTGTTCATATTTCATTCAGGGAAAACATATATCACTCGAAATGTGAAAAAGATAAAAACAAAGAGTAAAATATGATGGCTGCTAAAAATATTAAATTATTAACCAAATTATCAACTATACATTGACAACTCAAAACAAAACTTTAGAATAAACCACCAAATTAGTTGTTTCTGTATGACATAAAAGGAATGGAATTTTCAGATTAGCACTTTACTTATTTGACTAACAAGCCCATAGGGAAGATAAGCACTAACTGATAACAACATTAGAGAACAGAAGAAACCGAGTACTTGTATCAGGTACGAGCTATGTGTAAAAGAAAAGGCAGTATTGTATATTACTACTATTACTGTGTTTAAGAATCTTCATGAACATTCTGGAAGAGGTGGAACTGAGCATTGCGAAGGAGGGAGCCAGCTGCCTCATTCGCAGAGTCATGTGCACGTATTTCCTTCATCTCTTCCTCCCATTTCTCCACCTGCTCCCTGTGTATCCTGTTATTTATTTAAAATCATGAATTGATTAAATCCATCTGCTACCACATTAATAAATAATAATGATCATAAAAACACTTTAAATTGATCATTGATAGATTTAGTAATCATGTTGTCGGTCTATTTTTGTAATCATCTCTTAGAACGCATATGCACAGATCGATGTAGAACTTTAACATGTAACAGAATAAAAATTGCTGACCCATTGAGCAGTACAGGGTTTACTACTTTTGAAATTAAATAAGTCTGAAGTTTGTAGTTTGGACATTTATTATTTCCCTTGAAGCCCCAAAAAGGAACATGAGAATATGAGATGAAGGAAAGCAAGAGTACTAACGAGATGAGGCGTTCTTCAAAGTCTGTGCTGAGATCCTTGAAAAGAGCCTTCCCTGCTTCTAGAATCTCAGACACCTAAAATAATACAATTGTAAGATTACAACAGAAAATGTTTTAATTTATAATGAAGTCTAGCTAAGTAACTAGTGTTAGTGGTAAAATGTTTTAAAGTGGCAAAACTTGAGTAATAAAGCAAGAATAAAAGGTAAGTCCAGCTGTGAGCTCAATTTACCAATGGTCAGTAAGAGAATATTGTCTAATAATTCAAACGGATAGAACAAATATTACAGAAGCAACATAATTGTATTGTCTTCTTCCAGGTTTACAAGATGAAGCCAAACAGTGGCCTTAATCCAGTGTCAAATGTATCTGATGTGAGACACAGAAGCAGACCTTTCAATTAGGGATGAAAGAACAATCTAAGGTGCCAGATCTGAATAAAGCTCAAGCTCAAACATAGAGATGTGAATTGGAAGTACCTGTTGAGTGAAGGAATTGATTTTGTCAAGGATGCGCTGGATCTGGAGCTCAGTCTCCTCAGATGCAGCGACACAGTGCTCTCCTTCTCCTTCTCCTTCGATTCCCTCCTTGGGATCCTGCAATCCATCAATCAAAACAGATAGATCGTAATGATCTGAACATTAAAAGGATTAGCAAGAGAACATATATATAATTATAATTATAATATAATATTACTGAGAGCTTGATCCGCTTCTGCAACCCCTCCAGCTCCATGCGTTCGAACTTCGAAAGAAGAAAGAAGCTCAATTCAGATCTAATGCGATGCACGTAGAGTATCAGATCCTAACTCTCTCTTTCTTTCTCTCTCTCTCTCTCTCCAGTTGTCTAAACTGAAGCGGGATATGAAATTTCGAATGAGGAACCGGAATTATAGATTGGCGGATCGGCGCTTTTTTTGTTTCTCAATCGAACTCGCAAAAAATGGAGGTATCCAGTTCTCTTCGGGCCTCCATGTTTTCAATCATTTAGGCCCTTCCTTTTTATTGTTTTTGCATATTGGTAGCAATTAGGCTCTTAAATACTGGGCAAATATCTTACCATTATTGTACAGATGTAGTTCGGTGCACACAATACATCACTAATTTAATGAATAAATTCCAATTCTACTATTGCCTTTCCAATTAAATATCAACATCAAAAATGTTTTTGAAACTTGAAATCCAATTCTCTACATTTTAACTTTATTATATCTAATCTTTCTTTCTAATGAGGTACAGTTATAGTTATTATTAACTTATTCAGTAACTCCAATTTTCATGTTTTGGCCCTCCTTTTTCCTTAAAAAGTCATGAAAAGCGAAAGACAGAACTTGTACCCTATGCAAGGACGAGCACATACCCCATAGTGACAAAATTGGGAACAACTCTGGAGGCCCAAGGTGTACATTTTCAAATTTCTCATTGATATTTCAAATTTTGGTAAAATAAAATAAGATTTCATATTATTTCAATGAAGCACTGAAAATTTTATTTAATACAATCTTTCCGAAGGACAACAATAATTTTATTACAACATCAAAGAAAACCAACTTTTTTTTTTCAAAGAAAAACGCGTGTGTATATACATCAAACAAATTTTGTTGACTTGAGTAAGCCGTTGCGAATATATAACAGAATCATGATTTAATACTGCTTAATGATGCGGAATCGATCGTGAACTGCTGATGTGCCTGAGTTGACAAACTGAAAAATAGAACCAAATCAGAAATAGCAGCCAAAACTGGTACTACGGTTAGAATTCTTTCAACTTAATTTTCTCAAACGCACTTACTAACCTCAAATAATAGGTCACTTCTTGATGCGGTAACACGTGCAAAACCAAATTCAGAAAGCCTTGCCAAACTCCAACTTGGTGCCTGATTAATTAAATTGAGTGGTACATTATATCAAAAATATGAAAGGAAAAAAGATCCATTAGATAGAGAAAGAGGAACTTGAGAAGAGGTACTTACTGTGCTAGGGAAACTATCCAAGGAGAATCCTGCCATTCCAACTACCACTTGAAATGGTGCTGTATAATTGTTGTTATTGTAAGTGTCAATGCCACTCGCATCCTTCGTCGGCACGACGGCATTCCTTTGCATTGCTGTTGGTATACTGCGCAGCTTCTCTCATAATTATGCACATGACCAAACAGAGCCAAATCCACCTGACCCATTTCAATTTTAAACAATTTATAAACAAAAATCATATTTTTTTTTAGGTACAACCAAGTTAACGCAATACTACATTCATTTATCTATTTGTTTTTTTTTAATTTAAGTAGTATTTGATATAATTATTGTATATATATACATCCGGTCTGACATAGTTCAATAATTTTAGTTGTTGGGTTATAATTAATACGTAATTTAAGTTATTGGGTCTTTGTACTTAACTACCATTGAAATTACCTGACAGAAAATCAATACTGAGTCAAATTTAAGTTATTGACCTTCAGTCTTCTTTGTACTTAATACTGGTATGGATATTTCAATTACCTGGTTATGATTAGTGATTTAGTTGTTGTTATGCTTGGAATTTAGATAGTAAATACTGTCTCACTTAAAAGTGATCGTCTCTGAGTTTTGAGCTAAGAGAGGATTGTTCAAGTTCTCAATATCATTTATTGCCTTATGGGATAATAGATTAACGACTATAAAAATGTCAGCTCCTAAAAACAGGCTTGTTAAGGCAGATGTGGCATTATGTTGGTTAGACTTTAGAGAAAGTTCAGATATATGCATATTGAACTTGTTGTTAGTTACTCTTTTCTTTTCCTTTTGTTGAGGAGACTCGATTTTAAATAACTATTTTCTACTTAAGTATCCTTTCTGATGCGCAGTTCCGTATGGTCAGAGATGTGCAGATGAATATATATATATATATATATATATATATATATATATATATATATACAGTATAATATAATCTGCGTGGTTTTTTTTGCGCGGATTTTAAAGCACTTTCACGCTCAACCTCCGAAACAAATCGTATCCGTTGATTGTTTTCTAGCTTTTTAATCGATCCGTTCATCTATACAGCCCCCTTCCCTTTATTTTATTTTCTTCCGTTTTTCTAGGGTTGCAAGCTACACACAGATAATTGCCAAGACCTCTCTGCCTCCGGGGGCGTCCTTCTTCTTCTTCTCCTCCTCCTCCAACCGCACCCCACCGGTCCACCCCGACCCCTCATCGGCACTCTCTCCAGTTCATTCCCTCTCTGATCTCATCCTCTGGCTCGCTAGATCCGCTTCCTCCTCCGCCAGTCTATCCCGCCCACAGACCTTCCCTCTCCTTTCCTCCACTAGGCTATTTGCAACGATGGGGAACTTTGGTACTGGTTTCGGTTTGGCATTGTCCATATGTTTCCGATCCGAAGCGGCATCTAGATCGTACATCCTTTTCTGCTTCTCTACCCAACTTCTCCCGTCTCCCGTCAGTGCCTACGACCAAGCATTTGATTGATCATGGCGCCAAAGTTGTTCTAGCCAACCATTTGGTATGAATCTCTCTTTTTGCTTTTTTATTTATGTATTTAGTAATTGGACGGTTATAGGTCAGATTTAGAGGGTTAGTAAAACTTTGAATTTACTTGCAATTCATCAGTGGGTGTGGCTTTGATAGAAATAGACGAAATTACACATTAGCAAAACAAAATTCAATGTTGGATGTGATCAAGTAAATATTAGTATTAACTATTAACTATTAAGTTGAAGGTGATTTGCAGGAGTGATAGTTAAAATTGCAATTTGTATTAATTGTTATCAAGTAAGGCGATATAGCAAATAATAATACCAGTAACTCCTTAAGCTTATAAGGAGAGAAAGAGAGAGAGAATGACAATGTCCTCTCTGCATGCTGTTAATTATGGGTATACATGTCGTTCTTTTTATTTTGATATTTTATTCTTTTTGTTACATATGTTAAGAACATTAAAATGCAATGTCCCAGTTGTTGTAATGCTAAATTTTATTAGATCTACATCTTTTAATAATAATAGAGTTGCTTTTAACAGAATGAAGAAGGAAAGACTTCCTACATGTGCGAATGACTGCATACCCAGGTGAGAGAGTTGTGAAATCATTGAGGGATGAATTAGGAAAATAATTCAGTGCAAAAATAAATAAGTTTGAGCGTAACGAAGGAAAGATTGGATGTCAATTGTCATAGGATTAGCTTTGTTACTGGTATCTCATCAAATTCTTAAAAAGGCTTAATCAAGCATAAGGTATCATTTTTGTAAGGAATTAAGATACAAAATCAGTTATATTTTTTCAGTTTCCTCCTCACCGGGTTGGCATGGTTAGGTACTGATACCAGGTGCAAAGTTAATTGGTGATCTTATATGAAGCCAGCATAAACCTCTACAAAAATATAAAAAATACCATTGAATCTTTTATTTTGTAACAGGTATGGCAGATGCGAACTTCATATGACCAGAAACCGTACCGTAGACTGATGATGGAAACCCGGGGAGCAAAAATTCATCCATTGCCCTCCATTTTTACTGTGTCGGGCCGAGAAATCCTTGAATCCAATCCATCATACCCTGGAAGTCTTGGCATTGTGATCTCAGAGGCAGTTGAAATTGCTGCCCCCTTCCCTTTATTTTATTTTCTTCCGTTTTTCTAGGGTTGCAAGCTACACACAGATAATTGCCAAGACCTCTCTGCCTCCGGGGGCGTCCTTCTTCTTCTTCTCCTCCTCCTCCAACCGCACCCCACCGGTCCACCCCGACCCCTCATCGGCACTCTCTCCAGTTCATTCCCTCTCTGATCTCATCCTCTGGCTCGCTAGATCCGCTTCCTCCTCCGCCAGTCTATCCCGCCCACAGACCTTCCCTCTCCTTTCCTCCACTAGGCTATTTGCAACGATGGGGAACTTTGGTACTGGTTTCGGTTTGGCATTGTCCATATGTTTCCGATCCGAAGCGGCATCTAGATCGTACATCCTTTTCTGCTTCTCTACCCAACTTCTCCCGTCTCCCGTCAGTGCCTACGACCAAGCATTTGATTGATCATGGCGCCAAAGTTGTTCTAGCCAGCCATTTGGTATGAATCTCTCTTTTTGCTTTTTTATTTATGTATTTAGTAATTGGACGGTTATAGGTCAGATTTAGAGGGTTAGTAAAACTTTGAATTTACTTGCAATTCATCAGTGGGTGTGGCTTTGATAGAAATAGACGAAATTACACATTAGCAAAACAAAATTCAATGTTGGATGTGATCAAGTAAATATTAGTATTAACTATTAACTATTAAGTTGAAGGTGATTTGCAGGAGTGATAGTTAAAATTGCAATTTGTATTAATTGTTATCAAGTAAGGCGATATAGCAAATAATAATACCAGTAACTCCTTAAGCTTATAAGGAGAGAAAGAGAGAGAGAATGACAATGTCCTCTCTGCATGCTGTTAATTATGGGTATACATGTCGTTCTTTTTATTTTGATATTTTATTCTTTTTGTTACATATGTTAAGAACATTAAAATGCAATGTCCCAGTTGTTGTAATGCTAAATTTTATTAGATCTACATCTTTTAATAATAATAGAGTTGCTTTTAACAGAATGAAGAAGGAAAGACTTCCTACATGTGCGAATGACTGCATACCCAGGTGAGAGAGTTGTGAAATCATTGAGGGATGAATTAGGAAAATAATTCAGTGCAAAAATAAATAAGTTTGAGCGTAACGAAGGAAAGATTGGATGTCAATTGTCATAGGATTAGCTTTGTTACTGGTATCTCATCAAATTCTTAAAAAGGCTTAATCAAGCATAAGGTATCATTTTTGTAAGGAATTAAGATACAAAATCAGTTATACTTTTTCAGTTTCCTCCTCACCGGGTTGGCATGGTTAGGTACTGATACCAGGTGCAAAGTTAATTGGTGATCTTATATGAAGCCAGCATAAACCTCTACAAAAATATAAAAAATACCATTGAATCTTTTATTTTGTAACAGGTATGGCAGATGCGAACTTCATATGACCAGAAACCGTACCGTAGACCGATGATGGAAACCCGGGGAGCAAAAATTCATCCATTGCCCTCCATTTTTACTGTGTCGAGCCGAGAAATCCTTGAATCCAATCCATCATACCCTGGAAGTCTTGGCATTGTGATCTCAGAGGCAGTTGAAATTGCTGCCCCCTTCCCTTTATTTTATTTTCTTCCGTTTTTCTAGGGTTGCAAGCTACACACAGATAATTGCCAAGACCTCTCTGCCTCCGGGGGCGTCCTTCTTCTTCTTCTCCTCCTCCTCCAACCGCACCCCACCGGTCCACCCCGACCCCTCATCGGCACTCTCTCCAGTTCATTCCCTCTCTGATCTCATCCTCTGGCTCGCTAGATCCGCTTCCTCCTCCGCCAGTCTATCCCGCCCACAGACCTTCCCTCTCCTTTCCTCCACTAGGCTATTTGCAACGATGGGGAACTTTGGTACTGGTTTCGGTTTGGCATTGTCCATATGTTTCCGATCCGAAGCGGCATCTAGATCGTACATCCTTTTCTGCTTCTCTACCCAACTTCTCCCGTCTCCCGTCAGTGCCTACGACCAAGCATTTGATTGATCATGGCGCCAAAGTTGTTCTAGCCAGCCATTTGGTATGAATCTCTCTTTTTGCTTTTTTATTTATGTATTTAGTAATTGGACGGTTATAGGTCAGATTTAGAGGGTTAGTAAAACTTTGAATTTACTTGCAATTCATCAGTGGGTGTGGCTTTGATAGAAATAGACGAAATTACACATTAGCAAAACAAAATTCAATGTTGGATGTGATCAAGTAAATATTAGTATTAACTATTAACTATTAAGTTGAAGGTGATTTGCAGGAATGATAGTTAAAATTGCAATTTGTATTAATTGTTATCAAGTAAGGCGATATAGCAAATAATAATACCAGTAACTCCTTAAGCTTATAAGGAGAGAAAGAGAGAGAGAATGACAATGTCCTCTCTGCATGCTGTTAATTATGGGTATACATGTCGTTCTTTTTATTTTGATATTTTATTCTTTTTGTTACATATGTTAAGAACATTAAAATGCAATGTCCCAGTTGTTGTAATGCTAAATTTTATTAGATCTACATCTTTTAATAATAATAGAGTTGCTTTTAACAGAATGAAGAAGGAAAGACTTCCTACATGTGCGAATGACTGCATACCCAGGTGAGAGAGTTGTGAAATCATTGAGGGATGAATTAGGAAAATAATTCAGTGCAAAAATAAATAAGTTTGAGCGTAACGAAGGAAAGATTGGATGTCAATTGTCATAGGATTAGCTTTGTTACTGGTATCTCATCAAATTCTTAAAAAGGCTTAATCAAGCATAAGGTATCATTTTTGTAAGGAATTAAGATACAAAATCAGTTATACTTTTTCAGTTTCCTCCTCACCGGGTTGGCATGGTTAGGTACTGATACCAGGTGCAAAGTTAATTGGTGATCTTATATGAAGCCAGCATAAACCTCTACAAAAATATAAAAAATACCATTGAATCTTTTATTTTGTAACAGGTATGGCAGATGCGAACTTCATATGACCAGAAACCGTACCGTAGACCGATGATGGAAACCCGGGGAGCAAAAATTCATCCATTGCCCTCCATTTTTACTGTGTCGAGCCGAGAAATCCTTGAATCCAATCCATCATACCCTGGAAGTCTTGGCATTGTGATCTCAGAGGCAGTTGAAATTGCTGCCCCCTTCCCTTTATTTTATTTTCTTCCGTTTTTCTAGGGTTGCAAGCTACACACAGATAATTGCCAAGACCTCTCTGCCTCCGGGGGCGTCCTTCTTCTTCTTCTCCTCCTCCTCCAACCGCACCCCACCGGTCCACCCCGACCCCTCATCGGCACTCTCTCCAGTTCATTCCCTCTCTGATCTCATCCTCTGGCTCGCTAGATCCGCTTCCTCCTCTGCCAGTCTATCCCGCCCACAGACCTTCCCTCTCCTTTCCTCCACTAGGCTATTTGCAACGATGGGGAACTTTGGTACTGGTTTCGGTTTGGCATTGTCCATATGTTTCCGATCCGAAGCGGCATCTAGATCGTACATCCTTTTCTGCTTCTCTACCCAACTTCTCCCGTCTCCCGTCAGTGCCTACGACCAAGCATTTGATTGATCATGGCGCCAAAGTTGTTCTAGCCAGCCATTTGGTATGAATCTCTCTTTTTGCTTTTTTATTTATGTATTTAGTAATTGGACGGTTATAGGTCAGATTTAGAGGGTTAGTAAAACTTTGAATTTACTTGCAATTCATCAGTGGGTGTGGCTTTGATAGAAATAGACGAAATTACACATTAGCAAAACAAAATTCAATGTTGGATGTGATCAAGTAAATATTAGTATTAACTATTAACTATTAAGTTGAAGGTGATTTGCAGGAGTGATAGTTAAAATTGCAATTTGTATTAATTGTTATCAAGTAAGGCGATATAGCAAATAATAATACCAGTAACTCCTTAAGCTTATAAGGAGAGAAAGAGAGAGAGAATGACAATGTCCTCTCTGCATGCTGTTAATTATGGGTATACATGTCGTTCTTTTTATTTTGATATTTTATTCTTTTTGTTACATATGTTAAGAACATTAAAATGCAATGTCCCAGTTGTTGTAATGCTAAATTTTATTAGATCTACATCTTTTAATAATAATAGAGTTGCTTTTAACAGAATGAAGAAGGAAAGACTTCCTACATGTGCGAATGACTGCATACCCAGGTGAGAGAGTTGTGAAATCATTGAGGGATGAATTAGGAAAATAATTCAGTGCAAAAATAAATAAGTTTGAGCGTAACGAAGGAAAGATTGGATGTCAATTGTCATAGGATTAGCTTTGTTACTGGTATCTCATCAAATTCTTAAAAAGGCTTAATCAAGCATAAGGTATCATTTTTGTAAGGAATTAAGATACAAAATCAGTTATACTTTTTCAGTTTCCTCCTCACCGGGTTGGCATGGTTAGGTACTGATACCAGGTGCAAAGTTAATTGGTGATCTTATATGAAGCCAGCATAAACCTCTACAAAAATATAAAAAATACCATTGAATCTTTTATTTTGTAACAGGTATGGCAGATGCGAACTTCATATGACCAGAAACCGTACCGTAGACCGATGATGGAAACCCGGGGAGCAAAAATTCATCCATTGCCCTCCATTTTTACTGTGTCGAGCCGAGAAATCCTTGAATCCAATCCATCATACCCTGGAAGTCTTGGCATTGTGATCTCAGAGGCAGTTGAAATTGCTGCCCCCTTCCCTTTATTTTATTTTCTTCCGTTTTTCTAGGGTTGCAAGCTACACACAGATAATTGCCAAGACCTCTCTGCCTCCGGGGGCGTCCTTCTTCTTCTTCTCCTCCTCCTCCAACCGCACCCCACCGGTCCACCCCGACCCCTCATCGGCACTCTCTCCAGTTCATTCCCTCTCTGATCTCATCCTCTGGCTCGCTAGATCCGCTTCCTCCTCCGCCAGTCTATCCCGCCCACAGACCTTCCCTCTCCTTTCCTCCACTAGGCTATTTGCAACGATGGGGAACTTTGGTACTGGTTTCGGTTTGGCATTGTCCATATGTTTCCGATCCGAAGCGGCATCTAGATCGTACATCCTTTTCTGCTTCTCTACCCAACTTCTCCCGTCTCCCGTCAGTGCCTACGACCAAGCATTTGATTGATCATGGCGCCAAAGTTGTTCTAGCCAGCCATTTGGTATGAATCTCTCTTTTTGCTTTTTTATTTATGTATTTAGTAATTGGACGGTTATAGGTCAGATTTAGAGGGTTAGTAAAACTTTGAATTTACTTGCAATTCATCAGTGGGTGTGGCTTTGATAGAAATAGACGAAATTACACATTAGCAAAACAAAATTCAATGTTGGATGTGATCAAGTAAATATTAGTATTAACTATTAACTATTAAGTTGAAGGTGATTTGCAGGAGTGATAGTTAAAATTGCAATTTGTATTAATTGTTATCAAGTAAGGCGATATAGCAAATAATAATACCAGTAACTCCTTAAGCTTATAAGGAGAGAAAGAGAGAGAGAATGACAATGTCCTCTCTGCATGCTGTTAATTATGGGTATACATGTCGTTCTTTTTATTTTGATATTTTATTCTTTTTGTTACATATGTTAAGAACATTAAAATGCAATGTCCCAGTTGTTGTAATGCTAAATTTTATTAGATCTACATCTTTTAATAATAATAGAGTTGCTTTTAACAGAATGAAGAAGGAAAGACTTCCTACATGTGCGAATGACTGCATACCCAGGTGAGAGAGTTGTGAAATCATTGAGGGATGAATTAGGAAAATAATTCAGTGCAAAAATAAATAAGTTTGAGCGTAACGAAGGAAAGATTGGATGTCAATTGTCATAGGATTAGCTTTGTTACTGGTATCTCATCAAATTCTTAAAAAGGCTTAATCAAGCATAAGGTATCATTTTTGTAAGGAATTAAGATACAAAATCAGTTATACTTTTTCAGTTTCCTCCTCACCGGGTTGGCATGGTTAGGTACTGATACCAGGTGCAAAGTTAATTGGTGATCTTATATGAAGCCAGCATAAACCTCTACAAAAATATAAAAAATACCATTGAATCTTTTATTTTGTAACAGGTATGGCAGATGCGAACTTCATATGACCAGAAACCGTACCGTAGACCGATGATGGAAACCCGGGGAGCAAAAATTCATCCATTGCCCTCCATTTTTACTGTGTCGAGCCGAGAAATCCTTGAATCCAATCCATCATACCCTGGAAGTCTTGGCATTGTGATCTCAGAGGCAGTTGAAATTGCTGCCCCCTTCCCTTTATTTTATTTTCTTCCGTTTTTCTAGGGTTGCAAGCTACACACAGATAATTGCCAAGACCTCTCTGCCTCCGGGGGCGTCCTTCTTCTTCTTCTCCTCCTCCTCCAACCGCACCCCACCGGTCCACCCCGACCCCTCATCGGCACTCTCTCCAGTTCATTCCCTCTCTGATCTCATCCTCTGGCTCGCTAGATCCGCTTCCTCCTCTGCCAGTCTATCCCGCCCACAGACCTTCCCTCTCCTTTCCTCCACTAGGCTATTTGCAACGATGGGGAACTTTGGTACTGGTTTCGGTTTGGCATTGTCCATATGTTTCCGATCCGAAGCGGCATCTAGATCGTACATCCTTTTCTGCTTCTCTACCCAACTTCTCCCGTCTCCCGTCAGTGCCTACGACCAAGCATTTGATTGATCATGGCGCCAAAGTTGTTCTAGCCAGCCATTTGGTATGAATCTCTCTTTTTGCTTTTTTATTTATGTATTTAGTAATTGGACGGTTATAGGTCAGATTTAGAGGGTTAGTAAAACTTTGAATTTACTTGCAATTCATCAGTGGGTGTGGCTTTGATAGAAATAGACGAAATTACACATTAGCAAAACAAAATTCAATGTTGGATGTGATCAAGTAAATATTAGTATTAACTATTAACTATTAAGTTGAAGGTGATTTGCAGGAGTGATAGTTAAAATTGCAATTTGTATTAATTGTTATCAAGTAAGGCGATATAGCAAATAATAATACCAGTAACTCCTTAAGCTTATAAGGAGAGAAAGAGAGAGAGAATGACAATGTCCTCTCTGCATGCTGTTAATTATGGGTATACATGTCGTTCTTTTTATTTTGATATTTTATTCTTTTTGTTACATATGTTAAGAACATTAAAATGCAATGTCCCAGTTGTTGTAATGCTAAATTTTATTAGATCTACATCTTTTAATAATAATAGAGTTGCTTTTAACAGAATGAAGAAGGAAAGACTTCCTACATGTGCGAATGACTGCATACCCAGGTGAGAGAGTTGTGAAATCATTGAGGGATGAATTAGGAAAATAATTCAGTGCAAAAATAAATAAGTTTGAGCGTAACGAAGGAAAGATTGGATGTCAATTGTCATAGGATTAGCTTTGTTACTGGTATCTCATCAAATTCTTAAAAAGGCTTAATCAAGCATAAGGTATCATTTTTGTAAGGAATTAAGATACAAAATCAGTTATATTTTTTCAGTTTCCTCCTCACCGGGTTGGCATGGTTAGGTACTGATACCAGGTGCAAAGTTAATTGGTGATCTTATATGAAGCCAGCATAAACCTCTACAAAAATATAAAAAATACCATTGAATCTTTTATTTTGTAACAGGTATGGCAGATGCGAACTTCATATGACCAGAAACCGTACCGTAGACTGATGATGGAAACCCGGGGAGCAAAAATTCATCCATTGCCCTCCATTTTTACTGTGTCGGGCCGAGAAATCCTTGAATCCAATCCATCATACCCTGGAAGTCTTGGCATTGTGATCTCAGAGGCAGTTGAAATTGCTGCCCCCTTCCCTTTATTTTATTTTCTTCCGTTTTTCTAGGGTTGCAAGCTACACACAGATAATTGCCAAGACCTCTCTGCCTCCGGGGGCGTCCTTCTTCTTCTTCTCCTCCTCCTCCAACCGCACCCCACCGGTCCACCCCGACCCCTCATCGGCACTCTCTCCAGTTCATTCCCTCTCTGATCTCATCCTCTGGCTCGCTAGATCCGCTTCCTCCTCCGCCAGTCTATCCCGCCCACAGACCTTCCCTCTCCTTTCCTCCACTAGGCTATTTGCAACGATGGGGAACTTTGGTACTGGTTTCGGTTTGGCATTGTCCATATGTTTCCGATCCGAAGCGGCATCTAGATCGTACATCCTTTTCTGCTTCTCTACCCAACTTCTCCCGTCTCCCGTCAGTGCCTACGACCAAGCATTTGATTGATCATGGCGCCAAAGTTGTTCTAGCCAGCCATTTGGTATGAATCTCTCTTTTTGCTTTTTTATTTATGTATTTAGTAATTGGACGGTTATAGGTCAGATTTAGAGGGTTAGTAAAACTTTGAATTTACTTGCAATTCATCAGTGGGTGTGGCTTTGATAGAAATAGACGAAATTACACATTAGCAAAACAAAATTCAATGTTGGATGTGATCAAGTAAATATTAGTATTAACTATTAACTATTAAGTTGAAGGTGATTTGCAGGAGTGATAGTTAAAATTGCAATTTGTATTAATTGTTATCAAGTAAGGCGATATAGCAAATAATAATACCAGTAACTCCTTAAGCTTATAAGGAGAGAAAGAGAGAGAGAATGACAATGTCCTCTCTGCATGCTGTTAATTATGGGTATACATGTCGTTCTTTTTATTTTGATATTTTATTCTTTTTGTTACATATGTTAAGAACATTAAAATGCAATGTCCCAGTTGTTGTAATGCTAAATTTTATTAGATCTACATCTTTTAATAATAATAGAGTTGCTTTTAACAGAATGAAGAAGGAAAGACTTCCTACATGTGCGAATGACTGCATACCCAGGTGAGAGAGTTGTGAAATCATTGAGGGATGAATTAGGAAAATAATTCAGTGCAAAAATAAATAAGTTTGAGCGTAACGAAGGAAAGATTGGATGTCAATTGTCATAGGATTAGCTTTGTTACTGGTATCTCATCAAATTCTTAAAAAGGCTTAATCAAGCATAAGGTATCATTTTTGTAAGGAATTAAGATACAAAATCAGTTATATTTTTTCAGTTTCCTCCTCACCGGGTTGGCATGGTTAGGTACTGATACCAGGTGCAAAGTTAATTGGTGATCTTATATGAAGCCAGCATAAACCTCTACAAAAATATAAAAAATACCATTGAATCTTTTATTTTGTAACAGGTATGGCAGATGCGAACTTCATATGACCAGAAACCGTACCGTAGACCGATGATGGAAACCCGGGGAGCAAAAATTCATCCATTGCCCTCCATTTTTACTGTGTCGAGCCGAGAAATCCTTGAATCCAATCCATCATACCCTGGAAGTCTTGGCATTGTGATCTCAGAGGCAGTTGAAATTGCTGCCCCCTTCCCTTTATTTTATTTTCTTCCGTTTTTCTAGGGTTGCAAGCTACACACAGATAATTGCCAAGACCTCTCTGCCTCCGGGGGCGTCCTTCTTCTTCTTCTCCTCCTCCTCCAACCGCACCCCACCGGTCCACCCCGACCCCTCATCGGCACTCTCTCCAGTTCATTCCCTCTCTGATCTCATCCTCTGGCTCGCTAGATCCGCTTCCTCCTCCGCCAGTCTATCCCGCCCACAGACCTTCCCTCTCCTTTCCTCCACTAGGCTATTTGCAACGATGGGGAACTTTGGTACTGGTTTCGGTTTGGCATTGTCCATATGTTTCCGATCCGAAACGGCATCTAGATCGTACATCCTTTTCTGCTTCTCTACCCAACTTCTCCCGTCTCCCGTCAGTGCCTACGACCAAGCATTTGATTGATCATGGCGCCAAAGTTGTTCTAGCCAGCCATTTGGTATGAATCTCTCTTTTTGCTTTTTTATTTATGTATTTAGTAATTGGACGGTTATAGGTCAGATTTAGAGGGTTAGTAAAACTTTGAATTTACTTGCAATTCATCAGTGGGTGTGGCTTTGATAGAAATAGACGAAATTACACATTAGCAAAACAAAATTCAATGTTGGATGTGATCAAGTAAATATTAGTATTAACTATTAACTATTAAGTTGAAGGTGATTTGCAGGAGTGATAGTTAAAATTGCAATTTGTATTAATTGTTATCAAGTAAGGCGATATAGCAAATAATAATACCAGTAACTCCTTAAGCTTATAAGGAGAGAAAGAGAGAGAGAATGACAATGTCCTCTCTGCATGCTGTTAATTATGGGTATACATGTCGTTCTTTTTATTTTGATATTTTATTCTTTTTGTTACATATGTTAAGAACATTAAAATGCAATGTCCCAGTTGTTGTAATGCTAAATTTTATTAGATCTACATCTTTTAATAATAATAGAGTTGCTTTTAACAGAATGAAGAAGGAAAGACTTCCTACATGTGCGAATGACTGCATACCCAGGTGAGAGAGTTGTGAAATCATTGAGGGATGAATTAGGAAAATAATTCAGTGCAAAAATAAATAAGTTTGAGCGTAACGAAGGAAAGATTGGATGTCAATTGTCATAGGATTAGCTTTGTTACTGGTATCTCATCAAATTCTTAAAAAGGCTTAATCAAGCATAAGGTATCATTTTTGTAAGGAATTAAGATACAAAATCAGTTATACTTTTTCAGTTTCCTCCTCACCGGGTTGGCATGGTTAGGTACTGATACCAGGTGCAAAGTTAATTGGTGATCTTATATGAAGCCAGCATAAACCTCTACAAAAATATAAAAAATACCATTGAATCTTTTATTTTGTAACAGGTATGGCAGATGCGAACTTCATATGACCAGAAACCGTACCGTAGACTGATGATGGAAACCCGGGGAGCAAAAATTCATCCATTGCCCTCCATTTTTACTGTGTCGGGCCGAGAAATCCTTGAATCCAATCCATCATACCCTGGAAGTCTTGGCATTGTGATCTCAGAGGCAGTTGAAATTGCTGCCCCCTTCCCTTTATTTTATTTTCTTCCGTTTTTCTAGGGTTGCAAGCTACACACAGATAATTGCCAAGACCTCTCTGCCTCCGGGGGCGTCCTTCTTCTTCTTCTCCTCCTCCTCCAACCGCACCCCACCGGTCCACCCCGACCCCTCATCGGCACTCTCTCCAGTTCATTCCCTCTCTGATCTCATCCTCTGGCTCGCTAGATCCGCTTCCTCCTCCGCCAGTCTATCCCGCCCACAGACCTTCCCTCTCCTTTCCTCCACTAGGCTATTTGCAACGATGGGGAACTTTGGTACTGGTTTCGGTTTGGCATTGTCCATATGTTTCCGATCCGAAGCGGCATCTAGATCGTACATCCTTTTCTGCTTCTCTACCCAACTTCTCCCGTCTCCCGTCAGTGCCTACGACCAAGCATTTGATTGATCATGGCGCCAAAGTTGTTCTAGCCAGCCATTTGGTATGAATCTCTCTTTTTGCTTTTTTATTTATGTATTTAGTAATTGGACGGTTATAGGTCAGATTTAGAGGGTTAGTAAAACTTTGAATTTACTTGCAATTCATCAGTGGGTGTGGCTTTGATAGAAATAGACGAAATTACACATTAGCAAAACAAAATTCAATGTTGGATGTGATCAAGTAAATATTAGTATTAACTATTAACTATTAAGTTGAAGGTGATTTGCAGGAGTGATAGTTAAAATTGCAATTTGTATTAATTGTTATCAAGTAAGGCGATATAGCAAATAATAATACCAGTAACTCCTTAAGCTTATAAGGAGAGAAAGAGAGAGAGAATGACAATGTCCTCTCTGCATGCTGTTAATTATGGGTATACATGTCGTTCTTTTTATTTTGATATTTTATTCTTTTTGTTACATATGTTAAGAACATTAAAATGCAATGTCCCAGTTGTTGTAATGCTAAATTTTATTAGATCTACATCTTTTAATAATAATAGAGTTGCTTTTAACAGAATGAAGAAGGAAAGACTTCCTACATGTGCGAATGACTGCATACCCAGGTGAGAGAGTTGTGAAATCATTGAGGGATGAATTAGGAAAATAATTCAGTGCAAAAATAAATAAGTTTGAGCGTAACGAAGGAAAGATTGGATGTCAATTGTCATAGGATTAGCTTTGTTACTGGTATCTCATCAAATTCTTAAAAAGGCTTAATCAAGCATAAGGTATCATTTTTGTAAGGAATTAAGATACAAAATCAGTTATATTTTTTCAGTTTCCTCCTCACCGGGTTGGCATGGTTAGGTACTGATACCAGGTGCAAAGTTAATTGGTGATCTTATATGAAGCCAGCATAAACCTCTACAAAAATATAAAAAATACCATTGAATCTTTTATTTTGTAACAGGTATGGCAGATGCGAACTTCATATGACCAGAAACCGTACCGTAGACTGATGATGGAAACCCGGGGAGCAAAAATTCATCCATTGCCCTCCATTTTTACTGTGTCGGGCCGAGAAATCCTTGAATCCAATCCATCATACCCTGGAAGTCTTGGCATTGTGATCTCAGAGGCAGTTGAAATTGCTGCCCCCTTCCCTTTATTTTATTTTCTTCCGTTTTTCTAGGGTTGCAAGCTACACACAGATAATTGCCAAGACCTCTCTGCCTCCGGGGGCGTCCTTCTTCTTCTTCTCCTCCTCCTCCAACCGCACCCCACCGGTCCACCCCGACCCCTCATCGGCACTCTCTCCAGTTCATTCCCTCTCTGATCTCATCCTCTGGCTCGCTAGATCCGCTTCCTCCTCCGCCAGTCTATCCCGCCCACAGACCTTCCCTCTCCTTTCCTCCACTAGGCTATTTGCAACGATGGGGAACTTTGGTACTGGTTTCGGTTTGGCATTGTCCATATGTTTCCGATCCGAAGCGGCATCTAGATCGTACATCCTTTTCTGCTTCTCTACCCAACTTCTCCCGTCTCCCGTCAGTGCCTACGACCAAGCATTTGATTGATCATGGCGCCAAAGTTGTTCTAGCCAGCCATTTGGTATGAATCTCTCTTTTTGCTTTTTTATTTATGTATTTAGTAATTGGACGGTTATAGGTCAGATTTAGAGGGTTAGTAAAACTTTGAATTTACTTGCAATTCATCAGTGGGTGTGGCTTTGATAGAAATAGACGAAATTACACATTAGCAAAACAAAATTCAATGTTGGATGTGATCAAGTAAATATTAGTATTAACTATTAACTATTAAGTTGAAGGTGATTTGCAGGAGTGATAGTTAAAATTGCAATTTGTATTAATTGTTATCAAGTAAGGCGATATAGCAAATAATAATACCAGTAACTCCTTAAGCTTATAAGGAGAGAAAGAGAGAGAGAATGACAATGTCCTCTCTGCATGCTGTTAATTATGGGTATACATGTCGTTCTTTTTATTTTGATATTTTATTCTTTTTGTTACATATGTTAAGAACATTAAAATGCAATGTCCCAGTTGTTGTAATGCTAAATTTTATTAGATCTACATCTTTTAATAATAATAGAGTTGCTTTTAACAGAATGAAGAAGGAAAGACTTCCTACATGTGCGAATGACTGCATACCCAGGTGAGAGAGTTGTGAAATCATTGAGGGATGAATTAGGAAAATAATTCAGTGCAAAAATAAATAAGTTTGAGCGTAACGAAGGAAAGATTGGATGTCAATTGTCATAGGATTAGCTTTGTTACTGGTATCTCATCAAATTCTTAAAAAGGCTTAATCAAGCATAAGGTATCATTTTTGTAAGGAATTAAGATACAAAATCAGTTATATTTTTTCAGTTTCCTCCTCACCGGGTTGGCATGGTTAGGTACTGATACCAGGTGCAAAGTTAATTGGTGATCTTATATGAAGCCAGCATAAACCTCTACAAAAATATAAAAAATACCATTGAATCTTTTATTTTGTAACAGGTATGGCAGATGCGAACTTCATATGACCAGAAACCGTACCGTAGACTGATGATGGAAACCCGGGGAGCAAAAATTCATCCATTGCCCTCCATTTTTACTGTGTCGGGCCGAGAAATCCTTGAATCCAATCCATCATACCCTGGAAGTCTTGGCATTGTGATCTCAGAGGCAGTTGAAATTGCTGCCATCAATTCAAACACCAAGTATTACCTCAGCAGTGTTCTCAACCATGTTTTGTTGCATCATACTGTGATTGGTGAAGAGTTTATAAAGCAACTGGAGGCATTAAATAAGAAGCCTGATTTGATTACTGGGTGCACAGGTTGTTGGTCGAATTTCAGCGGGCTGATGTTTCCCTTTATCAGGGAGAAAATAGAGGGGAGGATGAACCCAGTCTTTCAGGCGGTGGAACCAGCTGCATGCCCATCTCTGACGAAAGGGGTATATGCTTATGATTTTGGGGATACAGCTAGGTTGACGCCTTTGATGAAGATGCACACACTTGATCATGACTTTATTTCTGATCCAATTCATGCTGGTATAACATTATTATTTTTGTAATGGCTAATTCTGTAGTCACTTAATTTTTTTCGCTAATGATATCCTGAACATTCATGTAAAATTAAGAACTGTATTGATCAGAGCTCAAGCCTGGTTAAAAATCTTAGTCCCCAGATAATATGCTTTTATAATTATTATTATTTTGCTATAATACATTAGCAATATCTACGATCAAGGCTTTTTTATTCGTTGAGTTACCTTAAATTTGTTATTGGTAATGTACTATAGTCAAAATGGAAACTTTTATGGTCATGTTTGGTTACCTCTGGAAATTTCTCCATCACATTCCTGATACACTGGTCCTGTTTGGTTTTATTTTATTTCTTTATTAGTCATATATTTTTTTCAGAAGTCAATAAAAATATTCTGTATATACTTTTTCCGAAGGAAAAGTTGGTCTTTTTAATTACTATTTACTAGAATATACTCTGATTCTTTGCATTATGCAACTATAAATTGAATTTGGATTTCTAACTTCAGGTTTATATTTCTTCCAATTGACGTTAAGACAAACCGCTTCATATGAGATGAGATATTCACCTCGAGCAGTTCGCCAAATTCATTGTTTCTCTCATGTATATAGAGAAATTTCATTAAACGAATTAGTGGCAAACCAAAGAGATCCAATTAGAAGGAATGTCTCGAGCTATTAAGTGAAAAAGTACCTACATTCTGCAAAAATTGAAGGGAGTTCTAAGGCCTTTCTCTTCTCCTGTCATTGCAAAGTGCAAACTCAGATATAAGTTTGTAGAATTTTCTAATACTGATTTTGTGAAAATTTTATGCATTAAGAACTTAGTTTCCCTGTTTTTGAAATGCTTTCATCTGTTTTTTTTTTTCCATATCCCCCGCCCCCCCCCCCCACCCCCCCCATTATTAAAACAAGTTGTTTAGATGTTGTGATCATTAATCTGATAGTGTATCACTGTATCAGGTCCTTAGTATTCACATATTATGAACTATGCAATCTGTATCATTTCAGTTATTATTTTCAAAATTTTGGTTTATTTACTTCCTAAATATCTATATATTTTAATATTAAGATTTATTTGTGTTAATGAAATTTTAGTCAGAGGTCATTTATTGTGCAAGTTGCAAATAATTATCCAAGTTGACATCAAATGTAGATTTGTCCACCATATAATATAATTTCGCTCAACTTGGGACGACTCATGCAGTACCTTCTACATTTGATGTTTTATTATTTTTTAATAATTGTGCTTCATAGCTATATTTCCATGGCAGTGATTGATTTATTGCCTTTACCGTGTGCTTGGAGATATCAATATGGTATCTAAACGGACACTCTACAATAATTTTATTTTTATTTATATTTCTCCATTAATTTGGGTCCATTTATTACTGTTGCCGTTGTTTTTTTATAATAAATTGTGCTTCATAGCTGTATTTCCTGGAATTGATCGATTTGTAACCAAATTCTTATCATTAATTTCTCTTTGGGGCCGTTTGGATCGCATAGGAATTTGGGAAATTTGGAGAATTTTTTATTCCTAGGCATAAATTTATTGGAAATTGTGTAACTTTGTGAAGAATTTGGATTGTTTATAACAAATTTGGGTGTAGTAATTTGAAATTCTTCAAATTCCCAACACATCCAAACAGCCCCATGATTTTGTTTATTAGTCCATTTGCTTCATTTATTCAGGCCAACGTTATAATTGAAGGGGAAGATTATCAATTAGAAGGTGAAGGATATTTGGCTTATGATGGAGGAGATCTGTATATAGGGTACATATATAATGATGAATTTCTCCCATATTAAAAGGAACTCATATATCTTATTGTATCACTAATGTCTTTGAATTGTTTATATTTTCTTTTTCATCCCAGTGATTTATGCCTAAATAATAAACAACTTTACGTTTCTCATTGAACCTTACTTAGATAAGCTGACACTTTATTGGTCTAATTTATTCGTGATAAATGATTTGATCATTTCTTAAAACATGTTGATATTGATATATTTTAAATATATATATGAGAATGGATTCAATCAAAGCGCTTTGACCGGAGTCTCAGTTAAACCCCGTCAGTTCTCAATTTTGAAAGTTCAAACGACCGATCCGAACCGTCAAATATGATCTCCATATTGAAATCTCCTTGCCGACCAAAATTTTCATTTTTTTGAATTTTTTAAGTATTTTTTTCGGATTTTCAAAAACAGCAATTTTTGTAGGGTTCAGAACAAATTAGATTAACGATTTTTGAAAATTCAAAAAAATGCTTAAAAAATTCAAAAAAATGAAAATTTTGGTCTGTAAGGAGATTTCAATATGGAGATCATATTTGACGGTTTGGATCGGTCATTTGAATTTTCAAAATTGAGATCTGACGGGGTTTAACGGAGACTCCGGTCAAAGCGCTTTGATTGAAGGCTTTCTCTCTCTCTCTCTCTCTCTATATATATATATATATATATATTATATATAGAGAGAGAAAGAGAGAGAGAGAAAGGATTCAATCAAAGCGCTTTGACCGGAGTTCTGGTTAAATTCCGTCAGTTTTCAATTTTGAAAATTCAAATAATCGATCCGAACCGTCAAATATGATCTTCATATTGAAATCTCCTTGCCGACCAAAATTTTCATTTTTTTTTAAGTTTTCTTTTCGGATTTTCAAAAACAGCAATTTTTATAGGGTTCAGAACAAATTAGATTAACGATTTTGGTCGGTAAGGAGATTTCAATATGGAGATCATATTTGACGGTTTGGATCGGTCATTTGAACTTTCAAAATTGAGATTTGACGGAGTTTAACCGGGACTCCGGTCAAAGCGCTTTGATTGAAGGTTTCCTCTCTCTCTCTCTCTCTCTCTCTCTCTCTCTCTATAGATAGAGGTGGGCTAAAGTGCCATAGATGTCTTTTTTGAGTCATTTTTTTAAGATTCGAAATTCAATGGGTCGATCCAAACTGTTCAAATTGATCACCAAATTGAAATACCATTGGAGACCAAATTTTATATTTTTTTTGAAATTTTTTTGTATTTATTTTGATATGTTCAAATTAGAGGGTCTGAAATACTCCAATTATAACGTTTTTTTAAAATATCATAATAAATAGCAGAAAAATTTGAAAAAATGTAAAATTTGGTCTCCAAGGATATTTTAATGTGGCGAATAACTTAACGGTTCGAATTGAGCATTTGGATTTTAGATCTCGAAAAATGACTCTATGACACAGAACCCTCTGTGCCATCTATGACACATTAGCCATTCTATATATATATATATATATATATATATATAGAGAAAACCTATTGTGCATACTAATGTACAGAAGCTTCGGTGCATACTGATCCGAACTCTTGGATCTACTTCAAAATGACCGATCCAAACCATCCAATATGATCTCCCTATTGAAATCTCCTTGTCGACCAAATTTTACATTTTTTCGATATTTTTAAGTATTTTTTTCGGATTTTTAAAAACAGCTATTTTTGAACGGTTCAGAAAAAATTAGATTAGCGATTTTTGAAAATTTGAAAAAAATACTTAAAAATTTCGAAAAAAATATAAAATTTGGTCGGTAAGGAGATTATAACAAGGAGATCATATTGGACGGTTTGGATCGGTCATTTTGAAGCAGATCCAAGAATTCGGATCAGTATGCACCGAAGCTTCCGTACATTAGTATGCACGATATGTTCTATATATATATATATATATATAAACTTTAATTTACGTAAATACTGGATCGAGCGAAGCTCGATGTCCAACCCTAGTATATATTAAATCCCGTGAGTGTCGGATCCGGTTTTTTTTTTCTCAGTTTCGACACGGCGCCGCGGTCCGCATTAGTCTCTTTCCGAAATTAATCTTAGCCATCCAATTGTTTTTCGCAGATCGATCGATCCGATCCGTTTGATCAGCGATTCAATTATTTCTCCTCTTCCCATCGTTCACCTCTATTCTCTCCCCTTCGACGACAGAAGGAAAACAAAAAAACGCTACCGCCTCTCTTTCCTCTCTCCTTCAACAAATCGCTGCCGCCTTCTTCTCCGTCCGACAGCCTGCATCACCCCCAACCTCTTCTCCGCCAACCCCTCCTCCTCCTCCGTTGACTTCCCCCAACCCAACAGCTCCAATCCGTGTCTTATGGGCCACCATCCGAGAGAGAGCAGGGACCAAAGCAAAGAAATTGTCCTCTGAGCCGAAGAATTAGAGCCGCTCGCTGAAGAAGTACTTTGATCGTGAGGTGTTCCAGGTCAGCGCTGGTGGACATGTGAACGCTGTTTCTGTGAAGATCATGGAGACCTTGGTCCAGGTGTGAAACAATTTTTACTTTTGAACTTAATTCTCTGTGAATACGCTTCTGTGAACGTTGTTCTTTAGAATAAATATGTCACCAATGTGATTCTAGGCAAAGGTCAGAATGCATCTTTCTTGCTTCCTCATAGCGATTGATAATAAAATAAAACAGTAGGAGTCTGTTAATAAAATGTCATAGCACTAGAAACATAGAAACATTGATTGATCTTCTTTCAGTTTACACGACCATAGGAGATTCTTTCTAAAATTATTTCATAATAAAGGAATATACAGCTAGGATATCACATTTTGAACACTCAGAGGCATAAAAAGGTGTGAACGCATAAAGTAATGAATATTTGTTTCCATTTTCTATTTTCCATTCTTTGCCTTTTTCATCTCTCTGAAATTTAATTGCAGTAGGTTTAATCTTTTATTGTTCATAGTACTTTGACAATCTGAAGGGCAAAAGTGTAAAGTGTTAACCATATGCTGACATCATAGTATGAGGTGTAGTGTATTAAATTAAGATACTTATTATGTTAAAGTTATGGCACTCACTGTTGCATCTCATGAAGCAATGAAAACTGAAGTGAATATGAACAACAATAGTTAGGAAAAAAAGAATGCAATTTTAACTTTTATATAGTCATCACGAATATGTGTCATTTTGCTAATTTTCTTTGTAATGGGGCTGGTAATTCATCAAAAATACAAGGACCAAATAGAAAAGTGTCGAGCATTGCATTACATTAATATGTCAAGTGAAACTTATTAAATAAATTCTATTTTTTAACTTAGTTAAGCACAGCTGGGGCATTAGTCTAGACTTTGATTTCAATCTGTATACTCATGGTATCTGCCTATATAAAAAAAAAGAGAGATTTTCAAGTGGCCTGATCATGATGTACAATAGAACTTATTAAACAACATAATGGAAAACGAAGGAAGGAAGGAGGAGTTGCTTATCCCAAATTTTCCGCTCAACTCCAAAACCCTTGGTTACCATTCGAGGATTTCACTACAAGGGCAGCTGTTGTGGCCGCAGAGCTAACATGGGTGGGTTTGAAAGCCAAATTTACAGGTACATCTCTTCTTTAATCTTTTGTTTTTTAAATTTTCTTTCTTTTCACCTATGATTTTTTTACAATTAATTCAGAATAGACCATCTTTTGGGGAAAGATCTGATTGAGAACCTTACTGTTCTGAGATTTTCGAACTTGGCCTTTGAGCCCCTTTGGAGCCGAACATACATATGGAATATTCACGTAAGATTTAATATGTTAATTATTTAATTTTAACATAATTCATATTTGAGTTGAAGTAAAGAAAGTAAATTGATTCTGAACTTTTGAAGGGTAAATTTGATATATACTGCTTAAAAGTGAGTGCTTTTTGTTGCTTGATTGCTTCCTGGTGTCCTCCCCAGATTAACCTTTAAAAGTTCACATGAAAAAATAAACTTAAATAAAAGCAATTTTTAAGTTTCAAAAAGCAATCTTATTGCATCAGGCAGCAAAAAATCATAGCAAAATTGCCAGCATTTTGACTGACTTTTGACCCAGCCTTCCTCCAATTGAGCAATCTCACTGCATTAGGTGAGTCCTTGGCTAGGCCCAGCGCATCCACCAAGCACTATGCCAGAGCGACCTCCGAGTCCGTCCGTAGGTAAAAGTAAGAAGTATCTTCATAAAAAAAATCATCACTTCAATGAATTTTAATTTTTCCCCGCCTAGAGTTAATCCGTCTCAGCTACTTAACAGCTAATAGGGTTAGTTTATAATGAAAAGTTTACAAAACAAGTTACTAATTAACCAAATGCTTTTGCATTGCAGTTGATAATTTTTGTTAATTTAACATAGACACTTAATTACATCTTTGTCTCCGGTGAGGCACGTGCGGCATATCCCTAACAGTGGACACATCGCCACCGCTTTCGATCCGTTAGCCTACATGCGACAGATCCTTATCTGTTTTACCTAGATCCATAGAAAAGATGAAGGGACACCAGGGAGATGGAAAAGCTCTTGGGTTTTACCTTTTTCTCTTTTCTACCAATTCTAATTTGTCTTGATCTTTTTTTATCTTTTCTGCCGATTTCCAAGATAAACAAAATAAATTCATGCTGCCGTTTCAAATTAAATCTAAACCAACTCTAATTTAGGTTGCATTTTTTTAAATATTCAAAATTTTCCCAACACAAAGGCTACGTGTCCCTGGTTTTTTTAATTTGCTTTTTAACTTAGAAACCCTTGAATACTAGCTATTGACCGGACATGTTCTCTACTGGGCTGATGTTGCGGCTCATACAAACGCATCTTGCAAACTTTGGATATTTGATGTTTTAGCAATGTCTTTTCACGAGAGAAGGTACGAGTATCACAATAACCAAATTTTTTTCTATTTGGGAATGAGAATTAAAGTAATCATTATATGCAAGTGTCAGAATCCATTATGATATGTTTTCAAATAATTAGCAATTGGGCTTGATCACTTCATGAAGTTCTCTGTGGAGACAGGGTTTGAACTTAAAATTTTTGTTTAAATATACTGGTATTACTGGGAGAACAAACATGTTAGAAGATAGAACATTGAGTACCGAAGTTTCAACTATTCTGAATTAAAAGAACACAAATTTATCCCCAAAAATGGTTCTGATCTTCCATCAATAAAAGCTTGCTAGGTTAGCTTTAGGAAATTGGTGTTTGTGAATCATGCAATCAAAGGCAAAGTATTCACATAATAATATTCAAAATCAGAGAAAAAATTATTTTTTTTGGCATTGATCTGAATCAGCAAGTTATATTTTTTTCTATTTGCACTTTTGGGTCTGTACTGGTTAGATACCAATGGTAAAGTGTGTAGTTTGGTGATGGAAAGAGAAAAATATTGAATATTGAAAGTGTGTACTGGTTAGAATTTTTTCTATTTCATTATTTTAAATTTCCATGTGTTCTGATCCGAGTAGGTAGCTTTTTTCACAAATTCAAAAGAAAAATATTCTATTAGAAATGGAAAAAGAAGAAATATTAGGAAAAAAACAAGAAGCAACATTCCATATAGTGTTTTCATTTTGCTGATATATACACGTTTATACATGTATGAAGCATTGTCGTTCATGATTGCCTATCGACTGTACTTGGAAAAATTGAAAATGTGTTATAGTTTCAAAAAGTGCTTCACTTGATGATGTAAGTTTGCAACTCACGTGCCAGTTCGGCTGAGAGTCTATGAGCACGATTGTCTTGACCGCTGGTAAAGATGTAAGTTTTCTTTCCTTCAGAGCCATCAATAGCCATCAGACTCTCTCTATATTATCAAATCTATACATGAATACCTCATTCATTGAGTTTCTAAATCTGTTCTTGATAATTCAATCAATTGAAAAAAAATATATTGAATATGTTAAAATCTATTTCAAAGTAAACATGTAGCTTACAGTTGTATTAATGTATCTTTTGTTAAGGTATGATTTGCTAAATATTTAGTAGAAGCCATCTATTAAGTTGAAAATATTTTTGTATTTCATCAAAATATTGATCTAGATTAGTGTAACAAAAAAAAGTTGCACTTAATTGCTTAAATTCATTTTGAAGAAGTGTCCATCCTGTTTAATGTCTCGGTCTAATAGAGAAATAAATGTCACTTTAAGTTTTTTAAATTTGTTTTTGGTTTGCACAACACCTTTGGGTACCTACTCGAATCCATTGATTAAATTAAATATCATATCTATGTAAAGTCCATTTGCATGAAATTTGATATGTTTTATTGTGTTCTCTCTTTTTTTTTTTGGCTAGGCAACGTATTAACATAGCAGTCCCAAGTAGCAACAGGAATAGAATAAATGAATTATGGACTTATAGGGAAATTTGACTAATAAAAAGAACTCACTCTAATATTGAGGTATAGGATGATCAAAAGATGGTTTCTTTAATCAATCAAGATGAGTTTCTTGGGAGTTCTCAAACAGCCACTTCTATTGAGTAGTATACTGAGAGTGATGACTTTATAAATCAGAATGTGGCAATCAAATGCTTCTTATAAGTAATTACAAAGTAGTTGATACATTTAGTTTATTTTTTTTTTGTGAAAATGAATCTAGCTGACTTAATACCACTTTTGGTGTAGGTTATGAAACTGATCATAAACTATGGAAGGATTAACGAATATGTAATTTTGAAAGGTACATGACCTGAACCATCCATTTATTTGTATTGGATTATCCTATGATTTGTATATTCTTATCATATAAATAAAATTAAAATTATATAATAGTTTTCTTATCTGGCCAATGTCATGTACAGATTGAATTACCAATTTTGTAGATATTTATTTAATTTGGAGAACTTGGATATTGATTAAAAATTGATATATTACTTCTATCATGTTTATCAATGTTTGTTCTTTTACAGTAAAACCTGCACCTATGAAGTAGATCTACGGACGGTATCAGTTTTCTTATCTGGATGAGATGGAAGGCTCTTTGCTGCTTTTATTTTATACGCATGAGTGTTTTTATCTGAAGAAAATATATGCAGTGATTAGCAACACAATGAGATTACTTAAAAGAGCCTGTAATGCATTTGTGAGATTTGTCTTGATTTTGCTATTTGACGTTTCATATTTTGTTGGAACTTGATTATGTCATATATACTTCTATAAATATATTATGGTTTCTTATGTGAGAGGACTCTACTTCTAGAAAATTAAGTTATGCATCTGGACAAATATCAGAGTGGCGAATACTCACATGAGACCCATAATACAAATGTAAGATGTTTGGATATTCTCTTCAAAAAATCAATTTTCCAGATTAACTAATCCATCAAGGAAATAAAAATATATTTATTAACTAATCCTGGATTGTGGCACCACTTCTAAAATTTTACCTCGCTTTTTGTTTGAAGGAATGGATATGTTTATGAATATCGATCAAAATAGTGTAAGGTGGCTCTATTTAAGTCTCTTCAATTGTTTATATATATATTTTTTAATTCAATGTATATGGATGCTAAGCAGCTCATGTATGATGCTTATGCTGCATACAATTTAGACTTAATGACAAATTGTTTAGTGGTTCTTAAATTTGAAATATAAAAAATTCACTAAGGCGCGGCGAAGCCGCGCTTCCCCATCTAGTATTAATAAAAGGTATAGATGACCTCATGTCAAGACACGAATATGCAAAGACTCATCTTGCACTGGTTGGTGATGATTAGTTTTAAATCGACAATTTTTTTATTTAATTGGGTTGTTTACATGGGATGTGTGATAATTTTGTTCAATTTGGTTTAATAACAAACTATTGGGTCAAGTCTACTTGGGATCGTTTACCTCGACCTGCCAACAGTTTTGGATCAAGGTTTAAGTTTCATTAATTTTCATGTAAACTTTATTCATTAGTTTATGCTTAGATACTTCAAAACACACACATATTTTAGTTATTATGAGGTAGAAGAAATAAATCTGATTGCTTATCTTTAAACATTTTCATTTTGTTTATTTTTAGAAGATTTTGGTAACATTGGTAAGCAGCAGAGAAGGTTCTATGCTATGCTAACTATTCACAAGTAATGGCTTGAAGTGTTAGTGATTTCGACAATTCTTGTTAATGTTAAAAAAGGGTATGTAATGTATGTTGTATGGGTAAGGTCCCTTATGTGCCTTAGCACTCTATTATAATAGGGGTCGTTTGGATCGCTTAGGAATAGGAGGAATTTCCTATTCCTAGGCATAAAGTATTGGGAAGTGTGTAATTTTGTGAAGAGTTTGGATTGTTTATAATAAATTTATACATAGGAATAAGAAATTCTCCAAATTCATACAGAGTTTGAATTTTTATTTTTCTGCTTTTTATTTATATATATTGCAGGGCAACTAGGACTCTAAGACATGAAGACCTATCAATATGAACACTTTCATAGCTTCCATATGAGAATTTGGAGTCGTATTATTTAAGTGTGATTGGATTGATGTCATGATTATGGTGTTACATTGGTTAACTTCTCACATTTGATACATTCAGGTGATAAGTTAGAGCATGAGCTCTTTATCTTTGCATCACAAGGAAAATTAAGTATTCTATGTACAAGATCCATCATGTCCAGGATGGTCGGCTGCTGTTGGATTAAAACCACGAGATGTTTATGACATGGGAAATGAAGATACGCTAGAAGGGTTGAACATGAGTCGTACCATGCATCCTTTTTAGAAGATCAAAGTTGGGTCAGATCGGATGTCGAATGCACAATTGTTGAAGTTGAAGAGACGCATCATCTTCGAAGGACTAATAGTTTTTAAGATTTCTATTTTTTTGCATTTTAATATAAGTATGATTGAACTTTCTTTAGTTTAATTATTATGGTGTTTGTTGCAGATGACTTAACATCACGTTTGTGTTTATTATAAATTGATTTTGATTATTAATAAATTCATAATGGTTGCAATAATATGATTTTTTGTATTACGTGTATAATAGTAATAATACTTATTAATATTGTTTGTTATCATTTAAATTTAGAAAGACGTTAAATGTTTGTCTTACAAGAAATGTCAATATTTAATTAAGGGTTAATTAGATTTATGCCACTGTGAAAATTTGAAATTAGTAAAATGTCATCACTAAATGATAAATTATTTTTATGCCACCGTGAAAAAGTAAAAATTAATTTTTTTTACCACCGAAAAATTGATTTGCCAATTTTACCCTTTTAAATATGCCACTACAAAAATTTGAAATTAGAAAAATGCCATCACTAAATGATAAATTAGTTTTATACTACTACAAATTAATTAAAATGAGTTTTGTTCCAGGTAAAAATATAAAAAATAACTTTATGCCATTAGAACGATGTATGGAATTTGATATAAGACATCGTGTATTAATAACACAATACATGCTTTTTAACAACGTCAAAATGATTTTTAACAACACAAATACAAGCTTTTTAACAACGTCAAAATATTGTTTTAATCCAATGAGGGTATTTTAGGCAACCAAAAAGTTGTTAACAAGGGTTTATTAACAAGGGCAATTTGGGATTTTTGAAAAAAAATTGAGAGCATTTATGATGTTATTTTTAGAATTTAATCTTTTTCAGAATGAGATAATGACATATTACTAATTTACATAATTTGATGATGGCATAAATTTAATTTGCAATCTAACGATGACATATCCCTAATTAGGTAATTTTCACATGGCATAAAACCAATTAATCCTAAATTATTGTATTATAATTTAATTATATAAAATAAAAAATCTAATAGCAAGATCATTTGATCATGCTAATCGTTTAGCAAGTGTGTAGCAAGGAATTAGTCCTGTAAGACTATTTGATCATGCGATTGTTTAAATAAGAGGTGTAGCAACGAATTTATCATTGATAGACTTTTTTCATCTTGCTCTTGTTGAAATAAATAAGTGTAGTAAGAATTTATATTTGATAGACTTTTTTTTATCATGGTATTGTTGAAATAAATAAGTGTAGTATGAAATCTATTTTGCAAGACTATGTTTCATCTTTACCAACGCACTAAATAAGTCATGCAATAGACCATAGCAACACCGAGTTGTGCATGACAATAGTAAGTCTTGCAATATGTGTTGTGTTGACACTCTCTTCTAACATGATATAACTAGACACTATATACAACATATGTCACGTCCCGCACCGACGGGTCGCGGGGCGCGAGCTGAGAACGGTATCTTCTGCATCCATCCGACGACCCGTCAACCTACGTCGCAACAGAAAAACAAAACAGAGTCAGGTACAAACCTCAGTAACCGGTTATTTAACGACGCAGCTTCTCTACATTTAATTATTATATCAAAATTCAATCAGATCGGATTAATCCACAAAACAAATAATATATTTTACGGAGATAATCGGGTCTGGCCAGTCAATCAGTCAGTCACAGTGGTCCCTCCCCGATCTCAGGAGGATCAGGACCGGCCCCTCCCCGAACTCAGGAGGATCAGGGCTCAAAATTCATATCCAATTCCACATCCAATTCCAAACTCCGATATCCCGTAAAATATACCAATCACAACTCAGATAAACATATTCAATCAAAACCAAACGAAAAATCAAATCAATCAATCAATAGGAAATTAAATATAGAGAAGTCCGGTTACCTGATTAAGGAGTCCATAATTCAGAAACAAATCAAATCGACTGCGACGTAGACTCAAATTCCAATTGGCCGACTCAATCAATCAAACTTTTCAATCAAACAAATTTGATCAAACTGATAATATCTCATCATCATTTTCGAATCTATTTTGGTTTCCTTCGTCTGTTTGTTCGGTTGGGAAAGTAAAGACGAAGAAAGGAAATATATATCAAACAAGTATAATGGGCTAAGGACACGTAGAGAATTTAGGTGGCACGTTGTAAAAATTCATTGGACATTTCTTTTCAACTCAATTAAGGAGGTAGTCAAAGCGGTTAGCTTTTCTTTCATAAAATTTCGGTCAACATCAACTATACGGTCAAAGGTCAACATAGTCAAAGAAGGTCAAAATTAGTCAAAACAAAAGTTTTGGTCAACGCTGGTCACCTAATCAAATTCCTGGTCAAACAGGTGGAGTGTTACAACATAAATAAAAAATTAATTTATATTAGGGCTGTTTGAATTGCTTAGGAATAAGAGGAATAGCCTCTTCCTAGGCGAAAAATATTGAAAAGTGTGTAACTTTGTAAAGAGTTTGGAATAAGAGGAATAGCCCTTCCATCTGTTATCCGACCTTGTCCATTCGTACAAATTCATCCCTATTTTCGTGTAAAAACTATTCCTACCCTTGTATATAAGAATTATGTAATTCCAAGATCAAAAAATTTCGGGGTAATAACACATCAACAAGACAACAAGTACCACCCATTAAAAAAAAAAAATCAAACTATTGAACTTAATAAATACGGCAGAGATGCTTTTAGCCCAAATAAATACGGCAAAATCGGATATAAGCCCCTATAATATTCTCTAATCGGATATAAATCCCTCTAATCTTAAAAATCGAATAGAAACCCCTCTAATCCGGTTTTTTTGGACATAAACCTAGTTTTTACATATGATGCTTCTTGAGCAATGGTGATGTGTTGCTGATTGGTCCATCATCCAATTTGTTTTACTGTGGGTAAGCTTGTTTGTTGGATTTCACCAGATACCCACCTTCAGCATAAACGCTAATGCTTCCCGAAGACTTAAAAAGATAATTCCTAAACTTTCAAAGTACATGAGGATTACGTAGTTGTGCACATGAATTTCAAGATAAATGACATATAATTGATTTTTAATTTCACAGACCTCATAAGAAAAACAATAAAATCAACATATCATCAGTACAACAAAAGTAGTACAATCACATGAGAAATTTTTTTTTTCCTTAACAATTTGGAAAGAAGAGGACAAAATCTTCAATTTGGAAGTAGAATCGTTGGAAGGGAAAAAAGCGAGGAAATGAATCGCCTGGATGCAACAATACGTGTAGGAGAGGGGTATTTTAGTAATAACATTAATTTTCTATTCAAAATTAGAAGTGTTACTCGAGAACATTACAGGGGTTTATGTCCGATTTTCCCAATAAATATTGGTTTTCAAGATGCAAAAAGGTGATTGGTGCATGGGAAGGTAAGAGTTGCTTGTCCCCGTCCTTCTTGTGTTTTCTACTTTCATGACATTCTATGAATAAATTTAAGAACACTGCTTCGTACAAAGAAAGCATGTAATGTTGAAATTTGATTACAATCATTCATAACAATTTTCTTAAACAGGAATATACATGATTGATTAGAATAAACGTGAAGATCCTACGAGTATATATTGCTTACTGAGTGAGAATAGTAGTAAAATGGTCACAAAGCAAATTTAAATTTTCATCTTAAAATAAGAATTGCTGCGCTAAAATGAACCCTACAAAACAGTAAAGAGACTCGAGCAATATTAAAGTTTGGCCTCTTAATTATAACTTTCAACATATATGAATTTGCATGTACCATAAATAGACAAAAAGCTTTTGGTCAGGGAGGAGGACACTTTGGTCACAAATTTATCTAATTGACTTTTTTAATTAAGAAAAGATTGAATTTAAATCAAAAGGGGTTATTACCTTGAATATTATTAATTATTTGTTGTAGTAATTATAATATTACCGATAATTATAATTACATTAATAAAATAATAATATTTTATTTGTTTATTATAACAACCAGAAATATATAATATTACAATAATATATTAATTATCATAAATAATCAAAATTAATTATAGATTATTCAAAAAATTGAGATTATCCGTGACGGGACCCATCGTAGAAGAAGTTATTCCACCAATTTTGGTGGTATAAGTTCTTCCTAAAAGAAACTTATTCCTCTCATGTTTGTTGAGATATTCCTCAAAGCTTATTCCTCCTACCAAACATGCTATTATCCAATTTTGAACTTTGGAGGGGGTTATATCTAATTGCTGAAGTTTGTAGAGATATCAAATCAAAGATATTGCATAATAAACCAGTAGATGTTGTGCTTGCCTACTAGAGATAGCAAAGATATCTCTAGTAGGCAAACACAACATCTACTGATAGTAGCATACCAACAGATACGGTAGCGGTACTTCTCTGATAGCTGAAAATTGTACAAGAATTCAGTACATGGTCAGCACAATCATAAGTCTCCAAAAACTTACATGTAAGAAAGCGAACGGACCAAATCCTGGAGATCATCAGGTTCAAAGCCAATTTGATCAAGCAGAACGTGGTAGTGAGTTGGCCTACTTGTTCCCTGATAGAAGAAACAATAATGTAGTCAATGACTGATAAACAAGACAGTTTTCATTTACAAGGATAATTAAGTTTATGAACATCTTACAATAGAACCCTTGTGTGAACACGAGTAGAAATCATAATTTCTTGGGTGACACACTTTCTTGTCAATTACAGTACCTCATATATCATATAAGGGAATAACATATTAAAGATACCAAACCATTTTGAATAGGTAGGGTAAAAGTGTTTCAAAATATAATATTACCAGGTGGCAAATTATTCTGATTATTAGGAATGAAAAATCTGGTGTGGTGAATATTTTGTGCTACAATTCACAATAAACTTCAGGTTCCAGTTGTCAACAAAGAATTTACAAGCCTAACATTCAAGGTTCAAATCAGATTGAATATATTAGAGGTAAAGAACATGGAACTGGACCAGAACAGTTCGTTGAAAAGAGAGTATATATTGTACTTGACTAGTAAGTACCAAAATACTTTCAGTTGTATAATACAAAAATATAATACCTAAGGAAGAGCTAAGGTATGGGGATGCAGTAAAATAATATGGTCCACAAACCTTGGGTGGGTTATAGCCCTGACTTATTCAAATCGAACAACATAAACCAATAATAACCTTCAGTAAAAGTAGAAAACCCCACCACCACCATGACATTTTCATGTTATATTTTTGTTACATTTTACACCAGCAAATTAATATCAGCTAAAAGGAGAGTCAAAATTCTTACAATGATTTTTACTAATGCATGAACATAAAAAGCTTCCAAAGAAAAAAAATTGATCAATAGAGATTGCAATTCATGTGTTTGTTGTCAAGTTAATTGCTTGTATTTTTTGCTGACCAACGTAAATTGTCGACCCAATCAGTGACCTAAATGCCCTTACTCCTGAAAATTATATAAAACATATAGTTTGGCAACATAATTATTTCAAAATTCAGATTATCTATTTGTCCTTGGACCAGCATTGGTACCAGTTGCTGAATACCTTTTACTTTCAGACGATATTTTCGAATAAAATAAAGATGCTGAATATATTGAAGCATTTACTACTGGAGAGGCAATAAATGCTCCTTTCTTTGTATCAGTGGTCAATTCATTGCCCATTTATTTTGAGATTTCCTTTACTAATTCGATGAAGTAGTTAGATGTTAGGTTGTGTAACCTTGGTATGGTGAACAATTTTTGATATAAGTGATATCAAATTTGTTATACTTTGAATTATGTTTGAGTAAAAGACATACCTTATTTTGTTACCTCTGTCTCAGTAAAAAGCCGTTCATGCATTATAACTGAGGTATCATCTAAAATATACATTTTTTCAATTTAAGTAAATCTAATGAGCTTACAAACTGTTTCTTCATGAACTCAGGCTCTAGTTTTCTCATCCTTTTGCTGGTCAATTCATATTTTCCAAATCTTTCCTAGTACAATAATGATCCAATATGGAAAAAGTTAGTGCCAATACGATAATGCATTGATACACGACATATATTAGGTCGTCAAATGTTATTGGCTCTTTTCTTTAGGTATAATTTAATGCGTGGCCCTTTTATGACAAAACATCATTTGAAAGAGATTTTGGACATGTGAAAGAAGCATAAAAAGTGCACGATATCAATTTCAGTTTTTTTTTTTTTGTGTGTGTATGCGTCAGTAAGACAGTAAAAGAGAGAGGGAGAGAGGGAGAGAGATACATTTCAGTAGAACACCTAGTCGAGATCATCCGAACCAAATCACTGAAACCAGCACTCTAAGCAACTAATTTTTAACCTGAAATTGTGAACATCCGAATTACTTGATACGTATGTAAATATCTTATAGAACTTTTTATCCTGAGATTTTCTACTGATTTTAGTCAAGCAGAAGATTTAAAACGTGAGGAAGATCAAAGGTTATTGTATCAAATTGCTAAGTATCTAATTATAGTCTACAATAATTTAAGATGAAGGCAAATTAACTGAAATTTAGTAAAAGAGGGGTGAGATTTTAGTTAAAGATGAAAGCAACTAAAGATCTAAAACCTGAGGAAGATCTCAAAGCAAAGAGTAGTGATTGGGATGCTCACAAATATAGTCTACAATAATGCGAGATCTTCATCAGCCAAAATATATTTAAGAAATAATTTACCTTCTGCCAGTCCATCTGATTGGGATGATTGACACTCCAGTTGACCACAAGAAAATCTACCACAAGACCAGGCTTAACAATCATAGTAGTTGATTCATCTGCCAATCATTATAGTGTGCTTAACAACAATTACTATTTAACAACTGAGTTACTATATACATCTAGCATGTAAAAAAGAAACAATGTACCTATGTTTAGAGATAGACCACTCTGGGTGGTACAGAAACTAGAGTGAAATCCCAGACATCACATGACACCACCTCCCAAATTGATGAAATTGTTTGGGTTGTTGTGGAAGAACGACTGAGCCAAGAGACAACCCCTGCAATAGAAAGAAATCAACAAAGCTGTCATTCAAAACAGATGTAAGTAATGTTCTGTATATATTAGGCAGAGCAAACTATTAGCTATTAGGGTGTATTTTAACAGCTGACACTTGGAAAACGTCCTAAGTTTGAGTCACCAGTAACTTTATTTACATTTTTATTCACTGTTAGAAATAGAAAAGTTAGTAGATATGCTACTACTACTACAAAACTTCAAACATCATGCATGCTAATATATTAAAACATTAAGATATACTAACATAAAATATTTTAAAGAATGAAAACTATCTCATTAGCAAGCAAAATACTCAAGTTGGTACTCTTTATCTTCGTCGGTATGCCATTTGAGTGCCATAATAACCTCCACTGAGCACACCATGAATATTACTCATTATATAGAACTTAAACAAGCAATATAGTTATCCAAAAGAACAGGGTTATTATGACAGCAATAATGCTCCAAAACCATTTTTTACTTAAAAATGTCATCACCCAACATATAAAAAATTTCAGAACATGAACAATGATTATTATAATTTTAATATTGAAGGGAAGTACTTACCAATAATTGCCAAACAATAGATAAAAGTACATTGTCTATATAAAATCACTATACTAGTTTCAGCAGGTAAATGCGAGAACAATAATTAGAATCAAAATGATGGAATTTAAAAAGCAAATATAGAAAAAAAATCGAATAAAAAGAATAATTAAAACAGAAGCATACCATCAAAAAGCGTCATCTTTTATTCACTCCAGCATCAATTCTAAGGCATCCTATTTAAAAAACGAAATACATTTGAAAGAGAAAAATTGACGGGGGAGGAAAGTTTGAGCATACTGAGAAGCCTAAGTGCTGGCGGAGGATGATATCAAGCACACGAAAAGCCTCTTGACACTCCACTGCACTATTGCTTTACTGCGAAAAAGAAAAAAAAATTGGATTATTGTTTAAACTTAACAAGTAGATAAGCAATGATGATTTCGTTAACCCAATGTTTCAACAAAGCTAGAAACAAACAAAACATTACTAAAATAAAATGTGATTTCAGATGAGCACAAGTTCTTAACTACATCTGTTGGATGTACCCACACAACAAGACAGCCAAGGCTAAGAGGTTTCTAAAACCACAGCCAGATTCACACTTGAGAAAACAATTATCAGCAACCGTCAGACCAAAGATTAATACACGTAAGATTAACAAAGTGATATAATTAAACACATGAGGTTACAACATATAATATATCTATCCATAGTGCTTGTATCCTTGAAAGTTGTGGTGACATTGAACATGTAAAGATTAAATTGTACAAGGACAGATACTAACATTTACACTAGCAAGGATAGGTGGATCTTAGGGCAAGTATATCCTCATTAACACTTTAAACGAGAAAACAGTGGGTGTTTTTTTACTCATCTATAGACTATAATGTATTTATTCCCTATAATTTAATAAATATTGAAGATATGCTGGTGCAAATCAACAAAATAACTTATCTGGATTTTTTTTTGCAGTGAGCGAGCTTAAATCTGCATCGTATCCATCACACAAACCATCGAAAGGCCCAAAGCAGTGGGCGAACACTAATTCTTTCATTAATCTGCAGCCTAAACAAACAAAGAAACAAACCAGAATATGATTAAAACAATAAAGATAGGTAATTAGAGTAAATTATGATCTCACGAAAGCAGAAGAAAACTTAACTTACTAAGGGATGTGGGTCCTCTTAGACGGTCCATCCGAGGTACCTGCTATTGCATTTAGATATTAAATTTTTTACCAACAGGAGTATTAGAACTACAAGAGGGCACAATCAATTTAAAGTTCCCGTTAAGGAAAAAGAAAAAACTTAACTCTCGTCCATGAAATAAATCAATAGATGCACAATGAAGGTTTCGCTGACCTGCAGTCTCAACAAACATAACCAAACAAGAACATGGCCAAAATAAAACAAAAAATTTGAAAAAAAAGCTATAATTCAACATAATAGGCAAATAAACGAAATTAAAAGTGATGCATTTATAACTTAGTATTGGATGCAGTGTCTATGATAATGGAGAGCAGACCTCATTTTTAGGTAAAAAAACTTTACTTTTTTAACCAACCACAAATTGGAAAGATAAATTGAGATAGGAAAAAACATCTTTCGGGAAACTTTGTTTCAGAAAAAACTAAACCATAACTACACAAAATGAAGTACAGTAATTACAGAGATGCAGAATCGTAGGAATCTGTCCGCACAGCCGAAATTGCAAATCAGTTGACAGCACCAACATAGAAAGATTACATTAAAAAAAGGGTATGGTTCCTTGAACTTTTCGACACTCGACAGCACATGCAGCTCTTCAACATCTCTTGAACACCAGTATAATATAAAATCGCAAAGGATACTGGTGAGAAATCCTTTTTTTTTTCTATGTAAGGTGTTATACCCATTGTCACCTCCAATGTAAACCAAAGTCTAACAGATGAGATAGGGCACACAAATAGTTGCGAAATTAAAACCGTTTAGAGCAGCAACTAATGACAAACAAATAGTAGTCACAGAATAGATGAGATCGATAAGTCGATACCCTGATTGAAGCAACATCCAACAGAAGAGATAAAAAGCTACTATTCCTACCAAATCAGCAGCTGATAATTCCTGCAAAGAAAAGGCACAACAGTAAAAGTGAAAGAAAATACAGCTCGAAGGTACATAATAATAAGTTGCAGCAAGACTTTTTTCAAAAAAAAAAAGTTAAAATAGAAGGCCATAAAAGTACACTGAGCCTAAACCTTTAAGATGCGAACAACAGAAACCAATAATAACTTAGTTAAAGCACAGTAGAAGTAGAAAATTCCACCGCTAATTTGCATCGTAAATCTTAAAAGCAAAGAGGACTTTCTACGGTTTGGCCCTAATTAACAACTATTTTAACCCTCTTCAAAAGAAAAATAGTTTACCTCTGAGATTCTTAAATAATGGCCGCGGTTGTTGCTTCCTAAGTCAAAAGAAAAACCACTTCTGATCAGCACAAATCACCTTCGACATACTACCAATACCACCGATCTCATCCTGCGGGGTAAGGTCAACAAGCCGCTCAACACCCAAGTCTGATCCTGACACAGTCTGGGTCCCATGTCCAGATATGAACCCTGCTCCCACATCATCTGATAGCCCTCCTAGTCTTTCTGGCGCATCAATGTGCTGGATTAAAGAGTTCAAACTTCAAACATCAAAATAAGAAATTTACCATATTTTAGCATTTTGTATGTCAACATTTCTTGCATTTACATCTATCACCTAATATTAAGCTTTCTGAGATGCTTACAGCTGACCTAATTAAATTAAAATAATGCAATAGGTTATATTGACTACAAACTCCTATGACTGACCAATTATAAAATATAAAAGAAGCAGATTTATAATATATTCTCTACAATAAACTTGAATGGCCATCCATTAAGCTATTTGAAAAATCACAGCTGCCTTATTGGCACCTGATATTTAACCAAATGATATCCCAAATGCATTCAATTTGGCAAACAATATTACTATAGAAAACATATCTACTATTTGTTAATTTTCATAATTGCTTCGTTAATTGTCTACGGTGAAATGAATATGGTTGTCACTTGTCACCCTGATGCTAACAGATCCGTGTTTAAGGTCTAACAAGCACCTTGCCACAAATTCCCATTAAACTGTCATCAATCGTAACAGATTCTGTAGATAATGTAGAAATAATGATGAGTGCTATAATTGTGCAACTTTGAACAGGTCAAAAATTAGAAATTCTCAGTTTTGACCTAACCATGTTGTGACCCTAGATTGCATTTTCAGCTTTCACTAACCTTGTTGTAGCAGTAGATTGTTAGTTGTGAACATGTACAATGAAATTACTTTTTACAAAGAGAAGATATGTAAACAATACCTGATTAGGCATGGGATAAAACGAAGGGGTAGCTGCTTCATTGATCTCAGCCAACAGATTTCTGAATAACTCCCATCCTTCTTCACCTGCGCTCGCAGCTGGGATTATGATAGTACTACGGTTTCTGTTCACAGATGCCTCTAATACCTACATAAATATATAAGGCATGATAAATGTGAATTATTAGTATAAATTTGGCAAACATTCTAAGTTTGTGTCACCAGTAAACTTTATTTACATTTTTATTCATTGTTAGAAATAAAAAAGTTAGTAGATATGCTACTACTACTACAAAACTTCAAACATCATGCATGCTGAAATATTAAAACATTAAGATATACTACGAAGGGGTAGCTGCTTCATTGATCTCAGCCAACAGATTTCTGAATGACTCCCATCCCTCTTCGCCTGCGCTCCCAGCTGGGACAATGATAGTACTACGGCTTTTGTTCATAGATGCCTCTGATACCTACAAAAATATATAAGGCGTGATAAATGTAAATTATTTGTTTAAAATTGGTAGACATGCTAAGTTTGAGTCACCAGTAACTTTATTTACATTGTTTATGCACTGTTAGAAATAGAAAAGTTAGTACATATGCTGCTGCTACTACTACTACTACTACTACAAAACTTCAAACATCATGCATGCTGAAATATTAAAACAGGGTGTGGTGTAGATGAGACGGTTGTGTCAAGAGTGTTTGGATGAGCTGGGAATAGGGAATAAGAATTAAGGAATTTCGGTTTGCGTGCTTATTCTTATTCTTGTGCAACCCAAACAACACAAGAACAAGGAATTTGGACCCTTATTCCTATACTAACAAAACCATGGTATAAGAATAAGGAATAAGGATAAGCACGCAAACCGAAATACCATATTCCTATTCCCTATTCCCGGCTCATCCAAACACACCATCATATACTAACATAAAATATTTTCAAGAATGAAAACTATCTCATTAGCAAGCAAAATAATGAAGTTGGTACTCTTTATCTTTGTCAGTATGCCAATTGAGTACCATAATAACCTCCACTGAGCACACCATGAATATTACTCATTATATAGAACTTAAACAAGCAATATAGTTATCCAAAAGAACAGGGTTATTATGACAGCAATGATGCTCCAAAACCAATTTTTACTTAAAAAATGTCATCACCCAACATATAAAAAATTTCAGAACATGAACAATGATTATTATAATTTTAATATTGAATGGAAGTACGTACCAATAATTGCCAAACAATAGATAAAAGTACATTGTTTATATAAAAACACTATACTAGTTTCAGCAGGTAAATGCGAGAACAATAATTAGAATCAAAATGATGGAATTTACAAAGCAAATATATAAAGAAACATCGAATAAAAAGAATAATTGAAACAGAAGCATACCTTCAAAAAGCGTCATCTTTTTTTCACTCCAGCATCAAAGAAAAAGACCTAATATGCCAAAGAAACAGTAAAATTAAACAAAGTAGGCAAGCTAACAAAGATCTAGAACCAAAGGCTTAACAAAATTGTAAAAAAGATAAAATAAAATAAGCACAAACAACCTTTACACACATGACTTCTTAATTTTGCAAAAATTTTTGACATTAATCACCAGAAAAACTCTCCTTTTGCAAAAGTACCCAACAAACCCACCAAAATTTGTTAAATTTTTCGAGGGCCCTTTTGCAAAAACAAGGATTACCCAAAAAGCAAAACCAATTTAGACCGGGGGGGGGGGATGAAACCTACTTTCGAGTCAAGCCTGAGTTCCTTGCTGACAATCTCTCTCTCATCTGTCTCAATATTAATAATTGAACAGTTCCAGAAACCACCCAACACCACCAGAAGGTATAATTATTGTCCACCTACTTATAGGTGTAGATAGCTACATTGGAGTCTTTTTTTTTTTAACATTCTTAATAATGCAGAGAAGAAAAGATGGCTTATACATCATAGATGTTTAATATGATGTAATTTGAAGAAGTCTAAAGTTTCAGGCATCCCATTTTCAAAGACCGGAGAATAATAACAATAATTAATTCAAAGGCATCCCATTTAAAAAATGAAATACACTTCAAATATGATGAGTGCAGGAGTAGGATGATATCAAGCACACGAAAGGCATCCTGACAGTTCACTGCACTATTACTTTACTGCAAAAATAAAAAAAATATTGTATTATTGTATAAACTTAACAAGTAGATAAGCAATGATGATTTTGTCCACCCAATGTTTCAACAAACCTAGAAACAAACAAAACATTTCTAAAATAAAAAGTAATTTCAAATGAGCACAAGTTTAACTACATCTGTTGGATTTCCCCCACACAACAAAACAGCCTAGGCTAAGAGGTTTCTAAAACCACTGCCAGACTCACACTTGAGAAAACAATTATCAGCAACCATGAGAACCAAAGATTAATACACTTTAGATTAACAAAGTGATATAATTAAACACAGAAAGTCACGACATATCATATATCTATCCATAGTACTTGTATCATTAAAAATTGTGGTCACATTGAACAGGTAAATATTAAATTGTACAAGGACAGATACAAACATTTACGCTAGTACTGATCGGTGGATCTTAGGGCAAGCATATCATCATTAACATTTTAAAGGAGAAAACAGTGGGTGTTTTTTTTTTACTCATCTATAAAATATTTATTCCCTATAATTTAATAAATATTGAAGATATGCTCGTGCAAATCAACAAAATGACTTATCTGGGTTTTTTTTGCAGTGGGTAAGCTTAAATCTGCATCGTATCCATCACACAAACAATTAAAAGGCCCAAACCGGTGGGCGAACACTAATTCTTTCATTAATCTGCAGCCTAAACAAACAAAGAAACAAACCAGAACATGATTAAAAACAATAAAGATATGTAAATAGAATAAATTATGATCTCACGAAAGCAGAAGAAAACTTAACTTAGTAAGGGATGCGGGTCCTCTTAGACAGTCCATCCGAGGTACCTGCTATTGCATTAAGTAATTTAGCATAAATTAATTCAGATGCAGAGACATCTGTATTTTGCATAATTACGGCTTTATCTAACCACAGTCTCACTGGAAACACAACATTGATTAAAGTATATCTAAGATGAGAGAGCTTACTAATAGATATGGCAGTAGTGCTCCTCTGATAGCTGAAAATAGCACAGAGAATTCAAGACTAGGTTAGCACAATCATAGATCTACAGAATCAAACATATTCAACAGGGGAGTAAAATGCAAAACTTACACATAGGATAGGGAGTGGACCAGTTCCTGAAGATCTTCATCAGGTGTAAAACCAATCTGATCTAGGAGAACATGATAATGTGTTGGCCTTGTTGTACCTTGATAGGACACACAATCAAAATCATAATGTTAGCATGTAATACCATAGATCTTCAAATAAACAGAACAATTTTCATTTACTAGATAAATTAAGTGCGAGCACTTAGGATAGCACCCTTGTGAGAACACATGTAGAAATCATAATTTCTCGGGTGGCACACTTTGTTATCAATAACAGTACCTGTATATCATACAAAGAATAACATTTTATAGGTACCAAACAAACTTCAATAAGGTAAGTTAGAAGATTTTTAAAATATAGTACTAAGAGGAACATTGTTTGGATCATTTTGGATGAAAAATTTTGTATGGTGGTTCTTTTGTGCCACGATACAAGGGTTTCATTTCTCATCCAGGAACTTACAAGCGAAGAATTACCAAGTTCAATCAAAATTATTTTATATTAGAAATAATAAAACATTGACTGGCACCAACAAAATATTTCTGTTGAAAAGGAAACAGACCGCCATAATCCGATCCAACTCATTTTTAAGAACTTGACTCAATTGAGATTCACTAACACCATCCCTGCCATTAAGAAAATGAAGATAAATTTAAGAACCAAATCAAGTACAGACAGCTAAGAAGAAACAATGAACAAATACACAATAAATTTTTTTCCTAATCTAGGAAGTATACCTGAATATGTCAGGTGATCGGGCTTTCTTTCACATAGCTGCTAAGAATTCTACAAGGAGCTCTCTGGGAAAATAACAAAGTTTGCACAAATGGAATGAAAATGCTGAAAGTGAATCCTAACTATGCATGACAACAAATAAACCAAACAGGAAGTTACCTTCATCAATTAGGCCATCAGTTGTGACCTTAGGATTGAAAAGGGAATCGATTATCTCAAGCTTTCCTGACTGCGCATGCACAGATGCCCGATACTTTGAAATCAATGGCCACTGTCGGGAACTAACAACCTATGATATCCAATTTAAATTTAGGAAATGTATGATATAAACCAAATTAAAACACACAGAAAAGTTCTGGCAAAAAAAGTACAGCTGCTACAGATGAGCGATCTGCTTGCCCTGGTGAGCCGTGGGAAACATCCACGCCCAATATAATTGTTGGAACCCTAGAAATCTGAGGAATCGAGGGAGCATCCTCAACTTGGAGTAGAGAATTCATCCCATCAAGCTCTTTTAAATCCAAGAAAAAATACAAGTGAACTTGACAGATACTTCATTATAGTCATAAAAAGCAAAAGAATCCTATCATCTAAAACATGGCTATCAGAATGCTTACCTTTGCATTAATCATAAGAAGCAAGTTTGTCAAATACTTGGAGCAAGGCACTGAGTGACAATACCGAAATCAGCAAGGCACTTGCGCTTCCATGGGCCTAACAAGGCAGTCACCACCAAGTGCATTCAGAAGAAAAACACATAGAACAAGAATGCTTGTATAAATCAAGTGCCAAGGAAAAAAACAAAGAAAAAACCATAGATATCAGAATTCTTCCTCTTAAGGAGGAGGCGGAGAAGGAAACGAGGAGCACCAGGAAGTTTAGTCCCGACTTTGCTCAAACATTACATCCACCCTCACATTTGGAGCGGTGCCTCGCATGTTACTCCCTCTCTTCAAATACATTAAAAGGATCATGAATTTTCTGCGCACAAAACATAATACACTGTACCAATATAAAAAGAGGGGGGCCAAAAAATCTGTCATGTGGTAGACGGGAACGAAACTAACGCCCTTCCTGTTTCCAAATCTGATAAGGTCCTGAATGAGGCTCCTCACATCACACCGTGCAGAGAAGTAGACAACAGCCCATTTTTCAACTTGGCAAGGCCGAATCAGTATCTGCATAAGACAGTAAAATAAGAATGCATTAGGAAAATTAATGTTTCTTAGGCAAAGAAAACTGACAGAATTTGGAAACAGATTTATCAATAACACAAAGAAACAAGTACGTTGTAGTTGAAGTTCCAGAGCCCATCACGAGGAATGGAGTCGCCGCCATTTCCAAGTTTAAGCCATAAAACCATAGAAGCAGAGTAAGACTCGAATATTTACAACCAAAATAATGTTTCACGGAGTTAAAATTACTTGGGAGCACAAAAAGGTAAGTCTTTCTCATTCCAAAGAATCATTAAGTACATACTGAGTATTATTCCATCATTTCAAACATGTTAAAAAATTAACACTGCCGCTCTACAGATTATTCAATTTCCTACATTGCAAATATACCAGTAGATGTTGACCTCTTCCTCTTTATCAGGTAAAATATATAAAAATCAAACCTTAGGTGCTTGGAAAACTCGTCCATCTACTTGAGTGAACATAGGAGAAATAGAAATACCACAAACACGTAACATGAGCTCAGAATCAAAGTTGCTACGCCTCGGTGACTACAATACAATAATGTAGAGCACATTAGTACGTGTAGTACCAGAGGGGTAGAGAGAGAGAGAGAGAAAGAGAGAGAAAGAGATTTACATCATTTAATATTTGCATCCTTTCCTGAGGTTTTTGCCTGGATTTTTCTACCATGGAGGGCCTCTGAAAACTGAATAAAATAATGAGCAACAGCATCCAAGAACAATAGTTTAATGAAAGCATTCAATTCCTTTATGGTAAAAATTAGAGTGATACCTCGAGTGGGTAAAATATGGGGCGCCTCGGTTTGTCAACATTGATACTGGGATAATCATTACTATACGTGTCGGTACCCTTATCCTTGTAGTATTGGGAGACAATCACCTCTCTCTCACAACCTCCATTCTTTTGTCTCAACATAAACCTGAAGAATAATACACCAAGTTTCCTCAAGCACTCTCTTTCTTTCAACTTTTATGAACACTTTTAAAAATTAAGTACAACTTACTTCTGCTCCCTGCAAGGCAAGTCGCTAAGGCCAATAATCTTCTATTCCTGGTTGGATGGAAGGACTCTAATTCTAAGATTTTTCAGTATTCATTTGGCCTGATGCAAGAATGAAATGTATATGTAAATCCATATCATCAAACAATAGTTTTAGCTCATAAGCCAAAATATATTTAAGAAAAAATTACCTTCTGCCAGTCTATCAGATTGGGATGATTGACACTCGGGTTGACCACAAGAAAATCTACCACAGGACCAGGCTTGGCAATCATAGTAGTCGATACATCTGCTAATCGTAATAGTGTGCTTAACAACAATTACTATTTAACAGCTAAGTTACTATATACATCTAGCATGTAAAACAGAAACAGTGTACCTATGTTTAGAAGTACGGAAACTAGAGTGAAACCCCCGACATCTCCTATGTCACCACCTCCCAAATCAATGAAATTGTTTGGGTTGTTGTGGAAGAATGACTGACGAACCAAGAGACAACCCCTGCAATAGAAAGAAATCAACAAAACTGTCATTCAAAACAGATGTAACAAATGTTTTGTATATATTAGGCAGAGCTAACTATTAGCTATTAGGGTGTATTTTCACTGCTGATACTACAACCAAAAGAGTCACACGTAAGTATCAGCTCTTAGGATATATATTTACATAGATTTTCAGTTTTTATTTTTTTTTATTATTTTTTTTGAAATGCGGATACCACAACCAAGTCAATGAGAACCATCAGTTCTTAGGATATCTGATTATTATTTTTTGAGTTGTATAGAACTGCTAAAGTCAGTGATGAACTCATTGCTCCCTTGGCATTACCATAATTTTTAATTCAGCTTAATATTGCAGACAAGAAAAGATGGCAAATACATCACAGATGTAAAATATGATGTAATTTGAAGAAGTCTAAAGTTTCAGGCAGTACCCGTTTAAAAGAACCATGAATAATTACAATAATTAATTCTAAGGCATCCTATTTAAAAAACGAAATACATTTGAAAGAGAAAAATTGACGGGGGAGGAAAGTTTGAGCATACTGAGAAGCCTAAGTGCTGGCGGAGGATGATATCAAGCACACAAAAAGCCTCCTGACACTTCACTGCACTATTACTTTACTGTGAAAAAGAAAAAAAAATTGGATTACTGTTTAAACTTAACAAGTAGATAAGCAATGATGATTTCGTTAACCCAATGTTTCAACAAAGTTAGAAACAAACAAAACATTACTAAAATAAAATGTGATTTCAAATGAGCACAAGTTCTTAACTACATCTGTTGGATGTACCCACACAACAAGACAGCCAAGGCTAAGAGGTTTCTAAAACCACAGCCAGATTCACACTTGAGAAAACAATTATCAGCAACCGTCAGACCAAAGATTAATACACTTAAGATTAACAAAGTGATATAATTAAACACATGAGGTTACAACATATAATATATCTATCCATAGTGCTTGTATCCTTGAAAGTTGTGGTGACATTGAACATGTAAAGATTAAATTGTACAAGGACAGATACTAACATTTACACTAGCAAGGACCGGTGGATCTTAGGGCAAGTATATCCTCTTTAACATTTTAAAGGAGAAAACAGTGGGTGTTTTTTTACTCATCTATAGACTATAATGTATTTATTCCCTATAATTTAATAAATATTGAAGATATGCTGGTGCAAATCAACAAAATAACTTAACTGGATTGTTTTTGCAGTGAGCGAGCTTAAATCTGCATCCTATCCATCACACAAACCATCGAAAGGCCCAAAGCAGTGGGCGAACACTAATTCTTTCATTAATCTGCAGCCTAAACAAACAAAGAAACAAACCAGAACATGATTAAAACAATAAAGATAGGTAATTAGAGTAAATTATGATCTCACGAAAGCAGAAGAAAACTTAACTTACTAAGGGATGTGGGTCCTCTTAGACAGTCCATCCGAGGTACCTGCTATTGCATTTAGATATTAAATAATTTACCAACAGGAGTATTAAAACTACAAGAGGGCACAATCAATTTAAAGTTCCCGTTAAGGAAAAAGAAAAAACTTAATTCTCGTCCATGAAATAAATCAATAGATGCACAATGAAGGTTTCGCTGACCTGCAGTCTCAACAAACATAACCAAACAAGAACATGGTCAAAATAAAACAAAAAAATTGAAAAAAAAAGCTATAATTCAACATAATAGGAAAATAAACGAAATGTTAATTTCTCAAAAGTGATGCATTTATAACTTAGTATTGGATGCAGTGTCTATGATAATGAAGAGGAGACCTCCTTTTTTGGTTAAAAAAAACTTAATTTTATAACCAACCACAAATTGCAAAGACAAATAGAGATAGGAAAAACATCTTTTGGGAAACTTTGTTTCCTAAAAAACTAAACCATAACTACACAAAATGGAGTACAATAATTATAGTGATCCAGAATCGTAGGAATCCGTCCGCACAGCCTAAATTGCAAATCGGTTAACAGCACCAACATGGAAAGATTACATTTAAAAAAGGGTATGGTACCTTGAACTTTTCGGCACTCGACAGCACAGGCAGCTCTTCAACATCTCTCGAACACCATCGATTTGGAGAACTATGTGATAGAATTGAATCTTGATTAGAATAAAAATGCCTAAAAATTAATGAGCTATGCTGTCATTAATCGTTTAATCTAATTCGAATAGAATGTAATCAATAACAAGAATTATAAAATCCAAGACAGGAATTAATTAATGATTACTAAAATACATAGCAATATAAAATCGCAAAGGATACTGGTGAGAATTTTTTTTTTTCTATGTAAGGGATGTGTTATCCCCATTGTCACATCCTATGTAAACCAAAGTCTAACAGATGAGATAGGACACACAAATAGTTGCGAAATTAAAACCGTTTAGAGCAGCAACTAATGACAAACAAATAGTAGTCACAGAATAGATGAGATCGATAAGTTGATACCCTAATTGAAGCAACATCCAACAGAAGAGATAAAAAGCAACTACTTCTACCAAATCAGAAGCTGATAACTCCTGCAAAGAAAAGGCACAACAGTAAAAGTCAAAGAAAATACAGCTAGAAAGTACATAATAATAAGTTACAGCAAGACTTTTTTAAAAAAAAATTAAAATAGAAGGCCATAAAACTACACTGAGCCTAAACCATTATGAAGTGAACAACAGAAACCAATAATAACTTAGTTAAAGCACAGTAGAAGTAGAAAATTCCACCGCCAATTTGCATCGTAAATCTAAAAAGCAAAGGGGAATTTCTAAGGTTTGGCCCTAATTAACAACTATTTTAACCCTCTTCAAAAAAAAATTAGTCTACCTCTGAGATTCTTAAATAATGGCCGCGGTTGTTGCTTCCTAAGTCAAAAAGAAAAACCTCTTCAAAAAAAAATTAGTCTACCTCTGAGATTCTTAAATAATGGCCGCGGTTGTTGCTTCCTAAGTCAAAAGAAAAACCTCTTCTGATCAGCACGAATCACCTTCGACATACTACCAATACCACCGATCTCATCCTGCGGGGTAAGGTCAACCAGCCGCTCAACACCCAAGTCCGATTCTGACACAGTCTGGGTCCCATGTCCAGATATGAACCCTGCTCCCACATCAGCTGATAGCCCTGCTAGTCTTTCTGGCGCATCAATGTGCTGGATTAAAGAGTTCAAACTTCAAACATCAAAATAAGAAATTTACCATATTTTAGCATTTTGTATGTCAACATTTCTTGCATTTACATCTTTCACTAACCTTGTTGTGGAAGTATATTGTTAGTTGTGAACATGTACAATGAAATTGCTCGTGCAAATCAACAAAATGACTTATCTAGGTTTTTTTTTTGCAGTGGGTAAGCTTAAATCTGCATCGTATCCATCACACAAACGTAAGCTTAAATCTGCATCGTATCCATCACACAAACCATCGAAAGGCCCAAAGCGGTGGGCGAACACTAATTCTTTCATTAATCTGCAGCCTAAACAAAGAAATAAACAAACCAGAACATGATTGAAACAATAAAGATAGGTAATTAGAATAAATTATGATCTCATAAAAGCAGAAGAAAACTTAACTTATTAAGGGATGCGGGTCCTCTTAGACAGTCCATCCGAGGTACCTGCTATTGCATTGAAATATTAAGTAATTTAGCATAAATTAATTCAAATGCAGAGACATCTGTATTTTAAATAATTACGGCTTTATCTAACCACAGTCTCACTGGAAACACAACATTGATTAAAGCATACCTAAGATGAGAGAGCTTACCAACAGATATGGCAGTAGTGCTCCTCTGATAGCTGAAAATAGCACAGAGAATTCAAGACTAGGTTAGCACAATCATAGATCTTCAGAATCAATCATATTCAACAGGAGAGTAAAATGCAAAACTTACACCTAGGATAGGGAGTGGATTAGTTCCTGAAGATCTTCATCAGGTGTAAAACCAATCTGATCTAGGAGAACATGATAATGTGTTGGCCTTCTTGTACCTTGATAGGACACGCAATCAAAATCATAATGTTAGCATGTAATGCCATAGGTCTTCACATAAACAAAACAGTTTTCATTTACTAGATAAATTAAGTGCGAGCACTTAGGATAGCACCCTTGTGAGAACACATGTAGAAATCATAATTTCTCAGGTGGCACACTTTGTTATCAATAACAGTACCTGCATATCATACAAAGAATAACATTTTATAGGTACCAAACAAACTTTAATAAGGTAAGTAAGAAGATTTTCAAAATATAGTACCAGGAGGAACATTGTTTGGATCATTTTGGATGAAAAATTTTGTATGGTGGTTCTTCTGTGCCACGATACAAGGGTTTCATTTCTCATCTAGGAACTTACAAGCGAAGAATTACCAAGTTCAATCAAAATTATTTTATATTAGAAATAATAAAACATTGACTGGCAGCAACAAAATATTTCTGTTGAAAAGGAAACAGACCGCCATAATCCGATCCAACTCATTTTTAAGAACTTGACTCAATTAAGATTCACTAACACCATCCCTGCCATTAAGAAATTGAGATACACAATAAAAAATTTTCCTATTCTAGGATGTATACCTGAATATAGGTGATCGGGCTTTGTTTTCCCATAGATGCTATAGAATTCTACAAGGAGCTCTCTGGAAAAATAACAAAGTTTGCACAAATGGAATAAAAATGCTGAAAGTGAATCCTAACTATGCATGAAAACAAAGATACCAAACAGGAAGTTACCTTCATCAATTGGGCCATCAGCTGTGACCTTAGGATTGAAAAGGGAATCGATTATCTCGAGCTTTGCTGACTGTGCATGCACAGATGCCCAATACGTTGAAATCAATGGCCACTGTCGGGAACTAACAACCTATGATATCCAATTTAAATTTAGGAAATGTATGATATATAAACCAAATTATAACACACAGAAAAGTTCAGGCAAGAAAAGTACAGCACGGGCGATCTGCTTGCCCTGGTGAGCCGTGGGAAACATCCACGCCCAATATAATTGTTGGAACCCTAGAAATCAGAGGAATCAATGGAGCCTTCTCAACTTGGAGCAGAGAATTCATCCCGTCGAGCTGTTTTAAACCCAAGAAAAAATACAAGTGAACTTGACAGATACCTCATTATAGTCATAAAAAGCAAAAGAATCCTAGCATCTAAAACATGGCTATCAGAATGCTTACCTTCGCATTAATCTAAAGAAGCAAGTTTGTCAAATACTTGGAGCAAGGCACTGAGTGGCAATACCGAAATCAGCAGGGCACTTGCGCTTCCATGGGCCTAACAAGGTAGTCACCACCAAGAGCATTCAGAAGAAAAACACATAGAACAAGAATGCTTGTATATATCAAGTGCCAAGGAAAAAAAACAAAGAAAAAACCATAGATATCAGAATTCTTCCTCTTAAGGAGGAGGCAGAGAAGGAAACGAAGAGCACCAGGAAGTTTAGTCCCGACTTTGCTCAAACATTACATCCACCCTCACATTTGGAGCGGTGCCTCGCATGTTACTCCCTTTCTTCAAATACATTAAAAGGATCATGAATTTTCTGCGCACAAAACATAATACACTGTATCAATATAAAAAGAGAGGGCCAAAAAAATTATCATGTGGTAGACGGGAACGAAACTAACGCCCTTCCAGTTTCCAAATCTGATAAGGTCCTGAATGAGGCTCCTCACATCACAATGTGCAGAGAAGTAGACAACAGCCCATTTTTCAACTTGGCAAGGCCGAATTAGTGTCTGCATAAGATAGTAAAATAAAGGATGCATTAGGAAAATTACTATTTCTTAGGCAAAGAAAACTGACTAAATTTGGAAACAGATTTATTAATAACAAAAAGAAACAAGTACCTTGTTGTTTTAATTCCAGAGCCCATCACGAGGAATGAAGTCGCCACCATTTCTCGGTTTAAGCCATAAAACCATAGAAGCAGAGTAAGACTCGAATATTTCCAACCAAAATAATGTTTCAAGGAGTTAAAATTACTTGGGAGCATAAAAGGTAAGTTTTTCTCATTCCAAAGAATCATTAATTACACACTGAGTATTATTCCATCATTTCAAACATGTTAAAAAATTAACACTGCCGCTCTACAGATTATTCAATTTTCTACATTGCAAATATATCATTAGATGTTGACCTCTTCCTCTTTATCAGGTAAAATATATAAAAATCAAAACATAGTACATAATGTAGAGCACATTAGTACGTGTAGTACCAGAGGGGTAGAGAGAAAGAGATTTACAACATTTAATATTTGCATCCTTTCCTGCGGTTTTTGCCTAGATTTTTCTACCATGGAGGGCCTCTGAAAACTGAATAAAACAGTGAGCAACAGCATCCAAGAACAATAGTTTAATGAAAGCATTCAATTCCTTTATGGAAAAAATTAGAGTGATACCTCAAGTGGGTAAAATGTGGGGCGCCTTGGTTTGCCAACATTGATACAAGGATAAACATTACTATACGTCGGTACCCTTATCCTTGTAGTATTGGGAGACAATCACCTCTCTCTCACCACCTTCATTCCTTTGTCTCAACAGAAACCTGAAGAATAATGCACCAAGTTTCCTCAAGCATTCTCTTTCTTTCAACTTTTATGAACGCTTATAAAAATTAAGTACAACTTACTTTTGCTCCCTGCAAGGCAAGTCGCTAAGGCCAATAATCTTGTATTCCTGGTTGGATGGAAGGACTCTAATTCTAAGATTTTTCAGTATTCATTTGGCCTGATGCAAGAATGAAATGTATATATAAATCCATATCATCAAACAATAATTTTAACTCATAAGCCAAAATATATTTAAGAAAAATATTACCTTCTGCCAGTCTATCTGATTGGGATAATTGACACTCGGGTTGACCACAAGAAAATCTACCACAGGACCAGGCTTGACAATCATAGTAGTTGATACATCTGCCAATCATAATAGTGTGCTTAACAACAATTATTATTTAACAGCTACGTTACTATATACATCTAGCATGTAAAACAGAAACAGTGTACCTATGTTTAGAGCTACGGAAACTAGAGTGACACCCCCGAGGCCCCGACATCTCCCATGTCACCACCTCCCAAATCAATGAAATTGTTTGGGTTGTTGTGGAAGAACGACTGACGAACCAAGAGACAACCCCTGCAATAAAAAGAAATCAACAAAAGAGTCATTCAAAACAGATGTAACAAATGTTTTGTATATATTAGACAGAGCAAACTATTAGCTATTAGGGTGTATTTTAACTGCTGATACTACAACCAAAAGAGTCACAGGTAAGTATCAGCTCCTTGGATATATATTTACATAGATTTTCAGTTTTTATTTTTTTTATTATTATTTTTTGAAATGCTGATACCACAACCAAGTCAATGAGAACTATCAGTTCTTAGGATATCTGATTGTTATTTTTTTGAGTTGTATAGAACTGCTAAAGTCAATGATGAACTCATTGCTCCCTTGGCATTACCATAATTTTTAATTCAGCTTAATATTGCAGACAAGAAAAATGGCAAATACATCACAGATGTAAAATATGATGTAATTTGAAAAAGTCTAAAGTTTTAGGCTGTACCCTTTTCAAAGAACCATGAATAATTACAATAATTAATTCTAAGGCATCCCATTTAAAAAATGAAATACATTTGAAAGAGAAAAATTGACCGGGAGGAACGTTTGAGCATACTGAGAAGCCTGAGTGCTGGCGGAGGATAATATCAAGCACACGAAAAGCCTCCTGACAGATACTAACATTTACACTAGCAAGGAACGGTGGATCTTAAGGCAAGTATATCCTCATTAACATTTTAAAGGAGAAAACAATGGGTGTTTTTTTACTCATCTATAGACTATAATGTATTTATTCCCTATAATTTAATAAATATTGAAGATATGCTGGTGAAAATCAACAAAATAACTTATCTGGATTTTTTTGCAGTGGGCGAGCTTAAATCTGCATCCTATCCATCACACAAAACATCGAAAGACCCAAAGCAGTGAGCGAACACTAATTCTTTCATTAATCTGCAGCCTAAACAAACAAAGAAACAAACCAGAACATGATTAAAACAATAAAGATAGGTAATTAGAGTAAATTATCATCTCACGAAAGCAGAAAAAAAAACTTAACTTACTAAGGGATGTGGGTCCTCTTAGACAGTCCATCCGAGGTACCTGCTATTGCATTTAGATATTAATTTTTTTACCAACAGGAGTATTAGATAAGTTGACACCCTGATTGAAGCAACATCCAATAGAAGAGATAAAAAGCTACTACTACCAAATCAGCAGCTGATAATTCCTGCAAAGAAAAGGCACAACAGTAAAAGTGAAAGAAAATATAGCTGGAAGGTACATAATAATATGTTGCAGCAAGACTTAAAAAAAAATTAAAATAGAAGGCCATAAAACTACACTGAGCCTAAACCATTATGATGCGATCAACAAAAACCAATAATAACTTAGTTCAAGCACGGTAAAAGTAGAAAACTCCACCAATTTGCATCGTAAATCTAAAAATCAAAGTGGACTTTCTACGGTTTGGCCCTAATTAACAACTATTTTAACCCTCTTCAAAAGAAAAATAGTCTACCTCTGAGATTCTTAAATAATGGCCGCGGTTGTTGCTTCTTAAGTCAAAAGAAAAACCTCTTCTGATCAGCACAAATCACCTTCGACATACTACCAATACCACCGATCTCATCCTGCGGGGTAAGGTCAACCAGCCGCTGAACACCCAAGTTCGATCCTGACACAGTCTGGGTCCCATGTCCAGATATGAACCCTGCTCCCACATCATCTGATAGCCCTGGTTGTCTTTCTGGCGCATCAATGTGCTGGATTAAAGAGTTCAAACTTCAAACATCAAAATAAGAAATTTACCATATTTTAGCAATTTGTATGTCAACATTTCTTGCATTTACATTTATCACCTAATATTAAGATTTCTGAGATGCTTACAGCTGACCTAATTAAATTAAAATAATGCAATAGGCTATATTGACTACAAACTACTATGACTGACCAATTATAAAATATAAAAGAAGCAGATTTATAAAATATTCTCTACAATAAACTTGAATGGCCATCCATTAAGCTATTTGAAAAATCACAGCTGCCTAATTGGCACCTGATATTTAACCAAATGATATCCCAAATGCATTCAATTTGGCAAACAATATTACTATGCGAGAACAATAATTAGAATCAAAATGATGGAATTTACAAAGCAAAAATAGAAAGAAAAATCGAATAAAAAGAATAATTGAAACAGAAGCATACCTTCAAAAAGCGTCCTCTTTTATTTACTCCAGCATCAAAGAAAAAGACCAAATATGCCAAAGAAATAGTTAAATTAAACAAAGTAGGCAAGCTAACAAATATCTAGAACCAAAGGCTTAACAAAATTGTAAAAGAAGATAAAATAAAATAAGCACAAACTGCCTTTACACACGACATCTTAATTTTTGCAAAAATTTCTGACTTTAATCACCAGAAGAACTCTCCTTTTGCAAAAGTACCCAACAAACACACCACAATTTGATGAATTTTTCGAATGCACTTTTGCAAAAAATGAGGATTACCCAAAAAGCAAAACCAAATTAGACGGGGGGAAAGAAACCTACTTTCGAGTCAAGCCTGAGTTCCTTGCTGACAATCTCTCTCTCGTCTGTCTCAATATTAATAGTTGAACAGTTCCAGAAATCACCCAAAACCACCAGAAGGTACAATTATTGTCCACCTATTTGTGGCGGTAGATAGCTACATTGGAGTCTTTTTTTAACATTTCTTAATAATGCAGAGAAGAAAAGATGGCTTATACATCACAGATGTTTAATATGATGTAATTTGAAGAAGTCTAAAGTTTCGGGCATCCCATTTTCAAAGACCGGTGAATAATAAAAATAATTAATTCTAAGGCATCCCATTTTAAAAATGAAATACACTTCAAAGATGATGAGTGTTGGCGTAGGATGATATCAAGCACACGAAAGGCCTCCTGACAGTTCACTGCACTATTACTTTACTGCAAAAAAAAAAAAAAATGTATTATTGTTTAAACTTAACAAGTAAATAAGCAATAATGATTTCGTTCACCCAATGTTTCAACAAACCTAGAAACAAACAAAACATTCCTAAAATAAAAAGTAATTTCAAATGAGCACAAGTTCTTAACTCGATGTACCCACACAACAAGACAGCCAAGGCTAAGAGGTTTCTAAAACCACAGCCAGACTCACACTTGAGAAAACAATTATCAACAACCATGAGAACCAAATATTAATACACGTTAGATTAACAAAGTGATATAATTAAACACAGAAGGTTACGACATATCATATATCTATCCATAGTACTTGTATCCTTAAAAATTGTGGTCACATTGAACAGGTAAAGATTAAATTGTACAAGGACAGATACTAACATTTACGCTAGCACAGATCAGTGGATTTTAGGGCAAGCATATCATCATTAACATTTTAAAGGAGAAAACAGTGGGTGTTTTTTTTACTCATCTATGTTATATTTATTCCCTATAATTTAATAAATAATAAAGATATGCTGGCGGAAATCAACAAAATAACTTATCTGGGTTTTTTTTTTTGCAGTGGGTAAGGTTAAACCTGCATCGTATCCATCACACAAACAATCCAAAGGCCCAAAGCGGTGGGCGAACACTAATTCTTTCATTAATCTGCAGCCTAAACAAACAAAGAAACAAACCAGAACATGATTGAAACAATAAAGATAGGTAATTAGAATAAATTATGATCTCATGAAAGCAGAAGAAAACTTAACTTAATAAGGGACGGGTCCTCTTAGACAGTCCATCCGAGGTACCTGCTATTGCATTGAAATATTAAGTAATTTAGCATAAATTAATTCACATGCAGATACATCTGTATTTTGCATAATTACGGCTTTATCTAACCACAGTCTCACTGGAAACACAACATTGATTAAAGTATACCTAAGATGAGAGAGCTTACCAACAGATATGGCAGTAGTGCCCCTCTGATAGCTGAAAATAGCACAGAGAATTCAAAACTAGATTAGCATAATCATAGATCTTCAGAATCAATCATATTCAACAGGAGAATAAAATGCAAAACTTACACGTAGGATAGGAAGTGGATCAGTTCCTGAAGATCTTCATCAGGTGTAAAACCAATCTGATCTAGGAGAACATGATAATGTGTTGGCCTTGTTGTACCCTCATAAGACACGCAATCAAAACCATAATGTTACCATCTAATACCATAGTTCTTCACATAAACAAAACAGTTATCATTTACTAGATAAATTAAGTGCAAGGACTTACGATAGCACCCTTTGTTATCAATAATTTCATACTTTGCTATCAATAACAATCCCTGCATATCATACACAAAGAGCAACATTTCATAGGTACCAAACAAATTTTAATAAGGTAAGTTAGAAGATTTTCAAAATACAGTACCAGGCAGAACATTGTTTGGATCATTTTGGATGAAAAAATTTTGTATGGTTGTTCTTCTGTGCGACGATATCACGGTAAACTTCGGGTTTCATTTCTCATCCAGGAACTTACAAGCCAAGAATTACCAAGATCAATCAAAATTATTTTATTTTAGAAATAATAAAACATTGATTGGCGGCAATAAAATATTTCTATTGAAAAGGAAACAGACCGCCATAATCCAATCCAACTCATTTTTAAGAACTTGACTCAATTGAGATTCACTAACACGATCCCTGCCATTGAGAAATGAAGATAAATTTAAGAACCAAATCAAGTACATATAGCTAAGAAGAAACAATGAACAAATACATAATAAATATTTTTCCTATTTTAGGAAGTATACTTGAATATGTCAGGTGATCGGGCTTTCTTTTCCCATAGATGCTATAAAAGTCTACAAGGAGCTCTCTGGAAAAAAACAAAGTATGCAGACAAGGAATGAAAATGCTGAAAAAGTGAATCCTAACTATACATGCAACAAAGATACCAAACAGGAAGATACCTTCATCAACTGGCCATCAGTTGTGACCTTAGGATTGAAAAGGGAATCGATCATCTCAAGCTTTGCTGACTGTGCATGCACAGATGCCCGATACTTTGAAATCAATGGCCACTGCAGGGAAGAACTAACAACCTATGAAATCCAATTTAAATTTAGGAAATGTATGATATAAACCAAATTTAAACACACAGAAAAGTTCAGGCAAAAAAAGTACAGCTGCTACAGATGGGCGATCTGATTGCCCTGTGAGCCGTGGGAAACATCCACGCCCAATATAATTGTTGGAACCCTAGAAATCTGAGGAATCGAGGGAGCATCCTCAACTTGGAGTAGAGAATTCATCCCATCAACTCTTTTAAATCCAAGAAAAAATACAAGTGAACTTGACAGATACTTCATTATAGTCATAAAAAGCAAAAGAATCCTATCATCTAAAACATGGTTATCAGAATGCTTACCTTTGCATTAATCATAAGAAGCAAGTTTGTCAAATACTTGGAGCAAGGCACTGAGTGACAATACCGAAATCAGCAAGACACTTGCGCTTCCATGGGCCTAACAAGGTAGTCACCATTAAGTGCATCAGAAGAAAAACACACAGAACAAGAATGCTTGTATAAATCAAGTGCCAAGGAAAAAACAAAGAACAAACCATAGATATTACAATTCTTCCTCTTAGGGAGGAGGCAGAAAAGGAAGCGAGGAGCACCAGGAAGTTTAGTCTAACTTGCTCAAACATTTCATCCACCCTCACATTTGGAGTGATGCCTCCCATTTTACGCCCCCTCTTCAAATACATTAAAAGGATCAAGAATTTCCTGCGCACAAAACAGAATGCACTGTATCAATATAAAAAGAGGAGGACCAAAAAATTTATCATGTGGTAGACGGGACCGAAACTAACAACTCCCTTCATGTTTCCAAATTTGATAAGGTCCCGAATGAGGCTCCTCACATCACACTGTGCAGAGAAGTTGACAACAGCCCATTTTTCAACTTGGCAAGGCCGAATCAGTGTCTGCATAAGACAATAAAATAAAGAATGCATTAGGAAAATTAATGTGTCTTAGGCAAAGAAAACTGACTGAATTTGGAAACAGATTTATTAATAACACAAAGAAACAAGTACCTTGTAGTTGAAGTTCCACAGCCCATCACGAGGAATGAAGTCGCCACCATTTCCAGGTTTAAGCCATAAAACCATAGAAGCAGAGTAAGACTCGAATATTTACAACCAAAATAATGTTTGACGGAGTTAAAATTACTTGGGAGCACTAAAAGGTAAGTATTTTTCATTCTAAAAAATCATTAATTACATACTGAGTATTATCCCGTCACTTCAAACGTGTTAAAAAATTAACACTGCCGCTCTACAGATTATACAATTTTCAACATTGCAAATATATCAGTAGATGTTGACCTTTTCCTCTTTATCAGGTAAAATATATAAAAATCAAACCTTAGGTGCTTGGAAAACTTGTCCATCCACCTGAGTGAACGTAGGAGAAATAGAAATACCACAAGCACATAACATGGGCTCAGAATCATAGTTGCTACGCCTCGGTGCCTACATTACAATAATGTAGAGCAAATTAGTACGTGTAGTACCAGAGGGGTAAAGAGAGAGAGAGACAGAGAGAGAAAGAGATTTACATCATTGAATATTTGCATCCTTTCCTGCGGTTTTTGCCTGGACTTTTCTACCATGGAGGGCCTCTGAAAACTGAATAAAACAGTGAGCAACAGCATCCTAGAACAATAGTTTAATGAAAGCATTCAATTCCTTTATGGTAAAAATTAGAGTGATACCTCGAGTTGGTAAAATGTGGGGAGCCTCGGTTTGCCAACATTGATACAGGGATAATCATTACTAAAGGAATATGCTGGTGCAAAATAACTTATCTGGATTTTTTTTTTGCAGTGAGCAAGCATAAATCAGCATCCCATCCACCAGACAAACCATCGAAAGGCCCAATGCAGTGGGCAAACACTAATTCTTTCATTAATCTGCAGCCTAAACAAACAAAGAAACAAACCAGAACATGATTAAAACAATAAAGATAGGTAATTAGAATAAATTATAATCTCACGAAGGCAGAAGAAAACTTAACTTAATAAGGGATGTGGGTCCTCCTAGACAGTCCATCCGAGGTACCTGCTATTGCATTCAGATATTAAATTATTTACCAATAGGAGTACTTATGAGGACTACAAGACGGCACAATCAATTTAAAGTTCCCGTTAAGGAAAAAGAAAAAACTTAACTCTCGTCCATGAAATAAATCAATAGATGCACAATGAAGGTTTCGCTGACCTGCAGTCTCAACAAACAAAAACATGGTCAAAATAAAACAAAAAAATTGAAAAAAAAGCTATAATTCAACATAATTGGCAAATAAACGAAATGCTTATTTCTCAAAAGTGATGCATTTATAACTTAGTGTTGGTTGCAGTATTGATGATAATGCAGAGCAGACCTCCTTTTTAGGTAAAAAAAAACTTAATTTTTTTGTAACCAACCACAAATTGCAAAGAATAATAGAGACAAGAAAATACATCTTTCGGGAAACCTTGTTTTGAAAAAAACTAAACCATAACTACACAAAATGAAGTACAATAATTACAGAGATGCAGAAGATACAACTTGAAATGAAAGGAGGGGTAATCCAACATTCAGCAGGGAGAGCAAAATCGTAGGAATCTGTCTGCACAGCTGAAATTGCAAATCAGTTAACAGCACCAACATAGAAAGATTATATTTAAAAAAGGGTATGGTACCTTGAACCTTTTCAGCACTCGACAGCACCAACATGGAATCTTGATTAGAATAAAAATGCCTAAAAATTAATGAGCCATGCTGTCATTAATCGTTTAATCTAATGCGAATATAATATAATAAAAAAACAAGAATTGTAAAATTCAAGACAGGTAATTAATGATTGCTAAAATATATAGCAATATAAAATCGCACAGGATGCTGGTGAGAAATCCTTTTTTTTTTCTCTGTAAGGGTTGTGTGTTATCCCCATTGTCACCTCCAATGAAAACCAAAGTCTAACAGATGAGATAGGGCACACAAATAGTTGCGAAATTTAAACCATTTAGAGCAGCAACTAATGACAAACAAATAGTAGTCACAAAATAGATGAGATCGATAAGTTGATACCCTGATTGAAGCAACATCCAACAGAAGAGATAAAAAGCTGCTACTCCTACCAAATCAGCAGCTGATAACTCCTGCAAAGAAAAGGTACAACAGTAAAAGCGAAAGAAGATACAGCTGGAAGGTACATAATAATAAGTTGCAGCAAGACTTTTTAAAAAAAAAATTAAAATAGAAGGCCATAAAACTACACTGAGCCTAAACCATTATGATGCGAACAACAGAAACCGATAATAACTTAATTAAAGCACAGTAAAAGTAGAAAACTCCACCACCGCCAATTTGCATCGTAAATCTAAAAAGCAAATAGGACTTTCTACGGTTTGGCCCTAATTAACAACTATTTTAACCATCTTCAAAATAAAAATAGTCTACCTCTGAGATTCTTAAAAAATGGCCGCGGTTGTTGCTTCCTAAGTCAAAAGAAAAACCTCTTCTGATCAGCACGAATCACCTTTGACATGCTACCAATACCACCGATCTCATCCTGACGCTGTCTGGGTCCCATGTCCAGATATGAACCCCACTCCCACATGATCTGATAGCCCTGCTAGTCTGTCTGGCGTATCAATGTGCTGGATTAAAGAGTTCAAACTTCAAACATCAAAATAAGAAATTTACCATATTTTAGCATTTTTGTATGTCAACATTTCTTGCATTTGTATCTATCACCTAACATTAAGCTTTCTGAGATGCTTACGACTAACCTAATTAAATTAAATTAAAATAATGCAATAGCTTATAATGACTACAAACTCCTACGACTGACCAATTATATAATTATATATTATAAAATTTAAAAGAAGCAGATTTATAATATATTCTCTGCAATTTACTTCATTGGCCATCCATTAAGCTATTTGAAAAATCACAGCCGTCTTATTGGCACCTGATAGTTAACCAAATGATATCCAAAATGCATTCAATTTGGCAAACAATATTACTATAGAAAATATATCTACAATTTGTTAATTTTCATAATTGCTTCGTTAATTGTCTATGGTCAAATGAATATGGTTGTCACTTGTATTGATGACAATTTTACCCTGATGCTAACAGATCCGTGTTTAAGGTCTAACAAGTACCTTGCCACAAATTCCCATTAAACTGTTATCAATCGTAACAGATGCAGTAGGTAATGCAGAAATAATGATGACTGCTATAATTGTGCTACTTTGCACAGGTCAAAATTAGAAATTCTCAGTTTTGGCCTAACCATGTTGTGACCCTAGATTGCATTATCAGCTTTCACTAACCTTGTTGTGGCAGTAGATTGTTAGTTGTGAACATGTACAATGGAATTACTGTTTACAAAGAGTAAAATATGATTTCCAGTATAATCAAACAAAAGAGAAGATATGCAAACAATACCTGATTAGGCACAAGGATAAAACGAAGGGGTAGCTGCTTCATTAATCTCAGCCAACAGATTTCTGAATAACTCCCATCCTTCTTCACCTACGCTCCCAGCTGGGATTATGATAGTACTACGGTTTCTGTTCACAGATGCCTCTAATACCTACATAAATATATAAGGCATGATAAATGTGAATTATTAGTATAAATTTGGCAAACATTCTAAAGTTTGAGTCACCAGTAAACTTTATTTACATTTTTTATTCACTGTTAGAAATAAAAAAGTTAGTAGATATGCTACTACTACTACAAAACTTCAAACATCATGCATGCTGAAATATTAAAATATTAAGATATACTAACATAAAATATTTCAAAGAATGAAAACTATCTCATTAGCAAGCAAAATAATCAAGTTGGTACTCTTTATCTTTGTCAGTATTCCAATTGAGTGCCATAATAACCTCCACTGAGCACACCATGAATTATTACTCATTATATAGAACTTAAACAAACAATATAGTTATCCAAAAGAAAAGGGTTATTATGACAGCAATGATTCTTCAAAACCAATTTTACTTAAAAATGTCATCGCTCAACATATAATCTCCAGAAGAACTCTCCTTTTGCAAAAGTACCCAACAAACCCACCAAAATTTGCTGAATTTTGAGGGCCCTTTTGCAAAAACGAGGATTACCCAAAAATCAAAACCAAATTAGACGGGGGAAAGAAACCTACTTTCGAGTCAAGCCTGAGTTCCTTGCTGATAATCTCTCTCTCATCTGTCTCAATATTAATAATTGAACAGTTCCAGAATCCACCCAACACCACCAGAAGGTACAATTATTTTTCACCTATTTCTGGCGGTAGATAGCTACATTGGAGTCATTTTTTTTAACATTTCTTAATAATGCAGAGAAGAAAAGATGGCTTATTCATCACAGATGTTTAATATGATGCAATTTGAAGAAGTCTAAAGTTTCAGGCAGTACCCTTTTCAAAGACCGGTGAATAATAACAATAGTTAATTCTAAGGCAACCCATTTAAAAAATGAAATACACTTCAAAGAGAAAAATGGAGGGGGGAGGAAGGTTTGAGCACACTGAGATGATGAGTGCTGGTGTAGGATGATATCATACACACGAAAGGCCTCGTGACAGTTCACTGCACTATTACTTTACTGCAAAAATGAAAAAAAAATTGTATTATTGTTTAAACTTAACAAGTAGATAAGCAATGATGATTTCGTGCACCCAATGTTTCAACAAACCTAGAAACAAACAAAACATTCCTAAAATGAAAAGTAATTTCAAAGATTAATACACGTTAGATTAACAAAGTGATATAATTAAACACAGAAGGTTACGACATATCATATATCTATCCATAGTACTTGTATCCTTAAAAATTGTGGTCACATTGAACATGTAAAGATTAAATTGTACAAGGACAGATACTAACATTTACACTAGCATGGATCGGTGGATCTTAGGGCAAGCATATTATCATTAACTTTTTAAAGGAGAAAACAGTGGGTGTTTTTTTTCTCATCTATGATGTATTTATTCCATATAATTTAATAAATATTGAAGATATGCTGGTGCAAGTCAACAAAATAACTTATCTGGAGTTTTTTTGCAGTGGATAAGCTTAAATCTGCATCATATCCATCACACAAACCATCGAAAGGCCCAAAGCGGTGGGCGAACACTAATTATTTCATTAATCTAGCGCCTAAACAAACAAAGAAACAAACCAAAACATGATTAAAACAATAAAGATAGGTAATTCGAATAAATTATGATCTCACGAAAGGAGAAGAAAACTTAACTTAGTAAGGGATGTTGGTCCTCTTAGACAGTCCATCCGAGGTACCTGCTATTGCATTCAAATATTAAGTTATTTAGCGTAAATTAATTCAGATGCAGAGACATCTATATTTTGCATAATTACGGCTTTAACTAATCACAGTCTCACTGGAAACACAACATTGATTAAAGTATATCTAAGATGAGAGAGCTTACCAACAGATATGGCAGTAGTGAGTAAGAGATATCAAAGCATGTGAGTAAGAGATATCAAAACTAGGTTAGCACATAGATCTTCAGGTTAGCACATAGATCTTCAGGTTGATATCAAAGCATGTGAGTAAGAGACAAATCTGATATAAGTGATATCAAATTTGTTATCGTTTGAATTATGTCTGAGTAAAAGACATCTTATTTTGTTACCTCTGTCTTAGAAAAAAGTCGTTTTCTCTCCATCATATGCTTCATTTTATCGATAATTTTTCGACTTTATAATTTGTCTTAGATCTACTTCATTTTATTGATAACTTTTCGACTAATTCCCTTCCCATCAACTGCCTGGTCAACGTCATACTTGAGCAAAACCTGTTTAACAAAAAAATAAAAATGTTAGCCATTCTGCTCAAGTATATTACAAAATATACAAATACATGTCTAACAAAACCAGTCATACAATAGTGACTGCATGCAACAGATTACCAGAGATTTGCTTGTAGACAGTATAAGAACATAAGATTATAAATACATGAGATGATAAATAAATCAACAATACACAAGAAAATAAGTTTGCAATTTTCGTGTTCCAATTAACCATCTAATCAACTAATACAATTTTTGTGATTTATCAGGTGAGTAACAAATTTAATGGTTTACACAAAATGAATGCAGTTGTCACAAGTAAAAATTATATCTAATACAGTGATTAACAAATCTTGCAGACAAACACGAATATTTCATAGAAACTGTAAAAGCACACAACCACCACAAAAGTAAAGGCAAGCAAAAGATTCTTCAACTTACACTATAGGGATAAAAATAGTCTGCAGTGCCCTTGACATTCACACGATAGTGGTTGGAAATCAAATTGATTTTCTGTCCCCGGGTAGCGAGGCCAAGCCGGGCTGCCAGGATCCTCTTGGGCTTGCTGGGATGGCCGTGCCCCTTCATTGGTGGGGACCTAGAAGGGTACCCCTTGTCAGATTCAGCCTGAACCAGCTGCACCGTCAGACGAAATAGGTGGAGGTGGAGGGAGATCCTCTCCGTGAGGGTCTATTGAATCACTTGTTAATAAATTACCACACCTGGAAATTGAAAGAGTATAAAGGGGATTAGTGTGCATACAAGGAATATTAAGAAATTACAGAGAAGGTAATTAGATTTTAGTTTCATTTTTACAGATACTCTGGCCCTAGTTGACATATTTAAGGTAAGTGGAAAGAAAAATCTCAAAAACTTAATCAGAAATAAAGGTAAGGCATCTCACTTATTAGCAATATCTCCTAATTAATAGCATTACCAGCGAGAACATAAAGGAGGAAAACAATTCTAGGGAATATAAATGGCACTACAACCTATACAAAGCCAGAATCAAAATTAGAATACAGAAGCACAAACCTCACAAATTTCAAAGAAACCCTATTTACAACAATCTCACTTCTGACCAGAAAAAAAAAAAAGCAAAATAACTGAAAAATTAGAATACAGAAGCACAAACCTCACAAATTTCAAAGAAACCTAATAATATGGCAAAATAGATTCTCAATCGACCTAAAAAGGGACCAAAAATTAGAAGAGGAGAGGCTAGACTTTGAAAAAAATAGAAGTTATTACCCAGATAGACTCGGATATCTACCAGAGCGGCTTTAAAGAAAGTTAGAAGAATACAGAAGCAAAAACCTCTCAAATTTCAAACTAACCTAATAATATGGCCAAAATAGATGGTCAATCGTACTAGAAAGGAACCAACAAAATTAGAAGAAAATTGAAGTTAATTTTCACAAATAGACTTGTATATACCAGAGCGGCTTTGGAAACAGTTAGAGGTTGTTCTTTCTCTGAATTTTTCATGTAAAACTATTAAACTAGTAACAAGGACTCAAAATCTTCGAAATAGAATAGAAGAAGAAAAAAAGGTAAAAATAAGAACCGAAGTTGCTAAAACGCTAAACCCTAGAAACCACAAGTACGAAATAACTTGCAACTCCTGAGTAAAAACGACAGCATTTTCTCAGAAGTGCAATAACTTTCGATTTCGCTTAAAATCTTTCAAAAATCGCTGATTAAACGGAAATATACGAAAACAAAATGAGTTGAGAAGAAAGCAAAATCTAACCCTAGACTTTGACTAAAAAGGGGTCAAAATCCAAGTAAAAACAACAGCAATTTCTGAAAAAAAATCGTAGGGTAACTCTTTGAAGTTAGAGAGAGAGAAGCATACTAGCCTTAGTGCCTGATCATTGATCAATCACCTCCCCCCACAAGAGAAAGCGATGGGGAGATGGAGAGCGGATGAGACGAGGAAACAATGATAAAAACGAATGAGACAATGAGAGAGACAGGAGAGGAGAGAGAGGAGACGAGGCGAATTCTTGACTCCTGTGCGTTAAAGTAGCAGAAGATCAGAGAGGAAAAAGGGTTTTTACTTTTTACTTTACTAGAGAGTGGAAAGGAAAGTTCTCGGAAATGGGAAGAAAAAGGGTTTCTTGCGAAGGCAGTAAAAGATTCCTTCCCGAGAAAGGAATAGCGATTTTTTTTTATTTCATTATTAAATCTAAACGGTCATTAATTTATTTTATTACCGTTGTAGTTATTTATGGAAATTATTTCGCAGATTTTTAACCACCTGCAATTTAGCTTGTTGGATTCGGTCGATCCGTATCTTTTATCTGATTCGTCATCTTAATTAATACGGTGATTCAATGGGATACAATTCTTTGCCCCAGCTTGTACGGACTACAGACTAACGGCACTTTAGAGGAAGATAACAAAACAATATATATATTTTGTGATTTAGTTTCAGTATCTTGACGTATCTTTTACATACGAATTTTGATTGACTTGACTCAAAGTTGCCTCGAAAGTTTAGAAAATAATTACGGGTCGTTTGGATCGCTTAGAAATTTGGAGAAGTTAAAATTCTTAAGAATAAATTTATTGAGAAGTGTGTAATTTTGTGAAGAGTTTGAATTGTTTATAATAAATTTATATTAGAAAGATGAAATTCCCCAAATTTCTTGGGGAATCCAAACAGCCCCTACAACTTTTCAGTTTCTTCATTTCTTAAGGTATTTTTATGGTCAAATAAGCCCACGAAAGAAAAACATGAATGACTGACAATAATTAATTATTTTATAAATATTGTAATTATTTGTTCTACGAGGACCTGGTTTATTTAGTACCCACGTGACTTGACAAAACCGGTCAATTCTCTCAGGATATTTTACAAATTCACTTTCAGGCGTTTGCATCATTGTTTCCACTGTTGATTCGTTTTCCAATTTTCATTTTATTAACGTACTTTTGGTTTATTTTTTCAAGTAATGAAAAGAGGTAGAAGCAACTTCTGTAAAAATTGTTTTTTTTATAAAAAACATTAGTACTTCTAGTTCTGGTAGATAAATGTAACACTGTAGAATTTTCAGATCCAATAAAATTAAGTTAATTAGATTAATTTTAAATATATACTAAAATAAATAAAATTTTATGATTAGTAATCTTAAAATAATTAATTAAGTAGCAACAGTGAAATTCACTCCAAATGGAAATCTTTTAAGTTATGTAGTATTTATATTTAGTCTACATCATTCTAGCAAAATCAAATCTTGGTTTATATCAAATTCATAATCAGAATAATTAAAATCCTAACAAAAATAATTATAAATATTAATCTATATGAGTTGCAACATTCTTGATAAAAACAAACAGAATTACTTATGAACTTAATCGAACATACAGTAAAGAATATTCATTAAAATGTAAGTTGACTAACAAAAACATTAGATGATGAATACTAAAATTTCTGAAGCCTAAACAAATAAAAATATGAAATATATAACCTCAAAATTTACAAACTCAAATTTTGGTTAGTCTGTACTTTTGGGGTCATGAAATAAATTCCTTGTTTATTTGGGATGTTAAATCTGGAAATTGGACTCTTAACTTTTTCTCCACCATCTGATTGGACTTAACCTCAAACAAATTTTAATTCCCTTCATTTACGCTCTGCCTTTTTTTCCGATCTCAGCCCACTTCTTCTTCACTTCCGAAATCCGCTTCTCCTCTTCCCGATTGGCTCGAGCAGATGGAGAAATTCTTTCTCCGTTCGATTGACATCGTACATAGTTCGTTGATGCTTATCCTCTTTTCCATTGAACCCTCTCGGTTGGTTCTTATCCGGATGCCAAGGTGGAATTGCGTGATTGGTTCCCCTCATACACAACCGACTGACCCTTTCTAGCCTATAAATAGACCATCTTCCTTCCTTCTTCTTCCTTTACACTTCACCTTTCTTCCTCGTTGTTTTGGGTTTGAGAAAAAGTAGTGGGGCAAGGTGAGTGACGAGAGCATGGGCCCCTAAAATAAGGTTGGTACAGTTCTAATACCAGTTGATGTGGGATGGAAATCGGGTTCTGGTACGACAAAGGATGAACATGGTAATCGTGTGATAAAATTATGATGTTCAGGAGTTGTTAAGTTGGGTATGTGAGGCAAGTTTAGTATGCACATGTGATGGTTAGGTATAAAGAATGTCGAATTGAATTAGTAAGGTAATAACGTGTAAATTGGGGCAAAAGATACATGGGATTATTGTACTCGTATGCACCAGTGAGTTGGGATGGAATAATAATTGTTTTGTCGTGATTATTTAACTAATTATCTTTCTGGTTTAAATAGCTAAGTATATTCAGGTTTAACTAGTATAGTTGTATATATTAATTTAGGATTATCATGCAATTTGAGTGATACCTCTGTGTACCAGCAAAACAAAAATGAATGGGTGACTCTCTTGAAATTATTAAGTTCATTATATGTTAATAGAATAAATAAGCATATAGCTTTGCATGGTATTTGTGTTTAGAGTATAACTATGCAATAACTACACTTATTTTAAATATATACTGCTCTATTTTAATGATTGAACGTGACGTAAGATACTTGGACAACAATCAAAGAAATATTCATTTCTAAATAGATCAATACTTTAATTCTAGAAATATAAATCAATCATATGTATAATAGAAAGAAACATAATTCTATTATAAATCATTAATAACTGGAAAGTCAAAATCAATTATTAAATAATTAAATAAAGATACTTAATAATATATTTTAAAACAGGATCCCTCTTAATAAAGAATCTGAACTTGATCATCCAAATATCAACCAGTCTGGTTAACCTAAACCGTCAATATGATAATTCAAGAACCGTTTTAAAATTAGGTTGTTTAAGTTTTACCTTAAGTATTCTATACAACCATTAAATAGTCGTTAAGATATTCGCCCCTCTTATCAGGAAACTGATATAGGATCGTTTAACTACCAGATTATCGAGTCTAAGGACCGTTAAACAAACAAACTCCAAATGTGATGGTCAAGCACTGGAATCATCATAGGAAATTGAGGAACTACGCTTAAGCTTGCGATTCAGGTGCGGAATTACGTTGGATTTTTGTTAAAGTTTAAGTAATTAATAAAATATGTTTTTACTCATATGCATATTGGAAATCTGTTTGCCTGCATGACCGTATTCAAGCATTTTTAAAGTATAGTGTCCAAATATTGATAAAACTGCATTTTGAGATGCATGTTCTCTATTTTGAGAAATTTGAAAGAAATACAGTCAGACGTTGGGATATGCCATTGTTATTAATGAATCCGACTCATGAATGATCTGATTGAAATGATATGAAATGGTTTACTGGGATATGCTATGACATGTCTGAAATGATATGACATGATATGATATGAATGGTCAAGAGTTATATCTCTCATGCCGGCCAGGTATTTGTGAGAACTTTTTAAATGAAAAGTTATAAGCTTTTTATAAAATTGAAACACGCGTGCTTTATTTTATTTACGGGTATTATTTCTAGAACTTGGATTTTAACTTAAATTCACGTACTAGAACTAAAACCCGCACTGAGAATTTTATTTCTCACTCCGTGCTTTTGTATGTTTCCATAATGGTTGTGGGTTCCAGGTTGCAGAGACGGGCTCGATCAAGTCAAGCGAAAATTAAGCCAAAAATATCTTGCCATGATGACTCAAGGAGTCTTAGAAACCTAGTCTGGTAAATCATGGTAAGCTGGAATTCAAACATTGTAACTGGCAGGGAAACGCCTTGCGGGTAGACAGAGATTGTGTATTCGCGGCGGGATTGTCATGTCCTATGTGTCGGGATGTGACAATAAAACTCTTATAAATTATTTTTTAGTTATAAATTATCATATATCATATATGTTGACGGGTAACATTTTAAAAAATAATATTTAATTTTTTTATAAACATTATTATAGCACGATTATACTTTTACTATATCAAAATTTGTAACTTATATGTTTTAGCAAATGAGCTAAAAAAACTCCAATAATATGTAATGCGTTGATAACTAATTTAAATTGTGTAAAATTGTGTATAGTGTGACACCCTGTCGTGTCCCGTGACTAGATGACACAGGATGGACCGCCCGCCGCGGATGCCTTCAGCACCCGCAAGGGTTAACTAAGTCTAATTTATAAATTAAATTTAATCATATGCAATTATTATTTAAGTCAAATCTAAATTTAAAAGTATTTATTTAAATGTAATATAAATTCTACAACAATTTGGTTAACAGTCTGGTTCATACAGGTTGCTAACCATAAATCCAACAGGCTACTACTCATCTCGCTATCCAACACTCGTTTGAAGCCTAGAACCCACAACCAATTGTGGAAACAATGCAAAAGCAAAGAGTGATATAAATAAATTTATCTCAGTGCGGTTTTTAGTTCCAGTCACACGAATCTCAATGATACATGTTCAGGAACTAACCACCGTACCAAGTTAAACTAACTATAATAAAATATTAAAATATATATGCAATACATAAACAAATCAGTTATCAAATGCAATCATTTATAAACAGATGCAATGCAGAGGAGCATGGCTGCTTATTCAATTTGGAAATCCAATACAATTTGGCATTTCAAAAGCCATCTCAAATCTGGACAACTATCTAATGCAAGTCTGGTAATCATGAGTCGCGATCATAGATCAATCAGACAGATACAATTGTCCCTCCTCGAAGGCTCGAACTCAGGAGGATCAAGACCAATTTCATTAGTGTTCTAAAAAAAACACGGCGTGTCCGAACACGGCACGGAGGTGGTACGACACGGTAAGACACGGACACAAACACGATACGAGAACTTCGCGTGGCGTGTCCTTAAGCGTGTCGTGTCCAACTTTAATGAAATAGACACGACACGACACGGCACGCGAATTGTCTGAACACGACATGACACGACACGAGAGACACGACACGTATTACAGACACGCCAAACACGAAAAGGAGACACACATAGTGTTATAGAAATACAATGGATTCCTCAATTATGTACATACTATTATATTTTTTCCATAAATCTTGCCAAAGATACATTTAATCATAAATCAATGATTATTAATAGACTTATTTTCGAATAAAACTCTTGTAAATCGTTAGAATTGGAAATCAAAAGATTACAATATAATTAGGATGATTCAATAATTAAATCACAAATAAAATAAAAGGGTCCAGAGCCATGCGCAAATTAAAGATAGAAATCTATATGTGATTTTTCTTAAAAAGAATCAAATATTTTTTGTCATTGAAAATAGTTTTGTACCTTTTCATGAGTTTGATTTATTTTTAGTAAAATAATTACTTAAGTCCGATAATAAGTTGTCAAAATATTAATCGATTGTTAAAAATTAATCTATATTTTAATTCAACGGTACAACACGTCTACTTTCTTAATTTTTTACGTATTTAACAAACATAATTTTTAAATTTCATACATAAACAAATTACATTCATGTCAAAAAGTTAAACGTGTCTGAACATGTCACACACGACACGTCTAAAGAAGACATGACACGGCACGACACGAGGACACGAGGCGTGGCGTGTCCTTAGGCGTGTCGTGTCCATCTCTTAGGATTTAGACACGACACGTGAAATATTTAGACACGACACGACATGAGAGATGATCTAGACACGGCGTGTTTGACACGACACAACACGGCACGACACGTATTTAGAACACTTTTCTTATTTCATATACAATTTAGATAATTAGATAATCAAAATTACTACAAGCCGAGAACACTACCAGATCCAGAATATAAAGCGCTTACTTCACAGTGTACAGCCAGGTCTGGATGCGACCCAAACCCCCGTACAAAAGAAATGAGTGTTTATTCAATCGCACAAGCAGTACATATAACAATTTCAGATTACCAAGTGGAAACCATTCAATATGCACACGTGACATCCCTGAATTTTAGGACCTGTTTGCAATACTTCAAATTCTAAGGTCCTATTTGAAAAATGTCCATGTTTATCCACTTGAAAATATCTATTTGATCTTATCTACATTTTTAATAGCTAAGTAATCAGTATTTATATAAATAATTTTTAATAATGAATATCTTTATAAATAAGCTTCATTATCTTTATAAATAGTATTAATATTTTCAGAAGCAGTAGTTAAGTGATTCCTTTCTGCCTACTTAGCCATTAAGTAATCTAGAATATTTACCATTTTAGTCAGACCTCCACTATAAATAAACCCCAGCCTCATTTCATTTCATTTCGTATATCATTTCTGTTTCTCTCTCTCCCTAGCAAATTTTGAATACCACCTTGGTTTTGAATAGTCAGCCATTTGGAATTCGAGTTATACGTCGCAGTTATCATTCTCTCGATTTGCTTGTGCACTGGATGTCGCACAGTCAGGTAACCAGACTTCTCTATAATTAGTTTCATATTGCTTGATTTGATTATCGTTTGGCTTTGCTTGCATGTATTCGCTCGTACGTGGTATGTGTTTGACCCTAAAATTTAGCGATTGGAGACACAGACCGATTTACAAGGAGTTTGAGAAAATCAAGAAAAATATCAAATAGACCCCAAAAAATTATGGGAAAATACCCAAAAATCCAGTGTAACATGGGGGAATTTATGGAGCATTCAGAATGATCAAAGGAGCCACAGAATCCCCATTTTATGCAAAGAAGCCCCTGATTTTGGAGAAATTAAATAAAATAGTAGGAGGGGTCTTTTCACAAAATTCTTGGTTCCATCAGATTCTACACATTTTTATGAAGCTGTGTATAAAATTTCATTGAGAAACTCAATAAGAAAGGGGTCCAAACAATTTATTTGGTTTCAGCAGCTTATAGAAATTCAGCAAAACAAAGAATGGACAGGTCCATTACTATGAGAAATGGAGAAAGAGAAAATCAAATCTTCAAGCATCCCTCCGTACATTGAGTAAATCAGTTGCACCTGTCTTGCGAAAACCACGGCCGATAATCTGAAAATCAATACACGGCTCACGAAGACCGAGTGCATGCAAGAAGATGAGAAGAATGTCGCTGGGAGCTCAGCTTCGACTCAAATGCGACCCCTTTCGCGAGAGAAGACAGGATGCGCGTGGAGCCCGTGAAACAGAAGAGAAGGGAGGCGACGGGACCCACAGAACAGCCTATGGTGCACCATACTCCGAGTGCAACGAAGAAGAAGAAAACGAAGAGGAGGAGAGGAGCGTAACAGAAGCAGTTGGAGACGCATCTGTTGAAAACCGCCGGGCCACAGCTGTCCTTCCCAGCCAATCAGAAGCAAGGAGGCGGGCTATAAATAGAGGAGCGAAAGAAGAGAAAGGGGATGGTTGGAGGACGGTTCCAAGAAGATTGAATCCACCATCACTGTTAGGATTAGAACACACACACTTGTGCACTGTTAGGCTAGCATTTACACAAGCACCTGCCGTGCATTGTAAGAGAAGAAGAAAGAAGGCTTAGGAAGAGATTTCTGTGAGATAGAAAGGTAAAGACGCTGTAATTAGGCAAGGAGCGAGGTAAATTGTACATCGTTTGAGTAATTGAGATCGAATTTTGATCGAATCTCGATTTGCATGCAATTTCTGTGAATTCTTTGGTATTCTTTGGAAATTTCTTGGAATTAGGTCGCTGAATCTTTTGCTTTCCTTTTCTTGACTTGAATCGAAGCCATGGTCTGATGCATAGCTCAGTCATGGCGGAGATTAGGTGATTGTTCTTACGGTGTAAGGTGTCGCGGTTCCTCTTATGGATTTCATTCGATTATGTCTTTCTCTCTCGATTTCTTGAGCTGGTTTCATGAACTGACCTTTTAATGCCTCCTTCTTGTCCCTCTTCTAGCCATGGTCTGATGCGTAGCTCAGTCATGGCGACGATGAGTTTAACCTTTACATAATTTCTCCAATTGTACAGTCTGTATATGAAGATCCTGTCAGATTTCCTTCTGTTCTTTCTAAATTCTATACTTGGCAATAGAATAGGTGTCTTTTAGCTTTTAGATTGCAATCATATCTTCACCATGGTCTGATGCATAGCTCAGCCATGGAGAAGGTGAAGTTAACTCTCTTTTAAAAGATTTCGCTTTTATCATCTCTCTTTGAAATTTGTTTCGACTTGTTCTTCCAGGAGTAATCAGCTGATTCTTTGATCTCGGTCTGATGCATAGCTCAGCCGTGACATGGAAAAGCTTCATCAACTCTCTCATGAATGTCTTGAGCCTAGCTCAGTAGCCATGGGAAGAGTAACATCTCTCACTTCTCATGTGGTCTTAAGCGTAGCTGAGCCACTTAGAAGCTGAGTTTGAACACAAGGATGAGTACACCTCATGAGAAAACCTGATGCACAGATCAGATTGCATGAGAAGTGGAAAATTCTGTGTTTTTCACCATCTTGAAATTAAGATAGTTTTTGAGGTCCTTTATGTAAGAGTTCAATCCCTTTGAGCATCATCTTTTCCTGTCTCTTTAAGTCGAGTAACAGTATGAGATAGTTAGGGGTTCCTTGGTAAATATGTTAATTGAGATCTGACGTTATTCTGAAAACCTGACAGTAAGCAAGGTAATGGTACCCTTATGCTGCTTCTCATTTTTGCCTTACTTTTTTTCTTTGGTCAAATACATCTTCTGAGAATTATATTGTATGAGAATTGTATATGATTGTTACTGTTTCCATCAAGGACCCCTTGGAAAGCTTAAATAGTAGTTTAGAAAGTAAAAGGGACTCTTTTGTTAAACCTCATATCTGATCTGTTAAGACCTGACAAGCTCTATGTATTCTGTACTCATACGATGAATGCCTTTCTTGATTTTGAGTACCAATTAGCATATTTGATATTGTCTATTTCATAGCACTTGTACCGACCACTTGACTTGCATATCTAATTAAGCTTAATTGATAGAAATTGACCATAGAAATGCCGCCTGTACCGTTCCTAAGTCTCAGGAAACCGATGTATGGTACGAATAAGCTTGTCCTGAATATGTCAACATCAGATTGCTTTTGTCCCAATTTCACCGTACCACTGTATGGTTCACCCACCTAACGAAGGCAGTGTAAGAGAAACCAATGTCACCGCCGTATTTCCCTCTCCTTCACGATGCTGTAGCACTTCTCTGCATGCATTGTGACGATCGGGAATGATTGCGGATCTGGATCTGTTACAGCAGTGAATCCGCTATTACGTGAACCCGTCGTTTTCGTTTGAACCTCAGTGCCGAAACTCTTTGATCTCTTGTGGCCGAATAACCGTAAAACCTATGTCCCTAACTTCTATTGCTCCTGTTGGTTGATGGATTGACGAATGATATAAAATGCCAATGATGAAGAAGCTACGGCCCAAGATGAAACCTGATATGAAGCCCAGATCAAGCCCAAATGAAGGATCTCTCCCGACATCTCATCAAACCCAGTTAACTGCCACCTCAGCCCACCTGATGACATGGACCAATAGGAAAAGGACAAGTCAGCAGAAACTTAGAAAATTAATTAAAAATAGTAGGAAACCCCTAAAAATACAAACGACACATCCATAAAATTCTAAATATCAAAATGAACTTGTTTCACTGATACTTTGATATGAAAATATGTCAAAGTAGCGGTCTTTTGTATTTTTGAAGTATTTTCGCTTTAAAAATGGATTTTAGAAAATGAAATAAACCCTTTTATAAAATGCTAGATATTTTCAAAACTAAAATTTCAGATATACTACTTTCAAAAGCTAAATATACTCAAGTATAAAAATATTTTCAAAAGTCTAAAAGTATTCGATTATGGATATTTTCAAAAGGTCTAAATGGTTTCCAAAATGATATCTTCCAAAGTCAATTATCTTCCAAGATCAAGTATTTTGAAATAGAAAAGCATTTTCAAAAGTCAAAAGTATAAAAGGCTAAAGTGAATAAATCACCAACATCCCAAGAGAAACATCAAGAAATTAAAAGTCGAAACATGAAACCCAAAGTCAAAGCCAAAACCTCTTTGTTTGAGGAAAAGTCCCTCACTAAGGTTGAGATCGACCTTAGATGACTTAGAAAATGAATTCTTACGGGCCCCCTTCGTCCAAAGAATTCCATTTTGTTCTCACAAGAAGGTCGACTAAGATAATCCCGAGAACCGACTCTTATTAAGAAGACCGATGAAGATGGTCCCTAGGGTCGTTAAAGAACCAACTCTTATTAAGAAGACCGATGAAGATGGTCCCTAGGGTTGCAAAAGAACCAACTTTCGTCGAGTAGCCATTAAAGAGGACCCGAAGGTTGCAAAACTGCTTTTGTTCTCACAAGAAGATCGACTAAGATGATCCCGAGAACCGACTCTTATTAAGAAGACCGATGAAGATGGTCCCTAGGGTCGTTAAAGAACCAACTCTTATTAAGAAGACCGATGAAGATGGTCCCTAGGGTTGCAAAAGAACCAACTTTCGTCGAGTAGCCATTAAAGAGGACCCGAAGGTTGCAAAACTGCTTTTGTTCTCACAAGAAGACCGACTAAGATGGTCCCGAGAACCGACTCTTATTAAGAAGACCGATGAAGATGGTCCCTAGGGTCGTTAAAGAACCAACTCTTATTAAGAAGACCGATGAAGATGGTCCCTAGGGTTGTAAAAGAACCAACTTTTGCCGTGGCCGCCCAAGAGGCCCCGAAGGTTGCAAAACTCTTTTCACTCTCACAAGAAGGCCAGTCATAGCCCCGAGAGTTCACCATGAATACCATCCAGTGAAGCCTTCCCTTTAACCAATCAAAAACCTCTTCTAAACCAAGAATCCATTCCCTTCTTTTAGTCAAGTTAGAAATCTTTTGTTGATCCTTAATTGGGTCCCGTCCATTGAGTTTGGTACCATCAATTAAGTCCTCCGCGATAGCACTCCATAAGTCTCTTTTCTTAGCCCATTACATCATTACCCTTCATGTCCCTTAATCAGAGGTTCTCGTGAGTGATCACGAGGTAATTAACAGTAGGGGCTTGCGCCTACTGGAAAGAAAGGACCCGCTAAATCAAGAAACTTCTTTAAGTAGCGACTCTTTATAAGGTTCTCTTGTGTTGAGAGATACCCGCCATAGAGATCGAAACCTTAAGGGAGGTGAATCTAGGCTATGTTCCCATTGTTCTTCGGGAAATTCCTTCGAGGAGAATAATGACGAAAAAGCCGCGACAGATTCTCTGGCACGCCCGGTGGGACCTCTTTCTCCTCTCATCTTTGGGATTTGAAGGGTGACGTAAGGGCTAAGGAAAATTTAATGAACAATCCTAACGGTAACATTTAGTTGGTGTTATTGCAGGTTGAAATGGCATTCGCACCAATCGACGCTTTCAAGCCGACAGGAGTTCTTCAGATTGGAGGAGTGCCGATCTGCTACAACAACGAGTTCACAATTGGAGGAATGCCGTTTGGACACTCCTACGTGCCCGTCGTTCAAGTCAGTGATGGTACTTTCCAACTAGCCAAGGTTGTTGTGGAGGAACCGCTAGAGGAAGTAGTGGAGGCTTCCAAAGCCAGTGAAGATCATATGGAGGTTGATGTCATCAAGAAGGAAGAATGGTCCATTGTTCCTCACAAGCGGGCTCGTTCAAGCTCAACCTCTTCTCCTCAACGGCGCCAGTTCAACCGCCGCTCTCCTTCCAAGAAGATGGTGGTGAAGAAGGTGTATGCACCGATCTCTCAAAACGCAAGAACTATGAAGAAGGTTCAACGGGCCTATAAGAATGAATTGGAGGCAAGGCCCAATTTGCCAGTGAGCAATCCTTTTGCCTCGCTCCGTCTAGTGCGAAAGAACTCGCCCGTGGCCATATTGAAGACTATGGAAGAGTTCCCTCAAGAGTACCAAGCGCAATTTAGGGGGAGAAGTCCGCAAAATCGGCAGTCGGTGAAGGAGAGATTGACATTCCCACGGGTATCGGCTCGCGATCGATTGGGGCCGAAGGGTCAAAAGAAAGGATCCTCTTCCGTGCACCAGAGACTGGGGCAAAGGATCAAGCCTATCAAAGAGAGAGTGGGGCCCAAAAAGGTGTGGGTACCCAAAGAGAGAGCTCAACCAATGGAGATAGATCAAGAGCCAAGAAATAAAAGGAGACATGTGGCACGGGAGGATGGTCAACTTGTGGTCCACGCCCGAGTTCATATGGTGGAGATTAGTGAAGAGCACGAGATGCACGCTTTTGTGAATATGGCTAGCGATGGAGAAATTCCCTACACCAAGAAAGATAGCAAAGATAAACAAGATCGCGCCTCTTCAAGTCACATTCTACATGGAGAAGGACCAACAGAAGAGGAAGAAGGAGATCTAAATGGCAAAGATCGTTGGCATGAAGGGGAGAAGCCAAAGTTGATGAGTATTATAGAAAAGAATGAAAGGAAGATAGCGGCCATGATGGACGAAAGAGAAAAAGAAAGAAGAATGCTCAAGAAGATGTACAAGCTTCTAGAAAAGAAGAAGCTACTTGAAGATCTTGAAAAGGAGGATTCTTCTAGTGAAGAAGAAGATGAGTACAAAGGGAAGGTGCTCAAAGAAAGAAAAAGTAAGAGTAGATATGAGCATTCCGATGAGGAAGGAGAGAGGCCTAAGAGAAGACATTCCAAAGAAAGAAGGAATAGGCACAAGTATGAATCATCAGAAGAAGATGAAGAGAAGGCATACCGAAGGTATCTTAAAGGAAGAAGAAATAAAGTGAGATATGAATCAAGTGAAGAGGAAATGCTCGAGCGTAGGCATCGAACTGGGGCAAGAAGGCCCGATTCAACCAAGCAAGTCATTCAAGAGATGATTAATCTACAGCTTCAAGCCACGGGAGCGGGCCGATTTGCTAATTTGCGCAAGAGATGTGGGAGACCATACCCTAAGGAATACGAGCACATTCCTTATCCTCTTGGCTACCAAGTGCCAAAGTTCAACCTATTCGATGGAACGGGTAAAGAAAGCATCTCACCCGACCAGCATCTGATCCAGTTTCGCAATGCATGTGGAAACACCGCTCACGATGAAGCTCTCTTACTCAAGCAATTCTCCCAAAGCCTCACTGGGGCAGCATTTGAGTGGTATTCTTCACTTGAAAATGGTTCCGTTGACACATGGGAAGAGATGGAGGATTTGTTTAGAGCCAAGTTCGCCATGGTCAACCAAAGGCTCCTCGTGGCCGATGTCGCGTGCGAAAAGCCAAAGCCGGGTGAAGCACCGCTCGATTACATCAATCGATGGAGGAACATGCACATAAGGTGTTCTCATCAGATGCCCGAAAGAGAGGCGGTTGAGTTCTTGATAAGGAATCTTGATGATTGGATAAAGCGACCTCTTTCGGGTAGCGATATCTACACATATGAAGATCTAGTCACACGGGTCGCAAGGATAGTGCACATTGGCCCTCCTAAGGAGACTTCAAACTTTAGAAGCGAGCCCAGAAACAAAACACAAGGGCCCATCAAGATAGCGGGTGCTAATGAAGCATCAACGAGTCAAGGTAGCGGTCAAAGGAGTTTCCGCAATAACAGCAATAGCAGCAACAATGGTAACGGAAATGGTCGCTGTACCTCCCTCGTCGAACGACTGAGTAGACCTTACTCATTCAAGAAGGAGAAAACGGCCGCCTTATTGAAACAACTTTTAGATGGAAAGGCCATAGAATTGCCAGTGTGTAAAAGGATGGAAGAAATGCATAAGACCAACGATCCAACCTATTGTGCTTTTCATAGAGTCCTAGGTCATCCAACAAGCGATTGCTATGTTTTCAAGAATATAGCGGAAAAGATGATTAAGGAAGGGGACTTGGTTTTGCCCGAGAGTTATAAGCAAGTGCCCGCTCCACATGCTCAAGCCAACATAGTAGCACAAAGGGGCAATCCAAAGCGAAATGTGGAATGCAATGTCATCGTCATAGTAGATGGAGATGAAGATGAAAAGGAAATGCAAAAAGTGGAAAAGATGAAAGAAAAGAAAAATGAAAATAAAAAGAAGGGAGATGTGGAAGAAAAGAAAGGTGAAGTTGGGAATAGTAATGAAAAGAAAGATGAAAGCGGAAAAGGAAAAGAAGCGGTGTTAAAGGTTGAAGAAATAAAGGAAGAAAAGGAAGAAGTGGTTACTTACTACTATGATGATGAGACGGAGGACGAGAATGAGGCACCATACCAAGGTCTTTTCGCCAAAGGCATGTTCAAGGAGAAGGGTTGTCATGTGAACTTGCGGTCGGGTACAAGCATTCCCGAGAGGCAAGTTCCCAAGGAAAGTGAAAAGGTGAAAGGCAAGGCTAGAATCCAAGAGGTGGAAGACGAGCCCGGGCCAAACTACAAGGCAAGAGAAATAAAAGGAGAATACAACATCTTGGCTCACCTAAGGCGCACTCCCGCATTGATAAGCGTGTTTGAAGCGTTAATGATGTCCAAGGACTTGCGGGAAACAATGATGGAGATGCTCAAAGAGCCCGAGAGGTTTCAGACTTATATGGCCGAAAAGTACATGACTGAGGCCCTTTACATTGAGCCACAAAGCCAAATCACCTTCACGAATGATGATCTGATGATGGGAACCTCTTGTCACAACAAGCCATTGTACATAACGGACAAGACTAATGGAAGTCAACTGAGCCGAATGTTGGTAGATCCTGGGTCATCTATTAACATCTTGCCACTGAGTTCACTGAATCAATTGGCCTTAGGTGGGAGGCGACTTTCTGATGAAAATGTGTTCATACATGGCTTCAATCAAAATTCCGAGCGAGCCTTGGGAGCCATCACCTTACCAATGAAATTCGAAGAACTTGAAACCTTGGTGAAATTTTACGTAATCGACGCCGATACCTCCTATCGAGCTCTATTAGGAAGACCATGGCTACATGAAAACGGCCTTGTACCCTCAACCCTGCACCAATGCGTCAAATACATACGAGATGGTGAGCAAAAGAAGATTAGAGGCGATGCTCAACACTATGGTGTACACGAAGTGGAATTGGAAGAGATTGATCGATTCTATGCTCCAACTTCACAAAGGAGTACTTCCCCAACTCTAAGGTCAAGAGCGGCACCTCGTGAGGAAAATGAAGAAAAGATAAGACCGAAGATCTCATGTGCCGTGAAAACTCCCATCTACATAAAGTCATCCGATGAGGAAGATGAAGGTAAAGGCCGACAAGGGAAAATCTGCATAAAGAGCGATTCGGAAGAGGAAAAGCAAAAGTCGAAAAGGGTAATTCATGTCTATGACACCGAATCGGATGAGGAGTTCTACGGACGGGGAGAAGATTCGATGGCCATAGAACAAGTGCCCATGGGCTATTATAAGGAGCTTACAACAAGAGAAGTATACCAAATTAAGGAGTTAGAAACCTTTTACGTTCCGCCGAAGGTGGAGAAAGTGAATGGGAGAACAGTGTTATACAAAGGGATCCTCTTCTATAAAGCTGAAAGTGTAGATTCGTCAAGCAATCCTCTTGGCTCGAATGAATGGGTGAAGTGGTTAAAAGAAGAAGAAGAGAAGTTTGAGAAAATAGAAGTAATGGGATACTACAATCAAGGGCTGGTGAGTCTCTTCCAAAGAAGTCGTTATCTAGACCCGATCTCGAGACAAAGGGCCAAGATATTCCATGATTTGTGGAGTGGGAAATCTAGGCGGGTGATGGGTGTAGATGGAAAAGTAAGGAACACTAAAGGCTTAGGTTTTCAACCACCTCGAAACGATGTGGCTGAATGCCACATGATGGAGGTGAAGATTGAAGAGCCTCAAGTGGTGACACCCGAGGAAGGATTGGAAGAAGGAGAAGTTCCCTCTGATGAGGCGAGGATGAACGATGCATTTTTGTTAAAGGAGGTGGAGAGGCGGTTTCAAAAAGCAAGACAGTCTCAACAAAAAGCGGGACGCGAAGCGGCTCTTCTTTTGGTGGATAACATTGCTTTACGGCACGAACTCGATGTTAGAGAGCAAGAAAGGAAAGTGCGTAAGCAAAGAGAAGACGAACTCCAACAAGAAGTTGAGAAGAAAGGATTGGAGGTGAAAGTTTTGCAGCAAAAGAATGAGAAATATGAGCAGGAGATAGGTGTATGGCGAAAGACCGAAGACAAGTATCGCCAAGCTCTGGATAGAGTAAAAAATGAAAGGGATGCGAGCAAGAAAGAATCACAGAAAAAGGTAGAAGAGTTGCAACGAAAATTGTTATCCTTACGAGAAGAGAACAAGAAATGCAAACAAGAACTACTTGATTTCATAGCAGTATGGAGAAACGATTGGGCAAAAATGAACCAGCTATGTCAAGAAAGTGAAAGTATGATTAAAGAGCTTCAGGGAAAAGAAGTAAAGAATAAGCAAATGGTAGCCGCTTTCAAACAACAGATAGAAGCACTAGAAGAGGAGATGAAAATGAGCGGACAAGAACAACAAAAGAAGCAGCAGGAGATAGGTGAAATCCAGAAGGAATATAAGAAGAGTAAAAATGAAAGATCAAAGCTTCAACGGAAGTTGATGACGGAGCGAAAACGAATGGCTCTACTCCAACAAGATAATAAAGAATACCAACAAGAGAAGGTGAAGTATCAACAAGAAAAGATGAAATATCAGCAAGAGGAAGAAGGGTACCAACAAGAATTAGTGGTACTGATACGGGAAAACACGAGACTCCAAGCAGAAATCACTGTTTTGCGAGAAAAACAACAAGTGAACAAGGAGTTGCGTGCAGTTGCTCATGAACCAGTGTTGGTTTTAGCAACAGACGAAGTAGGGAAAAGTATAAAGAAAGAAGGAGAAGAAAACAGTAAGAATGAAAAAGAGAGTGGCACATCTACAGATTCAGGCTCATCAACAAGAGAGAAAAGTAGCGTTGGAAAGAGAAAGCTAAAGGCGGAAGCAGAAATAGAAGCCAATGTCTCGAGTAAGAAGTTTAGAGGAAGTAGATCGTTGGTAGAGAGGAAAAGTATGCTATACTCTTTCAAGAAAGACAAAATATGGGAGGTAGCCATAATAGCAATGGAGCATGGTTGTCCAATGAGGGTGGATAAAGAAACTATAAAGTCACGGGAAGATCCTATCCTCTATACCCTTGGAGCAAAATTCTGTATCTATCATGAGAAGTGGGGACATAATTTGGAAGAGTGTTTCACCTTCAAAGATTGGGTCGAAAGAGAATATCAAAAAGGCGTGCTACCCCTTCCCCCGCATGTTCTACAAGAGCCAGCACTTCATTTGTAAGGAGGCATTTCATTCGGGAACCATTCCAACGATTGATTCCCCAAAACCTATTCACCTAAAACCCATATTTCAAATCCAAAACCCATCCTACCAAGAACAACCAAAACCAAAACCTATTACTTAACTACAATAAAGCCTAGTCCACAAAAAACCAAAACTCCACTAAAACTCAGAAATCCACAAAAATCCATGATAACCAAAATCTACTAAAGTCCAAAACCGCAAAACCATGTATATAGCCCAATAAAACATTAGAATAAAATCCCAACAAAAACGTTAGGATCCAATAAAACCCAAAATCCAAAACCCAAAACCTTAACTTAACCTTTTAACCCAAAACCTGAAGAACAAGGTATTATGTCATGTCGGGCTAATGCTTGTAAGGGTGTTTCGTTCTTTTGAACATCATGGAACATTCCTTTGCAAGGCCCAAAATAAATAAGGCAATTGTAGATAAATAAAAGTCCTCAACTTTAGAACATGTGAGATAAGAACTTGTCCCGCCGGGCCTAAGTGTAAAGGAGTGTCCTTGTCCTTTTGGACGTTCATAGGGCATTTCCAATACAAAGGCCTACATTATTTTCTTGATAAGTCACGTAGGAGTCCCTTTTTGCGATCGATGATGGATTATTATGATTCTTGAGGATGCAAAACTGTGTTACTAATATTGTTCGCATTGTTAAGATAGTTATAAGAAAAGGAACAACACAGGGGCATTAGCATACATCATCACCACAACTCCAACCAACCACCTCCACAGGTTTAAGCCATTCCGAATCTCTTTTGAACCCTACAGGTTTAAGCCAGTTTGAATCCGTTTGACTCATTACCGATGTCAACCACTTTGAATCAGTTTTGACTCATTACCGGTCTAAACCATTTTGAATCCGTTTGAATAATTACTGATCCTAACCACTTTGAATTCCTTTTGAGCCCCTTACTGGTCTAAACTATTTTTGAATCCTTTCGAATCCCTTTGGATCATTCCCTACACTCACTACGCCCATGCCGTGTCAATGCCGCCAATGCCGATATTGAGTGCCATTATGATGAGTGCCTATACCCAACGAGAGGAGGAGTGATGTGAGGGTGAGCAGTGATGTAAGGAATGAGAGAGTAAGAGGAGGAGTGATGTGAGGATAAGTGAGGCATTCCCGACTCCACAAAATCCACCAGCCAAAATGTAGTATAGGAATCTTTTTGCGGCCGATGACGGACTCTTAGGATTCTCGAGGGCGCAAAATCATATTACCGATACCGTTCGCATCACTAAGACCGTTACAAGAGAAGGATCAAAACTGGGGCAAGATGACATTCAGAATGCCAGGTCGACACCGGGGCAGGAATTGATGGTCAATCGTTCTGTGACAAGAACCAATGATTAACCGCTTTGGGGCAAGAACAAATAATTAGCTGCACGGGAGCAAGAGTCAACAATCAATCATGCTGGGGCACAAATGCGTATCCTATCATGGTGGAACAGCCATAAAAAGCACAATTCAAGCAAAAGGAAGAGTAAAGGAAGTGAAGATGCCATGGAAAGAAGAAGATAAAAATTTCATTCATCAAAAGAAGATGCACCACTACAACCATTGCATAAAGAAGCCTAATACAAGAGAAGCTTAAACAACAACTGATGGTGACTAAAGAGATACAAAATGGAGACATAAAGCGCCCTAAGAAGACACTGGGGCAGGACCAAGCAAGATGACCGTTCACTCCGGGGCAACCCCAACCTCACCAACAACCGTAGCTCCACCACCGGCCAAGTTGTTAAGAGTTGCGGAGATAAATTGAAGCATTCCTTCCAAAGCATCCATACGGGCATTCAATTCCCCGAAGCGTTGATCAATCAAACCCCGGATCGAGACAGGGACAGGGTCATCAAGGGCCATCACGGCAGAATTATCATCCGGTGGAGAATCAACCTCTATGGGGTCGTATTGATTTGGAGCCGCGTTGGGAAGCAAGATATAGTCATTCACCGGATGCTTAGGATCGGGAACTAGCATACCCATTGAAGATTCAACCCATCCGATAAGTGGCAATGAAAGAAGAAGGTTGAAGGGATGTGCCACATCAGCATCTGAAACACGATTGCCCCACAACATGTCAGGCACACAGATACGAGCCCTAAGCATAAGAGCTTCGATGAGGTGACCATAAGGCAGCGGCTCCCGATCGGAGATCGCCACTTGGTGCATGTGGAAGAGGATCATGTGGGCCAGGTTGATAGGCCACTGCTTTTGAATCAGATTACGGAGATAGAAGAGACTCCCTGGTTTGGCAAGATGGGTCATTACCCCTTGCGGAAAGACGATGTCATTAATCACCAAGAAGAGAAACCTAGAAGTCATGTCGAAAGATGTAAGTGAAAGGAGTTGAGATGAAACACAATCGAAAAAAAGGGGCAATTAAAAGATAAAGAGAAAGAAAGAAGGAAGAAAGAAGAAGATACCTATGAAGAGCGGGCAGATGGAAAGTAGACACCCTCTCTATATCAGGAGCCGCCGTCCGAAACCATTGGCGACATTCCTGGTAACTTCCAAAACCTTGAGGCCATCTCTGGTAGGCATAAACAGTGGAACCGTTGGAGGTATTGGCAGCCTGCAGGTAGTCGGCCAAATCTCCGACCGTGATATGAAAGAAGCGACCAAACAGATAGGAAGAGGCCGAAGGATTTCCGTAGTGGTTGAAAGAGATCCTAAGATTGGCATAGAAGAGGCGGGTGATTCTAGGATGATACGCATGATCGCAGTCGGCTAAGCCGGCCAAACTCCATGAATCCAACCAATCCCTAATAAGATTCACTTGCTCCACTGGAATTCTTCTCATAGGGCGAAAGAAGTAACAATCAGCCACCGGTCGTTCTTCGTTGCCCATATCATTGTAGTAAGAAAGGAAGGCTGTTTCATCGCGAAAGAGATAGCGGTTATCAGGAGCAAGAGACCAGTCTGGAAAAGCGGAATTCAGACGCAGGACAGAAGAACTAGAATCTCCTCTAGCACGTTTGGATGAAAGATGAGAAGACATGATAATCAGAAATTGGAAAGTATGAAAAGAAAAGAAGGATTACGGTGAATTTGGATGAAGAAAAGAAAAAAAGAAGGACACGTTTATATAGGCATGGAAAGAGAAAGGTTATAACTTGGAGTTAATGGTGAACGTGTGAACATGTGAAGAAAGTTAAGGTCGTAGTGGTAAGAAGTGGAAGTAAACCGTTCAAACCGAGGCTTGAAAGAAACGGTATGAAGTCAAGAAGGCGTAGAAGAAGTGGAAACGTTCAAGGCTGACGTCAGAAGGAAACCAAAGTCGGGTCAAGGCCCACGTAGGTTCAAGCCCAAGGAAATACAGGAGCGGGCCAAATACCCTAACCTAGATTGCGGAGTGGATCTATGTGCATTTCAAGATCCCAAAAAGAAGAAAGAAGAAAGAAAGAGGAAAAGTGAGTATGGGCCAAATTCCCATATCTCTTGAAAGAAGCGATGGTAAGAGTAAGATTACTCGAACCTCAGAAGTCAAGTAAGAAGAAGCCTTGAAGCGCGGAAGCCCAATCAGCGCAAGAATGACGAAGTACCCGTCATATCACAAAAGAAGAATGAGAACGAGAACCTTGAGCGCAAGAGCTCAATAAGGCTGTTGGAATGAGAAAAGAAGAAAGATTACTTGTTGCGTCGCAATCAAGTACGTGGAGGAGTCTCGAACGTGAGAACTCAATCAAGCACAAGATCAACCAAATATCACAAGGCAAAGAAGCACAACGCTCCAACAAAAGCAAGTATCCAAATTCACCAATAACTGATGAGTAGATTTTATATGCATATTCAGGTATCATTTTGTCTCCAAACTAAACCAATTGCCTTGAGTTTACATAGTTTATATAGTTTAGATGAGTTTAGGTTAGTTTAATTAGAGTTTTGTATCAAGAATGAGTTACTACCATAGTTTCTAATTTTATTGCAGATTCTGGACAAGAAATGACTTGGATGAGTCCATAAAGTTGAAGAGCTCGTTATAAGCTTTCCAACGGATCTTAAATCACCTCAAACGGAGTTCGGATGAAGGAGATATGCCCAAAATACTGACAGGACGCAGTTCTGACATTCTCCTGCGACCCGCTGATGGTCCCAGCGGCCCGCAGGCCTGGAACTGCCAGATTTAGCAGAATCGCCCGATTTGGCAATTCTATATTTGGATGGCGGTTTCTACCGACTCCAGGTGCATCCAGAGCACGTCTTCAGTTATTTCCAGCGTTTCTAGACCTTCCCAAGGCCTATTAAAGACCTGTTTGAGGGAGAACAAAGGGGAGACAAAGGAGGAGACCAAATCCAAGGTCAAGTTAGGGTTAGACATTGAGTTATTTGAGAGTTAGGTCTCAAGTCCAGATTGTGGCAGCGCCAAGCAGGTCATTTGCGACAGCAATAGACGTGTTTGATAGGAGATTTCGACACACGCAAGAGCAATTGGTTGTAATCTTTCTTTATTTTCATTTTCTCTTGTGTTTGTATGATGTCTTTTAGTTGTTGATTGTTTGTTCTAGGGTTATGGTGGTAAACTCGAATTCTTAGTTGTTGATTGCATGTTTATTTAGTTTATTTGATATCTTTGTGTTTTATATCTTACTTGAATTGCTTGAATTAATTATGCCATGATTGTTTAAGTAGATTTGTTTACACCCGTTAAGTAGAGCTCGCTTAATTGCTAGGTGGTTAAGTCCAAATAAACTTAGATTATTAGGCATGATTATGATTAACATGAAGGTTGTAAACTGAAAGGTTAAACCAGGACTAGTTAACGAGAGTTAAGTCCTTTCCAAGAGTGAAAACTCAAGGATTTCATAGGTTAGAAAGGTATAAACTTGTAGAAACTAGACCACGAAACGATAGTTGAAATCTAGGTTCTATACGAGGGAAATTGGGTTAATTAATTGATAACCAGACCAAAACGAGAGTTTGATCTAGGAACCTTAATTAAGCCATTATCTCTGCACAATTATCAACTGAATTAGGTCAATTTGCAATCACATCGCTAATCCTAGCGGGCCGCTGAGTGAATCAGCGAGGTTGTCTATGCCCGCCAAGTAGCCAGCGACCCGTATAATAGATCAGCGACCTAGGTTCTTTTAGCGGGCCGCTACGAGAGTCAGCGGGCCGCTGGAACTGGGACTAAGAAGAAGTGTTAGTAACCAGAAACCCTAGAATTTCGTGACTTGTTGAATCTCTCTCATTAATTCTTGTTTTGACCTTGAAACTAGACTTAAGATTTGAACCCACCTGCAACCCTTAATTCACATAAGAGTTGAACCGTCTAGCTAGTTTAGTAAAGTAAAAGACTAATATTCCAACACCGTCCCTGTGGATTCGACCCTCAAGCTGTTCTACAAACGATTAGATCGGCAGACACGAGGTTTTTATTTTGAGACTTGGTTTCCCCTTCGATCAAAATTGGCGCCGTTGCCGGGGACGGTTTGCTCGAATATTGGTATTTTGCTTTAGTAATTTAGCATAGACACCCTTGTATCTTTGTATCTTACTTATTTTGTCTTATCTTAAAAAAAAAAAACCAAAAAAAATTGTATCACCATGTTTCCTTCTTTTCAGGTACGTGAGCAAGAGACGGAGGATAATTGGAAGGAAATCAACCACATGAATAGACAATTTGGACTTAATGCGAACATGAGTGAATTTGAGCGTGCTTTTCACACCGTGCAAAACACGATCAATAATGCATGTGGAGACAACCAGAACTTCAGCAACCACATCGGATTCGACGAACCTTTTGACTGTCAAACAAACCGTTCGAGATTCATATGGAGGGCACCTGAAGCACAAAACATGACTGCCAGTTTCTGCGGCCCGCTGGGAGATCCTGCGACCCGCTGGAACCTCAACAGACAGACATGCGATTCTGGTTTGAATGATTTTCCTTCTTTTGCTTTGAACAATGATGGTTTAGTGTCTCAACCATACTATAGGTCTACTTTTTTTCCTAGTTTTGATAATTTTCGATCATCTACGCAAATGTCAAGTGTTGAATCAAGGTTTGAGGAATTTAAAATGAACCAAATCGAATTTAATGAGAAACTTTTGAAAGAAATGAAATCTATATCATCTTCTCTCAATACTCTCATTACACAGCATCAAAGGATGTTAGAGACTGAAAATTTTTCATATAGACCACACAATGAACCAAACAATGAATTGGCTTTGCATAGTGATTATGAAATTGAAAACTCTAGTTCCAAGAAGACCCAAATTTGGTTAGATACCAACAAAACTGAAAGCAAACAAGTTGAGAATAGGGAAGTACAAGAGGAATTTGATGATCCAAAGTACATACCACCTCCTCCCTATATCTCTCCAATTCCATTTCCACAAAGATTGTTTAAGGCTGAAATTGTCAAATCTAATGAGTTGGAATTGAAGCATCCTCCAATTGAGAACATGAATGATGAACTTGAAGAGAAGAAAGATGGTGACGCTACTCTCAAAGTCGAGGCATCCGACAATACAAATGAGAAGTTCAACCAAATCGACTTGAGCACTCTTAGAAGATGTTTGGAGAAACTTGATGTGATGGAAGACAACAAACCGCAAATCAAGTATCACATCGTACTTGAGCCAAGAAAGATGACATCAAAAGAAGAACACTCCAAATATGTTTCAAAGGACCCGCTCAATCACTTTTGGGAGAACTATGATGCGTGGAGAGGGAGAAAAGTGAAGATAAGATGAGTAAATGCAAGGTGGTCAAGCTAGTGACCCAAAACAAGCGCTTCTTGGGAGGCAACCCAAGGCTCAAAATTTTCATTTTCTCTCATTTAGATTAATTTAGGTTTAATAGTTTTAGTTAGTTATAAATTATCAATTGTTGTTGTTGGTTTTTAGATTTGAAGAAAGGTGACAAATCAGCTTTTGGAAGCACCATTACACGAATTGTATGCAAGAGCTCAAACTTGGGGGATACACCATGAAGGAGCATACAAGCCGTTTTGCAAGTCGCACCAACCCCTATGCGAACTTCACAACCACTACAATAATTTGATGAGTTTCATTTTCTTTCTCTCTTTTAAGTTATGTTTTCCTTGCAGTGAGGACAGTGCAAAGTTTTAAACTTGGGGGGGGGAGAGAATAGGAGTTGTATCTAGGTTTGCATCATGCATATTAGGTGTTAATTTTGTATCTGTCCCAGTATCGGCGGCCCGCTAGGAGATCCTGCGACCCGCTGAGTGTATCGGCGACCCGCTGAGATTTTCAGTGGGTAGCTTAAAACTGGAACTGACAGGTATAATTGTGCATTTCATTTAGGAATTGTCTCTATTGCATGATAATTTCATATAGATTGCATTTAGATAAGTTAGGGAGATACTTAATAAGTTTTGATATCGTGAATTCCATGAATTATTTAGGGAGTTTTAGAAAAATTTTCGATTTGAATTGTGGGTCATCTAATTGATCGACTAACCCATGTGACCTTAGGAAATGAGTAGGTATTATATCATAATCTATCTTGATTGAAACTTAAATTTGATGATTTGATAAGTAGTATGAATGACTTGACCAATTAGAAATCGGTAAACCAAGACAACCACCAATTGAACAAATTTCCAAATTTTGTCAAGATCGATTCTACCGACCCAAATGCATGTCAACTAAGGAAATAAACACTAAGTCTAGAGTCAAACAACCGCTGTTTTTAAGTTTATTAAAAGTCGAAGATGTAAATACACACCCTTGTATATAGAAAAAAAAAAAGAAAAAGTAAATAAAAAGGGGAACTAAAAAGCGTGCAATGCCATGGACATTGCGGGAAGCTATAGGTTATGGTGGATAGAAGAACTTCCATAAATCATGAGTAAAAACAGAAAGGCTCATGACATAAAAAAAATATTAAAAAAAACGAGAAAAATCTCGAAAATAAATCCACCGTAATTTGGCTAACCTCTCCACCGCGGGAAAACCCTCCTAGCCCCGGGAGAAAAGTTAAAAAGTCCAACCCAAAAACTTTGGAATAGAATGGGTGAGGAGTTGTACCCTTTTTTTCGCCTCACTTTAGTTCGATTTCCAATGAGTTTTCGAAAATCAATAAAGCGGTTTAAGTACTTGAAGATTTGGTTGTGAAATAAATTGATATGACATGTTATTTGTGTTGGTAGGGTGTGATCCCGAGTCTCTTTGCCAAGTCAATTGTCAATCTTTGAAAAATCAACAAGTTTAGGAATTGAACAAGATAAGTTATGGGCAATAGTTACAAGTATCCTAAGTGTTTCACCCGTGGGGTAAGCGTGGGTCGTTTGGGACAACTCAATTCAATTTGAAAAAGCTTGTAAAATTGTCTAAATAATTCAATCAAATCACGATATTGGTGCATGTTAAGAATTTTCATAACTTGTAAGTCTCAAGTCATTGTTTTAGTTTAGAGCCAAACCATCCTTTTAAGATAGATATTTGCTTGGGGACAAGCAAAGGTTAAACTTGGGGGGATTTGATGAGTAGATTTTATATGCATATTCAGGTATCATTTTGTCTCCAAACTAAACCAATTGCCTTGAGTTTACATAGTTTATATAGTTTAGATGAGTTTAGGTTAGTTTAATTAGAGTTTTGTATCAAGAATGAGTTACTACCATAGTTTCTAATTTTATTGCAGATTCTGGACAAGAAATGACTTGGATGAGTCCATAAAGTTGAAGAGCTCGTTATAAGCTTTCCAACGGATCTTAAATCACCTCAAACGGAGTTCGGATGAAGGAGATATGCCCAAAATACTGACAGGACGCAGTTCTGACATTCTCCTGCGACCCGCTGATGGTCCCAGCGGCCCGCAGGCCTGGAACTGCCAGATTTAGCAGAATCGCCCGATTTGGCAATTCTATATTTGGATGGCGGTTTCTACCGACTCCAGGTGCATCCAGAGCACGTCTTCAGTTATTTCCAGCGTTTCTAGACCTTCCCAAGGCCTATTAAAGACCTGTTTGAGGGAGAACAAAGGGGAGACAAAGGAGGAGACCAAATCCAAGGTCAAGTTAGGGTTAGACATTGAGTTATTTGAGAGTTAGGTCTCAAGTCCAGATTGTGGCAGCGCCAAGCAGGTCATTTGCGACAGCAATAGACGTGTTTGATAGGAGATTTCGACACACGCAAGAGCAATTGGTTGTAATCTTTCTTTATTTTCATTTTCTCTTGTGTTTGTATGATGTCTTTTAGTTGTTGATTGTTTGTTCTAGGGTTATGGTGGTAAACTCGAATTCTTAGTTGTTGATTGCATGTTTATTTAGTTTATTTGATATCTTTGTGTTTTATATCTTACTTGAATTGCTTGAATTAATTATGCCATGATTGTTTAAGTAGATTTGTTTACACCCGTTAAGTAGAGCTCGCTTAATTGCTAGGTGGTTAAGTCCAAATAAACTTAGATTATTAGGCATGATTATGATTAACATGAAGGTTGTAAACTGAAAGGTTAAACCAGGACTAGTTAACGAGAGTTAAGTCCTTTCCAAGAGTGAAAACTCAAGGATTTCATAGGTTAGAAAGGTATAAACTTGTAGAAACTAGACCACGAAACGATAGTTGAAATCTAGGTTCTATACAAGGGAAATTGGGTTAATTAATTGATAACCAGACCAAAACGAGAGTTTGATCTAGGAACCTTAATTAAGCCATTATCCCTGCACGATTATCAACTGAATTAGGTCAATTTGCAATCACATCGCTAATCCTAGCGGGCCGCTGAGTGAATCAGCGAGGTTGTCTATGCCCGCCAAGTAGCCAGCGACCCGTATAATAGATCAGCGACCTAGGTTCTTTTAGCGGGCCGCTACGAGAGTCAGCGGGCCGCTGGAACTGGGACTAAGAAGAAGTGTTAGTAACCAGAAACCCTAGAATTTCGTGACTTGTTGAATCTCTCTCATTAATTCTTGTTTTGACCTTGAAACTAGACTTAAGATTTGAACCCACCTGCAACCCTTAATTCACATAAGAGTTGAACCGTCTAGCTAGTTTAGTAAAGTAAAAGACTAATATTCCAACACCGTCCCTGTGGATTCGACCCTCAAGCTGTTCTACAAACGATTAGATCGGCAGACACGAGGTTTTTATTTTGAGACTTGGTTTCCCCTTCGATCAATAACCAAACATGCAAGCATCACGAGTAATCAAGCATCCAAGCGTCACAAGTCACAAGCACATCCATGCCACGCAGACAAGTACCAAGATCCGTGACATGATGATCAAAGAGAAGAGATAAAAGAGAGCAAGCTTGCCAGCAGCACAATGAATCGCAGCCTGATCTTGTGCCACGATGCTCCTCTCACGGGACCCTGCCAAACCAGGAAATACAAAACTTTATAATCCCACCGGCAACTAAGAGATACAAGGCCCCAGAATGAAGGCAAGTGTAGCTCAACCCAACCAAACCCAAGTTCAAGCGAAGACTTGACGAACCTCCAGTGAAAGAGTTCAACAGTCTGAAAGGGGTCAAGAAGGGACCACCAGAGTACGCTGTTCTGCCCAGGATCCTCACAACCTACTCTGGTGGGGGGCATTTGTTTGACCCTAAAATTTAGCGATTGGAGACACAGACCGATTTACAAGGAGTTTGAGAAAATCAAGAAAAATATCAAATAGACCCCAAAAAATTATGGGAAAATACCCAAAAATCCAGTGTAACATGGGGGAATTTATGGAGCATTCAGAATGATCAAAGGAGCCACAGAATCCCCATTTTATGCAAAGAAGCCCCTGATTTTGGAGAAATTAAATAAAATAGTAGGAGGGGTCTTTTCACAAAATTCTTGGTTCCATCAGATTCTACACATTTTTATGAAGCTGTGTATAAAATTTCATTGAGAAACTCAATAAGAAAGGGGTCCAAACAATTTATTTGGTTTCAGCAGCTTATAGAAATTCAGCAAAACAAAGAATGGACAGGTCCATTACTATGAGAAATGGAGAAAGAGAAAATCAAATCTTCAAGCATCCCTCCGTACATTGAGTAAATCAGTTGCACCTGTCTTGCGAAAACCACGGCCGATAATCTGAAAATCAATACACGGCTCACGAAGACCGAGTGCATGCAAGAAGATGAGAAGAATGTCGCTGGGAGCTCAGCTTCGACTCAAATGCGACCCCTTTCGCGAGAGAAGACAGGATGCGCGTGGAGCCCGTGAAACAGAAGAGAAGGGAGGCGACGGGACCCACAGAACAGCCTATGGTGCACCATACTCCGAGTGCAACGAAGAAGAAGAAAACGAAGAGGAGGAGAGGAGCGTAACAGAAGCAGTTGGAGACGCATCTGTTGAAAACCGCCGGGCCACAGCTGTCCTTCCCAGCCAATCAGAAGCAAGGAGGCGGGCTATAAATAGAGGAGCGAAAGAAGAGAAAGGGGATGGTTGGAGGACGGTTCCAAGAAGATTGAATCCACCATCACTGTTAGGATTAGAACACACACACTTGTGCACTGTTAGGCTAGCATTTACACAAGCACCTGCCGTGCATTGTAAGAGAAGAAGAAAGAAGGCTTAGGAAGAGATTTCTGTGAGATAGAAAGGTAAAGACGCTGTAATTAGGCAAGGAGCGAGGTAAATTGTACATCGTTTGAGTAATTGAGATCGAATTTTGATCGAATCTCGATTTGCATGCAATTTCTGTGAATTCTTTGGTATTCTTTGGAAATTTCTTGGAATTAGGTCGCTGAATCTTTTGCTTTCCTTTTCTTGACTTGAATCGAAGCCATGGTCTGATGCATAGCTCAGTCATGGCGGAGATTAGGTGATTGTTCTTACGGTGTAAGGTGTCGCGGTTCCTCTTATGGATTTCATTCGATTATGTCTTTCTCTCTCGATTTCTTGAGCTGGTTTCATGAACTGACCTTTTAATGCCTCCTTCTTGTCCCTCTTCTAGCCATGGTCTGATGCGTAGCTCAGTCATGGCGACGATGAGTTTAACCTTTACATAATTTCTCCAATTGTACAGTCTGTATATGAAGATCCTGTCAGATTTCCTTCTGTTCTTTCTAAATTCTATACTTGGCAATAGAATAGGTGTCTTTTAGCTTTTAGATTGCAATCATATCTTCACCATGGTCTGATGCATAGCTCAGCCATGGAGAAGGTGAAGTTAACTCTCTTTTAAAAGATTTCGCTTTTATCATCTCTCTTTGAAATTTGTTTCGACTTGTTCTTCCAGGAGTAATCAGCTGATTCTTTGATCTCGGTCTGATGCATAGCTCAGCCGTGACATGGAAAAGCTTCATCAACTCTCTCATGAATGTCTTGAGCCTAGCTCAGTAGCCATGGGAAGAGTAACATCTCTCACTTCTCATGTGGTCTTAAGCGTAGCTGAGCCACTTAGAAGCTGAGTTTGAACACAAGGATGAGTACACCTCATGAGAAAACCTGATGCACAGATCAGATTGCATGAGAAGTGGAAAATTCTGTGTTTTTCACCATCTTGAAATTAAGATAGTTTTTGAGGTCCTTTATGTAAGAGTTCAATCCCTTTGAGCATCATCTTTTCCTGTCTCTTTAAGTCGAGTAACAGTATGAGATAGTTAGGGGTTCCTTGGTAAATATGTTAATTGAGATCTGACGTTATTCTGAAAACCTGACAGTAAGCAAGGTAATGGTACCCTTATGCTGCTTCTCATTTTTGCCTTACTTTTTTTCTTTGGTCAAATACATCTTCTGAGAATTATATTGTATGAGAATTGTATATGATTGTTACTGTTTCCATCAAGGACCCCTTGGAAAGCTTAAATAGTAGTTTAGAAAGTAAAAGGGACTCTTTTGTTAAACCTCATATCTGATCTGTTAAGACCTGACAAGCTCTATGTATTCTGTACTCATACGATGAATGCCTTTCTTGATTTTGAGTACCAATTAGCATATTTGATATTGTCTATTTCATAGCACTTGTACCGACCACTTGACTTGCATATCTAATTAAGCTTAATTGATAGAAATTGACCATAGAAATGCCGCCTGTACCGTTCCTAAGTCTCAGGAAACCGATGTATGGTACGAATAAGCTTGTCCTGAATATGTCAACATCAGATTGCTTTTGTCCCAATTTCACCGTACCACTGTATGGTTCACCCACCTAACGAAGGCAGTGTAAGAGAAACCAATGTCACCGCCGTATTTCCCTCTCCTTCACGATGCTGTAGCACTTCTCTGCATGCATTGTGACGATCGGGAATGATTGCGGATCTTGTTTGCCTCTAAATTCTGCTGCACAAGATCCTGAACGATTTCCTATCTTATCACCAAAATCCAAAACCATATGATCAAAATCCCATCCACATAATCAATGACCCAACAAAATAGCCCTGATAATTGGTCATAATGCATGAAAGGAAAACACAGAAATTCTTGAAAAAATGGACAGTAAATTAATTAATTACGAGGAATGCCATTATGCGCCTGTGATATCCTTTTAATCAATTACCGGAGTCCTAAAAAATAGAAAATTTGTGACAGCTAAATTCTTCATATTTTTGTGAAGAACCATGCAAAATTTCATGTTAAATTGACCTACAGAAGGGCACCAAACAATTTTTCTAAAAATAAAGCAGCTCAATTATCCTCAAAAAAAAATTCAGTTAAATGGACACCTCCATTATTGGAACAAAGGGAGATGAACCTCACCGGAGCCAAATAAATGGAGAGATCCAGATGGGCCTTTAAACTCATGTAAAAAAAAACCGTTCCGGGCCAGGACTGAAGGCCCATTCGGATTGGGATTTATACCCAAACCAATAAATACTGTTATAAGAAAATCCCATCTATCCAACGGCCACGATAAATCACGATAATCTTATCCAGAATCAACGGACGGATCCTGATCTAAAACCAAGACAACTGATGGGATTTTCTGATTGGTCGAAAGAAAGTGGGTCCCACAATTTAAAAGAAAAAAAAGGAAAAAAAAAGGGGATGAAACAGTACCGTCTGACACCGCGTCGTACACCAGTGGAAAGAAGAGATTCGCCGCCGTTCTGCGCCGCTTCAGCCTCAACTAACCTCACCGATAGATAGGCGATGCTTCCACGATCTCAGCGACACCAAATTTGCAGAGAATTGGAGAAGAAATGGCCTAATTTGGGAAATGAAGAGGCCGACTGTCAGAGGGGAAATGTCAGAAATTAGGCACAACGGGTGATGTAATTGTGCAATTAAAGCATGTTACATCTTCTCGAAGGGTCTAACAATGCACCTGACGAAACGATTCTAAGCGAAGAAGCTTGTAAGGAAGGATGAGCTATCTCAGCTTCGAGCAAGAATGGCGATGATGTACAAATGGAGAAGAGAGGGTTGAATACACTGTGGGAGGCAATAATTGAGCTTCGTGTTGAACAGGGAGCATGCACAGATGCTATATGTGGCTTCTAATGCTACCACAGTCGAGATGCCTTCTAACTGGATGTCTCCAGTGAAATGGGAAGGAAAAGACAAGAGGAATTGAAGGACTGGAGGGGGCGGTGATTGTCTTTCATCAGACTACACCCTGAAAAAGAAGAACCTAGTATGGTCCCCTAGTACCGAGACCCCAGAGATAACAGAATGGTGATGCAACCTTCTAATTCAAGGAGAGCCGTCTGATGGGGGCAAGAGATGAAATGAAAGGCTATGATGGACAATTACTTTGTGCAATGGAAATGCCATGTGGTTAGGTACAGGTGTAGGCATGGAGAATCATGTGCATGGATCATATCTGGCCATTCCTTTACCCATCTGACTAAATGGATGGAGGGATGTAAGTGTTGGCAATACTGCCTCAAACACAGGAGCAGCCAAAGAGGCATAACATCTCATGATGCACCAAAGCAGCACGATGCGCTTGAAAATGACATCACAAAGTAACCATGGGCATATCTGTCAATTGGGGCATAAGACAAAGCAATATGGGACATGGTTCAATAGGGAATGAACATAGAGTTCCCATTATACCCCTCTGAGCCCTGCCACATATTCCAAAATTATCAATAATTGGTGGCAAAATTGGGATCATAAATGCATAGTACACACCCAATTACATAGTAAGCACCAACATAACCAAGTAACTCATGTGAAATGCTTGGTAAATCTGGAGTTGACTATGGTCAAAACTGAGATTAGGCAAATATAAAGCAAAGCATGAAACTACTTAATGACCTCAACAAGTAGAAGAAATAGCCCAATTAAGAGTGCTAAACCCTTCAAATCCATTGCCAACTGGGTTGCAAAACACCCAACAGCAAAAGCAGCAAATCAAATTAGGCCATGCATGCCTATACACAGTATTGATGGTTCGAATCATGGTGAAAACATAAAATTTACCAAGCAAGTACGCTACCTCAGGCTCAATTAAGGCGCTGAGCAGTGTAATTTTGCACCCAGATCCCTAAAATAGCAAAAGGGGGCAAAGTAGCTACTCCCCTAGACCCTAGCATTCAGAAACCATCACAACCTCTCATCAATTGATGGATAAAGGAAAATGTGCCACATATGCAGCAAGGTACTTGGCGCCAAGATTAACCCCTCCCTCAAGCACATTAGGAGCAAGTGTGTTTACCAAAAAGCCTGGGGCCCACTTGTCATGGTAATCCACCATGGCAGGTATAAGAAAGTAGAAGTGTAAACAATCAAGCTACTGCAATTACACAAGTGCCAGATGTCATGAGCATATTGGATAGTATGCTTGGATAGTAGAAATCAAGACTGGAGAAAGAAATGAAGAAGTAAGGCGGCAGTTTCACATTGTATCAGGCCCCTCCGTCAAGGATCAAAACACAGAGATGATGCCATGTGTAAAAGAGGAAGAGCTAAACCCTAGAAGCCTTCCCCTATAAAAGAAGATGATCACCACCGAAGAAAAGGAGAGGAGAGAAGAGCAAGCTAAAACTCTGTCAAATTATTTAGTTACACTATTGTAATCAAGTAAAAGCATTGTCAAAGAGAGGTAGGAAAGCTACTGTGTCAATTTTCAATACAAAAGTGTTATTCCCCTTCTTGATTTTCCCTTCCAATCCCTGTGCTTCTCTTGTTTTCTTTATTCTCTCTGAAGATAAGTGTTGATTGTAAAGGGTCTCCATGTAGATCACTCGCTATTGCTGCTCTAGGGCTCAGAGACATGGGTAAGGGGTGCTTGCCAGAGAGCGCACACTTGCCTATGTCAATGAGTTTCTTAATGTTAAAATAAATGCTAAAAGGAAAATTTCTGTGGAGAGGCATAGGTTTATGTGTGAGGGGTGCTTGCCTGAGAGCGCACACTCATGCATCTATCTGTGTTTCAACATTAATAATAGTCGTTTCAAAAGTCATGTATAAAACTTATGTCAATGAGTCCCCTAAAATCTTAAAAATGTTGAAGCAAAGTTTGGTGGAGAGGCATAGGTTTATGTGTGAGGGGTGCTTGCCTGAGAGCGCACACTCATGCATCTATCTGTGTTTCAACATTAATAATAGTCGTTTCAAAAGTCATGTATAAAACTTATGTCAATGAGTCCCCTAAAATCTTAAAAATGTTGAAGCAAAGTTTGGTGGAGAGGCATAGGTTTATGTGTGAGGGGTGCTTGCCTGAGAGCGCACACTCATGCATCTATCTGTGTTTCAACATTAATAATAGTCATTTCAAAAGTCATGTATAAAACTTGTGTCAATGAGTCTCCTAAAATCTTAAAAAATGTTGAAGCAAAGCTTGGTGGAGGAACATGGTTCCATGCATGAGGGGTGCTTGCCTGAGAGCGCACACTCATGCACATAACCATGTCCTGACAATTAATAATGGTCTCTTAAGTTTCATGAATAAGATTAATTAACAAAGGAGCTCAGGTCCAGCAAAAATGTAATAAATAGAAAATGGAGGGTCTATAAGTAAAGAAACAGTGGGTAGTAAAAAGGGAAATTTTAATATGCAGTAGCTAGGCTTTATTTTGTCAAAAACATGTCTTATTAGAATTAAAAGAAAAGGGAGAATGATTAAATATGTTTAAGGTGTAACTGCAACCAGGGGTGCTTGCCTGAGGGTATGTACAGAAAGGCATATCTGACATACATGAGGTACTCCCATGGTATGTCAAAAGAAAATTCTAAATCAGTGTAGGTAGTAACAGAACACACTAAAGCTAGCCAAAAAAAAAACAAATATATCTACTCAATAATAAAAAGTAGGGGGACTAAACTAAAAAATATTATTACCTCATCTATTTTTAGTAAAAAAAAAACAACAAACATATACAATGTATCAAATAGGGAAAACAGTGAGTAAGGTTACACAATTCACATGTTCACAGGGGCATTTCTGTCCAAGTTCTTTGGTACATCTTATAGTATGAAAAGAGGGGCTCCTACCATGATCTAAAAAAAAAAAAAACAACAACAAAGTGAAATTCAGCACCAGTGGATGATATAAAAGAAGAAGGATACACATGATGTCTTTGTTAAAGAAATATGGCCTGTATAAGTTCATTAAAAAAATAGGTATATGTAAGGTAAGCTTTTCAAGAAACATAAGAACTCCTTATACTCATACTGTAAAAAAAAAAAAAAGGAAAAAAAGAGAGACTTAGCAGGTATAACCAGAATAATTAACAAGCTTGGGTGTCATTCTACATGATAACATCTTCAAATGAAAATTATGGTAGAGGCGACATGGGTCTGTGGTTTTAGTTTTAAAATCCTTCCCAATTCCAGTAAGTAAAGATGAACATCAAGCCTGAACCCAAACCATGAATGATCAACATGAAAATGGGGGGGTCTGTATTAAATAAACAATCCTGGAGTTCCGTGTTGTGATTGAAATGAGTAAGACAAAATCTGGAGTTAGGGTACCCCAATTGTCAAATTATATCACATTACACTTCTGTGCCAAAACCTGAACTGAAATCAACACTCAGTGAAACTTCAAAATTAAGCCAAGGCAGTCCCTAATGAGACACTAAGTCCTTCCAAGTGATGGACAACAGTGAGATGTATACATATCAGAATGGAAGTAAATATTGCTAAGTGAAGCCAAGTATTGGTTGCAAATATGGTGGGACTAAGACCGGACCCTAGGCTTGAGCCACGGTTAAGTTACAGTACATGTGCCTCCCTCCGTCGTGGTAAGTGACTTAAGAAAGCTCCCTCAATGCTCAAAAGGCATCCCTCAACTGAGAATCTTCACTTGTGGCTCTCAATTTGCTCCCTGAGTATGTCGTCGGACCATGTTTGAAGCATGAAGAAATGTGACCAATTGGATAGGCACGACCAAAATTGAAGATGGGATGGAGAAGAGGGTGAGAAGACGACCCTGCAGAATCAACCCATGGTCATAATGACAGTCGGAATCGCCGGGTCAACCCTCGTTGCCGACGAGTCAACAGAGACGAAGGAGGGAAGGAGGTTGAAACGAAGCAAATGCTAAACGAACTCGGAGCTCAGATAAGCTCCGCTGACAGGCAGGACCCACAGAGCCAGCCCGACTCGAACTCGAACCCGTTCGGCGTATAGGTGCGAGTGCAATCCAAGTGGCTCAGCCAGCTACTAACTCCAGCGACCCAGGAGGATCCTCTGTGACGCTGGCAGTGCAATGAATCCCTGACAAGCACAACACAAAACAGCAAAGCTACAACCAATCAGAAAATTCTGCTACGCAGGAAACTTCAAAAATACATTAAAAATAGCCAGAAAATCAGAAAAATTCTCATAAAATATTAAAATGTCAAGAAAAATACGAGGAATATTTTTATGTGTTATGTTATGCTAAAACACCAAAGTACAAAATATTTTAAGGGATAACCATAAGTAAAAAATATATACAATCATAATAATAATAATAATGATAAATTTATATTTATATGGTTAAATAAAAAAAAAGGAAAAGGAAATAAAGCAAAAGAAAATCATTTTGAATATTTTCTGGACAGCAGGTACATTTGAACATTTTATGTTCTGGGCAACAGGTACATCTGAACAGATTATGTTCTGGACAGCAGGTACGTTTGAACATTTTATGTTCTGGACAGCAGGTACATCTGACATTCCTTGTTCTGAACAACAGGCGCAGTCAAGCATTAAAATTTGCAAACAAAATTGAAATCACCAAGAAGGTCCAAGATAAGTTTAAAAGTACAAGTTTTAAAAGTCTAAACTCAAAAGTCCAAAATCTTAAAGTGAAAATTAAAAGTCCAAACCTAAAAATGACATAAAGTCTAAAAGTGACACAAAGTCAAAATGACACAAAGTCAAAATAACACAAAGCCTAAAAATGACATAAAGTCTAAAAGTGACACAAAGTCAAAATGACACAAAGTCAAAATAACACAAAGTCTAAAAATGATACAAAATCTAAAAGTGACACAAAGTCAAAATGACACAAAGCCTAAAAGTGACTTAAAAGACACAAAGTCTAAAGTGACATAAAGTCTTAAAAGTCAAAAAATTCGTCCCTTCAAGACTGCATCGCGTTTCGCCTTGAAGGAGACACCCCCCCTGATATTCAGATTGAGATAAAGGAAAAGTCAATTCTGAATTATCATTGAAGTTCCTGTCAAGAGAAGGCATAGCGCATCTGTACTCGCGACTTGAACGAAAACCCCAAAAATCCCTAAGTTCCTCAAAACGATCGAGAACTGACCTAGAATACCCTATTTTCTAGCGTTGGACTCAAATCTGACAGCCTGTTTCTACAAGTCCACAGCATGTTTGACCAGAAGCAGACTGAAACCTGATGCCCAGATGACCAGAAGAAAAGTCAATCAGTGGCCATCACCCAAGTTCCTGTCAAGAGAAGGCATAGCGCATCTGTACTCGAGACTTGAACGAAATCCCAAAATCTCTAAATCTCTAAACGATTGAGGATTGATCTAGGATACCAAATTTCCTAGTGTCAAACTCAAAAATCTATAACGATACTAAGCCTGATCCAGTAAAAAAAAGCAACCTAAATATCTTAAAATATGAAACTAAAGAATTAAATTACATCATTTATGCTTGTATGGCACTATTCAAATGACTGCCCTTCTGCTTTGCTCTCACCCAGAAATTCTCTACCAAAACACAATCCTCTTTATTAAAATGGACTTCATCCACTTATGATATCTAAACTTTGATTATCCCGATCTAGAGGTGCTCTTGGCCCAGTTCGTAACTGAGTCCGGAGGTAATTAACAGTAGGGGCTTGCGCCTACTGGAAAAAAAGGACCTACGACAAACAATCAACTCTCGAGGTACTTAGAACCGCATTAGTGTCCTTCGCTCGTTCGGAATGGACAGTAACGACGGGTCTCAAGATGCTCGAGGGGTATCTGATCCGCATTTTCTTCGCCCCATAGAGGACTATCTGATCTTCCATGGTCGGACTGAAAAAGTGCGAGACAGGTTCTGGCACGCCCGGTGGGACATTTTTCTCCTCTCATCAGGGCATAATCAAAGTTTAAATGTGCAAATGGAATTAAGTCCATCATATCAAAAAATATACTAATGGTTGACTCTAAGTTTTCTCTATTGCAGAAACCATGTTTACCTGGAGTCAAATCGTGAAGGGCGAGCGTCTTCGCCACAGGAAGGCGGCAGCAGCAACCAGGACTCTCTATGTGCCCGTCCAAGCTGTCGTGCAAATCTCCCCTGTGATGCTTGCTGGTGAAGCATCGGCGGAAGTCTCTGGAAAGCCTGCCCTTAATCCCAAAAAGGGTCGGGCGGCAAACACCCATGTCAAGGGGGCAACAGCCCCAAAACTCAAAAAGCAGAAGAGGACTAGGATCTCGAGGGCCCAAGCTCTCCACCTGGTCCAACAACCCGACACTATCACTGATCTGTCCCTCAGCAACGCCTTCGCCCCTCTGCACGTGCTCAAAAAGGGAGGTGAAGTAATGCGCCTTAGAGAGGATTGGGAGCTCCCCATGTATGCTCCAGTCTCTGAGACAGAGAAGGTGACCCACCCAAAACACAAGGCAGTGGAGGCCATTCACGCGGCCTTCAGGATTGTCAAAAGGTCCCGCAAATCCCGCAGGATTGTCACCGCAATCCCTGCCAACCCCGACAAGCCGTCCATCAAGGACAGGCTCAAGTTCCCGGCGCACCAGAGGCTCCGCTTTCCTTATCGCGAGGACAATCGAGAGGGAGACGCGGACTATAGTGCGTCCGAAAAAAAGACTGTGGCCCACCCGCCTTCAGTCTTTGACCGGCTTACCTTTCCATCACTCCAACCCAACGCCCGTTCAATGAAGGCCAAAGGGAAAGTGAAGCAAATTTGGAGGCCCAAACAACCGGAACCCATCCCCGCTCCCAAGCAAAATACAGGGGGCACCAAGCGATGGGTACCAAAAGAAAAAGATACCCCTCTGGCTAACCAGGTGGCGAGTCAGATGACGAAAAGCAAAACAAAAAAGAAATATGTGATGAGGAAGAGGCGGAATGCTGATTCTGTCTCAGTATATCACGTGTCAGTTGATGGTAATGACGATGATGATGTGGAAACGGCGGAAGTCCGCATGGTTGGAACAGGTTCCCAGGAACCGCCTCATTCTGAAAGTGTCCCCGTGGAAACGCGAGGGCAAAAAGGAAAAGTTTCAGCATCCAAACCTCCCAAACGGGTAGGGCGGCCTAGGAACCGCAGCCCGGTAGTGGAGGAAATTGTCCAACAAACCACTGATAACATCGCAAGCGATGAAGAAGATCCAAATCCGGACCATGGAAGTTCGTCCGAAGATGTTGATGAGGAGATTGAAATCCTCGAAGAAATATCTGATGAGATGGCCCAGCTTCGCAAGGAGCTGGAAGAGAAAACAAAGCAACTTGAGCAACTCCAAGCGGAGAATGCTCGAGTAACCGCGGCGTGCGCGGAAGTTCAGAAACACATAGCCAAAAAGGGGGCACGCCCAAGCTATGTTGTTTCAAACAACGACACACCCAAATCAACCGAAACACAAGGAATGGCTCCTAAACCAAAATCCAAAAACAAAAAGAAAACCAAGAAATCCCACTCTAAAATAGTGCGGGAAAAAGATAGCAGCTCCAGTGAAACCTCTGAAGAGGAGTTGCTTGAAAGAAAAGAAACCAGTGTCGTTGACCCTGAGGATATGATGGAAAGGATGCAAAGAGCCATGGAACAGAAACTGCAATCTTTAGGGATTGGGGGCACTCAACTGCCCGTCAATTTCACAGGTCGACCCTACCCTGCAAAGTTTGACCAGCTGGATTACCCGAAGGGACATGTAGTACCAAAATTCAAAGTATTTGACGGGGTTGGAAACAAAATCACCCCAAGTCAACATCTGTCGCACTTCATAACCTCCTGTGGAAACACCGCTCGAAGGGAGGAATGGCTACTAAGGCAATTTTCACAAAGTCTGTCTGGAGTAGCGTTCGACTGGTATGCCTCTCTTGAGGCGGACAGTATCAAGAGTTGGAAAGAAATGGCAAATGCCTTTTGTGCAAGGTTCAGGACGACTCCGCATAGGGTCTCTGTTACCAACTTAGTCAATGCTAGACAAAAGCAAGGTGAGTCTGTCTCCGATTATGTGTCAAGGTGGGAAACCATGTACACAGGATGTCAGTCCAACATAAGCGAATCTGAGGCGGTACGTATGCTCCTGAACAGCATCCATGCACCGATGAAAGTATGGATGGTAGGACACAATGTCACCACCTTTGAACATTTGGTAGCCATGGTCGCCCGATATGAGGAAGTGGAGCCTGAAATGAACCAGCTATACTATTCCACTAAGGAAAAAGACAAAGAAAAGGGAAAGAAGCTGGAAATCAAAACAACAAAGGCAGTCAAAGCCGTCACTAACCAGGTTGAAGGCGCTGGTAGTACCCAATGGGGAAAGAATGGTGAGACGAAGGACGGAAATCCACAGTCCAAGGCTCAAAGGCCAACACTCAGGGAGCTGAAAAGCAAGCCCTACTCATTCAAAAAAGAGAAAACTCTGAAGCTGTTTAAACAAGCTATGGAAGTTCTCGAGGTTCGATTACCCCAATGCAAAAGGCCCGAGGAAGAAGACAAAGTGAACCACCCTAACTACTGTGTGTATCACAGAGTTTTGGGTCACAGCATAGAGGATTGCTATGTCTTCAAGGATTGGCTCGAACAGAAAATCCAAGAAGGAGCAATCTCTCTCCATGATGACGCCAGGCAGGAGCCAGCTCCTCATGTCGTCTCAAATGGAACCCCAAGTGCCAGCTCTCGTCGTGTCTCGGTCACTACTGACGGAAAACCACCCACGACATGGAGTGTATATCTAAACAAAAACACCAGAAAGAAGCTGAGGGCCTTACAAGCCGAGCCTCAACTCAAATGGAAAAGCCCTATCATACCAGTGGTCCCAAAAAGACTCAAACCAACAAAAACACAACCGAAACCAATGACCCGTAACGCAAAAACGGGTAATGTGAGATCTAGACAGGCGTTCTGGAGGAAAACCTCTCCCGAAACCGTCGAGAATCCCTACGTCCAAGAAAAACCAACACAAGCAACCCTCGCTGATTTCATCCCCCCAAAAGTCGCAGCTCAAATTAGCGGACAAGTGTGGCAGGAGTTGAAAGGCGAAGGAAAAGAAAAGAAAGAAGAGGAGTTCTGGGCAGCTGCGTGCCATCATGTCTCAGGAAACGAGGGAGAACATGAAGAACCCTCTAACCAACAGGAGCCGGCACAGGAGGACGCCAGACCTCCTGAAACATTAACAGCAAATGAACAAAGCCTCATTGAGTTGTCATCCAGCTCAGCCCCAACCCAACATACCTGGTCGACGGTCACTGTTCAACCTATGACCCAATCAGGAAAGAAGAAGGAAGAGATCCTTGAAATAAAGAAATTGGATAAGACCCTTATCCGCAAAGGAAAGAAACCAGACCGAATGACCCTACCTTTCAAGATCAATGGCCAGGATCGTAAGGTGTTTGTAGACATTCATGATGAGTGTCTAGATTCAGAAGGTATCCCAAGCATAAAAAATCTGGGGTTCAACCTTGTCATATCAAAGAAGAAGGGAGAATCTGGAATTCCACCAGAAACCATTGCAATACTAGCAGAGCATGTGTCTGAACTGATGAAACAAACCATTGCTGTGACTAGTTTTGTAAGAAACCAAGTAAACAAAGAGGCTTCCACCTCAACCAATACCCAAAATGCCCAAAACGATCAAGATATCCCTGATTTCACTGACGAGGAATATGAATGGTCTGACCCGGACCCTCCTAGCCAAGATGAAAGCTACGATTTTGGTAGCAACTTTGACAGTGATGAAGAAAGAGGAGGTGGTGACTCTGGTGGGATTTCCTGCAATGCCATCTCAACATCGGCAACAAATGCAGACCCGGAAGATAACTCGGGAGAAAAAGAGGAAAAACTCACTAAAGAAGAGGAAATGGAAATGATTGCGCAAATAGAGGAAGCCACACAGGCCGTTCTCTCTGCCGCGGTCACAAACCAAAACCCGCAAGAAGATGATGATGCCTTCTATAAGGAGCTGGGGGAATGTCAACCGGCCAGTTACAGGAGGGTAAAAATATACATGAAAGCAAGGGAGCAGTGGAGAGACCTCTCCTACTGGTGCGGTCAGATCAACCTTCATCCCATCCTGGAGGCAGAAATCGCCTTAAACCCACCCTGGTGGATCCAAGAGCTTATGCATGGCGATGATGTGGACCAATTGCTAGCATCATGGCTGGCAAATAGGTTCTGGACCAAGGAAATACCTCTTAGCATCCCTAAACAAAAAACCCATGAACCCGCAGAGCACTGCAGATACCTGAGTGACGCCGGGGAATCAGAAGAAGAAGCCGAGGAAGAAGGCAATGACTCACTACCGCATATCTCTTTCGACGCTGTGGCAGAGTATGTGGACTTCTTGATGCAGCTGAAAATCCAAGAGCCTGACTTGTTCCAACAGGAGCTAAGGGTTGACGAGGAGATAGAAGACATGTCAGACTCGGATACCTATGAGCAACAAATTGAAAATATGGCCATAAGGAAAGCCGCGGTGGATATTGTGGTGCAAAATGGATGGGACAAGAAAGACCCAGACCCAAACCACCCCACAGATTTTGAAATCATGCGTGCACATCTGGAAAGCACGGAGGACTCACACCTCTGGGAAAACATCGAGGTTACTGAAACTGACCTTGCAGAATATGAAAACAACATGGGTAACCAAGCCCGCCTCAACCAAAACAACCAAACTTTCCTGGCTGAAGAGGACCGGGCGGATGAATTCTCTCAGTACTTGAGAAACCTGAGAATTTCAGACCCGGTAGGCTATCATGGTGTGCTGAACCCTGAAAACCCTCAACAATATCGAAGATATGAAAGGCAAGCCATAACCAGGACTGTAAGAGAAATAGCTGGTGAGACAGGGCGCGAGGAAGGAGAAATAAGTCCAGAAGCGACCCCACCAAGAACCGCTCGACGTCGTAGATCCAGAAGGATTCGGCGCTCCAGGCATATATCAAATCCCAGGGCCGAGGTGACACTCCCCACCCAAATAGAAGCAGTCGAGACTTCCAACCAAATCGATACCGCTCAGGGTGAGCCATCCCAGCAAGCCCCGGAGGAAGAAGAATACAATGAACATGACAGCCTGGTAGAATGGTATGTGTCTGAGCTCAGGGAACTGAGAATCACAGACCCAAGGGCCTTCCGCCGAGCTACCCACCCCAAAGATCCAGACTTTACGGAGGAATTTGAAAGAGAAGCCATAGCAACCGTCCTAAAAGAGGTTAACAAAGGCAAAACTCCCCGGTGCTCTGACTCTGAGGATAGCGGAGGTTCTCCGCAATTCTTCTTCTGCGGAAAAACATCCGATGGAAACGCCCAAAATAGCGAATCCGATAGCGATGAAGAAGAGACAGAAAGGGAGCCTGAGGTGGAATCTGACCACGAAGAACCTCAACCAAGCACCCTCCAAGGAAGTTCAATCCTGATGGCATCTAGTCCCCCAGCCGACATAACCTCAGCATTCGACGGACTAAACATCTCACAAGCAACCAGGATCCTCTCATACATGGAACATCTGAGGCGAGAAGACCCTGCATTCCTAAACTTTATAGCTCAGCATGCTGAGATGTTACAACAACCAGGAGCCAGTTATGAAAGGCTCAGGAGAACTCATCCCCGGGAAACCGCCCGTTTTCGGGCACAAATAGAAAGGTTGTACAAAATCTCAAATGACATTGACAATGATAGCAGCGACGATGACGGTCCCGAAGCTGGAAATTGTCGTTACATCAGCGGGTCAGGCTCTGATGATTCTGAGTCTGAAAATTATGATCACCGCTCCGCCCGAATTGCAGCATGGACGGACGATGATGAGCCTTCCTTGAAACTATGTAATAAAAGAAGACAACAAGGAAGGAACGCTCGCATGACCGTCCGGTCTCAACCCGAGTGGGATGAAAATGTGCGGCGTGAGCTGGAGCAAGCCATCGCCGAAACCGAGGCCATGACAACCAGCGAACTCATGAGAAACTTAAGGGTAAACAGTGATGATGATACTTATTGTCCCACCGAGGATGATGAGGAAGAAGTCAAAAGTCTTAAAACTCTTAGAGTATATCAAAGGAGAAAGAAGCCAGCAAACGAGAAGGAAATAATAACATATCAAAGAAGAAACAAAGGAACTAATAAAGGAAAGAACAAATTGCTCAAAGGCGAGTCCTCTCGTGATGATGCTACCTGTCATCGAGTTGGCCATCATGACTCTGACAAAGGAGAGTCCTCCGAAGTGCCACAACCGCAGGCCGAAACCACAGAAGAAAATCAAACTAACCCAGAGGAGATAGCATATGACTATGAGATCGTGCTAGACCCTGCTGAACAAATAGACCCTGCCGATCTGCAAGGGCGGCAACCAAGAATGGTAAATTTGGATATCCATATCCCTAACATCCCAGGCCAACCTGACCTTACTCTTGAGGAATTGGGAGAAATAGTGCGGCAAATGGTCAACCAGATCTGGGAAGCCACGACCACTGAAGAAGCGGATGTAGAAAATGAATCCGCTGAACCAGAGGCAGAGGAAAATGCCAGCACTAAACAGGGGGCAGCCGCTACCTCTACTGATGACCAAACTGAAAACACCGCCTCTTCAAACCAAAGCCAAGGAGAAAACCAAGACCAAAGCTCTGGATCATGCCAAATGATAACCATTGATGATGACTCAGGCTCGGAAGAACCTGAACAAGAAGAATCTCTTGAAGAAGAGTACCAGTCCCTCGCTGACCCCGTTGGATGGATGAACCACCTGGTCAACCGGGTGGAAGAACCCAATAAAAGAGTTGGATGGCAGGGTAGTGCTGATGAGTTGGAACCAGAACATCCTTACCTGGTCGACCTGCAACCCTTTGTCCTAGATCCTTGGCCAAAAAATCGACTGCCCGCAAGTTCTAAGCGAACCGGTGAAATACAAGCCTCTTCTTTACCATGGGTAGAAAGGATAAGGCATAACAGATCACGGAGGGAGATATGCTCGCTGGAATACGGCCGAAGCAGAAAACTGGTATTCCCTACCACCAATCAAAATTTGGAAACGGAAACGGAAATCACCCAACAGTTCCGGCAAGCGCCAATCGTGGAGGGTATAGAAAGTTGTGAGCCATCTTCTCACTACCCCATCCCCAATACATGGCCCAGACATTATGCAGATGACACAATAAAAGGGTATTATGATCCCGAAGTGTTCATCAACATCCAAAAGGAAACCATCGCCGATGCACAAAAATTAAAAAATGCCGCTAAGGGGCAAGGTACTTCTGAAAGCTGTCGGGCAATCACTGTGAGCGAGTCTGACACAGATAGTGAAGAGGAGGAACCTCCAACAACCCAAGGCGACAGCTCGCAAAGTGAACCAAAACTCACTCAAAAGAAAACAGCCAAGCCAAAAGAAAATCCGCTTGAATCACGCGCGGCGGACAGCTCAAGGAAAGCAACTCATGTAGGCCAAGGTCTAACCCAAGGAGTCATAACAGATGGCCCCGCCCACCGCACGAGGTCAAAGCAAGCACAATCAAGCACCGCCTTAGACAGGGGGCAAGCCCAACAACCATTTGAAGAAAATGGCGCTACCTTCACTTCAAGGGAAAAGCGTCAACTTCTGATAGATTTGGATTTCTGCACAAATGCTCTGAGAAGGATGACTAGACAAAACATTGAGATACAAACCTTGGTCGAAACCCTGATAGCTAGGCTGAAGACTGAGCGGAAGGAAAGGATCTCAATAGAGGCAGAACTCAAAGCATTGAAAGACCGTACCCAGAAACAGGGGGCAGGGCGGAAAAAGGCCATGGAACCTGGCCATGCTACCTCAGGCAACTCAGGAGATCTCCCACAAAGAAGGAGAGAGGCCGGCATTGTCATCCAAGAAGGACAAAGGCCAAAACCCAAAACTAATCATCCCCCAGGAAAAGGAAAAGAGAAAGTCAGTACAGAAAACCGTTACCATAAACCAAAACACCTTCGGTTCCATAACAACTCATTTGAGAGTCCTGAAACAAGCCGGCGAGAAAAAGGTGAGAGCTCACGCGCGTGGGTATGTCCTCCCATGAGGAGTGAGTCTGGCCATCTGGGACACAGAAATGCCGAAACCAATTCAACCCGACAAGCGAGGAATAAGCAAAACCCCACAGGGCAATACCACATGAAAATGAAATTGGTTAAGCTCGACAACGCTTCCCCTTGCAACAAATTACCACATAAAATCAAAATAACAGGGAAACTGAAACCAAAACACGGAGGTTCCGAGGGGCAGTTCAGACACAAGAACCGTGTAAGCCCCTGGGAGATGCCAGAAGCTGAAAATGGGGCACTTCGGGCACAAACCACAAATAGACATCCAAAATCACATAAAGCAAAAAAAGAAAATGATGCCGGAAGAAAGGCGTATTGCCGATACCACCAAGTCTGGGGGCACTCCAGGGAGGAATGCCTGACATGGCCTTGGAATGACAATGACCCGTCAGATGAAGAAACAGACGACGAGGTGTGCCGCGCCATAACCCGGGGTGCAAACTCTCAAGCCTCTGACGAGGAAACCGCCTTTGAATATGAACATGATACTGAGGGGGAACTACAGTACAGTAGCTCAGAAGAGGAGCCTGTTGTGCTGGCGATCAACTCCGCTGCAGTCAGACCACTGGGGAGTGATACTGACCAAAGCGAAACGGAGGAAAGAGAAATCAAATCACCACCAAAGCCAAATAAGGTGTCCGACCTGGTTCGGCAGGTCTCTGCTAGAATCCGACCCAACATGAAAAATCACTGCAATGTCAGTCTAAGATCGGGCACTAGAACACCTGAAAGACAACCTCCTAGAGAAACAACCAACAACGAAGTAAGGAACAGAAATAATACAACAGTAGAGGGTGAGACAAGGTCCGATGGCAGACCCAGGATGTCTGTGGGAGACTACAATGTGGTTGCTCATTTGCGGAAAATTCCCTCACTGCTCAGTGTCTTCGATGCTTTAATGGTATCTCAGGAACTGCGTGATGCCTTGATCTATGCACTGCAGAACCCTGCCAGCTTCCAGGCCTATTTTGCCCAAGAAACCCGTGAGGAGGTGATGCAGATGGACCAGGAACCATACATTACCTTCACGGATGAGGACCTGATGGCGGGCACGGCCGATCACAATCGACCCCTGTATACCACAGGCACCATCTATGGCAGAAAAATCAACAAAGTCCTTATTGATCCTGGATCTTCGATCAGCATCATGCCACTAAAAACGCTGGTGCAGCTGTCACTCAGCATTAAGGAGACAAAGAAGGATAAAATCCGGATCCACGGGTTTAACCACCAATACCAAAAGGCTCTTGGTTCCACAGTGATCGATATTACCTTTGGGAACCTGGTTACTCCAGTCAAATTCTTCATCATCGAAGCTGATACCACATACAAGGCACTGCTAGGGAGACCATGGCTCCACGCCAATGGATTGGTTCCCTCCACTCTACACCAGTGCATTAAATATGTCAAAGACGGAAAACAATATGTGATCAAAGGGGATGATCAGCCATTTGAGGCACACGAAGCCGAATTGGATGATGCCAAATACTACAGACCCAAGTCTAGAAAGGGGGCAGCTACCAAACAAGGAAAACCCTCTCTTGAAGTCGTGAAAGAAGCAGTCAAAAATGCTGTGCTCAAAGCGGCCATAAAATCACAAATGCTCTTGGGTAGTGATAGTGAGACGGGATCGTCGGAAGGCACGGCCGAAGACATTAATTTACCCACTCGAATGCAGTCAAATTATTCCAGTGAGGGCGAGGAACAAAATACTCTATCCATAGAAATCCTACCCCTAGAACACTGTAAAGACCTAACACCTCGGGAAAGTGAAGAAGTCATCCCTTTCAAAACCTTCACCGTCCCACCCAAAATAGAAGAGCTTGAAACAGGGCAAGTAATCCACCCCAGTATACAATTCGTCAAAATGGGGGAAATTGAACATCAAAATGAAGAGCCAAACTCCGAAAACTGGGAACAATGGCTTGTGGAGGAAACCAAAAAGGCGGGGATTCCTCCTCAGCTTCAAGACACTACCAGCACACGGTTGATTGAACTGTTCCGGAAAGCACAATGCCTAGAACCAATTCCCGAAAAGCGAGCAAGAATGTTCCGAGACATGTGGAATGGCTACTCTAATGAAGTCACAAAACTTAATGGGAAGGTTGCTAACACAAGGGGCCTAGGATTCAAAGCCCAAACCAGGGGCTCAGGGTCAAATACTCCTCAAAGACCACGACAGCACTCTTGCCACCGCATAACAATCACTGAAATCAAGGAGGGCAAAACAACCTCGGATGAAGGGGAACCTCCAGAAACAGAACAATTCATTCTAGCAGCCAAAAATGCACCAAAAGAATTAGAAGAAGGTGGTCAAAACACCATCGATAAATTGAAAGAAATCAACCTAGGAACAAAGGAAAACCCAAAGCCTACATTCATTAGCACCTCCCTCCCTCAGGAGATGCAAGATGAATTAACCAAATTGTTAAGGGAATACCAGGATTGCTTTGCATGGAGCTACAGTGAAATGCCCGGGCTAGATCCAGCAATAGCAGTCCACAAACTCAAAATTGACAAGGAACTCAAGCCGGTCAAACAGGGACCTCGAAGGATGAGGGTCGAGCTGGAGGAAAAGGTGACAGCCGAAGTCAAAAAGCTCATCAGTGCCGGGTTCATAAGGGAAGAAGAAACCCCCGACTGGGTGGCTAACATTGTCCCGGTTAAGAAAAAGAATGGACAAATCAGAGTCTGCGTTGATTTCAGGGATTTAAACAAGGCTTGCCCCAAGGATGATTTCCCACTACCAGTAACAGAAATTATAATAGACCACACCTCGTCTCATGGGGTATATTCCTTTGTAGACGGATACTCGGGATACAACCAAATCAAAATGGATGAGAGTGACCAAAAGCACACTGCCTTCCGTACCCCAATTGGTATCTACTGCTACAAAGTCATGCCTTTCGGCCTTAAAAATGCAGGAGCCACATACCAAAGAGCCATGACCAAAATTTTTGACGATCTCATACACAAGGTAGTAGAGTGCTATGTAGATGACCTTGTTGTAAAGTCCCATACCCATGAACAACACTTAGAGAACCTGAGGCTGATGTTTGATCGGCTAAGACAACACACTCTGAAACTCAACCCCCTAAAGTGCGCCTTCATGGTGTCATCAGGAAAATTTCTAGGCTTCGTAGTGCGGCACCGAGGCATTGAAATTGATCCCGATAAAATCAAAGCCATCCAAGAACTGTCCCCTCCACGGACACTCAAACAACTCCGGTCTCTCCAAGGGCGCTTGGCATACATTAGAAGGTTCATAGCCAATCTGTCAGGCAAAATCAAGCCTTTTACCAGGCTCACCAAAAAGGATGTCCCCTTCAAATGGGATGAGGAGTGCCAGAGATCTTTTGATGATATCAAGCAATATCTGCAAAAACCTCCTGTATTGGCGGCACCCATCCAGGGAAAACCTCTTATTCTCTATACCACCGCCTTGGACGGATCTCTGGGGGCATTACTTGCCCAAGAAAATGAACAAGGAAAAGAAAATGCCCTGTATTACCTCAGCAGAATGCTCGTGGGGGCAGAACATGCATACACACCAATCGAAAAGCATTGCCTAGCCTTGATCTTTGCAGTAAAAAAGCTCAGGCATTACATGTTGGCCCATAAAGTCACGTTAATCTCCAAAACTGACCCATTGAAGTACCTCATGACCCGACCTATGCTTACTGGAAGGCTGGCAAGGTGGGCCGTGGCCCTGATGGAATTTGATATAACATATGCACCCCAAAAGGCTATTAAAGGACAGGCACTAGCTGACTTCCTAGCTGCTCATCCTATACCTGATGACTCCCCGCTAGCATGCGATTTCCCTGATGAGGAGGCTATGCAGGTAGAGGAAAACAAAACTTGCTGGAAGCTATACTTTGATGGATCATCCTCCATCCAGCCAGCAGTCAAACCAAACTTACCAAAACGACAAGCCGGTGTGGGGCTGGTGTTTGTCACCCCAGAGAAAGGCATTCTCCGACATGCTCTGAGCTTGACCGAACCATGCACAAACAATGAAGCTGAATATGAGGCCCTAATAGCTGGACTTGAAATTGCCCTTCAAATGGGTATTGGGCAGTTGGAAGTATATGGAGACTCTCAGCTCATCCTGAGTCAGATCGAAGGCCTCTTCAAAATAAGAAAACCAGAATTGGTCAAATACCATGAAAAGGCCCTTGAGTTGATGGCCAAATTCACATATATTACCTTCCAGAAAGTTCCAAGGTCACTGAATGGTAAAGCAGATGCATTGGCTAGATTGGCTAATGAACTCAGTGACCCGAGTCAGGAAGAAATCCAAGTCCTTGTCCATCGCAGGAGGTCCCTGTCCCCTTGTTTCCCGCAGGAAAGAAACGAGGAGGAAGAAACCCTGTTTACTGACATTCAAACACTTGAAAGAGGACATGAAAAAGAATGGATGGAAATCACACAAGTCATGACAACCGAGGGTTCAAACCAAGAGGACTGGAGGCAGCCCTTCCTCGACTACTTCCAACAAGGAAAATTACCTGTGAACAAGGCCATTAGGGAACAAATCAGAAAAAGGGCCCTAAGGTTCGTATATGTGAACAACACACTCTATTGGAGATCCTACGAAGGATCATGGCTTAGATGCATATCGAAAACTGAAGCCAACCAAGTTATGCAAGAAATTCACTCGGGAGTATGCGGAGCCCACCAATCGGGCTCTCGGATGCGAGTACAAATCAAATTAATGGGCTACTACTGGCCCACCATGATCAATGACTGCGAAAACTTCTCCAAGCAATGCCATATGTGCCAGATTCACGGAGATTTCATACACCAACACCCAAATGTGCTACATCCCACAGTGGTATCATGGCCTTTCGAGATGTGGGGAACAGATATCATAGGTCCCATTGACCCACCAGCCTCAAATGGGCACCGCTTTATATTGGCCGCTACGGATTACTTTTCCAAATGGGCCGAAGCCAGATCATACCGCGAAATTAAGGCCTCTGATGTGGTCAGGTTCTTTACCACTCAGGTGCTTTATAGATATGGAAATCCAAGGAAAATAATCTCTGATAATGGGACGGCTTTCAAGAATGCTAAAATTGATGCCTTCGTCGATAAGTACAAAATCGAATGGAGATATTCCTCTGTCTACAACCCAAGAGCCAATGGACTAGCGGAGGCCTTCAACAAAACACTGATCAAGATCCTCCGTAAAATCATCGGAGATAATCAAAGAAATTGGCATGAGAAACTGCATGAAGCATTGTGGGCATACCGCATCACTTATAAAACAGCAACCCAAGCCACACCCTACTCTTTAGTGTATGGGGCAGAGGCAGTCCTACCAATCGAGGTGGAACTCCCGTCATTGAGAGTAGCCATGGCAGCACAAATCCCTCTGACTAAACAGACACAACTAAGGTTGCAAGAGTTGGACGGAATGGATGAAAGGAGACTGGCAGCCCAACAAAACTTGGAGTTATATCAAGCCAGAATGACGCGAGCTTATGAGAAATTATCAAGACCTAGAGCATTCAAGAAAGGAGAACTAGTGCTGGTTTTGAGGCGACCTATCCTCGGCCGACACCATGGTCCCAAATTCGCATCAAATTGGGAAGGCCCCTATGTCATAGAACAAGTATATGAAGGTGGAGCCTACCTACTCGCAGATTCAAATGGAAAACACCCTGTCTCCTCCATAAATGGGAGATACCTGAAGAAGTATTATGGACAAAACTACCCCGACATTTCCACAACTCACCAAAATCAAAGGAGGGGACATCAACAAACTGACTGGGCAGACAATTGCGAGGCAGTCAACCACCTCTTCGCTTAGGTAAAAAAAAAAATCTCTCTCTCACGTCCCACCGGGTCAAAGCTCGACAGGGTACTCCGTTCTTTTGAACAATGTGGAGCATTCCTGAGCCAAAACCCTAAAGTAATAAATTAACCTTTAAGTAAAATAAACCCTTCAAAATTTCCTAAAATGATCCTAAGTCGAAATCCTAAATAAAATCCAAATCCAACAAAAACAAAAAAAAACATCTTATTCCAAAGCATAAACGCATATGACCAAAAGAAACTAGACCAAGCTAAAATATAGCCCAAATAAAAGATTGAAACCAAATATCCCTAAATATTCTCAAATCCCTAAAAAAAAAAAAGATAAATTTCAAAGTCCGAAATCCGAAACTTCTAAAATATACACAAAACATTCTGTCCCACCGGGCCAAGAAAAAAAAGAATGTTCTGTCCTTATGGACATTCATAGAACATTTCCTTTTACAAATGGCCTACACCCCAAAATACGACCCTAAGAAAAAAGTGTTGTGCTTTGTCCTTAAAACAAAGTACTAGGTGCCTGTTCATCTCACCGAACTAAAGGATGAACAAAAGTTCTGTGTCTTGAACTCTAAATTAAGACACAAACGGTGAAACTTACCAAACGGTGAAACTTACCATGGGATTAGTCAAAACCACGTCCTCAATAGTTACAGTTTGAAAAGACATGTAATTCTTGCCAAAACCTACCAAAAAAAAAAAGAAGACCAAACCGAACCTAAAAGCCCCTCTGAAAACGGAGAATACCACGGCTGATGTCCGCCAACCATGTCAAGGAATAGGCCTCATAAATCCTAATACCCAGAGGGGCCCATGGTCGTGTTGGGCCTTAAACCACCGACTACGGTATGTTCCTAGCTGCCGTACCCAAAGAGCCAGGAGAAAACCCCATCTCACCACATCAAAAGAGTGATATGGAACAGACAAGTCCCGATGGTATGTCCCTTATCACCATGCCAAAAACAACCAACAAAAAATGATGCACAAAGTCCCACTGCGTGCCGTGCCCATTTCGCGCCGTACCCACTGCGTGCCGTACCCAGAATGTCTATTCTACATGTTGAAGCGGTAATATGGAGTAAGCAAGTCCCACCGGAATAGTCCTAGCTACCGAGGTAACAATGTAGAATAGACAAGTCCCCCCGGTATGTTCCTTGCTGCCGTAACCAAAGAGCAGGGAGAATAACAAAAAATATCTGTCCCACTAGCGATATCTGAGGTCGCTACCTATGACAATCTAAACCAAGTCACTAATAAACCTCAACAGATATCCATAAACCAAGATCAACAGACCAAGAGTTATTAGGCCTCCAAATTGCCCTAATCAAACCAAAAAACCAAAATACCAGACATAAACCATCCAAAATTACCACAATTTGAACAACAACAAAAAGAACATACAAAACAAAGCAATGAAGCAACAAAACCAAATGATCAAACATCCGAGACTTCTTCATATTGGAGGCACTGGAGGCGCCTGAGCTGCGGCCATCGCCCCTGCAAAGGTCTCTAAGGTGTTATGAATTGACTGAAGCACCGTCTCAACATTCTCCAGTCGCTGATCCAGCTCTTTAAAACGCTGGTCTATGTGTTCCTGGAGTGGAAAAGATTCTTCAATGGCTGAGCCGTCTGGAGAAGGGGGAGAAGCCTCTCTTACCGGACTATACTGATTCACAGCAGCAAACCTATGAAGGATGTGACTGTTCACCGGGTAGTTGGGGTCAGGGACCAGAGTGCCATGAGCCATCTCCACCCACCCAAACGAAGTCAAATCCAAGAGCAGGTTGCGCGGATACAGGATAAGCCGCTCAGTGATCGGATTCCCCCACAGCATCTCAGGCAATGGAATCTGAGCCCGCTCCATCAAGGCCTCGATTAAATTCCCATAAGGCAAATGGCCCTTGGGAAACCTCGTAACGTGATGCATGTTTTGGAGGATGAGGCTGGGAAGATTAGCTTTCCCGCGTTTGAGGAACAATAAGCGAAGGTAGAACAAAGTCCCTGGGCGAGTCAAATCTGATAACTCACCCTGAGGAAAGAGGATGTAGTTGATAACCAAGAAAAGTAACCTGAAAGGAACATATAAACTTCATGGTCATGAAGCTATCCTTCAGAGATAAACAAAAGAAACAAACAAAGCAGAAAGCACACGAACAACAAAATTACCGGTGAAGCGCGGGCAAATGCGTGGTAGAAACCAGTTCAGAACTTGCCTCAGATCTGGGTATCTTGAACCACTCACAATGGCCCCGGTATGTCCCTTGCTCACGAGGCCAACTTCCAAAGGCATAAACTGACAAGCCATTTAAAGTACCTGCGGCGCCAATCAGGTCAGCCAAATCCTCAACCCCTATGTAAAAGAGTCTGCCGAAAAGATAAGAAGAGGCGGAAGGGATGCCATGGTGGTCGAAGGTGACGCGGAGATTGGCGTAAAATAACTTGGTGATATCCGGATGGTAAGGAGTGTCGAGCCTTGACAAGCCATGGAGGCTCCAGGCATTAAGCCACCCTGTTATTAAATTCATATAGGAGGTGGTGAAACGCCCTTGAGAATGAAAGAAAAAGCAGGCAGAAACTTCACGCCCCCCTTCACCAATGTTACCTTGATAACACTCAAAAGCCTCATCGTCTCGAAACAGATAACGGTTGCCTGGGTCATATGACCAGTTAGGCTTGGAAGGTGGCGCGCCTTGAACAGAGGAACTACCCTCGTCTCTGGGACGCTTGGGATTCCTTGGATCTATGACGCCGGCCATGGAAAATGAAGTCCGAGAAAGAAAGTTCAGAAAAAGAAGAAAATGATACGAGATACGTACGCATGATGCCTTATATATATATATAAAGGAAATTAGGGCACCAGAAAGCATACGTCTTTTCGAATTTACCCATAAATACAAAAGATCAAAAGGCGCGGCGGTTTGCAAGGAACATGATCGCTTCGCGATCCAAGGATTTTAATGAAAAAAATGATGAACCCAACGACACCAGAATATAATATCCATGCCCATAAATCAACTACAATCAAGAGCCCAACAAGGGTCCAAAACATCACATAATCAGAAAGCCCAGCCGCTACAAAGTCAGAAGCAACCGACTAAAACCAAGTCTAAAACTAAAGCCATAACAAAAGAAAAGATACAAAGCGCCAACACGCTACATAACTCCTACTCAAAGGAAACCCATCATCAACTCGACCTCTCGAGAAGCGTCCGCCACGAGAGAGGCAAAACAAGGGAGGGCTAACACTACGCCCATGCAAGCTCCCTCTGAATCATCATCAGAATCAACATCCCTCCGATGAGCTGACATCCCAACTACCAGCTCAGCTAACACAGTATCTGGAGACAATGGCAAACCCGCCCCACCAGAAGACGATGACACGGCTAGGGGAGTGGAGTCAATGAGAAGAGCCTCCCACTCGGAGTAATCCAATGGCGCCTCATCAGAAAACTCCGGAACCATGTCCGACTCAGGGAAAAGGAAATCATGGAGAGTATGGAGGGCAGGATTGCCTGAGGGGCTCTCTCCTGAGTGGAAAAGGAAAGGGTTATGATAAAAAAAAAATGAAAATGTACGTCACGGTGAAAAGGAAAATATGAATATATACCTGAGCATAAGATGGAAGCATGATCCAGAATGTCCAGCTCCATGCCCATGACATGGCTCGTCAGCTCATCAACACTCATGAAACTCTGAAGGGACAACTGGTATAAATGGCACAAGTCCCGTAAGCCCAAACACCCCGCTCTGATACTGACGGCATAGTCTCGATCCCGCCTGTGTCGAGGGGAACACAACTTAGGACAGGCCCCCTTCTGACGAGGCGCCACATCCTTGACAATGTATGGCTTCCCAGTGTCCTTAGGCCAACCCTTACTGAAAGCCTCAGGGCGATAATCCATGATGAACTGACTACTCTGAGTAAAGCACAAATGAGCGGTAATCTGATCTGGATCACGGACAGTACAACCAGCGATATGAATCAAACCTGGCAATGACTGCCTCATGCCAGCAGAGGTCAGCGGAGTATAACACTTCTCCCAGTAAAGGTAAAACCAACCAGAAAGGATGTGTAAAGGCATAACCACTGTGGCTCTGGAAGGATCCCTCGAAGAAGTAAGCTCTCTCATGGACCTATAAAGGTTCACTAAAGCTGGAATAGCCAATGAGACCCGCTTACCGCGAGCCAACGCATTCGCCACCACAAAGACCCCAGGGCGGATATGCCCAGCCGGCTCGTAAATAATCAGGAAATAGCACAACCACCAAGCCAAGAAGGCAGTCAAGACTGTCTCATCATCCAACTCATGGGAACAGAAATCTGAGAATGACACCCGCTCAGAAGGAATATATGTCTTGTCGGAACCCAATTTAATCGGCTCTAAAGGATTAGCAAAATGCGCAGCCCTCTTCTCGGGTATCAAATCTGTGAAATAACGAACCCAGTCTCTCAAAGGAACATCCCTGTCCAAGCCACGCCGACCACGTGACATGGCAATCTCATAATAAATCTGGAAAACTGCCCGAAGTGAAGCAGAATGTAGAGGAAACCCTTTGTGATCGGGACCATAGAGCTCGAAGTCAGGCGGTACCCTCTCCTCATAAACCAACCCCTCTACTGGCACCCCCATAAGGCCAGACATCTGCTGAAGATCGATGGTGGCATCACGATCCTCTAAAGGAAAGGTATTATGAATATAATTCCAATTGGAGGCCATCGCTTTCAAGAGGTTGGAACTCCATGTATACTCAAACAAGGCCAAAATCACACCTCCAAAAATCTCAACCTTATCCAATTTCCTCCCCATACTACACAGGATATACCGGGTCCATTCAACTTGCCCGGGACTCCATTTCAAATCACCCTGAACCCTCAAATTCCCGGGAGACCAAGGAATAACGTGTCCCTCCATCATCTCCATACTCAACAAATGAAAATCAGCAGAAAAAGTAGAACGACCAGTGGGGCTCAGAAAAATACCTGCAAGGTCACCGGAGGGAATGCCACGCCGATCCCGACTGATGGAACAATGGGAGGTATAGTACCTATCTCGACGCTCCTCAGTGCGTGAAGAAGGGTCAACGGCAAGGCTTGGATAATCATAGATGGCTGGTAAAGGTAGGCGATTGTGCCGAACCAAAAGCCCGTGGAAATTATCCCTTCCTCTGAGAATAGCACGTTTCCATAGGCGATGGAGATGCACATGGACTTTCTGAGGATCCAAATAATCACTGATATAAGAATCAATGGCCTCATCCGAAGGACCATAGAAGCCCGTCCTGGCAATCTCAAACCGGGGGACAGTATCGTAAATCTCATCAACCGAAGCCATAACTATCTGCAAGAAAGAGAAAACCATATCAAACATCCAGAAAATGTCTACAAACCACTAAAAAATGCCTAGAAGTTGGGGACACCAGAGTAGACTGATCGATATATCTCACAGTCCACTCTGGTGGGGGGCATTTGTTTGCCTCTAAATTCTGCTGCACAAGATCCTGAACGATTTCCTATCTTATCACCAAAATCCAAAACCATATGATCAAAATCCCATCCACATAATCAATGACCCAACAAAATAGCCCTGATAATTGGTCATAATGCATGAAAGGAAAACACAGAAATTCTTGAAAAAATGGACAGTAAATTAATTAATTACGAGGAATGCCATTATGCGCCTGTGATATCCTTTTAATCAATTACCGGAGTCCTAAAAAATAGAAAATTTGTGACAGCTAAATTCTTCATATTTTTGTGAAGAACCATGCAAAATTTCATGTTAAATTGACCTACAGAAGGGCACCAAACAATTTTTCTAAAAATAAAGCAGCTCAATTATCCTCAAAAAAAAATTCAGTTAAATGGACACCTCCATTATTGGAACAAAGGGAGATGAACCTCACCGGAGCCAAATAAATGGAGAGATCCAGATGGGCCTTTAAACTCATGTAAAAAAAAACCGTTCCGGGCCAGGACTGAAGGCCCATTCGGATTGGGATTTATACCCAAACCAATAAATACTGTTATAAGAAAATCCCATCTATCCAACGGCCACGATAAATCACGATAATCTTATCCAGAATCAACGGACGGATCCTGATCTAAAACCAAGACAACTGATGGGATTTTCTGATTGGTCGAAAGAAAGTGGGTCCCACAATTTAAAAGAAAAAAAAGGAAAAAAAAAGGGGATGAAACAGTACCGTCTGACACCGCGTCGTACACCAGTGGAAAGAAGAGATTCGCCGCCGTTCTGCGCCGCTTCAGCCTCAACTAACCTCACCGATAGATAGGCGATGCTTCCACGATCTCAGCGACACCAAATTTGCAGAGAATTGGAGAAGAAATGGCCTAATTTGGGAAATGAAGAGGCCGACTGTCAGAGGGGAAATGTCAGAAATTAGGCACAACGGGTGATGTAATTGTGCAATTAAAGCATGTTACATCTTCTCGAAGGGTCTAACAATGCACCTGATGAAACGATTCTAAGCGAAGAAGCTTGTAAGGAAGGATGAGCTATCTCAGCTTCGAGCAAGAATGGCGATGATGTACAAATGGAGAAGAGAGGGTTGAATACACTGTGGGAGGCAATAATTGAGCTTCGTGTTGAACAGGGAGCATGCACAGATGCTATATGTGGCTTCTAATGCTACCACAGTCGAGATGCCTTCTAACTGGATGTCTCCAGTGAAATGGGAAGGAAAAGACAAGAGGAATTGAAGGACTGGAGGGGGCGGTGATTGTCTTTCATCAGACTACACCCTGAAAAAGAAGAACCTAGTATGGTCCCCTAGTACCGAGACCCCAGAGATAACAGAATGGTGATGCAACCTTCTAATTCAAGGAGAGCCGTCTGATGGGGGCAAGAGATGAAATGAAAGGCTATGATGGACAATTACTTTGTGCAATGGAAATGCCATGTGGTTAGGTACAGGTGTAGGCATGGAGAATCATGTGCATGGATCATATCTGGCCATTCCTTTACCCATCTGACTAAATGGATGGAGGGATGTAAGTGTTGGCAATACTGCCTCAAACACAGGAGCAGCCAAAGAGGCATAACATCTCATGATGCACCAAAGCAGCACGATGCGCTTGAAAATGACATCACAAAGTAACCATGGGCATATCTGTCAATTGGGGCATAAGACAAAGCAATATGGGACATGGTTCAATAGGGAATGAACATAGAGTTCCCATTATACCCCTCTGAGCCCTGCCACATATTCCAAAATTATCAATAATTGGTGGCAAAATTGGGATCATAAATGCATAGTACACACCCAATTACATAGTAAGCACCAACATAACCAAGTAACTCATGTGAAATGCTTGGTAAATCTGGAGTTGACTATGGTCAAAACTGAGATTAGGCAAATATAAAGCAAAGCATGAAACTACTTAATGACCTCAACAAGTAGAAGAAATAGCCCAATTAAGAGTGCTAAACCCTTCAAATCCATTGCCAACTGGGTTGCAAAACACCCAACAGCAAAAGCAGCAAATCAAATTAGGCCATGCATGCCTATACACAGTATTGATGGTTCGAATCATGGTGAAAACATAAAATTTACCAAGCAAGTACGCTGCCTCAGGCTCAATTAAGGCGCTGAGCAGTGTAATTTTGCACCCAGACCCCTAAAATAGCAAAAGGGGGCAAAGTAGCTACTCCCCTAGACCCTAGCATTCAGAAACCATCACAACCTCTCATCAATTGATGGATAAAGGAAAATGTGCCACATATGCAGCAAGGTACTTGGCGCCAAGATTAACCCCTCCCTCAAGCACATTAGGAGCAAGTGTGTTTACCAAAAAGCCTGGGGCCCACTTGTCATGGTAATCCACCATGGCAGGTATAAGAAAGTAGAAGTGTAAACAATCAAGCTACTGCAATTACACAAGTGCCAGATGTCATGAGCATATTGGATAGTATGCTTGGATAGTAGAAATCAAGACTGGAGAAAGAAATGAAGAAGTAAGGCGGCAGTTTCACATTGTATCAGGCCCCTCCGTCAAGGATCAAAACACAGAGATGATGCCATGTGTAAAAGAGGAAGAGCTAAACCCTAGAAGCCTTCCCCTATAAAAGAAGATGATCACCACCGAAGAAAAGGAGAGGAGAGAAGAGCAAGCTAAAACTCTGTCAAATTATTTAGTTACACTATTGTAATCAAGTAAAAGCATTGTCAAAGAGAGGTAGGAAAGCTACTGTGTCAATTTTCAATACAAAAGTGTTATTCCCCTTCTTGATTTTCCCTTCCAATCCCTGTGCTTCTCTTGTTTTCTTTATTCTCTCTGAAGATAAGTGTTGATTGTAAAGGGTCTCCATGTAGATCACTCGCTATTGCTGCTCTAGGGCTCAGAGACATGGGTAAGGGGTGCTTGCCAGAGAGCGCACACTTGCCTATGTCAATGAGTTTCTTAATGTTAAAATAAATGCTAAAAGGAAAATTTCTGTGGAGAGGCATAGGTTTATGTGTGAGGGGTGCTTGCCTGAGAGCGCACACTCATGCATCTATCTGTGTTTCAACATTAATAATAGTCGTTTCAAAAGTCATGTATAAAACTTATGTCAATGAGTCCCCTAAAATCTTAAAAATGTAGAAGCAAAGTTTGGTGGAGAGGCATAGGTTTATGTGTGAGGGGTGCTTGCCTGAGAGCGCACACTCATGCATCTATCTGTGTTTCAACATTAATAATAGTCGTTTCAAAAGTCATGTATAAAACTTATGTCAATGAGTCCCCTAAAATCTTAAAAATGTTGAAGCAAAGTTTGGTGGAGAGGCATAGGTTTATGTGTGAGGGGTGCTTGCCTGAGAGCGCACACTCATGCATCTATCTGTGTTTCAACATTAATAATAGTCGTTTCAAAAGTCATGTATAAAACTTGTGTCAATGAGTCTCCTAAAATCTTAAAAAATGTTGAAGCAAAGCTTGGTGGAGGAACATGGTTCCATGCATGAGGGGTGCTTGCCTGAGAGCGCACACTCATGCACATAACCATGTCCTGACAATTAATAATGGTCTCTTAAGTTTCATGAATAAGATTAATTAACAAAGGAGCTCAGGTCCAGCAAAAATGTAATAAATAGAAAATGGAGGGTCTATAAGTAAAGAAACAGTGGGTAGTAAAAAGGGAAATTTTAATATGCAGTAGCTAGGCTTTATTTTGTCAAAAACATGTCTTATTAGAATTAAAAGAAAAGGGAGAATGATTAAATATGTTTAAGGTGTAACTGCAACCAGGGGTGCTTGCCTGAGGGTATGTACAGAAAGGCATATCTGACATACATGAGGTACTCCCATGGTATGTCAAAAGAAAATTCTAAATCAGTGTAGGTAGTAACAGAACACACTAAAGCTAGCCAAAAAAAAACAAATATATCTACTCAATAATAAAAAGTAGGGGGACTAAACTAAAAAATATTATTACCTCATCTATTTTTAGTAAAAAAAAAACAACAAACATATACAATGTATCAAATAGGGAAAACAGTGAGTAAGGTTACACAATTCACATGTTCACAGGGGCATTTCTGTCCAAGTTCTTTGGTACATCTTATAGTATGAAAAGAGGGGCTCCTACCATGATCTAAAAAAAAAAAAAACAACAACAAAGTGAAATTCAGCACCAGTGGATGATATAAAAGAAGAAGGATACACATGATGTCTTTGTTAAAGAAATATGGCCTGTATAAGTTCATTAAAAAAATAGGTATATGTAAGGTAAGCTTTTCAAGAAACATAAGAACTCCTTATACTCATACTGTAAAAAAAAAAAAGGAAAAAAAGAGAGACTTAGCAGGTATAACCAGAATAATTAACAAGCTTGGGTGTCATTCTACATGATAACATCTTCAAATGAAAATTATGGTAGAGGCGACATGGGTCTGTGGTTTTAGTTTTAAAATCCTTCCCAATTCCAGTAAGTAAAGATGAACATCAAGCCTGAACCCAAACCATGAATGATCAACATGAAAATGGGGGGGTCTGTATTAAATAAACAATCCTGGAGTTCCGTGTTGTGATTGAAATGAGTAAGACAAAATCTGGAGTTAGGGTACCCCAATTGTCAAATTATATCACATTACACTTCTGTGCCAAAACCTGAACTGAAATCAACACTCAGTGAAACTTCAAAATTAAGCCAAGGCAGTCCCTAATGAGACACTAAGTCCTTCCAAGTGATGGACAACAGTGAGATGTATACATATCAGAATGGAAGTAAATATTGCTAAGTGAAGCCAAGTATTGGTTGCAAATATGGTGGGACTAAGACCGGACCCTAGGCTTGAGCCACGGTTAAGTTACAGTACATGTGCCTCCCTCCGTCGTGGTAAGTGACTTAAGAAAGCTCCCTCAATGCTCAAAAGGCATCCCTCAACTGAGAATCTTCACTTGTGGCTCTCAATTTGCTCCCTGAGTATGTCGTCGGACCATGTTTGAAGCATGAAGAAATGTGACCAATTGGATAGGCACGACCAAAATTGAAGATGGGATGGAGAAGAGGGTGAGAAGACGACCCTGCAGAATCAACCCATGGTCATAATGACAGTCGGAATCGCCGGGTCAACCCTCGTTGCCGACGAGTCAACAGAGACGAAGGAGGGAAGGAGGTTGAAACGAAGCAAATGCTAAACGAACTCGGAGCTCAGATAAGCTCCGCTGACAGGCAGGACCCACAGAGCCAGCCCGACTCGAACTCGAACCCGTTCGGCGTATAGGTGCGAGTGCAATCCAAGTGGCTCAGCCAGCTACTAACTCCAGCGACCCAGGAGGATCCTCTGTGACGCTGGCAGTGCAATGAATCCCTGACAAGCACAACACAAAACAGCAAAGCTACAACCAATCAGAAAATTCTGCTACGCAGGAAACTTCAAAAATACATTAAAAATAGCCAGAAAATCAGAAAAATTCTCATAAAATATTAAAATGTCAAGAAAAATACGAGGAATATTTTTATGTGTTATGTTATGCTAAAACACCAAAGTACAAAATATTTTAAGGGATAACCATAAGTAAAAAATATATACAATCATAATAATAATAATAATGATAAATTTATATTTATATGGTTAAATAAAAAAAAAAGGAAAAGGAAATAAAGCAAAAGAAAATCATTTTGAATATTTTCTGGACAGCAGGTACATTTGAACATTTTATGTTCTGGGCAACAGGTACATCTGAACAGATTATGTTCTGGACAGCAGGTACGTTTGAACATTTTATGTTCTGGACAGCAGGTACATCTGACATTCCTTGTTCTGAACAACAGGCGCAGTCAAGCATTAAAATTTGCAAACAAAATTGAAATCACCAAGAAGGTCCAAGATAAGTTTAAAAGTACAAGTTTTAAAAGTCTAAACTCAAAAGTCCAAAATCTTAAAGTGAAAATTAAAAGTCCAAACCTAAAAATGACATAAAGTCTAAAAGTGACACAAAGTCAAAATGACACAAAGTCAAAATAACACAAAGCCTAAAAATGACATAAAGTCTAAAAGTGACACAAAGTCAAAATGACACAAAGTCAAAATAACACAAAGTCTAAAAATGATACAAAATCTAAAAGTGACACAAAGTCAAAATGGCACAAAGCCTAAAAGTGACTTAAAAGACACAAAGTCTAAAGTGACATAAAGTCTTAAAAGTCAAAAAATTCGTCCCTTCAAGACTGCATCGCGTTTCGCCTTGAAGGAGACACCCCCCCTGATATTCAGATTGAGATAAAGGAAAAGTCAATTCTGAATTATCATTGAAGTTCCTGTCAAGAGAAGGCATAGCGCATCTGTACTCGCGACTTGAACGAAAACCCCAAAAATCCCTAAGTTCCTCAAAACGATCGAGAACTGACCTAGAATACCCTATTTTCTAGCGTTGGACTCAAATCTGACAGCCTGTTTCTACAAGTCCACAGCATGTTTGACCAGAAGCAGACTGAAACCTGATGCCCAGATGACCAGAAGAAAAGTCAATCAGTGGCCATCACCCAAGTTCCTGTCAAGAGAAGGCATAGCGCATCTGTACTCGAGACTTGAACGAAATCCCAAAATCTCTAAATCTCTAAACGATTGAGGATTGATCTAGGATACCAAATTTCCTAGTGTCAAACTCAAAAATCTATAACGATACTAAGCCTGATCCAGTAAAAAAAAGCAACCTAAATATCTTAAAATATGAAACTAAAGAATTAAATTACATCATTTATGCTTGTATGGCACTATTCAAATGACTGCCCTTCTGCTTTGCTCTCACCCTGAAATTCTCTACCAAAACACAATCCTCTTTATTAAAATGGACTTCATCCACTTATGATATCTAAACTTTGATTATCCCGATCTAGAGGTGCTCTTGGCCCAGTTCGTAACTGAGTCCGGAGGTAATTAACAGTAGGGGCTTGCGCCTACTGGAAAAAAAGGACCTACGACAAACAATCAACTCTCGAGGTACTTAGAACCGCATTAGTGTCCTTCGCTCGTTCGGAATGGACAGTAACGACGGGTCTCAAGATGCTCGAGGGGTATCTGATCCGCATTTTCTTCGCCCCATAGAGGACTATCTGATCTTCCGTGGTCGGACTGAAAAAGTGCGAGACAGATCTGGATCTGTTACAGCAGTGAATCCGCTATTACGTGAACCCGTCGTTTTCGTTTGAACCTCAGTGCCGAAACTCTTTGATCTCTTGTGGCCGAATAACCGTAAAACCTATGTCCCTAACTTCTATTGCTCCTGTTGGTTGATGGATTGACGAATGATATAAAATGCCAATGATGAAGAAGCTACGGCCCAAGATGAAACCTGATATGAAGCCCAGATCAAGCCCAAATGAAGGATCTCTCCCGACATCTCATCAAACCCAGTTAACTGCCACCTCAGCCCACCTGATGACATGGACCAATAGGAAAAGGACAAGTCAGCAGAAACTTAGAAAATTAATTAAAAATAGTAGGAAACCCCTAAAAATACAAACGACACATCCATAAAATTCTAAATATCAAAATGAACTTGTTTCACTGATACTTTGATATGAAAATATGTCAAAGTAGCGGTCTTTTGTATTTTTGAAGTATTTTCGCTTTAAAAATGGATTTTAGAAAATGAAATAAACCCTTTTATAAAATGCTAGATATTTTCAAAACTAAAATTTCAGATATACTACTTTCAAAAGCTAAATATACTCAAGTATAAAAATATTTTCAAAAGTCTAAAAGTATTCGATTATGGATATTTTCAAAAGGTCTAAATGGTTTCCAAAATGATATCTTCCAAAGTCAATTATCTTCCAAGATCAAGTATTTTGAAATAGAAAAGCATTTTCAAAAGTCAAAAGTATAAAAGGCTAAAGTGAATAAATCACCAACATCCCAAGAGAAACATCAAGAAATTAAAAGTCGAAACATGAAACCCAAAGTCAAAGCCAAAACCTCTTTGTTTGAGGAAAAGTCCCTCACTAAGGTTGAGATCGACCTTAGATGACTTAGAAAATGAATTCTTACGGGCCCCCTTCGTCCAAAGAATTCCATTTTGTTCTCACAAGAAGGTCGACTAAGATAATCCCGAGAACCGACTCTTATTAAGAAGACCGATGAAGATGGTCCCTAGGGTCGTTAAAGAACCAACTCTTATTAAGAAGACCGATGAAGATGGTCCCTAGGGTTGCAAAAGAACCAACTTTCGTCGAGTAGCCATTAAAGAGGACCCGAAGGTTGCAAAACTGCTTTTGTTCTCACAAGAAGATCGACTAAGATGATCCCGAGAACCGACTCTTATTAAGAAGACCGATGAAGATGGTCCCTAGGGTCGTTAAAGAACCAACTCTTATTAAGAAGACCGATGAAGATGGTCCCTAGGGTTGCAAAAGAACCAACTTTCGTCGAGTAGCCATTAAAGAGGACCCGAAGGTTGCAAAACTGCTTTTGTTCTCACAAGAAGACCGACTAAGATGGTCCCGAGAACCGACTCTTATTAAGAAGACCGATGAAGATGGTCCCTAGGGTCGTTAAAGAACCAACTCTTATTAAGAAGACCGATGAAGATGGTCCCTAGGGTTGTAAAAGAACCAACTTTTGTCGTGGCCGCCCAAGAGGCCCCGAAGGTTGCAAAACTCTTTTCACTCTCACAAGAAGGCCAGTCATAGCCCCGAGAGTTCACCATGAATAACATCCAGTGAAGCCTTCCCTTTAACCAATCAAAAACCTCTTCTAAACCAAGAATCCATTCCCTTCTTTTAGTCAAGTTAGAAATCTTTTGTTGATCCTTAATTGGGTCCCGTCCATTGAGTTTGGTACCATCAATTAAGTCCTCCGCGATAGCACTCCATAAGTCTCTTTTCTTAGCCCATTACATCATTACCCTTCATGTCCCTTAATCAGAGGTTCTCGTGAGTGATCACGAGGTAATTAACAGTAGGGGCTTGCGCCTACTGGAAAGAAAGGACCCGCTAAATCAAGAAACTTCTTTAAGTAGCGACTCTTTATAAGGTTCTCTTGTGTTGAGAGATACCCGCCATAGAGATCGAAACCTTAAGGGAGGTGAATCTAGGCTATGTTCCCATTGTTCTTCGGGAAATTCCTTCGAGGAGAATAATGACGAAAAAGCCGCGACAGTATGTTTTTGCGGGATATCGAATTTAGAATCTGAATTCTGAATTTGTTTGTGTATGCGGATTTGAAATCCTCTTTTGCCACTTGGGTAAGGGATGCGTCCTTTTTGCCACCCAAGTTAGGAGATGGTCTCCTTTTGCTACTTGGGTTAGGATACATCCTTTTTGCCACTCAAGTAAGGGGAACTTTGTATGCTTGACTTGATTTGATTAATCTAGACTCGATTATCGCCGTGGAATGTATGGTTTGTTATGTGAATTAATCCAATCATGTTTAATTTACTTTATCAACTAATGCAGAGAAGTTGCGTCGTTAAATAACCAGGAACTGAGATTTGTAGCTGACATCCGTTTTGTTCATTTTCTGCTTGCGACGTAGGTTGATGGGCCGTCGGATGAATGCAGAAGATACCGCCCCACGTCGCGCCTCGTGTGTTGGCGCGAGGTGTGACAGTTTGGTATCAGAGCATTCCTTCCTCGGACTGTGTTTGGGTTCATTATCGTTTCATTTGGAAATTTGATTACAGTATGCCGATTTGATGATTCATTTGATTTGTCACCTTCTATTTGAAATTTCGTGGAAGAAATTTTCTTTTTAAGGGGGTGGAATGTGACATCCCTGAATTTTAGGACCTGTTTGCAATACATCGAATTCTAAGATCCTATTTGAAAATTGTTCATGTTTATCCACTTGAAAATATCTATTTGATCTTATCCACATTTTTAGTAGCTAAGTAATCAGTAATTATATAAATAGCCATTAAGTAATCTAGAATATTTACCATTTTAGCCAGACCTCCATTATAAATAGATCTCAGCCTCATTTCATTTCATTTCGTATATCATTTCTGTTCCTCTCTGTCCTTAGCGAATTTTGAATACCGCATTGGCTTTGGATTGTCGACCATTTGGAATTCGAGTTCTACGTCGCAGTTATAGTCATCCTGATTTGTTTGAGTTCTTGATCGTTCAGTCAGGTAACCGGACTTCTCTATAATTAGTTCTGTATTGCTTGATTTGATTACCGCTTGATTTTGCTTGCATGTGTATGCTCGTATGTGGTATGTTTTATAGGATGTCGTGTTTACAATCCTGGATCTCCGAATTTGTTCATGCATGCATCCTGATCCCCCTGCTAGGGGAGGGGTTTAGTTCTGATTCGCCGATACGGGGGAGGAATTTTATGTCATGATTTGGTTATGATCCCCCATGCAGGGGAGGAACTTTATGATTGATTATGATCCTTGTGACTAGGGAGGAACTTTTTGTCTTGATTATGATATGATTTGACCAAGCTTCTAAATTTCTCCGAAATAACGGCGAAATAACAGAAATAGCGGTATTCTGTGTCAAACCGCATGAACATTACAGTCTTAATTGAGAAAATGACGTAACGCGTTATTTCAGTTATTTCGACGATATAACGCGTTATTTCAGTTATTTCGGCGAAATAACAAGCTTTTATTGCTACACTTGTTAAATTGTGTATTCAATATTGAACTATTGTTAAATTGGTACAAGATGCTACTGCTACTCGATATTGGTACACTGCAGTATATTGAATTTGGTATGGTCGTATGCTATTTGTATGGAGTATTGGAGATGTATAAACATATAAATTGATAGTTATAGAATTGATGTGTATCAAACTTTGAAAAAAACACTACACCGTTATATCGCCCTTATAACATCGAAATAACACCGAAATAACATGGAAACCTGGACCGTCATACCGAAAAAACCGAAATTTAAAAGCTTGGATTTGACTGATCTAGACCCGATTATCTTCGTTAAATGTATGATTTGTTATGAGGATTAATCCAATCATGTTTAATTTTATTTTATCAACTAATATAGGGAAACTACGTCGTTAAATAAGCGGTTACTGAGTTTTGTAGTTGACATCCATTTGGTTCCTTTTCTGCTTGCGACGTAGGTTGTCAGACCGTCGGATGGATGCAGAAGATACCGCCCCACCGTCGTGTCCCGTGTGTCCGCACGGGGTGTGACATAGCATATCTTGGTTGTGCATTCTAAATTGTAGAGAATCATTGATTGTTTCATCTCTCTGGGTTAGTGTCCTGAAATTAACATAAACTAGCTAATACATCGCGCTTCGCGCGATGTAAGATTAACTGCAGTGATTATACTGACTGCTTTAGGATGGCGATTTCTGTTATGTATTGTTATCTATAAAAAGTGGAACTGAATCTGATTGTGTTATTAGTGCAAACTGCACCTTTTTATCTTTGCCAAAATTATGGTGCTGGTGTTTTATGCCTTACATCCAATGCGATTACTATCATCTATGCCTAATTATGACAAATCAAGCTAGGAACTCCAATTCACGAAGGAGAAAATGAGTACATCCAAGTGCCAAACAGCTTGCTTGTACAGTCAGATTTATTAGGTGGTATGAGAGAGATAGGCCTGTGTATGCAGGGTATGAATTTGAGCAGAAAACATGAAAAGAAAAGGCCTAATTGTGTATAGAAGAGAGAGCATAAAATTACTTTTTCATAACATGATAGCTAAACATACAGATAGTGTCACAAATAGAAATAGTACATCACTATTTGTCTTTGTCTAAGCAAGGCATTACAAAGCTTCAACTGCGGATAGTATTGGGAAATGACATATTCATGTCATTGTTATCCGATGGAGTTGAAGACGTGTAACGGCACACAAAAGGGTAACGTACATAATACCAGTAAAGTTAAAGGGCCTGTTTTTTTTTTTCATCTTACACAGGAGGATGGATACTATACAGAAGACAAAATGAGCACCGATTTTCTGGGCAGAACAAAAGCATAGATTGGTGATGTACATATGCTTTTCATTGGCGAGGCTTCTTTCCAAAATAGCTTCTACTTGGTAGGGAACTCGGACCTTTAACGAAGACGGCTGAAATTAATTAATAAGGAAACGCCCTTTGTTAGTCATACATGAAAAGAAAGTAATCCCTAATTACAGCGCGAGTTAAGAGCCCATGTTTGTTTCTAAAGTTACTCTGATGTAACTTTTTGTTACAGATGCGAAACATAAAATGATCTATATGCAAATGAGTATCTATACATAAATATCGTTCTTTTTTCTTGCTCTCACATAGCAAGGTATAAAATAGAGAAATTTTTTAGTACCTGGGTAGGTCGACTTGTTGAGGACTGTCGATGGTCTGGCCAAGAGATTTTTCCTTTTCTTGTTTATCTGCGAGAGCAGCTGGCGGGATGTCTTGCTGAACGGTAGTATCCTTGCCAGGTGCATTCCTAATACCAAACGATAGCTTTAGTAAATGATTAGCAATAATCTTAGTCAGGTAATATAAAATGATATAGCAATATGGGAGTGGATAAGAAAGATCGGACTCTGCATCTTTTGGGAAATGTGGATCTGCAAAGAGTTTTTTTCTGGCAGTGCTGTGCTCTATGCTGCCTGCCTGTGTTTCAGCTGGTCGTTTGCTGTGTAAAAATTAATGTACTTTCAGCGATCTTGTTAGGAAAAATGCACTAAACAGGGCAAGAAAAAGATAACTATCAGAATAAAAGACAAACATAACCCTTTTTTATCTGCAGATGGCGTAGTTTCAATGTTCAGGAGTATTTTTGTTGGCGTGACTGGTTGCGGTGTAGAGATGGATGGCTGGAGCGGTACCGATTCCGAACAATACATACCATGAGACGTTTCTGTACCGGTCCATAACCAAGGAGCACAACAGGTTCTGTAACGCTCGGCGGCAAAATAGAGAAGCCTACAAGACCACATTTTTAAAATCCTAAATCCTAAGTTCAGCCAATACCTTAGCACAATCCTATAGTAACTATCCAGCAATAATTATAACAGGCCAAGCAACCTAAAAAAAGATAGGCGACTATTCATAATAATCAGCCTGCTACAATTATAGCAAACCAAGCTACCTAAAAAACGATGGGCAGCCACAATAACAGAACAAAGCAAAGACACACAAAATTGGGACAAAGAACATACCAGAGGAGACAAAAGCAGATCACGTGCCAGAAGAGCCAACACAAATTGGAACTGGAAGAAAATCTGCAGCACAAGGAAGTTCAGACATGCCCCACCAACAGCAAAAACATATCATAGAATAGCAAAGATAAAGAGTCAGAAAGAACAAAAAGACAGAGACAGACCTGAAATAAGAAAGGCCTAAACCACTTAAAAAGAAAAGGTACAGAGATGCAAACCTGAAAAGAAACAGCACCACAGATCGAAAGCGAACCCCTGCAATGACAAAGAAAGAAGAGAACAGAATGGTCAAATAACATGCAGGAATAAGCCTTAGTAAGCTAACCAAGTGAACCAAACTATGAACGGCAGTCTCTAAAATGGCAACGGCATAGCAACCGGATAACCTGACTAAAAGACTGAAGAGTATGCACCAATTATGCAAAGAAAAAGATCAAACAGCATATAGCACGCAAAAAGCCGTGCTCCATTCACTGTACTCAAGCAATACCAGCACCATTTATCTCTGAGCACAATATTTTTATATGCATTCTATGCTGCAGCATACCATACTGACAAAAAATGAGTTGTTCAAGCCCCATAAAAATACAATAACAGCTCAGCCACCTAAACTGATAGGCAAATTTTCTGGCACCACCATAAAATCGACGGCAAAATTCTGACAAGAGCCATGAAAAAAATTTCTCGCTTAGGCCCCGTAATCGAGGCATGGCCAAGAAATACCTCAGCCCAATAACGAAAAAAAGTAAATATTTGGGAGAACTCTCCTCAGCCTAGCTAGTCCAGGCAACAGTGACCATAAGCATCCATCCCGAAAAAAGAAAGAGAGACAGCGAAAAGGAAGATACAAACCTCGGCAGGCAAGAACAACGCAGGACAGGAGAGAACACGCTGGCTGGAAAAAAGAAACGGCATAAGTCAGGAATGAGGAACAACACAGCGCAGGAGGTAAAGAAAAGAACCGGAAAAAATCAGAAAGCACAGACATAGATACAGCCCTACCCTCAAAAGAACAAAGCGCAGCACAACACAGCACAGAGAAAGAACGGGAAAAAAAGGAACGGAAAAATGAGCACAGAAAAAAGAAACAATCGCTCACCAAAGAAAGGATGAAGAAAAGAAAGAGCGGAACAGCAGCGAGCAGGACAGGAAGCAAAGAAAAGGGAAAGCAAAAGCAGCACAGTAGATGGGAAGGAAATAGCCATACCCAGGCTCTCCCACAGTACACAGAGAGGCTAATCACCATCGCCGTACACCTCGGGAGGAGGAGAAAGAACAGGAAGAGGAATGGCTCCGTCCGCAAAAGCAAGAGCGCAGATGAAATGCGGCACGAAACAATCGCAGGAGGAAGTCAGAAAGAAGAGAGGAAGCAGAAACACGGAAGAAACAAAGAAAACGGGAGCATAAAACCAAACAACACAGGCACAGTAGAGCGAAAGCAAAAGCGGACGGCCCAGATTAAATCCATCGCTGGTCAACAGACAGGAGAGCCGTTGCGATTTGAGCTTTGCTACAGCTATTTTCCCAGCTTGAAAATTGAAATACTTATAATAAAGAGAGCATGTGTGCTCCGGTCTGTGTATTAAAGAGAACATATAGACTTTGGGTTAGTTCTATCAATTCTCATCTCTGGGTCTGTCGAAAATTTTAATATAGAAATAACAAAAAATAAATGCACAAATGCAGGAATACAGATTGAAAATTTACGAAACTAAGAACCGCGGTACGACACCGTCTCTTCTCTTGGTACCCGTGCACAGTGATAGTTGATATTTCTGATTTTTTTTTTCCTTCGTAAAATTAATGGACAACTCCATTTTTTCTTTAATATTTTTCAATAGTGGTGATATTTGGTCTTGTATTGTTTGAGTGCCACTTAAACCACTAAACGTCATTTTTCAATGAAAATTTATGACTAAAAAAACAAAAGATATACAATAGAGTAAAACGATTTTTTTTTTATAGATTACCATAACATTTTTTATTTTTTTTCCAAATTGCAAGGACATTACTTGATCGGTGAAATTTTAGATTTAAGCCATTTTGTAAATTTGTTTTTGGTTTTTCAGAAGGTGGGAAAATCAAAATTATTATAGGATTTTTTACATAGAAATACTAAAATTTGGAAATTGTTTGTAAACTTGCGACCTCTTCTAAGTTATACAATATTGACGTCTTCTGGACAAGTGTTGCCTCCAGTCTATGAAATACTGTAGATGTCATTGCTCTAGTTTATGTGGGATTTTCTATATGGGTGTAAATACGTTTGCGGTGTAGTGTTACACTGGCATTCGGCATACCCCAACAAAAACAGAAAAATAAAAGCCTATTATATTCATATAATCCACGAGACAAAATAGCTCATCTGAAGCTTTGCCGTATAATTTATAAAAAAGAAGAAACATAAATGCATATTTTTTTTATTCGAGTAGCTTGAGATATGTGTTCGATGATAAAAATCACAGACTACAATATTAATTTTTTAATGAGTGAAATAATCAGAATTTATTTTTACAATATAGTGGATGTATCATGTAACCATTAGTTTCGAACAAATTGGAAGGTGGACTAGCAATGGTCTTGATAAATACGCCTAACGCCTTGCTGCTTGCTTGCTCCTGGTAGTTTGTTTTGCGATGAATTATTATTATTATTATTACTACTACTTTTATAACTACATCTCGTGCATCATCACAAATCAAATAAAAGTTCTATATATTAAACTTTTTATTAAATTTGATTAAAACAACGTGTCAATAAGCATGTTAAATAAAAAATTTGATATGCAAGCGTAGTCTAATTATTGGATTACTATCAAGACGACCGAGTTTAAAAGTAATATAATTCTTTTTTTGGGAAAATCAGTCATATACCCCTCAAATCTTATGTAATTGGAAATGTCCCCCTCTAATCTTTGTTTTTGGAAATTTACCCCTCCAATCATAATTTGTATAGATATATACCATTTTGAATACTTCTTATGATATTTTAATTATGAAAAATAAAGATTAAACATTTAGGACAAAAATGCCCTCAGTCTTCTCCCCTCTGTACCCTTCTTCTTCGTGAGATCCATATTAGAACAAATTCGAAACCTTTAGTTGAGTTCAAATGCTACATTTAAAAGAATTGAAGAAGCATTTTCTGACAGGATGAGAAATTCTCCTGGGTCATTTTAGAGGCTATACGTGGAATTGCTTAGGCTCGGTCCTCCTTTTCTTTTTGAAGTCTTTAATTGATGTCATCCATCTCTGGCTTAATTTTCCAGTTTCTTAATTAATTATCGAATAATGTAGCAGCCCGGAATTGAAAGCAACTTGGTATTCCTACTTTCAATAATCAATTCAATTGTATCCACATCTCCAGACTTTCATTTATTGGAACGCATCTATAAGGGCTGCCCCGTATTCACATATGATCCTTTTACTAACTCTACTAATTTTCTTCTCGTTGGGTGCGTTTGGATAGGTGTGGGAAGAAGGGAAGAAGTATTGGGAAGTGTGTAACTTTGTGAAGAGTTTGGATTGTTTATAATTTTTTTTCTTCCCATCTTCCTTCTTCCTCTTCTTCTTCTCTCATCCAAACGCACCCGTTTGGAATTATTTGAAACCTTCTTCAATTGCTTTAAATGCATAAAGAAGGGAATTATTTGAATAAAGAACTGGGACAAACTCACACAAGTAATTCCGAAAAGATAAGCTCTAGCGAGTAAAGGAGGTGACACAAGTAGTAGTTGATAAGAGACCTCTCGTTTTTTTCTCAATACGGGGAAAAATGAAATGACAACAGGCAAGTAAAAGTATGAATTTCATACATTCTATTTTCTGAACAAAGAAAACAAAAATACAACGTCAATGAAAATCAGAATCAGAATCGAAAAATCAATGGGAAAATGAATCGTTAGAGGGGATGAGGGCAGTCTTGTCCTAAATATTTGAATTTTATTTTTCAGAATTAAAATATCATAAGAAATATTCAAAAGGGTATATATCTATACAAATTATGATTAGAGGGATAAATTTCCAAAATCAAAGATTAGAGGGGGATATTTCCAATTACCCAAGATTTGAGGGGTATACGACTGATTTTCCCTTTTTTTTTTAAGGTCCAGCAGAAACATTTTTTTTTTATGAGCGTTAATGAGTTATACAGTGCATGGTCGCCATTATATAAAGGAAAATCAGTCATATACCCTACAATCTTATGTAATTGGAAATATCACCCTCTAATTTTTGAAATTGGAAATATACCCTTCTAATCATAGGTGTTATAGAAATTTACCCTTTGATTATTTTTAATAATATTTTCAATCTAAAAAGACAATTTCTAAAACCATGGACGAAAGTGCCCTTATTGACGATTGATCTTCCCATAATTTCCACTTGCTTCTTTCCTCTAGGCTCCGTTTGGATGTGTTGAGAATAAGGTAGGAAGAAGGAAGAAGGAAAGAAATTTATTAGGAAGTGTGTAACTTTTGTGAAGAGTTTGGATGATTAGGAATAAATTTATTGAAAAAAATTCCTTATTCCTTATTCCTTCTTCCCACTTCCCACCATCCAAACACAGCCCTAAATAAGTATAATATTCTCCTTCTGACCTTTCGCGGCTGAAACTTCTTCAAATATACCTGCAACCGCTCGAGCAATCCTCCTCTGTTATTCTCAATGGCTAATGCAAATATTTCTTAGACATATGCAATATGTCCAAGTTGTCATAACAAGGTACAATTGTCAGTGTTGCTTTATTATGCACGTGGTGCCGCTGGTATTTTATATTGCCATATATACGTGCCTAAAAAATATGTAAACAATCTTGAAATATGTAAGCAAATTGTGTGAAGTACTTTAGGATAGTTAATTACCCAAAACATTACAGAATAATTAATCATTAATCAAATGTAAAATTTGTGGAGTATCTTGATTGACTCTAGTGAGCATCAGTCAGTTATGCGAGCATGGACCAAGAAATTCAATTCAATAATTGAAATGGAAGCTATAATGTGCAAATGTACAACATTTTAATTTGAAACATCGTATAAGTAGTACAATCATTTGAGTAGTTCTCTGATATTGCTGGTAACTTCAGGAGAATTTGTACGAACTGGTAGTAGATTTTCAAGGTATCAAAATCAAACAAATAAAATATACAACGAATTCCAATCGACTTGAGTTAATCCCAAATCCCAAAACAGATAAAAGAATTAAATACAATATCACAAATTTATAAATACATTAAGAGATGAAAATTAAACCAAATTGTTAGGATTCTTGGGGCGTGGCTCTACCAATTATTTTAAGAACTATGGAGGCTTGCTGAAGGAGAAATAATGATCGATCTGAGGAGGTTCTAAGCGAATGGGTCAAAAAGGGAATATCTTATGTTTTTCTGATTTTGGCCGGAAATAGCGAGCAGGTTGTTTTCTGATTTTGGTAGGAAATCGTGGACAGATTATTGTCAAATAGGATGGGGGCATTTTCGTCCATGGTTTTAAAAACTTATTTTTCAGATTGATAATATTATTAAAAATAATCAAAAGAATAAATTTCTATATTACTTGTGATTAGAAGGGGATATTTCCAATTTAAAAAATTAGAGCGGGATATTTCCAATTACATAAGATTGCAAGGGTATATGCCTGATTTTCCCTTATATAAAACTTTCTTTAGGAAGAAAAGAGACGCTAAAATTAATTAAATCATAATTAAATAATATATACAAGTAATAATAAACATTAAAAATTAAAAAAAAAATTGAAAATAAACACACCATGTATAATGCCTTCGTGGCTGACATTGGTCACGATATAAGTCCAAGGGCGGAGCCCGTAGGGGTGAGGGGGCTTGGCGCCCTTAAAATTTTAAAACTCTATGAAAAAGTTTTGTATTATATACTAAATTTTGTTAATATATAACATATTGCACCCTAATAAAAAGAATTCAAAACTTCAAATACAATCTAATTAAGTTTATTATTTATTCAAACTAGTTTAATTATAATTTTCCTTTAAGAGCAAATTTAGAAGACAAAAAATTACAAATAAAACATTACTCAAATATGAAAATTTTTGCTTATTATTTTTGGAAGAAAAAATTACTTCTTTATTTATTTGATATAATTCATGTTAAGAAAATTACTACTGTAAAAATAATGTAATATTATTTTTTTGTCAATATTTCTAGATTTTTAAATTATCAAACTTTAGTATGTCTAAATAAAAAATTATGATACCCCTAAGTCGAAATCTTAGCTCCGATCATGGTGAAATGAATTAGGATAAATATGTAATTATTAAAGAGAAAGGGAAAAAACAATTTTTTTTGCCACTAAATCTTTGTAAAAAGGTTCAAATTGAATTCTTTTATAAATATCATGTTGGTCCATCTATATTTATTTTTACTAAATAGTCCTTAGACTTAAGAAAAATTGTAGTTTTTCAAACATCTTAATTCGAAATCTATAGTGGAGAAAGGAGTAGGTAGTATTCACATAAAACTTAATTCTGCCCAAATGCGCCAATGAACAGAATGTTAGATATATGTCCTAGAAGCCAATCATATTTGGCTACTTCTATAGTTTATGTCATTGATGATTTTAGATTATTTGTTATTTGGTTTATTCTTTGACGGTTCATTCAGGTTGAGGATCTGAATTATAGATCACTATTTTTCATTTAGTAGTAAATGACAACAATAAATCTAAAAGTCCGTAATCTTGATAATTAACAAAGGACATTAATTATCAATAAGATTAGTATGCAAGTTAAGTGATGACTAAGTTCTATAAATCATGGGTTAAGAGTAACCAACTTAATTGCATATGTTTATGTTAATTGAACATAGTACAGGACATGACCCCACGAAATAAATAAATGGATTGTGTTACGTGTCATTATTTATTTCGTTATGATTTTGGTTCTAAGTTTGAGATAATTATCTTTTCCACATGAGAATAGGTTCTATAAATCTTGTCTACTGTTGATTCCTGATAAGGGCCGCTATACGGGCTTGATTTAAGTACTCTTGAATTATGCGGGAAAAAGCTAATTATCAAGAAAACCGTATGTCCCTCATTAATTCACTTAGTGAGTGACGATATCTGTTTGGGCCCCTTGATGGAGATAGATTGTTTGCTAGCAACTGATACAATTATCTCTAGATCAAGAAACGTATAATCTGCAAGAATGACACATTCCTATCTTGGATTATACGATGATATCGTGTGACATAAGAATCAAAATAGAGAAACATATTTATTCTCTTATGCAGGATTGAAATACTGTAGCAGTACATTATTTATGCGAATTGGGAATCATAACGTGTTGTTAGATACCGCTTATGATTATTGGAATTAAATAACGATTTAATTCCATGTCCAACATAACATAAATCCTCAAAGGGTCACACAAAATAGAGTTTTGACCAAGACAGTGCTTTATTTATTTATTCATTCGCAACAGTAAAAATTACGAGAAATATGATGAATTGATTAATTAATTATGTACCGTTATAGAACGTACTAATTAATTAAGTCAAACGGGTCATATAGAAATAAATAATAGCATAAACTAATCCTAGAATAATTATTAATTAGTTAATAATCATTTTGGTTCAACTTAATTTAATATAAATAGTTATATTGAATTATTGGACTAATTTGTATATAGCAAATTTATAGCCCAAACATAGAACAAATAATAATGGATTTAATTATATGAATTAAAGTCCAAATAGGTGGATTAATTCTAGCAACTTATACTTAGGATTGGTAGGCTATAAAAGGACCCCTTAGGATTGATTTTCTCTCTCCTTCTTCCCTAGCCGCCACTACACCTCTCTCCCTCTCTCTTTGGCCGCCGGCCACCACCACTCCTCCACCTATTTTAGCTCATGTGTTGAGCCATACACCCTCCACAAATATCAATTGGTTGATCTTGAAGAGGGTATCTCCTTTGGATTAGCTATTTTCTCATAGGTTTGCTAGCACAAATCGATTCGAAAAAATTGGTTAATCTTTAGGTGGACTCGAGGAGTGGATTGAAGGACGTTGGAGTTGTGACACCCCGTCGAATACTGTAACTGGACAATACACGATGGAGTGCCCGCCGCGGATGCCTGCTGCACCCGCAAGGCTTACTAATACTTAATTTACCAATTAATATTGATTCTACTCAAATAATATACCGATAAATTAGAAATTCATAATTTATTTACTTAAATATAAAGTAAATCCTATAAAGGTCTGGTATATTTGGATTACTAACCACGATATCCAATGGTCTGCTACTCGTCTTGCAGTCCAGCACTTGATCTGAAACCTGGAACCCACAACCAATCGTGGAAACAATGCAAAAAGCACGGAATGAGATAAATAAAATTTATCTCAGTATGGTATTCAGTTCCAGCCACTTGAGTTTTGATTATCATATGTTGGAACTAAATACAAGACTGAGTCAAATCAATTCCAAATCAAATTTCATTTCTTTTTATTTCAAATAACATTAAAACTAGACTTTCGATCAAGCAATGCAATTAGACAAATAAATTCAATACTCTTAAAAATCAATTTTCCTTTCTTTGAATTCAAAATATGACAATTATCATTTCAATTACTTGAACAAATAATTAATAACATATAATAACTAACGTGCAAATTAAAAGCAACCCTTACAATTTGTTTCCAATAGAAATAGCAAGGTCAAATCAATTCAATCAATGCAATATGAAATGTGAGCTCGACATCAATTCCATAACAATTCAAATATCAATGTATAGCAAAAGCCGACTCATTTGGTTGGGCAATTACCTAATATGCAAGTCTGGTTTATCACAAGTCAATCATTTCAGTCATTTCCTTCAGATACCGCGAACCACCCTATAGATGGATGCCAACAGCCAATTCAATTCATACATAATTCAATCAATTAAATCATCAAAATGTACAAGCAAGCTGGGAACACTCACACTACGGTCCATTCCAGACTAGACCTACTGAGTCCCGGTACATAAGCGCTTATTACACGGTGCTTGGTAGGATGGGTCATGACTCCACCTCCAAACATTACGAGTGTCTATCTCAACCACACAAGTTGTACTTACCTCAATCAAATCACATTTCAATCGGATACCATTCAATATGTCAATTTCCAACATTTCAATCGGATACCATTCAATATGCCACTGAACAATCATGCATCAATATACAATTTCACAAAATGATCTCATGAACAAAATTCCAATTATGAATTCAGAATACATAATGATAATAGCAATAATAATAGTAACAACAACAATCATAACATATATCACATATAATTAAAACTCAAGTGAAATCCGTACCTGATAACACAATAACATCAGCTAGCCAACAATAATCATACAGACCCTCAGTTGTACCAGCCATATCCGGCTCGAAAACCTGCCCCAACTCTACATTAACAATACTAGGCTAAGTCCTTATTTAAGCAAGCAAACAACAACAATTCATATTCAACAAATTCATTGATAAAGTTAGGGGTTTGATTAGTCCTTTGATTACCTCATACAATTATAGTACACCTTATTAGCTGTACCAGTAGATGATTTGAAATACTAAACAGTGGTTAACTGTGACACCCCGGAACCACGGGGATGCCGCAGCCGCCGCGAGCGCACACTACGACCCGTGCACCCGCAAGGCTCAACCAATCCTACTATGCAAACAACACTTATTACTTCCAATTAAAGTACAATATCAAAGTCTAATCTTACATATGTCACTTGAATTATTAACTAAAGCTACAATACATAAGCAACAGTCTGGTCATAAGGTATTGGACACCAACCAAAACACACGATGGCCTACTAGTCGCCAAGCTTCCGCTGCGTCACTCTGATCCAAAACCTGGAACCCACAACCAAAGTGGAAACAATGCAACAAGCAGAGAATGAGATAATTATACAATTATCTCAGTGCGGTATTCAGTTCCAGCCACACGAACCTTGAGTACATGTTTCGGAACTAACTACCGACCGAGTTTAAAAACAACAATTAAGAAATACATATTATAAGATACGATAATAACAAAATAACATTTGCATTAACAAATACATTCATATAAGTCCATATATAAATACATTTCATGCAATGCAATAAGCTCGGCAATTCATTTGATTATCAAAACAATCACAACCATCAAGTAACAATGCAAATGCCGGCTCGGTTTGGTATTATTCAAATGCAAGTCTGGTCTATAGATGTCACGAGTCATTTGGTTCCTCCCCAGAAGCAGGGATCAGAACCTACTCCTCCCCAGGCACAGGGATCAGAGTAAAATTCAGAGTCAACTGGTTCCTCCCCAGACACAGGGATCAGAACCTACTCCTCCCCAGACACAGGGATCAGAGTACAATTCAGATTCAATTCAGACAAATCGGACTTTCAACAAGTACCTCAAGACGTAACACTGTAGACCTCGGATTAAGCTTAACCACACCGATTGAAACGCCGGGTAGCGAGCCCGCGTACAAACGAAACCAGTGCCATTCAACCGTACAAGAGTACTTAACCATCCATACCATTTCCATTCACATCAATCGGATAACCATTCAATATGCATACATATTATTTATATCATAATAACAATATGGTAACATGCAAATATGCTTGCAATTCAATCAATTCAAATATGCCATGCAAGTAATAAGTTCCAACAATAACTCAAGTTAGGTGTGGAATCCGCACCTGATAGCAAAAGTACTTCATAAGCAACAAGCAAGAAACAATCAACATCAAGCATAGACAAGCAATTGTAGTACTTCATTTGTATCGGTTACTTCTTGCTCCGATACGTTTATCCAAGTCTAACAAACAAAGTTTATATCTAAGTACTTACTTTAATAAATCAAACTAGCAACAAGAAGATACAAGCAACAAATACTTAAATACAATCCCAAATTAGACACAATATGTGGTCGGTTAAGGTTTACCACAACTTAACACAAACAAACAAGACGCGAGTAATTTTAAGGCTTAAACCATACATTTCTAATATTCAAACCACCAAATAGTACCTAATAAATTCTAGAGCTCTTCACGAGCTTTCCAACGGTCTTTGAACCACCTAAAACGGACTCCGGATGACCAAGTTATGGTCAAAACAAAATATGTTCTCAGAGGGAACAATCCGGACCGAATTGCAACTAATCCGGACCGAATTTCAGAAGCTGTAATTTTCAGAGGAACCAATCCGGACCGAATTATTGTCGATTCGGACCGAATTCCAGGGTCAGAACATGGAATATGGACAGAACTTTTATATAAACTCACTAAACTTGTACCGGTAACTAAATGGCTTAAACCAAGTACATTCAAACACAAAATTAACCACTTAAACTATTGAAATTTTCAGAGATTACTATCTAACTTAACAAATTAGTTAAAATACCAAAATTACTAGAAATAATTTTTAATCCACAATTAAAATGTTTTAATCCAACTCTCAAACAAAGAATGAAATGCAACTTGTGAGAAAATCATTACATGCAACCTTAAAGCTTAACCAAATTCTCATGCATCTACAAAACTTAACCAAAACAGAAAATACTCGATCAAAACTTGCATGCATACCAAAACTTTAGTATAAAACCTAAATTTTACAAATGTACCATGCATGCAACTATACCTCCTTTTTAAATCCAGTTTAATGCACAAATCAATCAAGCAATTTCAGAAATTCGTTTTAAACTCGAAGCTTAGTTCATGCATGACTAAAACCTCACACAAATCAAATAGAACACTAGATTTAGCTAACAAAATCTTGCATGCAACTAATACTACTAGAAAATATCATTTTCAACTCTTTATTAAAGATAAATTCCAGAAATTGCTTAAGAATCAAAATGATTTGAAAAAAAACGAGTTCTTACCAAAATGGTACTCAAATCCGAAATTTCTTGGCTTGCATGTACTCTCCTCACCTTCCTCTTTCTAAATATGATTTTTGCTGAATTTTTGGACTATTTTAGCTATTTTCTATGGAGGGCTTTAGGGAGCTTTGAGCTTGGAAAGGAAAGAGCAGAAATTTTCTGTAGAGGAAGAAGAAGTGGGTGGGAGAGAAGTATAATGGCTGGTGGGGATAAAAGAGAAAGGATAAAAAGGATATTATATGGTGGACTTTACAAAATGGTCCTTCAATTACTCAAAAATTGCTGGTTCACTTAGAATTCAGATTTAAGCACAATTTCAATAAGTTTGAGACCCAAATAAACCATATAAATTTTTGTACTCAACATGAAAACAATGCTTAAAATAAATTTACATAGCAACTAAAATAATTAAGCATGCAAAAATTAAAATTCTAAAAACTGGGTATCACATCAACAACTCTCGAAATCAATACACAACGGTGAAACAATAGTGCTGGACAATTTTCTGGCACCACCCGTGAAGAGTATTTTCGACAGTTTACAAAATCCTTTTTATTTCAAGAATGGCTGAACGGAATCAAATGAAAATTTAACTGTGAATGAAATATAATAGGACTCATCTACTGTAAAAATTTCATGATGTTTGGACATACAGATTAATTATAGTGAATTTTCGAAATCAGACAGAATCAAGTTTCAGAAAATCTGTTTCAGCAAATCGTGCCAGTAAATATGTCTGAAAGTTCCTGCCTTGAAACCCTACAAATAAATCTCTAAAAATTTTGTAAAATTTACAAAAGCTGCCTCTAGATGTCTAGTTTCATACCTAAAAGTTTCAAGTCCTAAATGCAAACAGAGAATAAATGAAAAATGAAAAACCACACTGGGGTCTGTCTGTTCCAGAAACTGATTTTCAAAAGTGGCCCTGGTTTCAAAAATCTTGTAAAAATACCAACCAATCTCAGAAAAATTCACTTTAGATATCAAAATTTTCATCTTGAAGTCTAGTTTCAAACAAAACTATTCTCTCATCCAAATTCGAAACAGAGTAATAACAGTTACTTAAAGACTGATGCAAGGTCACAGCGGTAACAGAAAAACTGCAAATGACTTTATTCAATTTGGCCCTTTGAAATTAATTTGAGTAACAAAAGGGTAGAAATCTAATACAACTCAACAAATTTACTTACTCAGTATGTGTAACGAGTTAGAAGTTTGCAAGAAAAATCGGAAGAGACCTTCCCGGATTTGATTTCTGAAAAACTTCCATCGAAAAATACGACGAGAAGAGGCCTCCAATCGATGATCCAAAGGTAGATAATAAGAGAGGGTGGTGAGACGAACGCGAAGGTACTTTGATCCGATGAAATGGAGAAGGAATGAAGAAGATTACATTTGAGGAGGTGGTTTAGTTTTGGAAGAGGTGGTGATTTTTGTTTTGCTCACTGTTGGAGCCGAAGCAAGAGAAAATGAGAGAGAAAAGTAAAGGTCGGCTCTGCTTCAACTTTCCGATTTTTTTTATTTATTTATTTTTTTTACCAATTTTCGAAATTACTGTTTCACCCATAAATCATAATCAATATCTCACCCAATAAATCAAAAATCATACTTCCTTTCATAAAAACAATTATATAGCATAAGAATTATAATTAGAGTTTTTTTTATTTATATTTTTTTTTATAATGCAAACTAGAAATTTAGAAATCTTCATATTCCTATTTAAGAATACCAGTAAGTATAGAAATTTAAATTTCCAGCACAAAAATTATTCAAAATAAAACCAACCAAGTGCATCCAATTTTATAAAAAAAAAATAATTTCAAAAACAGTAAAAATTTCGGATGTCACAGGAGTAGCACGCCACCGGTTTCAAAGTCTAGGATTTCCTTCTTGATACAATTCAAGAAGAGGTGAAACTTTTCTCTTAATCTCTTGTGTGTTGAATGGACTTTTGCACTAAATTTTTTTATGCTTGATATTTTAATTGCTAAATTAATGATAATTAGCACATAAATTAAAAATTAGACATTTCGTAACACAGAACTTGTAGAACAGCAATCGCACCTGGTAATAAGCCAGCTCGGGGCGCGAAGCGTCTTGTAAGAAAACGGCATTAAGAAGGAAATTGGTTGTGGAGCAATTGAAAAGTTTGTTTTGGTTTCGATTGAAAGTGTTTGTTTTAAATATTTTTTCATACAAATAATAAAATGTCAAATTCAGGCTCATTGCATTCTATAATTTTATTTGATTTAATGAAATTACCAGTTGATAATCATGGTTAACACTAAAAAATAATAATAATTATAATAGAATGAGTAGGGGCTTGGATTCAAGGTCCAAAACAAAGGAACATCTTTTATTCTCTGGAATTTTATTGCTGGATTAGGAATATCAACGGACGATTCGTCTACGTTTTTTGTTGCTGTTCCGTTCAAACGGAATGGCTAACGGTACGAATTTTTATTTCGTTTCGAAAAACGGAACGGTAATGGAACAGATTCCGACATACGTTTATGTGGTATACAATTAAAATTTGCTCATTCCGTCCTATTCCGTCCAAACGGAATGACTAACGAAATCATTGGTATGTACCGTTACTGAAACAGAACGGAAAATGAAATGTTGGATTCCGTGTTTATTATAAACGTTTGATTGGCCTATCAACATAGATACAGATAGTTTTGGACCATCCAATTTTCAGGTGGTTTTAATGAGAAAGTTTAATATGTGCATATGGTTTTTCTATTCACCGCAGATTTTTTCGGAAGTATTTTTGTAAATTGACAAATCTAATTTAACCAATCTAATCTACATATTGGAATCTCTTAGCAAACCAAATTTTACTATTTTTGAAATTTTATTAGTATTTTTTTTTTCAAATTTTGTAAAACCTGCCATTTTTGAAATGTTGTAAATAGTAGTTTGTTTCTAATAATAGCATGATTTAAAAAAGAAGTAGACTAAAATTAGTTGCGATTGACGAATGAGGCCGCACGATGAAATCTCAATTTTTGAAATTCTAACAGTCGATCTGAACCGTTCAATGTGTTCTCCATATTGAAAACTCGTTGGAGACCAAATTTTACATTTTTCTGAATTTTTTTTAGTATTTTTTTTATAGTTTACAAAATTCTTAATCTAAACAATTCTGGACCCTTCAATAACAACGTTTTTTAAAATTCTAAAAAAAAAGTAAAAAATTCAGAAATTGTAAAATTTGGTTTCCATTGAGATTTCAATATGGAGAACACATTGAACGGTTCAGGTTAGCCATTAGAACCTCAAAAGTTGAGATATAACCGCAGATGACGAGTCCATCCGTCAGTCGTGACTGATTTTAGTCTACATCTTTAAAAAATTCAAAAAAATAGTAATGAAATCTAAAAAAATTGTAAAATTTGGTTTGCTATAAGATTTCAAAATGTAGGTTAGATTGGTTAAATTAGATTTGTCAATTTACAAAAATACTCCTGAAAAAGTCCACGGTGCATAGAAAGTCCTAATCTTTCTTGGTGTTAATTGTTGCAGACTGACACCAAAATTATAGAACATTGCATATTTTTGAATAAATTGGCACCACTCATTTCCATTGTACATTTACATAGGAGTCTGGTAAATATTTATGTTAATAATTCTGATTATCAGGATGCATTTCGGCGGAATACAAAATCTTCTTCTGATTTATTGGCAAAATTCCCTTCTCAAATTTAAATATAGTACAAAAACTAATGAACAACAAAGCATTACAGATGGATTTCCCAGAACCCATTTCCCCAAGAGAGGTCTCTCAAATGAACTACTAATCTAGTCAAGTGGAGAACCTGGACCAACACAGTTGGCCTTAAACATTACTGTTCTTAATTAGAACATGCAGCTTCAAATGGAACTTTTGTCAAAAAAAAGTCTGAACTCTCACTCACTCAAAGATGGGAAAAAGAACCCAGTGAAAGTTGGAGCAAACAACAAAAACAGTTTGATATCGTACTGGTAAACCAACCTCCCAAGGTTTAAGAAACAAAAATATAGAGATTTTTTTTTCTTTTTCTTTTTTTTTTTTGGCTAGAGCTACAAAACCTCTTATTTTTAAAGTAAGTCAGAGAGGCGGGCCCGCAGGTTCGAATAGTGGTGGACAACAATATGTAAATAGACCACAACAGCAGAGGCACCACAAGCTGCAATTTGTTGAGACTACAAGGTTATAGAAGTATATGAGAAAAAAAATTGGATGACAACTATTGATTACAACAAATTTTCAAAATAATTATATTATTTTATTATTTTATTTAAATACCATGATTCAAAACATCCACGACGTTGTGGTGGTGGTGCCGGAGGAAGTAGTGGCACCTCTGGTTCGGGAGGTGGTGGCTGAAGTAATGGCATTGTGATTGTGCTCTCTGTTGGTGGTGCTGTTGAATATATTGGCACTTCTGGATCTGGTGGCTGTACCTCAGGAGCTGGGCTTGAAATTAAAGAGGCATCAGGTTCTGGCGGTGGCGGTGGCGGTGGCAGAGGCGGGGGCGATATGGATCGCGGTAGAGGCGGAGATTCTGATGGCGGAGGCAGCTCAGGAGTAGGTTGATCCATGGAATTAGGTGGATCCATGCACTGTGGGCTTCATAGCTAATTAGTGGTACATGTATTGGTTTTAAGTCATGAGCGAGCTACCCTTCAAGTGCATGCTAGTACTGTTCAGCTAACGGTCAGCTATACATTAATTCTAGAAGGTTATAAATGAAGGATAAATTAGTAAATTACTGTTAGATATATCTGATGAAGATCATATATAACTCATTAAAATTTAATATGAAAAAGGAAACATCTTAAATGAGTCGGAACATCAAATCAGCAACGTATCTCAAATTCAGGTACTATCAGTATCAAATCTGAGCTCAAGCTGGTAAAAATGTTTGAAGTGTTTCTTCAAAAAAAAAAAATGATGTGGAGTCTAATGATTGTTTTATACTACTAACATGCATAATTTTTAATAAAAATAAAATTATATTTGGAAATTTTTTTATTTTTATAATTTTTTAAGTTACAAAAAAAGTTAAAATTTTGTATATATTTTTTGTAAGTTTTATTTGACGGGAAGGTCCTGGCATGTTACAGCTCCGCCATATAATATTCCTTTAATTGGTTACCATAATATTTTGTTTATCATGACAGTGTAATACACTTTTGTCCGGCAATAACAACTGTGCTATGTATCGACACTCTTTTCATTTCATAAAAATTAATAAAGAACTTTTACGTGACTTTAATGATCATATAACCATTGGTTATGATGTTGGGAATAATTTTCCTGTTCAGTATTAACTTATTATTATTCAGTTGAGTCCCTTTTTTATTATTTTTAATTTTTAAAAGAGAAACCCCATATTGACCAACTAAAAAATCATAATTGAGGAGTCAACAAAGATACACTCCAACACTGGTCAAAATACCCGTGACCCTACGCCAAAGAGAAAACGAGCTACATCCAGATCTCGTCGGATCCAGATCGGACGGTCAATAAACTACATCAGATCCTTGTAGATTCCTCCAGCCTCATTTTATACAACAAAACAAAAGCGCCGAATTTGACCCCTTTCTCTATATCAAGCAAGGCTCTTCTCTTTCTCTACAATCGAATCCGATCAGATCCTAGAAGAACGAAGCGAGAGAGAGAGAGAGCTTTATCAAATTTAAAGGAAAGAAAAGAAGGAGAAAGAGATGAATTGGGTTAGTCGCAAGATCCACCTTTACAATGTCACCATGGGTCTCTACATGCTCGATTGGTGGGAGCGCTACCTCTTCAGTATCCTTGTTTTTCCCCTTTTTTATTTTTTTTTCTTTTATAATTATAACTGTGGTCCTTGTTTATTACTCCTTTCAATTGAGTAGGATTTGTGATTTTGGGAATTGATGGAAATTGGAATAGGGAAAGAACAATTAGGTCTGAAAACCATTTAAATTTGGGAAATTCTACCTGATAATTAATTGAATTGGTTGCTTAGATTTTGAACAATTTTTTTTTTTCTTATAAACCTTGCATCTAATCATGATAGGCTATCATGTGTAATACAATATTGCAATAAAAAATAGATCATTTGGAATTACATTGGATAAGTGCTATGGGAATTAGTTCCCTTACCCCATTGGAAATCTCCAACTGTCCCATTTGATTAATTTTCAGAGTTACTTGATGTTCTGTATGAGTGCAATAATTTCTTTCCCCCAAAATGATGTAGTAGAACTACACTGTTATTCCCTAATGCTTGTCAGACATATTGGTCTTGATCCTGCTTTGGTTCATCTGCTACAACAGCACCCGATTTGCCACCGATGTATATGAAAAGTAAGTTCAAATGCTCATGACAATTATATTTCGATTTTTTGTTCATTTGAAAGTCCTACTTCCATGCAAATTATGAATTACTTTGTAGAATCATCAGTCAGCACGCCTATTCCAATACTTCTTTAAATTTACAGGGAAATTGAAATGTGAAAAATTTTAGTTCATCCATTGGTACACCTTTATTTCAATGACCTCCATTGAAATCCCTCTCTTCTGAGAGGTATACACCACCCAGATTCTGATTTTATCTTTGTAAAGCTGTTTCTGATCTATTTCTTACTCTTGCACTGTTTCAGCCATTTAAAGAGCAAAGTTATGTATGGGGGAGACTTTGGTTTTGGAGGCAAAATTGGGCCCTACTAACTAACCATGGAATGTAAGAGACAAACTAGAAATATTTCCTTAGTGCAAACTTACTAGGTTCTGTCATTTTTTAGCATCTACTTTGTGATTATTTGTTTTAAATGTTGTTTTTTTTTTCCTGAAGTAAGAGAAATAAGAAATCTAGTTTTGATTTTGATTTTGTCAGACCTGTATTTATTATTTGTTTCTGTACTATGTTGATATGTAAATTCCTGAGTTCAATCAGATTCTGGTAATGATGGTAAAAATGGTTTTGGTACAGGAGTACATGCTTTCCTACTAAACTGAACATGTTTGAATACTATTTTTTGAAAACCATAAGGCAAATATTTTTATTTCTTGCTTGTATTGAAAAATATGCAAATCCAAGATGTTAAAGCTTGTGGAGCTATCAGGTTGACTCGAGTATGATTGATGCCATACTTGGACTGATATGCTTAGTTATGAGAGCAATGTTATTTAATTCACATTTACAAAACAATGTTCAGGTTAAATGTGATATTGATGGTTGACTCGTACTGTTGACTCATACTGTTATTGGTCGACTCATACTAAATGTGATAGTCTAATAACATTCATAATGGAAATCACATACACTTTAAATTAGAAATTTTTAATAGTTGGTAAATCAAAGAATTAAATCTTTATATAATTAGTTTAATATTTCGGTATATGAGCTAGGGATTATCCAGTTTGTTTTTCAAAATAGCTGTTATGTTTGAAACTAATATTGCTGCCATTATTAGGAATATTTGGAAGGACAAAAATAATATTTTTTTAATAGAGTCTTAGCTGTTATGATTGTGTAATATTCTGTATGACCCAGGTATAAAGGATCAATGACCATGAATGGTTTGGTTTGGCTAGCACTCTGGACAGGTCAAAATATAAAGTACTTTCAAAGATTTATCATTTCATCTGTTCAATATTTAAACTGAATTTGAAGGGGTTTGGTTAGTTATCAGAAATTTACACTTAGACCAAGTAACATCAGGGAGAAATGGAGTGATGGCTAATTTTGATGCGGTTTGTTTCATTCTTTTCTTCTTCTACTCCCCAATATCAGTTCTGGTGATCTGTGGCATATATATTAAACTATGCTCCATGATATATTCATGTTTAACTATGGAATTAGCAAATTACACATAATGTGTCAGAATTAATCACAGGTTGGGCTTCCTTAGAACTTTCAGGCAGCACCAGGTTCTGGCAACCATACTGGTATTTGCCATTTTTATGAGTTGATTTGGGGTTGGGTAGAATTCTTGGCTTTTGATAATATTTGGTAATGGCAGGTTCATGTATTTTAGGTCAAGTAACACCTTGTCAATTCACTGTGTGTAGTTAACACGCTTGATGTTCCATCAGATAGTGAGCTACGATTTGTCATAAAAATAAAAAGGAGTGCTTCTTTGGTCTTCCCAAATCGAATGCCCCAGCAAAGCACTAATACAAGGGTTGTAGCATAGGGCGCTTTGTACCAGTGTGTACCTGTACTCACTGCTGTGCTACCAGTGATGAGTCATTCACATGAACAGTTTCTACTACCAGTACTCTCTGTACCTTTGGAATTCAGCTCATCGATACAAATTACCTGAAGTCTTGGATTTTTTATTTTAGTACCTAACAAGTAGATAATATTCTGGTACTGCAGCAGTGATTGCAAGGTTTTTGCTGAACTAGAGAATTTTGTTAACTGTTTTAAGCTCATAGTGAGAGGATTTTTGCTGAACTAGAGAATTTTAGTACCTTAAGCTTGTTTCAAGAGAAGATGCATAAAGGTCTGGTTTTCTTTGGAACATGGTGCCAAATTTCATGTCATAATATCAGTGGATTTTTGAGAAATAAGTACCAAAGCACAAAGATTCAGCTTGCATCTTTAGGTCTACTATCTTTCCAGAACATTATTGATGTTTGGCTAAGTAAATCACCATTATTGATTTGTTATCATATTTGGAGTTTTGCTATGGTGAGTTGTAACTCACCAAAGTGTCTTTGAGTTGCGATCAAAACTATTATATCTAGATCAAAATAACCGATCCAAAACGTCTAAGATAATTTTTCGATTGAAATCTCCATCCAGACCAAATTTTACATTTTTTCAAAAATTTTAAATATTTATTCAAAATTTTAGAAAAACATTAATCTAATTAGTTTTGAACCGTTCAAAAACATTAGTTTTTAAAAATCTGAAAAAAAATACTTACAAATTTCAAAAAAAAATATAAATAATGATATGCATGGAGATTTTAATAGGGAGATCGTATTAGACGGTTTGGATCGATTATTTTGAACTAGTTATAGCAATTTTGATCGCAACTCACGAACCATTTGATAAGTTGCAACTCACCATAGCAAAACTCATCATATTTGATCCAGGTCTATATTAATATTTACTGCGGTCAATGTGAATTTAATCCATGCCTACGGCCCACCTAAATAACTAGGTGATGCCATTACCACTTTGCCTAAATACTTTCACGCTTTATTCGCTACTAATCTAAATTATGTAAAACATTGAAATTTTAATATAAAGTATATTTAAATGCTAAAATTCCGAAGTTTGAATGGATTTCTAGTAATTATGTATTTTATGAAATGCCGAAATTCTTAAAGTTTGACTTGTTAAAATTGGACTATGAATATGTTTGTGCTAAATATAGCTTCCCCTTATTTAAGTAATAGCCTAATATGGTTATCGAGGACCAGATTATTTATAAAATTATATTTGGTTTGATTTTATATTATAACTTCTATTTTGGGTTATGACAAGTTAGAAAATTAAGATTTTTTTTTTGGCATCCTAATTAAATACGCTCGACCAACTCATTTGAAATCGATGGTGTGTTTCTCCTTCTTGCGATGTCAAAAGGTCCACAAAGATTAATCAACCTCTTAAAAAGTTATGTTAGTAACTTAACAAGAGAAAGCCTAATCCAAGTCTCCCTTCAATTAATTCTAGTAATAAATTGAAAGTAACTATGTTCAACATATGAGCCCTATGTGCATGAAAGAGACACAAATTATGGTGGTCAAAACACCTATTAAAAATGCCACCTAGGAGGAAGGAAGAAGGAGATAAAAATTGTCTAACAATTTCATTTTCATCTAAATGAATGATATATTTATAAACTATCCATGACCCCTTCTACAAATCACTTTTGACTAGTCAATTAACATCCTCCACAAGCCACTTAAGACTTGAGAAAGAGGTCAAAATCCTCCTCCAAATTCGTCCAAAATATGAGCCAAAAAGTCCAAGCGCCATACTTCATTTAGACCTGTCAAACGTTAACAACATCGACGTAAATCACCTCCTACGTTTAATGTTATGTTAATGGAATGAAATTGATTTTTGTTTCCGTTTAACATTTCACTTAGTAAACGTAAGTATTTTTTACTTCCGTTTAACGTTTCACATATTTAAACAACACAAAATTCATTAAGAAAATGTTAAAACAATTAAACGGAATTGTCGAGTTACAAAATCCGTTTAACATTTCACTTAGTAAACGTAAGTGTTAGACGATATTTCATTGGATCAAGTCATGTGTTATGTTCCAGTAACATACACATATGTAATGAAGTTAGTAACTCTTTACCTATGATTTGCGGAACTTATCATCACTTAACTTGCATACTAATCTTATATGATAATTAGTGTTCTTTGTTAATTATCAAGATTACAGACGATTTAGATTTATTATTGTCATTTAATAAAAAATGAAACACAAAGATCCACAATTCAAATCCTCAACATAAATGATTTGTCAATAATAAACTCAAGGAACAAATGATCAAATATCATCACTGTCCAGACTAAGATTCATATCTTGTTTATTCAAAAAGATTGTTTTATACATGGTAGTTACGCATAATATTCTGAGTATCAATTGAGCATTTCAATCGTTTCAGTATTCATTCCAAGTCATTCCATCGGAATAATCTATATTTAAACTCATAATATTGTCTATAATATGATTCATACCTTATTTATCCAAAAAGATAGGATTATATATGGTAATTAGACATATAAATTGCAAATAATGCAATTATGTGAATCATTTGAACATTTCAATCGTTTTTAGATTCAATCTAAGTCATATCATCACAACAATCTACATTTAAACTCTTTATACAGTCCAGAAAAAAATTCATATTTTGCTTGCTATAAAAGATTGGATTATATATGCTAATTATGCATATAAATTGCAAACAACAATATTTGAATATAATTAGAGCATTTCAATCATTTCTGCATTCATTCTAAGTCATTTCGTCACAATAATCTATATTTAAACTCTTTATACTGTCCACACTATGATTATATTTTTTTATTCAAAAAGATGAATTAAACATGATAATTACTAGGGGTGGTTTCGAGTCGAGTAGCGACCGAGTTATAGTCTACTGTTCCATTTCGAGTAACTCGTGACTCGATCGTAAAGCTATTCTGAGTTCTTATGAGTTACTCGAAATCAAGTCGTGACAACTCGAGTTAAGTCATAACTCGACAATTTTACTCGAAATTCCTAAAGTAAATGATAAAATTAGGCAATTCGCCTAGTATGTCACTTATACAATATAATGTTATATGTTATATTTGCCCAGTATGTCACAACGTAATTCCTGGAGATTGGAGTATTTGCCCAGCCCTTAATGGCACACAAACACAACGCAAAAATTGAAATAATTATAAAAAATAAAATAGGAAAAATGACACACAAGCACAACTCTGTTCAAATGATACGTTAGACATTAGTACACAAACTGCAACAGTTTAAATTTTAAAACAAATATTAAAAGGTACATTAGCAAGAAGCATCAAGAAGTCACATAATGTCATACTGATAGTCTGATATTATATACTCTCAAAAAGAAACATTAGCAACAATTTAAATTAAAATTTCTACATAGCTGAATAGTGAATAGTGAATAATGAAGCCAAGACATCATTCTTTCTCATCTTCTTTCCATTGCCTCACTTCTTGTTCCTGTTATAAATAATTCAAGGAAAATAACCACATAAGCTCTTAGTTCCTATTTCAATCTACACAAGAGAACTGAAAAGAACATCAACTGGTACCAAGTACCAACAGATTTGAATATCAGCAAACAAAATTGTTTGTACAATTTGAAAAAGGAATTCATTTATGCAAACGATTTGAACTATAAAGAGACAAATCTCTCTTGTAAACGAAATTGAATACTTCAAAAGGAATTCATTTATGCAATTAGAAAAAATAACTAAACAGTTCAGTAAAAACTTACCAAATATTATTTGTACAAATAAAATGCTCAAAGAACACAAACATGCAGCGAAAATAAACACAACTAAAGAAAACATATAACATGAAAACACAAAAAAAATCGAAGATCAAAGTGAGAAAGAACAGAGATCGAACCTTGTTGTAGATAGAATCGGAGTTACAGACTTTCAGGTGAGAGAGGCGGATTCTCGGAGCACCGAGAGTTTGAGAGTGAGAGGTGGAGAGGCGGAATGAGAGATTGAGAACTGAGCGAGAGCAGAGAGAGTGAGAGACTGAGAACTGCGCGGTCACTGGTCGAAGCCTCAGAGGAGGTGAGCTGTGGCATGTAGCGGTGAGGTTTGTGACTCTGTGAGAGTCTGAGAGAGTAGAAGAGTAGAGAGAGAGAGCGATTGAGGATTTGATGAGGAGATTGGCGGAGTTTACAGGGTCAGCGTTAGGCGATTGGCTATTGGGCTGTGAGATTTTTTTACATGGGCTGTTACGCTGATAACTCGAGTTAGGGCCGACCGAGTTTGGGCTTACTCGAAATCACGTCATTTAATTTTGAGTTGGGCCTAACTCGAGTTGTGGTAACTCGATTTTTTCTAACTCGAGTCATTTCCGAGTTTTTTTCGAGGCGAGTTCGATTAATTCACGAGTTGCGATTTTTTTGCCCACCCCTAGTAATTACACATATAAATTATAAATAATACAATTCTGAGTATGATTTGAGCATTTGAATCGTTTCTGTATTCATTCTAATTCATTTTTTTCACAATAATCTACATTTAAACTCTTTATACTGTCCAGAGTAAGGTTCATACCATACTTATTCGAAAAGATTGGATCATACATGCTAATTAAGCATATAAAGTATAAATAATGTAATTCTAAGTATCATTTGAGTATTTCCATCGTTTCTGGATTCATTCTAAGTCATTTAATCACAATAATCTACATTTAAACTCTATATACTGCTTAGAATATGATTCATACGTTGTTTATTCTAAAAGATTGGATTATACATTGTAATTACGCATATAAATTGTAAATAATGCAATTCTGAGTATCATTTGAGCATTTCAATCGTTTCTGGATTCATTCTAAGTTATTTCATTACAATAATCTACATTTAAATCCTATATACTGTTTAGAATATAATTCATACCTTGTTTATTCTAAAAGATTGGATTATACATTGTAATTACGCATAAGAATTGTAAATAATGCAATTTTGAGTATCATTTGAGCATTTCAAACATTTCTGGATTCAATCCAAGTCATTTCATCACAATAATTTACATTTAAACTCTATATACTGTTTAGATTACGATTAATATCTTATTTATTGTAAAAGATTGGATTATATATGGTAATTACGCATATAAATTGCAAAAATTGCAATTCTGAGTATCAGTTGAGCATTTCAATCGTTTCTAGATACAATCTAAGTCATAACAACACAATAATCTACATTTAAACTCCTTATACAGTCCATAATAAGGTTCATATTTAGTTTGTTCTAAAAGATTGGATTATACATGATAATTACCGTATAAATTACAAATAATCCAATTCTAAATTTCATTTGAGCATTTCAATAGTTTCTCGATTCATTCTAAGTCATTTCGTCACAATAATCTACATTTAAACTCTATATGGTGTTTAGAATACGATTCATATCTTGTTGATACAAAAAAATTGGATTATAAATTGTAATTACATATATAAAATGAAAATAATGCAATTTTTAGTATCATATGATTATTTAAATCGTTTCAATTTTGATTAAGATTAATATTGTCTATAATGTGATTCGTCTCGTATTATTAAAAAATGCAAGGCTAAATTACCATAATAAGGTTCATATTTAGTTTGTTCTAAGTATCATATGACTAAATTACCCCTGCCCAAACTCTTCTCTGCCAAGGCTAAAAGACTTTTCATCTTCCCGTTAATTCTCTTCCATACAATATAAAAATAGAAATATTTCTGCGATATATATTTTTTCCATTCTAAAATTTCCCTAATTGTTAATTTATGAGAATATACATTTCTAATTTCATTTTATATTTCTTCTTTCTGCCAAGTAAGTATAGAGGCAAGAAACTAAGGAAACAAATATATCAATTTCAAGCTTTCTAAATTACTCAGGGAGAATCAAATCTCCATCCACGAGATTAATGTTATCGAATTGAAAATGGCCACAGCAACTTCCTTTTTTTTTAAAGAAAGTTGGGCAGCAGCTGGCAGATGAAAAAAGAGAATCAAAACATAAGGGAAAAAAAATAAGCTAAATCAAACAGTTAGCCATCCTATAGACTGAAAGGTGTTTAGCAGTATTTGGAGAATATATCCCCTTTCAATTTTTGAAAAATTAAAACAAAAATGCAATTTGTCAGGCAAATACACTTGGAATTTATAAATAGTAAATAAATTGTTAACTAATCTTATGGAAGAAGGAAATATATGCTACTTGTTTTAGCATAGAAGAAAAAGTGTTGATGCTGATGCTGAGTACTGGTACGTTGCCAGTACATTAGTTGATTTATATTTTGTACTGTATTTTCTATTTTGGTTACTTCTTGTATTAGTAATGAAATTTGTCTTATGACTTTTTTTTAAAAAGAAACTAAGAGGGAAGAAAGCGATTATTGTTAGCTAACAGCAAATGATTGTAAAAAATTAGTAAATGAAATATTGATGTTTCTTACTTACTTACACCCATTATTATTGGACAGAGATGAAAACGAAGAGATAAAAGTTAAACTAGCAACACTTATTCTTAGAAACTTCCGATTTTGAAATATTTAGGGGCAAAGAAGAGGAGTTTGGACAGAGGTAATTCAGTCGTAAGATATAAAACTCAGTTTTTTATATTCAGAAATTAACTTAAACTGTTGAGGAGAGTATAAATCTAATTTTATCAAGAATGGACGGGTATAAGATCAATTTCAATGATTTGAGGGGTATGGGAATTACACAAATAAATTGAAATTAATGCAATTATGAGTATCATTTAAGCACTTCAATCATTTTTTGATCCATTCTATGTTATTTCATCACAATAATCTACATTGAAACTCTTTATACTGTCCAAACTATGATTCATATCTTTTTTATTCAAAAACATTGGATTATACATGGTAATTACGCATATAAATTACAAATAATGCAATTCTAATTATGATTTGAGCATTTGAATTGTTTCTATATTCATTCTAATTCATTTCTTCACAAAAATCTACATTTAAACTTTTTATACTGTCCAGAGTAAGATTCATAACTTGTTTATTCAAAAAGATTAAATTATACATGCTAATTAAGCATATAAAATGCGAATAATATAATTCTGAGTATCATTTGAGCATTTCCATTGTTTTTGTATTCAATCTAAGTTATTTAATCAAAATAATCTATATTTAAACTCTATACACTGTTTAGAATACAATTCATACCTTGTTTATTCTAAAAGATAGGATTATACAATGTAATTATGCATATAAAATGCAAATAATGCAATTCTGAGTATTATATGAGCATTTCAATCGGTTCAGGATTCAATCTAAGTCATTTCATCACAATAATCCGCATTTAAACTCTTCATACCATCCAGAGTAAGATCCATATTATGTTTATTTATAAAGATTGGATTACACTTTGTAATAAGGCAAATAAATTGCAAATAAAGCAATTCTGAGTATCATTTGAGCATTTCAATCTTTAATGAATTCATTCTAAGTCTTTTGGTCACAATAATCAACATTTAATCTCTTTATACTGTCTAGAATACGATTTATACCTTATTTATTCAAACAGTTTGGATTCTACATGATAATTACGCATATAAAGTGCAAATAATGTAATTCTGAGTATCATTTGAGCATTTCAATCGTTTCTGGATTCATTCCAAATTATTTCATCACAATAATCTACATTTAAACTCTATATAAGTGTTTAGAATACAAGTCATATCATGTTTATTCTAAAAGATTGGATTAAACATTGTAATTACGCATATAAAATTCAAATAATGCAATTCTGAGTATCATGTGAGCATTTCAATCGTTTCAGGATTTATTTCAAGTCATTCCATCGAAATAATCCATATTTAAACTCATAATATTGTCTATAATATGATTCATATCTTATTTATTCAAAATATTGGATAATATATGGAAATTAGACATATAAATTGCAAATAATGCAATTCTGTGAATCATTTGCGCATTTCAATCATTTCTTGATTCAATTTAATTCATATCATCATAATAATCTACATTTAAACTCTTTATACAGTCCAAAAAAAGTTCATATTTTGCTTGCCATAAAAGATTGTTTTATACATCCTAATTACGCATATAAAGTGCGAAACAGCAATTTTGAGTATAATTTGAGCATTTCAAGCAATTCTGCATTCATTCTAAGTCATTTCATCACAATAATCTATATTTAAACTCTTTATACTGTCTAGACTATGATTCATATCTTTTTAATTCAAAACGATGGATTATACATGGCAATTACATATATAAATTACAAATAATGCAATTCTTAGTCTGATTTGAACATTTGAATCGTTTCTGTATTCATTCTAATTCATTTCTTCACAATAATCTACATTTAAACTCTTGATACAGTCCAGAGTAAATTTCATACCTTACTTATTCAAAAAGATTTGATTATGCATGCTAATTAAGCATATAAATTGCATATAATTTAATTCTGAGTATAATTTGAGCATTTCCATCGTTTCAGGATTAATTCTAAGTCATTTAATCGCAATAAATCTATATTTAAACTCTATATAGTATTGAGAATACGATTCATACATTTTTTATTCTAAAGTATTGGATTATACATTGTAATTACGCATATGAATTGCAATTAATGCAATTCTGAGTATCATTTGAGCATTTCAATCATTTCTGGATTCATTCTAAGTCATCTCATCACAATAATCTACATTTAAACTCTATATACTCTTTACAATATTATTCCTACAATGTTTATTCTAAAAGATTGGATTATACATTGTAATTACGCATATGAATTGCAAATAATGCAATTCTGAGTATCATTTGAGCAATATTTCTGGATTCAATCTAAATCAATTTATCACAATAATTTACATTTAAACTATATATAATATTTAGAATACGATTCATATCTTGTTTATTCTAAATGATTGGATTATACATGGTAATTACGCATATAAATTGCAAAAAATGCAATTCTGAGTATCATTTGAGCATTTCTATCGTTTCTAGATTCAATCTAAGTCATATCAACACAATAATCTACATTTAAACTTCATATACAGTTCATAAAAAAATTATATTTAGTTTCATCTAAAAGATTTGATTATACGTTGTAATTATGCATAAATTTCAAATAGTCCAATTCTAAATTTCATTTGAGCATTTCAAACGTTTTCGGATCCATTCTAAGTCATTTCGTCACAACAATCTACATTTAAACTCTATATGGTGTTTAGAATACGATTCATATCTTGTTTATACAAAAAAATTGGACTATACAATGTAATTACGTATATAAAATGTAAATAATGCAATTTTGAGTATCATATGAGCATTTCAATCGTTTCAGGATTCAATCTAAGTCATTCCATAACAAAAATCTATATTTAACTATTCATACAGTCCAGATTAAGATTCATATCTTGTTTATTAAAAAAGATTGGATTATACATGGTTATTATGCATATAAAATGCAAACAATGCAATTCTGAGTATCAATTGAGCATTTCAATTGTTTCTAGATTCAATCTAAGTCATATCATCACAATAATCTACATTTAAACTCATTATACAATCCATAAAAAGATTCATATTTAGTTTGTTCTAAAAGATTGGATTATACATGGTATTAACGAATATAAAGTGCAAACAATGCAATTCTAACTTTCATTTGAGCATTTCAATCTTTAGAATTCATTCTAAGTTATTTCATCGTAGTAATCTATATTTAAACTCTTAATATTGTTCATAATGTGAGTCATCTCGTATTTATTCAAAAAGATTGGATTATGCATGGTAATTACGCATATAAATTGCAAATAATGCAATTTTGAGTATCATTTGAGCATTTCAATCGTTTCTAGATTCAAACTAAGTCATATCATCACAATAATCTACATTTAAACTCATTATACAATCCATAAAAAAATTCATGTTTAGTTTGTTCTAAAAGATTGGATTATAAATGGTAATTACGAATATAAAGCGCGAACAATGCAATTCTAAGTTTCATTTGAGCATTTTAATCGTTTCTGTATTCATTCTTATCATTTCGTCACAATAATCTAAATTTAAACTCTATATATTGTCTACAAAACGATTCATATCTTATTTATTCAAAAAGATTAGATTATACATGGTAATTACGCAAATATATTAGAAATAATGTAATTATGAGTATCATTTGAGCACTTCAATCATTTTTTGATTCATTCTAAGTTATTTCATTACAATAATCTAAATTTAAACTCTTTATACTGTCAAGACTAAGAATCATATATTTTATATTAAAAAATATTAGATTATACATGCTATTTACGCATATAAATTACTAATAATGAAATTTTGAGTATGATTTGAGCATTTGAATCGTTTCTGTATTCATTCTAATTCATTTCTCACAATAATCTACATTTAAACTCTTTATATTGTCCAGAGTAAGATTTATATCCTGTTTATTCAAAACGATTGGATTATACATGCTAATTAAGCATATAAAGTGCAAATGATGTAATTCTGAGTATCATTTGAGCATTTCCATCTTTTCTGTATTCATTCTAAGCAAGCTTCTAAAATGCGCCGTATTATCGCCGTTTTAATGGAATTATCGATTTTGAGGGATGCGTCGCACGATAACATTGATCTAATTTTGAAAAATGCGGCCTGTCGAATAAACGGGTTTAGCGGCGTTTATTCGTTAAAATAATTCGTTTTTTTGCGTAGAAAAAACGGAAGACATAACCCTAATCCCAAACCCCACTCATATTTTTCCAGACCCGACCCCTGATTTAATTTCTCTCTCCTCATGCTCCACCATCGCCACTCTTCTCCTCCCCAGGCTCCGCACCTCCGCCCCATCGCCACTCTTCTCCTCCTGCCAACCACTATTGATCATCTCTTCCGTCGATCTCGCAACTTGTTCTGCTGATTGCTCTGCCTTTCCTGTTTCCTCCCGCTCTTTTCCTCTGTCAATTGCTCCCCCATCTGTCTACACCTCTACTCGATGTCCTTATTCCCAATTATAAGTCCCAAGTCCCAATTCGTTGCTTTTTTTAATGGTATTTAACTTCATTTGTTCAATTGTGAGGAACTTAATATTTGAGTTAATAAGCCGTGCACATTAACGATGGATGTAAATTGGAAAAGACAATTGCTTAGTCCCTATAGTAAGCTTATATTTGACTATTTGAGTTCAACTGTTCAATTTCAACCTACTATTAGTGAATTAAAAATTTATTTCCTCTTCGTACCAGTTGATAAAAGACAAGCATCTTCTGCTGTATTTTTTCAGTACCACTAAGCTTGGCTGCATTGTCCAGTGCATGCTTACTGCTGCTTTTTTTTTTTATCTTTATTTATTCTCTAATAAAAGAGTAAAAGGTAATGTGATTGTAGGCTGCACCATCGATTTGAAGTTCAAATGCATACATACCACCTCTATTTAATTGTTGCAGGCACACCCTTAATTTTTCTTGTAGTTTATGCTTAATTACTTTTATTTTTGTATGCAATATTGAAATGATTTTCTTTTGTATGGATAATGAGAAGGTCAACAAAGCTATGTGTATCTTGTATTTGTGGTTTTAAAGTAATTATACTCTTATATTAGTTATAAATCATAACGCTGATAATAAATAGTATCAATTTCATCATTCGTGTATGCACCGTATTATCACCGTTTTATCACCGATAAAACTCCGTAATGATAATTCAACACTGTACCACTAAACCATATAAATCGCATTTTAAAACCTTGATTCTAAGTAATGTCATCACCATAATCTACATTTAAACTTTATATACTGTTTAGAATACGATTCATACCTTGTTTATTCTAAAAGATTGGATTATACATTGTAATTACGCTTATAAAATGCAAATAAAACAATTCTGAGTATCATGTGAGCATTTCAAACATTTCAGGATTCAATCTAAGTCATTTCATCACAATAATCCGCATTTAAACTCTTTATACTGTCCAGGGTAAGATTCATATCTTGTTTATTTATAAGGATTATACATATAAAGTGCAAATAATGCATTTTTGAGTATCGTTTGAGCATTTCCATCATTAATGAATTCATTCTATGTCTTTTGGTTACAATAATCAAAATTTAATCTCTTTATACTCTCTTGAATACGATTTATACCATATTTATTTAAAAAAGTTGGATTGTACATGGTAATTAAGCATATAAAGTGCAAAATAATGTAATTCTGAGTATCATTTGAGCATTTCAATCTTTTCTGGATTCATTCTAAATTATTTCATCACAAAAATCTACATTTAAACTCTATATAGTGTTTAGAATACGATTCATGTCATATTTATTCTAAAAGATTGGAGCAAACATTGTAATTATTTGAGCATTTCAATCGTTTCAGAATTCAATCTAAGTCATTTCATAACATTTAAACTCTATATACTGTTTAGAATACGATTCATACATTGTTTATTCTAAAAGATTGGATTATACAATTTTATTAAGCAAATAAATTGCAAAAAATGTAATTCTGAGTATCATTTGAGTGTTTCAATTGTTTCTAAATTCAATCTAAGTCGTATCAACACAATAATCTACAATTAAACTTCTTATATAGTCAATAAAAATATTCATATTTAGTTTGTTCTAAAAGATTGGATTATACGTGGTAATTACGCATATAAATTACAAATAATCCAATTCTAAATTTCATTTGAACATTTCAATCGTTTCTGGATTCATTCTAAGTCATTTCATCACAATAATCTACATTTAAACTATATATGGTGTTTTGAATACTATTCATATCTTGTTTATACAAAATGATTGGATTATACATTGTAATTATGTATATAAAATGCAAATAATTCAATTCTGAGTGTCATATTAGCATTTCTATCGTTTCAGGATTCAATATAAGTCATTTCATCGCAATAATCAGCATTTAAACTCTTTATACTGTCCAGACTAAGACTTGTGTCTTTATTATTCGTAAAGACTGGTTTATACATGGTAAGTACACATATAAAGTGAAAATAATGCAATTTTGAGTATCATTTGAGCATTTCAATCATTTTTTGATTCATTCTAAGTCATTTCCTCACAATAATATACATTCAAACTCTTTATACTGTCAAAACTAGGATTCATATAATTTTTATTCAAAAAGATTGGACTGTACATAGTATTTCCGCATATAAATTACAAATAATGCAATTCTGAGTATCATTTAACCTTTTCAATCGTTTCTAGATTCATTCTAATTCATTTATTCACAATAATCTATATTCATACTCTTTATAATGTCCAGACTAAGATTCTTATCTTTTTATACAAAAAGATTGAATCATACATGGTAATTATGCATAGAAATTGCAAATAATGTAATTCTGAGTATCATATGAGCATTTCAATTGTTTCAGGAATCAATCTAATTCATTTCATCACAATAATCTGAATTTAAACTCTTTATACTGTCCACACTAAGATTCATATCTTGTTTTTTCATAAAGATTGGAATATATACGGTAATTAGGCATATAAAGTACAAACAATGCAATTCTGATTGTCATTTGAGGATTTCAATCGATTCTGTATTCATTCTAAGTCATTTCAACACAAGAACCTTTATTTAAACTTTTTATACCGTCTAGAATACGATTCATATCATATTTAATAAAAAAGTTTTGATTATACATGAAAATTATTTATATAAAGTGCAAATTATGCAATTCTGAATATCATATGAGCATTTCAATCTTTCCGTATAAATTTAAGTCATTTTGTCACAGTAATTAAGATTTAAACTCTTTATACTTTCTAGAATACGATTCATATCATATTTATTAAAAAAGTTTAGATTATACATGGTAATTAAGCATATAAAGTGCAAATAATGAAACTCTGAGTACCATATGAGTTTCTGGGATTATGCTAAGTCATTTCATCACAATAATGCTAAGTCATTTCATCACAATAATCTATATTTGAACTCTGTATAATTTTCAGAATACAATTCATATCTTATTTATTTGAAAGATTGGATTATACATGGTAATTACGCATACGAAATGCAAATAATGCAATTCTGAGTATCATATGTGCATTTCAATCGTTTCTGAACTCAATCTAAGTCATTTCATCACAATAATCGACATTCAAACACTTTATACTGTCCAGAATAACATTCATATCTTGGTTATTGAAAAGTATCACATTAAAGATGGTAATATAAAGTGCAAATAATGCAATTCTAAGTATCATATGATTATTTCAACCGTTATGAATTCATTCTAAGTCATTTCGTCACAATAATCAACATTTAAACTCTTTGTTCCATCTAGAATACGATTCAAACATATTTATTCAAAAAGTTTATATTATACCCATAATTAAGCATATAAATTGCAAATTATGTAATTCTAAGTATCATTTGAGCATTTCAATCGTTTCTTGATTCATTCTAAGTCATTCATGACAATAATCTACATTTAAAATGTTTATACTGTCCAGATTAAGATTCATATCTTTTTATTCAAAAATATTGGATTATACATGGTAATTACAGATATAAATTACAAATAATGTAATTCTGAGTATCATTTGATAATATCATTAGTTTCCGTATTCATTCTAAGTCATTTCATCACAATAATTTAGATTTAAACACTTTGTATTGTCCAGACTAAGATTAATATCTTATTTAATCATATTGATTGGATCAAATTTGGTTATTACGCATATAAATTGCAAATAATGCAATTCTTAGTATCATAAGATAATTTCAACTGTTCTGGATTCATTCTAAGCCATTTTGTCACCATAATCAACATTTAAACTCTTTATTCTTTTGAGAAAACGATTCATATCATATTTATTCAAAATATTTAGATTATACATGGTAATTAAGCATATAAATTGTAAATAATGCAATTCTGAGTATCATTTGAGCATTTCGATCGTTTTTAGATTCAATCTAAGTCATTTCATCACAATAATCTACATTTAAATTATTTATCATGTCCAGAAAAAAGATTCATATTTTGTTTTTTATCTAAAAGATTGGATTATACAAGGTAATTATGCATATAAAGTGCAAACAATGCAGTTCTGAGTATCATTTGTGAATTTCAATCATTTCTGGATTCATTCTAAGTCATTTCGTCATAATAATCTCATTTAAAATCTATATACTGTCTAGAATACGATTCATATCTTATTTATTAAAAAAAATAGATTATACATGATAATTACGTATATAAATTGCAAATAATGCAATTCTGAGTATCATTTGAGCATTTCCATCGTTTCTTGATTCATTCCAAGTCAAATTATGACAATAATCTACATTTAAACTGTTTATACTGTCCTGACTAAGATTCATATCTTTTTATTCAAAAAGATTAGATTATACATGGTAATTACGCATATAAATTACAAATAATGTAATTCTGAATATCATTTAAGCATTTGAACAGTTTCCGTATTCATTCTAAGTCATTTATTCACAATAATCTATATTTAAACTCTTTATGCTCTTCAAACTAAGAGTTATGTCTTTATTATTCTTAAAGAATGGATTATACATTGTAAGTACGTATATAAAGTGCAAATAATTCAATTCTGAGTATCATTTGAGCATTTCAATCGTTTCTTGATTCATTCTAAGTAATTTCAACACAATAATCTATATTTAAACACTTTATACTGTCCATACCAAGATTCCTATCTTTTTAATTCAAAAAGATTTGATTATATGTGGTAATTATGCATATAAATTACATATAATGCAATTCTAAGTATCATTTGAGCATTTGTATCATTTCTGGATTCATTCTAAGTTATTTCATCACAATAATCTAGATTTAAATACTTTATACTGTCCAGACTAAGATTTATATCTTCTTTATTCATAATGATTGGATCAAATATGGCAATTACGCATATAAAGTGCAATTAATGCAATTCTGAGTATCATATGATCATTTCAACCGTTCTGAATTCATTCTAAGTCATTTGGTCACAATACTCATCATTTAAACTATTTATTCTGTCTAGAAATCGATTCATATTATATTTATTCAAAAAGTTTAGATTATACATGGTAATTAAGCATATATTGTGCAAATAATGTAATTCTGAGTATCATTTGAGTATTTCAATCGTTTCTGGATTCATTATAAGTCATTTCATCACAAAAATCTACAATTAAACTCTTTATACTGTCCAGACTAAGATTCATATCTTGTTTATTAATAAAGATAGGATTAGACATGGTAATTACGCATGTAAAAGTCAAATAAGGCAATTCTCAGTATCATTTGAGCATTTCAATCGTTTCTGGATTCATTCTAAATCATTGCATCAAAATAATCTACAATTAAACTCTTTTACTGTTCAGACTAAGATTCATATCTTTTTTATTCATAATGATTGGATCAAATAGGGTAATTACGCATATAAAGTGCAAATAATTCATTTCTGAGTATCATATGATCATTTCAACCGTTATGAATTCATTCTAAGTCATTTCGTCACAAATATTCAACATTTAAACCCTTTATTCTGTCTAGGAAACGATTAATGTCATATTTAATCAAAAAGTTTTTATTATACATGTTAATTAATCATATAAAGTGCAAATAATGTAATTTTGAGTATCATTTGTGCATTTCAATCATTTCTGGATTCATTCTAAGTTGTTTCATAACAAAAATCTACAATTCAACTCTTTATTCTGTCCAGACTAAGATTCATATCTAGTTTATTAATAAATATAGGATTAGACATGGTAGTAATTACGCATGTAAAGGTCAAATAATGCAATTCTGAGTATCATTTGAGCATTTCCATCGTTTCTCGATGCTTTCTAAATCATTTCGTCACTCTAATGTACATTTAAACTCTTTATACTGTTTAGAATATGATTCACATCATATTTATCCAAAAAGTTTGGATTATACATTGTAATTGCGGATATAAAGTGCAATCATTTGAGCATTCCAATCTTTTCTGGATTAATTTTAAGTCATTTCATCACAATAATCAACATTTAAACTCTATATACTTTTTAGAATACGATTCATATCTTAATAATTCAAAACTTTTGGATTATACAAAGTAATTACGCATATAAAAGTACAAGTAATGCAATTCTGAGTATCATATGAGCATTTCAAACGTTTATGGATTCAATCTAAGTCATTTCATTACAACAATACATTTAAACACTTTACACTATCCAGAGATTCATATCTTGTTTATTCGAAAAGATTGAATTATAGATGGTAGTTACACATATAAATTGTAAATAATGCAATTCTGAGTATCATTTGAGCATTTCAACCTTTCTGAATTCATTTGGAAGTCATTTTGTCATAATAATCTACATTTAAACTCTTTATGCTGTCTAGAATACGATTCATATCATATTTAATCAAAAAGTTTGAATTATACTTGGTAATTAAGCATATAAAGTGCAAATAATGTAATTCTGAGTATCATTTGAGCATTTCAATCGTTTCACTATTTATTCATCACAATAATCTACATTTAAATTATATATAATTTTTAGAATACGATTTTTATCTTTTTTATTCAAAAAAAATTGAATTATACGTGGTAATTACGAATATAAAGTGCAAATATTGCAATTCAGAGTATCATTTAAGCATTTCAACTGTTTCTGGGTTCATTCTAAGTCATTTCCTCAAAATAATCTACCATTAAACTTTTATACTGTCTAGAATACGATTCATATCTTGTTTATCCAAAAAGATGGAAATATACATGGCAATTACGCATATAAAGTGCAAAAAATGCAATTCTTAGTATCATTTGAGCATTTCAATCGTTCAATCTAATTGATTTCATCACAATAATCTACATTTAAGCACTTTATACTGTCCAGACTATGATAAATATCTTGTTTTTCGAAAAAAAAAATTATACATGGTAATTATGCATATAAACTTCAAATAATGCAATTCTGAGTATAAGTTGATCATTTCAATCTTTTCTAAATTCATTCTTTGTCATTTTGTCACAATAATCAACATTTAAACTATTTCTACTGTCTACAATACGATTCATATCATATTTATTCAAAAAGTTAAGTATTATATATGGTAATTAAGCATATAAAGTGTAAATAATACAATTATGAGTATTATTTGAGCATTTTCAATCGTTTATTCAATCGTTTCTGGATTCATTCTGAGTTATTTCATCACAATAATCTTTATTCCAACTCTTTATACTGTCCAGACTAAGATTCATATCTTGTTTATCTATAAAAATTTGATTTATACATGGTAATTACGCATATAAATTACAAATAGTGCAATTCCGAGTATCATATGAACATTTCAATCGTTTCAGGTTTCAATATAAGTTATTTCATCACAAAAATCTAGTTTTAAACTCTTTATACTAACCATATTAAGATTCACATCATATTTATCCAAAAAGTTTGGATTATACATTGTAATTGCGGATATAAAGTGCAAATGTTGTAATTCTGAATATCATTTGAGCATTCCAATCTTTTCTGGATTAATTTTAAGTCATTTCATCACAATAAACTACATTTAGACTCTTTATAGTAACCATACTAAGATTCTTATCTTTTTTATTCACAAAGATTGGATTAGACATGGGAATTACGCATATAAAATCCAAATAGTGCAATTCTGAGTATCATTTGAGCATTTCAATCATTTCGGGATTCATTTTATGTCATTTCATCACAATAATGTACATTTAAACTCTTTATTTTGTCAAGACAAAGATCCATATCTTGTTTATTAAAAAATATTGGATTATACATGGTAATTACGCATATTAATTGTAAATAATGCAATCCTGAGTATCATTTGAGTATTTCAATCGTATATGGATTCAATCTAAGTAATTTCATGACAAAAATCTACATTTAATCTCTTTATACTGTCCAGACTAATATTCATATATTGGTTGTTAAAAAAAATTTGATTATACATGATAATTACGCATTCCAATTGCAAATAATGCAATTCTGAGTTTCATTTGAGCATTTCTATCGTTTCTGGATTCATTCTAAGTCATTTCATCATAATAATCTACATTTAAACTCTATATAATATTTAGAATACGATCATATCTTGTTTATTCAAAAAGATTGTATTATACATTGTAATTATGCATATAAAGTGCAAATAATGCAATTCTGAGTATCATATGAGCTTTTCAATCGTTTCAGGATTGAATAAAAGTCATTTCATCACAATAATCTGCATTTAAACTCTTTATACCCTCCAGAATAAGATTCATATCTTCTTTATTCATAAAGAGTGGATTATATATTGTAATTATGCATATAAAATGCAAATAATGTAATTCTGCTTCTGGATTAATTCTAAGTCATTTCATCTCAATAATCTACATTTAAAATATTTATACCGCCTAGAATATGATTGATATCTTATTTATTCAAAAAGACATGATTATACTCGGTAATTATGCATATAAAGTGCAAATAATGCAATTCTGAGTATCATTTAAGCATTTCAATCAGTTCTGTATTCATTCTAAGTCATTTCATCACAATAATCTATATTTAAACTCTTAATACTATCTCGAATATGATTAATAGATGTTTTATTTAAAAAGATTAGATTATTCTTGGCAATTACGTATATAAATTGCAAATAATACAATTCTGAGTATCATTTGAGCATTTGAATCGTTTCTGCATTCATTATAAGTCATTTCATCACAATAATCCACAATTAAACTCTTTATACTTTTAAGAATAGGATTCATATCTTGTTTTTTCAAGAATATTGGATTATACATGGTAATTACCAAGGTTTTAAAATGCGATTTGTGCGGTTTAGCGGTTGGGTGGTGATTTAGCGTTTATCGGTGATAAAACAGCGATAAAACGGATAAAACGGCGATATAGCGTATAAAACGGTTGCGCGGTGTGAACAAAAATCTAGATAAAACGGAAAAAACAGAATTTTTTAAAAGCTTGGTAATTACCCATATAAAGTGCAAATAACGTAATTCGGAGTATCATTTGAGCATTTCAATTGTTTCTGGATTTATTCCAAGTTATTTCGTCACAACAATCTATGTTTAACTACTTTATACTGTCCAGACTAAGAATGAATCTTATTTATTCAAAATGATTGGATTATATGTGGTAATTACTCATATAAAGTGCCAATAATGTAATTTTTAGTATCTTTTGTGGATTCATTCAAAGTCATTTCATCACAATAATCTATACTTAAACTCTATGTACTCTCCAGAAATATCTTGTTTATTCATAAAAAGATTGGATTATACATTGTAATTATGCATATAAATTGCAAAAAATGCAATTCTGAGTTTTATTTGAGCATTTCAATAGTTTCTGGATTAATTCTAAGTCATTTCATCACAATAATCTACATTTAAAATTTTTGTATTGCCTAGAATGTAATTCATATCTTATTTATTCAAAAAGATTGGATTATACATGGTAATTACGCATATAAAGTGCAAATTATGCAATTCCGAGTATCATTTGAGTATTTTAATTGTTTCTGGATTAATTCTAAGTCATTTCATTACAATAATCTATATTTAAACTCTTTATAGTGCTTAGAATAAGATTTATATCTTATTTATTCAAAATGTAATGATTATACATGGTAATTATGCATAGAAATTGCAAATAATGCAATTCTGAATAGAATTTGAGCATTTCAATCATTTCTGGATTCATTCTAAGCAAACTTTTAAAAAACGTCGTTTAAACGCTGTTTTTTTTTCCCGAAATAACGGTATTTTGTAGCCAACCGCACAAACGTCACAGAAAAAATGATAAAATAACGTAACGCATCATTTACGTTTTTTCGCCAAAAAAAATTACGTTTTTTCGCCGATTAAACGTGTACAATATCAAAAGACATATCGTGTAACAAGAGCATAGTGTATTTGGTACATATCATGAATAAAATGCTTAGAGATGTTCAATATCATGTACAATATCGTGTACCACTGCCTCTCTAAGTACAATATCGTGTACCAATCATCCATACAAATGCAATACTGTACACAAGAATACATATGAGTTTGACACAGATGTTCGCATATATGCACCGTTTTTTCGCCGAAAAAACGCCGCACCGTTAAATCAACTCCGGACCGTCATACCGAAAAAATGCATTTTAAAAGCTTGATTCTAAGTCATTTAAACTCTTTGTACCGTCTAGAATATGATTTATATCTTATTTATTCAAAAAGATTGAATTATACGTGGTAATTACGAATATAAAGTGCAAATAATATAATTTTGAGTATCATTTGAGCATTTTCGATCATTCCTTCATCATGCATACCAAAATCTAATTTTACCTCATGTGCAGCCGCGTAAGTATTGCTAATTTTCAATTTTCTTTATGCAGTATGTTTATTTGCAAAGAGTATGCAATGAAAATTGAAATCGAGTTGAAAAGGCCTGAAATCAATTTCATTTAGGCAGTATGTTTTTCAATTTCCAATTTTGCCTGACACTAATGCTAATTATGAAAAGGCCTGAAATCCATTTACTTTTTCAAAATCCTGATTTTATTCTAAAACATACATGAAGTTAAATAACGATCTATTCTCCTGTCATTTTGTTGATTTGCTGTACATAGTTTTATATACTTCCTAAAATTTAACAACACTAATGTTACAGTGCACAAAGACAAATTGAATAAAATAAAAGACAAAAGAGATTCATAGAATAATGCAGAAAACATGTCATGAATAGACCAAAATTAAAGAAAGTTAATTACAGTCTAGATAAAATTAATTATGCCAGCATATCAGGAAAGAGGTCAAACATACAAGCCTCAAAATCATAATCAGGAGTAGTAGTGTTGATGGATACTAGTCACTGGCCATCTATTTAGATGTACTTGGATATTGGTCAGTTATATCTGTATTTTATAAAAGCTCAAAACTATGAATTAGTTGGTTATTCTAAAGTGGTACCAAAAAAATACAGTAAGTCCCTTTCACTTACAAGTCAATTTTGGTTGTAATTTGGTTGTTATTTGAATTTATTGATCTTATGCTGATCTGACCTAATGCCATCATCATCGTATAACCGCAGAACACCTTTCTTCTTCTTTATTTTTGTTAATTACGTTTTTTTTAACCCTCTCTGATTCTGGTATAGCTTTCCTTGCTTCATAGCATGTAGTTGGATATTTTATTTTGAAATCCTCTATTCTGTTGCTTTTTTTTTTTTGGATGACATGATTAATGTATCAGCGAGAACCTGAAAAATCTTCTTTTGTTGCCTCTATTTATTTCATTATTTAGTTGATCCCCTGGAGCTTGTATAGATTGCATACTGTTTCATTCTTTGCTGTTGCAATAACAAGAGCAAATCAATTGCATATCAAGAAATTCGACAAGTATAGAATGCATATTGAAATTCCAATATTAGATTCTTAACTGTTGATGGAACTGGAACAACAACATCCCCAAATATCATTAATTCAGTAACAAAATAAAAAAGATATAGAACTGCCTCGAAATTTTGTAGTCACGATACCAAAAAAAAAAAAAAAAAACCTCCAATTCTGCCAAAAATAATTGACAAACGTTATAAGCAAGCCAGGATACTGAACTTGATACAGATTGGACTCATCTATCATCATTAGAGCACTCGATTGACATGTTTAACATGCCAAATTAAGTTTGCAAACCATTATTAGTTCAGGTTTAACCACTGGTTCACTCAGACCGTGGCACCAGTCGGTGGTCCCGCCTACTAAGCTTGATCTGATAGTAATTGGCTACTCAGGAAGCATGATATCATCCCCAGGAAGGTATAAGATCAAGTTCATTGGTTCGAGAGTTTATAATCCATTAAATTCATTCAATTTTGAACCACCATCTCCATTGGTTAGAGAGTTTGACTTTCCAATTGGATGTGAATTAGAGAACGATAGGAGACGAGGTTGGTGTCATTGGACTACCCTTGCCGCCATATTTCCAGCGGTGGGTCAAGCTCCGGCAATGGTGCAGTGATTGGTCGGAACGGCCATCGTGAGAGAGGAGTTCTATCTCGCTCTCCTTTCTTTCGATTTTTTTTGTCTGTTAATCCAGCTGCTGTGGGATCAATCGATGGATGCCATTTGTGTGGGGACAGCCGTGCTGACAAGTGGGACCAGGGTGGGCGAACCAATCAGGGATCGACGAAGAGTGAGAGAGGAGGATCTGACAATCCGCAACTCGTTCGGACTTCGGAGAGAAAAAGGCAGCGGTCAGGGATTGAGAGTTTATTTCTCCTTTTTTTTTTCTGTGCGCACCTTTGGATTAGATCCAACGCTCCAGAGATGAGGTTGGCACCTGCCAACCTTTTAACAGAGGATACGGTTCCAAAGAACAGTGTGACCGAGAAAACGGTAATAGTAAAGCAGTTTATCCTGCAACGATTAGTGAGTATGAAGTATAGAAAAGAAAAAATAAATAAATAAAAGAACTGGGAGATTTATAATGAAAGTGTAATTAATTTATTGAGGTACAGATGGCCAGCCATGACTTTATGAATTCATGTTGTACAAATTGAACATTAATTACTTAAGAAATATTACATTTGTAGATAACAGTCGCACAGAGAACAAAACTCTAAAAATGAATTTAATTAAGAAAATTGAAACTTCTTGCGACGATTTCAATTTGTAATGACTCCTTGACTGGATTCCACAATGGCGGATCCATACGATAGTCAAGCACGGATACAGACAAATTATAGAAATATTTTTGTTGGTTAAACATTTTCTCTCGATTTCCCGATTTGCAAAACAACACCGAAACCTTTAAACTAACATCTCTTTTTAGTGTTTTATAGCTAAATTTATTGAAGAATGGATTAAAGCAAGTGTGGCACTTAGTTTGGAGCTTCAAGAGATTGCTTTGGTCTAGTTAGATTCAGTAATTAAGGTTTAATTAATCTCTAAACTAATCTCAATCAATTTGCTGGTAAAATGCTCAGTTTTTCTGTCCAGCGTCATACAACGCCAGTTGCCGTTACACAACGCTGAGTTAATTCGATTTTAAATTGCAAAATCTCTGACAAGGTTGGAACAGCGTTACACAACGCTCAGTAGCGTTGTGCAACGTTAGTTCATTTGTTTTTAAACCAGTTAAATCCATTATTTCCCCTTGTCAGAACGTTGAGCAACGCTAAGTAACGTTACACAACATTTCCACTCATACGTTGTGTAACGCTACTCAGCGTTGTACAACGCAGTATGAAACAGGCGTCTATGCATTGCTCAGACATCGATCTGCATCGATGCTGCATGCATGCTGCAATGTTTCATGCATTGTAGCGTTGTGTAACGCTCTAAAATTCGCTCAGACTTCGTTCAATCGCTCTGGACGCGTAGTGCAACGCTGTATAGCGTTGTGCAACGGCGTCGTTGTGTGACGACAGTCAGCGTCGTATGACGTTCTGACAATATTGTTTGAGTTTGTCAGTTCTGCCTTGTTTCTCTTCTTGACTTCGTTGTGCAACGCTACCTAGCGTTACACAACGCTCTGACAAGTTCCAACGGAACTGTCGAGGTTCTGCTTTGGATTTTTGCTGAAGCGTTGTGCAACGCTATACAGCGTTACACAACGCTCTGACAACTCATAACGTTATTGTCTGTGACCGTTTGATTTTTCAACGGCTATTTAGGCGTTGTACAACGGCATATAGCGTTGTATAACGCCAGAGTCTGTTTTGACTGGTCTTTGGAGCTGTTGGCGCCCTCTATTTATATGGGGCCTCTTGGAACTGTTTAGACACTTTTGAAACCTTTGAAACTCCTCCCTTTTGAGCTCCAACCAGTTAGACATTACTCTCTCTTGTGTTTGAGCATTATTTTAGCAAAATCATTGAGATTAGAGTGTGCAAACCAATCCACTAGTGTTAATTGCTAGATTTGTTGAGTGATTTGGTTAGAGCCTCAATCCTTTGAGTGTTTAAGATTGTTTATTCGAGTTAGGCCGATCCGCCTCGAGTGTCCTTGTGACGAGGTGATTCGGTTCGAAGTTGTAGTCCCGTTCGTTGTGGAATTGAACGGAGCGCGCCCATTTCGAGGTTGCGAAACTCCCGGAGACGTACGACTAAGGCTAGCACTTCCTAGCGGGTCGGAACTCCGTAATACATCGCGTGTTCAATTTCTCTCTCTCTTTCTCTCTTTATTATCTTGCTACTTGAATTGCTTGTACTTTGATTGTTTGTATTAGACCAAGTTTGAATTGAACCAAATATTGACCATACCGGTTTAGAAATTCATTTTTGTGCCTATTCACCCCCCTCTAGGCCTTTAATTTAGGGACAACAATTTTATTTCTCAATAAATATTCAATTAAATCTAGAGAAATTTAACATTAATACAATAAATTTATCAAACCTTTAAAGAAAACTGATCAATATATTTATATATCAATATTAAAAAATTTAATGGTGAATGTTATGAAATTAAATAATTATGTGGATTGTTCATCTTCATATTCCCACTAAGCATTTATCTCCACTACACATTTATATCCATGATCTCCACTACTTATTTATCATCATTATGTGAGATATTATTTTGTAGCCTATAAATAGAGGCATTGTACATTTGTATGGATGGTTGGAATGAGAGAATAAAATTCTGAAATTTGTGATTGAGAATATTGTCTTACTCTTGATATATTGTTCATTATTTCTTTCTTCCACCTTTATTTTACAACACGTTATCAGCACGAATTTGCTCGAAAGGAATTACAAAGTTGTTAGCACAAATTGCTACGAAGAAGTTGCAAAGTTTCTAGGTAAGTAAGAATAAATTGCTCAAAGAAATTTGAAGATAAGTAAAAAGTATGATTGATATCATATAATTTATTAATTTCAATTTTATTCGAATTTTTTTATTGCTATATTTTTTTTGTTTAAAATTTATGAGAATCATTCCCTGAAGTGAATGATGATAAAAATAATAACTTGAAGGTATTATTCAAATTTGAAAGTTTATCAAGAACACGAAGTTCTTATTGCATGAAGAACCTGAAGTTCATATTTCGATTTAAAGTTATTTAGAACCTGAAGTTCTTAATCATATAAATAATTTGTTTAGAACCCGAAGTTCTTAATACTTGATTTTATTTTTGTTTAAAACCTGAAGTTTATATTTCATTTAAAATTATTTAGAACCTGAAGTTCTTGATACTTGTAGTAATTTGTTTAGAACTTGAAGTTCTTAATTTTTCAATTTATTTTACTTAGAACATGAAGTTCTATTTGAAGTTTAATATAACCAGAAGTTATGGAATGCCACTGAATATCATTTAATAAATAACTCGAAGTTATTATTCAAAGTTGAAATTTTTTATCAAAGAACCAGAAGTTATGTTCCTTAAGTAACCAGAAGTTATTATAGGATATTGGATGAAAAATAACATGAAGTTATTTCCAATTTAAAATATATTAGCACTTATTATTGGTCATTGAATGAAAAATAACCTGAAGTTATTTCAATTAATTTATTTAAATTGCGCAGTCAAAAAGATTTAATAACCAGAAGTTATTAAATAAAATAAAACTTGAAGTTATAATGCTAAATTATTATTATTTTTCTTTCTCTCTTTATTTGTTCATTTTATTTATTTATTTACTTATCTCTATTTCATTTATCATAACATGAAGTTATGATACTAATAACCGAAAGTTATTAAAGTAATAACATGAAGTTATGATGAAATCATGTTAGTACTCTTGAAGAGTCTTTCAAGGACAAATATGACTATCAAAATAAAAAACTCATTATAACAAGATATTGATAACAAAAGAAAAATGTACCAGCAGTACGTTCAAAGAAAAATATCTTGAAGATGTTTATGACATATGTGGTATAACAAAATATTTATAGCGTACCAGCAGTACATCTAAATAATGTTTTTCAAGTTTCATTGTAGGAATTTTTAATTTATGTTTAATTTTTATATTATGAATATGTTAATAAATAAAAGTAAATTTATTTTTACTTTTCTTTTTATTTCAAGGGAAAATGACTGACGCGATATTAATTAAAGATGATCCATGTTTGGTTGATAGCGGAACTACAAATACAATATTGAAAAGTAAGAAATACTTTTTGCAATTGCATTCCGGTATGACTAATATTCAAACTATATCTGGCTCAAGCAATATAGTTGAAGGCTCCGGAAGAGCTTGTATTTTGTTACCTGAAGGAACAAAACTAATAATAGATGATGCATTATTTTCGAGTAGATCCAGAAGAAATCTACTAAGTTTTAAAGATATTCGAAAGAATGGTTATCATATTGAAACTATGAATGAAAGAAATTGCGAATATCTTCATATCATATCTATTATAAATGGTCAGAAAAGGATTATGGAAAAATTACAACCATTATCTAATGGATTATATGGTACTTATATAAGTACAATAGAATCAAATATGGTCACTAACCGGAAGTTAGTTGATCCAAAATTATTTACATTATGGCATGATAGATTGGGTCATCCAGGAAATATAATGATGAGGAGAATAATAAAAAGTGCAAATGGGCATCCCCTGAAGGACCTGAAGATCCTGTTATCAAAAGAATTGACATGCCAAGCATGCTCTCTTGGAAAATTAATTACTAGGCCATCTCCAAATAAAGTTGGACCTGAAGCTCCATCATTTTTAGAACGAATTCAAGGAGATATATGCGGGCCTATAACACCGCCATGTGGACCATTTAAATATTTTATGGTTTTAATTGATGCATCAACTCGTTGGTCACATGTGTGTTTATTGGCAACAAGAAATGTTGCATTTGCTAGATTATTAGCACAAATTATCCAATTGAGAGCCAACTTTCCGGATTATCAAATTAAAAGAATCCGACTTGATAATGCAGGAGAATTTACATCCCAAACTTTTAATGATTATTGCATGTCTATTGGGATTACTGTAGAACATTCAGTGGCACATGTTCATACACAAAACGGTCTAGCAGAATCATTTATTAAAAGGCTACAGTTGATAGCTAGACCATTACTTATGAAATCTAGTTTACCATCTTCTGCATGGGAACATGCCATATTACATGCTGCTGCACTAATTAGATTAAGGCCAACTGCTGATCATAAGTATTCCCCGTTACAATTGGTCTCCGGAAGAGAACCAAATTTGTCCCATTTAAAAGTTTTTGGTTGTGCAATATATGTTCTAATTTCTCCTCCACAACGCACAAAAATGGGACCTCAAAGAAGATTGGGTATTTATATTGGTTTTAACTCTCCTTCTATTGTTAAATATTTAGAACCATTAACGGGAGATGTTTTTACAGCAAGATTTGCTGATTGTCACTTTGATGAATCAATATTCCCAAATTTAGGGGAAGGAAAACAAAAGCTGGATAAACAAGTGACTTGGAATTCATCATTATCTTATCTTGACCCCCGAAGTGGTCAATGTGAACATGAAGTTCAAAAGATTATAAATTTACAAAGAATTGCAAATGAATTGCCTGACGCATTCACAGATATAAATAGAGTCACTAAATCACATGTTCCAGCTATAAATGCACCTGCTCGAATAGATATTACAAAAATATCAAATGAATCTCATGAGCGTAGGAAACGTGGAAGACCAATTGGTTCTAAGGATATAAATCCACGTAAAAGAAAAGAGCAGAATAAAGCAGTTGGGAAAACCCCAGAAGAGGTTTATAAGGTTCCAGAAGAAACTAAATCTTCAGAAGAGATTAATAAAGTTCCAGAAGAAACTAAAACTCCAGAAGAAGTTGATGAAGTTCCAGAAGAAACTGAAGTACCAAATGATTATGAGATTTCTATAAATTATGTAAAAACTGGTACAATATTAAATATAAATGAAACTCATGTGGATGAAATATTTGCATTCGCTATAGCTAGTGATGTTATAAGCGAAGAGAATAATGTGCCAAAAACAATAGAAGAATGTAGGCACAGAAATGACTGGCCTAAATGGAAAGATGCCATACAAGATGAATTAAATTCACTTGACAAACGACAAGTATTTGGACCAGTAGTCCAAACACCAAAAAATGTTAACCCTGTAGGTTACAAATGGGTATTTGCCATCAAAAGAAATGAGAAAAATGAAATTGTGAGATACAAAGCAAGATTAGTGGCACAAGGATTTACACAAATATATGAAGTAGATTATGAAGAAACGTATTCACCTGTAGTGGATGCGATAACTCTCAGATTTTTAATAGGTCTCACAGTCACAGAAAATCTAAAAATGCAACTTATGGATGTTGTCACAGCATATTTATATGGTTCACTTGATAGTGACATATATATGAAAATCCCTGAAGGATTAAAAATGCCAGAAGCATATAGATCAAAACCTAAAGAAATGTACTCCATAAAATTGAAAAGATCTTTATATGGACTAAAACAATCAGGTCGAATGTGGTACAATCGACTTAGTGAGTATCTTTTAAAAGAAGGATATAAAAATAATGTAGTTAGTCCATGTGTTTTTATTAAAAAATCAAATTTAGGTTTTGCAATAGTTGCAGTTTATGTTGATGATTTAAATATTATTGGATCTCCTGAAGAGATCGAAAATACTGCAAAATTGTTGAAAAGAGAGTTTGAAATGAAAGATCTTGGAATAACTAAATTTTGTCTCGGCCTGCAGATCGAGCACCTAAAGAATGAAATATTTATCCATCAATCAAATTATACAGAAAAAATACTAAAACGATTCAATATGGATAAAGCTCATCATTTGAGAACACCAATGGTTGTACGATCATTAAATGTAGAAAATGATCCTTTTCGTCCCCAAGAAAATGATGAAAAAGTACTTGGTCCTGAAGTACCATACTTAAGCGCAATTGGCACGTTATTATATCTTGCAAATAATACAAGATCTGATATTGCATTTGCTGTAAATTTATTGTCAAGATATAGTTCCAAACCAACCCGAAGACATTGGAATGGAATTAAAGGTGTTTTTCGTTATCTTTGCGGAACTCGTGATATGGGACTATACTATCAAAAGAATTCAAAATTCAATCTAGTTGGTTATGCAGATGCAGGTTATTTGTCAGACCCGCATAAGGCGGGATCTCAGTCATGATATGTATTTACTTATTGTGGAGCTGCAATTTCATGGCGGTCTATAAAGCAAACTCTAACTGCCACATCATCAAATCATGCTGAAATCATTGCTTTATATGAAGCAAGTCGGGAATGTGTTTCATTAAGGTCAATTATCCAAAATATTCAAGAAGAATGTGGACTTGAAAATATCAAAGAAAATCCTACTCTATTATATGAAGATAATGCAGCATGTATAGCACAAATAAGAGAAGGATACATTAAAGGAGATAGAACTAAGCACATTGCACCAAAGTTCTTCTGGACACATGATCTACAAAAGGATGGTATAATAGATGTTCAGAAAATTCAATCATGCAATAATTTGGCCGACCTATTCACAAAATCTTTACCAACGAGTGTTTTTGAACAACTCAGAAAGAAGATAGGTCTACATCGACTAAAGGATGTCAAATAATATTAAAATGAGGGGAAGTATTATACATACTGCACTCTTTTTCCCTTATCCAAGTTTTTATCCCAATGGGTTTTTCTTGGTAAGGTTTTTAATGAGGCAGATAAATTGGTCCAGAAGTACCATATTAATATTGATCCTGAAGTATCATATTAATAGTGTATAATCAAAGATGAACATCCAAGGGGAAGTGTTATGAAATTAAATAATTATGTGGATTGTTCATCTTCATATTCCCACTAAGCATTTATCTCCACTACACATTTATATCCATGATCTCCACTACTTATTTATCATCATTGTGTGAGATATTATTTTGTAGCCTATAAATAGAGGCATTGTACATTTGTATGGATGGTTGGAATGAGAGAATAAAATTCTGAAATTTGTGATTGAGAATATTGTCTTACTCTTGATATATTGTTCATTATTTCTTTCTTCCACCTTTATTTTACAACAGTGAAGACACTTAATTGGCGAAAAAGATAACATGTTATCTTTTTTTGTTTGAGATGATATATTTTATGTTAAACTTTTTATTGATAAACATATTTATTTTTATCGAATTATTTTTCTGAGTTGTTCACATACTTACTTTCATTGATTATGTTTGTTAACCGGTGAATACTGTTGCTATCTTCAGCGTCGATCAAGACAATGTTGACCTCAAATATTAAAAATGGACAACATATCTGTGCAAAATAATACTTTTATTTTTACATATCTCATATTAAAGTTCGTCTATACATTGGATGGACACTGCTGTTAGTATATATAATTACACTAAAGCTAGAACACTTACACGCTCTTCATTTCCAACCGAATCATACATGCATCCACAAGAACATGTATATTGATGCAATGAAAGCACTGTATGCATCTGACATACCACAATTCCACTCCCTAATAAAAATAATACCTATTATTGGAATTACGTTGGCCACTAAATTCAAAATTTTTGGCATCATTAGACATATTACGGGGAGGCTCTTGAGATCAGCTGCAAAAATAGTCAAATAAACTCCTCCATATGCTAGCGACATCTGAAAAATTCACATATACAACTTACCAGTAATAACATGAACTCAATTTCATAATGTTGATTATAGTTAATTTCTTAGTGAATTGTACCTGATATAATTTATAATGAGGCTTATTGTAGTAGTAATCAAACCGGACAGTCATTACTGACAGAAAAGCACCCACTACAACCGCCCCCGAAGCTCATACATATTTCGCCTTCATAGTTTGTGAACAAAAAACCCAACGAACACCCAACAAAAAACCATGATTGATATTTAATTGCTTCCGATAGGATAACGACTGATGCAAAAAATGCAACATTTTTTAATATATTTTCAGTTAGAATCACAAAAACCAAAGTATATAAAATCATATCACTACACATGTGGTGTGTATAAGGTACATGCAAGTGTTTTGTTTGAGCTTTTGTGCAGTTCTTCAAGGATGATTTTTTTTCCAAATATCTATCAAATTAGTTACAAAAGGATATCTAACAAATTAGCTACAAAAGGCTCAAGTTGTTACTGAAACCAAGGTAAATACTAAAGCTAACATGTTTCTTTCAACTTTATGAGATTATTTCAAATATTAGTTACATTATTATTTTTGCGAGGAACATCGTCTGAGCATAGCCAATGTGTAGTAGTTTTGATTTTTGTAAAATTCAATTCAACTTTTATTTGCACTTTTTTTTTTTGCATCGTGCAATAGTGAAAAGTTAATAAATTTTATGAATAACTTCTTCCACAAGTGAGAGAGGAATTATAATTTGCGAGTGCATGCGTGTTTTGTTTAGTTGGAGAGAAATCTAAATTTTTTTAATTATGTCATATTCTCTTGATTTGCTCCAACATCTTGTTTACAAAAAAACATACAATAAAAAAATCAATGTATGTAAACTATGAGCTCATTTATTATTAATTTTTTATATAAAGCTAGGATTTTAGTCTTCCAATTTTATTTATCCATTAATAATTTTAGTAATTAAATTTTGAAATTGTGACCTTATTAAAGATATATAGTGTTTAACTAATGTATCAAATTTTGGTTTTTATTTTAAAAACTGCTATTCTTTTTTTTCCGTAGTGATTCAAATGTATTATTTTTAAAGGTCTCGTACATTTAAAGTTCACAATTTTATATTATTAGGTTCATAGTAATAGTGTGCTTAAAAGTAGAAGAAAATTGGTGTGAGCATGTCATGCTTTTTCATAGTGTCGATCATATGATTTACTAGAAATAAATTAGGAGTCCAAAAAGGAAACAGAGAAGAATTATAATATCTTAAACTATATTACTCAACTTGAAAACAACCCTGTTAGACAAAAAAAATAATTACCACAAAACTCATATCACTCTAATTTACGAAGTTGAACTAGAACCATATAATATTCCTATGCTACGTTAAATATTTATTTTGGAGTTTATCCCTTCATCACCAAACATCAGTATGATACAACTGCACAATTTGGAGATTAACGAATCAAAGCGGCTTGATATTAGTGGTTAGTCCCATACGTGGGCCAAAGTGAAAATATTGACAGGTGGGTTAAGCTCTGTCAAATTTGAACTGAAAAGCGGTTTGAAGTCGTGTACTTATTTGGATTACGAATTATTATTTTGAATGATTTGGAGATAATTTCATCCCTCGAAATCTATGTTACCGGGCTTTACTGTTGTGCCAGACAATCTCTATTCTGATACTAATTATATATACAGAGCTTTACAGTTGTCTAGACGTACGAGAAACAATAATGCAATAAACGGTACCTAAAAAACTAAATAATAAAAAAAAAAAAATCCTGTTACACACTTTTATCTCGTTAACTTTTTATTTTTTATTTTTTTTACTATGAAGTGAATAAATTCTCCATGATTTGAGTTGCAAAATACTACCGTACCACGGTCCACGGTATAAGACACGTCATAGTGGGCCGAAAAGGCCTAGATCTCTATTACCTTTTAGATACGAAAAAATTAATACTAACTTTACTGTTCATATTAATTTTGATAATAACAGAAAAAATTGAAATTTTAATACTAACGTTGCTGGATCGTCATCCCAGTTGACGAAAGCCCAATACCCTTGGATCGTCATCCCAGTTGACGATCCAACGATCCAACAACAAAAAAAACACATATTTTAATTTTCTGAAATTTTTTTAATGCAAATTTTGCATTTTAGCCCCCAAAGTTTTTATTATTACAAAATATATAATTTATAATTAAAAATTAAACATAATTAAAACATCTATTATAAAAATATAAGTATATAATTAAATTATTGCATGTTAAATACATAATATTGTATATGTATGTTTGTAATATTTATTCATACATATATATATAATATATCGTATATTTTATATATTAAATACATATTATTGTATATAATTAAAATATATGATACATATTATTATGTACATATATTTCTAATGTATATTTATTTATACATAAAAAAAATTATATATTAATATCTACATTTAATGTATAACAATTTTTTTTATTGGACTACTATGTAAAAATAATAATTTTAGTGTCATCGGCGAATAAATTCAACAAAAAATATATTCAATTCTTTCGCCAATGATTCTAAAATTATTATCTTTACAATATAGTCCAATAAAATTTTTTGTTGTATATTTTATATGTATTTTTAATGTATATAATTTTTTAAAAAATTATACATTAAAAAATATATGGTGACGATGACCATATATTTCTATATATAAGTATATTAAAAAAATATATGTATATAAAATATATTAAAAATTATACTTTAAAAAATATGTTTATATATACATTATATACATATAAATATATACATTTATACATTACATATTTTCTTTATTGTATTGTAAATATTTATAAATATCTACATATAAATATATACATTTATACATTTACATACATATAAATATCTACATTTAATGTATAAAATTTTTTTATTGGACTATATTGTAAAAACAATCATTTTAGGGTCATCGGCGAAAAAATTGAATATATTTTTGTTGAAGTTATTCGCCGATAATGTTTACCAAACGGGACGGGGCGGGGCGGGACGGTCCAACCCGCTGCGATCCACGGGTTAAGACGGGGAGGGTTAGGACGGTCCATCTTAGAAATCTTGACCCTAACCCTTTTTAAACCCACCCCATGTAACCCGCACGGGTTATGACTGTCCGGTCCGGTCCAGTCTGCGTGTTTTTATTTATTTTATTACTATTTTTTATTTTTCGTTAGTATTAAACTACATATATAATCACTATAACGTTTTTTTGCTATTTTTTGTGTGTTATTTTTTCAATATTTTTTTCTGTTTTTTATTTTTCATTAATTACTTTTATTTTTTTACTTTTACGTTTTTCTTTATTTTTTTACTTATTTTTTTCTGTTTTTATTATTTTTTTTGTTTTCTTATATTTGATTTGTTATTTTTTTATTAAATGAAAAAATTTGAATATAATTATATAAGTTACCCTCTTTTTTTCGGGATTAACACGAGTTTTGGACGGGTTGACGGGGGGGGGGGGGGCGGTTTGCTCCACGGGTTAAGACGGGACGGGTTAACACGGGTATTTTTAGAAAGGGCGGCCCAAACCCGTCGAAGACCCGCCCCGTTCTAACCCTTCGGTCCATCACGGTTCATGGACGGTCCGGGGCGGTCCGGTCCATGGGGCGGGTTCGACCCGGCGGGTTTTTGGTAAACACTATTCGCCGATGACCCTAAAATTATTATTTTTACATAATAGTCCAATAAAAAAATTATACATTAAATGTAGATATTTTCATATAATTTTTTTAATGTATAAATAAATTTACATAGAAATATATGTACATAATAATATGTATCATATATTTTAATTATATACAATAATATGTATTTAATATATAAAATATATGTTACATTATGGATAAATAAATATTACAAATATATACAATATTATGTATTTAACATGCATAATTTAATTATATACTTATATTTTTATAATAGATATTTTAATTATATTTAATTTTTAATCATAAATTATATATTTTGTAATAATAAAAATTTTTGGGGCTAAAATGAAAAATTTACATTAAAAAAAATTTCTGAAAATTTTTTGTTTGGATCGTCATTTGGGATGACGATCCAAACAAAAAAATTTTAGAAAATTAAAATATGTGTTTTTTTTGTTGTTGGATCGTTGGATCGTCATCTCGGATGACGATCCAAGCTTGGGTCGTCAACTGGGATGACGATCCAAGGGTATTGGGCTTTCGTCAACTGGGATGACGATCCAGCAACGTTAGTATTAAAATTTCGATTTTGTTTCTGTTATTATCAAAATTAATATGAACAGTAAAGTTAGTATTAATTTTTTCGGTTTTAGATAACTTAAGCCGAATTCAGGCCATGAATTGAAAACACTGAATGAGCCCTACAACTATCTCATTCAATTTTTATACTCAACTAGCAAGCTTTGTTATCAGGAATTATAAGTGTCATCGGCAAATATACCATCCCAGCCATCTCTAAATACAAAGTGAACATATACAGCAAATAAGGTGAACATATAGACGATCTAAGTGAACACTTACAAACAAATAAGTATTGTCATCACTTGTTTAGAAGTTTACATGCATATTTAACTTATTTTCATTGAACTTATTTGTCTGTATGTGTTCACTTAGATCATCTATATGTTCACTTTGTTTGCTGTATATGTTCATTTTATATTTAGCGATGGCAGGGATGACAAAACTGCAGATGACAGTAATCAATTTCACTTTGCTATTGCGGCATTGCCGCAACATTTGTTTCTAGTTTAGTCTGACAAATAAACTTTGGTTGTTATTATTTTGTCCTGCTAAAATCAATTACAACTAATTCATTATTTCAGTTGTTTTATTTTTTTTCCCTTTCTTTGTTGCAAGGAATTGAACATAATCAGACTATATCAACACATTAATAAAATTGGTGATTTTGTACTATGTCCTAAACGCTGAAACATCAAATAAAATACAATTTAAACTATAGCTTAAGGAAAATGAAATCTTATCCATATATATCCATCGAATACGATAGAATCGAAAACGGTTAAATGTTGACTGTTGACACTCCTGCATTTTATTCTTCGACTATAAAGAAAGTTTGATTGCTTGAAATGCAAAATGTGCTCTCCAACATTAATACAGCCAGACACACATACAACAAATGAACTCAATTAATAGACATACAGTACAAATTTTAGAACATGACTCTAAAGAACATTGACCACTACAAATCACTAATTGGCTATTACAGTACTTAAGGAGATTAAAGCAATAAATATAATTATAAATCGAATGGAAAATTTACAATTATGCTATGTTTTTTCTTTCATAAAGCTTCGCAGTAGCTTGCCAAATGATACTCTATGCTATTAATTCACTTTTTTTTTATTGGTCGGTGATTTCAAAAAGGCCTCTTTAAGACTACATTTTTTTTTTGTTTGTGTACAACAGGACTATAAAATTTAGGCATATTACATATATAAAATTCATATAACAAAAGATAGCTAGTGTAGACATGCAGCACCAGAAATTTTTTTTTATAATTATGATAATAATTATTATTATTTTGAAACAAGTGGGCTTTCCCACCACTTCTTATTACTTGTGTAATACAGAAGTACAGACAGAAAAAGCAAAACAATTCAAGTCAACTAAATCAGCACTGGTACCAGCCAAAGCAACTGGTACCCAAAAAACAGCTACATTATTGTATCTAACAACACAAAATACACTGATCAGAAACCACTTTGTCCAATGCACAAAACACAAGCAAAGACATTATCACATAACATGAATCAACTGGAAATTTCCCTCAGCATCTGCCAATTCTTCTCCTGATGTCAGCATCTCCATCTCTGGCAACAAGCTCACTATTTCTGTCTTGAGGGCTCCCTTCCATAAACCTGACCAATAGAGAATCAGTCTTCTTATATCTACAATACTTTGTCTAAGTTATGGGACTTTAAGCATCATTATTAAAACATCTCTCATTTCTTTGTTTCCACACCACCCAGAGCATTGCAATACACCAATAACTAAAGGCTCTCTTCATTTCACAATTTGCAATAATGCCCATCAATTCCTCTAAATTCTGTGATCTAGTTATAATTTGCAATTCCTGCAATATCCATGCCCAAATCTTAGCATTTTGATCACATTCTGAACAATAAATGATCTACTGTTTCTAAGCTGGCGCAATAGCAACATGTAGGGTCCCTTCCCATCCCCTAATTGCAACCGGCTCCAGATAATTATTGGTAATTTATAATCAGTAATAGGTAGCAACCGGCTCCAGATAGCCTCGAAAGAAGACTTACAGGCTAAGGCAATCATCCCCTGCATTTTTCTTGCATAGATTATTAAACTAAATAATGATAACAAAGAGGGTTCTATCCTATTGTGGTGCAACTGATTGTCACATTAGAATATATATCATAATATATACACATTGTCAACTTTCCAAGTGATTCTTTCAAAATTTAATTATAAATTGGATCTTGAGTCACATGGAAATCCTAGATCCAACAGCCACATCTTGAAAATATATTAAAGGTCAACTCAGATATATACCGTGAGAACCTTGCAACATGGCAATGTTAACTTAATAATAAAAAAATAAAATAAACTATGAACTTGGAATTATCCTGCCATTCTAGCTATAGAATTGGACTAGTAATGTGATGAATGGTATAGAAATGTCAAGAGAGTAACAGACGAAATTATATAATTTAAGCATCATTTAATGATACTTCAAAAGTCGTTAATTTGTATACCATTCAAAGCTTGAATCATTTAATTAAGGTAAAATATACAATTAATATTATTATTTCTTATTGGAATGATATTTACATTATTTTAGATCATGATTATGATGATATGTTCAAATTTAAAATGTACTTTGTACGATTTTCAAGATAAATAATTAACAAGTGATCTTTCCCTTTAATGATATATATACAGATTGACTGGACTAATTTTGTGAAGTTATTTATTTAAAAATCAATACTAATTAAGAAGTTCAATACAAATGACAAAACAATTAAATAAGACAAAACTAAACAAAGAGAATTAAGTATATAATACAAAATAAATAAAATAGTGAAGTCATTCTCCTACTCTTGCTTCCATCATTACTTTGTTCATGTCCTAGTTAGAAAATAGTTATTGTTTTGGCTTCAGGAAAATTTTTGAAAAAATGGTATAAACAAAATAAAAATAATGTAGACGAAGAACTGGAAAGTAATTAAGCTCCGGATTATATATATTATCATTTATTGAACGAATTATTTTAAAAGTAATGTACATTCCTTTAAAGAAATTAAATGAACTGAAAGCAAATTAAAATAAAACTTTTTGGCACAGCTTGACAACTTCAAAATGATCTGAAATTTTAAAATAATCAAAGATTATACAGTTATATATGAAATAAAAGCAGAAATTTATAAGACAGAACTCATCACTCTCCCGCTGTATAGTCTATTATTCCTTTTCCTTTTCTCCCACTTTGGTGTGGGATCCACAGGTCAGGGTTATGAAAAAAATTAGAAGACAAAACGGGGGAACCACAGTATTGTCTATTTAAATACTAAAATTTGAGGTAATTTCGTTCCATCCGAGGGTGGATTGACTTATGTCATAGTTTTTTGGGTCTTCATTTCTCCATATTTTATTCTTTTTTAAAAAAATTTTTTTGTTTGGTTGATAATAGAAAGCCAGGGAAGGTGTTTGAAAAACGCAGAAGACGGGGAGGTCACAACTGAACCGGTTCAAAGAAAAAAAGAAAGATAAAAGGGTGGCAAAAAGTTGGGGAGGTACCAACTAATTAAAGTCTTCTGTGCAAAATGAGATTGAAATATATAGGATAGAATAGAAGAACTAGAAGGCAGAGGTACTTCAGAAAAAGGGATCGAGAATGAAAGAGATGAGTTGGATCAATCGCAAGATTTACCTTTACTACGTCACTACTGGTCTCTACGGGCTTGATTGGTGGGAGCGCTACATTTTTCGTATCCTTTCTTTCGATTACTCTTTATTTTAAGTTGATATTCTGAAAGATTTGTTTTGGCATTCTTTTAATTGAAGAATAACGAAATAGTGCAGTTATACATTACGTTCCGTTTGGATGAGCCCTAGGAATAAGAGAATAAGAAAGTAAATTTATTATAAATAATTTAAATTCTTTACAAAGTTACACACTTTCCAATACTTCTTCCCTTATTTCTTTTATTCCTACACCATCCAAACGGAGCCTACAGTAGTTGGGAACAGCACCAATGAGGGCACTTTTTTTTTTTTTTTTTGTCTATCTTTCATTCTTTTGATAGTATTAGTAGATAAGTCTTGAGTATCGTTATAGTAGCGTATAGGAATATGAACTGAGATCTATGCTTGGTTGTTATTTGGAAGATCATTAATAGTTGTTTTCTCCATTTATTATGTAATGCCGGCAACAATTAAATAGATCACTTGATCCAATTACATCTAATATTATTCTCCACTGTTCCCCATATGTTTAAGACAAAATATTGAAGCTGTGTACGTATCTTATCATATATTAAGAAAGTTTAATATATGATAAGATATGTACACAGCTTCTTTAATAGATCAATAATTAAATATTAATGTGCATCATTTTGCTCTAGTGTTTCAAAATTCAAATCATCTCATTTGAAAAAATTTCATCATGTATTTAAATGATTAGATTTTTTTTTTTTGGGGGGGGGGGGTGGATATTGGAATGCTATCTACAGAAAATTCTAGTCAATGTAGATTTGTTTTGTCTTAATTTAGTCAATCTATGAGAACTATACCAGTGTTAAGAGAGGTGGAGCTATGATTATTTCATCTAAAAAACAATAACAATAATAACCATAACTACTAGAATGGAAACATCACAAACTTTCTTACATATCAACTAAAACTAATTAAATTTTTTTTGGAAAATTTTTAATTACTGGAAACTAATATTATTTTTAACATTAAAATTTCCTTTATTATTATCTATTGAAGTGTACTTATTTCTGACTACTATATATTGATCGCCAGTTTCAACATAGTTCATTTGAATTATGAGCTTAATTTAAATATTAAACAAAAACTTGAAGGATATACTGAATATGTGGAACAGCGGAAGATATACTTGAGCATCCAAAGAGAATCATTTTTGTACCTGATCATGCACTTGTGGCAGATTTGGCGTAGTTATGTAGTTATAGCAATTTATGTTTCAAATTATCATTTTTTTTTTACATTGTACGTATATTTGATTCTTAACTCTTGTTAGACACTGTTACTTTGCTTATTCTTTGGTTCATCTCCAAGAACTTGTACAGATTTGCTTCTTACATCTACAGTGGTATGTCGTACATAATGATACATGAAAGACATTAGAAAAATCTCTCATGTTTTGGTGTGAAATCTTCATTATTTAGATTTCTTCAGTTTTGATTAATTATATATTACTGTGTAGAAGAACTGATATTCATTTGCATTTTTATTGAATTGTATCAGCCATTTAAAGAAGAGAGTTCATAAGGCTGAAGTTTTCTTTAAAGAGCAACATAACATTCTAGTAATATCAACCGGGCCGACCAAGATGCATGAAAATTCAATCGAGCTATTGATGAGTACTGTAGATTTCTTATGAACCCTGTGTTTTCTGATCTTTTTTTTTTTTTTTTTGTGTGTGTAATGAACATATAGTATGCTTCGATGTCCTACTCATATATATAGATTTTATAAAGATAATTTACAAATCAACACTGCACTGCACATTGTTTGCAGTAATTGTTGAAAAAATAAATTACAGAAGTTTTGCGATGGTCTGATGTGAAGGGGTGCAAATTATTAGGTGAACTTTGTGGCCAGGTTATCAGGTATATGTACCAACACATTTAGGATGACAATGCGGAAAGAATTTTTCCTTTTTAATTGTTAATTTCGGAATTGTATGACACAAGATGCTCTCTCATTTGAATATAAAAAGGGTCAAATGGGTTGGGCCTTATTGAGCCAATATGGGCCAGACAGGAGAAGAATTAAAATAAGGTTTTCTATCTGTTCAAACGTCATCATCCGGTCTGCTTATAGCACAAACAACTGCAGCCTTTGTCAATTTTGAAATGAAGAGACAGAAATTTTGAAACTACTCCTTTTTAATTATCCCTGTTAAATGCATTGATGGCTATAATAACTTATAACTACATAATGATATGATTTGTGAAATTTGATTGTCCGGTCCACTATCCATCTCTAACACTGTTACGCTACTGACGTGCATTGATACAAAATAAGCAGAGAAATGGAATTAATGGATTGAATTAGAATGGAAACAACTGATAAAAGAGGAAAATAAATTCAAAACAATTTCATTAATTTTCATCATACATCTTACAAACTTGAGCTGCCAAGTTAAAAAAAAAAAATTGAGCTGTCTATATATAACGGACAAGAAAGAATAGAAAGGAATTCTTTTTTTTTTTTTTGATATGATAGAAAGAATAGAAAGGAATTCAAAATCACTCTTCAATTATACCACTAATATAAGTACCAACCTATAAGAGGTTGCCAGCTCAGTTAATAACCAACTATTTAAACTAACATATCCCATCTAATGTTTGTCTTGATACAATCCTGTGGCCCAAAAGTGAAGCTGTTTCTTAATATAGAGCTTTCCTTATTAAGTAGAGATCATATGTAGCTCTAGCGCATCGTGCATCTTTGTTGTTGTCTCACTCTCTTTCTCAATTGTCCTACTTTTATCATGTAATTGTTCCACAATAGATCCTGACAAATATCATATAAACGTCAGATTGATATGGAATAGTTTTTTTTTTTTTTTGAAGCTGCTGTAGTGCAGCTGGTATGGTACCAGGTCTCCCACGGGAGAGACCACAGTTCGATCCCCACTGATGAGTGGAGGAATAGGGTGGGTGTGTGTTTCTACGGGCATATGTCAAAAAAAAAAAGATATGGAATAGTTTTTCTCCATGAATTAATTAAATGGAATGAAGTTTTAAAAAAAACAAAGAAATTAGAAATACTTCTATCATGACACAATTTTCAGTGTTGACAACTCGCCACACCTTTTATGTTTTGTCCCGGCCACAGAATGTAGGTGGTCCAGAAGAATGAAGAAGAGCCGCTATAATGTTGCCAAGTTAATTAATATATCTACGTGGCATATTGTTTGGTACTACTTCTTATGTCACTACCTGAAGAACGACGAAAAGCTTTCTTATCTCTCTCTCTTTCCACACCCACCATCAATCCTTCCTCTTCCAAATACTAGTTCTCCTCTATCAAAGGTACATACCTAGTTCCTTATTTTAATTCGCAATTAAGCTATGAGGAAGAAAAAAAAAAAAAGACAATCTGAGAAACCAATCAGTTTGTGGTAGAATATGGGACTATATATTGCTTGAATTTTGAGGGAATTACGTACTTTAGTCATCCTTTGGCAGTGAAACAACAATTGCAGTAGGATTATACTTCTTACGGCCAGTAAAACATGTCAATAGTGGCATCACCTTGACTGGTTTACAATTACATGCTTACTTGTGCTGTTGTGCTTCTACGTGACTTTAATTTTCATTTTTTTTTGTTGTTGTTGAATCAAAGCATAATCGAGTTCTTCTCTTCCATAACACCGAAAATAAGTAATACATAAAAAATTATTGGTAGTAATAGAAGTAAAAGGAAATAAACGACGGAACAAATCACAGCTTCTGTACCATATTGGTTTGGTCTTTTGTTTGTGATGTACAGCTAGAGGCCATTTAATTTAACGCCAGTACTAGTTGGGTGACGCCTTGAGTTGTAAAATGTAGTTACAGAAGCATAATTTATTCTCTTATGTTAATGCATTTTGTAATTTGTGAAGCCAGCCTTACGCATTCTCTTCGGTTCTAAAGCCCCAATCAACTTTGGCCTTCACCAGAGTCACTTGGGGTGCATTTTCTGATTTGATATTTTCTTATTCTTCAGAGAACCAGCCAGAAGGTAGCCAATACTTGCGAATCTAAATTCAAAATAGATAAAAAAGTAATTATGGAGTTTGTATTGGTGATATCTCTACCGTTTATTCTCCTTCTGATAATCCTAGCCCTGGCATGTTACATGATAGGCCGAAACCGAGGTCGGGCTGAGCGGACCCCACAGTTTTTTGGGTCACCGACTCCACCACCATCCAAGTAATATAAACCTAATAACAAATTTGTGATGGCGCGTTTGATATAATACAGTTTGTGTCCACCCCCCCCCCCCCCCCTAAATTGTTGATTTTATTAGTACTATTAGTTTCTTTTTATGATGTGTTGTGTTATAACACTGCTTGGTTTTCCGTTCCATCCTTTTTTTTCAGTTTGTAATTAGCTAATTTAAAGGGAGTCAAGTTCAAACTTTGTATTATGCATGTATGATTAATTGTTGAATGTGTAAAATTAGTTATTGTTTTTATTTACTCTGTATTATTGGTATTGGACATTTATGGCAAAGGGAAGATTGGATGAGTCGTTGGTCGAAGGCTCGAAGCATCATTTGCACTACTATACGTTTCAGCATGCGTGCGTTCCTAAGCGATAGTAAGCTGGGGAGAATATGAAGGTAATATTTATTATTGATATTATTTCGAATTTCTAATGAAGTCGATATTTCGAAAACCAAATATTTGGCAAAAAAAAAAATCAGAAATCATATAAAGAAATTAAATTATCAAGATTGAGGTCGATCTCTATTATTCCAGGGAAATCTAATTAAATGGAAAATGATCAAAATCTTTTTGCTTATGAGAATAAGAATTACCATCATAATTGAAAATATTCACTTTAATCTAGATAATTAAAATCATTGCATATTCAACACAATTCAAAGAACAATTTTAATCTTGACCAATGTCGAGGAACCATAAGCCAAGACCAAGAGCGGAGCCAACATTTACACCCTGATCGGAACCAAAATTTTCAGCGGGAATTAGAATTAGAATTCCCATTTCCGTACATTCCTCTGATCGGAACAAACTTGTCGAGAAGATTTGATTTCGTTTGAGCGGAGTCGGTGGGAAAATTAGCGCCAGCGAAATTCCTGAAAATTTGTAGAAATTCGGTGGGATTTCATTTTGGCATAGCGCACCTTCCAATAATACCCCCTTCCTTTCCCTTCTGTTCGATAGTATACTGTATACCCCTTCTCTTTCCCTTCCGATAGAACTGAGAGAACGAGACAATCAACACGAGACCTCGAGCTATCTCCTCCTCCTATCTTCTCTTGCTTTCTCGCTCTAGTGGGCTCGTGCTTCTCCCTTCCCTTCACTGCTTGACCCTCTCTTGCTCCTTGGACTCACAATCAAGGTATAATTTAGGAAAATGTCAACAGTTCAAATCAGCTATTCTTTTTACGAGTTAAAATCTGAGCTTTCCCCCAAATCGTGGGCAAGGACAAAATGGTAAAATGCCAACAGTTCAAATTAATTGACGTCAATTCTTCTTGTAATGTTCCGATCATAAAATTTTCATGGGAATTCCTCTCCAATCAACTCCAATCCAATCAAATCAAATCAAATTCTATTTGTAGTCCATTCCGATCAGGGCCTTAGGGATGAGGGAGGTCGAGATGCCCCATGAGTTCCCGATCAAGTTTGAATGCATGTTGTATATATTATGGTTTTGAAAATCGGAATTAGAATTGACTGTTGGTCTAAGGAGTCGAGTCGGACGAATAGGAAAAACTCGGGTGAATCGGATCGGAGAATCAGATTTTTTTACGAAAATCATGTTTTAAGCATTTAAAATTAAGATAAAATGCAAAAAAAATTAAAGGAATTTTTTTTTCAAAAGCAAGCTATAAGACTAGGGATTAGAACTATAACATCAATTAAAATATTAAAAAAATCAATTACGAAGCTATTATGATATCTCAAAATTTTCGGAATATAAAAAAATGGAAATAAGTAAAATCAAATTTTTGTTTACCAAGATAATTTTTTTTAAAAAAAATTGTGATAAGAAATATTTCACCAAAATAACATATTATATCAGTTTGAATCGTAGAATATAAAATTACAAATTTTTCTATGCCTTTGGATCGCCTATTTAATCAAGAATTATCTTTTTTTTTACACTTTAGTAAATTTTAGACCGTTCAAATTTTAGAAAATAAAAACTAGATTGATCTAGTTGGGATCTTTTCCCAAAGTCCAAATTCTATTTCTATGTTTCCTCTCTGCACGTCGGGCTATAGAAAATGTCGAATCCACCCCCAAGAGACGGCATCATCTCCTCTTAACCGTTCCATTAGCCTCCCACGTGTCTTCCTCTGCCCTAGCCACCTCAGACGTAGTCCCCGACACCCTTTCTCCTCTTTCAGATGATAAACACCACCATTAATGACGATTTTTTATGATCTCTCCCGATTCCAATCCATATTGTCTAAAATCGGCTTGGTCTTCGTCAATTCTGATCCAATTCAGTTGATTCAAATTGGAATCGGCCGCTCTTTGGAACCATGGTATATATATCAAAGATTCAAAATTCAAAACTAATAAAAAAAACAAAGTGATGTTTTTTTTTTTGCATCATGCACTAGTGAAAAATTAAGAAATATATGTACTAGTGAGAAAGTCTCCAAGTTCTAATTTGCAAATGCATGTTGTGCTTGTTTTAGATGGAGGGAAATCCAAATCTTAATTTTCTAATGTTTTATTGATTTCCTCCGACATCTTATTGAAAAAAATTATGCAAAATTGTAAATCAATATATATAAACTCATTTATTAGGATTTTAGTCATCCAGTGTTATATATCTATATTCTATAATAATGATTTCTCTAACTGAATTTGAACTTGTGATCTTTATTTAAAATGTATAGTTTGGTTCCCAATTTGAACCAACCAAAATTTTTTTCCGGTAGTGATTCAAATGTATTAATTTTTATAGGTCCCGTACATTTAACGTTCACAACTTATTAGTTTCATAGTAATAGTGTGCTTAAAAGTCTACTAGAACAAAATTGGTGTGAGCTAGCATGTCATGCTCTTTGATAGTATCGATCGTGTGATTTACAAGAAATCAACTAGTAGTCTTTTCTTTTTTTAAAAAAAAAAAAGAATCATTAACACAATAAACTCCTATCACTCTAATTTGAATACAACTCTATTAGCGTACAAACGATTACCATTAACACAATAAACTCCTATCACTCTAATTTAGAAAGTTGAACCGGAAATATTTAATATTCCTATGTACAGTAAACATTTATTTTGGACTTTATATACAACTGCAAATTTGGAGATAAAAGAATCGAAGCGGCTTATATTAATTAGTCCCTTAGATGGGCCAAATCAAAACTGGCAGGTGGGTTAAGCTCCGTCAAATTCGGACTGGATGTGTTCGGTTTAAGTCGTGGACCAATTTGGATTACGAATTATTATTTTGGACATAATTTCGTTCCCTCGAAATCCACCATTTTTCCTCTTTGAATGGCCTCAAAATTCTTTTCTCCTAAACCTCTTTTGAATAAGGATTTGATGGAAATTGATTACTGCCATATTTTTACCATCCCTACCATCGCTAAATATAAAGTGAACATATACAGCAAACAAAGTGAACATATAGAAGATCTAAGTGAACACATACAAACAAATAAGTTCAATATAAATAAGTTGAATATGCATGTAAACTTCTGAATAAGTGATAACAACACTTATTTGTTTATAAGTGTTCACTTAGATCGTCTATATATTTATCTTGTTTGCTTTATATGTTCACTTTATATTTAACGACGGCAGAGATGACAAAACTGCAGATGACAGTTATCATTCTTGGGATTTGATTATTGAACGAGTCCAAGGGTAAAAGGACAGTGTGACCGAGAAAACGGTAATAGTAAAGCAGTTTATCCTGCAACGATTAGTGAGTAATTTTTTTTTTAAATAAAAGCAAGGGTCAAAGCCCCGGACTTTTGTATTGAAACTAAAGTACTGTACATTTTAGCCAGCAGCTAAAAAAAAGAAAAGAAAAACAAAATCATTGGAACAACGCCTCAAAAAAAAGAAAAAACACAAAAAAATGAATGACAAAAAAGAAGTCTAATGCAAGAGTTTCCACTCAAGGAACGATTAGTGAGTACGAAGTATAGAAAAGAAAATAAATAAATAAAATTACTGGGAGATTTATAATGAAAGTGTACAACTGGCCAGCCAACATTATGAATTCATGTTGTACAAATTGAACATTACTTAAGAAATATTACATTTGTAGATAACAGTCGCACAGAGAACAAAACTGTAAAAATGAATTAATTAAGAAAATTGAAACTTGCGACGATTTCAATTTGTACTGACTACTTGACTAGATTCACAATGGCGGATACAATAGTCAAGCACGGATACAAACAAATTATAGCAATATTTTATTTCTCAATAAATATTCGAATCTAGAGAAATTTAACATTAATACAATAAATTTATCAAACCTTTAAAGAAAACTGAATACATCAATATTAAAAGTTTTAATGGTGAACATCAATCTAGACCCTTAATTGGCGGAATATACATATACTGATTTGTACAGGACCTGAGTATTTGACTGTACTGTGTGGAGAGAAAAGAAATTTCAATCTAGACCCTCATAAGTCTTATAAATAAACTATCAATTCACGCACAACATGGTCACCCCTAGGGGTGGGCGCGGTATATCGCGAATACGCGAAATCGTTCCGTTCCGTCCATGTGAAACGTATAACGGAATGAAATTTCATTCCGTTTCGCAAATAGAACGGATAACGAAATGTATTTCGTGATTCGTTTGTGCATTTTATAGTGTAAATATAGCTGTTCCGCCACGTTCCGTCGAAACAGAACGAATCACGAATCATCCGATTCGTACCGTTATTGAAGTGGAACGGTAAACGGAATGACCCCATTCCGTTTCCGTTATACACGTTATCCACCCCTAGTCACCCGCGGCTCTGACTCATTCCCGGGAGTGATTTTGGGTATTAATTGTTATAAAGCCACAATAGGGTTGAGTTATATATATAGACAGGTGATCTATCATGTATTAACTCTATAGTTCTACCCTGATCTGAAATTTTGACTAATAAACCCTTATTCCTTTGCTTTGACGGAAGAAAAAGTGGTTTGCTTTAATTGGTACTTCTCAAGAAACTAAGGCTCCGTTTGGATAGTGTGGGAATAAGGGCTCCGTTTGGATGGCTTCTTTTCGGAATAAGGAATAATAATTTTTTATCAATAAATTTATTTCTAACCATCCAAACTCTTCACAAAAGTTACACACTTCCCAATAAATTTACCCCTTCCCAATAAATTTCTTCCCTTCTTCCTTCTTCCTACCTTATTCTCAACCATCCAAACGGAGCCAAGAAGAATAAGAAAAGAAGTAGGGAAGAAGTATTAGAAAGTGTGTAACTTTGTGAAAAAGTTTGGATTGTTTAATAATAAATTTATTCTCATCTTTCCTTATTTTTTTATTCTCACTCCCATCCAAGGGTGCGTTTGGCAAATACATGATTAGTAGGATTAGTGATGTAAGGTTAGTACTTTTTAGGTTAGAGGGGTAGAATGGTGAGGGTAGTGATTTGAAAGGATTAGTGCTAGTTTAAGGTTATTGAATGTTGTTTGATGTGGTATGTTGAGTTTAGTGATGGAGGAAAATTAATAAATTATTGGTTGCTTATATTTTGTTTTTTAATTAAATAATAACGTTTTGTGTGCACATATCAATCTAGTAAATAACATTTTACGCGTAATAATAATATTAAAAAATCATAATGATATAAAATAAATGAAAAAAATAATGTGAAACTAATTTATAATTTTTTTATTATATATATTTCTTCTCGTTTATTTGTTTTTTTTTTCGATTTGCAAAGATATGTGAAATAAACCGAACAAATTATAAGTAAGATAAATTAACATGTAAATAATGGAATTGCTTAGGACCATCTCTAAGATTCTATCATCCCCATCATCCTCACGTGTACGCTGTAACTAACTCTTTCCTTCTCACGCGTACGTTATCTCCCGCCTCTTCCCCCTCCTCCGTACACTATCTCCCATCCCATCCGTTCTCGCTCCACCTACGCCTCTCCTTCATCCATGGGCCCATGGCCTCTCCTCCAGTATCGACGCCCTCCCATTCCTCTTCTCCCCACCACTAGCATCTGCAGCTTGACAGCTTCCCTACTTCTCCAGTTCTGTCATATATTTCTTTGAAGTTAATATATATAACTGTTGAAGTTAATATGTGTAACTGTTGAAGTTATATATGTAGTTATTGAAGTTATATATGTAAGTAATATGTTATATATGTAACTGTTGAAGTTAATATATATAACTGTTGAAATTAATATATATAACTGTCGAAGTTAATATGTGTAACTGCTGAAGTTATATATGTAGTTATTGAAGCTAGATATGTAAGTAATATGTTATATATGTAACTGTTGAAATTAATATATATAACTGTTGAAGTTAATATGTGTAACTGTTGAAGTTAATATGTGTAACTGCTGAAGTTATATATGTAGTTATTGAAGTTATATATGTAAGTAATATGTTATATATGTAACTGTTGAAGTTAATATATATAAATATTGAAGTTAATATGTGTAACTGCTGAAATTATATATGTAGTTATTGAAGTTATATATGTAAGTAATATATTATATATGTAACCGTTGAAGTTAATATATATAATTGTTGAACTTGACATATTTAAATATTGAAAGTAATATTTGAAGTGAGCATATTTAAATTGTTGAAGTTGGCATATATATTAACTTCAACAGTTAAATATGTTAACCTCAACATTTATAATCAATATATATTGTGTGTGTGTGAGTATGATATTACCAGAGGTTGGGGGGGAGGGGGAGGGGGGCGTACGCGGAAGGGTGGGGGTTGGGGAGCGTACGCGGGAGGGTGGGAGGGGGGCGAGCGTACGCTGCAGGGGGAGCGTACTTGGGAGGGCTGGGAGGGGGGACGAGTACACGGCAGGGAGGGAAACAGAGCAATTTTCATAAATAGAAAACGCGTAGAGCCAAAAACGCGTGGGGATGATGAATATCGGAGATGATCCTTATCACCCCGTGTAAATAAACATATTAGGAACTCGATTAATCTCCATAAACAAGCAATCAAAGGAATAACTGTTGAAATAGGAAATAATAATTAGTCCCAAATTCAATAGAAAGACCCTTGTACAGCAATTAGAAATCGTAGCTATTATACTGTATGAATAAACATGCAAGCTTGCTTATAGTGCCTAGTTAAAAACAACTATTCTTTCTCTCTAACATCCTGGACCAAATTGAGAAGCTTCACAAAAATATAATCGTCGCTGGTAGTTTCAAAGATTGGTATGATAGGTCATCAATGGTAATTTCTCTAATAGCTTACAAAAGGGGGTCGATTGGGATCTCTATCGATTGCCCAAGACGAGAATAACACAGTGGTGTGATCGTCAATGCTAATTTCTTTGCTTGTAGTTGCAGAAGAATCGAACAAGGAGAAAGAGCAATGTTTATTTTTTTCACTTTCCAAGAGAAAAGGTAACGAGATGGGAGGAAAGAAATAATAAAAAAGAGGATCGATGAGTTATTTTATAATAATTTCTCTCTCCACACGCGATAGAAATTCGCTAACTCAGCGTTTTCCGTTTTGATGAGTTAGCAGGGTAGCGTAAAAGTAGCCACTAACCTGACTAACCCTGATTCATTTGGTAAACCAAAATTTACTAAACTAGCGCACTAACCTAAGGTTGCAGCTAACCTCCTCATGCCAAGCGCACCCCAAAAGAGAAAAGGAGAATGATTGTCTGTTTTCATGGCAGATCAAATAATATAAAGGAGAGTATACCTGTCTAACGTGTTAAATGGCACGGTATCACGCTATACCGTTATCGTGCCATTTAATAACGGTATGAAACCGGTATTGCCACTTACCGTTCCACTAATTAAACGAAACGGATTTCTGTGCCATCAACCGTTCCACTTCACAAATTACACATTAAATGGTTTGAAATGAGATTGAAACAGTCGAAACGGTATAACTAGTTGTGCCACATACCGTTTCATTTAGAAAACGGTATATATTTCTATGCCACAAACCGTTCCGTTTAAGCCGAAACGTGGTGGCGAAACGGCAAACGGATGCCGTTGACAGGTCTAAAGGAGAGAGAGGCTCTTACACTTAAGGCTCCGTTTGGATGTGTTGAGAATAAGGTAGGAAGAAGGAAGAAGGGAAGAAATTTATTGGGAAGGGATAAATTTATTGGGAAGTGTGTAACTTTTGTGAAGAGTTTGGATGGTTAGGAATAAATTTATTGAAAAAATTCCTTATTCCTTATTCCTTCTTCCCACTTCCCACCATCCAAACACAGCCTATAAGTGAACAAGAATATATGCAATGTGAAACTTCTCCAATTTAATTTAGCGATGCTTGTTACTATTCTTGATTTTTTGCGGGAGTCATTTGATCCTATTATTATTGATGTTAAATCTAAACAAGATTTGATTCCTGCCATAGTTAATGGGTAAGCGACAATTATATATTTAACTTTGTTTAGACAGATTTACATTGCCTGGGGTGTAATTACTGATTTGAATGATAAAATCCTAAATTATTCTTTCTTTAATAGTACAGAAGGTCACCAAGACTACAGTTGGATGTGTTGTGCTGTCCTAACTGTTGGGTATTTTTTTTGTCATCTATTTCTATCTAAAATCTAATTGACTAATTCCAACTTTATTAGTGAATGAGAATTAGTGAATGAGATAATGCATAATCAATTTCAGATTCTATTTTTCTCTCAATTAATCTATTCTAAATAATGAATGTTATAGAAATTTTATCTGTTACATTGTTGGTATAATGTTTGTTCTGAATATAGGTCAACGGTGGTGTCAGCTGGTCTTGTGCGTGTCTTCGGAACCGATGCGGCTGAACTTCCATTATAAACAATCCAAACTCTTCACAAAGTTACACACTTTCCAATACTTCTTCCCACTTCTTACCTTCTTTTCTTCTTCGCACACCTATCCAAACGCACCCATAGTAGCTACTAGCAGAGATCTCCAAAGGCTTCTATATATATATTTTTTAACTTTCTTATTACCTATCTTATAGCATTTTTCCATTTTCAGATTTGAGCCTTTTGATTTGAAACGTTCAATCTGCTCTTACTAAGAGTATACTCTAATCTTGTTTGCTAATGGTGGTGAGATCGGGATATTTTCAAGCACTGTTTAGATGCATGGAGAAGATGCTAATTGAATTGAAGGTTAAGCATTTTTTTACTCCCTGCCGCTGAAGAAGCCAAATCAATCTGAACACAAAATTTGGTTTCTCTCGAATTTCTTCTTATCAGGTACGTTTTATTATTTACTTGGAGTAAATTAAATTTAAAACCCAAGATGTTTCTACTAACCAATACTTTTGTTTCTTGTAGGTAGAGGAATATCTAAAAGGAGCACATCTTACTGCGTTTAGAAGAACATCAAGTCTACATAAGCCTCTTTTCATTTCTTAGGCTTTGGCAAAAACGAAGGAAAGCAAGAAATTTTGGAGAAGTAACATTTCTTGCCTAAGGCACAGAATGTATATACCGACGTCTTCTTGTTAAAAACTGTATAGAGAGTCGTGCATAGGGGTGGGTGCGGTATACCGCAAATACGCGAAATCGTTCCGTTCCGTCCATGTGGAACGTATAACGGAATGAAATTTCATTCCGTTTCGCAAACGGAACGGATAACGGAATGTATTTCGTGATTCGTTTGTGCATTTTATAGTGTAAATATAGCTGTTCCGCCACGTTCTGTCGAAACGGAACGAATCACGAATCATCCGATTCGTACCATTATTGAAGTGGAACGGAAAACGAAATGACCCCATTCCGTTTCCGTTATACACGTTATCCACCCCTAGTCGTGCATGAAATAGATCAATTTTTGATAGTTGTGCTTGTTCTTTTGTCGTAAGGCGAGGGAAAGAAGAAATTAGTATTTATGGGGCCGTTTGGATCGCTTAGGAATTTGGGAAAGTTGCAATTCTTAGGAATAAATTTATTGGGAAGTGTGTAATTTTGTGAAGAGTTTGGATTGTTTATAATAAATTTATGGTAGGAAGATGAAATTTTTCAAATTCCTTGGGAAATCCAAACAGCCCATATAGGAGTTTAGAATTAGTATTTATAGGAGTTTAGAATTAGTTAGGTTAGTAGTGCAGGTTGTCTGATTTAGTTTTTTATCTTTTCGGACTAGCCTCGTCTCTTTGTTGCTATGTGATTAATATAGTTAAATATCTATTGCAAAATGAGTTATTTAGTATTATCTTTCTATTATTTTAACAACACTTAAAGGTGTCATAAAAAACATTTATAATGCTGGTTACGAGGACGTTTGTAAAGACAATGCCATTTGGAGTGTAACGTGAAAGAGGTTTTTATGGAACGAAAAATAATCAGGTTTCTATAAGCTTGTACTAATTAGAAAATAAGGGATTAATGGGCCTGGACGTCTCCCAGGCCAGTTGCTAGATGGCTCACCGAAAAAATTAAAAATAAGACTAACACATTTATTATTAAATTTCGGAAATATTATTAAAATAATCAGAATTATACAAATAACATCATAATATCTTAATTTTTTGTTTTTATTTATTTATTTATTGTTAATTTTTATAAAATAGGTCCCGTCTTAAGTATGCATGATCAGTGTTTATTATAACAACTAGTTATCTCATCGCGCTTCGCGCGATGAAGTTTGGTTTGCAGTTTGCAACGAAATAGGTTTTTTGTTGAACCGTAGTCGATTTTTATCATTGTGCTCATGTATTGATCTCGCTGTATGTTTTGCCATGAACAAAAGCGACTCACACTAAATTGGCAATTGGCTGGCAAATTAGCTAAATTGGAGTTGGTTATTAAATGAATTGCCACATTAGACAAATTAGCTTTACCACATAACAGCACCTCTGAAAAATCGCCACATTAAACAAATTTGCTGCAAAGTATGCAAGAAAATGACAAAAAAGTCTAATCTTGTTATTTTTGGCAATCGAAATTATTATTCCCTAGATTTGTGAGAAGGAAACAAAATGACCAAATGCTATTTACAAAACCTCAATCGGACCCAAAAAATCAACTAACTTCCAGTTGACTACTCAAATAATGGTGCCTTAGATCAATATTTCTTCTTTTCAAGTAGCACCTAATGGCACATCTGTTGAAAAGTAAAGAAAGGACAAAGAAAAAGCAAAAATAGGAAGCCGACTTGAACGCAGGAAATTGAAAAACTAAAACCTTTGAGAGAAAAGGCATATATACCAATTGAGTTTGTAATGCTCCGCAGTGCCTTCTCTTCCGCTGGAGTTCACAACTGCATACATCATTTGTTGAGCGATCTCCCTTTGTTACCTCAATACAGCATATTAGTTCATAAAAGACGTGAATATAATAAATGGAGAAAGGTGACTACTTAAATTTGATTGGATCAGCACACATACTTTTCTATTCTCTTCTGTGAATTTTTCTTTATTTATAGGAAAATATAATTGATTACAATGTTGTCGTTTTTCTTTTCTTTTCTCATGGGAACAAAAGGCTTCCTGCTTTAATAATTTTTGTGCTCCACTTCGTATCTGCAGCCGACAGTTTCTAAAACTATAGAAATAAACGCACAATTTAACTTACGTATAAAATTATATGCGCTTGTGAGGCAGGTTGGAGCCTATTTAACATTATGTACTCATAATTTTTTATCCCTCTTTCTCACCATATAGTTTGGAAAATAAATTAGAAAATACCTAAAGTGTTCATATTTGATGTTTCATATCTCAATACTAACTGAACCACAAATAATATCAACAAACCCTATCATTAAGGGCACGTTTGTTCCTAAAGTCAGTTTTTTCGATAAGGGCACGCATTTTGTTCTCAGAGTCAGTTATCTTTTATAAGAATTGTACATAGTATAAAGATTCATGAACTAAATGACCTTTTGATTTAGTTGTAATGTTGACCTCGTTTTATTTCTTCATATTCCGGCAATGCATCCGTCACTTGATAAATGACAGCAACATCCCTAAAATGACTCAATTTGATGTCACATCACTATCTCCGCAAGCCATCAGTGACTGCTATATCATTGACAGCCTTCCCACCTCGGAATAGAATTAGTCATTTTCCAACATTATGAACCAACTGATAATGCAAAAATTTTAATCAGCTAAGAATCTTATAGATGACAAATTTTATATCCAAAGGCGAAATAAATTCAACCGACAATAGAAATGATAACAATTTTAGGAAAAATCAGAAATAAATCTAATTTTGAAATTATACCAAAAGCAAGCCTCAGTCCACCACCGTGAACAAATTGCAAGCTGGTCGGATTGACCAAAATGGAGCATGGCCAAACTGAAATCGACCTTCATAGCCTGCGAAAAAGAAAGCACATCATCCACCAAGAACTGGATGAGATTTTCAATAGTTGACCTCACCAATACAACTGACCTTTTACCAGCAAACTGTCAGCAGAACACAATTTCACCCCTGGAAAAAGGTCCAACATCATGCATCTGCAGACCTGACACATGAAGCACTGTCATTTTGGTATCAATATCAAATGTTTTGATTGCATACACTGGTACATAGGATATGCTGTTATAAATGAAATGATTTTTTAGTATTCCATCACATAAAACGAACACTCTAAAGCTTCTGCTAAGCAAAATCTAAGTATGATGGGGTATTGTGGACCAAGCATGAGGCGTCTAAATATACCAAATTCAGAAGTTAATGAATACTTAAAGGCTTTACCATTTAGTTTTATACTGTGTCTAAATATATCAAATCGATGCAAAAATATTGAACTAAAGTTTGTTCAATGACATGGCACTGTAAAGATCGTAAAAATTCAGATGCATGACTAATTGTTTAGAAACAATACAATACCTCATGTGATCCATTTGCCAGACCATATTCAGATGACATGAAGTTAATTCTCTATTGAGCAAATCCTTCATAGCAAATCACCTACAAAACAAACCATCGAACTTTATTATCATATAAACTACATATATTATCATTATTGTACTTTTAATGCCATATTCATGTATCAAGGCCAACTATAAATGATTACGTCTCCCTTGAAAAAGAAATAAAAGTTCAACAAATTAGACGAAATAAAAGAGTTCCGCTAATTTGTCTTAGTTAATAAATAGAGAGGGGCCCAACTCTGATGTTTTTGAATTGCTAGCAAGTAACCCTTGATAGTTTTTGGTTTAATGCAAACTTCTTAATTGACTACAATAATAGATATGTAGGGAAAAAAGATTAACTGAGTTACTGGAATACACAAAGGCTATTGAAACAATTTTAAAAGGCAAATAGGTACATTGTCTGTGAAACTTACCAAATTCTTATTATGGCTAAATTTGGCCCCTTTTCAAAGTCAGATAGATTTAAATTTGTCATCATATTATTATTTTAAAATAAATTAGCCTCCAGTAATAAATATCAACATAAAATGGAGGATAAATCACATCAGTACTATTTGATGTTTAATTGAGAAGAGAGTATGAACTAAAGTTTAGAAGTTGCAAAAAATTAGACACTCCATTTGCAAATAAAATAAGAGCAAATAAAATCAAATATAGTTTGCAAAAAAAAAAGTATTGAAATGCCAAAACAATTAAGCGAAAGAGGAGCATAATTGACTTAGAGAATGGAGACATGGCGGAGACGCAGTAGAGGCATAGCTAGGGTTTTCTCTCCTCCATTTGCAAGGCTAAAGAAACAAACAGTGAAGCAATCAGAGACGGGAAGAAAACCTGGCATCGCTGGCAATTCCATCACCTCTGAATCGCCAGTAGTCGATCGACCCCACGCCAGCCCAGCCATCGGTGATCTCTCGCAGAGGCTGAAGGATCGATTTTTTTTCTTTTTTTTGGTGGGAACGATCCCTACCTCTCCTCCGCTCTATTGCTCTCGGCCTCTCAGAACGAAGAAAGGTGGAGAAGCGCCTGTGTTGAAGAGGAGAAGGATGGAGGTCTCTCTCTCTCTGGTTTTCTTTTTGGCTCCGTGCAAAAAAGCAAAGATGGAAGAAGGATCCAGAAGCACATGCGCTGAAGAGTAAGTTGCTTGATGCCTTGATCCATGCAGCCGTTGGTGTGTCTGCAAGGGTCTAAACAGAAAGCCACTTTAACTTAAGGAATTTGTGCAACACGGATGGAAACAACAGAGAATGCCAAGAAAATCCACAGCATAGATCAATAGTGGGATGTCCTTGTAGCCGTTCGCGCGTCTGCAAGAACCTAAATAGAAAGGGAGCTAAGAAATTACGCGCGACACAGAAGTAAACAAACAAATAACGCACAGAAAATCCACTGGACAAATCTAATAGCGGAGACGGATGGACTCGATGAAATCCATCGCAAAGATGTACAAATCTAACGGCCAGCGTTGATCTGGAGGTTCCTGTAGATTGGGTCAGTGAACTATGAATGTTTTATGATGGATGAAAAGCAATTCAAGAATCTTGTCATGTTGTATTATCTTTTTTTGTTTGAGATGATATACTTTTATGTTAAAACTTTTTATTGATAAACATATTTATTTTCATCGAATTATTTTTTTTAGCTGTTCACATGCGTACTTTTATTGATTATGTTTATTAACCGGTAAATATTGTTACTACCTTCAGCACCGATCAAGACAACGTTAACCTCAAATATTAAAAATGAACTAAAATGATATTTTTAATTTTATTTTTTACATATTAAAGTTCGCCCACACATTATATGGACACTGCTGCTAGTATATATAATTACACTAAAGTTAGAATACTTGCACGTTCTTCATTTCCAACTTGAATCATACATGCATCCACAAGAATCGTGTATATTGATGTAAGGAAAGCACCGTATGCTTCTAACATACCACAATTCCACTCCCTAATAAAAAATAATACCTACTATTAATTGGAATTATGCTGGCCACAAAATTCAAAATTTTTGGCATCATTAGACATGGAGGCTCTTGTGATCCTAAGGCGCAAAAATAGTCAAATAAACTCCTCTATATGCTAGCGACATCTGAAAAATTCGCATATACAACTTACTAGTAATAACATGAACAAAATGTCATAATATTGATTATAGTTAATTTCTTAGTGAATTGCACCGGATACCATTTATAATGGGTCTTATTGTAGTGGTAATTAAATCAGACCGTCATTGTTGACACAGAAACATCCACTACAGCTGCCCGAAAGTTCACACCTATCCAGCCTTCATAGTTTGTGAACCAAAAATCCGACAAACACACGAAGAGGACAAGCTGAGTTGCACAATGATTGGCATTTGTTTCCAATAGAAAAACAAGTAATCAAAATTTTACAAAAATGCAAATATTTTTTTAATATATTTTTTCAGTTAGAATCACAATGTTTGTACTGCAAACTAGTTTGATTGACTTGTACCTGTACCGGTAAAAAAACCAAAGCATATAAAATCATACCACTACACATGTGGTAATTTGGTACAAGGCACATGCAAGTGTTTTGTTTGAACTTTTGTGCAGTTCCTCGAGAATGATTTTTTTTTTAGATATCTAAGAGATTAGCTACAAAGGTTCAAGTTGTTAGTGAAGCTAACAAGTTTCTTTCAACTTTATGAGATTTATTTCAAATATTAGTTACATTATTATTTTTGTGAGGAACATCTTCTGAGCATAGCCAATGTGTAGTAGTTTTGATTTTTGTAAAATTCAATTCAACTGTACAGCTTGTGCTTAGGCCTTGGGATAAATAGATTCAATGAAAGAGCGCATGTAGAAAAATTAAGTAAGATAATTTATACCAGTTAATAAAATTCAATTCAACTTTATCAAAGTGGCACTTTTTTTTCATCATGCGCAATAGTGAAAAGTTAAGAAATATATGAACAACTTCTTCCAAACCTGGGAGAGAGTTTCCAAATTCCAATTTGTGATTGCATGTCGTGTTTTGTTTAGTTGGAGAGAAATCTATTTTTTTTTTTGTTATTATGTCATGTTCTATTGATTTTCTCCAACATCTTGTTTAAAAAAAATCATACAATAAGAGAATCAATGTATATGAAGTATGAACTCTTTTATTATTTTAATATAAAGATAGCATTTTAGTTTTCCAATTTTATATATCTATTAATGATTTCTATAATTAAATTTTTTTAATTTTGAACTTTATTAATTGTTAAAGATATATAATAGTGTTTAACTACTGTATCAAATTTTGGTTCTCATTTTGAACCTGTCATTTTTTTCTCCCGCAGTGATTCAAATGTATTTTTTTTATAGGTCTCGTACATGTAAAGTTCACAATCTTATTAGTTTCATAGTAATAGCGTGCTTAAAAGTCTAGAACAAAATTGGTGTGAGCATGTCATGCTTTTTTATAGTGTCGATCATATGATTTACAAGAAATGAACTAGTAATCTAAAAAGGAAACAGAGAAGAATTATAATATCTTAAACTATGTTACTCAACTTGAAAACAACCCTGTCAGACAAAAATAGTTAATTAATACAATAAACCCATATCACTCTAATTTACGAAGTTGAACTAGAACCGTATAATATCCCTATGCTACGTTAAATATTTATTTTGGAGTTTATCCCTTCATCATCAGTATGATACGTACAACTGCACAATTTGGAGATTAACGAATCAAAGCGCTTATATTTGCCCCTTACGTGGGCCAAAGTGAAAATATAAAAAGGTTGAACACCAATCTAAGCCCTTGATTGACGTGAGTATTTGACTGTCCTGTGCAAGACAAATAAATTTCAAATAACCCCATATCTTTTGTGCTTATTAAAAAGAAGTTCGTATTTGTTTCCGTGTTCAATGAAATTTGGCATTTTATTCAGTGATGTAATTTTTTCTAAAAGAGATTTAATATTTTCCATAAAAACAAAAAAAAACATACGTGACACAACCGTCTCTCCCAGTCTTATGCGCTGACGCCTGATTGAGATCCACATTTATGGGAGACGACAATTCTTCGGGGGATTTGGGTAAATACCACCTCAAAATATTAAAATTAGAAAAATGCCACTCTAAATTTAACTCTTAGAAAAATGCCACCCTAAATTAATTATATTCAGAAATTTACCACTATAATACAATTATTATACATTATGAAAATAAAAATACTATAATTTAAGACGTATTTCAGTATTTCCCAATATACCCTTATTCTTCCTCAAGTCCCCCCTACGCACGGATCAGTATCCTCGCTCCAGACCATTTGTCTCCTTCGTATCATACCTTCCTTCGAAGCTAGATCCCATCCCACAAATAGCGCTACCTCCCATCCACGCTCGCCTTCTCCTCTTCTTCACCTCCGTCTCTTCCTTTGTCCTCTCGTTCCTTCACCCCTTTCCTTCAAATCTTCTTTTTTCCTCCGATCGATTCCGGCCACCGCGACTTGTGCGATTAGGCTCAATAGTATCACGTACAGAGAACAAATTTTTGGATTTGATTTTTATTGCGCATGGCTCCATTGGTGGGAGGACGACTAGGTTGTGTCAGCTGAAAATCACCTCAATCTGACTTGTTAAGTCTCAATTGACCTTTATTACATTAATCAAAGTATCTTCGCTTTGTTGAATACCTTAGTTATTCAATAAATAAAAGTCAAATTTTCAAATTAGAAATTGAGGTTCTGATTTTTTCAATGCAACGAAACAAGATGATGTAATTAAGGAGTAGCATGAAATCCATTTGTTATCGATATTAGAGATCATTCATAACGACCAAACTATAAAATTAACTTCTGGGATCGTCAATAGTGGATATATGCATTTGTACTGACTGACTTAAACATCCACTTTGTAACTTATAAATGTCTTGATATAATTTGTAAGAAAGCAAGGAGCAAATAGAAAAAGTTAGTGTAGCTATTCAAAACTTGAAGTCGTGTTTAATTAGAATTTGATATCTTTGTTTGTTTAATTGAGCACCGTTGCCAGGAAACTGTGTTTGAGATAAATTCATTTTGTTTCACTTTTATATTTTGAATTCACATGCGTATGCTTGCTGTATATAATATCCTATTTGTGGTTTTGAATTTGTGATTTTAGTTTAATTAAACATAACACTATAGTCAGTGAAGTCAAATGGCATTGCATACTCATGATAATTACAAACTTTAGTATGGTTAAAGATATCTTACACAAATCTTGATTAGCTAGCGAGAGAGAGAGAGAGAGAGAGAAATAACTGATACTGGTTAAATGAAATATATTAATGTAATATGAATATATGATTGAATGTTTACAACTTCCTAAAATACAGCAGGCGCACACATAATTTGTGTGATGAATTTCAAAACTATCCATAATCTTAGCGCCAATTACATCTTGAAAATCAAATGTTAATCATTCTCTGTATTGTTTCTCTATTACTCTAACATATGGCACTGGTACCAATCCAATTTATCAGCCAAGAGGCAGTTCCATCAAATTAGCAATCCTCATGACCAATTGATCACCGGAACACTTTCTCCTCACCACCCCGATACCAAAACCCTTCTCTGTGTACCAATCTATTTCTTCAAGATGCCATCAGTACCAAACTTCTATGTCGTACCAACTACCAACCTAGTCATCCTCTGTTAGAGATATGTCCTAGAAGCCAATCATATCTGGCTACTTCTATGGTTTTATGTCATTGATGATTTTATATCATTTGTTCCTTGATTTATTTGTTGACAGATCTGTTGACCCTAAAAATTAAACTCTCAAAACTAAATAAATCAAAACCAAATTGCGAAAACCAAAAGTCAAACAGCAAAAACCAAATTTCCAAATTACCAAAAATCAAAATCAAATTACGAAAAATATCAAACAAACTCCAAAAATCCTCAAAATTCACCCAAAAATCCCTTAAGAATTATGATGATTTATAATAATTTTTAAATACCAAAAATACCCACGAAAATTCCAAAATTTACAAAGGAACCCAAAAACTCCACAAAATTACCAAAATACATCTATGAGGAATTTACCAAAACCATTTAAACCATTAAATTCCTTGTATTTTTCTAAACTCACCCATAAAAAATTATCCAAAAATGACCAAGGAAAGGTCCTCAAACAATTTATTTTGGTTCAGCGTCAATGAAAATATGAGAAATTAAGGAAAATCAAAGGAAATTCACAGAAAAATCACAGAAAGTGGCGCGTGCATCCGATTGGAGGGGATCCGGGCCAAATTTAAGGAGGGCGCTGGGTTTATAATTCGCTGTGCCTTGGGTACGCTTGGCTCATACATCGAGAGGAGTTTGGCTTGTATGGATTACGCTGGTTCACGAAAGACCCGACCCACCTATCTCACTCACTCTCATTAAAACTGACAAGTGGGGCCTGCCTATAAGGACCTTCTTCTCCCCAGTAAAAAGAAGCAGAAGGTGAAATTGCGATTTTCACCGCGTGCACGCCGGGTAAAGCGAGAGCAGGGGCGACGTGGCCTTCTCCTCAGCCTCAGATGCGAAACCATCAACCTTGCCCATGGTTTTGCAAAACCCAAACCCTAGCGCAGCTAATTCTGTACCCTTGGATGGAAATCAGATGGTGGGGGATTGCTCACGGCTTGAAAGGAAAACCCTAACCCTCAGCCTATATAAAGCCTTAATTGAAGCAAAGAAGGAGGAGAGGAAGAGAGGGGTAAGGTGTGGCTAGGATTAGAATACCAATTCTGTATTAAATTGAGAGGTTTTGAGTGAATTTGTTATAAGCATTTCATCGAACAGTGGGAAAAAGAAGGGAAAAGGTGAAATTGAGTGATTCGAAATTTGTAATCCTCTGTGTTCAAATCTAACAAGTGAATCAAAGTTGAAAATCTTGCTGTTTGTGCCTCTTCTTCCTTCCTCTCATCTCCTGACATCTCCTCCCATGGTGCAGACTGAGGGTTCCTCAGATCTATGCCGAGGAGAGGTCGCCTAGCTTGAGGTTTCCTCTTGACTAGGTATAATGGTGGTCTAGGCTGAGGGTTCCTCAGTTCTAAACCGAGTTTCCATAGTTTTGAGTTCAAAATAGCTCAAATTATGGAACTCTTGTATAATACACAATGCTTACTGCTGTTATGCTGTTAAAATGGACCAAATTGCATAAAAAACACAAATTATGTGTACCTTTGCATGCCCTAAGCTAGTGCCATAGCATTGCCAAATAAAAATATGTTTATGTATAGATCTGTCTAAATAAAAATAAAAGGGGGTCTTCTTTACATAAAAAAAAAAACACAAAACAATACCTTGATGGCAGATGCAAGGTTCACTGGACAGCAGGGATTAGATTTCCTTCTTTTCTATGGCTTTATGAACATTAAAGAATCAATCATGTACTAAAATCCTGGATTTTACAAATAAAAGACTGTTGTATTGTTGAGGTAAGTTTATTATGATGAAATATAACCTCTGCAAGTCATTTTACAGCATCTAGGAAGCCCAAATCCAAAGCACATCAAAACAGTGTCAAAATTGCATAAAATTGAAAATTGAAAATGGTGAAAAGTGTCAAATACCTTACTCTTACTCTCTGAGCAATTTCAACACATAAAACAAGTTTAATTCAACCTAAAATGGACATTAAATCAAGTTATACTGCTGTAAAATGAGTTACATGCAAAATGAAAATTGAAACAAAAAAATGCAATTCTGTCCCCTTTGGCTCTCACACTAAATTGCGACATCTCAAGTCAAAATAAAGGTGTGAACAAACTCAAATCAACTCCCTGGTTCTCTCCAAGCCATGTCTGGCATAAGAGAAATGCTCTGTGGGCCCCACCAGTCCTGCTCAGTTCTGCTCAAACTGAAGCCGATTGATCTCAGCCCAGTTCACTCCATTGAAGCCATCTTCAAGTCCAATTAAATGAATAAACGTCATCAAGACACCTCCATGGATTCACACAACCTCAAACTGGCAAAGAAGACGAAGTCAAGAGCTTCGAGTAACCATCAATGGCGCTCGAGATCTCTGAGGTTCAACAGACTAGCATGAGCCTCTCCAAAAAGATTGGGTCCCATAAAATTGTTCTCCTCATCTCCACGATTCAAACAAGCCAATTATCAGCCAGAATGGTGGCCAGAAACGTCACAACTCCGCCGGAAAAAAGACGGGGGGTCTTTCTGCAAAAAGACCACAGCCAAGCGAGGAAGATGGGTTCAAACCCATACCACGCGCGATCTTCTGTGGCCAAAATGTTTGAAGTGAGTCACTGACAAGACCATGACTCGTTACGCAGAGAAAACAAAAGCCTCCCACGCCTGCACGCGTCCGCAAGCCACGTCACTGCTTAGTCAGCGCCAAATCATGCCAAGTCAAATCCACGTCAAGCCCCTGTGCCTACGTGGACCAATCAGAAAATTCCACATCAGCAGAAACTTTGAAAATTCATTAAAAATAGTAGGAAACTCAGAAAAATTCAAATAAAATATCCATAAAATCCTAAAAATCCAATTAAACCAAATTAACTAATATTTTGATACAAAAATCTGTCAATTTATTGAGTATTTCTATTTTTGAAGTATTTTCAATATTAAATAAATTTTATAAAATTCTAAAATGAAGTTAAATAAATTTTGTAAAATTCTAAAATGATTTCAGAATTCAATCAAACTCTCCTAACAAGCTTTCAAAAATAAACATTGAGAATTTAAAAGAAATACATTAAATATCAAGTATTTTAAAAAAATAAACATAACTAAAAATATAAAAAGATATTTTAAAAGTCTAAAATTAAAAATAAAAATAAGAATAAAATTGAGAAAATGGTAAAACCCAAAGAGAAACTCAAGAAATTAAAAGTCCAAACACGAAACCCGAAATCAAGACCGAAACCTCTTCAATTAAAAGAATGAAATCCCTTCAGCAAAACGAAGTCGACTCTAAGCGATTCAAAAATCAGAAAGTCTCACAAGTGGTTCAAAATTGCCCCGTGTAAAACCAAATCCAAACCCAAAGGCCTAAAATAGCCTTGAAATCCAAATCAAATCCAAGACCCAAAATAGTCTTGAAAATCAAATCAAAACCCAAGACCCAAAAATTGTCTTGAAAATCAAATCAAAACCCAAGGCCCAAAATAGCCTTAAAACCCAAATCATATCCTGAGGCCCAAAATAGTCTCGATAAACTCAAATCCAAATCTAAATCCTCCGAAGGCCCAAAATAGCCCAAGGACCAAAAACAACGCCCCAACACCAAGAAACCAAAACCAAGTTTGTCTCGAATAATGAAGTCATTTATGTGTCCTCAATTGGGTCCCGTTAATTAGGTCTGGTACACCAATCGAGTCCGGTTTAAGCCAAAGAAATAAACTCAAGATAAACATGAAATAAACGATTTTCCTAGTCTTTACACATAACTCTTTCGATCCCTTAATCATAGGTTCTCGTGAGCGATCACGGGGTAATTAACAGTAGGGGCTTGCGCCTACTGGAAAGAAAGGACCCACGAAATTAACAAACCTCTTTAAGAAGCGACTCATGTTTTGGTTCTCTTGTCATTAAGAGGTACTCGAACTGAGATCGAACCTTAAGGGGGGTGAATCTAAGGCTATGTTCCCATTTCTCGAGGAAGCCAAATTCCATTCTTCGAGGGATGACGAAAAAGCCGCGACAAGATCATTCAGGTTGAGGATCTGAATTATAGATCTCTATTTTCATTTAGTAGTAAATGACAACAATAAATCTAAAACCTCCATAATCTTGATAATTAACAAGGAACATTAATTATCAATAAGATTAGTATGCAAGTTAAGCGATGATTAAGTTTTATAAATCATAGGTTAAGAGTAACCAACTTAATTGCATATGTTTATGTTAATTGAACAAAGTACAGGACATGACCCAACGAAATAAATATATGGATTGTGTTACGTGTCATTATTTATTTCGTTATGATTTTGATTCTAAGTTTGAGATGTTTATCTTTTCCACATGAGGATTGGTTCAATAAATATCGTACCGCTGATTCCCGATAAGGGCTACTATACGGACGTTATTTATGTTCTCTTGAATTATGCGGGGAAAAGCTAATTAATCATCAAGAAAACCATATGTCCCTCATTAATTCATTTAGTGAGTGACGATATCTGTTTGGGCCCCTTGATGGAGATAGATTGTTTGCTAGCAACTGATACAATTATCTCTATATCAAGAAACGTATAATCTGCAAGAATGACACATTTCTATCTTGGATTATACGATGATATCGTGTGACATGAGAATCAAAATAGAGAATTACTTCTATTCTATTATGCAGGATTTAAATACTGTAGCAGTACATTATTTATGCGAATTGGTAATCATAACGTGTTGCTAGATACCGCTTATGATTATTGGAATTAAATAACGATTTAATTTCTTGTCCAACGTAGCATAAATCCTCAAAGGGTCACACAAGTGTTTAACCATACGTGCATTATTTATTTATTTGCAATAGTGAGTATTGCAAAATATGATAAGTTGATTAATTAATTAAATAACGTTATGGACCGTTATAATTAATTAAGTCAAATGGATCATATAGAAATAAATTGATGCATTGTCTAATCTCTAAATAATTATTATAAACAACACACTTAATTTAATTAAGTAAATTGGACTTTAGTTTATTGGTAAATTAAATGTCCAAGTTAAGTAGCATTTGAGCGGGCCTTTAATTATATGAATTGTGGCCCAATCAAGCCCAAATATAGGCAGGGCATATAGGGTGTAGGTAGGAGTGGCACACTTGTAATTTGTGTGAACTTTTTGCTAGGGTTTAGAGGCTATATAAGGCTCCATATGGAGGCTCCTTGGTCTCTCTTCTCTCTCCCCTCTACCTTGCCGCCACCTACACCTATAGGTGTGTCGCCCCCCTCTTCCATCCACTCAAAAGCTCATGTGTTGAGCACCCATTCTTCCACAATTTGATTTGGTCATTTGCTTGAAGAAAGGAAAAAGTTAGGGATTAGACTTGTTCTCCAAACTACTAGCATAGTTTGTTGAGAACTTGGTTAATACCATAGTGGACTCGAGGCATCTCGACTTAGAGGTGTTTGGAGAGCTCCCCATCGACTCCTAAGCCGTAGGATCGAGCCTCTTGGTTGCTATACCAAGAGAGGTATAATTTCCATCTCTTTTCTCTTGTGTGAATGGTTTTAAGCACTAGATCGTGTTTGTGCATGTTTGTTTGTAGTTAATTAGAGGAATTAATTATAAAAAAAATGAAAATTATGCACTTAACTAACATCCTCCCACCAATGGAGCCATGCGCAATAGAAATTAATCCCAAAAGATTATTCTTTATAGTACCACGATGTTGTTGAGCCTAGTCGCACAAATTTAAGGTGGCATTTTTCTAATTTTGAAGTTTTGAGATGGCATATACCTAATTTTCTCCATTTCTCTCATACAGATAAACATGTGGACTGTGGAGCAGCTGCTCATGTTGTAAGCTCCAAACGAGCCATTTGACAAAAGAAAAAGCCTTCATAATCATCATTTCATTTAATATACTAGCAAACGAGCCCACCCGATTGTGTAGGCAGGGGCGAAGCTACATGTAATAAGTGGGTCCATGGACCCACCTCAAAAAAAAATTATTTGATATTACATTCATTTTTAATTAAAACAAAATCCACAAGAAGTTAGGACCCATCTCAAAAATTTGAAGGACCCAGCTGGACATGTCGTGTTTGATTTGAATTGCATAACAACACTTAAAAAATCTCATAGGGACCCAGGTAGCATTGTTCCTAGCTAATCGTCTTTCTTCCCTCCTACCCAATAAATCTTATTAAGATAAAACTTAGAATAGAATGAAATATTTGGATGAAAAAGTTATTTGTAGCATATACATACTAGCGTGAATCTCGCGCATTACGTGATTCATCTATATAATATTTTATGAACTTTAAGACATTATAAATAAAAGCTACCACAACGGATAAAAAATGCAACTCGGATATTATACAAAAGCTACCACAAAAAATTAGAAAAATAAGTGTTCAATGAGATTTTTAAAGAGCTTATTATGCAAAATTATGAAAAAAAATTCATAGGAAATTGTTGTACTTTTTTTGTCAATTTTGGATTATTATCTTGTATATTAAATATGTTATTTCAAATTTTCTATTGTTATTATAATATATATTTGATTTCTCGTGAATTTTTATCCAATATTATTTTAGAGTTGTTTATTTAAGAATTATTATTATACTATGTCTATATTAGACGTTACATCATATGTATATTTTCAGCAAAAAAAAAATTATGGACCCTGCTGACACAGAATCCTAGCTTCGCCACTGTGTGTGGGAATAAGAAAGAAAATTTAAGGCGATTTTGTTAGATTACGATTTTGGTATGATGAGAGAGGATTAATTTATTTTTTCTCTTTTCTTTACTATGAGTACAAATTAAGAAAGAATAGAAAAGGAAAACAACCATCTGAGCAGATATTAATACGGTCTAAACGAAAGGTTTAAATTTTTTATCTCATTATTAAATCTACACCACTGATTTGATCAAATCACAAAAACAGATGATCCATATTGTATTGGGTAAATAATTGTTTGCTCCTTTGGGTTTAAATTTTGGATAGACTTTTGAATTAGTGCTTTTTACCAGAAGTAAAGATTAATCTCTGCAATACAGCTCTGATCCAAAACAACTGTAGCTTCACAGTTCTTCGGACAATAATTTAATCTGGCCTGTTCGTTCCCCGCGCAAAATCTTCACCGTTCGATTGATTGTTTATCCACGCCCTTCCGCCTCTCTCTCTCTCTTTCCCCCTCCTCGCAAAACTAAGATAAAAGTATAAAACTCGGGCTGAAAATCCTAGGGGCTGTTTGGATCCCATGGGATTTTGGGAAATTTCATCTTCCTACTATAAATTTATTATAAACAATTCAAACTCTTCACAAAATTACATACTTTCCAATAAATTTATTCCTAAAAATTGCAACTTTCTCAAATTCTCCCACTTCCTAAGCGATCCAAACGGCCCTAGAGATTCTCTGTCGCTCCAAGCTTCTGCTCTTAGGCCCTGCTCCAGAAAGGAGTAGCGGAGGTGAACGTGGAGAAGGTTAACTGACCATGCCCTGCCCAGTGATGTTAACCTGCTCCAAAACATTAAATTTTCTGGGGAAATGGGGGTGAACCAGGGAGAACCTGGAGAAATCCTATACAAAAAAATGAAAAAAGTGGAAAGTCAGTTTACCCCCAAATTTGGGGTGTATTGAGCTTCTCCTTCCTTTCTATATCTTTCTTTCCCTTTCCCTTCTATTCTAGATTCTGGAGCAAGGCCTTAGCTCTCTCCTCTCCTCTCCGCAGCTTCTCTTTGATGGAAGTCCAGCATTCCAGCTGCTCCGCCTCGCCGACGAGGTAACGTCTCTGTACCTTTCCCCGCATGTGTATTTGCTCCAAGCAATTTGTTTTCGAAATAAGGTCGGAATTGCTTCAGTCTCTCTCTCTCTCCCTTTCAGCCTTTCTCCTCCTCTCTTTTTTTTTTTTTTTTTTTTTTTGAAAAAAGGTGGGAGCGCCACCCAGTTTCATTTTTGAAATGAAACAAAATTACAACTTCCTAAAAACAACTAAAAACTCTACTGGTACCACTATACCAGTTCAAAAGAAATGAAATAAAATCACAACTACCTAAAAATCAAAAAAAAAAAAAAAAAAACCAGTGGTACCATGGTACCACTATACCAGCTCATAATAATAAATCCAAAAATCCCACTTACACCCATACAATTCACAATAACCTATAAAACTGCAGGCCCAACAAAAATGAATGCTTTGTATTTTTTCACCCTCAAACATATGACATGCTTGTAACAAAATATTTGTACAAAAAAAATTAACAAACACATACTGCTATCCTAATTGCACTTCTCCCCTATCAACTTCTCAGCTCATCTCATTTCCAGTAGAATCTTCAAGAAGCCATCTTCTCATTCATTCTATTGGTTATAATCCTTTTAATTCTGTTGAGACATGCCACCTGAGGTTGCAGATTCTTTCTAGGTCTCCTTTTACCACCAATCAGTAACTGTAATGCCAGTTTTTGTGATTCAGTGATTTTAATGTTTCTTAGTGTGTCTTGAAGATTGAAGCTTTCAGGTGGTATCACTACACCAAAAGAATTATTTTCAGACACATCCTCCTCTTGAAACTTTGTACCAAATATCTCCCCTTCTATGAACACAGGCCCAACACTTGTTGTAATCTCACTAGTATCAACACTTGTTGTAATCTCAGTAGTATCAGTAGTCTTACTAATGTCTTTTTTATCTAACTCAATTTCATGTGTTCCAAGCTCATAGGTGGTTCCACTATTGCCCCTAGACTCCATCTGGATTTCAACATCAGTTATTTGCATCACATCTACTCCATAACTACCCATATGAGACTCTTTGTCCTCAGTGCCTCTAAATCCAGTTGAACTACCTGCATCTTTAATGTTTTCATGGCGAGTTTCAGGTAGGTGGGTTTGTTCACAATTCTCATCAATCACTATATCAATATGTACACCATCCTTAGAAATTCTGACTACCCAATCATGGTGAGGTATTATTTGACATAAAGCTCTCTGCATTTTTACCATTCCCCATTGCTCAGCATCTAGGAGAAAGGTCATATTCTTGCTGCCTGGTGTCGAGTGAAAAGTTCTAAATGGCTTTGTAACAGTTAGGTTTTCATAGATCAAATCTGAAATGCCCTGAGGTTTAGGTTTAACAGGTGGTAGAGTCTCAATTGGATTAGCCTTTATAGTGTGAGGTTGCATCTCAGTGCTTCTAGTACATTGAAATGCTTTATGCCCAAGGCCATTGCATGCAAAGCATGAGATCGGCTTGTAACATTGATAGGAAAAGTGACCTTTACCAGTACAACGAAAGCAAACGGGGGAGGAAGGAGAAGAGGCTGCTCTAAGCTCTTCAATTCTAGAGTAAACCAGCGAGACTCTATCAATAGGATCTGTATTAGGAACCCTTGTTCGTCGCCAATACATCGTCTTGCCCATCTCGACCTGGTTTGTGACCATTGCTGACAACAAATCTATGCTTAATTGAGCCTTGGAAGGTGCTGAATCGCCTCAGAAAGAGAATCGCTAGGGTTCGATCGACTGTCGCTCCAGTGGCTCGCCTCTTCGATCTCACCTCTCCTCTTCAATCAACTCAGATCACCTCTCCGTTCTCGCCTCTTTCTTCTTAGATCGCCTCAGAATTCACCTCAGGATCACCTCTCCGTTCTCACCTCTTTCTTCTTCGATCGCCTCAGAATTCACCTTAGAATCACCGCTAAGCTCGAATTTTATGGATTTTCAATAATTTTTCTGTAATTTTCTGGATTTTTGATGAGAAATTGGATCGGAATTAGGTTTTCGCAAATCGCTTTTTTATCGCCTCGAAAATCACCTTTCTCTCTTCCTCAACTTCTCACTTCTAATTCAGTGATAACCTCTAGAAGAAAGAGGCGATCCCTCCTTTCTCCTCCTCTCTCGCACCGTATTTAGGTTTTCTCCACGGCGATCAAAACAAAAGGCTTTCTATTACAGGTCAGCTTGAAACTCCTCTCCCTTCTCTCCTTTTTCTATTCGTAGATGGGCTTTTTCCGTTTATTTTGTGCCTGTTTCTGTTTTTTTTTTTTTTTTTTGGTGTTAGTGCTGGTTTGAAAGTGTTATGTTATTTTATGTTGCTTAATTTATTTCTGGTAGTAGCAATAAAAGAAATAAATTGGGTTTTGACACATAAAAATCGCACAAAAATATTTCAGAAAGCTTAGAAGTTTCGTCGATTGTTCTGTATGAGCGATTTCTAAAATGACTTCATTAACTGATACAAGAACATAAAAAAGAGTTCTTGCTTCAACAGGTATTTATTCATCTGGAACAAGTGTTAGCCTAATGAGTTTGGTCGGTTCTACAATTTGTGAAAATTTTAGGTATGAAATTTTACTTTTTTTTATGGAAGGAGTTTGGTCAATTTCAATTCTATAATTTGTGGAAATTTGCATCAGAATTGTTTATGTTAAATTGGTTCATAGTATTAATTGATTGATTAAGGCATCTTTACTTACTGTGTTGTATCAGGAGGGACTTAGGTTGTCACATGCAGCACAATAGCCGCATGGTGTCGGGATGATTGTTAAAACTACACGGCCGTTGATGCACAACAGTTGTCTGACATGATGTTGCAGACACAGTTCCTTTGGCTTATGCCATTGCAACTTAGTTACTTACCATGTTTTTTGAGCTTTTGTTTTTGAAATTAAAGCACTTTTTAATATTGATTGTGAAAATTTGGATTTCGTACTTCATTTACTCAAAAACAAATCGTGCATTCTCTACTTTATTATGAACCAAAAGCATTGATTGTAATAACACCAGTCAAGCAAACCTGTTACTACAGAGAGGTACATATATTTCTTTTGCAATTAACCCAGCATTATGCTTAATTGAAAATTTACTTTGCTGGTATATAAAATAATTCGTGATTACTTTGCCAATGAGACTATTATGGCGAATGATTAATTGTTTTTGGTCCTTAGGCATAGGTGTTACTTATTAATCTATTACCAGTATTTGCCAATGAGACTATTTCCATAATTTCTTTTGAACTTATTCAACCGACATAATTATAAATTCAATTCATGAAATTAGGTACCAGAGAATGAGATTCAGGAGGAGTTTGAAATGGACAGTTATGTAATGCTCCTCGCCTCCCTTTACTTTTCAGAGATGCAAGGTAATTAACTTTTTTTTCTTAGTATATTGGAGTGCAAATTTGCACTAGACCATGTCTGTGCTCCAAGCCATATTAGGGTACATGTTTTTTTTTTTTTACTAATTTCTTCTTTGCATTATTGTAAATTAGCATTGTGATGAATTTATGAATATGTACTGATATAGATATCAATTTTATATTGAGTGATATTTTTCAATATAAAAATAGTTCGCCAATTTCAAATAATTTTATAGAATGCAGAACTGATACCCAAGTGACTCATCTACTAAAATATTTAAATGATTATTTTATCAATATTATTCTTTTTTTATTTTACATTCTGATAGAAGGAACTTTTATAGAACTTCTGTTTAAAGAAGTAGCTGGTAAGTATACTGTGCCCGTCACAACCAAGTCAATAGAGAAAATACCTTTTAGTAAAAAAATATTAATTGATGTCCAAATTCAATTAAATCCAACCTATGTTATTAAATTAAGTCGCAAAATATATGATGAGTCTATTTTAATATCCTACAGCAGGACATCTTCATATATAAATTTATATTAAATCCAACATATTTCTTAGTACAACTTTTAGTAAGAAAATTGTGCTACGATGTTTCGTGGGATTATAATCGAATTCAACAGTATATTAGGTAACTGAAAATAAGAACTAATTGATTGAATAGCCAACGAATGCTGCTTACTATCAACTGTCAGCATAGGAAAGTGATTAACTTGTGCCTTTACAGTTGCCAAGTCAAGACGTACGAGAAACAATAATGGTATAATAAACGGTACCTAAGAAACTAAATAATAAAAAAAAATCTAAAATTCCTGGTACACATTTCGATCTCGTAAATTTATTTATTTATTTTTTACCATGAAGTGAATAAATTCTCCATAATTTGAGCTGCAAAATACCACGTCCACCGGTCCACGGTATAAGACACATAGTGGGCCGAAAAGGCCTAGATCTCAGCGGATGCGGATCGGATAACTTTGGACCTATGCATGAATCAGATGACAGAATTTTCTTTCTTTTTTTTTTTTTCTTTTATTCAAGTCCGTAAGCATCGCAGGGCGCACGCACACACAACTTCATATATCTGATGGGATGGGAATGGGACTCGAACTCTTCACTTCTGTGGGATGACAAAACCTTATTTACAGACTATTATTGATGACTAGATTCTAAATTTTAGTTTTCGAAGAATTAATCGTCATTATTATTATATATAGATAAGATTATAAAATGCAAAATCAGTAGCAATATCTAAAAATTATATATAACTACAACAACAATAAAATAATATAATAGTAGGAAAATATCAAAGAAATAAAATAATAAAAATACTAATATCAAACACATTGGATGATGTATCCATTAAATTTGATTATCTCATTGCGATCTCCATATAATAAAAAAAATACATGGGAAATAAAAAATTTTGTTTATATTTTTCCAACTATTTTTTAGATTTGTTGAAATTCAATAGATCAAAAGATTTTAAACTATCTAATAACAATAATTTTCTACAAATATAATAAAATTAGTAAAAAAATTTTAAAAAGTAAAAATAAATTTTGTTTCTGACAAGGTTTCAATATGAAGATTGTATCGTGACGCTTGAATCAATCACTTATAATTCATAAATTGAGATTCAGTTATCTAATCCTGCTCTAATATATATAATAACAATATAGAAAAATATTAAGAAATACAAGTAAATTAAAATAATAAAAAAGTACAATCGCACTTAAAAATGTTGGTTTGGTACCGGCAAGATTATGAGACACGACTAATGATTAACCAGCAATCTTGAACATGTTAGGCTTACAAAGGTCATACTTAATAAATTGAGGGATTAATTGCTGATCACATGGAATGATGTTTACGCCTCCTGAGAAAAAACGTCTAATATGGTTTAGGTCGGTTTCATCAAGAACACGTGAAATTTAGTACGAGATTTTTTAAAATGTAAATAAATTTTTTTAAGCTTATCAAAACGAGGTAAAACATTACAGCCTCTTTCAAAACGGAGTTGGCGACTGCTTTGAATATGTAATAGAATAAAAATCAGCTGGTGAAATGCTTTTCTATTAGACAATGCAATTGGGTCCCCTGCTCTGCTTGGGTACAATCTTTTTAAAAAAATAATAATAAATCAACTGTGAAATATATAGTATATAGATAATAAAAAAAAATTCTTAATAGTATATTTGTTTGTAATTAAAAAAAAAGTTACAAGAAGTTAGGGACCCATTTCAAAAATTTGAAGGATCCAGCTAAACATATCGTGTTTGATTTAAATTGTATAACGACATCTAAAAAATTACATAGGGACCCAGGTAACATTTGTTCTTAACTAATCGTCTTCTTCCTTCCTCCCCAATTAATTTTATTAAGACAAAATTTAGAATAGAATGCAATATTTGGATGAAAAAAGAATAATTATTTGTAGCATATATATACTAGTGTGATTCTCGTGCATTGCATGATTCGTCTATATAATATTTTGTGAACTTTAGGACATAATAAACAAAAGATACCACATAAAATAAAAAAATATAATTCGGATATTATATAAAAACTGCCAGCAAAAATCATAAATACTATTCTTGTCAAAAAAAATTCCGAGTGCCACAAAAAATAAGAAATATTGTGGTTTGAATGGTGGCCAAATTTCCCTATATGCCTCATATCTTTATATCTATAATATAGAAAAAAAAAGTGTTCAATAAGATTTTTAATGAACCTATTATGTAAAATTATGAGAAAAATAAAAATTCATAGAAAATTATTGTATTTTTTTATTGTCTTGATTTTTTAATTATTATTTTATATATTAAATATATTATTTTGGATTTTTTATTGTTATTATAATATATATTTGATTTTTCATGAATTTTTTATGTCACATTATTTAGAGTTCTTTATTTAAAAAATATTATTATATTATGTCTATATTAAAAGTTCCATTATACATATATTTTCAGCAAAAAAAAAATTACGGACCCTCCTGACGCGAAATTCTAGCTTCGCCACTGAACGCACCCTTCAATTAGTTAATTGCTCAATTTCTCAGTACAGCGTTGCTAAGAGCGTATTAACTTAATTTATTAAATAAAACAGGGGCGACTCCACATATATTATGTATCAAGATTGCTGTTTTACAGAAGGAAAAATTTTATATATAAAAGCCGGAAAAAAAATTTTCTGAAGCCAAAAAGGTTCAAAGAAGTTTTGAAACACATAAAATTAAAGAACGTTTATCCTTGGACATGATTAAGGCACCTAACACAAGCACGAAGGTGATTAAGGTATCCAACGCGTGATTAGATCAATTACGTTCGTACGTCATATATTACATGTAACATTTGACATGTTAGGACTTTTTTTTTTTTTTTTTTTTGAAACTTAAACGCCCGTAGGCACATGTTAGGACTTAGGAGTTCTATTGGTTGGTGATAACCATGCACTCATTCATCTGCTCCAAATTGTTGAAAAGACCGTCAAAGGTTTGGTGGTCAATTTTCTCTCTCCAGCTTTTAATTTATTGACCAATTGGTCCATTTAATTACTAGGAAATTATATGCAAAAAATTTGTTTGGTAAAGGGCCACTATGGAGGTCCAATAGCACACTACATATTAGTGACTTCCATTTAATATTTGTTAGACTGCCTACAGCAGTTTCCAAGGAAAAACACTCTTGAGAAACTAATTATAAACTTTTTTCTCATAGAAAAAAAAATCACATTCTACAAAGGGGATTGAGTTGTTTAACATCTTAATATGCCACGTCATATGTGTTTTTTTCTTTAAAGTTTAATCACACTTCTTATACTGACTTGAACAATTCAATGGTGATACTACATGTTGAGATGTCCAATTCAATGCTCATTCAATGTATGAAATGAAATATTTTGTGACTGATCTTATAATTAAAAAATTCTGCATCTTATTATATTTTGATAGTATTTATCTCATATTAAATATCTATTTTTTATTTAACAAGAATTCATCATTCTATTTTTTAATTTAAATTACTACCATTACAGTTACTAATTAAAATTTGAAAAAAGTCTCTTTGCCCTTTTTAATTAGTGTCTGGAATTGTTGTTGTTCTTTCTCAGTTTCTCCAATTAAATTCATCATCATTATGTCTTTAAGTATGTGGAAGAGGATTCTCCTAATCTTATTTAGCCAAATTTAAGATAGAATGGACAGGATATATTCACAGTATAAATGTCCATTAAATGGCATCATCAGACCTATTAGACCTCACATTTAAATGAAGGAAATGATCTAAATTGGAAAAAAATTTAAAAAAAAGAAAAAGAGAGAAAGTATGGTCCTACAGATTTAATTGCAGATTTTGGCGCTTTTCCTTGGGAGCAGAGGAATCAGAATATCTGATGGACCTTGAGACTTTTGACTATCCAACTAATTAATGACCATGCATGACAAAGCAGGTAAATTAATTTAATATTAAGCTGTAAAGTTTAAATATATCAAATCCAATAAAGTTAATTTAAATATATAACAAAATAAACAATCTAGATTTATTCCGAGAAACATGGAGTCAGAGTTTTGAAATCTATAATATTATTTTTCATAAATAATACAACAGTACCTAACTTGTTTAGACATAATTATAATTGTGATATCCGACCATTTGTCTGGTCCCGTCCTAATCTAGCTCCATAAATAAATCTGAGATTAAATAAAGTGGGATAGTTGTTTTCGTGAATTATGATGGCTACGGCAACGAGATGTGGTTGGTTCGTACAATTAAGTGTGATTTAGGCATTTAGCCTCAAACGTGCGACCGAAATCACCGAATACAAATCAATCGAAATTCTAAACTGATTCAGTGATTTTAAAGAAACAGAATAGTCAACAAGTCAAAAAGATACATAGTCTTACTCTTACGTAATAAATGATACAAGCGAGCGTAAGTGCGTAACATATGAGGTCAACAAGTCAAAAGGATACATAGTCTTACGTAATAAATGATACTAGCAAGCGTAACATATGAGGTCAACACGACAACATGTTCAGAATCAGAGTCAAACGTGCTATTATTTTTCTTCTATGATTCTTTAGACTGAGCCGAATGATACAAATAGGCAGCCAATATACCTAATTTATTGTTAATATACTCCCTTTAGCAATTATTGCAACACCATTTAAATGGAATAACATGTACATTCCGAAGTGGTGACAATCCGAATCAATGATTCATGCCACCGACAAAAACAAGATTTCTTGTACTGTTGCACAAATGTTCATAAGGAAAGAAAATACAAAAACAGATTCCTTAATTTGTTTCCAGAATTTGCTGTTAATTTGTAATTTTGACAAATCTCGCATGTTAAGACTGTAAATAATAACGCGCCGATAAAATTTTACAATACAAACATAATTATAGGATTTTTTTTCAAAAAGTATAATTATAGGGTTTTGAAGGCAGATACCAAGCGAACTAAGAGAGAGAGAGGTGTAACAGGATTTTTTCGCTCCACTGATGCACTGGTACAGCAAATCTTCGTCGACTGGGAAACACTGCACACACAGTGTTAACTTAAGTCTTTTGGTAGATTTTGCTGTTTTTTTTTTCAGTTTTTTTGTTTGATTCTTTTTTTGCTTTTAATTAGCCGCTGGCTAATTGCTGTAATTAACGTTTTATTTCAATAAAAAGATGAAAACTTGATCTCCATTTTTTCCTCAAAAATAAAAAAGAAAACGAGGAATGATAATTGTCTGCAATTTTGACATACTTGCCATCATTTAAACAAAATGAATACATAAAACAGACAAAGTGACCATATATATGATTAAAAGTGAACATATACAAACAACTAAGTTGTCTCATTTTTTTTTCTGATTTTTATATGCATATTCAATTTATTTTTATTGAACTTATTTATTTGTATGTGTTTATTTTGATCATTTATATGTTCACTTTGTTTGTTTTATGTATTTACTTTGTTCGAACGATAGCAAAACTGCATAATTTTACTTAAAAAATGAAGCAAATTATAATAAAGTGGCATTTTTTATTATTGGCTCAAAATAATAGCATAAATGGCACCTTTATCTGTACATGTCAATGAGAGTACGAGACAAACAGCTAACTGCGGCTACAAGCATGGCGCCGCTTGCCATTGGGTCATTGGGTGTTTCAGTTTGGTGTTTTCTATGAATAAAACTAGACTACAATTCCTACTCTCAAAAAAATAATAATAATAACTATAATACCTGGAAAAAAAATTGTTATTTTTTTCACCGGGCGATTCAGCAATTGGCTAAAGAAAACACGTGTTTTGCAACTTCCAATCGAAAACACTCTTTTGGCATTGAGTGGTTGAGTCAACTCCAAATTAAATCTTGCAAGTGATTTCTGATGTATTCTGATTGGATTGACAGAGATATACGAATAATTTGATTCTCTTGACTGAGATTTTTGAAACACAAGTCAGGTAATTAAATTTCATGACAATTACTTGGTAATAATTGAGAGCGATCCACATTGACTCTTCTTGACTCGTGATTCGCACCTGTGACTTCCATGGGAACCTGAAGAGAGAATACAATCTCTTCACATTTTCGGTGAAATTGTTGTTATTTTATTGACTTCCAAATCAACGAGTGCACAATAATAATTTCTGATTTCTAAATTTAATTTGCGGACACAGGGTACTGTAAGTTATTACTTAGATAAAGAAGATACAAGTCTAAGAAATTGAACAAAAAAAAAATGAAATTGTTTGAATTATATAATTCAACAAAAATAGAAATTAAACAATTTTTTATATTATTTTCAATTATGACCAAAATCTGAAGGTGTTGTAATATAATTTAGATTTGTAAAGGCATTTTAGAATCCTAAAGAATCATTTGAAGATCCAAAATCTTACTCCAATATTTTAACAGGTTCTAATTATTTTCAATCTATTTAATTTTTTTCATGATTATGCACTTTCTTTTATTTCAAAATGTGAAAATTTTCAGTTTTTTTTTCTTTGAGTACGTAACCAATGAATAAAAGCCTTCAAGCCATGGTGAAGAAAAATTAGAATTACAAAGTTCAAAATTTGTTGTTTTATTTGAGTTTGATGAGGCTTGCATCATCAAACCATCCATCAACTTGTCAAGGGTGAGAATAGAAAAACCAACGAATAAATTAGAGGAAGTGATATGTGAACAAAAAATGACGAGGGATGGCACCAACAAAATTCGAAAATAAGATATAAGAGAGTTTATACTTTGTTTTGGACCCAATCAAACACAAAATAAAAATTTGTTGTAGATTTATTCCCTATTCCTCCGTAGAAAAAGTATAAAGTGGCATAAGAAAATTCATAATATTATTCAATTCACTCTAATTTTATACTCAAGACATCATCCAAACAACATTAGACGATAAATATAAACTTTGTTCTCTATTAAAAAGTTAATCCTCACTCTATCTTTTCCTTTCTCCTCTACTATTGCTAATATCTTTATTTATGCCTGTGCAACCAAACAGTTTTGTTGAATAAATTCAGTTGGGATTCTTGTAGCGGGTATGAAATTACGTGCGTTTGAGAGGAAGGATTCACATCACAGAGATTACATGACCAAGATGCAGAGAAACAAGCACCAAAGGCAAAGCATTTTTATTCGTGGGACCCACTACCTTCCTCTGTAGTCTATACATTTCTTCCGCTGGCAAACTGAATGTTGCCAAAACACCAAAAAAAAAACTGAATGTTGCCAGAAGGATGTGTTGTGGTCTTGTGGATCGCATTCAATTCTAGAAAAGTGGTGACCTTTTTTACGAATTCTAAACCGTGAGATTAGTCTCTAACGGTGAGATCTTTTTATGTAATGTCACCATTACTGCAGCACATCATGAACAAAACACTTTAGCCTGTTTCTTTTTTTTTCTTTTTTTTTTGCAGTTTGGTCCCTCTATACCTAACTGAAAAGAAAGTTTAAAAACCTAGTAGGGCATTAAAATTAAAATTGAAATGTGTAGGTCCGATGTTGTAAATGTCAGATTGTGCTAAATTTCTTGCCAAAAGCTATTTTTTTTTTTTTTGCTGATCAGAATTAATTCCAATATTTTAAATGCTTTATTTTCAATTCTATCCCGTAATTAAATTGTTTCCAAAACCGTTATATTTTAATTGTATAGTATGAAAACCTAAATTTTCACGTAATTTATATCGGTTGTTGCAATGGGCCAAATTTAATTTTTCCCCTCTCGCTTTCTTTCGATCGTATGTCGAATGGAAAACCGCTGTAAAGAAGATGTTCTTTGCATGCTTAACAAAGTATTATTACGCATGAAATAAATCGTTTTTTTTTTCGGCAGTGAAGCACAGTGACCAAGCATAGTGTACATTTTGTATCTGATTTATCTCATAGCAATACATTGTGAAAAGTTTTGCGACTATTTTTTTATTCCTCAAATGCATGCATCACATATGCGCCGGACTAAATAATTTATATATTTCAATATTTTTTTTAGAAAATCATATATTTCAATAATTGCATTATAAAGGCTTAACACGATCCCAACTATTTGATCATTTGCATCCCAGTTGTATATTAATTACATATATATATATATATATACTATTATAATAGTTACGGCATTAATTGTCGGGTACATAAAATATAAAAAAAAGTTTTAAATGAGCGCCACTAATTAAGATTGAAGATGAATGGCATAATTGAATACAATATAATGTGCTTAAAATTCATAGTAAAATCTCTCAGGCTCAGGTGGACTATGGTCTGGAAAAATTATTTTAAAAATAAGTCACGTTTCCATTTTATCTTGGTTTGGCTTATGACTCTTACATTCGAGTGTGCGTAGGGCTGTCAATATTCCGTTCCGCGCACGTGTTCCGTTCCGTCCGAACGGAACGTTAAATGAAATAGAAAATCAATTCCGTTTCTGAAAACGGAACGGAAACGGAAATGAAAAAAACGAACGGAACGTAAACGGAACACGGAAATGGACGGAATTCTGCTGAAATCAATGGTAAATAAAGGACGGAACGTTAAACGGAATGGAATTTTGTTACGTTTGATGAAACGGAACGTTAAACGGAATCAATTTCTGTTCTGTCAACTGAAACGGAACGGAAGCGGAACAGGTCTGTTCCGTCTTCCGTTTCAACGTTTGACACCTCTAAGTGTGCGGGACCTAACTGGTTCCCTACATAAAAAATCTGCAGTCTCCAGGCGATGATGCAGCGAGGGATGAAATGGAACGGAAGAGTAAGGAAGAATTGGGGAAAGAAAGAAATAGGTAAAAAATTCGTTTTTACTTGCTCCAGTACGATACATAGGGGACAGGAAGAAATATAGAAGTTGGACATAAAATGACTATTTTACCTGTAGCAAATTATTTTACGTTCTTTGGCGCCGAGTTTTTAAGGATATTTCAGTCATTGCACAAAGTTTATATACCTCGTCTACACTCCAATTTTGAGGATAATGAATTTGCTGATTTTAATGGAACAAACTTACTTCTTGTACCATTCCATTCCTTTATGGAATAATACACGAGCAAGTAAACATTTCTTTTTCACCTAACCTTCCATTTCGTCCCCTCCAAAATAAGGACCTGGAACTGCACAGCCTAAGACTCCAGTTATTCTCTGCATTTTTTTTTTTTTTTTTTGGGATAAACCAGATAGAGACTACGTACAAAGAAAGGCAAAGAAAAGTGGAAAAAGAAAAACCACCACTACACCTACCAAAACTAAATAGCTAAATCTAACAATTTCTCATAAAAAAGTGTAACCTCTGTCACAATCCAGTCATGTATAGCTCCCAATAACCTGCCTTGTTAAATTCAAGGATGGAAAATTGTTGAATGCCTGTCTCTTTTTAGATTAAATATGTGTCGCTATTACCAATTTCAGACGTTAAAATGCTGAAATTTATTACATAATCCGAGTTGAGACTAGGAGAAAATATAACACTATGTGGTTTATAATAACAGATGAAAATGTTACAGGACCGGGATACTGGCAAGACATGTAATCATCTATAAAAAAATAGTAGAGATGATTATCTTTCTTTTTTAGTATTTTACTTGCGGGTATATTCACAAAAAAAAAAAAAATTGATAGTCATCTCCATTTTCTCTCATGCATTGTTTATTTTATGCAAGTAACAAAGCTTATGTTTAATCTTATTATTTAGATGGGATACACCAATTAAAATTAGGTTTGTTTTGTTAATTTTAGATTATTAATTTTACTATTAGTTTAAGAAAGCACAAAAATAGAGTTGAAAATAAGAAATTCATCATAATACCTCAGGTCCTCAACACTTCAGCTACGAGTTTAGTTGGGGAAAAAAAATGAAAGCAATGAATATGACTTGTCATTTTTATTGCAATATAATAACAATCAAGGAAACGGGAAAAAAAAAAAACTGTTCTGTTTTATGGACTACAACATTCATGATGGGTTGTTTGGATTCCCCAAGAAATTTGAAGAATTTCATCTTCCTACCATAAATTTATTATAAACAATCCAAACTCTTCACAAAATTGCCCCCATTTAAGGTTTTTTTTTTTTTTGCAACTCCCCATTTAAGGATTTTAAACATCAAAAACGGTCTTACTAATTTTAATAACAACCCTTTGTGAGAAATAAGTCAAATAACACATTCGGAACTGACCCGTCACCCGCCCATCGTTTGGCCAATCATGGGAGTTTCCCGAATTAAAACAATTCAATTAGGTCAGTAGAAAATTTAAATGGAAGTTATCCGTTCAAAATTCACTTTTTTTGACCAAGAATTTATAGCGCATATGAAATTCTTAGAAAGGAAAAGATCATAATAGGTGGTAGGTACAACACAAACTACAGTAAAACAATTTTTTTTCATGTATATGTAAACTCGCGTGTTTGGAAACTTATTACGTATTTAGTAGATGTGGAGTGAATAAGAAATAAGAAATTTAGATTTATTTATATTTTTTTATTCATTGATGTGTTTAGTTTGTATCTGAATAAGTCTATTCACGAATAAGCTATATGCGTGAAGTCAAACAATACAGTATGAACTTTGAATTTATTTAGATGCTTATTCATATTCTAACAAAAATCTAGAATATGAATAAGCATATACTTTATTCACTCTACATCCAAATTAATAAACACCCGAATAAGTACAATTTTTTATTCATGTGAATAGAGCTTATTCCTTATTCATCTTATTCAAACGGAAAACCAAACACATCTAACTCGCCTTATTAATAAATATAGTAACTCAGCCTACTCCAAAGTGCAACAAGATGTTGATTGGATAAGGAATATGAATGAAGATTTAGAAATTTGTACTTATTCATATTTTTGGGTTTTGTTAGAATACGAATAAGCACCGAATAAGTTCAAATTTTTTATTCATGTATTTTTATGATTCCATGTGAAAAAAAATTTGAAGCTTATTTTTTATTCAGCATGCATCCAAACACTTATTAGAGAACAAAAGAAAATTCATGTCGCAAATGGCAATTAATAGTTGGTGTTTCAATGACAGTTTATGTCAATCTCCTAAACACATTATTAGATTTTCTGTGTATAACAAAGAAAATTTTATCACGTTGAAGAATAATTAACCAGCTTCTTGTCGAGATTTGAATTAACATTTGTAGCTTTTATCAGACAATATGAAGGTCAATTTTTATGCATCGCCAAACCAGGAAAGTGAGGCAAAAAAAAAAAAAAAAAGAAATTTAGTAAAAGTAAAGAGTCCGATTTTTTTTAAAAAAATCTGTAAAGAGTACGATTCTATTGATTTGAACGAACCGCAACTCTAATTTCAGTTTAATTTTTTATTTTTGAAAGAATGGGAGTTGAAGAACTTCTATGAAGAATATGAGTTTATTTTCTATTTGAAGTTTTGCGTTAGAAAATAAGTAAATTTCATACATTATTTTTTTATTTTTTTTTAGAAAAACTTAAATTAATTAACCTCCCTACCATTGAGATATATCGCATTCAAATCAAGCAAAGATATATTCATTTATATCCTTTCGATCATTGAAACCCTGTTTTGATGTTCTCCCTTTCGGGGTCAATCATAAAACATTCATAGTTGAGTGGCTCAATCTACAGTTCCGTTTCCATGTATCCTCACCGTCCGATTTCCGCCTGCACCCGATGGATTTAATCCTGCCCATTCGTCTCCGCCAAAAATGTTTGCTGTAGATTTGTTGTATATTATTTTTTGTTGCCTACCATGTCGCGCGAAGTAACTAAGCTGCCTTTCTATTCGAGCTCTTCCAGACGTAGGGGCGGCTACATGATGTCTCAACTTTTGATCTGTGCTGTAGATTTTTTATGTGTTCTTTTTCTATTGCCTTCCATGATGCCACTTATTGTTCTCATTCTCCAATGCATTCACTACAACAGACCCTTCGTCTCCGCCACACTAAACCTCTCTCTCGAAGCTTCCGTCTCTCTCTCCGTACCCCCGCCCCCTCCCCCTCTCTCTCACTTCTTCCAGATCTATCCATCCATCTTCCTTTTTCTCCGACTTTCTCTCCTCTCTTCATCCCTCAGACCAATGACGAGCTTCTGATTTGATTTCTAAAAGGAAACCCTAAGTAGTCGTCTGCGTTAAACAGATTGGCGGAGAGAAATAGAGCGCGAGTCGTGGTCCGTATGGGCGGGATGCAATTAAACTGTAGCACAAATTTTTGGAGTGTGGCGATCAAGCATTCGCAACTGCTCCTCTGCTCTCTCCTCTGATGCCTGAAAAAACAATCAAAAGAAAAATCAGGATGGTGCAGCAATTTGAGGCAGTTCAGAACAAGTATGGGTTCGATTATTTTTCATTGCTCCTCTCCGATCTCAGTGCTCTCGCCTCTCAACCGAGACAAAAGCAGCCAGGTTTTCAATTCTTCTTCTTTTTTTGCCATCTGCTTGCTTCTTCTTCCTTCTGTTTTCGTTGGTACATTCTTAGTTGTTCTTTTCGCACTGTAGCGCAACTCTAAATTTAGACCAACAAGATGACGACTGGATGCGAGGAGCTCAAAATCAAGTATGGTCAGAGGCTGTGAGTATTTTTTTCTATTGCTTTTTTACCAAATTTCTTTCCTCTTTCTATTTTACTATTTTATTTTTAGAGTAAATCAGGTTTGCATATGATAATAGTTGAGACCTTAGATGAAGGATGTCTCGAGTTGCAGTGGCATCAGTTCATTCTGTTGGCTGATTTTTATCACTAGGCAAGTGTTTGTTGATCTGTTACTGGATATTTTGTTTGATTTCATTTGTTCATTATCCTTCGAAATTCAACTAAGATTTTTGAGAAAATGCGATCCTATTAATGATTTCGAGTTCGAGTGTTCGCTGCCTGGATAATCATACATATACTGAAATTCTGTATTGATGCGAAATGCTTGAGAGTTGATTTTTAAACTTTGCTATTGTGGTTGCTCCCAGAGCGATGGCATGCTGGGGCAGGTCGAATAAGCATCTGGATCTGATATTTGGTGGATCAACTACTGACCAGATGTTTGGGCCCCGGCAAGCAAGGTGTCATTGAAGGCTCTGAGATCAAGAAAATCTGATCAGAATGCAGCATGGTCGCGTGGTTCATCGCGGGCTGGTGTGGCCACCCACAAATTTGGTACATTTGCTAAGGGTGGTGCTGGTGTAACTGCCAGCTCATCTAGGAAAGGGCAATTTGGTTCAACTAATGCAGATTTACAGGTGCTTCAGATCATTGAATTAAAGATCCAAACTTAGAATTCTTCTTATTTTTCTCTACTTCCACACATTTTTAGTTCAATATTACCTTCAAAATATTTTCCATGATATTTGTAGATCGTTTAATAATCAGTTTCCTTTTAGCCATCTCAGTATCTGTTGTAGAAGTTAAAAGTCAGAAACAGTCTGTACATATCACAGACTAAAATTATGGACTATCACTAATTTGAAGCACAAGCATATAGTCTCTTATGTATGGATAAATAAAATACTCACTGGAAACCCTCATAGTGAGGATTAGTTTTGCATTACAAAAAGCATGGTATATGTAACTTTTAGGATCCTTTTCGTCTCTGTTCATATACTGATAAAATGAACTTTTCGTTCAGTACCTTGAAATTAATAATTTAGTGTAACACCACAGACTCACAGAGTAGTGAGTGGTGTGGAACAGGGAAATGGGAAGAAATGACAGTATGAAGGGCCCAACATGGATTTGGCAGTAATGCTAGAGAGCGATGTACTTGACGACTCTCCTGCCGTGAGATGGAACTATGTCGCCGGCCTCAGCGAGGCAAAACAACTCCTCGAAGAAGCGGTTTTTCTGCCGCTATGGATGCCAGAGTACTTTCAGGTGAGAGATATTTTTTCCTCGTAGATCATTGATGATAAAAGTGAAAATTAATGACAAAGCTCTTATTTTCTAAATTGTATTCGACAACAATGCTTTATTATCAACCATGGAAAGGGTTCTTATGTTTGGTCCACCCAGCACTGGAAAAATCTTCTACCAGAGGCTGTTCCCACATAATATGGCGCAGCTTTCTTTAATGTTTCTTCTACATCTTTGGCCTTTAAATGGGTGGAGAGAGTGAGCAAATGGTTGGATGCTTATTTCACCTAGAAAGGGCTTATGCACCGAGCGTTCTTTTTATTGGTGAGATTGATTCACTTTGCAATCCTCAGGGGTACAGAAAGATTATTGTACTCCGCCAATGATTAGGTGTATTATTTATTTATTAAATTAGTACATTTTTTCCTACACAAAACCATCAGTTGCTTCTATAACTTTTCATTTGTACTTATGTGAGTTAAAAGTCCATGGAATAAAAGACTCTGGACTAAACTGAGAAGTCCATACGATCTTTGTCAATAGTTTGATTATTTAATTACTCTGAAATTTGGTATATTAATTAGCTGTTCGAAATAAGAAATAAAAAATTTTAACTTAAGATGCGTTAAGAGCGGTTTGAAAATGAGAAGAGACTTAAGTAGGATATCATAAGAATTTCGAGTTCCTTGCTTTATTCCTTTTGAACATTGTTTATTGGATAATTCATGTTTATTTTTGTTCCTTTTCTAGAGTGGTGGTGCCATGACAGCAGACAAGAGCAGCCCGAGTGCTCAGATAAAAAGAGGCCTTGCTCAGAAGGGGAAAAATATACTGGATTTGAAGGTTCATTGTTTTCTATGCAGAAATTTTAAGGGAAAAAAATCTGTTGCATTTAGCTTTTATTGGACAATTTTGTCGCTTATGAAAAATCAATAATTGATGGGCTGAAATGCTTTATTGTGTATCTGTGCTTGAAAGATATAATTTATTTCTTTTGTTGAAATTTGCTATAGAAACAGGTTTGTTCCTTTGATAGAAATTAGAAATGTGCATGATGAAGGTACAAATTAAATTTGATTATTTTCGAACATTTCCTATTCTGGCCCTTTGAAGTGCAATTCTTTGTATGAAAGATGAGCTGTCTTATTAAGACATTCATTACATCTCCCTTTTGCAAAAAAACACAATTGCCATAATATAGACCATAAGAACTAATCACAAATGTTAATTACATGTCTGTTTTTTAATGTTTGTAGGTGTGCTAAATGAGTTTCCAAGGAGACAAAAAGCTGTACATATCAAGCTTGATCTCAATCTTCGTTTGTACAAAAGACTCGCTCCGACACAAACTTCAGACTAAACTTCGCGCGATGAGATACCTAGTTATCTTGAAATTTGAGTTCGGCATACGCTCTTTTAGGTTTTTTTTTTTTTCAAATAAAATCTGCGTGTATCTGTAGACGTAGACGTAGCGTTTTTAGATGTTTTTACACTAGTTCAATATTTTAGCTATCTTCCATTAGAGGTGGCAAATATTGACTGATTCGAAATATCCATACAACCCATCTGATATTAAATTCATTTGGCACGAACAATTTTAAAAATAAAATTATTATCTCGAACCAACACTGATCGGGCTTTCTCCAACCTAATCATAACTTGACAATTCTTTAAAGTCGATCTAATTTTCGCTCCTCTCTTACAAATCACACGTAGATCTAAGTATAACAGTGTTTGCTGCCGCACAGTTGCTTTCACAAAATCGATAAATTTTGTACTTAACCGACTTTTCAAATCAAAAGAAATTCCTAACTACCCGCTAAAATCTCCGAGAGGTGTTTGGATAATTACTTGCTACATCACCAACCTCATATCTAGCCAAATGTACAACATGAGCTGATAATTCGCGCTTTTTTCCACGTTGAAAGATAGTTTTATTTTTTTTCCCCAACCATATCAGATTTTTTTTTTCTAATAAGAGTATATCTTATTGATAGATAACAATGTAAGTTATTAAATTTAGGGTGTGTTTGGATGAGCATGGAATAAGGAATAAGAATAAGAAATTTCGGTATGCGTGCTTATTCTTATTCTTGTGCAACCCAAACAACACAAGAATAAGAAATTTGGACCCTTATTCCTATACTAACAAAACCATGATATAAGAATAAAAAATTTGGATAAGCACGCATATCGAAATTTCTTATTTTTATTTCTTATTCCATGCTCATCCAAATAAGATACATGTCAAATGTGAACTTCCAAATGTACAACGGGTGTGTTTGGATGAGCATGGAATAAGGAATAAGAATAAGAAATTTCGATATACGTGCTTATTCTTATTCTTATCCCAAACAACACAAGAATAAGAAATTTGGGCTCTTATTCCTATACTAACAAAATCATAGTATAAGAATAAAAAATTTGGATAAGCACGCATACCGAAATTCCTTATTCCATGCTCATCCAAACACACCCACATGTTTAAGATCAAATTTCTGTTGTACCATAGGCATGTCAAACGTGAATTTCAATTCTCTCCTTTTGTACCAAAAATGTATTCCCATACATTGTTCTGAATTCCTGAGGAAGTCATAAAATTTTGTCAAAAGCAGCAAATCTTTCTCCGAGCGCTGAATTACAACTGTCGCGACATAAAATGTTCCCAGGGTACACAATAGTCCTAAATAAAACCCATTAACCAAAGAGGGAAGCAAAAGAAAAATATAAGGAAAGAGATAAGTGAAAATTAATAACTTGAGTACTTGACACATGTATTCAGTCTCACCAACCTCGCCCAGCAGTCGCCACCACCTTAGTTCCCTCTCCTCGAATGCCACGTGTCACTCTCTGAACCCGTCTCCCTGACCAAATCCAACGGCACACATTTCCTCTCAACTAACACACCTCTACCCACCATTTCTCCATCCCCTCTATTTAAGACCCTGCCTCCCCTTTCCCTCTCCTCAGGGAAAAATTTCTACCAAAATTTGTAGAGAAAAATTTCTCCCTTTCAAACCAAACTCACACCCAACAAACCCCAACAAACCAATCCAATGAAGAACGACAATGCAAATGGGTTTTGTACTGCCGATCCACTGAACTGGCGTATGGCGGCCGAGGAGCTATCCGGAAGCCACTTAGACGAGGTGAAGAAGATGGTCAACGATTTCCGGTCACCTAAGGTGAAGCTAGAAGGAGCAAGCCTCAAAATTGCTCAGGTGGCTGCCGTGGCAGCTGGACCCACTGTTCGGGTTGCGCTTGATGATGAAGCACGTGGCAGGGTCAAGGCAAGCAGTGACTGGATGATGGACCGCTTGAACCGCGGTATCGATGTCTATGGTGTGACAACGGGCTTTGGCGCCACATCTCACCGACGTACTCAGCAGTGTGAGAGTCTTCAGAATGAGCTAATCAGGTACTATTAATTACTATTGTCAAATTCTGCCTTTTGAAAGTATCTTCTTTCTTGTCGTGTTGCCGGTTTTGTCGTGTTGTCGATCCGAAAACAACGGTTGCGGAATAACGGCTGTGTGAGTTATTAGGGACAGATTTATCGGATTTGGGATATAATAGCTCAACGGCTTCATCCGGTCTAATCGGGGCGATCTGAGTCAAATGCCGGTTAGCATGAAAAGCTGTCATGCCGGCAAGTTGGTCCTTTAACGGGTTCTTTTTATTCTCTTCTTATGGGAATAAACTGGCAAGGGATCATCGTTCATATATTGCTAACTTTGGTAATTCGGTGTTAGTCGCATACTCGCATGAGAGAAGGAAACTGAAGAGTAGATGGATAGATGCATTTACTCAATTGGCATTTTCTCATAACAACACGAAAGGATGCACATCCGTGTTGTTTTTAAATGACTATAATAATTTTATAGTTTACGCTTCTTTTGTTTTTTGTAAACAGACTACGTATTAAAAGTAATGCCTTGCTTTATCTTTTTAAATAAAACAAACAAGAACAGGAGTTTTGAGAAAGTTTAATATGCATTGCATAGGGTTTTTTATGCACCACAGATTTTTTCGGGAGTATTTTTATAAATTAACAAATCTAATTTAACCAATCTACGTATTGAAATCTCATGGCAAACAAAATTTTATAATTTTGAGATTTTATTACTATTTTTTATTTTTTTAAACATGTCATTTTAGTAATATTGTAAATAGTATAACATTCCAAAAATGACATGTTTTAAAAAATTCGAAAAAAATAGTAATAAAATCTCAAAAATTATAAAATTTGGTTTGCCATGAGATTTCAATATTTATATTAGATTGGTTAAATTAAATTTGTCAATTTATAAAAATACTTTCAAAAAAGTCCGTGGTGCATAAAAAGCTCTATGCACTATAGTGCATATTAAACTTTCTTATATATATATATATAGGAGCTCAAACGTGCTCTTTGTTAATTACAGCAAGTGATTACAAATTAAATTAATTAATATAGAAATAAATTACTAAAAAGTTATTTACTAAGCGCACATAATTTTTCTAGTCCTATATATGCCAACCAAACAAGTAGGATCAAAGAGGAGTTAATCTGTCTTTTTTTACTCAACTTGTTTATCAATGGCAAAGGAGTAAATTTACTGGGAGACTAGAAACTGTTTTATGACCGTAATAAATTTCCTAATAAAGAACCATATCTTTTAGTTAAAAAAATTATATGTACTTTTTTTATAGAGATGAACCTTGTTGACCTGGATCCGACCCGTACAAACATTAGTGGGTATCTACAAATCTCCAAGTATATAAATATATTTGTAGATATACTGTTCAGTTCTTATATGCTCTGAGCAGACAAAAATATGTTACTGTTACAAGTTCATTAAAGGCGCGCACTGAAAACACCAGAAAGAACAGAGCAAAATCATGCATGTGGAAATTTTAATTATACTCTATATATAAGGTCACAAGTCCCCTTCGTTGTATGGTCCGGCCTTAAACACGCCTTTCAGTGGAAGTATTGTGTTCATGGTCTTATTTATCAAATTTTAATTATGCTATTTTTTATTTTTATTTTTTTGGCATGATCTAACGTAAGCTGTCACCCAGACAAGATGTACGATTCCAGTGAGGCATCACAATTCACAGACAGTTCAACATAACTAGCTTTGCATTTAAATCCCATAATTAATCAATCAAACCTGGATCTATTGTAGTGTTCGTCTGTTGCTATATGTATAGTACTTCATAAAACATAGTACTTGCCATCAAATTTGCCATATTTAGTCGAAATATCTGACAATATTTCTCTATGTTTCAGGTTCTTAAATGCTGGTATCTTCGGCCGTGATGCGAACAACAGGCTTCCTTCCCCTGCTGTCCGTGCAGCCATGCTGGTGCGCATCAACACTCTTTTGCAGGGCTACTCTGGTATCCGGTTCGAGATCCTCGAATCCATGGCTGCATTTCTCAACTCAGGTGTAACCCCTTGCCTCCCACTCCGCGGCACTATCACTGCCTCTGGTGACCTGGTTCCACTATCCTACATTGCTGGTCTCCTCACCGGACGCCCCAATGCCTCTGCCACTGGCCCTGATGGGAAAACTCTGACTGCTGCTGAGGCGTTCAAAGTTGCTGGCATCCCTCACAACTTTTTTGACTTGCAACCAAAGGAGGGTCTTGCACTTGTCAATGGTACAGCCGTCGGCTCAGGTCTGGCATCAATGGTTTTGTATGAGGCAAACATCCTTGCAGTTCTTGCTGAGGTGTTATCAGCAATATTCTGCGAGGTGATGCAGGGAAAGCCAGAGTTTACGGATCACTTAACCCATAAATTAAAGCACCATCCTGGCCAAATTGAGGCAGCTGCTATTATGGAGCATATTTTAGAGGGAAGCTCATATATGAAGATGGCAGCGGAAGTGCACGAGCTGGACCCTCTGCAAAAGCCAAAGCAGGACAGATATGCACTCCGTACATCGCCTCAGTGGCTCGGGCCCCAAGTTGAAGTCATTAGGCAAGCAACTAAATCGATCGAGCGGGAGATCAACTCAGTAAATGACAACCCTCTCATCGATGTGTCCCGAGACCTTGCGCTTCATGGAGGCAACTTCCAGGGGACACCAATCGGGGTCTCAATGGACAATGCTAGGTTGGCAATAGCTGCCATTGGTAAACTGATGTTTGCTCAGTTCTCAGAATTGGTGAACGATTTTTACAACAATGGACTTCCATCCAATCTCTCAGGCGGTCGCAACCCGAGCTTGGATTATGGCTTCAAGGGTGCGGAAATTGCCATGGCCTCATACTGCTCCGAACTTCAGTTCCTCGGAAATCCAGTCACCAACCATGTGCAGAGTGCCGAGCAGCATAATCAGGACGTGAACTCACTCGGGTTAATCTCTTCACGCAAGACCACCGAGGCAATCGAGATACTGAAACTGATGAGCTCAACATACATGATTGCTCTGTGTCAGGCAATCGATCTCAGGCACTTGGAGGAGAATCTCAAGAACACAGTTAAAAACACTGTGGTGCAAGTCTCCAAGACGAAGATGTTGATTGATCAAATAGGTGTACTCCAGGACACTCGATTTGGCGAAAAAGAGTTGATGCAAGTCATTGATCGTGAATATGTTTTTAGCTATGCCGATGACCCCTGCAGCCCGAACTACCCATTGACCCAGAAGCTGAGGCAGACAATGGTTGAATACGCATTGCGCAATGGAGAGTATGAATTGAATCCTGCCACTTCTATTTTTCATAGGATTGCAGATTTTGAGGAGATGCTGAGGGAACTGCTGCCTAAGGAAATGGAGGCGACATGGGTTGCATGGGAGAATGGCAAGTCAGAGATACCAAACAGAATTAAGGAGTGTCGCTCATACTCCTTGTACCAATTTGTGAGAGAGGAGTTGGGTGCTGGGTACCTGACCGGTGAGAAGACTAGGTCACCAGGTGAAGAGTGTGAGAAGGTGTTTGTGGCTATCAATGAGGGTAAGTTGATAGACCCATTGCTTGAATGTCTCAAGGAGTGGAATGGTGAACCTCTCCCTATTAGCTAAAAGATCAGGAGAAAACATAGAAAAAAGGGGTTGGGGTTAATTTAGTTAATAATTGTTGATTTTTATTTTCTTCTTTGTACTTTTATTTTGTTGGTTCGTTTAGAAATTGTGCTATCTGTTAGTGTGGGTCTAAAGAGCTTGTATTTAAGTGACAAAAAGGAGTAATAAAACAGTAGATGTGAGACTTCTGCTCTAATCTGTGCTCTGTTTTGCTTCTGTGTGCGCCTTTCTAATATGTTACTGGTTTACTGATGAAAATTGATTGACCAATGATTAGTCCGGCCTATATTTAAATCCAAACAAGGATGAAGTTCAAGATTCTGAGAAGGGTTCTATTTCGTCATTATAATCATCATCCTACTCGAATAGAGATAGGTTAGTCATCTTTCTTAGTTTGAACTATTATCCCTCATATCCTCTTTGTGTGGGTCGGATAGCATGTAGCGGTAGGTACAGCAAGATATGGCACTGTGAATCAGGACCGTGCAATTTCTTGTTGTAAATTGACTAATTTGCATTCTGCATCAACTTATCTGTATGCAATAATGTCGGCTTCAAGCACTCGGCATCAACTTATCTGTATGTATACCTGTCAAACGTTAGAGATGGAAACGGAACAGCCATTTTCATTTAATGTTCCGTTTCGGTAACGGAACAAAATGATTGTTTCATTTCCGTTCCGTTTCGACAAACGTAACAAATTTCTGTTCCATTTAACGTTCCGCCTCACATTTCCTATTGATTTCAGCCCATTTCCGTATTCCGTTCCATTTACGTTAACAAATTTCGGTTCCGTTTCCGTTCCGTTTCTGAAAACGGAATCCATTTCAGCTTTCATTTAACGTTCCGTTTCGACAGAACGGAATGGAACAGCAGAACGGTTGTTAATACTGACAGGCCTATCTGTATGTCTTGTCCAAATTCCCCTCCTATCCATACATTAGTGCTAAAAATAGGTCAAATAATATTTTATTTTCATGAGCGTGGACAAAATTTTCTCTATTAGGTGGGGACGTGACGTTTCAAGGGTTTAATATCTACATGTGCTAAGCTTGACTTCTTTGTTTCATTTTTGAGTTCTTTGTGTCATCCTTTTTTTTAAATAAAAAAAAACTAGTTACATGCATGATATCAGTATGGTGCGAACAAGGAAAATTAAGTATTTGAAGGAAAAAAGTTAAATTAGAAGCAACATTTGACACAGATTAAGGAAGTGGATGGAGATGAATGGAGAAAATTAGACAAGTATTCTTGTTGTTTCTTCAAATATTTTTCTTCTTGATTTGGAGGGTAATAAACTTAATATTTCTTGATTGATCATTCATTACCTTACTTTTTTCTTCCTAATTCAGGATCACTTGCACATTATAAGTCCTGTCTCGAAAGGATGAAGGATATAGGATTTTCAAAGTTCTCTAATAATTTTTTCTTGTACTACTTGTCAAACTGTTTGTACTATGTAGTCCACTACTGACTGAACTTTCAATATTAATTGCTACTTTTTGTATAGTTCTTTTTAAATTATAAAGAGATTGTCGCCAACAGAATGTGCATGTAGATATAGTGATATACTGTTATTCTGCTGGTTGAGTCCACTGCACCAAAAACCTCTAGGTTGTTTCATCTGGCAGGTCTGCTCATTTAGTCTCAAGAAAGTGACACAATTGTTCTCATATAATATGGCGCCAGAAGCATGACTGGCTATCTAATCTGTCGTTAGCTCCGAGATTGTACTCATGACCAAACATCCTCATGAGAGTAGGCATGTGATTAACTTTGAAAAATGACCAATTAAAACATTGCTTGGGAGTCTATTTCTTAAGCTGTATAATAATATGAAGTTATGAACAGCGACCATCCCTGCTTTTTGTGAAAGCATAACTAACTCATAATCAACTCTGAGAGACCACTCAACCTGTCAAGCAAGAGATGGTTATCTTATCTGCATAGCTTGCATCAATTCCTCCAGCAAGATTTACATGATACATTTTTTTAAGTAGTTCTGTGTACTATATGCCAAAGAATTCTGTTCAAGGAGATGTCATATTATTATTTCAAGGACATATATCGTTGTTATGTCAGCAAACAATACACAGGAAACAATGAAGAATTAAAGTGACAGGCAGAAGGGTTTTTAAGAGCAATCAGAAAGCGCAGATTGAATTGATTTTAGCCTAAATTACCTGTACAAAACTTTTAATGATTAGAAGTTCAGATTTCAGAACTAATTGACAATATGTCAATTCTTTTTAGCATATTTGGCAAGGAGGAGCTTTCAAACCTTCACACCATCTACACTCCAAAATTTGGAAGCCATGAAGGACTCCAAGTCATCTCCAATAAGATGTAGTTTAGATTCTCCATTTGTGCATATGATGGTAGTTGTTATTTCTAAGGTCCAAGGGGACATTTATGTATGTTGTCTTAATGGAGAGTTGCATGCCCCCAAAGAAAAAGTCAATTGAGGGGGCCAGAGAGTGCCTTTTATGGGGTTTTCTACCAAACTAAGCTCCAACAACAAGGTTTGTAATATGGTCACCAACTAATCGTAGTTGAATTTCCAGCCAAGCAACCAGAGGTTTCCCTCTCCTAGCTTATCGATGTTAGCATTCCTTTCCTACTCATATTTAATCTTTTTATTTTTAAATAACTAAAATCTTATAGAAGTTAGATACTGTCTGATGCAGTGATGTGCATCCATAATTGTAGTTTATACTTGACTGATGTACGTAACATCATGGCTCCGTTTGGATGGGTGCAAAAATAAGGGAATACCTTCTTCCTACTTCCAAATTTATTATAAACAATCCAAACTCTTCACAAAGTTACACACTTTCCAATACTTCTTCCCTTATTCTTCTTATTCGCACACCATCCAAATGGAGCCATAAGAAGATCAAAATAAAAAAAAAAAATCCTGAATTTATTAAATTGTTTGTCCGTTTATTCCAACTAAGCTAGATAAATGTCCCCATCGTTCATTAAAATTAAGAGAAGATGGCCCGCTCAATAATCTTGAGGGAGTTTGAATAGGTCAAATAAAAAATAAACAATTAAAAAACAAGTACAACACCAACCCTTGGGTGCTTGTCTGATGATGACTAAATAAAACATTTTATATATAGTGTATGAATAAATATATACTAAGTATCCGTGTCATCATAATTACAAAAAATAATTATTACATATATATCAACATGAAATACATCTCCAACATGGCCATTAATGTGGCCTCTATGTAATTTTTGTTGGAGTTATGTCCTAGAAGTCAATAATTTAATGACTTAAATATTAGTTTATGTTATGGATGATATTTTATCATCTGTTCCTAGGTTTATTATTGACAGATTATTCAGGTTGAGGATCTGAATTGTAGATCTCTGTGGATCATTCTTTAGAATGACAATAATAAATCTAAACGGTCCATAATCTTGATAATTAACAAGGAACATTAATTATCATATAAGATTAGTATGCAAGTTAAGTGATGATTAAGTTCTACAAATCATAGGTAAAGAGTTACCAACTTAATTGCATATGTGTATGTTATGGAACATAGTACAGGACTTGACCCAATGAAATAAACATATGGATTATGTTATGTGTCATTGTTTATTTCGTTATGATTTTGGTTCTAAGTTTGAGATGATTATCTTTTCCACACGAGGATAGGTTCTATAAATCTCGTCTACCGCTGATTTCCGTTAAGGGCTGCTATACGGACTTGATTTACGTTCTCTTGAATTGTGCGGGGAAAAGCTAATCATCAAGAAAACCGTATGTCCCTCATTAATTCACTTAGTGAGTGACGATATCTGTTTGGGCCCCTTGATGGAGTTGGATCGTATGCGCGCAACTAAGCGATCAACTCTAGATCAAGAAACGTATAATCTGCAAGAATGACACATTCCTATCTTGGATTATACGATGATATCGTGAGACATAAGAATCAAAATAGAGAAACATATTTATTCTCTTATGCAGGATTTAAATACTGTAGCAGTACACTATTTATGCGAATTGGGAATCATAACGTGTTGCTAGATACCGCTTATGATTATTGGAATTAAATAACGATTTAATTCCATGTCCAACTTAGCATAAATCCTCAAAGGGTCACACAAAATAGAGTTTTGACCAAGACAGTGCATTATTTATTTATTCGCAATAGTTCGTATTGCGGAAATATGATAAGATGATTAATTAATTATATACCGTTATAATTAATTAAATCAAATGGATCATATTGAAATAAATTAATGTATTAGGCTAATCCTAGAATAATTATTAATTAGTTAATAATTATTTTAGCTCGACACAATTTAATATAAATAGTTATATTAATTTATTGGGCCAATATTTATGTATTAAATGTATAGCCCAATTGAAGAGCATTTGGAGTAGGTTCTAATTATATGAATTAGAGGCCTAAACAATTGAGATGAGAGGCCCAAAAGCCCATTATAGGGCCAGCCATATAGGGTGGTAGGTAGGTGGCATTCTTGTAAATAGATGGTAGGAGGTAGGTAGGGTTTGTGCACTATATAAGGAGGTGTATAGTAGCAAAATCCAACCTTCTCTCTTTCCCTTCTCCTAGCCGCCACCCATTACCTCCCCTTTGGCCATGCGCCATCTCATCCTCTCCTCCATATGCTCATGTGTTGAGCTACAACTCTCCACCAAAATCAAATAGGTTGATTCTTGAAGAGGGTTGATCCTTAGGATTAGCTTTGTTCTAATCGAATCGCTAGCACGAATCGATTTAGACCTTGGTTAATCTCTAGGTGGACTCAAGGCGATTTGGAGAAGAAGGAGAAGCACCCCATCGATTCCCATGCCGTAGGATCGAGGTATAATACGATTTCGCGGGAGGTATAATTTCCACCTATCTCTTGTGTCGAATGGCTATGTACTAGATCCTCATGTTGCTTGTGTTTTAATTGGATTAATTAAGGGTAATTAGTCACAAAATTTAAAATTGAGCAATTTCCTAACAATTTTTTACCAGAACCATTTAAGTATCAGCAAAAATTTTCGAAAGCAAAATGAAAAGTAGTTCAAGAATCACTCATAGATTTTGCTCTTTCTTTTTCTAAACAACACACGATGAAACCTGTGTATCAGTGCCATAACAAATACATTGCAGTTGCCTGGCTAGTAGGGATGAAAACGGATCAGATAAAATCTGCTCCGATCCGTATCCAAATCCAGAAAATAGCAGATATTAATATCCAAATCCGTTCGGATACAGACGCACATACAGATTTTTTTTAAAACAGATTCGGATGCGGATGTGGGGACGTATATTGGTGCAGATATGGATATGAATCCGGATAGAGCTGGAAACAAATTGGATAAACTCTGATCCGATCCGCATCCGTATCCAAAAAATAGTAGATTCGAATATTAACTAGCTATAGCATCGCGCTTCGCGCGATGTAAGATTAACCCAAAACGATTATAATGCTAGTTTTAGGATTTTACTTGTTTGTTTACTCAGTATTCTTATTGATGTTTATCCATTTTTTTATTTTTTTTTCTTTGGACATGAAGGGATCAGCATGGATGAATCAATATTGATGTAAGGTACTTAGATTGGAGAATTTAATCACTTGTGTAATCAATATCGATAATCATATTACAAAATACTATGTTTTTCCTTTGCTAAATTGAACAAAAGAATAACAGCTTAAGCAAAAATAATAGGAAATCATTTCTTATGCACATCATCACAAAGATGAGCTCAAATAAAAGTCAGATAGGTACTTGCAAATTGTAATTCTTAAATTCTGATGCATACCTGATATGAATCCAGGTGGCAACTATCCTTGGACTTGAAGTTGCTTGGGCAATCATAATATAATATCTCAATTCTGACTTGACTTTTTTTTTTTTTTTTTGCTTCTTTGGAAACATACAATATAAAAATTGAAGAATGTGAGAAAGACAACAAAAGGAGAAAGCCATAATATTTTTTTCAAAAAAAAAATCTGTAAATTTAAAGGAATGATAGTTATAGTTAAAGGGATTATGCAATCACTTGGCTATGGATCGTATTAACAAACAAAATGAATTTTTGACTATCACAAGCTGGTCGATCGCAATTGTAAGTGCATCCTTCTAATGTACCATGACCTGCACTGATTTTCTGGTAAGAGTACAATATTTATTGAAGCTATACACCTAAACCAATGTTATGTAATATTGCACTTTAAGCGGTACTTAATATACCAATCAGTTTTACCAAATTGGACAGTCTCAAAACAGCTTGTGGTGCTGCCTCCTCTTATAATCCCGAATACATAACTTATCTATATGGGTTTACCAGCAACTTGTTTGACTTGACTGGATGGTCAAACAACATATTATCATGCTTGTTCCTTTGTGAAATACCACCGCATGCCTTGTATAACCTGAAACCAAGCACTCTCCGCCAATCACCTCATCTTCACTTTTCTTATCCCTGTACAAACCATACTAATATTAGCTAAGTCACATTAGCATTTCATTCTGATAAGTTTAACTAAACTATGGTTTTTAGTGGTAGATATCTGATGATGATATTATGATAGAATAGTCTACCAGCAAACTGAAATTAATTTTGTATAATAATAAGATCACCTATCAAACCAATTCCAATCCATACATAAACGAACTGAGAACTAAATCAGGAAACGAAAAAAATGAAGCCAGTAAAGCAACTCTCTTGCCATGCACTCATCAACAGAAATGTCCAGCCTATTGGCCTATCAATGTATAAATGCAATAATGGTTTCTAATTGCATTCATCAACACCTAATTTTAATTAGTTTTAACTTGAACTCACATTCTTTCATTCTAATGGGTCCTAAATAATAATCTTCCATTAACAACTACACAAATAAATAGAACCACAATAATAATAGAATCGAGTTAGAAAAGTTAGCAAATTAGTCAATTATCTAAATCAATCAACTAACTCTATACCTTTAAAGCTTTAACTTCCAGAAGCTTCTCAAGCAATGTCACAATAATCTTTTTGTACTATCTCCATTTCATTTTGTCCCTGGCGCCTTTTGGTACCTTTACATTCTATCCATGTCTTTCTTCCCCACACAACTCCTACAGAACCAAACGGACACCATTATTATCCACATTGAGCCAGTGATTAGCTTCAATTTAATCTTATTCATTTATTGATTTTGTTCACCCTTCATTTTATAGCAATGCAAGCATTCAAAGTGCAGTTGGCCATACCAGGTCATTCCTATGTAACTGTTTTATCTTTCCAGTAGGTCTATCTCAAAATGAAATAAATGGAATAAGATCCAAAACTATAACACCACCAACATAAAAATATATGCTCCTAAAACAAAATACAATACAATATGCATAATAGCAAAGGAAAATCAAAACATCCTAAGCTTAAAAAAAAGGAAAAGGAGGAAGATGCAGCAAGAAATCCCACAGCCCAAGTGATTACCATGGCAATACCTTAACATTAGGCAGTCCAAGCATCAATTAAGTTTTGATACACGAACCAACAGCTGACTAATGACTTAAATGTTGTTAAAATTGCATTTGTTGATCCATCTGATTCAAAAAGAGGCCACAAAATCAGGCAAGATAGAAAGCTTTAAATAAAAGGCATAGAATAAATTATAAGTATATGGAACAAATTCTTACCCTACCACCTCTCTTAGCCTAGCCCTTTTTCGCAACAGCTCTTGTGCACAACGGCAAATATACATTCATTTTGATAAAAAAAAATTCTAATGAAATGAAATTCCATGATAAAAAAGCAGGATTTTGATCAAGGCCTTAGATAACTAAAGAAGCACTTACCTTAAACACATGCTCAAATTCTTAAGTCCAAACTTGATCGAGAAGTAGGCAAATTTTTCATAATATTGCCAACGCGTGAATTACCTGCATATAAAATGAGAAAAAAGGTACATGGCAGAGTTTTCAAACAAACCAAAGTGAAGGACAATACAATTAAAGTATGTTTGTCTATTTTTTTCTAAATCATAGCTCACATCACAATAGTTGCACGACGCTTGAACGTCTGTGACCTGAAACAAAAATCCAGCATGAAATAATAGGTGTTTATTTCCACAATCTTAAAACTGATAGCAGAAAAAGGTACAGATATGGGAAAAAGTAAAGGGAGGGATTTATCATTACTCGTTGGCGATGAGGCTTGGGAACTCAGAAAATAGATGCCTACTCCCTTGCATGGTTGTCTAGTAAAAATAAAAGTAGCGGCCTGGAAGAAAATTTTGAAAAATTAGAGGGAAAAACAGAACCTTGTATGTATTACCACTTAAAAAAAATAACTATCATCGCTTAAAAATGAAAAACATATTCAGAGGGAACTAAATCAAACCTAGAGCGTGGCATGAAATCCCTCTCTCGAGTCCATTTGCAATGACCATCATATCACCCAATAGTTTTGAAATACCACCTAAACTGTAACACATATATATTTTCTGAAACATCAACAGGAAAAAAATTGTGAGGAAAAATAATAATAATTTTTCAATTCGATTCACTAATTTGGAGATGTATGGATGTACCAGTAAAAAAATTTGCAACAAAGAGAGTAAAGAATAGGTGATTCCTACAACCGATGAAGGGTACTTCTAAGCTCGCTGATATCTAGTGTCGAAAAGGGGTAAGTGCCAGGCTGAATCTCGATCATTCATATCTGCAAGGTGAGCATGTTATTTTTATTTAATATTTTTTTAAGATGAATATAGATGCTTGAAATTCCTGCCTATAGAACGAAAAACCATTATATTCGATGGGAGAAATAAATGGATACATCATTATTATTATAGCAGCATGTTATTCTCTACAATTATGTACCTAATCAACCCTTATAGACGAGGCAACGACAACTAAAAAGAATGAAATTTTGCAATAAAGGAGGCAAAGAGTCCTTAATAGCTTCAGATACCATTGTTCAGATTTGTTTCCATTTGCAGTGAAAAAAGAAATAGTGATTAAAGATCAGTTATGTACCAAATCAACTCTTATAGAGGAGGTAACCACAATAGAAAATAATGAAATTTTGCAATAGAGGAGGCAAAGAATCCTTAATATTCTCATATGCCATCTATTCAGATTTGTTTTCATTTGCAGTGTAACAAAAATAGCGATTAGAGTCGACGAATGATGTTTCTCAATATTTTTAATAAATATATCTTTAGAGCATGAAATAAATTAGGACAATGATTAACTTGGACTTGTATGCACTAAACTAAAATACAAAAAGAGAGGTTACATGTACATTAGCCTTTCATCAACTATCAGAACCTGCAGGGATGTATAGAAATAGGTAGACATTAGAAATGATGGAGATATATATAAAAAAAAATTCATACATCATCAATATAGAGTCATACATAATAAGAACACAAAAAGACCTCCATACCAAGCAAGAAATTGATCTTTGTTTCGTACAAATTTAAAGATAAGAACACTCTTACATATTAAAAAAAAAGAAAGAAAAAACATGATGTCACTGTCGGAATAATCATATTTTAACCAAGATTTTATAAAAATATCAACATGATGCTTACTAAATTGTTATCACCTAAGTCAAAATTCTTTTATTTTGCCAAGTCTAACACTCCATTAAAAATTGAGGGAAACAAAGATTTTTATCCTCAATACAGTAAATTGTTATGGGGACGAACTTTTTTATCAGTCTGCAGTGATAATACTCCATCGAGCAAAACAAAATCGTGCAATTTTTATTCTCCACCGCGTGATCAATGTAATTGAAATTGCCAAGTCTAATACTCCATTTAAAATCGTCCACAACTATTTTCGGTCAAACTTTGCTAAAAATTGATAAAGAAATTTGTTGCAAATTCGATAATAGATCAATATACGATTCAGATACGAAACAAAGGATCAATTAGCAAAGAAAAGTGGAATAAGTAATAATTAGAGATATTTGAAAATCTGGCCTAAATGGTACTAAAATCGACCTTTTATTCTGAATGTTCAATGTGGTCTCTTTGAGTTTTTGTCATTCACTCAATGAAAAACCTGCAAAATCAAACAAAAATAAAGTCAACTAACTTGATCGCTTCAAACCTGCAAGCACAATTTGAAAGCACACAGAAATTGAGCCAAAATAGCAAGAGCCTAAAATCTGAAACCTGAAATTGAAACGATAGTCCAGAACAACACAGGTGCACAGACACGACATTAGCAATTCATGTAATGACCTGACACTAACAAAAGCAAAAGAAATCAGACCAAGGAGATAAATGGAAACCTAATCTTTCAGTCCTAAAGTCATGAGAACTTACCTTGACAGATAGACGGAAAAGAACTGAGATCGCATGGCAAGGAGAAACAATAGCCGCGGACTGCTCCGAAGGATCTAGATGTGAACTATTTCATCATGTGCTTCTATTTTTCTTAGAGATCGGCGATGAAAGAGATGAGATGATAGGGCGACAGTGATTTGTAAAAAAAAAACCCTAGCACAAACGGCGGAGAGGGAGAGGGAGAGAGTCAGAGAGATGGAGAGGTGTGAGAGAGAGAGAGAGAGAGAGATCGAGACTATTCCACGGCACGTATAAAGCTCAGCAGAGCTCACCGTACACAATCAGATCAGATATGGCAGAAAGAGCGCGGCAGGAAAGGAGAAGGGCAGGGATGCACTTAAAATAGAACAAAGGAACCACGAAGCAACAAAGAGACGGGAACAGAAAAGCGGAAGGAGCAGGTGCAGGACAGAGATAGTGGAGATAGACGGACCAGATCAGATCCATCGCAGACCAAATAGTAGGCAGAACCGTTGCGATTTGAGCTCTTTCTACAGTGAAATCAAGGTTTGAAATTGAAATATTATATATATTCATATCTGAACGGATTTTGTACTCTGCATAAAAAATCTTCTGGTGGTAAAGAGAAAAATTAAGGGAGGAACTGACAATTGCAACGATTCAAGTTCAAATAAAAGGAAGCAGGTAGACAAAAAACCTCCATAGATTTTTGGAAGTAGGAAAAAGTAGGAAAAAATCCATGCTTATCTGTGCAAACTCAGTTTCGTACAAACTTATCTGTGCAGCACTCAGGAGGACTGGACAGTGCTAGTTGCATGACGAATTAATGATGTTGTTTGTTGAATATATCCATCAATCCATGCTTTATTTGTTATTGTGGCTACTTGGCATGGTAATTCTTCCTTTGTATGTCCAAAGCCAATCTTTTTCCATGCACTGGAAGGCTCATTTTTTAGTTCCCATTGTCTAAACTTCGGGGCGTTTGGATCGCTTAGGAATAAGAGGAATAGTCTCTTTTTAGACGAAAATTTATTCCTAACCATTCAAACTCTTCACAAAGTTACACACTTTTCAATATTTTCCGCCTAGAAATAGACTATTCCTCTTATTCCTAAGCGATCCAAACGGCCCTAATGATTTGTCAGTATCCAATACATAGCTGAACCATGTTTTATGCATTACATTGGTCCACACTTGCCATTTCATATGAAAATTATCAAAAGGCACCAACTCTTCAACCTTATGTTGACAACAATAAAATACAGACACTTGATCATTGAAAAATCTAGTTTATTTGTTGGTTCCATCAACTTGGGGCATGCTTAAGCAAACAAGCATTTTGGATCGACAACTGAACATTAAAAATGAACAAAATATAGCTATCTATTTACCAAATCACAGTCGTACACACAAGCAAACATTAAAAAAATTCAAAAATAGCTATCAAAAGTTTTGTAAGAGCAGGCTAGTGCTGAATCTACCTCTACATTGCCTTTGCTTCTGTTACTTTTTACATTTCCAAAATTAACTCTGGGTATGTGTCGGGACCATTGTCATACTGATATTTATGAAACAAACACCTTTGGATGCAATAAAGATGTGGGGAAAAAATTTCTACTGAGACTACAAATAGCTACAACTGCTCAGGTGAACTACTTCCAACCAAACAAGAAGGAAATAGGGGGGGGGGGGGGGGGGGGGAAGAAAGAAAGAAAAGGAAGGCAACTGAATCATTTCCACATCTAAAAATCCAATATGTCACCGGTTGGAGATCAGAAAAGTTATCTTCTATGTTTTGTGCATTATGACCTGAAAAGGAGAGAGACAAGAGTTAGGTGCTAAAGTAGGATCAAATTAATTGTGTTGGTGAATTTGGATACATACAAGCAAAACATGCACATGAATTGATACAAGTGCCTTTCAGAATGGAAGAACTAATAAAGAAATGAAAAATAAATTGGGTTCTTGCTGAGGTACAAGCAATCTTTTGAAGAAAATTCAGGTAATTGGAAACACAGTACCGGTACTAAGTATAAAGCAACAGTCCTCTATAGCACAAAAGTTATAACGGGTTGTCGGTTCATATTTAACAGTTGCAAAAACAACCCGAAACAGCCCCCAACATCAATTAAACCCTAAGTCAGCTCAAGAATATCAAGCACAAGCCCCTTCTTTTCAGAAATTTATTTCAAATGTGATTTTTTTCTTATAAAAATAATAGTGGGGTTGGATGCACCAACATGAGTTGATCATGAAAATCTCCATAAATAGTTTTCATTAAGTTTGAATAATTCCTCTAGTCTAAAATTACCTTCGCTTTCTACTGATATTTAAGCAAAGACTAACATTAGCAATTAAGGGTGAAAATCCATAGGGGATAGGTTGCTAACTAGTTACTTCACCAAAATACTACAGCATTTGATCTTTCAGTTCAGATATAACTACTTATGGAAAGAACAAATTAAGAAAATCAAAAGAATTTAATTCTACAATGTTTCTTTATCCATCCATTGAAGGTAATTAGAAGTTACAATACTCTTTAGCAACAGCTTAAGAAAAAAGTTTATATTTTACAGTTAAAAGAACAACCTGAAACTGCCCCCACATCAACTAAACCCTAACTCACCACAAGAAACTTACACAAAAAATCTTTCTTCTCAGAAATTTCCACAAAAATGTGTTTTTTTTCTTCCAACTAACTAATATTGGTATTAGATCCATTGGCAGGTGGCAATCTTGAAAATATCCATAAATAGAACCCAATTAAATTCAAATGATTCCTCCAGTCTAGAACTTACTTGACTGTCTACTGATAAGTAAGCAAAGACTAATATTAGCAGTTACCATTAAATTCCAAAGGTGATACATTGCTAACAAGTAACAATTTCAACAAAGAACTACCCCATTCAATCTTTCAGTTCATATATCTCGAATTACCAAAATAAAAAAATAAAAAGAACCAATTCTACGATTTTCTTTATGGATCCAATTGAAGTACAATTGTCAGATATTAACTTACCAATTGAGAGATCAAACAACTACTTTTTCTTGCTTCTCTGGCTCTTGTTATCAGTAGCCAGCCTATAGATCCAGTACCCCTAGTTCCACACAAAAGAAACACAAAAGAATCAACAAAACTAGAAAAAGTGAAATGAAAAGATGACGAATGAGGTTTGATTTGGGAGGAGGAGGTGCTTGAAAGTACCAAGGCGAGGACGTGAGCGGCGATGAGGAGGACGACGAGAAAAGGGACGAGATCCAGAACCCATGGCCGAGGGATCGGCTGAGCTCCGCGCGCCATGGATGGATGATGGATCTCACTCCAGAGAGAGATCGAAGGAGAGATTTGCGCTACGCCTAGTGTTAAATTGAGGAATGTGTTTCAATGGGCTTCGGCCCATTTAAGTACTCATTAACTTATGGGCCGAAATTTTAAAAAATAATATTAAAATAATATAATCCAATAAAATTAATATCAATTTAATCAGTTTAATATAAATAGTATCGTAAGATCGGAATCCTGGATTCCGAACGTTAGATCGGATTCCTGGATTCCGATCTAACGTTAGATCGGATTCTCGGATTCCGATCTAACGTTAGATCGGAATCCAGGATTCCGAACAGTGCTGTAACTGCTCAAATTTGCCTTTTTCATGGTTTTATTGTAATTCTATTATAAAAATTAATTTAATATATGAAATTTTAATATTAAATTAATATATTATAAAATTTTAGTAATATATTTTGAAGATAAGATATTAAATTAATATATTTTATTTTACTTCTATTATAAACATTAATTAAATATATAAAATTTTAATATTAAATTAATATATTATAAAATTTTAATATTAAATTAATATATTATAAACATTAATTAAATATATATTTTGAAGAATGTTAGTATAATATAATTCTATTTTATGAATAATATTTTAATATTTAAAGTTTTGATATTAATTTGATATGGATGGTTTTATTTTTAATATTAAAAATTTTCAATTATGTTAAATATTGTACATAATAAGTACATAATACTTTATGTAATAATTTATTTATGGCAATAATTATAATATAAACTTATAATTAAATATTAGATTTATTTCATTTAATTCATAATATTTATGTAATAATTTATTTTTATAGAACTTATTTATTTGTATGTGTTCACTTAGATCGTTTATATGTTCACTTTGTTTTATGTATATGTTCACCATTAGAAGAAGAATTGAATTTTGTAACCATAATATAGATTAGCACACTAAAATAAAAGAAAGGGAAAAATACATGAAAATCATAATATAATTTAGCACACTAAAATAAATGAACACACCAGGGTACTTAAAAACAAAGTAATAAATAAACTTAGAGATCTTGATCATCTACATGTTGCAGAATTTCCTCCCACCAGGGTTGATCTTCTTCCGCATTCATTTCTTGTTGATTACTTGCACCATGGTTGTCGGCGAGTTGAGCTGCTTCGTTCCAAAAAGCCTCATCATTTTCTTGTTGATTATTCGCAGCCGGGTTGTCTGCGAATTGAGCGGCTTCGTTCCAGAAAGCTGCCTCGGCTTCTTGTTGCTCAATCTCAGCCATTCTAGCCACTGCAATTTTGCGTTGTTCATCTCTCTTCTTGATCTTGATTAGGCTCTCCTTATTTTTTTTTCCAATTTTTTCTTGTTGCAACCTCCGGCTCTCTTCGGCGGCCTTTTCTTCCATTCTTCTCCTTTCGAACCATTGTTCTTTCACTCTGAATCTCTTTACAATTTCATCCCTCTCTTCTTGTTTCTTGTGTTCATCGTAGTGGTCACGCAAAATGGTATCTTTGAAATTGAAAACCTGACCACACTTTGTACAACTCACTGTGTGGTCTCCACGAAAATCGTATATGCTTTCGTAAACAATCATGGGTGTAGGATCTGGTTTCCACGGTTTGAGTTCCGGCATCGGTTCAGGTTCTGTGTAGTACTTTTTATAGAGTTCAGAGTTGCTCGACTCAGGTTTAGTAAGGTAATGTCGCAATCTCTCCCTGCGGTCTCTTTCTGGGCCACCATGAATGTGCCACTGATAATGGGTGTATAATGGCCACTCGCCACCATATTGCGAATGGATATTGTAGTCGAATTTGCGGTAACATTTATTACATATCGCATGATAATCTCCTTTTTCGATCTCATTTGGATTGGCAGGGGAATGTTTGTAATTTGGCAAGTACTCATGTCGAGTAGATGGCCATTCCCGCACTTCACTGTCGGAGGTATTTCCTTTCTCCATGGTAGTGAATGTTGAAGGAAGAAGGATTGAGTGGGTGTGACATATTTTTGCTGAGGAAAAATAATTTTATAGATCAGTTTAGACTTGCAATTATTTAAAATTAATAAATATAATGTGATATCTTTTCAGACTTTATCAGAATACGTTTGTCATTTTGCATAGCTTAGGTAGGCATCAGTATACTTTTCAGAGCTTTTATCAGAGCACGCCTGTCCTTTTGCAGTGCTTAGGTAGGCATCAGTATACTTTTGGAGCTTTTATCAGAGCACGCCTGTCCTTTTGCAGTGCTTAGGTAGGCATCAGTATACTTTTGAGCTTTTATCAAAGCACGCCTATCCTTTTGCAGTTCTTTTCCAGACTTTACCAGTTGCATGAATTTAATTAAAATATAATTATTAATTTACTTAAATTGAAAACAGTAAAAAAAAAAGAAAAAGTATTGATTTGATTGTGTGACTATCTTGGTCCTTTGTCAATTTTGTTTTGAACAAATGGTACGCCTAAAAATTTTGAAATTTAAGTTTAGGAAAATTCGTCCGCCAATTAACAGCTCAGTATTTTTGTTAGAATTTTTCAGAGCGTATTTCATATTTTTCTAGCGCCAAACTTTTCGAATCTAGAGCTGTTGAATGTGTGATTATCTCGTACTTAGGTGTGATAGCGCCAAACTTCATATTTTTCACAGCGTTTATCGTACTTAGGTGTTTCGTACTCGTTGTGATTGGTCCTAATTAGTTTTTAGTTATTATAAAATACAAATACAAATATAGAAGTCATAAATATAGAACTCATAAATATATAAGTCATACATAAGTAAATAAAATATAAAATACAAATAAATCCTAAATATGTCCAGTACGGTGGATCCACCTCCCCTCACTAGGGGACCAAATATACGGAGGACCTGGCGGCTGACGGGGGTCTCGTCCGCGAGCAAGTCCGACAGGTGGTGGACGAGGAGCCATCTGAGGAGTGGAATGACGAGGCGGTGCACTAGAAGAAGAGGCTCCGCCATATGTCTGACCAAATGAACCATAGCTCTGACCGAAAGGAGATGGATGAACTGGAGGTGTGTACGGCTCGTCCAAATGTACTCCAATGGATGACAAAAAAGCGTCACCCGGGCTCAAGATAGGCTCGCCCTGAGAATATGGTGGTGGTCCAGGTGGATACTGTGTCGGATACTGTGTCTGGTATGGTGGGTACTGGGTCTGGTACTCATAATGGGTAGGTGGGTCTGGATATGGACCAGGAGGTGGGCCTGGTGGTGTCGGTAACTCGCCAGTGGATATGGGTGGCTGTGTAAATGGGTGGATGGGCGGCTGTGTGGATGGCTGACTCTCTGTCCGTCTGCTCCGCACAATAGGCTGGCTGGGTCTCGGCTGATCAAAATATGTGTCCCAGTCGTGTAAAGTATACCCAGATGGCTGTTACATACAATGATATTACAAATAATATTAATATTATCAATAACAGAATAATAAAAAATAATAATATTACAATTTTTTTGTTACCGTCATAAACTGCTGCTCCTCAAATCCAGGCTCTGGCGCGTGATCCTCCTCAGGCGAATCAGGTATGGAGTCTATGTCTGTAGCTAGACCCTTCGACTCTAAAAGGTGAGGTAACCGATGCGGCTCCCCAACGAGCTCCAACTGCGTCCTGCAGCCCTTCAGCATCTCCTTCCCAGCCCGTCTGAATCCTTTCTTCACCGCCCATGCACATGCTCGCAGAGCTTGCGTCAATACGTGCTTGACCTGTTTATTTGTTGTTAGTGACCAAAATACAAATCAATTCATTTTAATTGAGTAAAAAACTTACCATAGACACCCGCTCGGGCGCATCCTCTAGATAGGTCATCCGGCTAGCTGGAATCTGCTGTGGTACTCCCGGAATGGGGACAAGATGAGCACCTCCATGTATCCGCATCCATCTATCGTACGCGGGCAAAATATCGTCACTCCATGGCCGCGCCTCTGCCACCTCGACCTGCGTCGTGTCGGCCCACATCGCAACCTCTACTGAGAAAAGGTTCTGCAAATCCCTCTGCCGAAATGTGTTGTGCCGGTACTGTAACAAAGCCTCCATCCTCCTCCAAGCCTGTATTTTTAGGTCATATGTAATGCACGTATTATAAATATTTCAATTTAAATCACGAAGGTGAAAAGAATAACGTACCGTAGGAAGAGGAGGCGGAACAGTCTGGAACAACATGAACTGATGCATCACCCGATCGGCAAAGTGCCACGCCACGACCCAGAAATGGATGCATGGAACGCGGAGCCGGTAGTACCTCTGCTCGTAGCGGGCATAAGGAGGCATGACCACCTGTCTGAGCTCATCCTCGTATGGCCGCCACACCACGTGTGCATGCTCCATCTTCATTAGTACGTCTCGAGCGTACTCAATACCGCTGCGAACAGGACCTTTCACTTTTTTCGACCTCAGCCGTGTCGTCCATTGCCTGCCAAAACATTACAATTGTTTAAACAAACAAATTGATGTTATATTACAATATTTTATTTATTTTATTTAAAAAAAATATTATACCTCCCATACGGCGGACATCTCTCAACTGACGGCTTCCCCCAACCTTGGAAACTTTTCGTCACGGACGGGCGACAAAGCAATAACCGGGTGTACGACCACAACTGAAGCAGTAGCCACGGAGCAGGAACCTTCTGAGCGCCATTTGCCAGGACTGCCAAGTCCAGGCCGCGGTATAACATAGCAAGTGTGGCCGCACCCCAGTTATATCTAACTGAATCCGATGCATGAACATCCTGCAAATAAGAAAAAATATTTTTCGTTAGTTGCCAACTAAATTATCCAAGTTAGTACTAATGTAAGAGATGTTCTTAATATTTAAAATTACTAACCCGAAGTAACTCCAGATAAAAACAAGGAACAGAATCTCCTGTGGTATCTGGAAACATCTCGCAACCCATCAACTCCAACACCAGGGCCCGAGTGTATCTATCGATCCTATCTGCGTCCTCTGACCCAGGTCCCTGTGCCCACATATCACGCAGTTTCCCAAACTGTACTGCGTGAAGCTTCCTGCATTACATAAACATTACACACACATATATATATATATATATTGCAACATATCTCAAAATTTAAATTAAATTTTAGAACGTTTGTTACCTCCCAGCACGTCGATCAGTCGCCCTCTCTCTGAAGCAATCTAAAACATCCTCCATAGGAGTGTCCCGTGGCAATGCAAAGTCGGCTAGCTTCTGCACATCGTCGTAATCAGTACGACCGGTCACCGGTCGTCCAGTCGTAGGCAAGCCAAAAATGAAGGCGACATCCTGCAAATTTTATTTACATTTTTTATTAAACAACAAAAAAACAATAAATAAATAGCTACCAACAGAACTTGGAAAAAATAATACCTCAAGAGTAACGGTCATCTCGCCTACGCGGGGAAAGTGGAACGTGTGGGTCTCGGGCCTCCAGAACATGGCTAGACCCTGTATCATGGAACGATCCAATGGCATGTGACCTAACTCAACGAAATGAATAAGGCCCAATGTCACAAGACGCTGGTCCACCTCCTCGGTTCGTATCATTTTTGCCTTATGCATTTCGGGCGTCCACGCCTAAATAAGTTAAAAAACATATTATTTACTATATATACTATTCACTATGTACAAAAATTAACTACATAAATTAAAAAATTTTATTATTTCCTTAAACCATAAACCCTATATTTCCTATATATATAAATAAAAAAAAAAACTTACTCGTACGCCTCGAAGCTCAGACTGACTGAGATGCAGAAGCTGATCAGCAGGAAGAGGAACGGGGGGGGCAGCAGGGGGGGCAGATGAAGAAGCGCCAGGATCTCCTCCTGATGTAGATGCGCCAGGATCTCCTCCTGATGTAGATGCGCCAGGATCTCCTCGACGCCTCGTGGATCGACGTGGATCCTCTGGTATTCTTCTTCGCGGTGGCATTTCGACTGTTACTGCAATTAAAATTTAATAAAGTATAAAATCTATAAAAATTTCGGCAGCATCTCCCCTGTACCGGGAGAGTTTTCCAAAAAATCAAAACCCAATTAGAACCCAATTTCAACCCAATTTGAACCCAACCCAACCCAACCCAATTTCATTCCAATTTGAACCCAACCCAACCCAATTTGAATAAATCATTCAAATTTTACAACCCAACCCAAACCATTTCACAAGTATCAATGAATCAATAATTCAATTATTGCATTTCACAATTTTACAATCATTGCATTTCACAATTTTACAATCCATCAATCAATCTACAAGCAATTCACAAACATTTCTATTCAAACAATAATAAAATAAACATATAAAAAAGCTAACCTGGAGTAGAAAGGAATTGACTCTCTTCTAAACAATTTTTTACCTACATTTTTAATTAATACAATCAATTATTATCATTTTTCTAATTTTTCCCATATTTAATTATCAAAATCTTAATTATTAAAAGCAAAAAAAAAAAAATTAAATTAATTACACATAAATTTCCATATGACTTTTTCTTATTTTTCGGTATTTTTAAAATAATTTTATAATTTATTATCTATTTTTGTAATTAATTAAGTAGTGAATAAACAAATAAAAAGACAAAAAATATATGCAATATAATTAATAAATTACATACAAATTTTTTCTGATTTTTTTCTGATTTTTCCAGATTTTTTGAATATTTTTCCAATATTTTTCTATTTTTTTATTTAATTAACTAAATTATAAACTAATAAACTAAATAAATAAATAATTAAAAAAAAAAAAAAACTTACTGTGCTACTCGAATGGCGTCCGAGAGAGCGAGAGCGGCAGCGAAATCAGATCGGAAACCCCATATATATATAAAGGTTAGATCGGAATCCTGGATTCCGATCTAACGTTAGATCGGAATCCGAGAATCCGATCTAACGTTAGATCGGAATCCAGGAATCCGATCTAACGTTCGGAATCCAGGATTCCGATCTTACGATACTATTTATATTAAACTGATTAAATTGATATTAATTTTATTGGATTATATTATTTTAATATTATTTTTTAAAATTTCGGACTTATGGGCTTTTCTGTAGTTAAGAGCTTTGGTTTCTGAACAAAATTGGTGTTTATGAAGTTGCAAGTCAAATTGTAGATGTCTATTAAGGATTAAAGAGAGACCCGCTGAACTGTAGTTGTACGTGTAAATGTTGAATTTGTTCACTCTTTTTATTTCTTATTATTCAGAATTATACACTCACTGGGATAAATTTCAACAGAAATAATAAGGAGAAACAGTAAAAGCAGAAGTTCAGAGCCAAGGATCTATTGGAAATGTATGGAATAATTTGTACAGGAAACCGGGCATACAAAAGAGGACATTCTATAACGAAAGAGATTTATAATCTGAGCTGGAGTCCACACAGAGCAAGCATTTCAAAGCAAAAACAGCCGACTATCAATAGGGTGCTGATCCGGACAACAAAACATTTGATCCGAGCAACACTTTTAAAATTTTATGACCAGATTACCCCTAATTATATGTTATATTGTGTGACCTAAATTACTCTAATAATTTTCTTTAATTGTAGACCTGAAAAAACTTCCTTTAATTATGCTTTTCTAAATATTTCTTGTATTTTTTTGCGTTAAGACTTAAGAGAGTGCAACTCTTCATCTCCTCAAATTGACATTCTCCTAAAATTCGCTTTCTGCTAAAATTCAAATTGCTTTTTGTTTGATTTCGGATTTTACTCATCTAAACAAGCTTCCATTAGTTAACATCTCTTTTCACATATAACTAATTCCTATCCCAAAATAAATGTTTGTTACTTTTGCAATTTTTATTTTTTGTTGTTTCGAGCGATATATAGTTTAGGTTTTCTATTACAATAGGAGTATTTAATTACAAAATCTTGGATACAAAAGAGGAAGGATTGTTCGGAGAAAGGGAGAGAGTGGTTCGCATAAAAGAAGGGCAATATGGTCATTTATAATTTTTTTTGTTGTTCGGATCAAATACTTTGTTGTCGGGATCAGCACCCTTATCAACACAACATTTTATAGACACGTCAGTATTTTCCTTTTCTTTTTTTAATTACAAAACATGGTTAACGCACAACAAAATTAACCAAGCCTCTACTTTGGGAAAGTTACTAATGGAGTTTGCTTTCCTCTAGGGGGGGAAAACAAAAGAAAAACACTTCCCAATAGGTCAAACTACAAACTGCATATCTATGGGTTAGATCTAAACGTTTCTGAAATTTGCTATAGGTATTGACAGGGATGAAGGTCTCATCTGGTTCAATAAGGGGAGCCCTGGATGGCGAACACCTCCGAAACCAGATCCACCAATTGGGCCATGGGCCAGAGTTGAGTGCATTAGAGTTGGTTGATTCAGAAAATATTGGGGGCTTTGCATTGGAAGCACAGGTCTTTGCCCGGAAAGAGGGGCAAAGGTTGCCAGAGGTTGCCTTATTTGAGAAGTGATGTATGGATTTGGGAGCAGTCCATAATTTGAAGAGGATAGCAGTGGCTGTGCAACGAATGGTGGGGCAGGTCTTAAAATGGGATTTGGGTTAAACTGCGGATGAGATGATTGGCAAAATTGCTCCCGACCTTCAATGCCTACATAGTCAAGTAAAAACAATAAATAAATAAATAAATAAACAGTAAAGGCTTCTTTTGCAAAATTTGACAAAGAAGTTTTAGAAACTTTGTGAACAAATAACACATAATATCTGTCAACTTGCACTAAAGCACCTTTCTTTAAGGTTTTCTTTCACAACACTAATAATTACAAGAAGGTAGTGAAAAGTACACTTGGTAGCCACTACTAAGTTTTTCTAAAAAAAAAAATGTAATGAAAATGAGTGCCCTAAATAATTGCATCTTAGCCCCTACTCAGGCAAGCCTATTGTTCTGTCCTCTATAAGAGAGCATCGCTTGCCATTCAGGTTGCCATTCTGGTACTAAAATGTTGTAAATTTGTACAAAAACAATTTGCTTGTTTTCTTGATCCAATGTAAATTTAAACAGTTGCATTAGATAATAACTCAATAAAAAAAATATCACAGTGTATAGATTACCATGGATGGGAAGCTGGCCAGTTAAATTGGGACTTTTGAACATGTCCTGGAAATCCTTGGCAAGTGTCAGGTTCATGCACACCTTTTGATATACCATGTTGAGGTGGGCCCTATGACCAGACAACTGTGCATCTGCGTCTACTTCCATCTGATGGTACTTTCGTCTTGTATTATCCAACTCCCTTTCATACTCGGCTCTCAGCCTTGCAATCTGTCAAGAATAACGAGAAGGAATCAAGATATTAGCTATTTGTATAACTTGGGAGACAACACCTTTCCTGTTTTTTATAATAACTGTCATTCAATCATAAGAGGGCAAAAAAAAATAACAACAGCATTACAAGGTGAAAAGGTACAAATTGCATCAAATATTCACACTTTTGTCAGTTTAGGACCATGTTAGTAAATTCAAAGCTGTAGCAGGCTTCTTCCCGTAGGTAGTACCAGCTCAATACAAACATCTCGTTTTTAGGCGCAATTGATTAGTCTGTTTGATTTGGTTTTGTTCCCAAAGATAGTTGCCTGTTGCACCACCTTATAAATTGTAACTAAGTGAAGCGTCAAATGTAATAGTTCTACTTGTCTGGATGATGTCATATTGAGTATTTTTGCAAATTCACAGAAATATTGTAATAATAAAATAAAATACTAATAGTAATAGTAATAATAAGCGGAAATAGGATATAGAAGACCTTTTCATTGTGCCTCTCAGTAAGCACCTTTTGTGCATTCCTCACTGCAGTCAGCTCATTCTGCAACGGGTCGACATTTGTACCATGCCGCACCAATTGAAGAAGCTGAGCTGATATATCCCCATCTGTTGTGGGTATTTGTGTGGCTGATTGTTCAACAGGAGCTTCATTTTGATTGACCAATTGGGCTTCAGCAATATTGTTTCGTCCTGGGCTAAGACTTAGATTTGTAGGGGTGGTAACATTGCTACCATATGGCAAGTTGATAGCTGGGTTCTACAATTAAAAACAAGAGAAACATGTCACAGGCATGACCAAAAATATAAAAAAATAATAAAATAAAACAAAGGAATGCTATAAAGTAGATGTCACGTCTCAACACCACCAGGCTATCTAACAATTCCATCATCTATATATCATAGAGGAAGGATAAACTTGATAAGGCTAAGTGAAAATTTTGATGACCATAAAAAAAATTTTCAAAATTTATATTCCAAGTTTCCAACATTATAACCATGACTATATGGTGCATATACTACACAAGGAAATTATAAGGTTTAATGCATGTTTAATTGTTCATCAAACTATTGAATTTTCAACTGTCTGAAATTAATGCATTACCAATGGGAGCATAAATATTATAGAGTTAGAGGCCTGAGGCTCCTAAAGGATAAAATCCTAACAGTTCTCACGGGTAAATGAATCTAACAGTACTTTAAAATAGACCAGGAAATGAATAGATTCTAAAATTAAATTTCATATTTCTTAGCAAATTAACTTATTTTCTGTACAGCTCATCTGCAATTAACAGCTTTGAATGAAAAAGTGCTATTCAGTAATGTTTTATTTTTATTTATTTTATTATTATTATTTTATTAGCTCTCCTCCTACCTTCATTCCAAAATCTTATTTTATGCTTAACTCATCAGATTAGATCAAAAGACAAAGATCCTCCTGATAAAATATGGGGAAGGAATAGTAAAGGATGTTACAATAAGTCATAAACAAACCTAACATCCTGAGCTTTTCAATGTTATTTTGAAAAAATAAACAAAATCTCCTGGTTTCATGTAAATCCATCATCAGTGATAGCTCTATATGCAAACATAGTAAGGGGAAATAGAGGCGCTTGCCAACAACAACAAAAAAGAAAATCAAAACAGAAAAACGGAGGGATATAAAACCAAAATAAATTCATCATTTCGCCTACATTTACATACCATATGACCTCATTTCAATTATTTTTTTCCCTTGTCAAATAAAAGTAGTATATTACCTGGCACACTTGAGATCTTGTAATAGGATGAGGAGTACGATCAGTATCTACAATTTGATCACTGCGCACATTTCTTGGCAGAGAGTTGGTATCTGAGATAGTATTTTGCATGTTTGCCACAGCCAAGCCAATTGAAACAGTATCTGTGCATACTGGTTCATGTTCCTGTAAGATCACCTCTTCACACACAACATTAGAGTTACTTATAATCACCTGCGAAGGATCAGGGTTAAGGTTTTGTGCAAGTGTCTCAGGTGCACCCATTGCTGTCCCATTGCACCCCCTTTCATTCTTCTCTCCGGACATCTCTTCATCCTCAAAATTAGAGCTTGTTGAGCTTACAGATGGGGGTTTAGTGATATCAACAGGTTCATCGCCTATTGCATCTAATACATTATCATTACTATGAGAAACCTCGGCCATCATATGATCAGACTCCATTCGTGCCTCCAGTAAAGTTTCCGAACCTGAACACCCTTCATCCTCTACTATATGATCAGAAACCTCGGCCATTATATGATCAGACTCCACTCGTGCCTCCAGTAAAGTTTCTGAACCTGAACACCCTTCATCCTCTACTACATCCAAATGCATGTCATTGCTAGGACAACTTCTGTTTTGCATAAGCACATCTTCCATTTCTGACCAATAGTCGAAACTTTCCATCTTAAACCCCATAGCAGGGAGGGGTATTTCACAAATCGACTCTTCCAGAGTACCTTCTCTCGCCTTCTCGAGCCACTGCTCTTTCAAATTTTCCTCTTTCTTTCTGGCCTCAATTAGCATTGCTCTGAATGTTCGATGTTGGCCTTTCATGTGCTTGTCAAACTTATCGCGTAAAATTTCAAAATCTTGAATCGAGAGCTTCCCAGAGCAATTTAACTCAAATTCTAACTCATGCAACTTTTTCAGAAGTTTGAATTTTTTAAGCTCAAGATCTTGCAAGGAGAGGAGCTCCCTGGATCTTTTACTATAAACCTCTTCAACATGTCTAGCCAAAGATTTTTCTCTAGGGCCTTTTGCATGATCTTTGACAGAGTTGATTTCTTCTGACTCTCTCTCTTCATGACAACACTGTAAAATCACTTTCGTTTTAGCATGGTTTTCAACACACACTTTCTCTCTGACTGTTGTTTCTTTTGAGGGAGGTACCTCTATGACTGTGGTGACATGCTGATCCCATTTCGGGGCCCCGCGTGAAGGGCATTCTTCCTCTCTTATCTCCCCTTCTTCTAAATCATCAAAATAAGCAGGGCAGTTCAGGACATGCACTATATTTTCTTCATCTCCTTTTGCATATGAAGGGCATTCTTCCTCTCTTATCTCCCCTTCTTCTAAAACATCGAAATAAGCAGGGCAGTTCAGGACATGCACCACATTTTCTCCGTCTCCTTTTTCCTCTGTTATCTCCCCTTCTTCCATATCATCAAAATAAGAAGGGGAATTTAGGAAATGCAGAGTATTCTCTTCTTCTACTTCTCTTATTTCTCCCTCTTCAAGCTCATCATCTAAAACAAATTCTACGGTGGTATTTCTGTCCACCAAAGCCATCTCAATTCAATTCCAAGTATCTGAGGAAAGAAAAACTTTCCATAAGCAAACCATATATTAAGTATAATTAAAATAATTATATACAAGCACTGAAGAATAACATATCAAAAAAGTGTCTTACATTTTCCTATTCTATAAGACTATAACAGATTAGCTCACAATCATCTCTATAATATGTTTTGCATAAATAGGAATTCAAGGTGTGCAGAAACCAGGATTCTAAAGGGAATTATGGCAGAGAAAACAAGGCAAATATGTACCAAAGAATGCGAGGAAATAAAGCAACAGAGAAAAGAAGCATCTGTGCACACATTTTTTGTCCATGCACCATTCGTGTGTGTATACCGACATACATTGAATCTTATATTAAAAAATAGGGATAAGCATTAATACGAGATTGGTACTCACCGTCTCTCTCTAAAGCTGGTAATTCCATTTTTTTGCTCAGAATTAAATATTCTCAAAATATTATGTGCAACACACACAGAAAGTAACGAGCACCTCGTCTAAGTATTTGAGACCTCAGCAAGGGGGATTCTTATCAGGGGCTCAATTTGAACTAATACCCAAACATTTCTACAACTGATGGCCAAAAAAGTGACAGCCTCATATATATGGTGTAGATGAAACCAAATTGAGAGCAACAAAGGTACCAAAACCGAAAACCAGACAATTAAACACCTCACTAAGCCTTACCACAAAAAGTTTATATAAAACGCCTTTACAACTGAAGGTTAGACCAATAGATGTCTAATCTCCATTCGGTGTTTGCTATTACTTATTACAAGCAGATCAATTAGTCCCTAATCAAACAAAAAGAAATCCTCCAACACTACCTCGTTTCTTACCATATCAAAAGGAGGTGAAAATTTCTGACATAAAGAGCAAGAAGCTCCATCTTTCGCTTACAGAATTTGTACGCGTATCAGAAAGGTTCGAGGGATTAAGATACAAACATAGGGATATTCATGTTTAGGGTTTAACAAATTAGATAGGGTTTATGGTTTATACAACGCGCCATACACAAATTACTCCAATTTTCTTGTTATCTCACACCATTAAACAAACAAATACTTCCAAGGATTAGACGGATAAACAACTTAAAACAATAATTATACAGGTTCATACGCAAACTAAAGAATACAATATCTCAATTCTTACCAAGAAAAGAGAGAAACCTCGAGGAAGACAGCTGGAAAGATGATTTCTTTAGCTCGCAAAAAGGATAAACTGAGACTGGAGAGAGAGAGAGACAAAAAAAAAAAAAAAGGTCCGGACTTGAATGGTTTATGAAAACTAGTGAGTAAAACAAAAGGGAAATATTACTGGAAACAGAAAAGACAGGCCGCGAGTGTGAGAGAGAGAAGGAGAAGAGAGGTGAATTTCTCTCTCTTTAGCTCTTGTATAGGGGTGTAAGGTGACAAGGTAGAGTGTACAGAGGAAGTTACAGAAACAGACAAAGTAGTAGTGATCGTGGAAGTTACCATTTTGCCCCCACGATTCATTGTTGTTTTCGTAACGTCTGAGGCATAATTTATGGGTTCTTTTTGCAAACGTGATTATGAAAATATTTTTGAGTGGCATAATTTATGGTTAATTCCTTTTATACAAATCAAAATTTTACCTAGATAATATTCTTTGTTGTTGAAGTGGTAATCTCTATGGGTCATAATTCTTGTTGCATCTTTTTTCTTTCAAATTTAAGAATATATTGAGAAAATCATTTGGACGCTAATTAAACGATATGAGGCTTTAATTAATGTAAAACAAACTCAGAAAACAGAAGAAGAAAGTTGACACGTGGCAGATTCACTTGAGACACCTGCGCCCCCACGTCAACGTGCCAATCTCTTTCCTATTACCCTTTTTGCGTCCCTTCTCTCCCCCTCATTTATTTAACTATGTTACCCCATATTATCCCATTAACGCATCTCTTAATTTCTCTCGACCCAATTTCAAAATTGTTTACAAGAAACCTTCCTTCCTTATCATTATCATGTACCTCGATTCGATCTCTAGGTCAAGACAAACTTGCAGGTTACCGCCTTTATGTGGCCTGTCATACATGATACATGCCATTAATTACGATTGGCCTTGTCATCTCGGTGACTTATTCACCATCATACAATAATCGTTAAATCTTTAAATATAAAATATGTACACAGTATACTCCACACCATAAAAATATGACATTGGAACCTTTCTCTTTATTATACTAAATATAGTTTTGTAATGTCGTCAATTTTTTTTATGTGATCCAATAGTATCCATATCATATTGGCAAATATACTATAGTCTTTTATTTTTAATCTTGGATCATGTATATGCAAAAACATAAAAATACATTATTGTGATTATCCAAATGACATGTCAAACAAATCATGATTCATATAATCAGCGAGTGTTAAAATCCTTTGTCACATGAGAAAAATTAAGCCATCACGCTTGACCTCGTTTCGAAATTGTAAAGCCGTATATAATGACAAATAGGGTATTGTAAATGTGTCGTGTCGTGTCAAGTCAAATACATGCATGTTAAAGCTCGTGTCATGCTGTGTTGGCATGCGTTAATATTTTCAGCGAGTCGTTTCGTGTCGTGTCAAATGAAAAAATTGGTTGATACGACTCGCATTATGGCACAACACGTCTAAAACGACGTGCTCAATATGTCAAGTAATATTATAATTTATTTACTAAAAATTCATTAAAAATATTTAAATAATTTTTAAAATAGAAAAATATAATAAATTATTGAAATTTCGTATATTTAAATAAAAAATAATGATTGAATACAAAGATTATGATCAAAAGTTATTAAATTTATAATATAAACTCAATATAATTTAATACATTTTAAATAATAATAAAAAATTTATTGTGTCAATTCGTGCCACGTGTCGTGTCACATGTCAACTCGTGTCGTGTTAAGACGTGTTAATGTCTGAAAATGTCTAACACGACAGAATTTGAAACGACACACCGACACGCACATGTCATGCTAATTCTATAAACGGGTCATGTCAACACGAGTGTGTGTCGTACCAACACGCTCGTGTCGTGTATGTTTGGAGAATACTAATGACAAATGACTTATTCTTTTTTTTTAAGTGGAAACAAGTATGAAAAGAACCCCACCACCTCCCATTAAAGTTTAAACTAGAAAGCAGAAGTTTACATAATATGAAGTTGATCTCTCTCACTCCTCTACCCGGCCCTCACACTCGGAAAAGAAAAAAACTAACCCTGATCGATACCCTCAGACCTGATTAACGTGGTAAACGGACACGGAATGGGGTGTTTCGTTTACCGTTCCGTTAACGAAACAAAATGAATTTCGCTACCATTTACCGTTTCACTTACTAAACGAAATGATTTCGCTAAACGACATGTATAAAAACATGTTAAACTGTTCCATTTCATGTTCCGTTTACCGTTTCATTAAGGAAACGAAACAAATATCTGTACCGTTTACCGTTCCGTTTCAGCAAACGGAACGGCATAACGTTTTTTTTGTTCCCCTTGGCAGGCCTAGATACCCTGCACTTCTCGATGAATGACTTGATTACTCCGGGAATATTTTATTATTTTATGCAAAGAAGTACACAGACCTAAAAATGTATACTCTTTAATTGTCATCCAATCGCAAAATGGAAATTAAAAACAGTGGACTATAAGCTAGGGACGTTCGAGGCTCAATATAATGTACCATGCCTTGTAAATTTGTAATTGTAAAGTTGTACTTAATGGATCGCATATATTGACTCTTGTTGGGTAAGTCAAAAAGAATTTATGTGCAGTAAATAACACCCGCGTGATTCACTAAATCACTCTTAGTTGGACAAGTAAAAAAGTTCTTCTATTTCATTTTGACTGAAGTTAATGCATAATTTACACTTCACATAAATATTGTTGGCATTTATTAATACATTGCTGATGCTTTTATGTGTTAAGAACTTTATTAATAGAAAATATACTTATAGAAGTCCGTCTTTAAACAAGATACAAGAATTTTTCTTATTTGTTAAAAAACTTAAAATTAATACTCGCACAAGCAAAATTCAATAATTAAAATATTTTTATATTCCAGCACATCAGTTGAAATTTTCTGTCTATAAGCTTTACCTCAAAATTTTGAAATCAATCATGAGATCATTTTCATTAGATCTAAATCATACTGTGCGTTCAGTTTCATCTTCTTTATAGCATCCACCTTGGTCAATTTTTATGCTGAATTGAATATCCTACGTGCAAGCTGCCATGAAAGAAGCTAAAAAAACAAAAATAATTAGAAATCATGGAGCAGAAAGATGTTAGAGTGGCTCAGATTCACTGGTTATATGCAAGGGATGTATTTTTGGGCCTGGCTGCCTTTGAAACTGTAGGAAATAAAATTAACAACTTCATTTTAATAAGAATGTACGATCTTATCCTAAATCATTATCAATTTGCAAGCACAAAAATCTCAAGAAAGTATTTTTCTTCCTTTATAATCTTCGGTATGTAAAAGATGTGCAAGCATCCAAATGCAAAAAAAAAAAAAAAAAGAGTAGAGAAATGCATGAGATAACAATTGGTCACTAACTACAATTGTTGGACTCTTTCAATGCAAAACAAACAAACTCCTCAACAAAAAATAATGCCAAAAAGGAGCAAAATCTTTAAAGGTACAAACCATACCTCTTTCATTTTTTTCCCTCTTCTACGGCTACGGTATCTCAAAACAGGTGTGCAAGCCTCTCTCCATCAGCTTCTTTGTTACATCATCGGCAATAGATATGAAATTGATAGTCAAAATCTAGAGCAAAACTATGAAAAAAACCAAAAATTGAAAGCAAATGAAATGCTTTACTGAGCAAGCAGTGCAGGGTAAAAGGAGAATCACCAAGAGCACAGAAACACCAAAGCTTCAAATTTAACTGAACAAAATGAAAAAGGAAAGCCTGAAAACTAATCTGCTGAAATTGGGGACAACCCTAAAATCCCAAAACTTTCATCCAAGAAGATGGGAAATCATCAAAGAGACAATGAGAAAGATGCAAAGAGAACAGTTTTCTTCGGGAATTGCTTCCTATAGTCCTAATTTTTGGAGATTCACTCTCTTTGGACGAAAATGCCCCTTATATTTCCATCCGGATATGAATTGAGAGTTGTAAATTAAAGAAATTCGAGAGGTATTTTCGTCTAAAATGGAGTGGATTTCAAAAACTAAGGAGTATAGGAAGCAATTCACGTTTTCTTCATACAAAGCCCATGCCTTCAGCTTTGACTCTCCAACGAACGGCTGAGATCAACAGATAAAAAACTAACGGCTCAGATCAGTTACTGTAGTTAGCACAGTAAAAATGCTCCCACGCGCAACAGCGCAAGTCACGCGTGCCGAGTCTTATATATTTCTAATTCGGGCTGAAATTAACAATTTACGGAATGGCCCTTCGATTTGTAGCGGGTCCGCTCGCCCGAAATTTTAAAAAATAATATTAAAATAATATAATCCAATAAAATTAATATCAATTTAATCAGTTTAATATAAATAGTATCGTAAGATCGGAATCCTGGATTCCGAACGTTAGATCGGATTCCTGGATTCCGATCTAACGTTAGATCGGATTCTCGGATTCCGATCTAACGTTAGATCGGAATCCAGGATTCCGATCTAACGTTTACGATATAACTCTGCTCCGGACCTCCTTTCCGCGCGTGAGCGTTTAATTTTTTTTTATTTTATTTTATTATTTATTTATTTAGTTTATTAGTTTTTAATTTAGTTAATTAAATAAAAAAATAAAGAAAAAATTCCAAAAATATTTAAAAAATCGGAAAAAATGAGGAAAAATAAAATTTAAAATTATATGTAATTTATTAATTATATTAGATTTTTTTTGTTGTCTTTTTATTTGTTTATTAACTACCTTAATTAATTAGAAAAATAGATAATAAATTGTAAAATTATTTTAAAAATACGGAAAAATAAGAAAAATTCATATGAAAATTTATGTGTAATTAATTTATTTTTTTTTTTTGCTTTTAATAATTAAGATTTTGATAATTAAATATGAGAAAAATTAGAACTGAAAAAACAGCTCCGGATTCGAAAAGTTTGGCGCTAGAAAAATAGGAAATACGCTATGAAAAATTCTAACAAAAATACTAAGCTGTTAATTGGCGGACCAGTTTTCCTAAACTTAAATTTAAAAATTTTTAGGCGTACCATTTGTTGAAAACAAAAATGACAAAGGACTAAGATAGTCACACTTTCAACTGAAAAAACAGCTCTGAATTCGAAAAGTTTGGCGGTAGAAAATTATGAAATACGCTCTGAAAAATTCTAACAAAAATACTGAGCTGTTAATTGGCGGACCTATTTTCCTAAACTTAAATTTCAAAATTTTTAGGCGTACCATTTGTTCAAAACAAAAATAACAAAGGACCAAGATAGTCACACTTTCAACTGAAAAAACAGCTCTCGATTCAACTTAGTATTACGAATATTACAATTATTTTTCACATCACATAAGAGTACAATTCAACTAAATATTACATTATCACCACAAAAATTACAATTATTTTCTTCCTCCTCTTGCAAAATTAGTTATTCTTGCGCCAAGACGTAAAATTCCACCACGTATTCCGGTTTGTGCTCTGCTACTCGATGCTCCTTGACTGTCCCTTGTAATTGATGTCCCCTGACTTGTGACATACCTAGCAGAACTTGAGCGTGGATCCACGCTAATGGAATTTCGGCGTGGTTCATTTCCTCCTATACCAAGACTAATACGACTTTCAGTTCGTGGATCTACGCTAACAGAACTTCGGCCAGGTTGAACTGGCTCCCTGGAAAAAGAACTTTCACCTCGGTTACCTGTTGAAGGCGGAGCTCTATTCCTTGTACTTGTTCGTCTATGCGTGTTGGCACGCCTACCAGATTGAAGTTCCTCCAAAGAGATAGGTGGTTGTGGGTTGTTGTCCTCTGTGGTTCTTCTTTTTTTATTTTTATTATTTCGCATTGCATCCATCCACATCCAATCACGGTCCTTCTTTCGCCGCCCCCGATTAATCATATTCTTATCAGGGAACACCACAGGTCCATCGTAGCGAGGCCAGTTCTCTTCGTCTTCATAGCAGTGGAAGTCACTTGATGACCATATTTTAACCATGTTCTCTGTACTATATAGTGGGTCTATAAATTCATCTACTTCCCATCTATATGTACCGCATATGGCAACAACATGAGCACATGGTATTCCGGTCAGTTGAGGTTTTTGACATTTGCACGTCACACGCCTAGTCGGTAGTTGAGGATCTTCCGGTTGATAATTTCGGTTGATGAGAACTTTGTACTTCCACGTTCTTCCAGGGAAATCTTTCTCGTTGGGCACCTGTACTTCGAACTCTCCACGTTCAACATCAATGGTTACCACAGTCATCAGCGCTGTAAATATTAAAATATATAAAAAAACATGTAAATATAAATGAAGGTTAATTTTAGGTAAAGTATACAACGGTAATCCTTACCCGCTTTAAGAGTATGCTTCATGACTTTTAATTGCACCTCTTTTGGCCACCGTTCTCCATCTGCTTGTCTTCCCAATGCTATTTGCTTCCTTTCATTAAACCACTGCACAGTCTTGTACCAAGTGCCTTCTACGAGTCCAACAACTGGGAGTCTTCTCTCAACCTTGTACCGGCTATTTAGACTTTCAGATCCGTTACTAGTCATAAGACCCCAACGTGCACCAGTGTCAAAAGTTTGTGCCCACCTCTCTGGTCTCATTCGCTCATTGGTATCTGTCTCGTTTTCTTTACCACACTTCTTAAGATAATCGATAACTTCAGGGTTTGTCACTCGGAGTTCCTCCCACATTTTCATGAATGGCCGTTTCTTTTTCTTGTTAGCCAACTTATTTCTAAATTTGTGTGGTATACCTTTGTCTTTACCAGAAACCTTGTACACATTTTCACATAAATGTTGCATACAATACCGATGTACGGCCAATGCAGGCTCCGCACTTTCTTGCCATCCGTACTGTGGTCTTTTAAACATGTTCCTTATTCTCCAATGACGGTCTGAGACAACACAAAATTTTTTTGGTCCCACCACTTGTTCCCTTAGAAATTTCATGAACCAACCCCAGCAAGTTTCATCCTCCGTTCTCACTAAAGCAAATGCTAACGGAACAAGCCGTTGCTCAGGATCGTAACCGCAAGCCGCTAAGAATTTACCCTTATAGCGACCTGATAAGAAAGAGGCATCAATGCTAATCACGGGCCTAATATACGGAACCGCCGCGATACAAGGCCCGAATGCCCATGCTGCTGCTTCGAACATAGCTCTGTTCGGATCACCTACGCTTTTAAACAACCACTTTATCTGCGTGCCGGGTGTCGTCCTCTGTATAGCCAATAAAAGACTCGGTAGTTTGTTGTACGAATCTTCCCATGAACCAAAAAGATGTTCGATTGCTCTTTCTCGTCCCCGCCAAATCTTGTTATAAGTGGGCACCACATTCGGGTATTCTTTCTCCAGTAGAGATTTAACGTCGGGTAAGGAAATACCGACATCTCTCTTTACTGCATTTGTAATACAGTTGGCGATAACCTCAGCCGTTAAATTATCATGTGTGAAGTCTCCGGCCCTCCTCACGCATGTATGCTCGTGTTCATTCGTTATTATCTTCCAAAAATTGCCTTCTCTTTCTGTACGGGCATACATACGCCACTTACAACCATATTCCTTACAGTTCAATATTAATTTTTTCGGAGAACTAGCAGTGGTTTTATGTTGTACATTTAAACGTAATGAGTATTTTTGACACTCTCCTATGAGTTGCTCTTTCGAGAAAAAAATTGTCCCTTCTGCTAATGGCCCTGATCCATGAGGTTGAGACGGTTGAGGTACGGAATTTCTATACTCAGAAATATCTAGAAATTGCCCTACGGGATGGTATGTTTCTGTCCTTCCTGTAAGGTAATACTGGTGATTGGGGTTCACGTTTGATTGGGGTCCACCATCGATTCCCTCTGACTCAAATAAGTCCACTTCTTCATCACTAAAGTCCTCACCTGTTGCATAGTCTGACTGAAAACCGGGACCTCGGTCGTATAAATCATCGAGTCGACGTGTTTCTTCTTCGTTTTCTTCGTTTACTTGAACGACATCTTCTTCTTCTTGTGGCCGGCCGTGCCTACTACTACTACTACCACCATGTTCTTGCCTACTACTACCACCATGTTCCCAAGTGCCTTGACCGGTGTGAGACTCGTAGTATGTACCTTCTTCTTCCTGAAGTGTACTATCACGAGGATCTATACTGTTAGGGTCCCAAGGATCCCAATCTAATGTAATGGTTTCATTCTCTTCTTCTTGATTGGTTGCATTTGGTTGTTGGTGTTCTTCTTCCTCATAATTTTGTTGTTCATTATAATTATAATTATAATAACCACCTAATTATAATAAAAAAATGTGTTATAATCACATACAAAAATTGTACAATTTGGATAGTTGTTATAATCACATACAAAAATTGTACAATTTGGATAGTTGTACAAAAATGTGTTATAATTGTTCTTATTAAAAGCCATTTCTAGAAATTGTTCTTATTTATGTTTTTATGCATAGTTAATATTAATAAATCGCATTTTCATAGTTATTATTATTCTATAGTTAATATGATTTTAATATGATTTTAATATGATTTTAATTATTATTCTATAATTATTATTTTCATAGTTAATATTAATATAAATATATATATTTAAGCAAATAATTCTATTATTCCAAAATTAAATGTCACATAATTAAATTCAAAATTAAATTTACCTTGTGCCGGAAGTAAATCGACATGCATTTCTAGACCATCAAGTCGCCTTGCCTCAAAGCACTCGTGTTGAACGTATCGCCATTCATTTTGAGAGTTCACCGGCAAAATAATTTGTTGAAACCTTCCGTCCATAATTACGTTGAAACGCGAAACAATTCTCAAATTGAACTCACCTTGATAAATTCCCAATGAGGACAAAATTATTTGTTTAATAGATTCATAATCAGTTTGTGGAAAAACATCAAAACGAAAATTATTTGCTGGATTAAAGGGAGATTGATTGACAAAAACACTAATTGAATACATTTCTATATGACTAAGAATTAATTGGAAAAGATAGATGATATTAAGATTGTGATAACGACCAACTATTTATAGTGATAAGATCGGAATTTGAGATTCCGATATTAGCAAACAGATTTAAAAGTTCACGTCAATTCCCGATCAAATCAAATAATTTGCCGCAGTGTGCTCAACTTATTGCTTAGATCGGAATCTTGGATTCCGATCTAAGCTTAGATCGGATTCTCAGATTCCGATCTAAGCTTAGATCGGAATCCAGGAATCCTATCTAAGCTTAGATCGGAATCCAGGATTCCGATCTAAGCATGTCAGGAATCCACCGCCCAATCAAATCAGTTTTTGGTCTTTTTCTCTTTTTACTGTTATTTATTTTATTAATTTAATAATATTTATTATAAATATTTTAATTATATTAATTAATAAATTAAAATTTAAATATATATATTATATTTTTTGTAATTAAAATTGATTTATTAATTAATTATCATATTCATTAATTATCATATTCATTAATTAAAATAATTCATTACCTAAAATAAATTATTTTTTTCAAATATAATTACTTACATTAAATCAATACTTTTTCTTTTTCTTTTTACTGTTTTCAATTTAAGTAAATTAATAATTATATTTTAATTAAAATTGTAAAATTAAATTAATAATTTATATTGTTTTGTAAATTAAATTAAAGTAGTTAAAAAAATAATAGCTCAATCAAATTAAATTAACTAAATGAAATTAAATTAAATTAATTACTTCAAACAACTAAATAAGATTTTATTACATTAAATTAAGTCAAATTATTAAATAATTTTATTTAATTAATTTTTAATATATTAATTTTATAATATATTAATTTTATAATATATTAATTTAATATTAAAATTTTATATATTTAATTAATGTTTATAAATAGAAGTAAAATAAAATATATTAATTTATTATTTTATCTTCAAAATATATTACTAAAATTTCATAATATATTAATTTAATATTAAAATTTTATATATTTAATTAATTTTTATAATAGAAGTACAATAAAACCATGAAAAACGACAAAATTGAGCAGTTACAGCACTGTTCGGAATCCTGGATTCCGATCTAACGTTAGATCGGAATCCGATCTAACGTTAGATCGGAATCCAGGAATCCGATCTAACGTTCGGAATCCAGGATTCCGATCTTACGATACTATTTATATTAAACTGATTAAATTGATATTAATTTTATTGGATTATATTATTTTAATATTATTTTTTAAAATTTCGGTCCGCTCGCCATGGCAAGCGGCTCTTTTGCAGTGGGCCTACGGAAAAACGTCCTACGAGCAGCCATTATTTAGGTATGACCGTATGAGGTTTTCTTTTTTTCCTTTCCATTTGTTCATTAATTATGTTGTCTTTTTTCGGATAAAAATTAGTTGAAATTAATGTTAAAAAACATTTTATTCTGCAGGCTGCAGTACCACAAGCAATTACGTCCTTCGTTTATGATCGCGAGTACGGCCTTCATGCTGAAGTACTCAGCACATCGTAAGTTCGCTAAATTAATAGAAAAAAAGGTTTTGATTATTTTCTCAATATTCTATTAATCTGATACGTATTTGTAATTTTGCAGGGTAATTTTCGGCATGATAGTATCGCTGCCGATACTGATAGTCTATTATCTAGTTCTTGATAAAATTTAACTATTATCTAATGCTTAATGTTCGGGTTGAACAGTAATAATATTTGAAAACTTAAAGAATAACACAGAAAGACACAGTATTTAACGTGGTTTAGTTTGAAATCGTACCTACATCCACACGCACACACACCGTCACTTTTTTATTTCTTTTCAATAATAATGGAGTACAAGAGAGGATTGGGGAAGAAGATAGGTCAGAAAGAAAGAAAGAGGCGTCTCCTTTATAATAGGTAGGCTAAATTTTCTTTTTATTATATTTCCATGTATGCATAAATAAAAAAATAGAAATTCAGAAGATCCAACTCGAACCGAGTTCAGGCCAACTCGGACCGAGCCAAAGAAACATGGTTCAACTCGGTCCGAGTTCAGACCAACTCGGACCGAGCCAAACACCTCCTTTTCTCCACAATATTCAACAATATCTAATGCGTAAGGTTTGGAATGGAATAAACTGTGAAAATGTTTTTATTTTATGTGAAAATTTTTTATTCAACAATATCTACTGCATGTGTTTCGTACGGTCTGCATAGCGTTGGTGTGCTGCATGGTTGGAACGTTTTTTTATTGCAGAAAAACGAAATGAACGTTTTTTCAATAGAAAACGTTTCTAATTAAAAAAAAATTGTGGGCTCATTCGCAATGAACCATATTTAATTATTATTAATGCAATAGTTTTTAGTAAAAAGGGAAAAAAATGCAACCTCAGAAAAATACAATTGTGGGTCAAGTTCTTTTATTCTTTTTCTTTATTGTTGCTTTCCATACATCATTTTTCCTATAAAAAATCAGTATTATAAATAAAAACCCGTGGGAGTCCGCGTATGAATATTTTTAGAAAAATCGACACGGCAGCTACCAAATGTACGGTGTTAATCATTTTATGATACATAAACTATGCAACAGAACGTGTCGCTGGCAATAGAAGAGGCTAAAATAACCCATCACAGCAAGGTTCGCTTTAAAGTGCGCCGCTCATCTTCTTATCTCTCTCTCTGCCCTTTCTCCTTTGGTCGCCTCTGATCGACGCATTCTACCTTTCCCTCTTCCTTCTCCTTCCTTAACCATACGCAAGTTTTATTGCTTCTGATTTATTACCTTCGTTTTTCTCCTTATGATTTATTACCTCTTTTTCTTCTCTTTTCCCTTATGCAAGATCTGAGAAGTCTTCATTTGTCCTCCCTTTTCCATTCTCAAGAGGAACGAGTGAGACAGATGGAAAAGAAAAGCAAATCCTTGGATGATCTCTCCTTAGATCCATACATTTCCGAGATGAATCTGAAGTCGGGTGATGTGGCTGCATGTGGGCCGTCCGATTTGCCGCCCCCGCTGGTCGATTGGAGGTTCTCCCAGTTCTTTGGCGAGCGTACGGCCAGAGAAGAAGTACAGGAAGGTACATATTTCTTTCCATTTTTAGTATTATTGAGATCCGCAACATTTGTTTTCTGCTGAAATTGAAATTTTCTAGAGCGTTTCTTAGGTTGCTGCAACAACACCATCATGTGTATAGCACGAGCGTAGAGAAGGAAGGTAGGGGTTAGCCTTCTGGACGCACAAATCTCAAAGCCTCACTCCGTTTTCAGGTGACATTACTCCATCATCGGATGAGTTATTGATTGCCAATTGGGATGAATACCTTTGATCGATTTGCTTGGAATTAGGTTGCTGAATGTTGATCAGAAGATATGGGTTGAATTATTTTGCCTCTCTTTATTTGGTGATTAAATTAGATTTTTCTTAAAAAAATATTATAAGCCGAGGCATGTCGATGCTGGTTCGCAATGTTTGATCGGCAGTAGTCTGTAATGGCTGAAAATTGTCGCTTCTTCTTGCGTCATTTTCAAATCTTAATGTGACTAGCATATCAAATTAAAATAATATTAGATGGCAACATTTTTACTTTTAGATATATTCATTTTTTTTCAGATGCTCTCTGCCAAAATCAAACTATTGTGTTTGGTAGGATAGTATTGTACTTGATATTAGAATGACCAAAAATAGCAGGGTACCATTCCTTTTACTGCTTATTCTTATTATTATTCGAAATTTAGGTATGTTTGTCCTCTTTCATTTTAAGAAAACAGTTAGCGTTTTTTTTTTTCTATCATGCCTCAGGTATTGATCATCAAATACTTGAAATCGTATTTCGTCAGCATATCAGCATTTATCAAATATGCCTCACTAATTATATTTTTTATAATACAATAAAATACAAGTCAACCTTGCTTGATTTGACCAGGAATCAAACAAATAGAATTAATTGATGGTAAGGTCATGTGTTGTCAGCAAAATAAGATTATAATTAATATAATTAATCATGTATTAGATCTGCTGATGAATTTGGATCTGAAAGAAGGTAGGCTGTATTACCATTTGGAATTGAAAAATATATATTTAAATATCGAAATGAATGTAGCATGGATATAAATGGAAATGATTCTGTACTGGTATCTCAATTAAATGACAGGATAAATCATAGGATGTGAAATTGAGTCTCAATTTTTATAACGACATCAATTAATTATATGGGGTTATTTGGGTATAACAAGGTTACTTTATTTGTGTATATCAGTATATCTTATTTATTTATATTGATAATTTGATTCATATTTATGAGAATAATTAAGGGCATTAAATATTGTGAGTTTTGATTTACAGGTTGTGCACCTTCTAAGGGCATTATTTTTGGTTTAAATACATTAAATATTATAATTACTACAGAATGAATGTAGATATTTTATTTTCTGATATTATTATGACTATAAATATGATGGTATGTGGAAAAATATGTTGTGCACCTTTCCACGACAGATCTTTCAAAGAAATACCAGCGGTTGTGAGAAGAAAAAGGAGGGTGCATCCGAGGCTAATAAAGATGGTTACTCTGCTGTGAGGGTTATGCCTCTGTGGCATGAGAACTAGCGAATCTCAAAAAAGATCAGAAGGAATTAGAAGCACAGGTGGACCAAATGTGGCGCCGTGTCAAGGATACAGAATGATGGCCTAATCAGATGCTGTCCTTTCTGGTAAAGATTGCTCAGGACCCGCGTGTCCTTGACCGGTCAGTGGGCACGAGAGAGGTGCCCTGTAAGAGGCCCCGATTGTGTTATGATGATGGTAAGGAAGATGGTTTGTGTTCATGGCCGTTGGAAGGCAGTTTTACTGTGACCCCAACCCCGACCTTTGATCTGGATATGAATTGGATCAATGGAGTCTGAGTATGTTTTCAAAACTAGAATCCAAGTGTCTCTATATATGATGCATGTGTTGTATGTATTAGATTAGTATTAGTAGAGGTATGTAATTTTTAAGTTTATTAATTTAATTTGATTTATATACTATAATTTTTGCAGATGATTCTTATGATGATACTCCTCATGTTCAAGGCGCCCAAACAAATTACAAGCTATTTTCAAAACTCAAGGTAACAGGCCAATTGATACTTCTCTTGGGTATGATTCACATTCATTAATGTTTCTGAATTACATTAACCCATTTTATTTTTTTCTAATTATCATTTTTCTCTTGGTTTGGTATATAGAACCATAGTCAAATTGGCATATTCATTTAAGTCATGCTACAAGTCCATTTCAATTCTCATTATGGTTACTGGTAAAATTCATATTTCAGAAAGCATCAAGTACAGTGTTGGAATCAGCACACTTTACCCTACCGTGCCAGAAAATACAAAGAGGAGGGTATGGACATGTTGGTTGATACAGATGCTATGAATTTTTTTTTTTTTTAGTCTTACCTTTTTGTACTTCCTTTTTTAGTGGGTATGTTTATGTATTTAATAGCAATTAAATCGGATGCCTGCATGTGTTCTATAACCACATTTCTTTTTACCAAACCAAATTATTTTTTAATCTGCTTTAAATATTTTTACCACGGTTCATGAGAGAATCTTGCTCACTACATTGAACTGAGAGAGGCAGGTGTTTTTCTTACATATCGGTTCCATATAGTGCCAGGTATGGATCCGCCTCCCTTTCCAACTATCTGAGTTTTAGGGAATAGGTTCTATTACTTCATGTTGGCGTCGATAAGAGGAGCATTGACTTAGTTTCATATGTGTCAGACTCCGGTCTTTGATGAACCACCCGTTTGGTAATGCTTGAGATGAGGTTGGTACATTTCATGTTCCAATAGTTGAATCAGTTCATAGATATTTTTGTTTTTATCTTGGGATAAACGAGAATGTGTTTATACAATAAATTTGTCTATGGGGTTGTTTACGTAAAATCAATATAAATTTTCAATTTGTGCTGACAAATGTTGCATTAATGAATCATACGGACTATCGATGAGAGGTCTTTTCAGCGAGTACAAGAGTAGTTTTCGCTTTTTTACAGATTTTATTATTTTTAGGGTCTTAATTGTAATAGTTAGGGGTTATTGGGTACCGGGTTGCATGGAAGTCATTATTGATGTTCTTTAACGGATTTTATTTTCATCTTTGCGGTTTCACATGGTTTATTTTTTAATAGAAGCCCAATGACGTTAAACTTTCAAAAAAAAAAAATTACTACAAAACTCAATCTGGTCACATTATGGGTCTTTTTAATTTATTCAAGGTCCTTTTTTCAAGCAAAGACTATATAATTAAATATGGTAAGAATTTTTATATCGGTAAAGTAATCATTTATATGTTTTGCCATGCATTCAAATTACATTAATCCAATACATAAGTGAGTCAATATGCAGGTGCTATAAGTTTGGGGAGTAGAACATTGGAAACTTGATACTTCAAATTATATATGCAGGCCAAACTGAAAACATAATTGCTGGATAGGGCTGCAAACGCAACGAAACGACCACAAAATAATTCATTTATGTTAACCATTTCGTTTATGACACGAAATAAAAATTAATTTGCGTTAATCGTTTTGTTTCAAAAGACAATCAAAACATCAATTAACTGACGATTATGGTTTATATATGTTTTCCTATTTTGAAACGATCAAAGCGTGTAATTGTGTTCAGTTTGACAATTAAAACATTACCCCACATACACATACGTTAACTATAAAAATTTCCTAATTTTTCCAACACTAAATTTAAAATACATACATTTATTTTTAGTATTTTTGATATTTTTTATTTTTTTATTTTAAATATTAATTCATATATCGAGCGAAGCTCGATTAATCCCCCTAGTTATTATAAAGAAATGATGCAAGTATAACCTTAATTAATTGGGAGATTAAGTAAACTTTATACAAATTGACTTATCTTATAAAAAGTGATCTTATACAGATTTAAAAGTTGTATGTGAATTTCGATTCTGGTGACCAAAAATATTGCACACAATGTATATTATTTGCACCGTCGATACATCAAAATTCATTATTCATACACAATTCATCGAGGACAATAACTGTTAGGACACAAAAGTCCAAAAAATTATCAGAACTGAGATTCTGTTAGATTATGAATTATATGATCAAGAAATAAAATAAAATTAATTAATGTAACAGTAAAATCTGACGGGATGTCTGATCTAAGAACATGAAAAATGATTTAAAAATTTGTTATTTGTTATCTGAATATGATTTCAAAATTAGTTAAATTAATTAATTTAAGTTTTCCTTCCTTGTCATGTTAGCCAACTCATGTGCCTGTGCCTCTCTTCTTGCATGATGTAAGGTGGCTCCTCCATTACACCTATCCATTTTTCTGATAATTCTTGCCACCTCTGTTGTAGCTCTCCACGATGGTATGTCTGTGTCATCAGCTTGGTTGATTGCCATTACCAAATTGAGGCAATCGGTAAAAAAATTGCACCCTTTCATCTATAGGGAGACTCAGTGGCGGATCTAGAAAAAATATTTAGGTGGGTCTGACAACCTCTGTTTAAGTCTTCAGCCCCACTTTTGAGTGCTTCAATGGCAGAAAAAATTAGCTGGGGCTAAAGGGGGGCTCCAAGGGCTCGACGGCGTGAGGTGGGGCTGCCCCGGTGGTAGATCCGCCCCTGGGGAGACTGATGTAGTGAGACACATACGCAGTGGTGAAGCTAGAAATTTGTGTCAGCAGGGTCCGTAAATTTTTTTTTTGCTAAAAAAATATGTATGATGTAACGTCTAATATAGACATAGTATAATAATAATTCTTAAATAAACAACTCTAAAATAATGTTAGATAAAAAAGTCATGAAAAATCAAATATATATTATAATAACAATAGAAAATCTAAAATAATATTTAATGTACAAGATAAAGGCAACAAAAAAAATACAACAATTTCGTATGAATTTTTATTTTTTTCATAATTTTGCAAAATAATTTCTTTAGAAATCTCATTAAGCACTTATTTTTCTTTATTTTAATGGTAGTTTTTATATAATATCCGAGTTGTATTTTTCATCTTTTATGGTAGTTTTTATTTATAATGTTCTAAAGTTCACATAATATTATATAGACGAATCATGTAATGCGCGAGATTCGCGCTGATATATATATGCTACAAGTAATTTTTAATCCAAATATTTCATTATATTCTAAGTTTTGTCTTAATAAGATTCATTGGGTAGGAGGGAACAAGACGATTAGCCAGGAACAAATGCTACATGGTCCCTATGTGATTTTTTAGGTGTCGTTATGCAATTCAAAACAAACACAACATGTCCAGATGGGTCCTTCAAATTTTTTAAATGGGTCCCTAACTTGTTGTGTATTTTTTTTTAATTACAAACAACTATAATATGAAGTTAATTTTTTTTTGAGGTGGGTCTAATTTTTTTTTGAGGTGGGTCCATAGACCCACCAAAATGCATGTAGCTTCGCCCCTGCACATACGTGATTGCATTTGCCAATGCTATGGCCTCTGCCTGGAACACATCATGTACAGTAAAACTATGCATACCTACTGAGTGCAATTCGGATTCACTGTTGCCCGACACGTGCCGTAGCGTGCGTACGAGCCGTTTGATCCTGATCGGACGGTTCATTTTTTACGGGTCTATCAATCTAGGTTACATGCACGGAGCTCCTTTGTCCATTGGATCTTGATCAGACGGCTCAGGTGGCGCGCTACACCATATGTCGCGCGTCACAGGATTTCATTTCTACTGAGTGTAACTTACCTTTGTGATACATGCATAAGCACAGCCTTCAGTGGAGGTTTCCCAGGAAGCATCCACCATCATTCGCCATCTTTGCTGATTGACCTTATTATCTCTGATTGTTAAAAACTTAAAATTAATACTCGCAGAAGCAAAATTCAATAATTTAAATGTTTTTATATTCTATTTAGGTTTTCTTTTCTTATTTTTTGAGTTGTACTTTTAACAATCAACATTACACTTTTTTTTTAATCAATCAAATTTTTTTTATAAGTTACATGCAATCGAACCGATTGAACCTCTGAATCTTTTTTCTTTTTTTGGATAATCAAACAAAACTGTCGAACCTGATTGTCCCAATAATTATGCAAAAGATTATTTTAAACATACCCGTAAAAAAATATTATTATTTAAACATAAATTGAAGGTCAAGCCTTCCAATTTACTTTTAAATTAAATATTCATTTTACTTTTAAATTAAATATTCATAAAGGATCCCTATCAGGTTCAAACAACCAAAATTGATATAAACCTCAATTATTTTATATTCTATTTTGGTTTCTTTTCTTATTTTTTGAGTTATACATTTAACAACAACATTATTCTTTTTGGGATCAATCATTCTTTTTATATGTTACATGAAATCAAACTGATTGAACCTTTGAATATATATTTTTTTTGTGGATAACCAATTAAAACGGTTGACAGTTGATTGTCCCAATAATATGCAAAACTTTATTTTAAACATTCCCGTAAAAAAATCATTTTTTATTGTTATGTTGTTAGGATAAACTGGGGTCAAGTCTTCGAACTTGTTTTTAAATCAAATGTTCATAAAAAGACCCTATTTGATTCAAACAAACAAAAATCGATACTTAAATTATTTTTATATTATCTTTAGATTTCTTTTCTTATTTTTTCGAGTTATACATTTTAACATTACCTTTTCTGAATCAGTCATATTTTTTTTATAAGTTATGTGCAATTGAACCGATTGATCTTTTTTATGTGGATAATTAATAAATATTAGCTTTATTTTTTAAATAAATTGGATACAAGCCGTCAAACTTATTTTTAAATCAAATGTTTATAATGGCCCTAGCCATGTGTTTGAACCTGTAATTTTTCTCAAGATGAATTATTTTTTGCCACTAGACCAAGAGTTGATTGTTCATTTTTTTTTATTGAAACGTTATAGATAGTTTTGGTTAAAAAAATAAAAAAATAATAAAAAACAGTATTATTGCTCAATTTCTTTTCCCAAAAGATCAAAATTTAATACTTGTATTCCCAGACCAAACTTATGAATTTGAAAATAATAAAAATTGTTCAGGACAACAAAAGCGATGAAATGCCACATTTTTAACCCAAATAATTTCCATGAATAAAATATAAAATGCAATCGCGAGATGTTTCGGTAAAAAAAAATACGGTGTTTCGAAAATCGTAAAAATTTGGGGCACAACAAAAAGTGATGAAATATCACATTTTTAACCAAAATAGATTCCATCAATAAAATATAAAATACAATTAATGAAATAATCGAGAGATATTTTGGTAAAATAAATACGGTGTTTCATCATTTTTGGGTTTCCGGTCAATTACTTTTTTTTTCGCATTTTGATTAGAAAAAACCAACGATTTCAATAACAAATGGAATCAAAATTTAATATTTACAGCAAAGACCATATCATCTTAATCCTTATATACAAAAAGTTTAGATTTCAGTTTCTTCAATTAAAAATAAACAAGGAAACAATCATAAGTGTATAAAAAATATTCTGATCGCGGTGCAATACAGCTGGGAATGTTAAATTATAAAAATACAGTTTGAAATGTGTACTATAGAAGACCCGTACGATCCTTTAAAATAAATAAATAAAATAAAATCTTGTTTTCTGTCACGGGCCTTGTCGTGCTCTGATCTGACCGGAAGTAACCATGACCCATGAGCTAAGAACCATAGCGGATCCAGACCAAACGCACCGACTCATGCACCCTCCTTAGCCTCCTACCAACCCCCATAACGAAACTCCACCTCCTCAATATCTCCAAAAGAAACATAACATGTAGCGAGGCACTGGAATCGGGATCCACAAAGCTTTATTTACATCTATATTAATATGAATCCATTTGAAATGACCCGCCACAGGGAATGTGTTTTGTACCTTGGCGCAGCGTAATTGTGTTTTATCTAAATCTTTGTACTTTTAAGGTTGGTAGAGTGACAACTTCAGATATAAACCGTTAGATCCAATCTCAACAGTTAAGGAAGTCCCGTGCATGTAACTTAAATTGATAAGCCCAAAAAATATTAACTGTCGAGATTAGATCGAACGGTTCGGATCAAGAGTTGGCCCTCTACCAACCTCAAAAGGTTGGCAAGAGGATACTGACCCGGCTGCGGGTGGGGTTGGTAAACGAATGGGACTGTTGTTCCACTAATTTAAACATCTCCAGTTTCATGAATTGTGTCAGGAAGTATTATGTTCATTTAGCAACAGCTTATTTTCATAATTTAAATTATTTTGGTAACTTAAATAAAAACATATAACTCTAAAAATTATGCTATGTGTGTACTATTTTAACGATGTATTAGGAGTTGTTAATTTCTAACTATTGAAAAATTAAAATCAATTAATAAAGGGTAAAATTATGCACCGAATCTCATAATTTTTATACACATGATTTTTGGGATCATTAATTCGCTATTATAATGTTAGATTTCATATTTAAACCTTTTTATTTGTACAAGTCATTAAAATGCAGTTACCTACTTAGCTTCATTCATGGTTTAACAATTACGACGAATAAATCCAACAATGAATCACTATAATGACATTTTTTGTTAAATTATTTTTCTGGTTTTATAATTTTCAAATTACAAATAGAACATCTTTATAGTTAACAACATCATATAACATCGGCTCCGTTTGGATAGGTATGGGAAGAAGGGAATAAGAGAAGAAGTGGAAAGAAGTATTGGGAATTGTGTAACTTTGTGAAGAGTTTGAATTGTTTATAATAAATTTCTTCATTCTTTCTTTTTCCTATATCCAAACGGTGCCATCATTATATAATATATACCAATTTATTTTTTTATTGTTACAAATTCTAAATAATACAGTAAACTAATACTTATAAGCACTATAAAGTTTATAGTAAAAAAAATAAAATAAAATTTTGCGGATACGCAACATGATCTCAAACAAAAGTACAAACACCATTATTCATTGATAATCAATTAAATCAATTAAATCGCCCCATGTCAACACTACAATCATCCTTTTTTATATTTATAATATCCAATATGATTTTTCTAGAAACCATAACTGTCGGAAGATCCATAAAATGATTAAAAATAGTTACATTATCAACATGCTTAATTCTAAAGTGCTCTCTCCTTATTATCAACTCTGGACATCTCCTGTTTCCCCAAAATAGAGAAGATCCGTACCTACTTCACCTCCGCCTCTGTAGCAGCTTATAAATAGAAAATTGAGGGAAAAAAAAGGCAGAAAAATCTCTCAGCCTCCTCACAGCTTCTTTTCGCTAAACCTCTTCTCACTGAGCTCAGATCTCTCTCTTCTCTCTACCAAAGGAGCAACAATGGTGAGCGATGGAATTCTCCTCGGCATGGGCAATCCCCTTCTCGACATCTCCTCTCCCGTCGACGAGGAATTCCTTAAGAAGTATTTCTCTCTTTCTTTATTTTGAGTTGTTTCTATTGCGTTTAGCTGCTTAGGTTTCAGATCTCGTTGTAGTATAAGTTTAAATGAAGTGTTTTTTTGATCCAGCTGTTAGATCTAATGCTATATGCTAATTGTTAAAGTACAAACTAATCAGTCGTAAGAAATGAAAAAGGATTGCTCTAATAGGGCGAAGTGTTGAATTCTTGATTTTATTTGGACTTTGTCATCGTTGAATCAGTCTTAAAGGATGTCAAATCCACGTCTTTGAGTATTTATTTGATTTTTTCACTGCACTTCGTTGAATTGATCCAGTATTTCTGTTTATACTGGTATAACTGATAGTTAAGGTAATTTTTAGGCTGGACAGAAAATCAGTAAAAGGAGTGTAAAAAGTAATGGTGCTTTGCATGTTCCGTTAAATCTGTGTGAAAACTTTGTATTCCAAAGCATGCTTGGCAGGGTGAGTTGGAAAAGTTGTTTGGTTGCCTTCTGAACAAAGTGGAGTACTGATATTGGCATATTTCCTTTAATATAAATTATTTTAGTTGTGTGACATGATAGTCAACTATTCTCACAGTTGTTTGGCCTATGTTTCTGCTGAGCAAAAGTCTTTTTTGTTGACTTTCTAAGAGAGAAAAAATAGTCCTAAGCAAAGTCCCAATCTTACTTGTACTCTTTGACCCCTAGTAATTATTTATTTAAGTTAGATTCTCTAAAGCCTTGTTTCACTGTCTTTTTTTATTGGCAAACCAATAATACTCTTCTGCATTAAAGTTCTTTATTGAAAACAAGTTTAGTTATGTCTTGTTAATTGAATTCCTTATCAGTGTCATAGATTCATAGCTCATAAATTTGGCATAAAGGTTGAAAGTTTCTAATTACTTACTTCCTTTGTCTTATTGCTTGTAGATATGAAATTCAGCTGAACAATGCAATAATTGCTGACGAGAAGCATTTGCCAATGTAAGACATTTTTATTATATTTTGGGGTGTGTTTGGATACACGGTTGAATAATGAATAAAAATAAGGAACGGAATGCGTGCTTGTCCAAATTCCTTATTCTTATACCATGGTTTTGTTAGAATATGGATAAGGGCCCAAATTCCTTATTCCTTGGTTGTTTGGGTTGCACAAGAATAAGGAATTTGGGGCTTATTCTTCTCCGGATCCTTATTCTTGCGCATCCGAATGTTTTTCTATTTTACAAACTGCTAAGCTAAACTTCTGCTTCCAGCTCCAAAAAGAATGAATGAACGTTTCTGTTTTACTGTTAGTACTTAGTAAAAAAAAAAAAATTTACAGGAATTGAATATACCTGTCAATTCATGAATTTCTGAATATTTTATGAATTTTTAGGTACGATGAATTGGCAGCCAAACCAACTGTTGAATACATTGCTGGTGGTAAGTATCTTATATTTACTTTTATTCTGGTATCCCCTAAAAATTTGAATTATGATTTTTGATGATTGCTGTTTTTTATGTTTCTTATACAGGTGCCACTCAAAATACCATAAGGGTTGCACAGGCAAGCTTTAAATTTGATGACGGAAGGAAAATGTTCAATTGCAATATTACTGTTTCCTTTAATCTGAATGATCTCTTTTTAACTTTTGCAGTGGATGCTACAAACTCCTGGTGCTACAAGTTACATGGGTTCCATTGGAAAAGACAAATACGGGGAGGAAATGAAGAAAAATGCTCAAGCTTATGGAGTTAATGTATAAAAGTTTCTCTGTAATGTCAAAAATCCTTTCTCCCTTTTAAACATGCCAATGCGTCTTTTATGATTTACTTTTATTATCCTTATCAGGCTCACTACTACGAGGTTGACGTCCCAACCGGGACATGTGCTGTCTGTGTTACTGGTGGAGAAAGGTTGGTTCTTTTGTATTGAGTTTAATTTGATACTAGAAATTCTGTTATACCTATATAATGTATGTTATTATTCTCCATCAGGTCACTTGTTGCAAATTTAGCTGCTGCAAACCACTATAAACCTGAGCATTTAACCAGACCGGAGAACTGGGCACTTGGTATCAAATTCTATTCTCTATTTTTTAGCTTTTCTTTCTTTTTTAAAAGAAAATCCATAAAATTATTTATTATGTCACTTTTGCTACAACAGTTGAGAAAGCCAAATACATTTACATTGCTGGATTTTTCCTGACGGTGTCCCCTGAATCTATCATGCTTGTTGCTGAACATGCTGCCAAAAACAATAAGGTACTGTTTGTTGTTTTTGTTGATTTTATGTTAATTTCTAACACTATCACTTACTAATTTTATTGGAAGATGGTTTCTAAATGATGGATATATTGTAGGTTTTTTCGATGAATCTTTCTGCTACATTTATTTGCGAATTCTACACCAAGGCTCAGAATGATGCTCTCAAGTAAGTACTATTGTTTGGTTCTTACATATTTCATGCCACATGAGGAACAAATACAGTTAGGTTTAGTGTATATATAGAATTGAGTCAAACCAGCCAACTATGGCACTGCCAATTGGTACTGAAATTTATTTGGTTTATTTTGCATTCTGTCAGATGCTGCGACTACATTTTTGGAAATGAGACTGAAGCAAAGAAATATGCAGAAGTACACAAGTGGGAGGTGATAACCCTTTCCCTTTCCCAAATGTGATTAGTTTAAAAAGAAGCAGAATAATTTGTTTGAATATTTGGTGAAACATAAAAAAACTAGTTATCCTAAATTTCAGTTTGATTTTAAAATATTATAACATTTTGACCCCTGTTCCAGTTTTGATCATAAAGTGCATGAAAGTCTCTGTTGTAACTTGTAAGTGACTCAAAATTTGGGTGATTCAAAAATGCATACGTAGGACTGAAAGATATAGCGACTTCAAGGACTATAACACACTAAAATGTAGTTTAATCAAACAATTCACATGATAGAAAGAAAATGGATGTTAAAGAACTGTGAAACAATGCAGACAGAGAATGTGGAAGAGATTGCACTCAAGCTGGCGGCTCTGTTGAAGGAGTCGGGCAGAAAAACTGCCGTCATCACACAAGGAGCTGACCCTGTCATAGTTGCCCATGATGGAAAGGTCAGTTTTTCTAATAAAAAGAACAACCTCATTTTTTGCTGCTTTTTAATATTACTTATCAAACCATGGTATATGAGAAGGAAAGGAATCTTCTGACAATGGATTTATTTGACAATCTTGACAGTATTTCTCAAATCAATATATAAAGCCATCATAGAATATAAACTTTAGATGTGTTATCGGACATAAATTGTTTACCTATTAAAATTCAATGCTATTTTGTGTAAAACATGTAATAAATGTCGTGACCTTTATATACATGATATGATATGTTTATCGTGCAGATCACACATAAAGTGTTGTATTGCAAATTTTATCATCAGTTGTGAAGATTGATTGAATTGTCAAGTTGCAAAATTATTAATGAATTCTAACCAATACCACATACATCCTTCCTGACGAGAAATAGCTTATATACAATTCTCTAGAAATATTATGGCATAGTCTTCTAATCTGAGTTCCACAAAGTTCAGCAAACATGCCATCATTTATACCTAACTTGACGGTTTTGTTTGGGCATCTTTGCATAAATGGGGAAGATAGCACTGAGTGGGGGATAGAAATGATATTTGTTTGTTTGTATTGATTGATATTTTTGTATGGGGCGTGGTGTTTGTGAAATTGTCGTAGATAAATATTTGCTAAAATGCATTATTCGGGGAATTTGATTAAATTTCTAATTATGTTATGGTTGTTTAAATTACAGGTGACAAAATACCCTGTAATTCTGTTGCCGCAGGAGAAGATCGTTGACACAAACGGTGCTGGTATGACTTTACAACCCTCCCTCTTCCCCCACTCCCAAACAACCTAATTGATCTTAATTTTGTGAGAACTAATTTCAATATTGACGAATAACTACTGCGATGGTTTTAATTATGAACCAGTAAATACATTTTTAAGTTGTAATTCTAGAATTAAGATTTATGGTCAACAATTTGTATAGGTGATGCATTCGTGGGAGGATTCTTGTCGCAGCTGGTGCAAGAGAAGAGCATGGAGGAGTGCGTCAGAGCTGGCTGCTATGCTGCCAATGTTATCATCCAACGTTCTGGATGCACCTATCCCGAGAAGCCTGATTTCAACTAAATTGGAGTCATTTCTACCTATATAAAGGATGGGCTACTGCATCAGTCAGCAGTTTGATTAAAAAATTTCACAAATTGGGTGTTATCCGTTATCTTATGGAATTCTTAATATCCTCGGGGTTGCTACGATTGCACCCATTTTTCTTAATTATTCTGAGGGATATTATGCCCTCTGTTTAGAGGTGTCTGTTGTTATGAATTTTGCATTAATAATTTTTAATGAATAATTTAATTTTTGAGTCTTTATTATTATATTTTTTTCGTATTGAGTTACTGGGTCTGGAGTTCTGGTGCTTCTGTGAGAATTTCTGAAATAAATGTAATTTGACTGCAGTTAGCAATTGCTTGTGTAGTCATAAGATCTCCAATTCACGTTCATTGGTGATGGTGATGGGGATGTTCAACATTAATTTGTGTCTCATTAGCTCAATCCTTCCTAGACCCTAGTCGCTTTTGGATTTTAGATGACTGGACAGGTGGGCCCTCCTCAAAAAGGGGGTCGATAGAAGCCAGTTGAATTAACATTACTGTTATTTGGTATCATTTATCAGTTGTGGATGCACCGTCAAATGAAAATCGCAAATATCATGTGCACAGTGCTAGCAATATATGGTCCAAATGAGATCTCTTTTAACTGGACAGTTATAGACACAGTACTGTTTAAAATTTGGCACCGTCCTATGACAGCATCACAGAATCACAGATGGATTTGATCATACGAACTTATCTTCTTGTATCAGCGATTCAACACCCTTCTTTATGCACTGGTGAACATCTCTGTACCATTTAATGTTGCGGTACGATTGCTCAAAATTCTGTCCAAACTATTAATCAAGCCATACAAATCAAAACACTTGGAAGGATGATAGAAGCGGGCCTATAAGACTCCATATCACTGCAAACGCATGTCCACGAATGCAGCAGTTGGTACAGCTCTACAGTCCAGTACCACAGTACCAGCTGTGTCGTACGGCGTTAATAAAATTTGTACGAAAAAAGATGAATGTAGTGGTACATATGTTTAGGCGTTCTCAAAACAGAAGGGGAGAAAAAGACAGAAGAAAGACGAAAAGGATATGTTTTACAACTTTTAACAGCTGTGAATTCCATACAGCTTCTTTTCTCCAAATTCCAATAGTTACTTCGAATGGTATTGGTGGCATCAATTTTCGCCTACAGAATTCGATACACATGTTAAAATTTTCCTAAAGCGCTGAAAATTTCATATGCTAACTAATTTAGAACATCATATAAAATGTTTAAAACATTCTTAAACTATATCAAAATACGACATTGATTATCAAACATATGATTTTGTCAAAAGAGTACAGTGTTCTTAATTGTCAAATTATGTGTAGCATTTTGTCAGAAAATATGATGCATTAAACATATATTCCAGCGAAACTAATAAGATTGATTATTAACTTGGTCTGGATTATTAATATTTATTTCAAAATTTTGTATAAGCATTTCTCCACTAAATTAGCACTGTTATATTTTTATAGTTTGCATTGTATGTTAAGTCTAAAAATGTTGGTGATACTAGTGAGCCGAACATTTAGTACATCAATTTTATTAAAATTTTCAAATTGGTATCGTTTGGGCATGTGTAGTGAAAGAGCCTAGTGCCAGCCAACATGGGCAACAACCGCCTTCCACTCTAGAAACAAGACATTTACATGAATAAAGAGCAAAACTTACAGCTAGTAAATCATAGGTAAAAAACCTTTTGTTGGATTCTCTCAAATTAATTACAATTTTAGGGGAAGAAATTAGTCTTTAGATCGATATTAACGGTTTGGTATCATGTCGTTTCTGTCTTCTTTAAAATTCTGTTTAGACTCTGGTACTGAAAATGCTGAGTAATGACATATGTGGTCCCCTGTGTAGAATTAGATGGAAAATTCTAACAGGAGCTAAATTGTGTCTTACCATTATATTCAACCGTATTTCTGTATCGAAAATAACAACCCTATAAATATATTATTTTCATCACCATGACTTCCCTGCTAAATACCACTGTTGTATATTAAATGCTGCAGCTGGCATGTTTTTTTTGTGCCACAGTAGGAGTACATGCATGTACATGTGTGCGCATCACAATTATTACTTGTGTACAAGGTAAGTAATGAAACTGATTTTTGCAAAAATAATTGATAGGCTGATAGCTGAGAAAACAGAAACTTAGCTACAAATAGACACATGTAGCAAAACATGTTCATGATGCAAAGAGGGAAAAAGGAACTACACATTAGTTACTATCTAAGTATTATACAATTTATCTCCATTAGCTACTCGCAATCACTCTAAAGTGATGCATGCACTGCAATTGCAATAGCCAAATCTAGCTTTTATTACAATTGAACTACTGTCAAAGTTTGCAGCATCCCAGGAGAAACTGCTCTTGCTCCTTGTCCAGGTAACAAATCACACCTAGAAACACATCTTCGTCGCATGGAATGCAAATCCCTGAGCCGCCAGAGAAACCGTATTCCTTGTGTGCAAGCTCGAGCAGCTCCTGGAACAACGGATGCTCGAGGAATGAAATCCTGATCACGTATCGAATCAGTTGTTCTCCTACATAGACCACCATGTGGCCCTTCGGCACGTCCTTTGGAATAGGATCGCCGACCTTTTTGTTGTTGATGTTTTGGTATGTGGCGGTGGAGGAAGCTGTGCCGGGTTCCTGGCCCAGCTTCCTCCACATCCTTTGGAAGAACTTCCCTGAGAATAATTTCCTTTGCATTTTCATGTATTTTGTTGTGTTTTGGACAGGTATGGAGTGTGGCAAGGAGGAATGGGTTATATATATGTTAGTAGAGCTCAACATTGGTTGGTCTGCATTCCAAGTGAACAATGGAGTTGTCCCTTTCTTTGCTACTATGTTATAAAATAATTAATTAAAACCTCTTATAACAATTAAATAAAATGAAAAGTCAAAGTTTCACATATATAGAGAGCTCCTTTGACTAATAAAGTTTGCATCTGTCGATACTAAGGATCTTCTTTTTTTAATTCATTTAGAAGCTAACGACACATCAAAAGTTCTGAGAAGAGATATACTAATATATGATAATGAACAAGGATCAAACTATATCATCACCGTCATATACGATTAAGGTTGATTTTGTCATGTACTATGTATACTGAATTATTCATGAAATTTCAATATGATAGAGCCACGAAAAAACTTATACATCATTTATTTATGTATGTTTATTTATTATATTCTTTCCTGATTCTATCATAACAGTTGAGTTAAGAATGCTTATAAATTTTTTATTTTTTATTTTTAAAATAAAGCAATTACTCCATTATTTTGGACAATGGAGAAGATATCTTCTTGTGTACAGTGTAGGGGTGACTTGTTAACGACTCTTGGCCCATGTTAAGGGCTGCATGGAAGAAAGAAAAAGTCCATAAATTAAGCTATATATTATGTACAAGACAATTATGCTTATGTACATGCATTTGCATAGCTAGCTAGACTGCACTGTGTAATAAATAGAGGCAGTGCTATGATTTGTTGAAAGAGATTCAATGGGAGATACTATTTTCTATGCTACCCAAATTACGTCGTACTTGCCAGTATGGCAGGGGTACATGCCAAGGAATACGTAGATACTACTCTACTTGTATTGCAATAGACGGACCTGATTCAATCCATCGTTGAATGGACGGATGGGATTTCAGCTGCAGGTTTTTTTTTTTTTTTTTTGGAATTACCAGCTGCAGGATGTTTAACTACACCTCGAGAAACTAAAAAGGTCTACAGATTCAAGCATCTCTCCGGGAGAGTGAAGGATAAGGTATCAAAATTGAAAATTCATTAAAAGGGTGATGATATCAATTTCTTACATCTTTTGGAGGCAACTGTGTAATGAGTCGAAATCTTACATCTTTCTATCAAGTATTTCAAATAATCTGCATTTTCTCCTCTCAAAATCCTTGTCTAGAATTATTGTCAGTGTCAGTGCAATGAACTTGTAACACGTCTCATGAAAAAACATAATTCAATAGCTGAAATTCACAATTAAAAAAAAAGAAAAGAAATTGTGTTGTAGTCTTGTAGTGTGGGAAAAATATTAAGGAAATGACCCCAAAACCAACATATTTTGGCACAATGACTTGCCACAGGATTTATAATGGAGAGAGAGAAATAGAGAAACTAGAGTTGAGAGAGGTGGATGGGATTCATTCATTGGATTCGGTGCTCCATTCAATTCAGTTCTTTAGGGAGAAGACGGCACTGTAGGTTTTAGCTAGGGAGGCTACCAAGACTTGGCATGGTTTCAATCTGCTACAATTCTTGCCTTTTAATAGTTGGGTCCTATTATTCCTATCTGACCGTCTGATCTGAAAACTACGGATCTGATAGTCACAATTGATGGTGTTTTTGTTTTATAGGGGAGGGTTTATCAGGAGCAGGACCACTGTTGACTAATCCACATTGAGCCGTTGGATCAAAATCAGATAGTCAGAGTTTCTACTATTTTTCTGTTTTATGTGAGGAATAATAGAGAGAGAATTTTCAGAATTATGATTGGTGCCACGTATTTGCTTGCAATGTAATATTCTTTTTGCTTTTTTAATTTGGATGCACTATATATATAAATTTGTTCAAAAGAGAAGTAAAATTACAAGAGCAATTAATTATTTTATGTGAAATTAAGTGGACTTTATTTCCCTTTTTCTACTTTTTGCCGTCTACAAAACTTATCGTATAAATATGATATCTACATGATACAATACCTTAAAAAAGCCTTGTTTTGTTTCATTGTTCAGGTTCAGTCCTATGTTTTCGACACGTTACATACAAACTATAAGCTAAATATTTCATTTTTTATTAAATAAATCTTCAAAAAAATGCATGGGTAGCATCTATTAGTATTTTCGTTTTCTGCTGAAAACGAAATTTTGTATGCGTTGCATTACGTTCTGTTTACGGCAAGTGTTGCAGTAATGGTAGTCAGAAATGATGTCCTAGCATGTACAGATGTACTTGCGTGTACATGTTATATATTTCTGGCCATTCAATCAAATTGGCTATCTTACAAATACAAGTATTCAAATTCTTTATGCGGCCCATACTGCCGTACGAGCATATAAATTTCTAGAACCACAACTATAATACCTCAGATTATCTTCTTATTCCCCTTTGCTACCCTACCCATCCCATGGTACTTCCAAAAAAGGAATTGAATCGGTACAACCGTATCGTACTACGTCAGTATGGCACGGTACCACTAATGGAAGCGATGCGACATGCGAGTGCGACGTGTGCAAAATAGGGAAATTGTGGTTTGTGAAGTACATATTTGTACGATCCAATAGAATGAATCCTGTTAAAGTAAGGCTTTAGTTGTGGTCCTGAATTATGTCTTTTCTGGGTGCTCAAAATAGTTTGGGCCTTTAATCCAAAATGAAAGTTTGGGCCGTTCCACGAGCTATTCTTTGAAAGAAATTTATGCGGTCTAACTGTCCAAGTGAGATTAGGGCTGCACAAGTACATAACGTCTAAAACGACCACGAAAACGGTCAATTTCGTTAACGTTTCGTTTTGAAAATAAAAATTTACTACAATTTGCATTAACTGTTTTGTTTTGTATAAAACGGTCGAAATCACGAAAATACACATAGACGAAATCATTTCAAGTTTTCGTTAACCGTTTCGTTTTTGAAACACAACAAAAACGAAACGAAAGGACGGTCGAAACGGTGACCGTTTTCACTCCTAAGTGAGATCAGTTTGTACTTTGTAGTTACGCTAAGCATATAAACATGATCTTTAAAGGTTTAAGTTTAATTATTTTAATTTTTAAAAATGTTAAATTTCAAATATATACAAGATCATCGTATTGAATAATTTTTCTTAAAAAAATAAAGGAAAAATAATTATGTGCTACTTGGTGTCACTCTAAAATCGGAGCATCGTAACAAAAAATGCATCACCATATAATTTTTTTTTATAAATTTTAAAGTTCATTTGATACTCTATCAAAATGTAATAACATGTTTATTAATCATAATAAATTATTATAATAAGTTTATTTTTTTTGTCATCTTGAACAAATAAACTTCAAAAATAGAGATTATATTGTTTAAAGTTTTATTAATGATTGGAATAGACTTGGACAATCCCACATTATGAGCAGGCATGCGTAGGAAAACTTGAGCATAGACAAGTATTATATTTTAGAAGGACAGGGTATGAACTTGACAAATAGCCGGAGTATGATCAATTTTCATCCCTGTCACAGTATCACTTCATTCCAGTCGGACTTATTTTTCCCTTGATAAATAGCTTTTCACTGAGAAGTAAAAGAAAAGAAAAGAAAAAGGCGTCAACTCCTCAATTATAGGCTAACCCAATCATCCCACAGGCCACAGCACCGGAGACAACTTTTTAATGAAAAGGCCCATTGCCTTGTCAAAAGGTCTCTTTGGGGCTGTGCACCAATTTGAGGTTCATCATTATGTAATGGCAGTATGGGTTAACTAAATCGAGTTGGAGATATTATATTATATGATACATATTAGGGATAAATTAATCAATTATATTCCGTGGAAGTTTTGTCTATGATCATATAGTTTACCACCACTTGTTTCTATTATTTACAATTTTATAAAGACGTTTTGAGTGAAATGTATTTTGGAAAAATTCGAAGAAATTAAGGGGAAAAAAGTAGTTTTTACTTTTTAGGGGTTATAAAAGTCTATCATAGAAGCAAAAGCAGCTTTTAAGAAGAAAATCAGAGCTAATTACTTTCCATCAACATCTAAACCAAAAAATAAAAAGTGAATAAATAGCGGGAAAAAAAAGGGAGAAAAGAGGAGGTTGGGAGGGGGGAGAGAGAGAGAAGCAGTGCGTTCATTCCATACCCACTAAGAGGAATGAAATCGTTGCTGACAATATAATTACTTACCAAAGTCGTCTATATTCAATACATTTTGTATAATCTTATGACTGCATATATAATAATTTAAAGCTGAGGATATCTGTTGATTGGCTTCTATGTTGCACGCAGTGAAGGTTGATTCGAGAAACTAAAGTACCAAATTGGGGATATCATTAATTTGGTTTTATTTGGTATAATTACTCAGCACATTTGTTTTCTTCTTTTTCTTTTTTCATTGTAATTGGGTACATGACAAGGAATGCCATAACCATACTCATTTCTTGAGACGTGGAGAATCCATTTAGTACCATCTTTCCTTTTTCATAATAGATAATAAACAAAGAAGGGTTTCCCATGACTAATTCGTGGATAAACAGAAGTATAAACTTTTTTTTTTAAGATAAATTGGAGGTCTAAGCCACCCAACTTATTTTTAAATTAAATGTCTATTAAAAACCCTCCAGTCGGATTTCGAACCTGCAACCTTTCACTCAAGAAGTCAAGGTGCATTGCTCTTTGCCACTAGATCTAGATCAAGAGCTGGTTCTCAGAAGTATAAACCTTTGAATCGGAATATACTATTGCATATGTTAATTATGATTTGTTTCCAACATATGTTCGAAAGAGTATTAATTTATAACGGATCTATGCTGTAATTTGCGTTACACAATGCAAATGAACGAGAGATTGCGTTTCTCGTAATTTTCCTTTTTATTTTGTATTTTTCTCTGTGTCAGGGATTCTACCTCTGAGGCTTTGAGCACAATAAACACTAAACACAGATGTTGTCACTTTTACACAAAACGTCTCCAACTCGCACCCAATGGAAATATAAGGAATGGGGCATTATGTAGTGGTGAAATAAATATTGCTTTGTCACTAATTCATGCATTTTCTTAATCAATTTCAATCAAGGTTATGCAACTGAGATTTAATTATTAGCAACTGACAAGCAAATAAGGATCATGTCCTTGTAAAGTGTTTCAAATACTACTAGTCTACTACGGATGTATAAAGTTTTCAACTGGACAAGCAAATTCTAAAGCTGTGCATTAGATTTTTAAACTAATTAAAAGAAGAAAACTTGTTTAAAAGAGAAGACATTGTATCAGCAGCTACGTAATTAAGTTTCGTACTTTCATTTTTCAATATAATAAACGCCAGTCAAGCATCAGTTCCCAACACACACTCAACACTCCTTTCATTCAAATATTCAAAAGAGAAGAAAAATTACACATGAGAAAATAAGAAACACTAAATTTGATCAAAAGTCAGGCAACAGGTTGTGAGCTGCTGTGCAGCTTAGTAATTCAACCAACCTAGTAGACTTGCATCTACATATATTTAATTAATTTTATTATTAATAATGAGCGGTGACGATTGTTGACAAATAATCTCAGAGAATTTTAATTAACAGGACTAACGCATGCAATCAAAAGCATTTCCGACCAAACAAAAACACAAAATGAATCCTTCAAGGTTCCAACTGAGGAATAATGAGAGAGACCCATGTGTATTACATCATTGGTGAAGTAATATCATTAGTTAAGGCATTATCAATGTCATAATTGGCTTATTTTAGGCTGCTTAGAGTGCCTTTCTTCTATATTTTGTTCCATCATTTTTCTTTTCTGTTTCGTCAATCAAAAGCTCTTGCTTGACGCAGTGGTTTTAACTTTTGACGAAATTCATGTTCATAGGCATAGATTAGGAAAATGACACAACGTTGCCGGAAGAAGAAACTTGGACAAAATAAAAGTAGTTTGTAATTTTGGGCATACCAAATTTCAAGCCAGCCGTAGCAGTCACGTTTCTGTGGGATAGGTTATCTTGACAAATCTGATAACTGCTTAAATAGGTTATCAATTAAATCATCTGTAGTTGTTTATTGTTTAATACTTTAAATAGCTTAGAAAATTAAATATATGTCAAATTTTATACTAAATTGGTTGATAAATAGTTTTTAAATATTATCAAATTTAAAAGATAGTATATATTAACTATGAGAATGGATCGGTATGGTGCTTCGAAAGCACAGATGGTCGGTGCTTTGGCGATCGGTCCTTCAGTTTTGAGTTTCAAATGAGAAGCTGAAATATCATTTAACGTGTTTTTCATATTGAAAATCATTTTTTTATGACTTTTAGAAGACTGTTGTTATTGAACGATCCAAATCCTTTTGACTAACATATTGATTAAAAATTATTAAAATTAAAAAATAGATAAAATAAAATATTTAGTTTCAGCAAGAGACTTCAATATGTAGATCGAATCTTCATAATGGTTCGGATTGGATCATTTGAAACTTGCAAAATCGAAATCCAAGGCCAAACACACGAAGGATCTGTGCTTTAAAAAGCACAATACATTCTCATCAACTATAAATGACATATTATAATCTTTTATTTAAAATTATCTTAATATATTATTAAAAGATGAGCTCATGCCTTACGCATGAATGTTTGATAGGAAGCAAGATTGCAAGAACAGCAAGTATAGTCATATCTGTAAGTCAAGGTATCAATTATAGGTCGAAGTTTGTACCAAATAGATGCGAATTTTTTCAAACTCTACTTTCAAATTTGATGACTCTTGAGTATTGACAGCCGAAGTCTAAGATGGACTCTGCAGTTGATCCTTTTTCCAATGAACCGGGGTAAATGAACAAACATTTCAGAGAAAATTAATCAGCTTATAATTTACGACTAAATTGCGATATTGTATACTAAAATATTATCTCGTTAACTTTTCTATATTTGCAACTTAATCATACATACATCCCCTGAAGTTTTAAACAGAACAGATAATTCAGAAGGGATGGTGTTATAACTATATTTGTATCTATATTTATAAACGAAGATGAATGCAAATGAGTATATTAGAAGGATATCAAAATTCAGAAGGGAATACATCCTAAATAAATATGGATGTAGCAGATATATAATCGACAAATATATACATGATAAAACTAACAAATAGATAAGTATTTTACTATGATAAACTACTCATTGAATTTTGAAAACAGTTTAGAAAACTACCACTTTAGATATAATCATTTACTATATATGTAATTAACAAAAATAATCATCTTAATTCTTAAATGATATTTTATGTTGACATCACTTTAATAACCTTTCGGCACTTGAGGAGTTGTATTTGGAGCTAATTAAACAATAGTACTACTTTTTAGAAAGTGCACCAACGTTGTAACGAAGAAAAAGGGCACTTGATATCTCTCTGGTACTCAATTTGCACAACGAAGATTCAAGTATGATATATATCTTTACCAAAAGTAAAGGCTTTTTGTGTTTAGTTATAGCTCATTTATTTGCCACAATAAAAATATTGCCAGCCTATGTTTAATGCTTTATTACTTCAATTAAAAAAGTGTAGGATCTCTGCCTATATCTTTGTCGGTAACAATACCCAATATACCAGTGCCATTCTTTCAAAACGTTTTAAAACCAAATTAACAGCACAATGATAAGTATTATTTTATTGAGATATTATTCAGAATTAGTTAGTATATATTGAGAACGGACAAAGTTGGTAAAAGACAATCCGCAAATGAGGAAAAAATTTTAAATAGGGAAATAATTATAACTATATAATGTATTGGAAATTGTCGCAAAAATAGATATTACTTTATGAGTTAAACGAACACATACCGAATATATACAGTTATAAATTACTTTACAAAGGAAATTTTTTTCTTTATAAATATTAGTTTTTTCAAACAATTTAAGAAGGGTTTAATTTGATTTGGGCGCTTTAAACATGCAACATACTTTTAAAGAGAGGTGATTTCAAATTTAAAAGTGGTAAATGCTAATTATGATATTTCTTACAGAATCTTTTATATTTGTAAATAAAATAAATGATCCAAATATTCAACATCTGTGCTAATTAAAAAAGAGGATAATAGTAATTAGTAGCCATTTATGGGATAAAAACATCAAGGAACCACTGGCCCCTCCACCATCCCACTTTTCCTCTGTCATTGAAGGTTCTTTAATTAGTTATAAAATACATTGCGCTGTCTTCCACATCTCTTTAAAACTATTAAGTTAACACACAGCAAAATTATGAAAAAAAAATATCACTAACAATTTAAAAACAATGTTTGGTTTACTTTAATAATTAAAATGTCGGATACCAACTCCGGCATATTGAATTTCTTTTCTTTGATACACTTATACTACTGTCCTAACAAATCAGTTTCAACATCAACTGCAAAATTTAATTATAAATTTCAAAGCGGACAAAAAAAGTGTTTAAACTAATTAAGTATTCAACTATAGGAAAAAAAAAGAGAAAACATAAGTGGAAGCAAAAATTAAACATGTTCGGAGCTAGATTCAACTGACGTTTCATGTAATAATATAATAAAGAACGTCACAAATAAAAATATATATATAAGTTGCCAAAACTAAATTTTGTTTAAAAATTTATAACACGGACCTTTCCTCGTATTACAATATATTAAATTGACTATTTCATGGTTTCGCTCGCCTGCAGATTTCGCTTGGAAAATTTCTCTTGAATCACCATTTTAGTATCTCTAATTAAAATATAAATATAAAGCAACCAAGCACACAAGCGTGGAGTGTTGGGCCACTATTTTTTTTTATTACGTCGCTTAAGTCAAACCAATTAGCAAACAATGTTTTGGATGGTTTATGTTTTCACTAAAATTAAGGTTTAACATGTTGTAAAGAGGAAAACACTCTAATAATACTTAAATGTTATTACAAAGTTAGTCCACTTGCAGCGTATAAGAAATAAGCTGGTTTGAAAACGATGTGTACATGCACATTTTTTTTTTTTTGTCAATGACAGCGAAAGATGGAATTAAACGTGCATGATGTGAAAGTATTTTATAAAAGTCGTAAGTAATTTATACTTCTATGGCGCTTTGGTGCATCCAAAATATAAATTCCGGTACAAAAATAATTTATGTTAATGATAACAAAATTTCTAATCTTAAAAAAACTTAGAAAAAGTTGGAATTTGAAATCCAATATTACTTGATTACATAGCATAACCATCATGACAATAAAACACAACATTCTCGAACAATAGTTAAATCATACGAAATAATTGATACACTATCTACATATATTTAGTATACCCATAAAAATATTTTTTAGCATTAACATTTTCAATTACTAATCATTTTATTAAAATAAATTATTGTTAATAAGTAATTTAAACATCATGTACGTCCCAACCAACCATTCGGTGCATGTAAACCATGTCTTGTTCACTCTTTTCCTTAATTAAAAGCGAAGGATTGCAGCAGGCCCACATTTGCCACTTGGCAGGCCATTATCCCCGTTCTATTTGATAATTACACGAACCTATCGGATTGATACCTTATCAGCCATTAAAACCTTATCGTTTTGAACTGGACATCTCCTTACCTACCACAACTTCTCTTTACTCCGCCATACCATTCCTCTCCAGTTAGTCCCCACCGAAGACGTACGACAAAAGGAGGTCACATGGCATTGTCTCCTGCACGCACCTGTAGTCCTCTTATCATTCGCATTCGCTTTCTTTTTTTTTTTCTTGATTAAAATTCGCTTGCTTTAAAGGTCCGGCATCGGGTGGCGCCATCTGATTCGGTTTCTCTTTATTTCATGTACTTGTCCGTCCGGAAGTGGTCCCCACCGAACCAACCGTAACGCACAAAAACACCACACAATGACTTCATCCTCAGTATCATTTATGTAACGGGTTGGTCTACAGACTAAATATTGACCCGCATCACATTAGTTTGATGATTTGGTATGTGTAATTCAAAGATTCCTTCGGGAAGCGCCTAACTATCGTGGCCTCATACCACCTTATCTGGAAGACGCCGTTCAAGGGTAACGTCGCAAATCAGAGCCGTCCATATCATCACACCAGATGGAATTATTTGCGAAGTCGACGGCTGAGATCACGGGACACTTGTCCCCCATATTTCCTATCCAAATTTAGACCTAAACAAAATACTCTCTCTCTCTTGACCCCACCCGTGATAAGTGCACTCACCCCACTACCTAACAGAATTACTTAATTCTAATTCACGCAAAGAATTTGACTAATTTGCCCCTGTTTTGTCCTCACTTATTGACTCCCAAAGTAGGCTATTTCAGTCAAGGAAACCGATCGGTCGTTAGAAAATCGTGAACCCTCAGATCAAAAACGCGACCCTCCATCAACCGTCCACGTGGAATCGAATATTCCTAGTTTGAAACGCCTGATGAACCTTTGCCTATATAATAACTAGTGAGCTAGCCTAGAAAAGTTAGGAAACAAAACAAAACAAAACTACTTGAGACTTCTAAATTGCAAAAGCAAAAACGATTAGGCGAAGGTTTTGAGGCGCCATGAGCGACGAGTTGAGGCGATTGTACGAGGTCGGAGCGGAGATCGGCCGAGGGAGGTTTGGCGTGGTGTACCATGCCAAGTCGCGGTTCACGGGGGAGCTGTGCGCCGTGAAGTCGGTCGACAAAACCCTCCTCGCCGACTCTCTCGACAGGGAGTGCGCCGAGTTGGAAGGGAAACTGGGTCAACTCGCGGCGGCCGGAAACGACGGCGTGGTACAGGTGCATGAGGTTTTCGAGGACCAGAACTGGATCCATGTCGTAATGGAGCTCTGTGACGGACCTGATCTGCTTGAGTGGATCCAGATCCGACAAGGAACGCCCGTTTCCGAACCAGAGGCGGCCGTCGTGATGGGGTCGCTCATGCAATCGCTCGCCACGTGTCACCGCCGTGGGGTGGCGCATAGAGATATCAAACCCGATAACCTGCTCTTTGACGCCGAGGGCAAGGTCCGATTGGCCGATTTCGGATCGGCTGGTTCGTTCAGCGATGGAAGGTAAACTAAAATAGCATGTAAATTAAGTTATATAGTTATTATTTGTTATTCCATAAATAGAAAAGGATTTGGTTTTTACTTGCAAGTGCAATTTTGGCAAAAAATTGTGCATGATTTTAGAAATTAATTTTTTGTACAGGTACATGCAAGGAATTGTTGGAACGCCGTATTATGTGGCGCCGGAGGTGTTAAGGGGAGAGGAGTATGGGGAAAAGGTGGATGTGTGGAGTGCCGGCGTGGTGCTGTATGTAATGCTGGCGGGTGGGGTTCCTCCTTTCGGTGGAGATAGCGCACAAGAGGTGTTTGAGTCTGTGCTCCGTGGCAACCTCCGGTTTCCGTCGAGATTGTTTGCGGGGGTGTCGCCTCTCGCCAAGGATCTGTTGCGGCGGATGATCTGCCGAGAGGTTTCTAGACGGTTCTCTGCTGAACAAGTACTAAGTGAGTCACTTTCCTTAATTTTTTGGTTCTATTTTTGAATAAATTCATTTTATTTTTATTGTCTTTCTATGTCTGGTTTGTTTCCCATGGCATATGTTTTGTTCAGAGAAAAAGCTTGTTTTTTCACTATTTAGGGATGCTGTACTTGAAAACATGCTGAGGAGAAGAGCAATTTTGGGTTCTTCTCTTAAGATGTGTGGTGTTGTTCGGGCGTTCAATTGTCTCATTTTGGAAGATCAATTTGCGGGGTGATGATGAAATATTGAAATGTAATTTTAGTTATCTAGAAGAAGAATTGTCGACCATTTTTGCTTTTGTTCTAATAATCAATTTGGTGATCAAAACAGGGCATCCATGGATTGTCAGTGGAGGTGGAGTGAGACCAGTAGATGCATAGATGAAACATGACCATATAAACTAATAAGCAAATAACGCATGAATAGATGAAGAACATGGCCTTCATGAGACTACCATATTAGCTTCTAGTGGGGATCTACATTTTTTTTTCTCCCGCTATTTTTGTCAAATTAGCTTTGTGTGCTTTGTAAATAGTGTTTGGTGTAAGATAACAGAGTTATTAGGATGTGCGGCTTGAGAACTGAGAGCCTGAGTTTAGAGAGAAAAGAGAGATTGCTTTTTCTCTTTGCTGTCTTTTTCATGTTTTCTCTCTTTAGGCTTTTTATCAGTCGTTTTCTTCCGTAGGAGTAATGAACTGATGTAAATATATTTCGGATAATGAGTAATTTTGATTATGATATATGAGCACGTTGTTAAAAAAATTTCACTTCATCGTTATCAATGTTGACATTTATTAAAAATGAAATTTATATTTTAAATTCATCGTTATATACACGATCTATAGTTCTATACTTGATCTTAATTTATTTTGGTAATTAAACAAATAAAATTTACACTTAAAATATCGTGTTTATAAAAATGATGTGGTTTCATGTTTATAATTTTTTTCCTTTTATTTCGTGGTTCATATTTTTTCAATAATTTTAAAATAATGGCGTTTTAAAAATTTAAAAAATGAAACCTAAACTATATAAAATTTGATCAATATTGTTTATATATCCGACGACATAAACTTAAAATATTTTTTAATAAGGTTGAAATTGAAATCGATTGGAAAATATATAAGCATCATATAAATCTTGTTAGATAGATCTGCAGATTATTTAGACAGTATAGCGATGCAATAAGTTGTTAAAGAAAGCAAAAGTACAACAAATTATGCAAACACAAGGTAGTTGGCAAGAATATTTTGTATGCCAATTTATATTTGCCTAATCTCAATTTGACGAGTTTAAGATGCAAAGTAAAGAATGATGTTTGCTTTGCAACATGTGAAGATAAAATATATATGAGACAAAAATACAAGAGGTTGTTATAATCACAATTTGTTAATTTTTTTTTAGTTTGTTTTTTGTTTTTGCCAGACTAAGTTACGTCATGCGGAGATTCTTTTTGTACGGAAATAAAATTTTCTTTATTATAGAAGGTTTCTTTTTGCTAAAGGGAACATTTAGGTGAAATTGAAAAGGATGTTTCTACCCTTGGAATATATAACTTTTCTTGTTATGAACGTGTAAAATGGTACATTTCGTAAATTGGCTGGTATATTCCCAGTTTATTCCCTGGTCATCCTGTCTCATTGGAAGTCTATTCTTGGTTTGCTCTTTGTTCTTTTACCCTTTTATACGCGTTTGGAGCATCTATGATATTGGGTATAACCTTTTTTATCATCCAATCAATTTATAAACAGATATTAGTTTTAAGACATCAGTCAGTTTTAAGATTTATTGTTGGACGATAAATTTAATTTCTGTTGTCTCAAATACTTAGCAGATGGTATTTGATAGAAGAATAAAGTTATGGCACCGCTTTTTTTTTTGGTCAAGATAGTATACTTTTAAAGTATCTGATTTTAAATCAAAAGTTATTTTTATCAACATTGTAATCGTCAAAAATTTCGAAAAAATGTAGCTTATTATGAACGCGATGTATAGGCAAAATTGCACGCACGTGGGGAAAAAAAATAAATCTTGATCTAATAAAAATGCGGAATATCAATGAAATTTTCTGGGAATGAGATTATTTGCCGACAGAATAACCAAATTTGGTACGAGTTTTGTTTTATCATTTTGCGTGTAGGAGTGAAAAGATACAAATTCGAGACTAGAAAGTGATAAGCTATCACACAATATTTTCAAGATTCAAAGATATGAAGCATATTATACAATATTCCGTTCCGCTAAATTAGCCAAATTTAAAATCCAAGTCAAAAGTTCCCACCCAATTTTACTTTTGAGTTTTGACTCATCAATTCGAGAAGGTTCGTGGGGCAACAAGCATGTGATCATATCTGCAACCAATGTGCCTTGTGAAATTACCATGTAAATAAAGATTTAATAATGAAGTTATATCATATCAGTCAGAGGTATTTAATAGCAGCTGCAAAAGTCATTACACCCAAAATAAAATTCATTGATGAAATTCCGATCATGACCAGTTCCTGTATTTGCAATACCTGGCGAGCTAGCTTGTGAATGCAATTACATGGGCTCATTTTTTTTAAAATTTCAGTAATTAATAATTATCTCAAGATTATGAGCATTGTGCTGTCATGTACCACATGTGGTAATTTTGGGAGAGGAGGGTGGTATTATGGTATGAGATTAAAGAAATAACAGAAGTGACAAACAGTGTGATTTTTTTCCTAAAATGAAGAAGGCACTTTCTGTCCCTCTATTTGATTTCAATTCTTTCTCAAATCCTCTCCATTACCTCAAATTATCCAAAACCAGAACCAAAATCAAGATCATTACATATACTGTTGGAATATGATGCCGCAGAAGATCGTATTCGGGATTGGATACATGGCGTGGATAGACATGGGTTGCCACATAAGATCGTGTACTGGATCAAATGCATGGCACCGACAAAAAATGACAATTCTGACCTTATTTGGAAGCATCTCAGAGAAGAGGAAAGAATCCTTGGAGATATTTCAGAAAATGAAAGAATATGCACAAGGAAGGCGATGATTGATTATTGAGAATCTGATTAGATTATCTGAAGATGTGTTTAGATATTCTTCTATTTCTTTTCTGATTGTGTCTTGGGAAAGAAGTTATTGTTTTTCTATTTATTCATCTCCTCTCCTTGTGTTATATCAACTCAGATTATTCAGAAAATAATAAAAATAGTGTGCGTGTGTGTGGAGGACGTAGGCACCGAGTTGGTGTTGAACCTCGTTAAATCTTGTATCTATTTTTATTTGTGTGCTTGATTGATTTTTGAGTTTATTGTATCGACACTTTCAGGGGGCACGTTCGTGTGCAGATGACACTCGGACCGTGCCTCCCTCAACCGACCTGATGAAGAAATTATTCCGCTGCAACGACCGACAATATTTTAACATGGTATCAGAGTCAGGTTCGTTCCTCGTTTATCGTCATCGAGTGTTTGGAAACTAGTGATTGCGCTAAGATCAGGTTGATAAGCCATGCTGACTATTGAAGAGTAAGACTTACGGAGTGCGAATCCATCTTCACCATAATTAAAATTTTGTTTTGCATGGATGTGGTGAAGTATTCAAGATTTTAGTTTGTGCTCATTTCTAGTTGGTGCTTGTGGCATGCCTCGACAAATCTATTGAGGAATCTAAGGTCTAAGTTTTGGTCAAGACATATCTTTTGGTGCACAAAAGGAACCGATTAAATTTTACTAATTTGAAAAGAAGATGACTCGTTAATCACACAGGAAAGGTAAATAATTTATGTCCATTTTTTGGTGATGTAAAGAAAAAAATCAAGTGTGATTTGATAACTTTGATTGTTTTTGACACCTCGACGACCTCGTAGACCATGTTAATTAGCGGGTACTTCCGAGTTTGACTATTTCAATTGAATTTTTAGCATGCTTTGAAATTTGTTAAGGAAATAAATAATAGTTGATGATCTGAAATTTTGTGATATTTGACAATCTTATAATTGATTATTTTATTATATAATGTTGTTGTGTTGCCGTGTTGGGCAATATGATTTGTTTTGTGATTCATGATAATTGCTCGTTACCCGAGGTGTGATCCAAGTTGGGTCAGGATCTGGGACGATGACTTCAAGTTGATGGCATTTGAGTCAAGACATAATTATGTATGCAAACCACCAAATATTTCTTTTAGGGAGAGAGTTGATGTAAGATAAACATTTGGTGTCAACGAAGAAAAGATGACCCAAGTCGGGTCATATGGTTTGAAAGAAGGAACTTGAGATTGGTAGGTGCGCGGGTCGTGTCGGGATGGACACGGACCGGGCATGTGTAGACTGGTAGGTGTTAACAATTTAGAACGAGAACTTGTAGACCGGTGTCTATATCGGTTTAAGCAGCGGTGTATGTCGTTGCTTTGGACCGTAGGTGAGTACCTGTGATTTTTGGACACAATTGATTCTTCTCTGTGCAAGTTACCGTACAATTGATCCTTTCCCTATACAAGTTACTGCACAATTGACCTAGTTGGTGGGGTGCATTGTCAACAAGTCTGTCGAGATGATTCGGCAGAGGTTGCATCGAATATGCAGCCGTGGGCTGGTCAATTGATCAGTTTTGGACTTCGTCACTTCTTAAGGAGTTGTGTGGAATCTGCTCATTCTGGATTTGGAGTTGGGGGAGTTGTGTATCCGGTGGTGAATGGTTACTCTCTTGAGACATGATTTGGAGTTGTTTGACGGAGGAGTCAAGATGGCGAGTGTAGGATTCAGCGACAAATTGGCAAGTTGTCATGACAAGACTGTACATGTTAACTTAAGGGGGAGTGTTGGAATATGATGCCGCAGAAGATCGTATCCGGGATCGGATGCATGGCGTGGATAGACACGGGTTGCCACATAAGATCGTCTACTGGATCAAATGCATGGCACCGACAGAAAATGACAGTTCTGACCTTATTTTGAAGTATCTCAGAGAAGAGGAAAGAATATGCACAAGGAAGGTGGTGATTGATTATTGATAATCTAATTAGATTATCTGAAAATGTGTTTAATAAAAATAGTGTGCGTGTGTGTGGGGACGTAGGCACCGAGTTGGTGCTGAACCTCGTTAAATCCTGTGTCTATTTTTATTTGTGTGTTTGATTGATTTCTGAGTTTATTGTATCGACACTTTCAGGGGGCATGGATCGTGTGCAAATGACATTCGAATCGTGCCTCCCTCGACCGATCAGATGAAGAAATTATTCCGCTACGACGACCGATGATATTTTAACATGTACGACCAAAATCTATGGGATTTTTTTTATATAAAATACGATTCCTCTTTAATTATGCTAGCTGTTGACTAGATTTCAAATGAAACCATGTACTTTTGACATCTAACTTCTTGAGTCAAGGATAGAATTTAAAAATGATTTTTTTTAATATGAATTTCCTGGGTCTGCTTTACATTAAATATACTTGAGAAATAGAAACCTCCAACTTTGAAAGCATTATTATACATCCTTGAAAACAAATCAACCATAAGTTGTTTTGAACAAAATATTTTCAAATGATTCTCTCGCTAATACTGAAAATAATTAAAGAAAATCTAGTAGATAAAGTGAAATTATATATAAATATATATATTTTTATTAAGATTAATTCAACGGTAACAAGTTAGAACAGGTGGCGTGCTACACGCATTCCATCTGTCGAGGACGCCTCAGAAATTCAGACGAGTTTTCAAACTTTTTAGTACAGAAAATGGTACGGATGAAGGCAAAACTCGTGGTGTCAAGTTGTCTTTGTCAAAATTCGTGTTGGTGCTGGTTGTGGCCCTTGTGGGTGCTTGGGTGGGCTGGTAGTTAATTTGTCAACAAACATCACATGTATGGTAGGTCCCGTTTATGGTGATTGTTCTCATCCGGAACATGGTGCAAAATATCGCACCAAGGAATTGTCATGTTACCAGAAACTATATCTTAGATAAAGAATTGTACCGAATATTTTGAGTGCGAAATAAATACGATAAATTAACGGTTTAAAAGTTAAAACTCTAAAGTTTGTTTGCTTATATATTGTAGTGATACTCAGGGGCCGAGTCATTCGGAGTGGAAAATTTGCCCCACCAGACAACTCAAAATAGTTATAAAGGTACACTTTTGGGATTATACATACATTGAAAATTACTTATAAATTTATATATTTTTTCATATGTAAAAGCTATAACCCTAATCATATTTTTTTAACACGAAATTTCATTTCATTAGAAATTTCCTGATCAAAATGAACGGATTTTTGTGTCATTTGATTGGACTTTCAATGATCAAGGCCTGTGTGTTTGTAACTCTATGCTTACAACATCACCTGCATTGTTTTGGGTGCAGAACAGATTTCTATACATATTTATATTGGAATATTAATATTAATTAATAAACTGTTGAACATTTCATGAGAAGGAAATAAATTCCTGGAACTTCAAATGATGCACATGTAAAAAATTTGCAACTTTAATGATCGACCATTTATCATTTTGATTTGATTCTTCAACTTGAACAAAATATATTCGATTTATAAAAGATTTATTATAAGATAAGCTTAAGAGAAGTGTTATATACGCATATATATGCCCTTGAATGATACTTTATTAAAAGCTAGGAACTTATGATAAGAAAACTTAATTATTAAAATAAGTAATCAAGACATTTGGTGGGGACGCAATAAGCTAAATAACATGATAATACCATAACTATCAAATTTTTTGAGGCGCTCCATTTCCGGCGTTTCGGGTTGCTAAACCAAAAGATGACAAGTTAACAAACATTTAGGTACGCTCACGTGACGGTGTCTCCTAAACTCCAACTTGGTATGGTTTTACATCTCCATCCCTCTCCACTTCCAATTCCAAAGTCCACAGTTTTGGAAATTGGAACAATTCCTCTCATAATTTGATATAAGGGCCATGATAACATGGCAGAGGAATCACATGGTGGGGGACAGCTTTTGGTTGGAGGAATCAACTAATTATTGCCTCAGCCTCAGGATAGGAAAGGAGAAATTGTGTCATATCTGATGTCCACTTAATTATTAGTCTGTGCTAGTGAACCGCGGCTACTACACTAGTACACTGCTTATCGTTATTCTTATCCCCACACCCCAAATTGAAATCATGTGGCGCACCACATTGACCGTCTGATCAAGATCCAATAAACAAGAGGAGTCCCGTGCATGTAATAGATTGATAGGTCCGTAAAAAATGAACCGTTCGATCAATTATTGATTAGCGCGACACCTGGTGTAGCGCGTCAGCATATTCGGATTGCCACACCCCCACCAAAACTATTGATTAGCAGATAATAAGAATAAATGATAGTCTATTTTACAAATATATATGCATAGGGTGCAATAATAATAATAATGATAAGTAGTTTATCTCTACTTTATAGACAATACTAAATTATACATAATAATGGCAAGAAGTTGTACTAGCTTGAAGATTGTTTATTTAATATTAATACTACTACTACTTGTAATTATTATATTGTTTTTTTAAAGGAGAAAGGAATGGGGTTGGGGGTAATCATATTTATTTGATAAATTAAAGGTACGGAGCATGATCTAGATTCTTTAATCTGTTAAATCACTCGATATCCTATCAACTCCGGATGGAATCAAAATCTACTCATTTCAATCGGCATATCCCTATAGGATATGTATTTGATCCTGGATTACTTATTGGATAACCATGCATTAACTAGTGCCAATTAAGCTTGGATGAATCGTATATTAAAAACTTGATTAATATAATAAGACAATAAAAAGTAATACATTTATATGAGGAACCGGATTCTTTTTTTAATTGAAAAAACTACAAAAACGACCGGAATGGTTTATAAAAATTTCGTAATATTTAGAATCATAAAAAAATTATAAAAAAAAGGTTCAAGGTGCCAACCAGTTGGGCCTTAAAGTTGTCTCCAATGTTATCTAGTAGTGAATTTTCTTTTATTTCAATTTTAATTTATTTTGCTGTCTAACTGTAATCGGGCCTTGTCTATTTATTTCTTATTTGCTTCACAATGGCATCGGAGAGGAATCCACGACCATGATAACACTTATTTATCATACCGTGTCACAACCTCACCAGGATGAGTGCGTTACATAATGATCTATTATCTCAATCAATTGTTAGGATGTCCCACAAAGGCACACACAACAAACATATCCAATATGAACTAATGAAGTAGGCACTAAATACATTTGTCTGGCCTAGTTTGGTCCAATTAGGCCTCTTTAGCCCATGAATTTGAATCCCGAAGATCCTGTTTCTCGACTAAACAGACTAGGCCCTGGGCACTCAATTGTTGCTATCTTTTGGGTTTCCGCCATCCTCTTCTTCACACCATGAAAACAAGAAAAAAATAGGTATATTATAATTTCTGATTGGGCCTACAAATAATAAGAAATTTTGATAAAAAGAAAAAGACTACAAGCTCTCAAGATAAGCGAACCTTTTTCCTTCTTCGCGCCGCTCGTAGCGTTCTCTTCACTGAGAGACTTCCATGGATTCTCTACTGGTAAAGTTACTCGACCTAAATATGTTCGGTATTTCTCATATTAGAGTTGCTTATACTTTTCTCTTTTCTGGTAACTGCAGAGAAAAGTTAAACCAGTTGAGGTAAAGGAGAAAGAGGCTCCTAGTTTCTGGTTAGAAATCTCCGATTCTGTCTCGCAACGCTGTAGCTTCGATCATGATGGTCGCCTAGTTTCTGGTAACTAGGCATGAATGTGTTTTTTAAATTGAAAATTTGACACAATTTATTATATGGTACATTTCAACAAATTTTCCTTAATGAAAGAAGGCTGAAACACAGAATATGATATTGTATACTGCCACATGTGAATATTAGGGCTGGGATTGGGTGTATTTGGACCGGATATCCAAGTCCGGCCCTACTTAATTAAACTCTCAGTCCGATCCAAACCCAGCCCCTTTAATACTCGGTCCAGTCCAGTATCCATTTGTTGAAACCGAACTGTCCATATTAGGTCCGTTCGAACTATCCAATTTTGGATTCGAAAATCGGAACCGCTGTTGCTGGACGCTGTTGTTCATCCATTCGAACTTTGGTCCAAAGCATTTTTTTTTCCTCTTTAGAAGTATGAAATGTAAAGTTTGGACAAAATTTGAAATGTAAAGTTTGGCAATATCAATCATATGGTGCCACGTCAGATACATCAAATATTTCATTATTTTGTACGTGTATTTGATATTTATAATAAAAAAATATAAATCACATTCCAAATATTAAATTAAAATCAAAGGACACTGAAAGTTATGTCGTTACACTGAAAATATAAAATCAAAGGACATCGACAATTTAACAACTACATCCAAAAGGCGTATACATGTCCTTTTGAGAATAATTATATATGTATTTGAAAAAGTAATAATAATAATATAACTATTAACTAATCAAATATAAAGAAAACAACATTAAAAATATCTCAAAATTAAAGTCGATGAAGAAGGAAATTTTTTAGTGCATGTCCTTTTGAGCCCTAACAAAATACAATTCTTAGAATAGTAAATTATTGATCAATGCCGTATGTGTTAAGTTAGATATGCACACATACACGTGTAAGCATGAACAACACAGGAGAATTACAACCAGAATAAGTTTACCAACATTCCAACAATTATACAGAGACAGACAGGTGCACAAATGGTTCAAATATGTTTACATCAACTTGAGATAAAATTTAATTCACACCCTTCTCTAAATAGAAGTTCATGATCAGAGATAGTTCAAATATGTTTACAAAATGGTTCCTGGCAACAAGTTTACTTCCTAAATAAGTCCATAAATTAGAAGACTCGTACCAGCAAGAAAAACTGAGTGGTACCTAAATTTAATAGCATAATCTCCACAAGACCAAGTTACCTACAAATGAAAAGAGTTAACGGACACGTCAGAAAAAAAATATAATTATATATAAAAGTATAAATTAATAAATTGCAAGCAGTTCTAAAAAATCAATATATATATTGCAAATCACATCCAGTACCTTGCTGACAAAAGAATGAATGGTAATAACTTACTGACAAAGATATAATTTTAATTTAAAAAATATATTGACCGACAGAGAAACATTTCCATTGTTAATGCAAAAAGTAGCTAACTATATGTTTATTAATATTCATAATATAAGCTTGAACAACAGTCACAGTTTACTGTCAATAGGAAAAGTACAGATTCCTTGACATGCTTTACATGCTTTTGTCCCTAATATCATTACATAAACCAAAATAATTTTTATTGGAAGTTTATTTTGATATATATTTAAAAAAAAAGGCGATTGCTTGGACATTATTAGCTTCAATTTTGACCTTTCAAACTTTTCAAAATTTGCTTGATGTCAATTAAAGTATGTTTTAGATGTTCAAAAATAAAGACAAAGGTTTGTACTACCTTCTGCTAGAACAAAAACCAAGAATTTGATTACCTTCAAATGACAAAAATTCTCCCAACACCAAGCACCTGCAGTTTAAAACGAGTAACAAAATTGATGCGATCAATGATTGGTTAAACCATGCCATGCCTTAACAAACATTCTTAGATGATCCTTCCTAATAGTATATCAAATGATCCTTACTCATTTAAAACCAGATCAAGGGTTACCCATCATCTAACCAGAACCAGTACATCACTGTCCTAATCAAGCAACGTCTCTATATCAAATAGAAGCCAGTATTTGTACTGAGGGATTCTTCCTTCTAGTTCAAATTAGAAAATGAGATGAGGGAAGAGATAGAGAGAGTCTAAAGAGAGAGAACGGCAACTGAGCAAAGTCTAGAGAGAGAGAGGGAGAGAACACTAGAAGTATGGAACTGATGCACCCCTGAAAAGATTATAGAACAAGCACAAACTCAGGTATGTAAAAAGATCGCATTAAAGATAATACATACAGAAGCAATACCTCGAGCCATGAATCTTAGGTACTGAAAATTGAAGTGGCATAAGTGATATAAGATCTAATAAACCCCTAATTCTGTCTGATATAAGTTCTCATTGGTACACTTTTAGCACAGGATGCCATTCATTTGCAATTACACCCAAACCAAAACCATACTCTTCATATAGATATTCTCATGTAGATATTCAATTCCAGTGACATACTCAAAACCCAAAACCCAAAATCAGTACAAATAAGAGTGGTGGTATACTGGTATGAATGGCCTGATAACAGGCCTAGTGCCTATGAATTTTATCACATTTGCCTCTCCTCAACTTGGTTCAAGAGGGAACAAGCAGGTAAAATTCACAATTTTAAAGCGTGGTACATTGGCTGAACTGTTTATATTTATTTGGTCCTGCCTTCTTATAAAGTTGTTAGATTAGTAAAATGTTTCACAGATTACATTCCCTGGTTTAAGATTACACTTTATCTTAAAGCAACCTGCATATCTCTTAATTCCTTTGTAAATATTTACAAACAGCATCCAACTATTACAGGTAAAACACGAATAAAATATAAAAGATGGCTAGATTTTAAGTAATTCATGGTTGGACACTCAGTGTCTTACAGGTGAACGCTTTTCTAGAAAATCGACCACACCATATATTGTCAAATTTGCAACACACGACATATCTGATATTTGCATGTACCTTCTGACATTTCGGGTCATTTGTGTATTGTACTGAGTTTCGAAATGATAAATTGCCGTCCATCTATTTCACCTAAATTCATCCAATTGGACCAACCTGACTGCCTGAGTGAAATTTTCTATTTGAGTATGGTTTTTCTTTTATATTCACTCGCTCTGACATATAGTAATTCAATTCCAGTGACATACTCTTCATATAGATATTCTCATGTAGAGTAAAACCCAAAACCCAAAACCCAAAATCCAAAGCACAAATTAGCAAACAGAGAAGAAGGTTGCAATATTATACTGGTGTGTTTCATTTCTCAGCAGAGTCGAGAGAGAGAGAGAGAGAGAGAGAGAGAGAGAGAGAGAGAGAAGAGAGAGAGACGGAGAGAGAGAGTACTTGGCGAACAGAACTCGTGAGGCGTCGACGACGAGGCTCGGCTCGAAAGGAGGTGGTTGTGGTTCAGCCTCAGCGTGCGTCGAGGTCTCGAAGATCGGAAGATGGAGGTGCGTCGAACGTTGAAGACCGGAGAGGCTCGAGTCTCACCTCTCACGTTCGATCCAGGGATTGAAGAGGGATTGAGGGCCTCCGGCGATCGAGATCGAGAAACTATGACTTGAGGGCCTCAGGCCGAACCGAATATCCATAACAAGTTCGATCCACTTATTATTAACGGTCCATTCCCACCCCTACTTTGAAGACATCTGATAGGCCCGGTCCATTCCCACCCCTACAGTTTGAACCGAAATTTTAAAAAATAATATTAAAATAATATAATCCAATAAAATTAATATCAATTTAATCAGTTTAATATAAATAGTATCGTAAGATCGGAATCCTGGATTCCGACCGTTAGATCGGATTCCTGGATTCCGATCTAACGTTAGATCGGATTCTGGGATTCCGATCTAACGTTAGATCGGATTCTGGGATTCCGAACAGTGCTGTAACTGCTCAATTTTGTCTTTTTCATGGTTTTATTGTAATTCTATTATAAAAATTAATTAAATATATGAAATTTTAATATTAAATTAATATATTATGAAATTTTAGTAATATATTTTGAAGATAAGATATTAAATTAATATATTTTATTTTACTTCTATTATAAACATTAATTAAATATATAAAATTTTAATATTAAATTAATATATTATAAAATTTTTGTCGTTTGTTTAGAACCGGATTTTTGATATTTTGAAGAATGTTAGTATAATATAATTCTATATTATGAATAATATTTTAATATTTAAAGTTTTGATATTAATTTGATATGGATGGTTTTATTTTTAATATTAAAAATTTTCAATTATGTTAAATGTTGTACATAATAAGTACATAATACTTTATGTAATAATTTATTTATGGCAATAATTATAATATAAACTTATAATTAAATATTAGATTTATTTCATTTAATTCATAATATAAAAATACAGGAATTATAAGTGTGATCATCGGCAAATATATCATCCCAGCCTTCGGTAAATACAAAGTGAACATATACCGTAAATAAGCTGAACATATAGTTGATCTAAGTGAACACTTACTAACTTATTTTTATAGAACTTATTTGTTTGTATGTGTTCACTTAGATCGTTTATATGTTCATTTTGTTTTATGTATATGTTCACCATTAGAAGAAGAATTGAATTTTGTAACCATAATATAGATTAGCACACTAAAATAAAAGAAAGGGAAAAATACATGAAAATCATAATATAATTTAGCACACTAAAATAATATAAAAGGAAAAATGTACATAAAAAACCATAATAGAAATGAACACACCAGGGTACTTAAAAAAAAGTAATAAATAAACTTAGAGATCTTGATCATCTACATGTTGCAGAATTTCCTCCCACCAGGGTTGATCTTCTTCCGCATTCATTTCTTGTTGATTACTGGCACCATGGTTGTCGGCGAATTGAGCGGCCTCGTTCCAGAAAGCGGCATCAGGTTGTTGTTCATTACTGGCACCGTGGTTTTCAGCGAGTTGAGCTGCTTCGTTCCAAAAAGCCTCATCATTTTCTTGTTGATTATTCGCAGCCGGGTTGTCTGCGAATTGAGCGGCTTCGTTCCAGAAAGCTGCCTCGGCTTCTTGTTGCTCAATCTCAGCCATTCTAGCTACTGCAATTTTGCGTTGTTCATCTCTCTTCTTGATCTTGATTAGGCTCTCCTTAATTTTTTTTCCAATTTTTTCTTGTTGCAACCTCCGGCTCTCTTCGGCGGCCTTTTCTTCCATTCTTCTTCTTTCGAACCATTGTTCTTTCACTCTGAATCTCTTTACAATTTCATCCCTCTCTTCTTGTTTTTTGTGTTCATCGTAGTGGTCACGCAAAATGATATCTTTGAAATTGAAAACCTGACCACACTTTGTACAACTCACTGTGTGGTCTCCACGAAAATCGTATATGCTTTCGTAAACAATCATGGGTGTAGGATCTGGTTTCCACGGTTTGAGTTCCGGCATGGGTTCAGGTTCTGTGTAGTACTTTTTATAGAGTTCAGAGTTGCTCGACTCAGGTTTAGTAAGGTAATGTCGCAATCTCTCCCTGCGGTCTCTTTCTGGGCCACCATGAATGTGCCACTGATAGTGGGTGTATAATGGCATATTTTTGACCTTTTATCAGAGCAGGTCACTGAAGAATGATTGAGTGGGTGTGACATATTTTTGCTGAGGAAGAATAATTTTATAGATCAGTTTAGACTTGAAGAAAGAAGGATTGAGTGGGTGTGACATACGTTTGTCATTTTGCATAGCTTAGGTAGGCATCAGTATACTTTTGAGACTTTATCAGAATACGTTTGTCCTTGTTGCAGTGCTTAGGTAGGCATCAGTATACTTTTGAGCTTTTATCAGAGCACGCCTGTCCTTTTGCAGTCCTTAGGTAGGCATCAGTATACTTTTGACCTTTTATCAGAGCACGCCTGTCCTTTTGCAGTTCTTTTCCAGACTTTATCAGTTGCATGATAAATTTAAAATTAAAAATTAATTAAATAAAATTATTTAATAATTTGACTTAATTTAATGTAATAAAATCTTATTTAGTTGTTTGAAGTAATTAATTTAATTTAATTTCATTTAGTTAATTTAATTTGATTGAGCTATTATTTTTTTAACTACTTTAATTTAATTTACAAAACAATATAAATTATTAATTTAATTTTATAATTTTAATTAAAATATAATTATTAATTTAGAGCTGTTTTTTCAGTTCAAAGTGTGACTATCTTGGTCCTTTGTCATTTTTGTTTTGAACAAATGGTACGCCTAAAAATGTTGAAATTTAAATTTAGGAAAATTCGTCCGCCAATTAACAGCTCAGTATTTTTGTTAGAATTTTTCAGAGCGTATTTCATATTTTTCTAGCGCCAAACTTTTCGAATCTAGAGCTGTTTTTTCAGTTCAAAGTGTGACTATCTTGGTCCTTTGTCATTTTTGTTTTGAACAAATGGTACGCCTAAAAATGTTGAAATTTAAGTTTAGGAAAATTCGTCCGCCAATTAACAGCTCAGTATTTTTGTTAGAATTTTTCAGAGCGTATTTCATATTTTTCTAGCGCCAAACTTTTCGAATCTAGAGCTGTTGAAAGTGTGACTATCTCGTACTTAGGTGTGATAGCGCCAAACTTCATATTTTTCAAAGCGTTTGTCGTACTTAGGTGTTTCGTACTCGTTGTGATATAAAATACAAATAAATATAGAAGTCATAAATATAGAACTCATAAATATATAAGTCATACATAAGTAAATAAAATATAAAATACAAATAAATCCTAAATATGTCCAGTACGGTGGATCCACCTCCCCTCACTAGGGGACCAAATATACGGAGGACCTGGCGGCTGACGGGGGTCTCGTCCGCGAGCAAGTCCGACAGGTGGTGGACGAGGAGCCATCTGAGGAGTGGAATGACGAGGCGGTGCACTAGAAGAAGAGGCTCCGCCATATGTCTGACCAAATGGACCATAGCTCTGACCGAAAGGAGATGGATGAACTGGAGGTGTGTACGGCTCGTCCAAATGTACTCCAATGGATGACAAAAAAGCGTCACCCGGGCTCAAGATAGGCTCGCCCTGAGAATATGGTGGTGGTCCAGGTGGATACTGTGTCGGATACTGTGTCTGGTATGGTGGGTACTGGGTCTGGTACTCATAATGGGTAGGTGGGTCTGGATATGGACCAGGAGGTGGGCCTGGTGGTGTCGGTAACTCGCCAGTGGATATGGGTGGCTGTGTAAATGGGTGGATGGGCGGCTGTGTGGATGGCTGACTCTCTGTCCGTCTGCTCCGCACAATAGGCTGGCTGGGTCTCGGCTGATCAAAATATGTGTCCCAGTCGTGTAAAGTATACCCAGATGGCTGTTACATACAATGATATTACAAATAATATTAATATTATCAATAACAGAATAATAAAAAATAATAATATTACAAATTTTAGGTTACCGTCATAAACTGCTGCTCCTCAAATCCAGGCTCTGGCGCGTGATCCTCCTCAGGCGAATCAGGTATGGAGTCTATGTCTGTAGCTAGACCCTTCGACTCTAAAAGGTGAGGTAACCGATGCGGCTCCCCAACGAGCTCCAACTGCGTCCTGCAGCCCTTCAGCATCTCCTTCCCAGCCCGTCTGAATCCTTTCTTCACCGCCCATGCACATGCTCGCAGAGCTTGCGTCAAAATGTGCTAATACCATCAATTATTATCATTTTTCTATTTTTTCCCATATTTAATTATCAAAATCTTAATTATTAAAAGCAAAAAAAATATAAAAAAATAAATTAATTACACATAAATTTTCATATGAATTTTTCTTATTTTTCGGTATTTTTAAAATAATTTTACAATTTATTATCCATTTTTCTAATTAATTAAGTACTGAATAAACAAATAAAAAGACAAAAAATATATCCAATATAATTAATAAATTACATACAAATTTTTTCTGATTTTTTTCTGATTTTTTCAGATTTTTTGAATATTTTTCCAATATTTTCCTATTTTTTTATTTAATTAACTAAATTAAAAATTAATAAAGTAAATAAATAAATAATTAAATTAATAAAAAAAAAACTTACTGTTCTCGTCGAAGACGTGCGTCCGGGAGCGAGAGCTAAAGGCAGCCAAATTAGATCGGAAACCCCTTATATATATAAAGGTTAGATCAGAATCCCAGAATCCGATCTAACGTTAGATCGGAATCCCAGAATCCGATCTAACGTTAGATCGGAATCCAGGAATCCGATCTAACGGTCGGAATCCAGGATTCCGATCTTACGATACTATTTATATTAAACTGATTAAATTGATATTAATTTTATTGGATTATATTATTTTAATATTATTTTTTAAAATTTCGGCAGTTTGAAGACATGTGATCCGATCGCAAACTGACAGGATTGACCCACTGTCAGCCGGAATGGGTAAGTTGAAAGTTCCCGTCTCGCTTCATTTCTATTTACTTTTGTTTTTGTTTTTCATTCCTCTCAGACTCAGTTCCGGCGGCGGCGCGGCGCACTTCTCTCTTACCTCCTCCCGATTTTCTCTCTCCTCTCTCTTCCAACACTTCCCAGCTCCCTCTCTCCCGCCGCCTCCTCTTTTTTTCCCGAGTTCCGACGCCTCACCTCTCCAACTGATCTGGTATGTGCTCTCCCTGATTCTCTCTCCTCCCCATGCCTCTGCCTGTCTTGTCTGATTGGATTAGGAATTCATTCACTGCCTTGCATTCCAATTCTCACAATTATTTTATTCTTATCTCTCTCTCTTTTTTTTTTTATTTTAGTACCCATTTTATCAATGGCTGATTAATCCCTCTGTAATTGCATTTTGTCATTAACTTCTATTAAAAAAAAGAAAATATAAACAACAAATGCAATGAATATTGCTTGTTTTAAGAAAAATAACCAATGATTATTACTAGTTGAGATCTGATACCTGCCAAGATCTTAACAAACTTTTGAGTCTTTTAACTGAATATTCTGTATGATCTTATTGCTAGATGCAATGAATATTCGCTTGACAATGATTTTGGAGAGAACACTTATTTATTTATCATACCGTGTCACAACTCACAAGGATGAATGCATTACATTTTTTTTTTGAAACAAAGAACCCCAAGAAGGGGTGCCCAATATTACTAACAAAAGAAAAGGTTTAGAGTCATAAGAAATGACTCAGTCAATTGTTAGGATGTCCCACAATTGTTAGGATGAATGCATTACATAATGATCTATTATCTCAGTCAATTGTTAGGATGTCCCACAATCCACAAAGGCACAAACAAATCCAATATGAACTAATGAAGTATGCACTAAATACGTTTGTCTGGCCTAGTTTGGTCCAATTAGGCCTCTTTAGCCCATGAATTTGAATCCCGAAGATCCTGTTTCTCGACTAAACAGACTAGGCCTATATTATAATTTCTGATTGGGCCTACAAATAATAAGAAATTTTGATGAAAAGAAAAAGACTACAAGCTCTCAAGATAAGCGAACCTTTTTCCTTCTTCGCGCCGCTCGTAGCGTTCTCTTCACTGAGAGACTTCCATGGATTCTCTACTGGTAAAGTTACTCGACCTAAATATGTTCGGTATTTCTCATATTAGAGTTGCTTACACTTTTCTCTTTTCTGGTAACTGCAGAGAAAAGTTAAACCAGTTGAGGTAAAGGAGAAAGAGGCTCCTAGTTTCTGGTTAGAAATCTCCGATTCTGTCTCGCAACGCTGTAGCTTCGATCATGATGGTCGCCTCAGTGTATTTTCACATCTAAGAAAACCTTTTCATTTGCCTGACCTATTGAGTGAGTTCATTCCACTTCAGTAATTTTTCTAATTGTTTTGTGGGTTACTTGAATTGTAGGTCAATGTATTGAAAGATACAAGACCCTTGCATCAGAAAGTGGTAGAGTCGTTTTTGAACAAATTCTTTCCTTCTGGTTACCCATACAGGTACATATACCAATTTATACTTTCCAATTAAAAAATGTTACAATGCTCCACGGATGTGTTAACATGTCATGAAAAATGAATTATAGTGTGAATGAGGGGTACTTGACATACACCCAATTTCGGGCTCTCCAGCATTTCTCCAGTGCTGCTTTATCTGTTCTTTCTACTCAGGTCAGTTTATCTTTACAAAGGCAAAAATTGATCGATCTATTTTTTACCCTTTTACTATTTTGGTCTCTCTAACAGCCAATTGGGCTCTGGTTCAGTCTCTGTTATTTGCTGCAGGTTTGAGACCAACACCTGCGCAAGCTACCGCCGTCAGCTGGGTAAGCATATAAATTGAAAGATAAAACTTTATAATATTCATCTCTTGGATTCATACAATTTATTTGTCTCCTGTAATTTTCTCTGGTACATGTAGATACTGAAAGATGGAATGCAACATGCGGGAAAACTCATCTGTAGTAGCATGGGTGCACGAATGGACTCGGAGCCTAAGACCTGGCGTATACTTGGTATACCATCTACTTACCGGTATTATACTGGTTGTGATCCATTGTGCTGTATTTCTTCTTCTTGTCTCTCATTTGTTCATTTACTCCTGTGGTATAGATTGATATTTTGTTTTTTGTGGGTGTGACCTATTTAAGGCTGTTGATTATAAAATATAACCAATGCTCCTCGTCTCTTCTCTTCTCTTTGGATGTTTTGCTTGCAATAATGTTGCTTAAGGACTTTCTCTGAATTTGATTTCTAGCTGATGTGCTATATGACATTGGTACTGGGTTGGAGGTTATTTCTCCATTATGCCCTCAGCTTTTTCTTGAAATGGCTGGCCTCGGAAATTTTGCCAAGGTAAAAAAGTTTGTTTCTTATTCCAATTTTTCCTTTTGATTATGTTAAGCTTTTAGTGGGGTTGTTCTGAGTAATTTATCATTATTGTTCCTGTAGTATTTCTCAATATAGAACCTATCTTCGTGTTGAGCTGATTTATTTGATCATCAAAAAGTACTGCTTCAAACAAAGTCAAGTTAAGCAAACATGCCTCTTTTAGAAGATCTTACAGGATTTGATTTTGAAGGGATAGATCTTAAAATTGACAAGTGATTGGAACAAAAGTGCAAACTTGAAATTTTGAATTTTTGGAAAGTGAAATGTAATAAATTTTAATATCACCATGCGCTCAGGGGATGGCAGTGGTGGCAGCTAGAGCAACAAGGCTACCTATCTATTCATCTTTTGCAAAAGAGGGAAACCTGAGTGACTTATTTGCGAAAGGAGAGGCCATATCTACCCTTTTTAATGTGCTTGGTATTGGTGCTGGTATTCAGCTCGCATCTACTGTTTGCTCGACCATGCAGGGCAAGGTATGTTAGCCATATTAAAGAATTATAATGCTGGAATGTCCATGCCAGTACCATGGTGCATGGCAACGTACACTATTACTGTTGAGGTTTGTAGATTCCAATGCTATCCATCCTGAATCATCCTAAGCACTCTGAAGTCGGACACTATAGACAAATTTCATGAATATTTATCGAACTTTACAGGTAAAAGGTCATGCTGGTAGAAACTTTTCAGTTACGGGGTTAATTTTATATTAGCTGTGTTTTATAGCACTGTAGAATGATACAAATTTTGCACTCTCTTAAGTGATATTTACATATAGGAGGTACAATAAAATTTTTGTTATTTAGGGCATATATGCAAACAGTTGTTAGAGAAGGACCACTGTGACACTATCAATAAGCTCACTCTTTAAATTTTTTCTTTTTTTTAACGCTTGTTTAGATGATTGCGGGGCCTTTGCTTTCAGCCTTGCATATATATGGTGTAACACAAGAGATGAGAGCTACACCTGTGAACACACTCAATCCTCAACGGACTGCCATGATTGTTGCCGATTTCATCAAGGTATAGTACAAAAAGTGTGTGAAAAAATATGACCAGATCATTGTCAATATTAAAACCCAAGAGAAACTTGGGCTCAGGTTAGTATGCAGTCAAGCAGCTCTAGGTATTGATTTGGGGTTAATTGTTGATATTTGTTGGAACAGTTGTGGGTAATTAAAGCACAATTTGTGGAATTCACCTTGTTGGAACAGTTAGTTGAGACTATATTAGATAATGTGAAGCTAATGATGCAATGAGGTTAATTGAGACTATTGGTTTAAATGAAGCTCAATTGCACAAATGAGTGCTAAGTGGGGCATCAATATTAATTTGGTTTAATTTGATTTTTAGACTATGATCCTTCTGGCAATGACATTCCATTACTTCATACTACTTGCTTTTCTGTTGATCAGAGAGGTAATGTCTCGAGCCCAGCTGACTTGCGGTACCATGAGGACCTACTCTTCCCTGACAGGTTAATAGAAGAAGCTGGGAATGTAAAAGTTGGTAAACCCCTTCGTGAGAGCTTAAACCCTAAGAGCCTTAAAAATTTGAAAGAAGTCCTTTCCAATGAAAAATTTCTCATAAACCGAAGAGGTAAGAAGACTTACTTGGTACTGGAGGTGAATGCAACTGGAGAAGATGCGTTGAGGGGCTGGCTTGTGGCTGCATTTGCTGCTGAAATGGACAAGTCCGGTGCTTCTAGTCTAGAAAATGAAATTTTGCATGAGGCCCATGGAAAGATGGAAAAGGTTTTCCCATCCTTCCTTTCTCAAGTAAATAATAGAGGATGGCATACAGACCAATTTTTGGATGGAAATAGGATACAATATTCGTACTAAACATATTTAATGTATGAAGATGAGAAAATTCGTAAGAATGTATTTTTGTTTGATTTTTGCATTGAGCGTACAGGATTATTGATACATGAATTAAGAAGCATGGAAGCTTGTGTATTAGGCAGCAGGACTCAATTTTTTTTTTTTTTTTGGTTATAATGATGGAGAAAATTAACAAGTCCCTCTGCATTTGTATTCTGTTCGCCTTTTGAATTCAAGACTGCTTAAAATCCATCATAATAGCTGATTTAGTTGGGTTCAAACATTATATTATTAAAAACCATAATTTGTGAAGCTAGAAAGTCTTATAGTTTACTACCTTTTTGGGTGCACAAAATAGCATTCTACTATCCTTCTGAAAGAAATAAAGGTGCAATTTCTAAACAGTTTATTGCAAAGAAAATTCTAATAATTCAATTTTTTATTATTGTTTTTTTGGAGAAAGAAGGTAACAAAGCCTTCAAATTTTTTTGAAATTAAATATATACAAGAAATCTCCAACAAAATTTTGAATATACGACCTCAAAATGCCTTGCTCTTTATTTTATTATTAATTTTTTATTGTTGTCTTGAGTCAATGTTACTACTTGTGAATGTGGTCTACTGAATACCACATGACATTTAAGGGAAAAAAAAAGCAAGTCTGATGTCTAACTATAAAGCAGTCTATTAGCTGATAATAAAGAAAGCAAAAGGGAAATGCACAAAAATGGCGTCAGTGGAATTTCTTTCTAATTGGAATGCGCAAAGAAATATGTGGTGAATAATCATTTTCATAGAAGACTGTCAAGATGTGGTTAAAAAAGTGAAATGAGACTTCATACAAGCGTGGAATTCTAATTTCCAAGTCAAAAAAATAGCATTGATGTTGGAGGCCGAAATTACCGTGACCTTAACGATGTCTTGCATTTACTCTTTTGTGATAGTAAAGTTTTATTAGTAAAAGGAGATCGACGATCGAGTAATATCAAAGGAAAGTTGGATTGATCAGAGCACGTGGTCATTCTCAATTTCTTTTGATTATTTCAAAAGGTCATGATTTTGTACTGGTGTTCAATGAAATTTAGCGCCGCAACCTGAACTCATATTCTTTCCCTTTTTTTTTTAGTTGAAATATGGTCAGAATTTCCAACCTCGGATGCTAAGTTTGGGCCTGAGACTATCTTTTGATTTCTCAAATATGAGAAATTTAACTGTTTGATTGATTCCACTTGATATAATTACCAAGAGAAAATATATTTGAAAACTTATGAGATCTAAAATGTCGAAAATAAATAAATATTGTTATCTGACATTATCTTAAGAATCTTCTTTTTTTTCTTTTTAGAAAATAGATAAAAACATAAAATAAAAAATAAATAGTAGCGTGCCTTCATTCATATGATAAGATGATCTAGTAACGTGATCTCAGTTTTTCTTTACTATTTCATTAACCATTCTAAAATCAGAATTAATATGCTAACTTTATAAATCCAACTCATGATCTATACGTATCCACAAAAGTTGTCCAGTTCTATGAGACTGTTTCATAAAAAAAAAAAAAACACTCTCTCACTCTCTCTCTCCCCAAAAAGAAAACGGTATTACCTTTTACAGACTTTATGCTCTCCTTTGGATTGATGTATTTCTTTTTTTACTATTCTAGCTAGCTTCCTTCTTGTTGCCGGATATAAAATGAATATAGACTATACAATTCTGGTGACCGTTAGGAATAATATGAAGTTCATGGTCTCTAATTTTCTTAATTAGTTAAAGTATAAATTTATAAAAAGAAAAGGTGAATTATGACTATGAACGATTTGCATCCGGAAAATGAAAATGATCTTACATGCATAGTCTTTGCTGGATGGAGACAACCCAATTTTCACCCATTGAGATTGTCAAGCAATTGCCCTGAACAAATAATAATAATAATCTGATTATTGTCATTTCGAAAAGGAAAAAAAATCGCTAAAATCAACTGAAAGTTTTCCAAAATTTGAGCTTGTTATTTTTAGCGTATGCATTACACATATGTAAGTATATGTTATTCGACTTTATTTAAACATGTCAAGCAATTTCTCATGAAAAGTGACGAAAATTATGTTTAATTGAATTTGTCAGCACACATTATAAAGTACATTAGTGTGCATTTTACAATAATTTGGCGTGCATTATTTGGTGTATGGAAAATTATATTAAAGATATTTATGTAAAGTAAATTCATAGAAGGTAGGTGTTCAATTTTTTTTTTTTTTAAAAAAAGATGCTCCCACAAATTTTAGAGAATGTATTTTTTTAATCATGTGGCTGTGATGTTATTTTTTAAAAAAATAAATATAGTTAGTTTGGTTAAAAACTTATACACCTTATTTATTTATTTATTTAAAATAAAGAGAGTCAAAACTTGCAACTCAAAATACACATAAGAACTCTTTCAGTTAGGGGTGTCAATATCGTACCGTTTTACACGTTTTCGTTCCGTTCCGTTCCGTCTAAAACGGAACAGAAATAGAAGGATATATTGGTTTCATTTTTGCCAACGGAACGAAACGAAATAGAGACTGGTAAACGTTACCGTTTCATTTACTGAAAAATAGACTAAAATCAATAAAAAAATGAAGAATGAAACAGAAAATGAAACGGATAACTATTTTGTTTATCGAAGCGGAACATAAACGAAACTTGTGTTCTATTTTGTTACTGAAATGGAACGAGAACGAAAACAAACACCCCTGTTCCGCTTTCATTTCCCACATTTGAAACCCTTGCTTTAAGTAATATCTAGAACTTGCGTTCTCTGTTCCATCAATGACTCATTTTAACTTATACAATTCTTGGATAAAGAGATGTATGCACGATTGAAAAGATAATATCAGTCCGATATGGATCACTTGATGGCAATTTTTGTTACAGTCGTAACAGATTCAACTCAGTATTTGATTCATACACAATTTGGCAATTTCTCTTATTTTTTATATTTTGAAATACATTTCAATATTTATACTAATTTATTTAACAAATACGACGATTGACACGGTCTCATTATAATAAAATTATAAATTATAAATTTGTTACATATTGTTATCCCTTGACACCGGCAGCCTAATTAAGAGAAGAATACAAATTAAAACTAAGTTACCCTTTGCAGCTTTTATCATAACTTTTCCTAAGGTCATCTTAAAGCGAATATACAGAGTAAGTTAATTAAGATTTACCTACTAATTGAGTTGGATAAGTTGACATGTGTTTGTGGATGATGATGCAAAGCATTAACATGGAACGAAAGGGTTGCTGCTAATCCAGCATTAAATTAAGAATTAAGAAGAGAGCATAAAGTAAGCACGTTCTAATTTTTGTTTTAACTTTATATATATCGTATTAAGATTTGCTTCGCCCACAAATCTTGTAAAGATCTTACAAAAATCCTAATCGTCGGATCATGGCCTTATCTTAACTAATTTTGCATGAGTCAAAACTAAATTTTTTCGGCTGAGCTAGCTGTACACAGTGCAAGTCAATTTTCATTGATTTAAGAATATCAATTTCAAACTTCACATATTTTTTAAGTAAGTAGATGATGATGATGATGATGATGATGATAATAATAATAATAATAATAGTAGTAATAATAATAAAAAATAATTATACTTATAATAATAATTATTATTCTTGATTAATTATTAACAAAAAAGTATGGTGGAAATCCTATAATTGTATTTTTGAGATGTCACACATAATATTTCATGCTAATTGTATTACAGAAGTTAAGAAACATCTTCAGTTCTTCGTGATTGTTCCGAAAATAATTTGCTAATGGTTGTAAGGTTTAGTAATAGGATTTATTAATCTATTATTCATGTTACTCTCACTTGAATGCAAGAATATGTGTTGTTTTCTCATGATTGGAAAAAAAAATTACTTGAATTTTGTTCTTGTTCTTATTTCTTAGGGAAATAAATTGGGTTATGTTTGAACATTTCTTAGGTTATATTTTAAAACATGCCCACGATAATATTTGCAGAAAGTGTGGACAGTACCTGATAGTAATTATATATATATATATAAGTCGCGACTCATCATAGCAAAATCCTCTCTCTCTCTCTCTCTCTATATATATATTGAGGATTGCTAAAATACTATGCATAGCACGGATGCCTTTCGTGCTACGGATTCATTCTTGAATTTCATGCTTCAAACAACCGATCCAAACCGTTCATTATCTTCTATATATTGAAATCTTATTAGAAACCAAATTTTACAATTTTTTGAATTTTTTTACTATTTTTCTCAGATTTTTTAAATTACTGTTATTGAAGGGTCCAGAATTTATTAGATTTAAATATATTAAAAAATCTGAAAAAAATAGTAAAAAAATTAAAAAAAATGTAAAATTTGGTTTCTAATGAGATTTCAATATGAAGAAGATAATGAACGGTTTGGATCGGTTGTTTGAAACATGAAATTCAAGAACGAATTCGTAGCACGAAGGACATCCGTGCTATGCATAGCATTTTAGCAATCCTCTCTCTCTCTCTATATGTATATATATATTTGATCAAGTGTTGGAATAAAGTAATTGTCCGACTCAATACTTGAAGGAATGACAACGTGTATAAAAGTATTTTTATTATATTTTGTAGGCATAATGGGTCGAGTTTGCTTCCAAAACCACGGCCTACCATTAAGATTCCGAGTTATCATTGCATATACTGACAGCAAAAAGTGGCCATTACAAATGTGCCTAGTTGGGAGAAGGTTATGCTAATGATTTGAGATAATAATTGTAATCTTCTTATATTTAATATATTGAAACCTCTCTCAATACTTAGCACATGTTTATAATTTTAGTTTTTTTTTTTTAAAAACACTTAAGAAAGCCAAGGTCGAAATTTGTTCAACAAAAATAAAATAAAATAAAATAACATAAAATAATAATATCGAACTTAGACAATTGTAACCATTACCACTCCATAGCCCTACAACACAAACACAAGATCATCCTTATAATCCACAAAAAAAACATCTATAATATGCGCAAAACAAAACACAAGGTCCCATGAAAAAAATAGCCACTAGCAAGGAACCAAAAAGAGATTACCTAGCTAGATTATCTCGTCCGTCTGTATATATTTTTATCACTCTGTTTTTTGACCACTTAAAAAGATGATTATGGTAAGGAGCAAAGGATTATATATCCTTCTCAGAGAGTTGCTTGAGCTTATGGAATTATGGTCTATGGGTATCCTTTGTGAATGAAAAATTGCATTATTGTTCCGTATGAGATCTGCACAATATTGTTCGTCATGCATATGTCAAGATAAAATTCTCTAGGGAACTTTTATTTTTTTCTGTGTGAAAGTTCTCTGTAAAACTTTTGCAAGCATGGTCGGGCGGGACGTCTGCTATAGTCAAACAGGGTTTACACGTGCATGGTACAGTCAAACTACAATAGTTAAATGGAGCACAAAATGAAAAATCAGTGTGTATAGCTAGATTACATGGCCATACATGATCAGAAGATATGCTTTCCGACCGACTTAATTGGGGATTAAAGTGTGTATATATATACTAAAATATATCATAATACGGTAGTGCGCTGAAGATTTAATAGGACCCATGGTATCTACTAAAGTCTAAAGATAATAAATAAGATAGTAATTCAGATGTCGATTATGATTCAAGATTAAAAATTATTATGCATAAAATATTAAAATTAATAAGCTTATAAGCATATTCCGGTTGAAAGGCTTTTGAAATTGATGTAAAGTCATTGTATTTATTGGCATTTTTATCAACTTAAAATTTTTGTCGTTTCGGGATATTGTAACATAAATTATTAATGGCGCGATCATGTTTTAAAGCAGAGTTCATTGAAGCGAAAAAGTATATTAATTGATTCTGTCTGGTTCAATAATTGCACAAACAAAGTTAGACTTTCGCATAATACGACGAATCGTTGATTTCGTAATGTCGTCGGCAAGGAAAATGAATTATATATGGTGCCAAACATTTCCAAAACAATATGAAAATCTGTACAGTTTCATATATTTCATGCCGTACAGTGGGTTCCACGAAGAACGATGGAGACGAAAAAATATAATGTAACATCAAAATAAGTCGTCCAATATATAATTCAATCAAGCCATCTGCCATCACCATTAGGGCCTCGGTTATCACTTTTATTTTCACGCAGGATTTTGTTTCAGTAAAAATTTTGATCAAAATAACATGAATACAACTCAAATTTCACACAACCTCAATTACGTACTATGATTTTTTTTATGTATTTTTAAATTATTGTAAATAAATAACATGCAAATAATTAATTGATCTTATTATCTTTTAGATCAGAACTTAATCAAAATTTAGACATAAAACTAAATTTATTAAGTACTAGATATTATATATATAATAATATAATTACATTCGAGTTATTTCGAATGGAACTCGAAATAATTTTGGACTCCAATTCGAACCGAGCCACGAACTTTTGAACCAAGGCATTCGACATTGGATCAACTCCTTGATTAGGGAGGAGTCTAGGCTTGTCAAACGTGGACTAAATGTACGGAACATGCCGTTTCATTAAGATAAAAGTACAAGATTTCATTTTGATAACCGTTATGTTTCGAACTGGCAGAGAATTTCGTTCCATTATTCATTCCACTTCAGAAATTACACATAAAACTGTTTGAAAATTGACGAAAGCAGGGGCGGAGCCAGAAAATTATGATAAGAGGGGCAAAATTTTAAAGATTGAACAATGAAATAGAAATTTATTTATGAAGAAGAATGTTTCTTTCCTAAATCAGTGATTCATGATTAATTAGGAGGGCAAATTATAGAAATTTTCTAAAAAATAAAGAAAATATACATAAAAATTTTATTTTTTTTTGAGCACAAGGGGGCAACTGCCCCAAGCAGCCCCCTATTGGCTCCGCCCCTGGACGAAAGAGTTCCAAACGGCACTATTCCTTGTTTCGCTATCGAAACGAAAAAATTAGTGTCGTTATTCGTTCCGTTTCGAATACACATAACGGTATAACGTCTCCCAATGTGCTGTTGACAGGTCTAAGGAGGACCACATGCCGCAACCTGCGTACATGCTTCCTGTTGCTTCAGGTAACTCACAACACAGCAGTTTGTATAATGAGGTACACGAAAGACCAGTACAATCCTTTCCAAATCTGAACCGTCGATATGACCCAAATTAACGGCTAGATATTGGCATATTGCGCAGTTTTTTTTTTTTCCCTTCCCAACGCTAGCCTCGTATAGTCGTGTGGAGGCGTTATAAAAAACACTTCGATTTGGTGTGACATCATAATGTGAAAAAGGAAATGTAGTCTTATACTTCACATCCATAGGATAGACCATAACAACGTCACTACCACCCGTCGCATGTTTCGATGCACCTATCATATGTCGTTTTCCTACGCAGGAAGGCTTGATGAATCTGGAATTCATAGTTTACTGATGTTTTGAAAACCGGACCGGCCGGTTCGACCTTAAACCGGACCCTAATCCGGTTCAATCTGAGCCAGTTTTTTGGCTGTTAGAGAACCACAACGAACGGTCTGGTTTTCATTTCTATAAGTTTTTAAATATTTTTCACTTGGTTCAATAAAATTCTAAAAAAAATGTCACGAGGAGGGATTGAACTTGGGACATTTTGAATAGAAATGAGATACTCTACCACTAGACCATTTGACTTTGATGTAAACAAATGAACATTTAATTTATATAAATTATATGGTAATGATAACGTCATCTGGTTCATTCTACCGGTTCGACCGGTCGAACCAATTGAACTATTGAACCGATGGCTTCTCCGGTTTGATGTCCGGATCGGTTGTTTACATCATGCACTAATCTTGACAAAGTACTAATATAGACAATGAGTATATTGAATATCATTATATTTACAGAAAATGCTATTTTAAATAAATAATAAAGATTAAAATGCAATCCATATCCGACAAAATATATTCGTATTCGATTCCGTATCCGATAATATCCGAACCGTATTCGTATCCGTTTAATCCGTATCCGTATCTGAACGCATCCGTATTCGTATTCGTATCCGAAAAAAATATGAATGCGGAAATGAAAAGACCAACATCCGCTCCGTATCCGATCCGTTTTCATCCCTAACTGCAGAGCATTAATATCGGAACGCGCTTTTCTTTATAGATATTTATAGACTCTTTTTATTATTTATTACTTTTCTTTAATACAATGAACATTCAAAACATGAATGCAACATGGGCCTTTAAAATTTAAATACTGTTGGAAATTTAAAATCGATTTCAAAATGAAAACTATTGATCCATTTAATAAGATAATAATTTATGTTCCTAGATTTAACTTTCCATTTCTTTCTATATAAAATTAAGATTTGTATGCTCAAACATAAAATATTTGAAAGAGATAAGAACAAATATGTTGTAACATAATTAAAAATTATACTATATATTTTTCACTGTCAAACTTTAAAGGAGTCCAACATTAAACAATACAGTTAAATTTGAATGACTGGTCAAACCTATTGATTTTGTTCAAAACAGTCAAAGAAAAGAAATAAGGGTTCAATGGGTTTCATATATTGGAAACGAATGATATGAATAAATCCCACGTGAGGCAGGCGATTTATAACTAGAACACCATACTCGATAATATATGACTAGTCAACATACTCCATTTATTTATTTTTTATCCTCAATAAAAATAAATGAAAAATATTTTATTTTATTGAATGATTCGTGCTAGATGACTAGATCAAATTAAATTATTTCTTTCTTTTCCCTCAACGTTTGTCATCTAGCTAGTGAATTTGGATTCCTTAACCAGATACTGTCATTTACCCGTATACTTGAAACATATTGACGATAACTAAAATATCTTTTTTTTATGTTTTACTTTCAGCTTTAGTTCTAAAATATTTTATAACAAAATTTTTAAAATTGAAACAACAAAATAACCAATATATGAAATTAATATTACTTTAATACATACATTTGAAAACGTAAGATATTTCGATTTTTACTTTATTAAGAAAATGACTTAGAAGTAACGGTTGTCCAAAACTGATTCAGATATGCATAATTTTAGTCAATTAAATTTCTCAAAAAATTACATAACTTTTAATGGTTGTATAAAAAAAGTTATGTAAATCACATCTTGCGGTTTATGTAATTCTAAATCTCTAATTAAATTAAAGTTTAAATATAACGACATGTTATATAAATCTTCATAGAATTATTTGATATTTGAACTTAATTTTCTAGTATATGTCTGTGCTGTGCATAAAGTACGCGTTGCAACGACAATCATTTCCTGAAATTTTTTATTTGTCAACCTCCTGGAAATATAAAGGATATATGAAAAGTATATAAAAAAAAAATACGATCCATGAGAGACAACATATGCATACGCAATTGTTGACCTATACTTCGTCGTTACTTGGTCCAATTCAAACCATTGGTCTTCAAAGACCTATTTCAGTATTTCCTCGAAATATCGTCATGCTGTTATTTTTCTTTGCCAATTGGGGATCCATTCTGAGTATTACTATTAATCTATTATTGAACGAACATGACGCATTCATTTAATATTTTTAATTTCGTGCTATTAAATATCAAGATTTATCAAATAATCAACTAAATATTCTATGCGACGGATATTGTTTATTACTTTTTTTTTTCTAAAAAAAAAGAACAGGGCGAAGCCCCTATCTTTTAAATAAGTGAGAGAGTAAGAGTCATCATTTAATGTAAGCTCTGTATATCATATTTCCTACAAATTAAAACAAATCTTTTGGTGAATGATCAGAAGACTATAGGACATATCAGAACTCTCAATTCTCTCAATATTAATTATATGAGAATGCGAGTTATCTAATATTTCATCCGAACAAATGTTCAAAGTAATGAAGAATACATGCTTTTTTAGTGATAAACAAAGTTCATAAACAAATGTTCGCGAACAAACTATTCATTTTTATTCACCTCACTTCTAAACACATCATAAAAATTTTTAAAATTCTTACAAGCTTGCTCCCTTCAAGAATACATATTGTCCCTCTCATTGCATCGTGCCATACTGCCATTCCAAATTTCTGGCTTCCCTCGAGAAACTTTCGAAAACCGTAGCATCACACCAAATCCATAATGATTGAAAGTTTGAAACAAACGAGTTACTATTAAGGCATCTCGAGTGACCGCAACATAAGGAGAGGATATGATAGAGGTATTGAATCGTATATTGATTATCAATCTTGTATTGTACATCCCTGAGTGTACATATATACCTGTCATATACAGGCGCTAACCTAGCTCTCCAGTCCTATCTACACTGGATACCTCCATTTACATCTGTTATCTAACAGCCCCCCCTCAAGTTAATGGAGCTGAACAGACCATTAATTTGTTCCTAATCTCATTAAACCTAGCTACAGTCAAACCCTTTGTCAAACCATCAGCTATCTGATCTTTAGAACACAAGAACTTGATCACCAATTGCTTAGCTACTACTCGTTCCCTGATGAAGTGAAAATCAATTTCCACATGCTTAGTTCGTGCGTGGAACATTGGATTAGACGCCAGATACGTTGCCCCAATATTATCACACCAGAGAAGAGGTGGTTGTGGAGATGATTGATGCAATTCTTTTAATATGTACTGTATCCACACAAGCTCAGCTCCAGCCAGTGCCAAGCTTCGATACTCAGCCTCCGTACTCGATTTTGACACTGTGGGTTGTTTTTTTGAGCTCCATGAAATGAGATTTGAACCCAAATAGATGCAAAATGCTGAGGTGGATCGTCGATCATCTGGGCACCCTGCCCAGTCAGAGTCTGAGTATGCATGAAGGATTAAAGAGGAAGATGCTTTGAACAGTAAACCATGGTTGATAGTTCCTTTGAGATAGCGCAAAATTCGCTTGACTGCTATCCAATGAGAGGTGGTAGGATTGTGCATAAATTGAGAGCACTTATTAACTGGAAATGCAATCTCTGGTCTTGTAATTGTCACATACTGCAATGCCCCTACAACTGCTCTATACAGCTTGGGGTCATGAAATGGATCCCCATCAAACTTAGAGAGAGAAGTATTAACCGCCATAGGTGTTGACACTGGCTGAGCCTGGTCCATATGAGTCCTATGAAGTAAGTCACTGATGTACTGTTGTTGAGAGAGATGAAGGCCCTCATGAGTGAACTTAGCTGCTATCCCCAAAAAGAAATTGAGATTGCCTAAATCCTTGAGAGCAAAGCGTGCTTGCAAATTTGAAATGAGAGACGACACCTGAGTCATATCACTTCCAGTGATGATGATATCATCTACATATACAAGCACAATGAGCAAATGATTGTTGGCATGTGAGATGAAGAGAGAAGGATCAAATCTGGATCCCTGGAATCCCTGCTCAATTAATGTTGCACTCAGAGTATGAAACCAAGCTCTAGGTGACTGTTTGAGGCCGTAGATTGCTTTGTGTAACAAACAGACATGAGAGGGAAATTGAGGGTCAATAAAACCAGGAGGTTGCTGCATATACACAGTCTCATGAAGCACGCCATTTAAGAAGGCGTTGTTGACATCTAATTGTCGGAGAGGCCACTGATTTGTCACTGCTAGAGCAAGAACTATGCGTATAGTGGTGGGGCGTACCACCGGGCTGAAGGTGTCAAAATAATCCACACCTTCTTCTTGGGTGAAGCCCTTCGCAACAAGCCGCGCTTTGTAGCGCTCCACAGTGCCATCAGAGTGCCTTTTTGTCTTGTATATCCATTTGCACCCCACAATGTTTTGATCACACGGTGGAGGTACTAACTGCCATGTATTATTCTGAAGGAGAGCTTGAACTTCTTTAGACATGGCCTCACGCCAGTGCTGATGCTTGCTCGCATGAGCAAATGTAGAGGGATCTGCATTAGGAGGAACAGTTGCCAAATAAGCAACAAAATCAGGGAATTGTCTCGAACGTCGAGTATTATCCTTGGTTCGAGTGACCATGGGATGCACAGGAGGATCGGAGGAAGAAGAAGTAGAATCGGAGTTGGATAGGGAGCGGTCAGAGTTACGGTCAGAAGGGATTGAATTATTCGACCGTTGAGAGGATCGGTCAGCTTCCCTAGTTTCAGAAAGAGGAGGAGATGCATAAGTGGGTTGGGCTGTGACTGTAGTGTTCATGAGATGGGCTGTTGTTGGTGGCCCAGTACATGGCTCATGTTGAAGCGAAGAGGCCAAGTTGAAATGAGAAGAAGTCGACAGCCCAGTCGCAACGGAGGAGGGAAGCCAAAGCGAAAAATCAGACTCTGGTGCCTCAACATCAGATTGAACGTGTCTAAAGGGAAATTCCTGCTCATTGAAAATAACATGACGAGATACGAAAACACGTCTGGTTGGGGGATGGTAGCACCTGTAGCCTTTTTGGGACATGGCATACCCAACAAACACACATGGTAGAGAGTGAGGTTGCAGCTTATGATTGTTATAGGGTCGAGTTAAAGGAAAACACTGAGACCCTAACACCTTTAGTTGTAAATAGTCAGGTGGTTTGTGAAACAAGCATTCGTAGGGAGACGTAGGAGAGGAATTATGAGAAGGTGGTAATCTGTTAATTAGATAGACCACACTCGCAAAGATTTCGTCCCACAGAGTTAAAGGAATGGAACCATGATTCATCACTGCCAAAGACAACTCAACAATGTGACGATTTTTTCGTTCCGCAACCCCATTTTGCTCAGGGGTATAGGGACAAGTCACTTGATGAACAATTTGTGGATACACAGTGCTAATAGGCTTAAACTCTGCTCCACCATCAGTACGCAGAGCTTTGATGGTGGTACCTAGCATATTCTCAGCTTGCAATTTAAAAATAGAAAAGACCTTAATTACCTCACTCTTAGAAGTCAAGAAAAAAATCCAGGTAAACCTGGTAAAATCATCTACAAAGAGTACAAAGTACTTGAAACCATGATTAGTACAAACAGGAGCAGGGCCCCAAACATCAGCATGTAAAAGCTCTAAAGGAGCACAAGTATTACTAACACTAGAAGTAAAAGGTAGTTTGTGGCATTTTGCCACAGCACAGTCACCACACAAAGGAAGAATATTACTATTACAAGGCAAATTACAATGTAACAAAATTTTCCTAGTGAGAGCAGCAGCAGGATGCCCTAACCTATAGTGCCAAGTTTCAGCAGAGACACGTTCTCCTAACAATGCTTGAGGTGAACAGTTGCAAGGAACAGAAACCAGATACAGTCCATTAAGAGCTCTGGCCTGAAACAGAATAGTTGAGGTGTGGTGGTCCTTAAACATGCAAAACAAGGTACAAAACTCAACTTTAATTGGATTGTCAGTAAGTAGTTTAGATAAGCTTAACAAGTTTTTAGTGAAGCAAGGAACCACTAGCACATCTTTGAGTACTACTCTGACATTACCACAAAGTAAGATAGCAGACCCAATATGAGATATAAACATACCATTGCCATCCCCAATTTGAAGTTTATCCATGCCATCATATGGTATGAAGGAAGACAGGTTGTTGATATCACTGGTGATGTGATGGGTAGCACCTGAATCAACATACCAGTCAGTTGAGAAGGAACTGGAGGGTCATGTCTGTGCTACATGAGCTTGTGGAGGAGGCTGATGCACCTGTTGAGGTTGTGCCACATCATCTACATATCTCATGTCACAGCGCCACCAACAGGCTCTTGCAGTGTGTCCCTTCTTGAAACATATCTGACAGATGTCTGCAGAAGACTGAGTGCCACCAACAGTACCATTTCCATTACCAGAACCAGAAGAGGGAGTAGGAAGCAAGGGTTGAGAATATGGTACTCTTGATTTTGCATTGTTATGCGGTGGCCTAAATGGCCCACCTCTACCCCTGAAAGATCTAGGGTTTCTGCTGTTGTTGTTGGGAGGTCTGGCATTATTGGATTGAGAAGCATAGAAGGCTGCAGGGTTGGAGGTTGAAGGAAGGGAACTAACTGATTGATGTTGAGCTTGAAGAAGGGACTCATGACTCAGCAGAAGGGACTGTACCTCCAGGAATGTTGCTGGTTCTTGACGAGTGTTAATAGCCACCACAAAAGAATTGTAATCGGTGCCAAGACCACCAAGAACTGACATGACCAGATCCTCATCAGGAACTGGAGCACCAATAAAGGCCAATTCGTCTGAAATGGCTCTGATCTGATGCACATAATCAGAACAGGATGTGCTTCCCTTGGTTAAAGTTTGAAGCTTCTTCTTTAAATCCGTGAGACGCGCTCGAGACGCAGCAGAGAAGGTCTGCGTAAGGTGTCGCCATAGCTCACCAGAAGTGGCACATGACACCACTTGAGCAAGAACTGATTCTGACAACGATGCTCTGATCCAAGCAAGAATCATTTGATCTTGCTTGTACCAATTGATATACTCAGGATTTGGCTGAGCTGCGCCGGAGAGAGGATCAGTTACCGCCGACGGAGGAGAACAGGAAACAAGGTAATTGCTCAACCCATAGGCATGAAGCAGTGGCTCGATCTGTGACTTCCATGCCAAGAAGTTAGTTCTTGAAAGCTTGGTGTGCACAGGAAGTGTTAGAAAGACCATCGAAGATGAAGAAGAGGCAAGATTCATGCAATTCGATGTCGAAGAGTTCGAATTGAGAGGAGGAGTAAAGGGATTTGAGTTGTGAGAATCAAGATTTGTCTCAGGAGACGGATTGATTGGAGGTTCTGAGCTGGGGGAAGGAATCACCATGGCGAAAGGTAGAGAGAAACAGCGGAAGAAGAGGAGGAAATCGGAGAGAAAAGATACGGATCGTAGAGACGGCGATTAGCCCAATGTCTCTGATACCATGATAGAGGTATTGAATCGTATATTGATTATCAATCTTGTATTGTACATCCCTGAGTGTACATATATACCTGTCATATACAGGCGCTAACCTAGCTCTCCAGTCCTATCTACACTGGATACCTCCATTTACATCTGTTATCTAACAGGATATCCCAGTTGATACATTATATGGTGCTCTGTATCCAAGTTACGACCTTTGCCTTCCATTTCTTTTAATTTATGATATTTAATATATTTTTTTTTTGAAGAACTTCTCATTACTTTTCAAAACGGAAAGCATGGAACCGCGCCAAGAAAAAGAGCGAGCAAGTGTGAAAGCGCCTATGTAATAATGTAAACTGTGGCAAACTTTGAAAATTTCATTTTATTTTTTGGGAGAGTGAAACTTTGAAATTCGTATAGAAATCGAATCGATACATTTGTTTTGTATCTTATGAAAAGATGACATTTTAACATTTTTTTTGTAAATGGAACAAACCTCCGAAAAATAGAGCTCAACTTGAACCCAAAAAAAAGAAAAAGAAAAGAGAGCTCCACTTGTGCTCTGGTTAGGGGTGTCTAACGTTTACAACGGCAACGGAATGAGCCATTCCGTTTGCCGTTCCGTTTCAGTAAACGGTATGCTATTCCATTCCGTATTCCGTTCCGTTTCAGTAAACGGTATGCCATTTCATTCCGTTATTCGTTTCGGTTGGACGGAATGGGACGGAACAGCGATATTTACATTATAAATAGATGTATTTGTCGAAACGGAAGCGAAATGATTCGTTCTGTTTACCGTTCCGTTTCAACAACGATATGCTCTATTATTCCGTTTACCGTTCCGTTTCAAGAAACGAAATGCCATTTCGTACCGTTATCCGTTCCGTTGGAACGGAACGGAACGGAAAACGGCGAAACGGCATATCGTTGACAGCCATAGCTCTGGTCCCTTTCTCTCTGACCTATAAAACGAAGTTCAAGAGGATAACATATTTCTAAGTCCAAATTCAACGCACGTTGCTTGACCATACTGTTCCCACCGATTTATTTTATTATTTTAATTTCTTCTTTGGAATCAACAAATTAATCATTATAAATTTCAGAAACTTTTGTTGCTATAAATTTAACCCTTCAAAAATAAATGAGCTCTTTGTGGATATATTTTTTTTTGTCCTTTGAAGTTAATTAAGCACGAGATGATTAAATTACTTTTAAATACATGAATTTGTAACAATTCTAGCGTTTGCATTTTAATTGAACTGTACGTGCAAATTATTATTATATTATTATGTATTCGGTATTCGCGTGTGTGACCATTATCCTCTGCAGGTTTTGTTAAAACCTACAGTATAGTCATTTGTCCCGGACCGTCTAATCTAATTTTGACTGACAGATTTTACAGGCTATACGAATCTTGACGAGTCTGATATTAATTACGGAGAATTCATCGTTGATCGAACGGCCATAAATACAAAAATTGCACTGCAGGTTTTAAAAAAACATGCAGAGGATTTTGTCCCATGTGCGTGGGCGTGTGTACAGTTTTGGATAGATGTATTTAGGCCCTTTTAATTTTATGTTTTTACAATTTCTGAAACTGCATGCACGCATAAAGAAAATTAAATAAAATTTTGTGCAGTCTCTTAACACAAGTTTTTCTATGTAATATATATAGTTTTAATTTTAGTAACAAAAATATTGTGTTGGGTCGGTCAAACATATCCTAAGTTTTTAGACGAAGTCTTATATGTTCTTTCATCACAAAAGATTGTACTCTCGTTATTTATCCTGTTTATATCTTCTTGCTTCATCAATTAGGGGCTGTTTGGATCGCTTAGGAATTTGGAGAATTTAGAAAATTTTCAATTCTTAGACATAAATTTATTGGAAAGTGTGTAACTTTGTGAAAAGTTTGGATTGTTTAAAAAGGAAAAAAGTATATTAATCTTAGTAAATTATATTCAGAAACATTAAAATTTCGAACTCAAACAATCAAAATAAAATTTGAAGAAAAATGATAATTAAAATTCCATAGTTGTTATTGTATGGGGCCGTTTGGATCGCTTAGGAATAAGATGAATAGTCTATTCTTAGACGAAAAATATTGGAAAGTGTGTAATTTTGTGAAGAGTTTGGATGGTTAGAAATAAATTTTCGTCCGGAATTTGCTATTCTTACTTATTCCTTACCCATCCAAACAGCCCCAGATCTTTTTTTATTCCGAGTTCTTCATTTATATGGAAGAATGTCTAATATATATATTTTTTTGATGAAGGAAAAATTTCTGCTAGATTCTACTTCTTATATAAACGAGAATAATCTGAATAGGTAATTTAAAGTGCCAAATATTATATAATTACATAAATACGTCTCCAATCATGTAAAAACTAAAAAGTCGAGCCATTCGACATATTGCCTTGATCCGCTCAAATACGACCTTCGGATGGTTTGCTTGAATAGATCTTGATTCTTGACCCCCATTGAAAGCAATTAATTAATTTAATTATAACGATAACTTGAATCGGCTCGATCTCCACTTCTCCAGTCTCCAATTCAGACGATCGGATATTCAGATTCCATCTAATTTTAAAATTTGAGTCAATAAAGGCACTGCCGACGACCCGCCTAAGTAATTATTAATTAATGATAATAAAAAAAATAAATAAATAAGAAGATGATGGTTCTAGTGCCACAATATTTTTGGCACTATACATGCCACACAATTTCTCTTTTTAATTAATATTTTAAAATAAAAAATATTTAATTGTAAAATCTCAACTGTTGAACATGTTCAATTTAATGAGAAATGTATGTTTATATAGTTTTTATAAATTTTGGAGTTTATTTGATACTCAATCAACATGTCAACACTAGAACGTATTAAAATTAATATGTTATAGTTACCAATATTCTTTCATTTTTTGACCTCTTGATCAAATATCAAATAAACTCTACAATTAATAAAAATTATATAGAAATGTGTCGCTCGATAAATTAAACAATATTGACGGTTTGGATTTAAAAATTAAATTTTGAATGAAATATTAGTGAAAAAGAGAAGTTATGATATTTATCCATAATGTAAAGAATTTAAGGTGTGTGTGTATATATATGGAAAATTAGATCTGTGTCACTCTAAAATTGCAAATTTCAAAAAATGCTACCTCAAAATTGACTCTCAGAAAACTGTCACTCTAAATCCATTTTATTCATATATTCGACACAAATATACTAATTTTTTTAAATTTACTTTTGTATTTACTAATTTGCCCTTCATCTTCTTGTTTTGATCTTCTCTCCGATGAAATTTTAGAGAGATAAAATATACTTTGTGTTTTTAATTCATCATCAAACTGATGGAATTTAAGAAAATCGATTTCATACTTTAGATAGACCTCCTTTATTTTTGTGATGAATTTTCTCGTTGATTCATAATCTAAACTTATCTCCTTTATTTTCTATTCTATATCAACAAAATCCATCACGTGCTTATGTTGGGAAAGTATCAAACAGACAAATTAAGTTATTGTTATCCAGTTATTCTATACCATTCATTTTTTTTATTCATATTTTTTATCAATGAAACAACAAAAATCCGCAAACTGTTATCAATTTAGTTCTTCTAAACTTCTCGAACGAAATTTAAGCATAATTTTTTTCTTGGTGTAAATCGGATAAAATTAGGTTAAATCAAATAAAATCAAAGAGGAAAGAGGCGTTAATTTGTATCTTTTACAGGATATATAAATAGACATCTTTTAGGTTTTACATCAATCAAGCCGGTACGTTTATAAATTTTATCATCGGCAAAGAAGGGATAAGAGACGAAGAACATATATAGAAAGGAAAGGTAAAGAACAAGAGGAAGGGCAAATTAATAAATACAAAAATTTATCTTAAAATACAGTTTATTGTGGCAAAATATATGAATAAAATGGATTTCTTAGAGGCATTTTTCTAAGATTCAAATTTAAAATATAAATTTTCTAATTTTGTAATTTTATAGTGACATAAATCTAAATTATTTCTTTTTTTTCCCCTTTTTTAAAAAAAATGTTAGTATTTTTGCAGTCATACTGAAAGTTGGTGAAGGTAGAAAATTATAGAGTACTAACATGGAGAACTATTGATATATATAATTTACTACTTTTTTTTTAAAAAAAAAAAACTAAGTAACTTTGTATCAACCAGATAACAGGCCACGTAACTGAACTCTCCTTAATCATTTTTTCTTTGAGGAAAAAAATCTACTTAATCTAAAACCTTGGGAAAAAAAACTTCATGACAGAAGAAAAAAAATAGCACATGGTCTAAAATTGTACTAGCTTGTACGTCCTACCGCAACGGGCGAAAAGGCAAAAGATATAGCCACAAGCATTCGTTTCCAACTCAAACATTTAAAGAGCAAGTTTGATACTCGAGCATAGAGCCGCCTTGTTATTGGCTATTGCTACCTAGCTAATTGCTAGTTCAATTTTAGAGAGGTTCTATGCTCAACGACTGAAACAATTAAGGCCCTGATCAAAATTTCATTTTTTAAATATGGGATTTCATTTCGTTGGAATATTCGTGATAAAAATAAATGGATTTGATGTCATTTGATTGGAATTTTTATATAATTAGATTTAAAGAAATCCCATAAAATCAATTGAATTGAAATGAAATCAAATTAAATCCTGTGTAAAAAATATTTTGATCAGAGCCTAATACTATAATGGCTCCGTTTGGATGGTGTGGGAATAAGAGGAATAAGGGAAGAAGTATTGGAAAGTGTGTAACTTTGTGAATAATTTGAATTGTTTATGGCACCGTTTGGATGCGTTGAGAAGAAGTAGGAAGAAGGAAGATGGGAATAAATAAATTATAAACAATCCAAACTCTTCACAAAGTTACACACTTCCCAATACTTCTTCCCTTCTTCCCACACCTATCCAAACGGAGCCTATAATAAATTTACTTCCTTATTTTTTTATTCTCTTATTTCTAGAGCTCATTCAAACGGAGCCATTAATTGGAGCAAGAGGCCAGAAAATTAATCTGTCGTTTATTTTGCTATAGGCGGACGGCGGAGTTCCAGTTTTTTACGTACACTACAACAGAAAAAGTTTTTTACGGCACCACATTTACAGCAGTTTTTTGGAAACATGCTGTAAAAAATGCGGAGTGGCATTTTAGTAAATAAAAAGAAGTTTATTTATGGCGGTTAATAAAAGTAGGCGCAGACAAAGGATTCAGAGACAAGAGAAAAAAAAATTCGCTGATATTTTACCGCGGTTATTGAAAGAACCGCCATAAATAATATTTTTTACACCAGATTCTTTAATAACTGCCGTAAAAACTTGATTCCAAAAAAAAACAGAAAATGATCCCTGGCTCCCCGCTGGCCGCTGCTGTGTGTACTGTAGGTGTTATTATTATTTATTTATTTTTGGAAAAGATATGTGTTCGAATAGATTAGCCAATTTCGTCTTAAATAAAGAGTAAAGTAAGATTAAGAAGTATTTTCATTAACTAAAAAAAAATAATAACATGTATTGCCGACATATTGGCTCTATAAAAGCCTTTCTTTGGATGTTTCATCATTTCATTGTATTGCAGAAAGCAAAATAAATAAAAAAAAAGCGGACCACTTATATAAGAAATCCTAATTAAAAAGTAAGCATAATTGTTGTTTTTTATCACCTTTAATTATATGAAAAAAATTCAATATTAAACTTATATATTAAACACGTATATTTCATATTTGAGCTCACATAGTTATTTTTATTTCTCACCTTTTTTTCGTTTCATATTCTACCAACTTTTACTGATGGAAATTATTTGAACTTATCAGGGACAGAGTCAAGTAGAGACAAGTCCGGGCACATGCTTCGCCTTGTTGTCTGAAAATTAAAGTCTAGTTATGTATTTTCAGGACTAATTTTTTTTTTATTGTGCCCAGGTTGGACATCTAATTTTCTTTCTCTTTTTTTTTGGGTCCAACTTTATGCCCATGCTTAAATTTTTTCTAGATCCATCCCTGGAACGTATTATTAAACATATAGAATAAAATGTGTATTAAACGTACATTTCATGCCTTTTATTTCATTTTATATTAATGGGGCTATGATCAATCCCTCCCTCACACACAGCCTGTACTAACCATGGTTCTGAAAATCGGAATCGGACTCTTGGTCCAAAGAGTCAACTCGGGTGAATCGGATCGAAAAATCGGATTTTTACAAAAATCATGTTTTATGCATTTAAAATTAAGAAAAAAATATAATAAATTTGGAAAATTATAAAAATCAAAGATTAGAAGTATAAAATCAATTAAAATATAAAAAAATATATAATTTAGGAAGCCATTTTGATATGCCAGATTTTTTCAGAAAATAAAATATTAAAAATAATTAAAACAAATTTCATGATTAGTAAAATATTTTTATAAAAATATTTTTTGATAAGCAAATTTTCACTAAAATACCTTAATATATCAGCTAGGATCGTAGAATAAAAAAAAATTAAAAAAATGCCTTTGGATCTTTGTTTTGATCAAGCATGCTTTTCTTTAAATTTATTTTCATTTTAGAATAATCTGGACTGTCCGATTCTTAAAATATACATGAACTGGACATTTACAGTTGGACCTTTCTTCTCCACTCATTTTTTCCCGTGTCCCCTGCCTTGCAGTTGCACAGACCTCTGTGCAGTGAGATCGATCCACCCAACAGAGAGCGCCGCCGTCCTTCTAACGTGTTCCACCGGCTTCCCACGCCTCTTCCTCGCCCCTAGCCACCTCCGACGCTGTTCCCGAAACTCCTTTCTCCTCTCTCCGTTGATAAACACCACATTAATGGCGGTCTTTTATAGTCTCATCCGATTTCGTTCCAAACCACCTAAAATTGGCTCGGTCTCCGCCGATTCCGATCCGATTCAGCCGATTTGAATCGGAATCGGCCGATTTTTTAAACCATGGTACTAACTCGAACTCCTCCCTCCCTGTACTCGCCATCCCTCGCCATCCCCTTACCGCCGCCTCCGTCGACGCCAATAGGCCCTGCCACTTTCTTCCTCTCCTCCCTCCTAAAGGTTAGTCTACCTTTCCTCCCTCCCTTTGCCTTCTCCCTCCCTAAACCGGCTTCCCGCCTCCGCCTTCCACCACCTCCGCCCTCCTCCTCCTCCATCTCTTTCCCTTGGTTTTCCAACTCTAGACCCGAACCCTAGACCTTAAAACCCGAACCCTGAACCCTAGACCCTAATTCTAAACCCTAAACCCGATACCGCCAACTGGTTGGTACGATAGTAGACGAAGCTGATACCATGCTCTATGGTTTTCAATGTAACACTCTTCAACTTAAATTTACTCATTTTCTTGTACTCAATTGTCTTTTTTTCCTGTTATTTTCATGCCGTGATTTGTGTTTTTCAATAAACTAAGTGGAATGATCCCGCACTTCTCAGGATTTTGCAAATGTTGACTTCATATATGTGAATTAATCACAGGTCTGCTTTCTTTCTTTTTTTTCCTTAAGCATGTTCTCTTTCGATTTGTACTCGTGAAAAAAGAAATCTTATTGTATGCCATTACTCTGCAATAAGAAGGGAAAAGTATTCAACAGATTGCATGCACAGAGTTTTGACTTGCCATAAGAGAATAAATAAATGGAAATAAATGAGTTCAAGTAAGAGACGTATAGCATAAATTGAATGATGAGCACTAGTTCACTTGGGTATACAGTTCATATTTACATGAACTATGTCATTAGATAAACAAACTAACACTCCTTGGTAAAGATATTTTCCCTGTTACAAAATTTAAATTCTTTTAACATTGAATTTAATTGCTATGTCTAGCATATTAGAATCTATAATCAGTTGTAGCTTGTTAAGATGTTAATTGTCTTTCATGTGACAGCCATGTCGAATCCAAATAAGCATACTGTTAGAAGGTGAAAAAGATCTAGAGCAAAATGCGAAGAGTTATTAAGGAGGTTAAGCATTAAAGATGTGTTGGAAATCGAGTTCAAAGAAAATGGCATGCCTACCGGTGAAGATGCAGCTCGATAAGTTTTTATGCAGTGACAACGAAGTATATGATTGCGTGCAGGTACAATAAAGCACTATTAGATTTCTTCTTTTACTCACCAGTTATTAACAATTACTCATTTTTTATTATATTTAAATATTTAAATTATATCTCTGTCATCTTGTTGATTTAAATTACTTCAAACTTAACAGATTAAAATTTGCAAGTCTATTTTTCATTTATTATACATAGAATTTCTGTCATATTCTTAGTAGAGTTCTTACTATACATCTATTTGGTATGTAATAAAATTTCAAGCTTAAGAGGAGTTTATAGTAAGCAACAACACATTCTTTTTATCAACATTAGTCGACTTTTCTCATCATATATCTGATCTTGTCCAACCATTATGGACCTCTTCAAATTACTATTGCTATCCATACAAATAATTTCCGTTTTCTATACCGTGCACCAGTGTACTGTTTTGGAAATTTCAGATGTTTAAATGAGGAATAAATGTTGGATTTTATCTAATCTTTATATTACTTTTGATGTGAATGACATTAATGTGATTGCGAATATGAATTTACATTAATTTGTTTTAACACAGATCACAAAGGAAGAGTGGGTGGAATATGTGCGACAGAAAGAAACTCTTGAATTTTGCAGTATATAAAAAACTATATCATATAGAATTGTTCAATATCAATATTTTAACTTCTTTCATTATATTGACAAGTCCTTTGAATTTACTATTAGAGATTGAGTTAGAAAGAGCGCGAAAATGCCTTGAAGATCGGCCATCCCCACAAACTCGGATCAGGTGGTTACAAAACTGCCGAGATGAGGTGGAAAAAAGACGAGGTGGTCCATGATGAGAAGTCGACCATTGGCTTTCCAGATAGCAGCAGGGCATACAGGTTTTATAGCGCACGAACCATAAAGGATCCACAAACCGGTGCAGTCGTAGTTAAAAAATGCTAAGACTCAGGCGGTTCTCGAAAGAGCTGTAGCTGTAAGTATAATTCGACCTTATTATAATCCTGGTAGGGGGGGGGGGGGTGAGGGGTTACTATCATGCCTTGCTATTGATTTTTTATTTCACACCCAGTTGTGTTAAATTGAGGTTATTTGCTCAGTTCAAATTCTCATAAAAGGTTACTAATTGTGAATATTAATGCAGGTTTTGGAACCACAAGGTGCATCAAGTCCATTGATAATTATTGGTTATGATGATTAATTGTTGTATTTTTGGATTAACTTTTAGTTTGCATGTGTATTTGATTATATGTGAATATTTATGAATTAATGTAATCTTTTGTGAATTTATGCAATTTTTCTAGTAATTTGTGCGATTTGATTTTCTGTATATAAATTGTGATCTATGTATCATGTAAATTTATATGGCTAGCATAGCCACAGAAAAAAAAATTATATTATTATGCCTTTTATGGCTGTTTTTAATATATAGAAACAAAGCTGTAAATAATCATATTTACAGTGTCTTTTAATAAATAACCGCCGTAAAAACTAGATTTTTATGGCGGTTGTTTACTACAAACTGCCGTAGAAAATAAAAAAACCAAAGGCGCTGCTTAATAAGAAAAAGACAATTACGGCGGTTAATTAAATATTTTTAGCGACCCCCTCCTTTTACAACACCTTATGGCCGCCATAAAAAACTCCTTAAAAACCGCCGTTAAAAACAAAACCTGCCGTAGTGGTACTTGCCATTATGCAGTATGCACACATGATTATTGTTGCATTGCTGTTTTTTGTCTCTATGCTAAGCGCCGGTGCACATTATACTTGTGTAGAAATATTCTTACTAGACAGAGTCTTAACAACGCTGTAAGAATAAGGTCATAACAACAAAATTCATCTTTTTACGTACTTGCCATTATGCAGTATGCACACATGATTATTGTTGCATTGCTGTTTTTTGTCTCTTTGCTAAGTGCCGGTGCACATTATACTTGTGTATAAATATTCTTACTAGACAGAGTCTTAACAACGCTGTAAGAATAAGGTCATAACAACAAAATTCATCTTCTTAAGCGTTATTATTACTACTTATTTGCAAATTGTGTGTAAATCTTCAATAATAAGCAAACTACCGACATGTATGATGAAAGATTTTTAATAATTTGCATGACTGGGACAAATGAGCAAACTTGTGTACTTGAAACTAATACTTAATCAACCATCATTAAGGTTGAAGAATTCATAGCTGAATGGTTCAGTACGTGCCCCCACTAGAGTAGTGTAAAAGAGAAGCTCCACTCTAATTGGATGGGGTCTTACTCTGGCCTAAACTGTTGATTAGGACGGTAATATATAATTTACTGAATCAGTTTCACAATTACTTGAAATTTATCATAGAAAAGTATCCATTAACTTTTGACATGGACCTCCTCAATTAATGACTAAATCTTTTGTCAAACAGTTTAATCAAATGTAGGATTTTTGTGTGGTGCTAGTTTTAGTAGCTCTTTATGCGGTGCAGACAGTAAATATTATGGTTTTTGCACTGATCATGCGTACGTATTGCATTTGAGGAAAGATTAATTAATTAATTTTTGTATGAGAAAAGTAATAAATAACGACTTCAAATCGTGTAGTTTTAATTTAGTAGATATGTACAAACTTTTCGTATGTCCATTTGACCTTTTATTTTGAAAAAAAAATTTCTTACTAAAACGTTAAAAATTATAGAAATTAATATTTTTTTATTATTTAAATCAATTTTGTTATCAAAGTAATTTAGCATTATATTGAAAAATTAGAAAATTTTTACATTTAAATTTGAATATTAGATAGATTGCCAAATAAATTTAGAATTAATTTAAATTTGATAGACGCTAGCTATATTTAATTGATGGAAACCACATCTACAATTTTAATCTTTTAGTTTGAATAAGATTTTATTTTCAAGATATAAAATTTATAAGAACTGTAATAGTTGAGCACAATAAAATTATTTATAAAAACATAAAAACAGTGAAACCAATTTTTGAAAACTTTTCAATGTATGTAAGTATATGGACTAGAGATACGTTTTTACAAATCAAAAGTGCAAGAATAGTAGTATTTGAATAGTAAGAATTATTTTCGCATTTTCAGCAATTAATGTGAAAGTGTTATGATGTGGGTATTCCAAATGTGGATAGAAGAGTACTTTTTTTTTTTTTTAAACTATTTGAAGAGTCAATGTATCGTTCGGTAAAACTTTAATTAATAAGAAGAATGTTATGTGCGCTCTCTCTCCCCCCTCCTCCTTCTCCTTCTTTCTTTTTTTTTTTTTTTTACTGTTTACTATCCTCATCGGAATAGTATGTTGTCAAACGCAACCACATATCCCGGTTGGGACTAATATTTGTAGGATTTTCCGTTTTGTTATGAAGTAATTTTCTGTTTTGCAAGTGATTACAGAAGTTGGATTAGCATGGAGATTATAGTTTATACTATGGAATCTCTTTTTTCACATCAGTAGTCTAAGAATCCGAAATATGTACACTCCACAAATTGTCTGATTGTACATAGCATGTAATATGATGTGATGAGATCATCAAATAAATTTATAAATTTATTACACTATATATATATATATATATATATATATCTTTAGTTTATTTAATTTATGATGAAAGGTACCAATTCTGGAGCTTCCTTAACTATATTTTAAGAAAATAAGGTTCTTTAATTAGCCTAAAGTATTTATGCATGACAACCATATGACTTGTTTCTTTTATGGTCCTTTTTTGGGTCCCATGAGATATAATGATTTAGTCGTAACAATATAATAAGACAGAACCGCTTGGCCACAGAAGTTCAGACCACCTCTTGAGGCGTCGCCTCTTTCTTAGAAGGTAGCTTAAATTGACTTGTGCTTACTCCTTTTACATCACGTTTTTATTTTGCTTCCCTTTAAATAGGCCTCCATCTCTCATTGTCTGCAAATAATAAGCTCCCTCTTCTACTTCAAGAGAGAGTAAGGCAATTAAACAGAGCTAAAGAAACAAACAAAAGAAGAGCATACAAAGAAAAGGATTTCTTCAGAGTCAAGAGAGTTCATTAATCACTAGTACTTCATAACTTACAAATCAAGATGGTGAGAGCTCCTTGCTGTGAGAAAATGGGGCTAAAGAAGGGTCCTTGGACTCCAGAAGAAGATCAGATATTGATATCTCACATAGAGAGATATGGCCATAGCAATTGGCGCGCTCTGCCGAAGCAAGCCGGTAAGCTCACGTTACGAGCCAGAGCGAATGAATCCATTTACAATTATAGCTGCAGATGCTAAGCTTTTGGAAAACAATTACTAAGATCTTCCTTTTGTTCTTTGGAATTACAGGATTGTTGAGGTGTGGCAAGAGTTGCAGGCTGAGGTGGATTAATTACCTTCGGCCAGATATTAAGAGAGGCAACTTTACAAGAGAAGAAGAGGAGACTATTATCAAGCTGCATGAAATGCTTGGCAACAGGTACAAATCTGATGTTTTCTTGTGTTAATACTTTGACGGAAATAACCATGTATATAGTTGGAAAAAAGTATTAAAAACGGTTTTTACTGGTTCGTTTGTAATAGTGAAATTACGGAAAAATCGATTAATAATTTAAGTTTTGAAAATTCCAAAAATTACTATATTCTTTCTAGAGGCAAACTTTATCGTCTTATGTCACATGCACACGGAAACTCCAGCCGTCTAGCGCCCACAGTTATAAGCTAACATTTTAAATGGCATTTACATGATACATGCCATGTGGGGAAATAATTTTTTTTAATATATGATTTTTATATTGTATGGCTGTATAAGGTTTTATTAAAATCTAAAAGATTCCACGAACTAAATTGCTTTTTAAACAGACAACATGGTTCGCACCTTTATTAGCATAGACAATAATATCTACTAAAAAAAATTTAAATATTATTTCTCATTTTAATTCTTACAAAAGTTTCCTTTCACTCTGATCAATATTTACATACCATCATTTTTTCTTGTTTTAAATAAATAAGCTCTAATGAACACTCAACTTGTTTTTTTGCATAGGTGGTCAGCAATTGCAGCTAAGTTGCCAGGGAGAACAGACAACGAAATAAAGAATGTATGGCACACACATTTGAAGAAGCGGCTGCTAACAAAAGATACAATTCAGAATTCAAACATCAAAATTAAGGCAAAATCCATGAAAAGAAACCGAGACATCGATTTACGGCCGATTTCGCCAGCTCAATCACCGAGCGAGTTCTCTTCAGTGACCGAAACATCTTCAGGGGAGAATACTGATTCATACGGTGCTAGTTTCGTAAAAGAAGAGAGCTTTACTTCAGAAGAATTCCCAATAATTGATGAGAGCTTTTGGTCAGAAGATGTATCCATGGATAATGGCAATGAGCTTAATTATACTGTGCCGGCTGATGCCTCGTTCGATGCATTGATCAGTGAGCCGGCTGGCATGTTGTGTTCCTCCAATGGTGATGACATGGATTTTTGGTTGAGAGTTTTCATTGAAGCAGGAGAGATGAATGATTTGCCACAAATTTGAAATTTTAGGACCAATAAGAAATTAACTTCACATTCTTTTTTTTCCTCTTCTTTGTTTAAATTGCATTGGGGTGGAATTTTGGATGACATATAAGAGATAAGTTAGAGAAAAAAGGAATCCATTAGGGGCAAAGACAAAAGGAAACTCGTAGCTATGAACTAACAATTTGTTTTGTTCTTTGACCCTATCGTTGTTTGTATAGAGAAGAAAAATGATTTATTATACCTCTCATAAAAATATATACGTTAGACATTCTTTTGATTTTAAACAGTTCAAGCCCTGTAGCTTTGTTTTGCTGGATTAAGGAAATTTTCAAATAGTCCATTGCATTATCCATAGATGGCATAATACTGCACCCAAGCATGGGTTTTAATTAGTTTTAGCGACCCTATAAGCTTCATTTATCTTTTGATACCAGCAATATTTTTAATATGTTTTAATTAAAAATCAGGTGGAGTAACAAAATGAAATTTTATGGAAATAAATAGATCGCCAATTTCAGAGTAATAGCAACAATACATAAAATGTTAGAAAAAAATGGTGCTTTAGAAAGTGGAAAATAATTAAACTGTACTATTGGTTATGACTTCATAAGATAACTTCAAAGTGTTAAACGAAGGGTGTGTTTGGATTGTTGGAAGAGAGAAGAAGAAGAACGAAGAAGAAGAAAAAAAATTATAAACAATTCAAACTCTTCACAAAGTTACACACTTCCCGATACTTCTTCCTACTTCTTCCCTTCTTCCCTTCTTCCCACACCTATCCAAACGCACCCGAAAATTCCCAATAATTTGCGGTTCCTTTTTGGCAATCAATAAAAATATAGGGGCCTATTACAAATTTCATTGCAAAATACAGCCTCTTGCAATTTTTTAACCAAAATTGTAGACAAAGATGGCTATCTTGGTCAACTGTTCTGTGCGTTGCCAATGTCAAAGTGATTGCCAATTGCGTACGAAATGTCTAAGGTAACATGAATAATTAACCCAAATATTACTGTACCTACAAGTAAAATAGATATTGCCCTTTAGTGCTAGTATAGATTTTACTTTTTAATACAACTTGTACAAAATTTGATAATAACTGTCCTCTTTCTGAATATATTTTAACCTTGCCTGATCTGGTAGTGGTATCGTACCGGACCAATTAAGATACAATGCTTATTATTTTACTATATGTATTATTTTAAATGTACTCTTGCATTGCTTCCTATAGGGTGCGTTTGGATAGGTGTGGGAAGAAGGAAAGAAGGGAAGAAGTGGGAAGAAGTATTGGGAAGTGTGTAATTTTGTGAAGAGTTTGGATTGTTTATAATTTTTTTCTCCCTTCTTCCCATTTCTTCTCAACTATCCAAACATAAGCATATATAACTCACATATGGCATATTAAAAAAAGTAAATAACGACACACGTTATTCGTATAATAGAAAATAATGTCATTGAAATGTAGCATCTTTGATATCAGTGTAGAATTAGGCAGTTCAAACCCGATTTCAAATTTTTCTTAAAAATAAACAATCAAACTATAGTATGGAACGCTTGATTGTAATCAAAACAAATTCACATGGATATATAATGACACAATTTTTATCACTGTAACAATATTAGCGAATGCAAATTCATTAAATAATGTCTCCAATTTTATGCTGTCAACATCGCATTTTTAATTTTCTACCTGAAAGATTAGTGGGTTAATCAGTCCATCTAATCAATGTTATTGTGAAAATGATATCATTTTTTTAATTAACAGATCGAATAATGGGATATGAACTCGCCTGGGCGTTGCTTTTCAACTTTTATGCAGGTCTAGTGGATTGGAACTTCGAAAGTGGACATAATAAATTTTTTTTTTTGTTTTTAAGTCTACAAAGCAAGTCCATTGATTTCAAACTAGGGATACGCGGGCCATTCAGAGCATTTAAATGATATAAATCTCCACCAAAGGCTCATACCTATTATGTAAATCATGACATCTCATCCCCTAAAGGAGCTAGCTAAACTAATTTTGTATCAAATATATTGAATTTTGAATCAAAATTACATATTCATGATTTAATCCAAATTTGAACTTTGAGCTTAAAGAAAAATAAATTTACCTACCTCAATAATTCTGATCATAATATGAACCCCAACTAAATAAAACAATATTTTTACCTCGACAGATTACATGTACACTATTATAATTTTTTTTAAAAATACACTTTTACAATAAATACTTTGAAGATCATGGAAATTTAATGCTATCCTAATTTCTTTTTTTTTTTAAGTCATAGATTTTTTCAATAAAAAATTAAACCCATTTGAACATTTTATATTTATTGTGAACGCATTTGAAATTTCCTTTCTGAAAATTCTGTTGCTATGTTATTAAACAATTGAAAAAATTGCAACTAATTATACAAAACAATATTGATCTTTTGCTTTGCAGAGACTTCCAAAAATTATGCTGACATACGCCGTAAGGGTGCATTGTGTGGCTAAATAAGGACCCGTGGACTAAATGGAGACGCCACAGCGGTCTTTTGCATTGACATTTGTGGTACAAAAGTCAAGTAAAAGAAAACAGTTGCTTCTGATCGCATGCAATATGTAGTTGTTAATTGTGTGATGCTCAACAATCTAAACCGTTTATTTCAGATCGGACTCCATAGACCCCCTTGCATTTGAATGGGATCAAATATACAAATTCTATATATACTATTGGAGAGGATCCCTCACAGCAATCACTCCTTTTAAACTCTTCATCACTCGTCATGCTTATCTTGTTTTGATTTACTAATTCAGAAAATAAAATTGCTATATTCCCCAATGATTAATCTAATAAATTGGAAATTTTTACCACTGACCACTCATCTTTACGTTGTGCATTTCAAATAATTCTGGCTCCGTTTGGATAGGTGTGGGAAGAAGGGAAGAAGGGAAGAAGTGGGAAGAAGTATTGGGAAGTGTGTAACTTTGTGAAGAGTTTGGATTGTTTATAATTTTTTTTCTTCTTCTTTCTTCCAACGATCCAAACGCACCCTCTGATCAGTGCCAACTTGTAAATAAGTATATCAATGTAATTTTTCTTGGCAAGCACTTTTTGCTTAATTTTAATAGATATTCCTACATTTAACATATTAGGCGAACTTAAAGTGACATGACAATAAATTGAAGCAACTTTCATATTTTTTGTTTTGAAAAATCGACGAGACCAATAAGAAAAAGGTTGACGATCTAGTCTGAGGCGTGACATAAGAAATCAACCGTTATATTCCTTTGTATAACATCTTCCACCAAAGTCGTCAAAAAGGAAAAGAAGGAATATAATTAAGCTACTTTATTGAAGCAATTCATCTATATAGACTTTCTCTGAGTCCATATTTTGCAGCCTGTTGTTCAACTCGTGCACACTTTTACTTTAGTTCTCTTATTAGACAGTTTGCTCGGCTGGTTGTCTCTATATTAAGAATTAAGATCGGCAAATTGTAATTAAGTTATCGCTAACCAAATTCAGATTGTCTAATTTGGTCTAACACACTTTAGAGATGTCAGGATTACTGGTTCTTAACATTAGCTCCATTTGGATAGGTGTGAGAAGAAGGAAAGAAGTATTGGGAAGTGTGTAACTTTGTGAAGAGTTTGGATTGTTTATAATAATTTTTTTTTCCTTCTTCCCTTCTTCCTTCTTCCCACATGTATCCAAACGGAGTTAGTAAGTTCAGGACAGTGTCCATCTTTAATTTTCAATATCAAAATTATTTTCTTTTAAATTTTGTAAGATTCAAACAATGTCGTTAACATACAATTTGTTTAGACTTAAAAAAAAAATCTATACTAATTATTTTTTCTATCTTCAATTTAATATTCATACTAATCTAACTATGCAGTTCGTTGTTGTATAATATTCACATCCACATAGATCTTTAATTCTAGCCCAATCAGATTATGACAAAACTTTAGAAAGATCATACAGGTTGTTGTCATAAGATGAAGAGTACTTATAATAGTTGGAACAAATCTAACTAGAATTAATGTAATTTAAGTGCGCATATGTAGTAATTATTTATGCAATTAATTAAGGTCCATTGTTAAAGCACCAATTAAACATGTGCATGAAGAAAAATTAAAGTTAAAAGCCGCTAAACTGTCAAACTCATGCATATCAAATAATCACAATCTCCTTCCAAATAGAAAGTGGGCTTAGCTAGAAAGCACTTAAAGGTGAACATAATAATTAGCATTTGCAAGGCCACGGTTGTACCTATCATCTCCACAGGTATTCAGTACTCTCTCCGGATCTATCCATGTGTACACAATCTAAAAGCAGCCGCCGCGAAAGCAAGAGAAGGTGCTGTTCACCTAGCCATACACAATATGATATATGATATGAATGTTTTGTCTCGTTGTACCGTCACTATTATTCTATTAATATTTAATATATTCATTCATAGAAAACTCTTTTTTTTTTTTTCTTACGTTCAGTACATTTGATTCAAATTTTAAAATGCACGGATCAAATTGAACTTTATCACACCGGCGATTTTTTAATGAGCATTTTTTTTTAGAATCTTATCCGTTCATTGTAGATACAAACTATCAATTACAGAGTGTTGAATGTAAACTTAATTTAAAGTAGTCAAAAGAACCAATTAGTAGAAATATCTCGAATTTTCTTTAGTCTAAAGATCTAAATTAAAGGAGATTCATAATAAAAGATTTTAAAATGCGATTTTTCGATTTAATGGATCAGAGTTAACTAGATGTACTTAGGAGGCGTTTAGTTATGTTCTCCTAAACATAAAATCAAAAAATCGCATTAGATCGAAAAAACGCCTCCTAAGTACATCTAGGTATAGAATATTTAAATACTATGTAATATTTTTTTAGGCAAAATTGATCACATACCCCTCAAATCTTTCTTAATTGAATATTTATCCCTCAAATCTTTAAAATTGACCACATACCCCTCAAATCCTAATAAATAGGTATATATACCCCTTTCTGTTATTTAAACAAATTTATGAATGTTAAAATCTGATTTTTATATCTTGGGACAGAATTATCCCTCCCCAAATTTCTCTCCTCTGTCAGCTTGAAAGACCGTTCTTCTTCCCCTGTATCCTCTCCAAGCGATATTAGAAAATAGATATCTCCTCCGACATATGCTCTTTCCTATTCTAATTTTTTTTCCTTAATTATTACTTAAAATATTTCTTTTCGATTCTACTTTCGCCCATTGATCTCCACCTTTTAATTCGAGGTCCACTTGGCACCTCGTGAAAGAAAAAGTATTTGGGCTTTGCTGATATTTATCTGTTTATTTATTTCTTTTTGAGGGTCTACCTTATACTGTTATACATTATAAATTGTCATTTCTCTTTCTTTGCTCCTTAGCTTTGCCGCTTATAGCCTAATTTAGTGTAAATTATCTCATACAACTTTAAGTATTTTCCAAGTGTACAATTAATATGCAAACAAACATATACTACACTATTTACTAGACTAAATTCATTAAATTATAACGAAAGGGTACTATTTTTTGCAGTTGTTTAATTGAATACAACTCAAAAAAAAAGAAAATAAAAACGAAAAATGAAAAAGCTCCAATCATACATGCATGGATTCATAAGAATAAGAAATTTTCATTGTCTCACAAATTTGTATAGCTGAAGACATTATTTATCTAAAATGACTGCAGAACTTTTTTTCTTTTACTAGACCGGGTGCTTTGTACCACCAAGGTGACCCGTGTACCATCAGCCATCTTAGCCAATAAACATACCAGTATATGAATTTGCATTATTTTGGTCAAATAGGCTATCCATTAAAACAAATTTTGTTTACTATACAATTTAGCGGAAGAGGAAAGGTCTTTCAGGCTGATAAAGGAGAAAAATTTGGGGAGGGGTAATTCTGTCCCAAGATATAAAAATCAGATTTTAATATTCATAAATTTGTTTAAATAACAAAAAAGGGTATATATACCTATTTATTAAGATTTGAGGGGTATGTGATCAATTTCAAAAATTTGAGGGATAAATATTCAATTAAGAAAGATTTGAGGGGTATGTGATCAATTTTGCCTATTTTTTATTAGATGGCAGAGCCGCTTATCGTGCTGTTTGATTCGGAATACCGTTATTTCTAATAAAACGGCAATATATAAAACGTCAAAATTTAAAATTTAAAAGCTTGATTTTGACATAAACAGACGTTTTGAAAACTTGAAAGTAATATTGTGTTATATATAGGCAAAAGAAAAATAAAGTATTTGACTATTGAGTAATTAATTGGATCTACGTACAATGAACGGAGAAGATTCTAATCTCATCCGTTCATTCTTCTTCTTTTTTTTAACGATTTTTTCAATTGTGAGATCTTGTTTAGGCAAATCGAGGCCTCTTCCAAGACCATTTTAGAACTCGATGCGGGCCGAATGTTATACTCCATGCGGCCCAACATGTTTCTACATAATCAGTCAATTAAATGGGCATTTGATATTTCTCTGGGAATATTTTCATTGGGGCGCTGCTTCTCTCACGGCTCCCCTTTGCAGGATCCGGATCCTCTGGACTAGGGCTGAAAACGGTAGCCGTTTCAACCGTTCTTTCGTTTCGTTTCGTCCGGAACTGAACGATAACGAATAAGGATTTCAGTTTCGTTTAAGGAACGGAACAACCAACGCAAATAGAAATATTGTTTCGTCTCAGAACGGAACGATTAGTGAAATTGGTACGTTTCGTGGTCGTTTATTTCGCGCATTTCGTCAAAATTTTTTTTTATGGTTTTATTATTAGATTGCAGAGGACCTCAGCAGAGAGATCGAGGGAGAAATGAGTAAAATTAGATTTCTGCAGCGTCGCTCCGTCATTTCTCCGCCGAACACAGTTACATCTATCTCTCTCGCCTCTGCACCACCAAGTACAATCGTCGTCGAGAGCAAGAGATGATTATAGTGCCTCCTCTCCCTTTCTCGCGTGACCTAACCTGTCATTTCTCTATCTCTGCAGAATAATTTATTTTCTTACATCTTAATAAAATGCAAAACAGTTAGGTAGTCAAAAACGGTTATAACCGTTTTGATCGTTTCCATCAACGGAACAATCAACGCAACATGCGTTAAACGGATGCAACAATCAACGCAATAAGTATAAAAATTTCGTGCATCAATGCAACGGTTAACGAAAATGACCACTTTCGTGGTCGTTTTCCACGTTATGCACCCCTACTCTGGACTGCGGCTTAAAAAACGACCACTGGTCGTTTCTGAATCTGAGCCGTCCGATTAGAAGGAGCGGTCAGATTTCAATCATAATTTCTTCCGTCCCAAATAAAATAAATAAAAGATAAACGCAGTATACGCGTATACTCTCTCTTCCGTACTCCAATTTCGGAAGCCAATTTTCCTTTTTGCGCGCAAACCAAACCCTCTCCTCCGGTCCTCCCCGATTCCAAAAAAAAAAAAAAACAACGCTTGCACCTCTCGATCTCTCCTCATCTTGCCGTGGATGCACTCACCCTGTTCCCCGATTACCAGTACATGTCTTTTTTCGGTTTTCTTGCGAGTTTTCACGCTGAGATGATTTTGTTTGATAAAAGTGTTATCCATCGATCTAACTATCACTCAACCAATGCTTGCGAGTTTCCATTGAGTAAAAAAATCAACTTACGCACTGCAGTGTTGACATCTGTTTCCCTCATTAGTCATTAGTCCAATTGTCTAATTGATTTTAATATAAAAGTTGATTATTCAAGAGCCTAAGTTAAAGTCGGCTTGGTGGATGAATAATTTATATTATTGGTCAAACAAGAGAAACTTTTCAATCACATTTTTTGCTTCAGGTACTTGATGGACTTCTGCAAAATTTTTAATTTATGTACAGTAACACAATCCATACAGCTGGAAATTGAAAGAAAAGGAACTCATTTCAGAACAAACTTATCGCAATCATCCATATCAAAATTTATGTACTGCACTTTACTAAACTGCGTTAAAACTGCAAAACAATTTAATTCATGTTCCTGCTTCATCTCCTAAGAGTGAAAACCTCAATAGCATGCTCGAAATATCAAAATATCACATGCTAGAACTAAAACGAGCAGCTAAACATCATTTGATGTGCTTTCAAACTCGCAAAGAAATTTTCATACAAGCTCGGACAATAGCTGAACACCTTTGTTTCTTTTTCTTGTAAGCATATCAGACATGATGAAGCATATTCCCAATGTTGAAAGTTTGTCTACTCTAGAACTAACAAGAGTATTTACATGTGAAAATTTAGAACATCAAAAATCATCATAATTTAGAATTCATTCTACAAATATGTTGACAAAATCTATTGGAGGTTAAAAATGAACAAATAAATAAAATTAATGGTTAGTATCAATTTATTAGTGAACCCAGCAAATGAATGTGCATCCTCAAGAGCCTTAGCAATGGATTAGTCTATATTCTCAACAAGCATGGTGAGAAGAGCCTTACACATCTCACTCGCATATGCCTCGACTGGATCCTGGCACCAGACCATCACTCCTTTCACCATATCTCAACCTAGTTTTTAGAGAGGAAAATTAGAATTATTGTTATTACGCACACCAGTAAAAGTAAGGATGCAGCAACACAACTCCAATGTCTGTCCCTCATTCCAAGAAGCAAACAAAACACTACACGAAATACCACTTAACCTAGAATTTGGGACAATAGACAACACCTAAGGCAGATTAACACTATTTACAAATGCCAATTAAGACACATTTGAGATCACAAGACTGAATTTCCTCACTGTACCGGTGAAATGTTTGGGCGGGACAAATGTTAGCTAGTACCATAGTAATTTGCTTGAGTTGGTACCAAAAATTATTTTTTTTGAGGTTATTTGATATTAAATTACCATTTTCTAAGTTAGTTAGGGACAAAATTAGTAAGTACAAAGTAGGAATCACACTCAAAATTAGTAAAACAAATTTCACCAATGTAACAAAAATAGGTTCACCAATGTAACTTCCCTACATCAATTGAGTATCATTAAAAACTAAATTAAGTAAAAGAAAGCAGTTTTAGACCTAAAACGAAACAGTAACCGGTGCCAATCCAGTCCGAGTACAGCAGCAACGAATCTGACCGAAAGAGCTTTGAACAGAAATGCAAGGAGCAGGAACAGTACGGAACCGAGAAATGGCAACGCTGCAGGAAGCTCTTTGGACCATGGCGGTATAAGATGATGCGATACACAGTGGCGAGAACGAGAACTGCCCACAGAGTTGGAATCAACCAATCGCTTCAATCTGTTTGCCGCCATGGGAGGGGAAAGAGGGTTCGACGAAGAAAGGGGACGGATCGGCCTCTGAAATTGGAGTACGGAAGAGAGTATACGCGTATACTGCGTATTTCTTTCTTTTTTAATTTTTTGGACGGAAAGAAATTATGATCGAGATCTGACCATCCCTTTTAATTGTACGGTTCAGATTCAGAAACGACCAGTGGTCGTTTTTTAGCCGCAGTCCAGAGGATCCGGATCCCCCCTTTGCAATTCACGGCAATTTTTTTCGAAATGACAAATATATCCCTCTCTGAACCCTTCCTCTCCGCACACCTATTAACTATATAATTAAGCCTTTATTTAATACGGATAAGAAATCTTCAAATTTAGTTGTACTAATATTATAAATAATAAAAAATAATAATATTTTCGTTACCTCGGTAGAGAAAATTTTTAATTTTATGCAAATTTTCCATATTGAAATACCATCAACAGTTTTTTGCTTAATTAGATAAATATAGAATTATAAACTTTTACTATGATTTTTGTTGCTTGTTGTTATGAAGTGCTATTTTAGAAGTTTTGGTTATGGTAAAAAAAATTATGGTAATAGATCTTTCATTGTGTAAGAAAAATAAACTAAAATTAGTCTTTCTATTAAATTTTCCCAAATCATATATAACACAAAAATTATTAAGGATACTTGAGTCCGAACCTTACACATTAGCTTGGATTGCTAATTGATGCCGTGTAAAAAGCAACTCCCTTTTCATTGGACCTTTTTTAGAACTCAATTTTATAACATCGCTAAACATAAAATAGACAAGATCACATATATAATGATCAAAGTGAACACTTATAAATAAATAAGTTTAATAAAAATAAATTGAATATGTATATAAAAATCTGAACATGACAACACTTTTTTATTTGTAAGTGTTCATTTTAGTCATCTATATGTTTACCTTGTCTATTTTATGTGTTCACTTTATATTTAGCGATGGCAAGTGATGACAAAACTGCAGATGAAAGTTACCATTTTGTTTTAAAATTCTTTTTGACATTTCATTGTTTATCCCCTTTTTTGATATATTTTAATTGGTAGCCTCTCTTTGAATGCCCTTATACAGCACATGTCAGCAACCGGCTGTTCCGTATTAACCACACAAGTGTCCGGCGCCGTCCCAGCTAGCCCAAAGCCATTACAGGGAGGGAGTTTAATTCTCAATCAAGGACAGATGCAGATTAAAGCATTTGCAAGTGGGTATCTGTTTTGTTATTTGAAGAGAGAGTTGTAATAGAATTTTCAGAGACGAGTACAAAGATCCTGACAGATTAAGTGAGGCCCTCTCCTGAATGCCGATGTAATTGGTTTTTATATATATATTTTTAAGATAAATTAGGGGTCTAAGCCACCTAAGATGTAGTTGGTTTATTTAAGGGTTTGCTCCAGAAAGAGTAAACCTGGACTAAGATAAGGAAGAGTAAGTCCACTATCTTGCTCCCATTTTAATTTTTGGGTGAACCAAAGAACATGGAAGGAAACCAGATTTCCTTACCCCCAAAATCGGGGTGTAACCAAGAGAACCTACAATCAAATTTTTTCTATCGAAAATATCCTTGTCTTTAATTCACAAAATTCAATCTCAATTAAAATAGAAGGGCAATATTATCCATCTCTAAATTAGATAGGAGATTACAACCATTAACCCTACACATGCATTTTGAAATCTGGAGCAAGGTATATGTATTTTCCTACACTTCCTTCATCTTCTTTTCCATACTCTTCCTTTCCTTAGTCCAAGTTTACTCCTTCCGGAGTAGGCCCTAAGGGAAGAAGGAAAGAAGGAAAAAAAGGGAAGAAATTTATTATAAACAATCTAAATTTTTCACAAAATTACACACTTCCTAATACTCTTTCCTTCTTCCCACACCTCATCCAAACGGAGCCTAAGTTTTTTTTTTTTTTTAGTTTCAATCTTTTCTTTCATTTTTGTTTTTGACAGCTGAACACAAAGATCCGAATTCTTATTCACTACTCATCATATATATTATGTTCAAGTTATTCATCTATGTATGTCAAAACTCTTACTTATTATGAACTTTTTTTTAGATTTTTAGACTTAAAAATCCTAGAAATTTGTACTAATTGGTTCTTTTGGCTACATTAAATTAAATTCAACACCATGTAGTTGTCTAAAATTCATTGAATTGTGTTTGGAAAGTTGACAGTGTTCACTTCAGATTAGATGGTCCAGATGACGGCATAGACGTGATTCAAGTTTAGTCATGAGCTGTATTGTGCTTATCAGGGTTCTAGATGGATCATACCAATAAATTAACAGGTCCTTGAAACTGTTATTGTTTCTGCTTATATCATGGGATAATTAGCAATTCCGTTGTTTCTTTTCTTTTCTCCACGGAGTATAGCAACCATTTGAAACATGCTAATTTCAACCGACAGCATCATCTTCATCAAATATTTTCATTCATACTAGAAGCATTACAAAAAAAAGAAAACAACCACGATTGCCTTAAATTAGTATATACAATTGGAAAAAAAGATAACACAATTGCTTTAGATATATACAGAAAGAGGACACAAACCAATCCAAATAATCATATTCCCACAAATGAAGAAAAAGAAAAGGGCAAAAACCTCACAAACAAAATGCAGAAAACCAATATATAACAAATTTCACACTCAAACACCTCTGGCGAGCATCTCTTGATATTCCTTGAATGATCGTTGCCTCTGCAGCCTCATATCCTCTTTAAACTTATTAATAAATATCTCTGCTCTAATATCCACCTCTGCCATCTCCCATACTGGCACTGCGCCTCTAGTATTCAATCCAAAGGCATTACTATCATCAGATGTCATACAATTGTTGTAACAATAGCCTTTTGTTTCACCTTTCTTTATCAGATTTTCCTTCATCTCATGAGAAGTCACCTCTCCAACTTCAACGGTTGTTGGCTCTACTGGTTGCATGTACAAATCATCTACATAAACATGTCGGTGTTCTCTCTTTACATGAGCAAACCTTGATCTCTTTCCACCAAGTACAGTTTTGAATCTCTTGAGAGATTTTGAGCGTTTGAATCTGTAGAAATTTGAGTGGAGAGAGGAAGCGAAATTTCTCCAAAGCTTTTGGGCTTGGAGTATATATTTATTTGGATTTTTACGTGGCATGAAATGGGAAAGAAATGGATTTGTTTAATGGTTCTTGTGGAAGAAGGCAGATAATGTGAGGGGATGAGGTGGGTGAATTTATATGCTTTTGGGTATTGATTGATAGAAAAGATTTGCCGTTTGGGGTCAGTCAATTTTTATATATTTTTTTTAAATTTTTGTTAGATTTCTCTTTCGGCATATGCTGTGTAAAACTTACGCTAAGTATTTGACTTTACAGTGGGCAAGTTGGGTCCTCATTTACTCGGCAAAGCCTTCAAATTTAAGTACTAAACTTGCTGATAATCATATTAGACTAAGGTTGATAAGGGTGTGAACCTCATCTAAGCTACTAGATGCATATATGATCCTGTTTTATTTTCAAGCCAATGAAGCCATATTTGACAAAAAGCAGGGAATCACTTGGAGGCTTTGTGCTGACGAGGTATCAAATGTTGCAATTTCTTTGCACCTACGGTGTGAGTCTGGTTTCTCTCCATTTCGAACAAAAGCAGCACATATGATTCAATGAGCTGAATACATGGCGATATGAGATGATTCAGCAATGCAAATGACGAGACATTCACAAAAAATTATTAAAACTTATGCATCCAATAAATTCGAAAATAATAATATACAAAGAACATGAAATATATCTCCGTTTCTGTTAATTACCGAGCCCTGATTATTGTTTTCTTCCTAAAAAAAATTAGAAAAAGAAGTTCGTTCATGGACAGAATGGAGAGCAACAAATCTCCCCAACTTTAAGGATTTTCCCTCACCACCTTTTCTATTATTCTTCCTGTTTGGAATAGGACGGCACGAAAATTCATCTCCCGTGCAACTTGGAAGAAAAAGAATTCTCTAATTTCTTACAAAGTTTGTGGATAAATAGGAATATGCCACCCCCTGCTTCCAAGAAATCAACAAACTCGTCCTCTTTTGTACATACCATTTTTCCCTTTTTAAGTTTGCGTCATTTTAAAGCTTTAATCTTCACAAGTTGGTTTTAGTGATCCATTCTGGACCGGAGAAGTGATATTGGGTCAATCTTTCTAGACACACTTCTGTGGGTAGATTTTACCTGGTTAGATTCACATTAGCCTGCACTTCTGTGGTATATTTTATCTGGTTAGATTCACATTAGCCTGGTCGGATTTCATATTTTTATAGTGTTGCAATCACAAGAAAGCCAATAGGTTTATGTATCTTTGTATTTTCTTTTCAAGTGTGCCAACTCTTGTTGTGGTTTTTTCTAAAAGTTATGTTTACTCACCCTTTTCCTTTCTAGTAATTAGGCTATAATAAAAGAAAGGAATATAGGAATGTAACTGATCTATAAATAAGACCTTCCATAAATCTTAAATAAAAAGGCTAATATGGGACCTACTTTCAAAAAATAAAGTCACATCCTCTGTATGGTTGTAATAATACCAAACTGTGACACAATCTGAAACATTCCTCTGTAATAATATCATACCGTGACACAAAAATGAATTCGCATCTACTGTATCTGTATGCTTGTATTAATGTCATACTGTGCACAAATCTTATAATACCCCTCTTAAACCACATCAAAGCCATGTACATCGATTGATTAGGAAATTCAGAATGTGTACCATAGTTGTGGTGCCAAAGAAATAAAACCATAGTATATCAGAAACTGATTCTGATTTTGCAAGCCCAGTTAAATAAGCAATGAAGCTTTGGGAGAGAGTGATAGAACATCGCTTGAGACGGATGACAAACGTTTCGAAAAACCAATTTGGTTTTATGCCTGGGAGGTCAACCATGGAGGCTATCTTCCTAATAAGGCAATTGATGGAGAGATATCGGGAGCGAAAGAAGGATCTACATATGGTTTTCATTGATTTGGAGAAAGCATACAACAAAGTGCCAAGGAAAGTTATGTGGTGGGCACTAGAAAAGAAGAAAGTCCCCACAAAGTATGTTACCCTCATCCAAGACATGTATGATGGTGCCGTTACTTGCATCAGGACATGTGATAGTGTAAGTAGTGACTTTCCTATTAAAATAGGACTACATCAGGGATCAGCTTTGAGCCCGTATATTTTTGCCTTAGTGATGGATGAGATCACGAAGGATATACAGGGAGAGATTCCTTGGTGTATGCTCTTTGCGGACGATGTGGTGTTAGTCGATGAGAGTAGGACGGAGGTCGATAGGAAATTGGAATTGTGGAGACGAACTCTAGAGTCCAAAGGGTTTAGGCTTAGTAGAACTAAGACGGAGTATATGGGGTGTGAGTTTAGTGGGATACGACCAGTGGACGGAGATGTCTGTCTAGATGGGCAGGTAGTACCTACGAAAGATACTTTTCGATATTTAGGGTCGATGCTGCAGAGCGATGGCGAGATAGATGAAGATGTTAGTCACAGGATAAGAGCGGGGTGGGTGAAATGGCGACAAGCATCAGGCGTCCTATGCGATAAGAAAGTCCCGCAGAAGCTAAAAGGCAAGTTCTACAGGACAGCGATTAGACCTGCGATGTTGTATGGCACAGAATGTTGGGCTACTAAAAGACGACATGTCCAGAAGATGAGTGTAGCTGAGATGCGTATGTTGAGGTGGATCTGCGGTCACACGAGGAAAGATCGGATTAGAAATGATGACATACGAGATATGGTTGGGGTCGCACCAATAGAGGAGAAGTTGATCCAACATCGTTTGAGATGGTTTGGACATATCCAACGCAGACCTCCAGAGGCACCGGTACGTATCGGAATTCTTAATCATTTCGAGAACACCCGGAGGGGGAGAGGGAGACCAAGATTGACATGGGAAGAAACGGTGAAAAGAGACCTTAAAGAATGGAACGTCTCCAAGGAGTTGGCGATCGATAGGAGCACTTGGAAGTTAGCAATTCATGTACCGGAGCCATGACGTAGAAACTTAGGGGTAGGAGCGATGCCATAGGTTTGTAGGTCCCTCTATTAGGTCACGGTCGAGGTCTAGGTTTCTACTATTACTATTATTATTAGAGATATTATTATTAGTATGGCTAGTCTTACTATTAGTATTTTTATGTTTTGTATTTTTTTTTGTTCTTGGATGTGTTCTCTTGTTGGGTTTCTTTCTACCTACCCCAACTTGTTTGGGACAAAAGGCTTAGTTGTTGTTGTTGTTGTTGTTATGGCTGCATAACGTCTAAAACGACCACGAAAACGGTCGATTTCGTTAACCGTTTCGTTTTAAAACGAAATTGATCACCCATTTGCGTTAATCGTTTCGTTTTGGACGAAACGGTCGAAATCACGAAAATACCACGAAAATACACATGGACGAAACTGTTCTAAGCTTTCGTTAACCGTTTCGTTTATAAAACGTAACAAAAAATCATAACCGTTTCGTTTCGTTTTGGACGAAACGAAACGAAAGGACGGTCGAAACGGTGACCGTTTTCACCCCTAGTTGTTGTAGTTAAATAAGCAAGCTAACTCACAAACTCCGAATAGAAATCTACAGCCCATGGAATGAGGGGCCAAAACCCAACACATTTTCAGGCGGATTTTGTGAAGTGAATAGTTAAAAATAGGTAGTCCTCATAACTTGATTGTTTTCCAAGAATTTTTACACCTTGAAATGAAAAGTTTATTAAGCACACATTAAATTTTACCTTTGTCAGAAATTTGATATAATTAATTAAACTGAAAATGAAGTTTACAGGCAGGACAAGGAAATGTCCATCCAATACTGGGCATAGTTAAATCAACAACTTTCCAAGGGGAAAGCTGCAGAAAATTCATAGAAGTATACAAGTTTTCAGATTTAATTGACCTGGACAGTGCCAATAAGAAACCTCGAATACAAATTGCTTTCGGGTTTACTGACCAAACCATCCAATTCAATCAAATGACTCCTAGATGCTAGCCAGCATACATACACTGATACGTCCACTAGTAGGTTAAAGTACCTAAAGTCTTTCATTTTCTTAGTTAAGGAGGTTCAATTTGGTCATTTGAAGAGTAGTACTATTAGTGTAGTACAGTCCTACCATTCAAACTTTACCAAGTAAACAGAATGACAGATCACGGGAACTTTCTGATCCACTAAATAAACTGCTACACTAGTCACACGGAGAGTGACTATGATTGATTACAAAATGTGGAACTAAATTAGCCTATTTTCAAGTGCAGGATAGGTTTGCCTGTTCAAATTGCTCGGCCTGGGTTGCTGCTGCCTCCTCTGAGACCAATGCTTGAAGCAAAAGGACCTTCACCTATTATAAATAAAAAAAAAACTAGGCAATTATTTGTAATCCAAAAATTAAAGCTTCATTTTTAGTTAACTGCTAGAGTTGAATCAAACTAGAAAAAATCTATTAAGAATTACAGAAATTTCTTTTACCAGAAAACTTTATTTTTAATGGAGGGTACAAATGGAAAAATCTCAGAGAACAAAATACTTGACTCACAAGGTCTAGTTCTTAGCCTTGTCAATTTTACAAGTTGGTTCGAACAAATTTGGATAATATGACAATTATTCTGGTACTGAATTTACTATTAACATTAATAAATTAAAACTCAAAGGTGCCAAATTTTCACAGTACCTCCCAGGAATCATATGGAAAGCCATCTCTTGCATAAGCATTAAGCAATGCTGCACTAGCATGCTTGACAAGTTTAGCAAATGCGCTGCCACCTACATCATCATTCCTCTGTGTGGCATCCAGCAGGGTCAAACTCGGTTCATACCTTTCCAGAACCCGTGACCCGAACACCTTCGAAATTGCGGCTTCCTTTGGTACTATGTTAGGCCATGCCTCTGACCCACTACTCCAGTATCTGAACAACACAAAAAATTATCACTTAATTCAACTGTAAAATTTAAATTACCCCTGTGCTCATACCTCTAATTTAACCCCATCAAGAAAATTACCCAATATCAACATCTTCCAAGTTTTAAATTAGAACATTTGAACACTATCATGACTATAAAAAGATCTATCCATCCATCTATAACTATAAAAGTTCTTAGAAGAAAAGTAACAAACTAAGAGAGAGAAGAAAAAGCTTACTGGGGAGTGCATCTGCCTTCTGCTCGGGTGTAGAGATACCCAGGCCAACCCACCTCTGAAGTTTTCGAATGGACCTCTCCAGTTCTTGTTTTCTTCTCTCCTCCACTAAACCCTACTGCCCCACTCCACAATGCAAGGCAGCATAGACAAAAAGTGGCAGCAGAACTCATCTCACCCTCTCACGCTCTCACTCTTCTTCACTCTCAGTTAGAAAGAACTTAGAAGAGAGAGCTCATTTTGAAAGCGACACTGTTCCTCTTGCGATGAAAAGACCAAATTGCCCAGGACTTGGGTTTCGCAATTCGTAAATTATTCCAGGGTAAATTTTTTTGGGAGGTCACTAAAGTTTTCCACTTGTTCATATTTAGTCACTAAAATTTAATTTGTCCTCCCATAACCATCAAATTTCGATTTTGTCCGATTTTAGTCATTCTGGCATGATCCCAATATTTTTCGTTTAATCCATCTCGTTAGGTGCAAAATGGGAGATGTGAATCAAATAAAATCTCATTAAACCCACCTCTGTGTCCCTCTCTTTGTCTCTCTCAAACCTTCTCCTTCCTCCTCTAGTCAAACTCGAACCAAACGCAAAAATCAGAGGAGAGGCTTATTTGCAAAAATCACAAAAGACTTATTAGCCAAATTCAATATCGCAAATTTGCACAAACCGCAATTTCTCTCAGAACCCTCTCCTTCGTTGTTCCTCCCTCCATCGAACCATATCGCAAGTTCTCTCAGAACCTCTCCTTCTACGTTCCTTCTAGCACCGAACCCTATCGCAAGTCCTGTACCTCTATCGCTGCCATGAAAGCCTCAAATTTCAACAATTTTAATTAATGACATGCTGGTCTAATGTTGGTTCTTAGTTTAATTTATGTTCTATTTTTTGCCTTAGTTATAAGAATGTAAATTCTGTAATAAGTTAAAGGTTATACTGGTAAAGTTGTATAGCTTAGGCAGAGCATATGTAGGACATTTTCTGACATATGGAGATGGATCTCTTGCACATTTTGTAATGGCAGTCAAGATCCGACAAAAAATTGTAACGCACGAAATTGGCAAAAAACCAAAATTTTTTGTCATAAAGTTAAAGATTATATTAGTAAATGTAACACATGAACATTGAGTACTAATAATTCACGAGACGTTCAGAGATGCAACTTCAGTTTCAGAGACTGGTACATGCTTGGTACCAGTCCTAACATATCATACCTATTGAAATGTATAAACATTGAGTACATATTGAAATGCATGATATTGAGTACCTATTCAAATGCATGAACAATGGTACACTAAATGCAACGCATTGAACATATCATCAACTGTGTTTTAAAAAAAAAAGGAATTGGCAAAAGATTCATAACATCCTCTTTTTTCCTGGTACAATTTAGCATTTATGAGTTGCCATTAGGGAAGGAAAAAAATTAATTTTACAAACAAACTACAAACAAGCTAGAAACAAGCATTACAATAATCAGATGCAAAACATCTTTATTTTTTCCTTCTAGCTGTTGGCATTATAGTGCATCACAAAAAGAACATCTACTATTCTTAAAACTGTTAGCATTACAACCAGCACAAAAAGCATCACAAAAGCACATCTAAACTGTTAGCATTACATCACAAGCACCTCCATACATCTTCACATCTACTTTTCCTTGACATTTGAAGAAGCAACTCTTCTATTCTCTAATTCCACAACACTTCTCTTGCGCTCTTTTTTGGGTCTCCCAGGTTTAGGAGGTTCAATAGGGGTGGTAAAACCTCAGGCAAGGTAGATTTCTCCCACGTGTCATCACCAGATATGGGATTTATTGATTCAACAGCAGCTACAGCAGCCTGAATGGACCGAAATAAACAGTTGTACTGATCATAAAAAGACCAAAATAAAATTGATTGCAATAGCTAGTAGAAATAAATTTGGATATTTGGATATTTGTTCTGGTACAAAGTGGAACAGCACAAATAAATTTGGTGCTGTACTGTATAAAATGCAAAGTCTATAGCAATACGTATTGGTAGAAACAACACAAATAAATTTTCAAAACTTTACAAAATTTGCAAAATTTGACCGAAATAATCTGCTGGACTGGTTTTAGGAGAAGATAACTAGTAGGATATACCCTCAAATTCAGTAATAAGTAAAATGAGAAACCCTCAATTTCATTATCAGTAATTTATACAATATCTTCAATTTCACTAAACCAGAAATTTTATTCGAATATATTTGTAAAATTTGACAGTAGGTCAAGACCAATAGAAAAGCCTACAATAAAAATAACTAGTAGGTTGGAGAAAGTGGCGTACCTCTGCAACGGGTAGGTCGGACAAGGTTGGAGAAGGGGCGTCTCTTGCGGTGGAGAGTGCTTCTTGAGGGGGAGAGCTGAGCCTCTTCAAATTGGTAGAGAGTCGGAGATCGAGAAGAGAGGAGAAGGTCGGGGTTTCTGTATAGATACATTGACAGAGAGATGGAGAGGAGACGAGCGATGAGAGGTTTTTGCTAGCTAGGTTTAGTTTTGGAGAGAGCGACTTCTTTTTTTTTCAATTTCGATCGGCAACTGTTAAAGGTGACAGATGAAGAAAAGAGATGAGATAGAGTTTTTTGATTCACATCTCCGATTTTTGCACCTAACGTGATGGATTAAACGAAAAATATTAGAATCCTGACAGAATGACTAAAATCGGACAAAATCGAAGTTTGATAGTTCTCGGAGGACAAATTAAAGTTTAGTGACTAGATCTGAACAACGTATAAACTTTAGTGACCTCCGAAAAAATTTACCCATTATTCTAAATTGAATTAATTTTCAGATCCGAAATATAAATCAGATCTGATGTGCATTCCTGATTTGAGGAAAGTGTGTCACATTTAATAAAGACCGTCCGATAGTGACTGAACGTCTCAACTTGCAAATAGAGATTTAAAATGTCTGATCTTTCGCCACCGATCACTGGATTTGAGTTTTCATGTTTTCAAAGGCCCAGTTTGAATGGGTACGAATAGTAAATTTCGGACATTTTATATGTCAAATTTATTATAAACAATTCAAACTCTTCACAAATTACATACTTTTCAATAAATTTATGTCTAGAAATTGAAAATTCTTAAAATTCCTACAACATCCAAACGACCCCAAAATTTATTTTATATATCTTTCTCTGATATAATTTTTTTTTATATAATTTACTTTCACCATGAATGGTACGGTACAGCATTTGCTATGTGTCGTGGGATCTGTATTTGCCTTGGGATGTATGTTTTTCTATATCGTGCTTCGTGTGGCACTTTTTGTTGCTGCTCAAAAAAAAAAAAAAAAGAGAAAGAAAAATGGCCATATGTAGTTCAGCAGCTTTTGTGGAACTTTTGATGTGGTCCTCTGCCAATTGTAAAGATATCATTTTTTTTTTTCCTTTTCTTTTGGAGCACACTTTACCATTGCCAATGTCTGCCGGCCTTTCATCCTTTTAAACAAACATGATATTCGATAAAACCAATATTTTTTTTTCTCTGATTATGTTATCCTCTTTCAAACAACCAAAATCAGCCTATCTATTCTATGGGGAAAAAAAGAACAATAAATAAATTAGGCTATTGAAACACGCATATCGTTGCAGTGTAGTTAACGAAAACATTCAGAAAATGATTTTTTTCCCCAAAAAATATAAACATTAAACATTCTAATTTGAGAAAATTATGAAAAAATTTTAGTCATATTTTGATAAAACGATTCCAGTTTAAATATTTTTTTTAATTTAAAAGAACCATATTAGCCATGAAAATATATCTTTGACGTCCTTATATCAAACTTCATGTGAGCACAACATGCCATTGGATATGAAGACATATATTTTTTTAAAAACCACTTAAGCTCTCTATTTAAACTTTTAATTTCATTTTATTTGGTAATATCTTTCTTTTTTTCTTTCTGTATTGCTATCAACGTGTTGCTCATGCGGTTACACGGTTGAGGATCTCGATTAATCAATTCGTTTGTTCCTTATTTAATGTTGTATTTATATTTAGTACTTGCACTATTTTGGACTTGGTGTGTGATTACAATAAATGAGAAGTTAATGGTCTCCTTAATATTTCAAGCAAAAACTATCTGTATGAATTTGTACTGGACGGTGGGGAAACCACGTGATAAGAAATAATTTGCGGTAAATTTCACGGTGGTCTATTAAATTAACTTAAAAAAATTATTCAAGTTTAAAAGATATTTTAACTCAAATTGTTCTGGCAGTAAGTCAGCTTTCATTTATTTTATTTTAAACTGGTAAAGAAACGTACAAAAGTTAAGAGATACCGTGACACGATGATTTATACACATAAATAAAACATGACTAATCTGAATAATATTTTTTTCTTCGAGATTCTGGGTAATCTTTGACCGACTTCGCATGGTAAATGGTAAGAGTTCTTTTTGCAGGAAATATATATTTCATCACTAAAAAGATCATTAAAAAAATCATTGCTGTTATCTGTTACAAATTAATGTTCAATTTAATATTTAAAAGTGTTTAGTTTAATATTCAAAAGTGTTCAATTAAATACGTCAAGCCGTCAACTATGGTTTTATTATATAGGGTCCCGCGACAGTCGCGTCAGTCTTGAAGAGAGGTGTGCCAGGGACAAAGTTGGAAAAATTTCAATTTGAATCGAATCGGTTCATGACCCCTTCTAATTTTTTCATGTAGTTTTTTATGATCTGTGACCCATTCGCTTGACATGCACCTATTAAAAAAAGTTGAAAGTAATACTTAATAAACTGAACATTTATATGTAATAACCTGAACATTTGAACTTACGAAACTGAACATTTGTTCTTGCTTTTAAACATTTATACTTTATCCAAATGAATATTTTTGGTGATAATATTTATATTTTTTATTGCAACTAATTGAACATTTGTATTTATCAAACTGAATATTTACGTATGAGATAAAATGCGTTGGATGAGAAATGCGTTGGGTGAGGAGATCGCTGGCTCAGTGATTGCACTAATCAATTTTCTTCTTTTCGAAGTTAACTGTTAAGAGTTGCACAACTTGAGAGGAGCGGAGAGAGAGAGAGAGAGAGAGAGAGAAAGTCTTGGGTCTGGTCCGCCTGAATTTGGGGTTAGCGGATTTTTGGCATGAATGTACAAACTGGGCTATAATTTTTATGCTAGAAATTTTTTCTGGCCTATGAATAGGGCTGCAAAATGATCAAGACGATGGCGCAAATGAACTGTTGCGTTGATCGTTTCGTCCTACGCGACGAAATAGTTTTTCTTATTTCGTTTACTTATGACATGTACTTATATTTTATAGGAATGTAAGTTTGTGAACTCGGCCTAGAAATATATGATTTGTTTTAGTTACATTAGTCCGACTCAACTTGGTCGCATATTGTGATGAATACAAACAATTAGGAAATCAAGGGAAACACTTCGATATAGCGTATATATACTCATATATTTTTCATTATACAGTCCCAATATAACCATTTCAGTGTTATATGTACAAGATATAAAGCTATAATTATCTTTATGATGCAACAAGCTAGAAAGGAAAATTATCAATTTATTGTTAAATGAAACACATAAAATTGTCGAAATGCACTTTCTGAAATTAATATAGGAATATTCCTGTCTCTTTTTTCATGCATTAACAAAGTTCTTACTTTTGGGGTCGTTTGGATCGCTTAGGAATTTGGGAAATATGAAACATAAATTTATTGGGAAGTGTGTAACTTTATGAAGAGTTTAAATTGTTTATAATAAATTTATGTCTAGAAATATGAAATTTTCTAAATTCCGGTGGAATCCAAACAGCTCCTTTAGGACTTCAATGATTGTAGTATCAATGATGATTAAAAAATCTTGCAGTGTGTCGACTGGGTGAGACTTTGAGAGATGACTTGAGACTTTGACTAGGAGCCTATGATCTACATGACTACATTGATGGAATGCTCTCAAGAAAACATGGACATAATTCGCAATTCCGCAATTCACATAACCCACTAATCGAAACATATATTAATCCTGGGTATTTAGATCCGGATCCAACACTGTAGCTAAGCACTGTTGGCGAACAGTAACTGCATCTGGACCGTTCAATCTCCGCGCAACATCTTGGCCATTCGATTAATGATATCTTCTCCGTCCAATGAGCATCTTCTGGAGAGTTCGCTTCCCTCGATACCTCTCTCCCATATCTCTCTACCGTGCACTCGACAGACCAGTATATGGGAGGAGCCATGTGCCTGCTGTACGAAGATGTGTTCCAAGCTGGTCTCGGTGCTGCGCACCTCTACGATTTCCTACTTCAAAGGTGTACTCCGGTGTTTACTCAATGCTGATTTTCACTGTTTTTCGCAGCTTTTCGTCCTTTTTTTCTTCCCTCGCTCTCATTCTGTCGACTCACTTCATCTCTCTCTTTCTCTCTCTCTCTCTCTCTCTCAGCTACCAAGACAAAAGAGAAGAAAAAGTTCATGGTGCTATTGGTGCCCTATGGATCTTGGCTGTTTCCGGCCTCCGTTGGAACCACGACTATCTCCTAAGCTTCTCATTTGAGGTTCATCTCCTCTTGCTTTATCCCTTTAATTTGATTGCTATTTTTTTTGCGGTTATCTACCTTTTACTTGCTTTCCAACGATTTCGATCTACTTCGTTTTTTTTCTTTGTTAATTTTTTTTTAATTTTTTTTCCCTTCTGCTCTTCACTTCTTCTAATTTCCTTTGATTTTGTGCCGACCTTTTCTGTTTTTCTATAAATTACAGGTTTCTTCAAAGCATATTGAGGGATTGGTGTAATGTCGTGGTGTTTTCTTCATCTACCTTATATCTAGGTTAGTTTTGCTTACTTTCCCTTTTGTAATTTGACGGATCCACAGCTTCCGCTGTGCAGCTATGATCGTTCAAAATTGCTAAGCATTTTCTCTTATTGAAAAAATTATTAGTGTTACTGTTATAGAAATTCTCAATTAAATAGATGAGCTTTATGTCAGCCTGTAAATTTAATTTGAGAAAAGAAGGAGAGAGGGTACAGACGTCTGACCATTCACCAAGTTGACTTGAGAATTTCCCTTGATTTTGTCAATATACCAGGTGATCGGATCAGATTTACATGGATTTTGGTTGATTTTGATGGTAAGGCCTGAGAATAGCGAGAAAGATGCTGAGAAATGGGCACACAGAAGTGTATGACTACCAATTTTATCTTAACTTCTTAACCATAATCTAGATTCATGCATTTTAGTTCTGACTACTTTACTAAAGTACTAGCTAAACACTAAAAACTAAATTATAATTCCTTGCTTTAACTTTTGTTATTCAATTAACTTCTGTTCTTTGTAGTTTGCGTACTCTGTTGTTGATTTTATATATTTTAATGTTGAGGCTATCTCTATCATAACGATAAGACTTAAGTTGGGGGGGGGGGGGGGGGGTTTAGACATAAGACTAAATTTGAACCTTACGATAGGACTAAATTTGGGGGTCCTAATGTTGTAAAGAAAATTATGTTTTCTCCCTATCGCAGCATTTGATAGTGATTAAATTTCTTTTATTGTGTTTCTTTATTTTTCCAGGTTTCGAGCTCTCCTAATCAGGACACAATGGTTCCAGATTCGAGGAACAAAACACAGTTAAGGTTGTTACCAATCACTTGATAATTTAAAAATGTTTATCGGAAGTTCATGTGGTCGATCAGCCAGGACTTCTATTGATGTTCATGTTTTACTGTTACATTTTTAAATTTTCTGGTATATCCTATTGAACTGAATTTGTTTTGTTTCTTGACATCATACATTTTCTATACATGCAGTTTCTATGAAATGTTTTTGGTTGCCTCAGATTCTTGACGTGATCAGAGAAGACTAAAATTCAGTATGTTATGAAGTTGACCAGTCTATTTACAGGGTTGCCTCTCTTTTATTTTTTTTCGTCTACAGGTATGTGTGAGCCTTAATTTTGTTGCTCTCGATTGATTGCTAAACTTTCATTTGATCTGTGCTAGAAAAACTTCATCTCTATCTTTCTGAAATGGTCAAGTCCTCAGTATCATATTTTTAACATATATTGGATGGCTTAATAAATGTCAAAAATGACTTACATCTTTCGGATGCTATGTCAGAGTGTGTGAATTTATGTTCGTTTCATTCGTTAAATATATCTGGAGCATTGGCTGATTAATCTAATTTTGTCGTGCCATCCATTTGTAATATGGTATCCTATTTAGCTATTTATTCATTGCTTTATTATAAGATTCGATTAGCTTTTTTACTTATTTTTACATATCATGTCCTATTATTAGCAGATGATACCAGTCAAGACATGAAACGACTAACGGACTAAGGCTCTCATGCATTATGAGATTTTAATAGCTACCAGGTTCTACTTTTTACTGTGATGACGAGCATATATATATAATTTTTAGTTGTAATAGTCATAACTGAGATAGTTTGATTAGTGGTGAGATGTTTGATTATTACAATCCAGTCAAGACATAAATCTACATGAAATGACAAAGGCTCTCATGATTTGTTTGATTAGTATGATTGTTCTTGGACTGTGTTTTCTTATTGCATTGGATTAGTTTCTAATAATGAATTGATGGTACAGGTTTCTAAAATCAGAAACAAGAAAAAGCTTGGTAGGTTACATACAATGTCATGGCCTCAGCTTCTGTCTTTCTTCCTCTTGACGTCCTTGCCAAGTGGTATGATATCATATCTATGCTCAATGTTCTTTAGCAGTACAGCCCCACAATGAATTTTTAAATTGGTTCTGTAATGATTTGATCAATTCATTCGATTTTTACATGAACTTTGTGTAAGTTGGACAGTACTAAACAAAAGTTATTAACTAAATAAACATCATAAATTGACTGCTAATTAACTTACCATAAAAAAGAAAGTGAATGAATTAAGGTAACAATTAATCATGATACAATGACTCCTTTATCGGTTGTGATGACTGTGTTATACAGGTGTTGCTGATATTTGTAAAGTTATTGCTTCTAGAAGATAATTGGAAGCGAGTAGTACATGTTCAGGTAAGATAATATATCTGGCTTAAATTTCTATCGCACAATGCAGTCTCATATCCTTAATATATCTGACTGTGTTACAGAGCTCTACATGCTTTAAGCTTGGGCTTATATGTTTTGATATATTTTTTGTTAGATTTTGATAATCATTGTTGCTTCATTTAGTTATCTAATCATATGCTTATTGATCAATTTCTTTGTGTGGTCATTATCCAACAAACTAATTTAATCACTTTTCAACCATTTATATATTTAAACTTCTTTTCTTTATTAATTTGAATTGGCTAATCGATTATAGATGAATGATGTAATTTATCTATAATTGCTTATATGAGAAGGTTAGTATCTAAGGTACTCGATACATTGGCCTGTTTGAGAAGGAAAGAACTTAAATGGCAAAGAACCAGAATAGTTAGTTTATGAACAAATGCTGGTACATTGGCATTGTGTCCAATTTTGGAGTTTCAGTTTTCTTTACTATACAAATTTTTCTGTATAATAAACATTTTTTCATTTTGTATCCTATTTAAAGTATGTGTAGATCATTTCAAGCACAATGTTGCACTCGCAGCTATACAGAACCAACAACACAGGTAATTGAAACTATCATTGTTCTTTCTTAATTAATATTACAAATTAAGCATATGAGTTAGGAACGATTCTGAGCACATCATATAGAATAGTGATAGAGGAAATTGAAACTATCATTGTTCTTTCTTAATTAATATTACAAATTAAGCATATGAGTTAGGAACGATTCTGAGCACATCATATAGAATAGTGATAGAGGAAATGTAGTTGTAAGTGATGGCAGAATAGATTTTCTTGAGAACTTTCCTTTGCTTCTATCTTTGTCTCTCTACATGTAGTCTAATTATACAAGAAGTTGGCTATCACATATAGGCTTATATTAATGCAACTCTTCTCTCTTCCAAAGCACAAATATGGTTTTGTAGTAGTGTTGCTCAATCTTTATTCATATTATTTCCTACTATTTTTTTCAAATATAGCCTAACATACTATAGCTTCTTCAAGAAATTTCCTAATTATTGTATTTCTGCTGTTGTCGCTAAGTCTTGCCTGTGCAGCTATATAGAAAATTAACATAATTAAGTCCGATAAAAGATGTATTGAGCTATGAAGGATCTCTTACCAGAATAATAAAATTGGTTTATAATGATCGGATATTGTTATTGTTTCACTATCGAAAAATTCTGATTTCAATATGTCAGTGGATGAGCTATGAGATATGAGCAATTGGAAAATGACAGACTATTTGGGCAATTGTTCATATTTATTTATTTACTTTCTTTCTAATTTAATCAACACCTTTATATACCTTCGATTAAGCTCCATTCTTCTCTACAATTTAATCACATTGTTTTTCAGTAAATATCCAGGAGGCATCGACCATAAAATAATGTATAGATTTATTTTGCGCATCTACATTTTGATCTTTTAATCTATTCTACTTACAGTTTTGGGAAAAAAATATATTTTCGCATCCTATGCTACAACATGCTATTTTATTTTCTATTTCCTTTTTTTCCCTACAAAAACTGTGCAACGATTTAATCAATCATTATACCAAACTATAATAGCATAATTAATTTAGAACTATAATATCATTATAATATCAATAAATTTTCTCTTGATATTCACAATGCACAATACTTATTTATAATACAAAAAAATATATTAATAATATATAAATAATACATGAAAAAAATAGATCGCGCAACACGCGAGACCCCGCTAGTATATTTGATCTGCTTGATCCTATTGGATTCAGAACGATAGATTCAATGGTCAAAATTGTCATCCGTATCATTTTAATTTAAAAACGAAAAACACGCTCAGTCAAAAAAAAAAAAAAAACACTCCAACGTTTTTTCTTTCCTCTCCTCTGTCTCATTTATATGTAACAAATTGAACATTTATACTTAATAAACTGAGCATGTATATTTAATGAATTGAACAATTATACCTACTAAACAAAAAATTTTTTAGTTGATCCGGATCGGTTCTTGACTTCTTCTAATTTTTTCATGCATTGTTGTCATGTTTGTGACCCTTTCCTTTTTCTCATGCGCTGAACTAAATTTTGAAAAACTGAACATTTATATTTAGAAAATTGAACATTTATGCTTACAACATTTAATGGACCGAACAACTTAACATTTATGCTTATAACATTTTAATAAACTGAATATTTATACTTAAAAAACTAAATATTTATATTTAATAAACTAAATATTTATACTTGAAAAACTGAACATTTATGTGCTGGGTCTAATGATGCGAAATAGAAAGAGGTGCGAATTGCTAGGTGGATGAAGCTGGATGGATGCACTAGAAAAGAGGAATTATATAGGATGATACCGTAAGTAAATGGACTGCATCTAAAATTTCGGACTAAATAAAATATGAACCACGAAGAAACCATCACCTCAACTGCATTTAAGTGGGCAGAATGTCTGCACAATTCATACAAATGTAAGGTTAAAAGGAGTTATGTTATGTAATTTTAATTAGAAACATTTTATTGATGTCATGGCACTACACCAAAAAAGATTATTAGTATCAAATCATTAATATCTATTTTTAAAAAAATCGATATTAATAATAAATCATGGCAATTTTGTAATTGTCAGACTTATTATTTAGTACTGGTTTTCTTTAAAAAAATCGGTACTAAAAATCGCTGCAAAAAAATCGTTTTTCATTTAGTACCGGTTTTTTTTATATAAAACCATTACTAAAGTGTCGACAAAAATAAAAAAAATAGTTTTTAATTTAGTACGGTTTTTTTTATAAAAAGTCAATAGATTAGTACCAATTTTTTTTATAAAAAATTGGTACTAAATGAAAAACGATTTTTTTCACGCGATTTTTAGTATCAATTTTTTTTATAAAAAACCGGTACTAATTTATTGATTTTTAGTACTGGTTTTTTATAAAAAAATACTAAATTAAAAACTTTTCTTTTTTTACTTTTCAGGCGATTTTTATATGTCTTCATTCACTATTCCTTTGCCTCTCAAGGTCTTATACCACTGTTGATGGCTATTTTTTTCTCTCTAAAATAAAAAATTCTTTAACTCTCTAAAACCACATAAATAAAATAGCAAAAAATTTAAAAAAATTCTAAAAATTGGAAAATCAGTGGAGGAAGCAAAGGAGATCAAAGAGAAGCTAAAAAAATTCACATTTGAGGTTTTCTTATTGAAGAGAAAGAGGATCAAGAGAAGGCAATTTCGGTAATTTTTATTTTAACCCTCAATAATTTTATTTTTGATAATTTGTCGATTTGTATATGCATATTCATATTGTTTATAATTGGCATTTGCACCTATTAGTTAAGTATTGTCATATAAGACCAAATTACCGAAATTTGAACTATTTTAGGTCTCTTTGTTCGTCCGAGATTAATCCATAATGGATTAATCTCGGATAGTGCTCCCGGTTGGGAGTACTGCCTTTGGATACTATCTTGTCTCATTTAGGATAGCGAGCTGTACGATAGATGCAATGTATTGTCTGAGAAAAATTCAACGACATTTCCTCTTATGTTCCCATGGATACATACCCACGAGCAATCATGTGTTTGCTTATTCAGGGAATATAAGAGAAAATGCTGCTAAGTTTTCCTCAGACAACACATTACATTTAACGTATGCTCGCTAATGAGACAAGAGTATCCAAAAAGCGGGTTAGGATGGTAACCGGCCCAAAAACCTAATATGTTGCATTGAATCTATAAACCCTAAACACTGACTTTTGGATATATACAGATGGATTAGAGGGATAAGTACATGTTTGAGTATTCAAGAATATCAGATGAATTTGTTGGAGTTGTTGAAGAGTTTATAAAATGTGCAGAAGAACATCGAAAGTTGACTGGAAAGCTTAGAATTCTATGTCCTTGTAAATGTTGCCTTAACTTTGAGAGACATGATAGTAAAGTGACTAGATCACATCTGATTCAGTGTGGATGGATGACAACACCTAAATACCTCCGGTGGGTTTTATATGGAGAAAAGTTAGAAGAAAATTTAGATGTTGGAACTGTTGCGGCTTTTTCGTCATTATTCTCCTCGAAGGAATTTCTCGAAGAACAATGGGAACATAGCCTTAGATTCACCTCCCTTAAGGTTTCGATCTCTATGGCGGGTATCTCTCAACACAAGAGAACCCTATAAAGAGTCGTTACTTAAAGAAGTTTCTTGATTTAGTGGGTCCTTTCTTTTCAATAGGCGCAAGCCCCTATTGTTAATTACTCCGTAGTTACCTACGGGAACCTCTGATTAAGGGACATAAAGGGTGTTGACGTAATGGGCTAAGAAAAGAGGCTTATGGAGTGCTATAGTGGAGGACTTAATTGATGGTACCAAACTCAATGGACGGGACCCAATTAAGAATCAACAAAAGACTTCTAACTTGACTTAAAAAAGAAGGGAATGGATTTTCGGTTTGGAAGAGGTTTTTGGTTGATGAAAGGGGAGGCTTCGCTTGAGGTTGTTTCTGGTAAACTCTCGGGGCTATGACTGGCCTTCTTGTGAGAGTGAAAAGAGTTTTGCAACCTTCGGGGCCTCTTGGGCGGCCTCGAGCGAAAGTTGGTTCTTTTACAACCCTAGGGACCAACTTCATCGGTCTTCTTAATAAGAGTTGGTTCTTTAACGACCCTAGGGACCATCTTAGTCGGTCTTCTTAATAAGAGTCGGTTCTCGGGACCATCTTAGCCAGTCTTCTTGTGAGAACAAAAGAAGTTTTGCAACCTTCGGGTCCTCTTTGATGGCTACTCGACGAAAGTTGGTTCTTTTACAACCCCAGGGACCATCTTCATCGGTCTTCTTAATAGGAGTTGGTTCTTTAACGACCCCAGGGACCATCTTAGTCGGTCTTCTTAATAAGAGTCGGTTCTCGGGACCATCTTAGCCGGTCTTCTTGTGAGAAGTTTTGCAACCTTCGGGTCCTCTTTAACGGCTACTCGACGAAAGTTGGTTCTTTTACAACCCTAGGGACCATCTTCATCAGTCTTCTTAGTGAGAGTTGGTTCTTTAACGATCCTAGGGACCATCTTCATCGGTCTTCTTAATGAGAGTCGGCTCTCGGGACCATCTTCATCGGTCTTCTTATAAGAACAAAATGGAATTCTTTGGACGAGGGGGCCCGTAAGAATTCATTTTCTAAGTCTTCTAAGGTCGATTTCAACCCTAGGGAGAGACTTTTCCTCAAACGAAGAGGTTTCGATTTCGAATTTGGGTTTCGCGTTTGGACTTTTAATTTCTAAAGTTTCATTTGAGATTTTGATGATTTTCATTCACTTTGGCCTTTGCACTTTTGATCTTTTGAAAATACTTTTCTATTTCAAAATACTTAATCTTGGAAGATATTTGACTTTGGAAGATATCATTTTCGAAATTATTTAGACTTTAGAAAATATCCATAATGGAGTATGCTTAGCTTTTGAAGATGTTATATTTGAAATTCTTATTCTGAAAGTACTTCGCACTTTATAGCGGAGTTTATTAATTTTCAAAAATCTGTTTTTAAGGTGAGAATACTTCAAAAATACAAAAGGCCGCTACTTTGACATAATTTTATATCAAAGTATCAGTGAAATCGGTTTATTTTGATTTTTAGGATTTTATGGATATGTCGTTTATATTTTTCTGAATTTCTTACTATTTTTAATGACTTTCTCAAGTTTCTGGCTGACATGGCGTTCCCTGATTGGTTCGTGGGTGGCTGAGGTGGCAAGGGATATGATAGAAGGGATTTTATTCATTGGGCCGACTTCAATTCATCCTTCGTTAGGCCTGATCCAAGACCTAATTTCCTCTTCTTATTCCTCCCGTCATTATCAGAGGGCAGGGGTTGCGCACACGGTTCTAATACTGCTCTTGTCACAGAGGATTGGAAGGGTTTAAGCGCTGAAACTCGACTGAAGAAGACGGGTTCGACGATTGCGGATTTCGACCCGCTAAGTATTCCGGCCACCGCATCTAGTCGGGCTAGTCTTTCAAGCATCGCTAGGCGAAGGAGAATTCAGTCATGGGCTTGGTTTCAAGTGCGTCAGCTCCATTCAGTGGGGATGCCATTGACTGGTACAGTGGTACAGGGTTTGGTACCGAAGAGGACCAGAGAAGCTCAATTGAGTGCCAAGACAACACAGAGAGGACGTTTCGAGAATCAATTTGCTATACAAGTGTTTAATTTGATGCCAACTAGAAGATGTAACGATGTGATTCCCGATACTACCCTTATGTAATTATTAAGAAGGAAATGAATTTGAGAATTCTACAACTCTTATCTGATGCCTCCGCATACTATAGTTATAAATAAGAGTCAATTAGCATATCATTTCGAGTTCCTTTTCTCCTCATCTCTATGTCACGTGTGGTCTGATTTACTAGAATGACATAACATATATTCACAATTAAGTCTCATAAAACCTATATTTAAACTTCATGAAATCTCCTTTTTACATGTGTCCTTCGTCACGTTATTCAGAGGGAAATATGGATGAGTACTTTGCCTTTGCAATAATGCATATATGACATTTATCAATAAGTCAAGGTGATTACACAAGTGAGAAAAGATCGAGGGCTTCAGGTCTTGTCTGTGCATGACTATCCAGTATCCGTAGTACCCTATTTACTCAATTCTGTTATGTCTCAACAAGGACAGATAAACATTTAGTTAACACCCTGAACTACACCATTCAATTCAAATCGTTTACTGACAGCACTTTTCACTACAGTCCCTACTCTCTTCAAGGATTACAATTGACTTACATATGAACTGTGTTCAGAAATAACAGACAGTAATAGGCTAAATCCAACCTGTTCAAGCTATTTTAATAGATTAGCAGGCTCAATCACGGCAATTACAGACACGCTCCACCTTTTGCTACTGTTCTTGAGTACTGGTTGTAACCATGGCACGTTATTCAATATAGTCCAGAAACTTTAATTAATCACATTTTTATTATTTTAAGTCACTATTTAACATCTAAATATACAGTCCTGGCTATTTTGACTTAAGGACATGACTAAGTCGGAGCACTATTCAATCTTCACTTCTAGCACTGTTTAGTGTTTAATCGGGTCTAGAACATTAAAAGAAATGCTATAAAGATCAACTTAGTAACGATTCTAATAATGGAACACCTAGCTGCACTGTCTCTCAAGAACACTCCTCATCTCTTCACAATTTTACCAAGAATGGCAATCGGGTTCACTTTCTTCATTAAGTGCTGAGCTTCATCAATTATTATAAAGAAACCATAACCTATTTTTCAGGGTACCTGACAAAGTTTGGACAGCATGTCGCCTAAATGTGAGATACATTTAGGAGATTCTTTGAACTTTACTCATAAGAGTTTAGATCGAAGAATCTTGATCTAAATCAAGGAGACCTTGATTTAAGTCACAACATGCACCTAGCCTTGAGCGAAACCTCAAGCTAAGCCGCTTCTCTCAAGTCTAATTCTGAGAAGATCTCAGTTTAGACCATAATTGAGGGAAGTCGGGGGAGAAATCGGAGCAAAAAAGGAACCAGAAGGATTTCAGCAAAAGAACATATAAGCGATTAACCAAAGTGACTAAATCTGATTAACCAAATGTCTAGATCGCAAAATCTGCGAGCTAAACATTCAAACTAAGAAGTGAGATCAAGAACATGAACTGAACTGTACTCGTTCAGATAAAGAAAGGCTGATTCTTTGTAAATCAAGTTTTCAATATCGCATCTCTAATCACCCAGGCTAAGGAAACCTTAATCTGAGCTTTCGAATCAGCAAAAAGAGAGTTTCAACAATAACAATTAAGGACGATAACAATCCAGAGATCCTCCTCTACCTTGATCTCCAATCACCTAAACCATGGAATCCATGTTTTAAGCTTTCAAATCTCAAGATGAGAAGCAATGCAACAATGAAGTTCTATTCAGTCAGATCTATTGCAGAAGAACTAAAGAAATGAGGCTAGAAATCAGAATCACAAATCGAGCTTATCGATGCACACAAGATAACGAAGTTCATTCGAAATAGACAATGTACAAATCAAATTCAATGTCACAGAAGTTTTACCTGACCTATCTACTCTATTTTACCTTTCTCTTCCTTTGATTACACACGGAATTGCCTTCCTACTCACCTTCTTTTCTAACCTATCAAGTGTTTGTGGAAATGCTCCTATCCTAAGTGTGTGTGTATTCTGTGGAAGAAGAAGATCTCTTCGTGAAGTGTCTGGAAGTCTCCTCCTTTCTCTCTTCTCTTCAGCCTCCTTTTATAGGCCGCCCTCTCGTCTTCTCCTCTGTCCAGGTGCAATGCATCTCTGCTTCAAGCCCGGTGGTTCATGTAACAAACTTGGCTTAACCGATTTTGGTTACACCTTCTCCCTCTTCTCCTTTCTTACTCTCGGCTGTTCATGGAATATGGTACACCAAGACATGGTCTGTGGGTCCAGGGGTTGACAAACTCACATGTGCTTCATGCTCCACGTGCACCCATATCTCTATGCAAAGGGGTCGAGTTTGAGCCCGGCGACACTTATGTTCTCCTTCTTACATGCACCTGGTGTTTCATGATCCGCGCTTACTCCTTCAGGCTGTAAGAGACGGGAACACGTGAAACAGGTGCAATCATCTTCGCTTCTTGTACAGAGGGAGAATTTGAACGACCATTTGACTTCCTCTCTGATATCCTCTCCATTTACTCATTTCCTTTATATTTCAAATCTGCTGAAACCGAGAAAATTATTTGGACCCTTTACTCTTTGAGTTTCTCCATGAAACTTTATGTATGTTCTCATAAAAATATGTAGAATCTGATGAAACTAAGAATTTCTGAAAATACCCTTCCACCTATTTTATTTAATTTCTCCAAAATCAGGGGCTTCTTTGCACAAAATTGCAATTCTGCAGCTCCTTTGATCATTTTGAAAGCACCATAATTTTCTTCATGCTTCAATGAATTTTTGGGTATTTTTTCCATGATTTTTGGGTCCATTTGATATTTTTCATGATTTTCTCAAACTCCTTGTAAATCGGTCTGTGTCTCCAATCGCGAAATTTAAGGGTCAAACAGGAACGAGCAAATATTAATGTATCTGATGATTCGAAAAATATTGTACAAAATGATTGGGGGGATGATATAGAGAATAATGTAATAGTGGGTGATGATCATATAGAAAATCTAAGTGAACAACAATATGATGATGACATTAGAGAAAATGATTTGGATGAAATGATGAATGAATTACCTAGTGATTTTATTGATGATGTTCCTGATGTGTTTCAAAAGTTGGATGAAAACTCTCATATATCCTTATATCATGGTTGCAATGAAGATAAATTATCAAAAATAAAAACTGTTTTTAAGTTATATAACTTGAAAGCTAAAAACAATTAGAGCGATAAGAGTTTCACATCGTTGCTCCGTCTTTTTGCGAGAAATACTTCCAGCAGATAATACATTGACAGATACAACTTATAGGGCTAAAAAATTAGTATGTCCTTTGAAATTAGAATTAGTGAAAATTGCAGCATGTCCGAATGATTGCATATTATTTCGTAAGGAGTATGAGAACCTCAACAAATGTCCAAAATGTAATGCATCCCGGTACAAACAAAGAGATGATGATTTGGATGATGAAGAAGAAAGTTGTAAGAAAAGACCAGCTGCGAAAATATTGTGGTATCTGCCAATAATACAAAGGTTTGAGCGTCTTTTCAGTAATTCAAAATATGCTAAACTGTTAAGGTGGCACGCAGAGGGCAGAAAGAAAGATGGAAAGCTCAAACATCCAGCAGACTCACCCCAGAGGAACAACATAGAAAGTCATTTAATTGATTTTGGCAGTGAGCCTAGGAATTTGAGATTAGTATTATGTGCGGATAGAATGAATTCTTACGGTCTCATAAGTACCAACCGAGGAGTTTGGCCCGTTTTGTTGGTTATTTACAACCTTCCTCCCTGATTTTGCATGAAAAAAAAATCTGATGATGTCGTTGCTCATTTCTGGTCCAAAATAACCCGGCAACGATATAGATGTGTATTTGGCTCCGTTAATAGAGGATCTAGATATGTTGTGGAAGGACGGAGTGAAGATCTTTGATGCGCATTCCAAGAATTATTTCAACTTACGTGCCATGATATTCTGCAAGATTAATGACTTTCCCGCTTACAGGAACTTGTCGAGTTACCGAAATATAAGAGAAAAGGCATGTCTTATTTGCATGGAGGAAACACATTCGATATGGTTATCAAATTGTACAAAAACTGTTTAAACACATTTGATATGGTTATCGATATGGTTATCGAATTGTAGGAAACAATTATTTCATCTAATTAATTTAATTAATTAATTTGTAAAACATAAAATATTTAAATAATTTAATTTATAAATTAATCTAAATAATTGTTAAAAAAAATCCGGATTAGTACCGGTTTTTTACAGAAATCCATGACTATATCAGGATGTTCGACAAGTCAGTCACTGCATTGAACGATCTTCCTGGTGCATTCGAGTTTCAAGATGTCAAGACATTCATTCTTGAATTTAAAGACATCGGCCATGTCTACAATCGGGAGGAACTTTTTCTTCAAGTGATTAAAGTTTGGGTCTTGTAAGTATTCTTCTAACTTTACAATAGTTGATTATTAATTATATGATATATCTAATTAAATACATAAAAAATATAGAAACATAATTGAATTGTAAATAAAACATGCAGGCGATGCAGGAATTATTATGCTCAGATCGCGATGAAGAAGTGGGTATTTTGGGATCCAGAAAGATGCTCGGGTTGGGATGTAGAGAAAAATCAAATCGGCACTGTAAGCTACATATTCAGTCTATTAAAGAAGTATGCAAAAAGGGATCCCTATCATATTTTAGTGCATTATAATCGGTTAGTTATAAAATTTCTAATTGTGACTTTAATTAAAATTTTGAATTTGCAGTTTATTGTTAATTTAACCAATAAAAAGTTATGTATGTAATTACAGGTCGCATTTTGTGATTATCATCGTACAAATCTCGACGCGAAAGATGTGGATAGTAAATTCACTCCAATCAAAGGAAGCCTAGCAATCTCCAACTCTAGGAAATTACGATTAGTAAGTTTAATATTAACATATATAATACGTGTATGCACTATTTTGTTATATAATAATATCTAGAAATGAATTTTTATAATTTTATATTTTATTTTGCAGAGCTTTGTCAAAATTGGTGAATGTTCCGAAGTTTGAAGTTCAAATGATTCCCATACATTACTTCCAACTAATATATATATATAGTTTCATTTCATTTGTCATTTATTGAATTTAAAATTAATTGTATTATTTTTTCTTGTAGAGTCCACAACAATCAAACAATAGAGATTGCGGCTTTTATGCGATGTTAAACCAACACAAGATCCTTGATCACTGTACGCAACATGAGGACCTCCCATCGGCATGGATTAAATTTTAATCTTACTGTACGTATGTATATGATTAGGATTAGTAGCAATTTTATTTTAATCTGCTCAACCAAGTTTAATTAGATTGGTTTATGAATTTTCATAGGTCATTAACTATATAAAATGTCAAAATGCAGGTTTTGCAATCGATTGGTAAGCGCTATAGTGAGAAAGAGATTAATGACACAATAAATGAGTGGTTTGGTTATTTACTTACACTTGTAGGTCGTGGTAAATGAATACAATTAACTATGTGTGATTTGATATATATATATACATATATATATATATATATATACATATATATATATATATATATATATATATATGCATGCATGGGAATATTTGTATGTCATTTATATGTGCATGATTTGATATTATATGTGTTTTGATATAATTTGTGATCGATGCATGTGATTTGATATTGTTTGATATATATATATATATATATATATATATATATATATATATATTAATTGGTATAATTGGTATAATTAATTGATGGCTAGCCCCAGAAACAGATTTAATTTTTTTTAATTTAGTACCGATTTTTTATAAAAAATCGGTACTAAATTAATTAAAAAATCGAACAATTTTAATTAATTTAGTACCGATTTTTTTTAAAAAAAAAACCGATAATAAAATTGATTTGTTTTAATAAATTTAGTACCGATTTTTTATAAGAAACTGGTACTAAATTTTTACATTTAAATTCATTTTTTTTAAATATAATTAGTACCGATTTTTTATAAAAAAATGGTGCTAAATGTAATATTTTTAGTACTGATTTTTATAAAAACCAGTACTAATAGTGCTTGCCGCCTCTTTCCTAAGCCTTCTAGTACCGGCTTATTAGTATCGATTTTTTATTGCTTCTAGTATCCCTATTATTAGTACCGTACAAAGCCGGTACTAATCTCTACTACTTATAAAGCACCCTTAGCAAGGTCAGCATTTTTCACACAAAGGGGTCCAAACAATTTTGTTAGCATCATTATAAACCATTGATCAATATGATGTATGGCTTAGATCGCTATTTCTATAAAGGAGTCGACTCTACACACAAATAAGTCAAAGTCGCTGGATGGTAGCGCCATCTCTTGCGTAGCAACACCTCCTTGGTTCGAGTCTCGCTCGCTGCTCCCATAAACCACTTTTTTTTTCCGCCGCTCCCTACCCTCCTAAAGAAAATATCACCTTCCCCCTCCTCTATTCCCCTTTCAATTTTGGCACCTGCACCACATAACAGAAATGGCAATTTTATCGCCTTCGATCTTCTTTTCCCCTCTGCTCCCTCCTTAACCCCATCTCGACTGAAAAGGAAAGGACTGGACCTAGGGTTTCATTGCTCCCCTATGTTGCGCCGCTGCCTTCATAATGCTTCCCGAATTTGAAATAAGTGATTCTAGGTTAGACTACATCTCATTCGAAATTTCACTAAATTTTCGAATTTTCGTTTGTCGCTCAATTTTTTTCCTAATTATTTGCAAGAATAACGCAAATACAGCATGAATTTGAATTTCACTTTTATCGCTCTCCATTCTTCTCTATATAAACCAGCAATCCGATGGTCTGTCCGTGATGCGTTTGCACGGCGCCCCGACCAAGCCTACAGCGCAAGCTTCTTGCAGAAGTTTCCATGTCGATTGAGATAGACCAACCTGGGATGCTTTTAAGCTAACTCAAAAGTGATTATTACTTTTGTTCTTACTTCGATTGGGACCAGATTGGTGCTACAAAACCTAAACCTAGCTTTGATTGGGGCTACCTTGGTGCTTTCGATAGGTGAAATTGCAAAATTCTGTACGCAGCTTTGATTGGGGCTACCTTCGTGAACTCTGTATGCAGGTGAGCACAAGACCTCTTTGATTTTTTTTTTCCAAATTGTTTTATTTTTTTTGTTGCAAAATTAGATGAAATTTGCCAAACAATAATTGTAGAATTAGATGAAATTGTCACTTTTCTTTGAACTCATTATATTCAGGATGAAGTAGACGTGATGGCCATCACTCGTTTATTTGCTGATCTGGGTGATTCATATGTTGACTTGATTGCTACAGGTAATGTTCTTTATCCTACTTCCTGCCTGCCAACCTTTGTTGTATTTCTATTCCATTATTTTCGTCGTTTTTTAATAGAGATACTGCCCAGTGTTTAAAGTATTAATATTATGCAGCAAACCAATTGAAAAATTTAGATCGACTAATGAAGTATATCATCCATGATCCATATTGGAAATTTATTTACCTTATTTTAGTGTACTTGTAAATCGAGGAACATTTGATTGTTTTATCGATGGCTTATATTGTTTACCGGGCTCTGCTGAAGCCTCGCTAATTGTACAAGCTCTGTTGGAAGTGACCTCGCATCCTGGATTTGACACCTCGATCTGCAAGTACTCAACTCGACTATAGCGAGACCACATCTATAGCCACTCCGACACCTCTATCAACTCAGGCTAATTTCTGACCAATTTCGGTTTATTTCCTCAATTTACCTCAATTTCTTTTCCAATTTTAAAATTATGTCGTTTTGAATAGGTAGTTCATTCTTATTTATGAATGAATTGCAGCTTTTTTACTTTACTAATATGTTAGCTTTGTTTGGAGCATTTGATAAAATTACTTCTGCATGATCAGTGTGAGCATGTGAAACAAGAAATCGGCCATCAAATGCTATAAGCTGGTCTTTTATTATTATATTTTTTCTTTATTCATCACTTCTATCTGTCTAATGTTGCCAAATTTAATTGATTTACTTGTCAAATAGAGTCTATTTAAATATTTTTTTTATCCTTGCAGTTATGATGATCTAGATTATTGAATCAACAATTGGCAATCAGCATCGGTTTTGTAAATTTAATTGTATTGTCTCCTTCACTTGCGAACTGAGTCGTTGAATCAGGCAATTGGCATGCGTTTTGCAGGGGCCATGTGGTTATGTTACATAGTCTGATTATGTAATCGTTGTAATCTGATCTTGTTGTTTAATTAAATTAGTTGGATACTTCTGTGAAGTAATTAGTTTTAGTTATCTGAACCTTTTTGAGATACATATGTTTACTGAAGATGTACCATGTTTCCATGACATATTGACATGGCTTTTGAAAACAACATATCATCAGTTCAATCGTCTCTTCCGTACTCCGACCTCCTCTTCACCTCATGGTCGAGGCGCTGTTAGATTGCACCATGAGACCAAGAAGAGCCTCAGCCTCCTCAGGTTTCAAAATTTTCCAAATTACCTTTGTAGATTTTGTTTCTAAGTTCGGTTTTATGTCTTTCGTCGTGTATATTCGACATGTTCACACTTAAGACAAATTCATTCTGACCTCATAATTTGTCCCAAATTCGATTTAACTTACGTCAATTTCATATTTGTATGCACACTTAAGACAAATTAGGGGATATTAATCTTTAATTTCCTTTGTTTCCATAAATTGAATGCCTTTATTTAATCGTAGCTCCCAAATTAATAGACAGCATTGCAAGTAGGAACCGTCTAAGGCTATGTCTATTGTGACTGTTACAACCATGGAGGTGCTTGTAGTTCTAATTATTTGGCAATTTTTTTTTGAGTTGTGAAAAGAGATTGAGAATGCTGCACATGAGGAGATAAAGATTACTAAGTTGAGAAATAAGAGGCTTTTTGCAACTACGGAAGTATAACCTTGCACCATCAGTCAACGAGATCATGGTGCTTGGTCACAATATTTTCTGGGAGAACCAGGAGACAACTCCTTCTTGGGTCAGGTTTGCTGTTTTTGTTTTTTTTTTTAATTATATACATGAATTTTCTTTATTGCAAATTCTACCAGAATCCATTGTGCCAGCTTGCCAGGTACAGAATATAGTAAATACTAGATGACAAATACAATTAATGGAAGCAAGCAACCTATAAATAAAAACCAAAAATAATTTACTGGCATATGCATTGATAGTACCAAAACATGTACCTTTCCCTCCACAGATTGTTGAATGCAGTAACATGACCATATATATGGCCTTCAAGAATAACACAACCAGTATTGAATGATGAAGGTACCAATCATACCCGTGTAATGATGATTCAGGTGAGCATATATAATGCTGGATTGCTGCCATTTGAATCCAAAGACTTTGTCGTCAAGTTCAAAGACAAAGACCAATAGAAGAAAGGAAAACTAAGGTATATATTTTTAAAAACTAAGTTAATGGTTCTTTTAAATCTATGCTTACTACAATTTGTGACTCAATTAAGCTTTATGAAAGCAAACTTCATCTAGCAGTGGAAAACCAAAAGATTTCAGTGAACTGTAATGGTTGATATTTAGCTTAGCATTTTTTGTGGTGTGTTTACACTTGTATTGATCTTGACTGTGTCATAATATAATATCCGTTTGTCTAATTTTGGGCTTATAGTTTAATATGATGTCAGGTTAATCAATGATTATTATTGTTTGGATTTGACATTTTTGGCAATCAAAAAAATTGTTAAACTTATTTTGGAGGGTATGTTTTAGTTCCTTAACTTTTAAATTATGAAATGTCTAGGGATGGCAAGGAATACAAGGTGACCATCAGATATGCTGGCCATGTTGATCTAGCCCTCCTTCAGAAGCTCCTGCACGGTAAGTTAAGGGACTTGCCTCAGGAGGCGATCCAAGTCCTTAATGTAGTTCTGAGAGAGGCGATCCAAGCCCTCAATTCAATTAAAAAATTGCCCGCACATTTGAGCGGGCACTGCTGCTAGTAATACATAAAAAACCGGTATTAATGATTTAAAATGGCGTAGTGTGGTGACATGAATACAATGCATCTTTTCATAACGTTCATGTTGTATAAACAGATACAACAGATGGGTGCATATATTGATATATACTTATTATTTTTACTTATAAATTTTTATTTCTCACGTGTTGTAATTTTTCTGAGTCTTTTCTTTCTTTGTTTTTTTTTTACTTTATACTCTTGAAAACTTTTTATTCATTAATTAATATATTTTCTGGTGTAGCAATCATCACCTAGCTAGCTTCCAAAAATAGTTTTTTTTTTTTTTTTTTTTGAGGGAACTTCCAAAAATAGTGAGTGGGTCTGCATGTTCTCTTTCACTGCAATTCTGCAAAAGAACAATAATGAAAGGTATACGTATAGCTGGAACAGTTGACTAAGTCAATTCTCAGTTAGGTCTTGCGGCCTCATTTCCTGTCTGATTGATGGCAATGTCACTTTTGTCTCATTCACGTTTAAGGCCGGTGTGTTTGGATACACAAGAATAAGGATTCGGATAAGAATAAGTTTCAAATTTCTTATTCTTGTGCAACCCAAACAATCATGGAATAAAGAATTTGGATCCTTATTCATATTCTAACAAAATTATGGTATAAGAATAAGAAATTTAAATAAGCACGTATTTCGAGATTCTTTATTTTTATTCCTTATTCAACCGTGTATCAAACACACTATCTAGATAACTGATGGGTGTGTTTGGATGAGCCGGGAATAGAAAATAGAAATAAAAAATTTCGGTTTGCGTGCTTATTCTTATTCTTGTGCAACTCAAACAACACAAGAATAAAGAATTTAGGCCCTTATTCCTATACTAATAAAATCATGGTATAAGAATAAGGAATATGAATAAACACGCAAACTGAAATTCTTTATTCATATTCCCTATTCACGACTTATTCCGTTGCATCCAAACACACCCGATGTGATATGGCGAGTGCAACCGTTTCTTACGCTGTTGACCGAGGACCTTATTATTGGAATTTCGAATTTTATTTTTAGTTAAATGCAAATATATGTGTACTTTGTGAGCAGAACGAAAATATTTCCTTGGAAGATAAAAAAATGACAAAATTTCAATTTACAAACGACAGAGTCCAGGGGTCCTTGGCCTGCTGGTTTTGTAAATAAATTTTCCTTTATTTATAAAGAATTTGATATCATGAAAATTTATTTTATTTTTGTACCATTTTTTCCCGTAATTTGGTTGTAGCTAGAGGAGGACAAGGCAAACACGCCTTAAAATATAGCGCTTTTATCTGGGTTTCTATATCATGTTTAACTCTGTATTATGTGCCTCAAAAACATTTTATGCAAAAACATCCTATTTTGAGGCAAATTAAGAATGAAGTGAATGCGGATAGAGAGCGACTATCACAATAATGCATATTCACAGCAACTATCACGATATTATTTTAATTGAAGAGGACTTCCTTGAAATAAGCAATTTATCAACATCAACACACTAATATTAATATTTGAGTAGTAAGCATATATAGTTATTAAATTTGCATACACTATGAGCAACTTCAAATAAACCATAACAAATAAATATATTAAATACGGGCCTCTTTTAACAAAAAAAAGTGTTATCAAGTATTTCAAAGAAAAAAAAAAGTAGGAAGAAATAAACGATACAGAACCGATGCAGATTTGGACGGGACAACTTTTGCTCTGTTTCAGATATGTAAAGTTTCTTCAATTTCCAGTTTGGGTTTCATACCACAAATCATAAAATATCAAAGTAATTTATGGGACGATATTCAATCATGTGCTATTGAATAAACAGGAGAAATTAGTTGACACATTTCTTTCATCATTAAATTGAGTTGTACTTTCTCCATACAAGCAGACAGCATATTCACTTGACTTAATTGAGGTCCTTCCATAATTCCATTCATCTTGGTTGCTTGACAAGTTGATATCTATTCCTGACTACTATAAAATCATTCGGAAGATCAAGCTACCAAGCCAACAAAAATAATAAGACTAACCCCACATCAAAAAATATTTCGATACGATACAATCCAATGGCATGGTTAGTGTTTGTATTTCTCTCTGTCATACCTTATCTTTCAGTTGCAGGTCTTGCAGTGGCAAAGTCTGGCTGCAGAACAAAATGTGGGGATGTCGATGTACCGTACCCATTTGGCATTGATCCAGGTTGTTTCCTAGAAGGGTTTCACCTCAACTGTTCGCAAAATGCAACAAATGGCACTTACAAGCTTTTTGCCGGTAATGTTGAGGTACTGGAAATATTGTTGCCAACCAGTCAAGAAAGAATGATGAATCCTATCTCTTGGCAGTGCTACAACGACACAACAAGAAATATCACAGACGACATATGGTCCTTGGGCTTGAGGTCGACACGGTACAGAGTCTCAAGCCTTCATAATAAGTTTGTCGCAATTGGATGTGACACACTTGCGTACAACAACATGGTCGATTACAAAAATCATCTATACCGAACAGGATGCGTGTCAGTCTGTTACAGTCAAGAGAGCCTAACCAACGGTATTTGCTCTGGCATCGGTTGTTGTGAAACTCCTATACCATCAGGTATTAACTTCTACAGAGTAACATTTGATAAAAACTTTAATAGTTCATCCGTGTCAGACTTTAGCCGCTGCAGCTATGCCGTTGTGATGGAGGCAGACAACTTCATATTCAATACTTCCTATGTTACCACAACCAATTTCTGGTACAAGAACAACGGCAAGGTGCCAATTTTGGTGGATTGGTCCATAGGAAATGAGACATGTGAGGTAGCTCAACGCAATACCAGCAACTATGCATGTGTTAGCTCTAACAGTGTTTGCACGGACATGCAAAATGGTCCGGGATATATCTGTAATTGTTCAAAAGGGTATGAAGGCAATCCATATCTAAAGGATGGGTGCCAAGGTAACTGCCGTTCACAATTTTATGTTTATTATATTCCCTTGGTAACTTCCGTTCACAATTTTATGTTTATTAAATTCTATTAGCTAAGAGTTAATTTTTGCAATTTACTGCAAGATTTTAGTCGCTAGGTTGGGTGACTTGCACCACAACGAAAAAAAAAAATTTTCTGCAAAACTAAGAGGAATATTTTTAGTGGTGGTTAACAGTGAAAACATACGAAAAAGATCACAGCCGAAAAATAAATGCAGAAATTTTTTAACAGCGCTTATTTATAATAACCGCCACCAAAAAAATTAACATTGTGTTTTATTTTTTTTTTGATAATTGTCCGTAGATCCACTCACACACACAATTCGAACCCTGATCTCCATGGAACCAGGCAAGTGTCTTAGCCAGTTGCTCTAGCAGCGCTAACATTGTTACTAGTTTAAAAAAGTACCGTGTCAGTTTTCGGCTTTAAATTACTTGTTTCGGGGGCTTGACATTTGCCTCTCGAGTCTCGAGTACTTAATTTGACTTGGGTTACATTGAGAAGAGTTTCTTAACATGGGTCCGGTTGAGTTGGAAACTGTCTTGGTCTGTAGTGTTTCATTTTGGATGGTTTTTCGCATTCTTTCATGCTTCTTGGGGTCACGAAGCCGGTAGGTCCAACATTCACCTCCATTAGAAAAAAAATAACCATACAATTCACAAATGGACTGCTTGGATGTTGTAGGAATTTATGAAATTTGGAGAATTTACAATTCCTAGTCATAAATTTATTGAAAAGTGTGTAACTTTGTGAATAATTTAGATTGTTTATAATAAATTTGACATATAAAATGTTCGGAATTTACAATTTCGACACCATCCAAACAGCCCCAAAAAGTTAACTACGTTAATGACAGCAAAGTGTACACCCGTCTTTAGATTTTTATTACAAAAATTTGACAGTAAGTTACTAAGGTACGCGCAACTGCATGATCAAATGACAACCAGTTCAACGTAACATGATGTTCATAGATATTGAATTTTTTAGGCCCAAAATCAGGTTATGTCACCGGTTGGGATTTGACTTGGAATTCTAGGACCATTTTATCTTCGCTTGTCCATGTCCAATGCAGGTAATTCCTCAATTTAAGTAATATTAAATGTTCTTTTTTTCTTTCCTTTCTTTCCGTTTTTGCAGATAAAGATGAGTGTCAGGATAAATCAACATGTTCAGGAATTTGTGTGAACACGCCAGGATCATTCAATTGTACATGTCCTCCAGGAACACATGGTGACCCACTCAGCACTGCTGGATGCAACAAAATCGAGAGATCTTCACCATCATGGGTGAAGTTTGTTGTAGGTAATTTATGAACTTCCTTAATCACAAATTTCAATGTTATAAAACTAATAATATGATTCAATCATACTAACCATCCAGCACCTTAACTTTCTAGGCATTAGTGTCGGCCTCATGGTTGTAGTAATTTTGAGCTGTTTAGTGTACTTTGCGCACGAGAAAAGAAAAATTGCTGCAATCAAAGAGAATTACTTTAAACAGTATGGCGGCCAATTGCTGTATCAAAAGATGAAGTCCGAACAGGGATTCACTTTTACTATATTCAAGGAAGAAGAATTGAAAGAGGCTACCAACAATTATGATGCCAAAAATATACTCGGAGAAGGAGGCAATGGTACCGTATACAAAGGAACTCTTAAAAATAATAAAGATGTGGCAATCAAGAGATGCAAGACAATTGATGAGAGACAAAAAAAAGAATTTGGTAAAGAGATTCTAATTCTTTCTGAAATCAGCCACAAAAATATTGTTAAAATCCTTGGGTGTTGTTTAGAGGTAGAGATCCCAATTCTGGTTTATCAGTTTATTCCCAAAGGAAACCTATTTGACCTTATCCATTCATGTCGTGCTCCATGCATCTCATCGAGCATTCGCCTGAGAATTGCTCAAGAGGTAGCCGAAGCACTTGCATACTTGCACTCATGGGCATCCCCTCCCATTGTTCACCGTGATGTCAAATCTTCTAACATACTTTTGGATGAGAATTTTGTGGCCAAGATTTCCGATTTTGGAGCTTCTGTTTTGGCACCAATGGATGAAGATCAATTCATGACAGTTGTGCAAGGTACTCGTGGTTATCTAGATCCAGAATACATGCTTACAGGTTTATTAACAGCAAAAAGTGATGTATATAGTTTTGGTGTTGTTCTTTTGGAGCTCATTACTCGTAAAAAAAGCATTGTTCCTTGATAAACCTGAAGATCAAAGGAGTCTCTCATCCATCTTTTTATCTTCTATGAAGGAGAATAAACTGGAGGAAATTTTGGATGATCAAATTCTAGATGTAGAGGGTATGAATCTAATCAATGGTGTTGCTGAGCTAGTCCGGAAATGCTTGAATATGGAAGGAGAAAAAAGGCCTGAAATGAGAGAAGTTGTAGAAACTCTTGATAGATTGAGAAAAACCATAAAACATCCTTGGGTGCAGGATAACCTTGAAGAGATAGAGAGCCTACTTGGTGAACCCTCAAACAATAAGGAACTGGAAATGAATTCATATCATAGTTTGGAAGAAAGGGCAATGCTAGATGTGGAGGCCGGACGGTAATTATCCATTGTTCTCCATATCTTGTAAAATCTTCTATTCTTTTTCTTTTTCGAAAATAAGATACTCTTCTTAAATAGGGTGGGTGGTTGACAGGGCAACTCTGTATTAATAAATTTATTTTTCCGTTTTCTTTTTATGTTCTGTGTCAGTAAGGGATACAGGCATACAGCTTCTCTGCTTCAGTGTATGCTATATTTGCATTACAAGAATGGTACAATGTTTTTGTTTGTGAGTAATTATGTCTAATTTTCCCAATTCAGCCTGTAATATGTTTGCGACTTTGCGGCCATAAGTTTATACAGTGATTCGGTGAGCAGATAATGAAAAGTCAAAAGTTTAATATTTTATCTTTTCTATTTGTGTATTTCATCGTGTTAGGAGAGGTCGCATCTGTGTAGTTTATTTGCGCTTAAATAATGAATGCACCATTGCTATTACACGTACTTTTGTTTTTATTTTATTTTTAAGAAAGTAATAATATAGTGTGCACAGGAAAATCACAAGCAAAACATATTGGCTCGGCTAGAGTAATTTTAGGCCTGGGAAAAGATTTTACTACCAGTTACTCTGTTGGACTGAAAAAATAAAAATAATACTATAATATTACTAAATTTCAGAAATATTACTAATTGAATCTAAATTGTATAAATAGATTCGCAATATTGTTATTTGAAAGACTTTCAAAGAACGATAGTGGTCATTTTCCTTTTTTATGTACTTTGAATATTTTATTAATATAATTTTAATTTTTTAAATTCTATTTTTTATGTAATTTTAATGTTTGTATAATTTTGGTATTGGTGATATGTAATTTTCTTATCAAGTTGTATTATTTTATATTAATTTTTTCATACCTTTTTAGAACCCGTCCCCGAACATCCTTCGAAATTGCAGCTTTCTTTATGTTAGGCTAGGCCTCTGATCCACTACTCCAGTATCTGTGTTGATCAACACCCAAAATTTTCCGTTAATTCAAATGTAAAATTTAAATTACCCCTGTGCTCATGCCTGATCTAAGGCTCTAATTTACCCCCATCAAGAAAATAATATTACCCAATAGCAACACCTTCCAGGTTTTAAATTAGAACATTTGAACACTATCATGACTAGAAAAAGATCTATCTATCTATCTATCTATCTATCTATCTATCTATACAAGTTCTTAGAAGAAAAAGCTTACTGGGTAGTGTATCTGCCTTCTGCTCGGGTGTAGAGATACCCAGGCCAACCCACCTCTGAAGTTTTCGAATGGATCTCTCTGGCTCTTGTTTTCTTCTCTCCTCTACTAAATCCTACCGCCCCACTCCACAATGCAAGGCAGCATAGCAAACAAAAAGTGGCAGCAGAAGTACTCATCTCACTCTCTCACGCTCTCACTCTTCTTCACTCTTTAATCTCAGTTAGAACTTAGAAGAGAGAACTCATTTTGAAAGCGACACTGTTCCTCTTGCGACGAAAAGACCAAATTGCCCAGGACTTGGAGTTTGCTAATTGCTAGTGTGTCACTTTTAATCAAGACCGTCTGATAATGACTGAACGTCTCATCTTACAACTAGAGATAGAAAGTCTGATCTTTCGCCTCCCACCAGGGCTGAATTTAGATTTCATGTTTATCTGCTATAATTTTTTTATATAATTTATTTTCACCATGAATGGTGCAGCATTTGCTATGTGTCGTCGGCAGCGCTGTCAAACTTGTTTGATGGAACGGAAATCCCTCGTTTCGTTTCCGCTTTGTTTCAAAAAACGAAATAGAAAAACCATTTCGTTTCCGTTCCGTTTCGTTAAACGGAATGGAAATTCCGTTATATTTCACTTCCACGTTCATTTTACATTGAAATTTCTCATTTCAACGTTCCGCGGACGAAAAAATAGATTTTTGTTTCCGTTCCGTTTCTGAAAATGAAACCACTTTCCCTTCCATTATGTTCCATTTTGGACAGAACGAAACGGAAACGTGGAAACGGCGGTATATTGACTGCCATAGTTGTCGGATCTGTATTTGCCTTGGGATGTAAGTTTTTCTATTTCGTGCTTCGTGTGGCACGCTTTGTTGCTGTTAAAAAAAAATGGCCCATATGTAGTTCAGCAGCTCTTGAGGAACCTTTGATGTGGTCCTCTGCCAATTGTAAAAGATATCAATTATTTTCCTTTTCTTTTGGAGCACACTTTACCAATGTCTGCCGGCTTTTCACATAAAATTCGATAAAAGTAATATTTTTTATTGTTTATATTACCCTCTTTCAAAACTACCAAAATCAGGCTATCTATTCTATGGGAAAAAAAAAAGAACAATAAATAAATGAATTTTTTTTTTTAGGATGAATTAGGCTATAAAAACACGCATATCGTTGCTAAGAGTTGCACGACTTGTAGTTGTAGAGAGAGAGAGAGAGAGAGTCAGAGAGAGCGGAGATATTTCGGAAAGTCTTGGGCTTGGATTTGGGGTTAGCAGAATTTTAGGCTGAATTTATAAACTGGGCTATAATTTTGATGCTCAAAACTTTTCTGGCCTATGATGAAGTCTATTATGTACTAAAGAATCGAAAATTTAAAATGATTAACACAATTACGTTTCGTTAATTTACTTATGACATGTATATATATTTTACAGGAATTTAAGTATGTGAACTCGACCAAGAAATGATTTGTTTTAGTTACATTAGTCTGACTCAACAACACGGTCGCATATTGTGATGAATACAAACAATTAGGAAACCAAGGGAAACACTTCAATATAGTGTATACTCGTATATTTTTCATTACATGGTCAGTATAACCATTCAAGTGTTCTATGTACGTACAAGATATAAAGTTATAAATATCTTTATGCATGATGCAACAAGCTAGAAAGGAATTATCAATTTATTGTTTAAATGAAAATAGATACAATTCTCGAAATGCACTTTCTGAAATTATAGGAATATTATTCCTGTCTCATTTTTCATGCATTCACAAAGTTCTTACTTTTAGGACTTCAATGATTGTAGTATCAATGATGATTATAAAATCTTGCAGCGTCGACTGGGTGAGACTTTGGAGAGATGACTTGGACTTTGACTAGCTAAAAGCCAATGATCTACATTGATGGAATGCTCTCAAGAAACCATGGACATAATTCGCAATTCGCCAATTCACATCACGAGAATGCATATATTGATTAGAAAACATGTTATTGATGTCATGGTGACACATGAATAAAATGTATCTTTCCATAGCGTTCATGTTGTGTACAAACAGATGGATGCATATATTGATATACTTGTTTTTACTTATAATTTTTATTTCTCACGTGGTGTATTTTTTCTGAGTTTTTTTTTTATTTTATACTCTTGAAAACTTTTTATTCATTAATATATTTACTGGTATAGCAATCATCACCTAGCTTCCGAAAAGAAGTGAAGTTAGTGGGTCTGCAAGTTCTCTTCCACAGTAAAATTAGAGCAGAGTGGTTGACTAATCAAGTCAATAAGGTCGTGTACAACAATAATTGAAAGGTATGCCGGTATAGTTGACTAAGTCAATTCTCAGTTATGTTTTGCCTCATTGCCTGCCTGTCTGATTGAGGACAATATCACTCGTCTCATTCACGTTTTAAGTCTACTAAATATTTCCACGCTCAAATTGAAGGGGAACATGCAAATATATGCAAGATCTAGCTAACTGAATGTGATATGCCGAGTGCAAACCGTTTCTTACGCTGTTGACCGAGGACCTTAAATGCAGTCTCTGTGTGTGTGCGCGCGCGCCAGCGCGCTTTTCCACATACTTTAATTTAACCAATTATTGGAATTTCGAATTGTATTTTTAGCACCACCGACCTTAAATGCAAATGTATTATGTATATTGACTTCGGTTTGTGAGCAGAACGAAAATATTTCCTTGGAAGATAAAGAAAAATGACAAAATTTCAATCTACAAACGACAGAGTCCAGGGGTCCCTTGGCCTGCTGGTTTTGTAAATAAATTTTCCTTTATTTATAAAATTAGGTATCAGGAATATTTTATTTTATTTTATTTTTTTGCCATTTTTTTTCCGTAATTTGGTTGTAGCTAGAGGAGGCCAAGGCAAACACGCCTTAAGTAGTACTTTATCTGGGTTTATATGCAATGTTTAACTCTGCATTATGTGCCACAAAACTATTTTCTGCAAAACATCCAATATTTAAGTTAAATTAAGAATGGAGTGAACGCGCATTAGAGAGCAACTATCACGAGAATGTATATATTTAAAGTTTTAAGAAAGGAGTGGATGTGGATTAGAGAGAAACTATCACGAGAATATTTGATTGAAGACGACTCTATTGAAATAAACAATTTATCACTATCAAGTAACACTACTATTAATATTTGAGTAGTAATCGTGTATTTCGGGGAAAAAAATAAAAAGAGGGAAAAATAAAATTCAGAACCCATGCAGATTTCGACGAGATAATTTTTGCTCTATTTCAGATTTGGCCATGGAAGGTTCCTTTCAGATCACCCATGGAAAGTTTCTTCTATTTCCAGTGTGGGTTAATACCACAAATTATGAAATATCAAAGGGGCCGTTTGGATCGCTTAGGAATAAGAGGAATAGCCGATATTCAATTATATGCTATTGAATAAACAGGAGAAATCAATTGACGAAGTTGAGTTGTACTTTCTCCCATACAAGCGGACAACATATTGACTTGACTCATTTGAGGTCCTTCCATTCATCTTGGTTGCTTGACATCTATTCCTGACTACTATAAAATTATTCGGAAGATCAAGCTAAGACTAACCCCACATCAAAAAATATTTAGATACGATTCAATCCAATGGCATGGTTATTGTTTGTATTTCTCTCTCTCGTACCTTATCTTTCAGTTGCAGAAGGCCTAGCAGTGGCAAAGCCTGACTGCAGAACAAAATGTGGTGATGTCGATGTACCGTACCCATTCGGCATTGACCCGGGTTGTTTCCTAGAAGGATTTCACCTCAACTGTTCGAAAAATGCAACAGATGGCCCTTACATGCTCCGCATCGGTAACATTGAGGTGCTGGAAATCTTGTTGGCAACCGGTCAAGCAAGAATGGACAACCATATCTCCTGGCAGTGCTACGACGTCAAAACAAATAATATCACTACGTTTATATGGCAAAAGAACTTCATGTCGACACAATACGCAATCTCACCCCAAAATAAGTTTGTAACAATTGGATGTGACACGCTTGCGTACAACACCATGTTTGATCACAAATATGATGAGTACCGAACAGCATGTGGGTCAAACTGTTACAGTCAAGCGAGCCTAGCCAACGGTTCATGCTCTGGCATCGGTTGTTGTGAATCTCCTATTCCACCAGGTATTCAATATTCGAGTGTTTCATTTGATAAAAACTTTAACAGTTCATCTGTGGCAAACTTCAGCCGCTGCAGCTATGCTGTAGTAATGGAGGCAGACAACTTCACATTCAGTACTACCTTTGTTACTGGATACAATTTCTGGGACAAATACAATGGGCGGGCGCCTATTTTGATCGATTGGTCCATTGGAAATGAAACTTGTGAGGCAGCCAGCAAAGGGAGCAATTATGCTTGTGTTAGCTCTAACAGCGTCTGCGTCAACAAACAAATTTGGTAAAGAGATTTTAATTCTTTCTCAAATCAACCATAAAAATATTGTTAGAATCCTTGGTTGTTGTTTAGAGGTAGACATTCCAATTCTGGTTTATGAATTCATTCCCAAAGGAACTCTATTTGACCTCATCCATTCATACCGTCCTTCGGGTATCTCATTGAGCATTCGTCTGAAAATTGCTCAAGAGGCTGCTGATGCACTTTCTTATTTGCACTCGTGGGCATCGCCTCCTATTGTACACCGTGATGTAAAATCTTCTAACATACTTTTGGATGAGAATTTTATGGCCAAAGTGTCTGATTTTGGAGCTTCAGTTCTGGCATCATCAGGCCAAGATCAATTTGTGACGCTTGTCCAAGGGACTCGTGGTTATTTAGATCCAGAATACATGCAGACAGGTCAATTAACAGTAAAAAGTGATGTGTATAGCTTTGGAGTGATTCTCTTAGAGCTTCTAACTCGTCGAAAAGCATTCTACTTGGATGGAGAGGAAGAGAGAAGCCTATCGTCAACCTTTTTGTCCGCTATGAAAGAAACCAGACTCGAGGAAATTTTGGATGACCAAATTATGGATGTAGAGAGCATGAACCTGATCAATGGGGTTGCTGAGCTAGCTAGAGAATGCTTGAATATGGAAGGAGAAAGAAGACCTGAGATGAGAGAAGTTGCTGAAGCTCTAGATAGGTTGAGAAAAACCATGAAGCATCCTTGGGTGCAGGATAACCCCGAGGAGACAGAGAGCCTACTTGGTGAACCCTCCAACAATAAAGAGGTTGAAATGACTTCATACCATAGTATGGAAGAAAGGGCTATGCTTGCTATGGAGTCCGGACGTTAATTATTCAGGTTATACTACATATTTGTCTATTATATTTTTCCTTTTTATTTAATCAAGTCGTTGTTTTGTGTGTATATATATGAGGTAGATGGAGCACCTCTATGTGTTAATTTTACTGTTTTACTTTTTTTTTTTTCTTTTTCACGTCTTTGTGTGAGTGGTGAGGTAGATAGACATCTTCTGTGTATGCTATTTTTATAATCCAATAATGTGAACATCGTTCTTGTTTATGGCTCCGTTTGGATAAGGTGTGGGAAGAAGAGAAGAAGTGAGAAAAAATATTGGAAAGTGTGTAACTTTGTGAAGAGTTTGGATTGTTTATAATAAATTTATTCCTTTATTCCCTTCTTCCCAAATGGAATCCAAACGGAGCCTATAAGATTTAAACATAATATGAGAAAGAAAAGTTTATTGTTATTTTTTTGGGGTTTTAAATGTGTTAAATGTCGTTCCCATGATACCATGTAATTTTTTTTTTTTTGTGTAAAATGACATTACGGCAGGTTCCGACTCAGAATTTTTTTTAGCATTATTATTATTATTTTTTTGGATTCGACCAGAAGGCTTTAAAAATCAGCCATGATACCACCAAAAGCGGAACCAATAGAACCAATCTACGGCTCACAACTATGGCATTGGACAGAGCTAGATGTTTCATCATTGTCAGTTTGGCACAAGCAAAATCATACCAAAAAAAAAAAAAACCACAACCAACAAACCCAAGAAATTGCATCTCCCGGGCACAATTGGTGGCATTACCTAGGATGCCATTAGCACAAAGAAAAAGACGAAGCAACAAAACTCATAAAAATCAGCTGTACTACAAAGAACTGACCAGAGCCTCCGTTTGGATGGTTGAGAAGAAATAGGAAGAAGGAAGAAGGAAAGAAAAAAAAAATTATAAACAATCCAAACTCTTCACAAAGTAACACACTTCCCAATACTTCTTCCTACTCCTTCCCTTCTTCCCACACCTATCCAAACGGAGCCAGAGAGCCATGAAAAAAAATACAAAAGTTGCCAATTCTCCAACGACCAAGATAATAGGTGTGAATCAGTCGGTCGAATTCCACATCCCCTCTTCTTCTAAGCTTCCATCTCTCTCTCAGGTGTAGCAGATTGAGCCGAAACCTCAGCCAACGCGACAAATCAGCAAAGAAAAAAAAATGAAAAATAAATCGCGATGGCTAGCTGCAGACCTGCAGTGTGTTGGGCGGGAAAAAAAAAAGGCGAAGATGCAAATGAGAGGACTCAGATCCAAGTTCGATCCAGGCCCAGCTAAAACATTAAACATATCCTCAATCTGCTCTCTTTCCTCTTCGATTAAAAAGGTCCAACTTAATATTTAAATTTTCGTCTTAGGTTTGAGTCCAAATTATAAACTGTTGCAGTAGGCCCAAAAACGATATAGAAAAACAAATATATTTGACAAAAGTTCATATGATTTTAATGGTCCAGTTAAACAATTCTAGTCTCTAGAGTCCAACCAAAATTACTGTAATTTCTGTTTTTTAAACAAATAATAATTGTTAATCAGAAATTATAACAGGAATTATAAGTGCCATCGGCAAATATACCATCCCAGCCATCACTAAATACAAAGTGAACATATACAGTAAATAAGATGAACATATAGACGATCTAAGGAACACTTACAAACAAATAAGTGTTGTCATCACTTGTTCAGAAGTTTACATGCATATTCAACTTATTTTCATTGAACTTATTTGTTTGTATGTGTTCACTTAGATCGTCTATATGTTCACTTTGTTTACTTTATATGTTCACTTTATATTTAGCGATTGCAGGGATGGCAAAACTAGAGATGACAGTAATCAATTTCCCTCTAATTATGTCATCCCTGTCATCGTTAAATATAAATTGAACACATACAACAAGCAAGATAAACATATAGACTATTAAAGTGAACACTTATAAACAAATAAGTATTGTCATCTCTTGTTCAGAGTTTTATATGCACATTCAACTTATTTTTATTGAACTTATCTGTTTGTATGTGGTCACTTTGATCACTACTTATGTTCATCTTATCTATTATAAGTGTTTACTTTCTGTTTTGCGATGGTAGGGATGACAAAAATGCAGATGGCGGTAATCAATTTCCATTGTCAATCTTTCCCAACATAATAATTGAATTCTTAATTCGGGTGCCAGAAAATAAAATATTTGGCATAGTTACCATAGGGCTACAAAACGGTTGAAGAGGTGACGAAAATAAAAAAGAATTAAGAACGATACCAGACACAACATTTTTTCTTTATTTTTTTTTGAAAAAAAAATAACGAACACATGAAAGAAAAAGACAGGAAGTTTTTTTTTTTTTGAAGAAAAAAAAAAATAGGAAGTTGCTGTCCAACAGAACAAAATTCATGTCCCCACACATTAACATTTTTTGGATCCACAGTTTCCCACATTTTGAGGACTTATCATGAATAATATCTTAAATACTCTAATTATTTGTTAAAAAAGAAACTGCCATGAACAATTTACTGCTACCTCCAAATAAAAGAATACCTTGTACATTCCTAAATATATCTTCAAAAAATCAAATAAAGAGAAAAAAGGCATCTGCACTTTCCCTGTAGATGAGTGAGAACTAATGGAAAATCTAATCAAAATAATATATAAAAGTTAACCTTCTCATATTGTCCAAAGTAAGCTCATCGTTGAACCTTTTCGATGAATCAGATTTGTTTCCCTTGTTTGAACCAACAGGACGGAGGGCCGTATCTATCTCTGAATTCGTTTCGATAGTGTGATTGCACAACTGCAAATCCTATGATCATCTCGTCACTTTGCCACTAATCGGACGACTCCTTATATTCAGTGAGTGCCGGGATAATTGCGCGTGTGATTGCAATAATGCTCCCTTAATTTGTTTTCAAGTTAAAATTCAATAATGACGATTTGGAATATTTACATTAGAGACATACGGAACAAATTGGTGAGATTTCATCAGAATTTTTACTCTGATAGTCAGGTTATGACACCTAATATCCATAACTAATCATCACATCTTGGGAGCGTTTGGATAGGTGTGGGAAGAAGGGAAGAAGGAAAGAAGTGGGAAGAAGTATTGGAAAGTGTGTAACTTTGTGAAGAGTTTAGATTATTTATAATTTTTTCTCTTCTTCTTCCTTCTTCTTCTTTTTTTCAACGATCCAAACGCACCCCTTAAAAAGTAAATCTAGTTCGTTCTTTTTTATTTTATTTTTGGTAAATCTAAGCAACTCAAAATGGCTATGCAATATAAGTATAACTGAACATCAGCAGGGACAAATGTAATAGAACGAATGGAGAATTAAGATAGAAGAAAAAGAAGAGAGATACAGGAGAGAAGGTTTCTAATCCGAATTCATGTATCCAGTAATATCCATTCGCCCCTTTTGTTTCGTGCGCCAGAAAGAGAGAACGAAAACCTAGATGAGATGGAATGATGGGCTTCGACTATTCAGTTTTCGATTATTAAAAAGTGAAGTTTATTAGTTTAGACCCTGTCGTGGGGCAAAATCGCTGAGATATTAAGTGGAACAGAAGAGAAAAAACTGGATCCGAATCCGCTGTAGCGCAGGACAGCGTGTAGCACGCGTACGAGCCGTCTGATCTTGATCGGACGGTTTATTTTTTACGGACCTATCAATCTAGGTTACATGCACGGAGTTTTCTTGTCCATTGGATCTTGATCAGACGGCTAGAATGCCACGCTACATAGTGTGCCGCGCGGCACCAAATCTGAATTCATCAAGAGATGGACAGCGTGGAGAGAGAAAAAGGGAACAGCAGGAGCGAAGAGTGGGATTGATGGTACGGTCCGTACGGAGGAGTTTGACGTAGGAGAGAGAGGCAAACAGCGGCTCAGATCAACTACGGAAAATAAACGTACAGGATGAGAGAACTGTGCTTACTACAGTTCCCACGTGCACAGGACGTCCTTCCATATATATTTCTAAATCTAAGTATTCTAATAGGGTGTGTTTGGATAGGCCGGGAATAGAGAATAGGAATAAGAAATTTCGGTTTGCGTGCTTATTCTTATTCTTGTGCAATCCAAACAACATAAGAATAAGGAATAAGGGCCCTTATTCCTATACTAACAAAACTATGGTATAAGAATAAGGAATAAGGATAAGCACGTAAACCGAAATTCCTTATTCCTATTCCCTATTTCCGGCTTATTCCGTTGCATCCAAACACACCCATATAGAGTTCATTACAAGTCAAAGTCAAGGTCGAGGTTGATAGGTATGGCATTAATTCCAAGCCGCGAAAATTGCGGGAGGTGGTGAATCTGGGAAATGCTTTGGCAACGAATTTTTTTTCTTCCAACAACATAATTTTTTGTCTAAATATCTAAGCCTCCATTTGGATGCGTTGAAAAAAGTAGAAAGAAGAAAGAAGGGAAGAAAAAAAATTATAAATAATTCAAACTTTTTACAAAATTACACACTTTCCAATACTTCTTCTCACCTCTTCTCTTCTTCCCTTCTTCTCACACCTATCCAAACGGAACCTAAGTTATCCTTAACATCAATTAAGATTTATTGCTCTAGCTAATTTATTTCTTTTATTGTGCTTTTTTTTTTATTTTCTGCTAAAAAGACAATAATATTCTCCTCTTGAGATTTTTTACCGTTGCTCTCTCACATATGATTATGCACTAAAAATTTATATAATAATCGTTGAATTAACCAAATAGTTATATATACTGCTTTCATTTTAATATACTTTTTACACCTCTTTTCTTTGTTTGTTCTAGAGCCTTAAAACTTTTAAAAAATTTATACTCTTTCAACTATGAAAAAATAATCTTCAAAATTATGAAACCAAGAAGTAGCTTAGAAATAAGGTAATGAGTTTGATAGAATTCAAAATTCAGAGAAGAAAGGAGAGAATGACAGACAAGATTTAGTGGGAGAAATATCAATGAATTTGCTTAATTTGAGAAGGCCGATTTTGTTCATTTGAAAAAAAATTATGTTGTTCGCGATAAAAACTATGTTGTCCAAAGCACCTCTCAAATCTCATCTCAATAACTTATAATAGTCAAGTAACCGATAAGTTTTGATCAATAATAACATATAAGAACCCCATTTTTTTTTCCATTGATGACATCATGACAACCAAACACAAAAGTCTGGCTCTTCAGTTTAAAATATCTACTATTTTCCATGCTCAAATTGGAGGAGCAAATGGAAATATATGCAAGATCCAGCTGAGTGATGACGTGACCAGGGCTGTCAAAAGTTTAAGATGGAACGGAAATCTATCATTTCGTTTCCATTCCGTTTCAAAATACGAAACAGAAAATTATTCCATTTCCGTTCCATTGCGTTAAACGGAACGGAAATTTCACTTCCACATTTATTTTACATTGAAATTTCTCATTTCAGCGTTCCGTTTTCGTTTCCGTTTCTGAAAATGAAACAACTTTTCCTTCCACTTATGTTCCGTTTCGGACGGAACGAAACGAAAACGTGCGAAACGGCGGTATATTGACAGCCCTAGACGTGACGCGAGCATGAACAGTTTTGTAAGCTGTTGACTAGAGCTATCAATTTCATTCCGTTTCGCACGTTTTAGTTTCGTTCCGTCCAAACGGAATAGAGAACGAAAGTGAAAATGAGTTTCGTTTTTGAAAACGGAACGAAAACGAAACAGAAATTTATAAATATTACTGGAACAGAATACGAAAATGGACTGAGATAAATAGAAAATGAAAGACAGAACAGTAAACGAAACTGTTTTTTGTTTCATTTAACGAAACGAAAGAGAAACAAAACACATATCTATTTCATTCAGGGGCGGAACTGTTAGGAACTCAAGTCCTTGTGCAATTTTAATTTTTTATTAACGATTAATAAGCATTTAACAATTGCGAATAACGGATCTAGTCAAACAAACGATTTAACACTTAAAGCAAGAAGTATAGGAGGTTACCTCTTCTAGTATCGTAACTAGAAGGTTCAAATCCTTTGCTTAGGAGTCGATGGAGTGCTCACCACCACCACCACCTCGTTGGCCTCGAGTCCACATAAAGTCTTAACCAAGTTCTAAGCTCTTGTGCTAGCAAGAGCAAGAACAAGACTAATCCCTTGTTGTCTTTCTTCACCAAATTAACTATTTAATTTGTGGCTAATATTCAACACATGAATGTCCTAATGAAAAGCAATGGAGATGAGAAAAAATTTCAGACCGAAAACCCTTTTTTTGATGGAGAACGGCGGCCAATTTCTTGGGGAAGAGTCTAAGCCTTGGTTAATTATATAATTAACTTATATATATATCATTTCCATTTTTTGCCTAATCAAATTATGACAAAAAAAGGAACGTCTCCAATAGGCCGGCCAAAATATATGGGCTTTGAGTCCATTACACAAATCTTAATTTGTATATTAATCAATTATCAATAACCCACCTCAATTGCTTTTCGTTTGGACTTAATTAGACTCATCAAATTAAATTCTATATCTTTAATTTAATTCAACCACCTAAATTAAAGTATGTTGAATAAAATTCATTATCAACCTATTGATAATTATTTTGGGATTATCTTATGCATTAAATTATTTCTATATGATCTCTTTAAATTAATTAATTATAACGGTTCATAACGGTATATAATTAATTAATCAACTTATCATATTTTCGCAGTACTCGCTGCTGCGAATAAATAAAATGCACCTATGGTTAAAACTTTATTTGTGTGACCTTTTGAGGATTTATGTTATGTTGGCCATGGAAAATAAATCGCTATTTATTTCCATTAATCATAAGCGGTATCTAGCAACATGTTATGATTCCCAATTCACATAAATTAAATACTGTATCAATACAATACTCCAATCCTGCATAAGAAAATAATATCTTATTGTTTTGATTCTTACGTCACATGATATCCTTGTATAATCCAAGATAGGAATGTGTCATTCTTGCAGATTACACGTTTCTTGATCTAGAGATGATTGTATAAGTTGCTAGCAAACAATCCATCTCCATCAAGGGGCCTAGTAGATATCATCACTCATTAGGTGTACTAACGAGGGACATACAGTTATCTTGATGACCACTTTCTCCCCGCACAATTCAAGAGAACATAAATAAAGTCCGTATAGCAGCCTTTATCAGGAATCAGCGTTAGACGATATTTATTGAACCTATCCTCATGTGGAGAAACTGAACCATCTCAAACTCAGAATCAAACACTTATGAAATAAATAACGACACGTAACACAATCCATATATTTATTTCATTGGGTCATGTCCTGTACTATGTTCCAGTAACATATACATATACAATTAAGTTAGTAATTCCTTACTTATGATTTGTAGAACTTAATCATCACTTAACTTGTATACTAGCTTTTTCTGATAATTAATGTTCCTTGTTAATTATCAAGACTATGGACAGTTTTGATTTATTATTGTCAATTAATCATAAATGAACTACAGTGATCCACAATTCAGATCCTCAACCTGAATGAACTGTCAATAATAAAATCAGGAACAAATGATCAAATATCATCAATAACATAAACTATAGAAGTAGCCATAATATGATTGGCTTCTAGGACTTATCTCTAACAATCTCCCACTTGGCCTAGAGTCAATCAATAGTGACTTCTAGCAAGTGCACAGTACTCAATGTAATATCAAAATATACATGTCTCATACTAAAACCTCAAATGTAAAAGATACAAATCAATGCCACTCAGACATACGTCTGATCCCCATGGATGCAACATGCAACTCATGCGCGGCTCGAGACAGAGACTTTGTCAGAGGGTCCGATGTGTTCGCGGCACCGTCCACCTTCTTGACCTTGATCCATCCATCGTTCACAAACTGGCGGATAAGATGGAATCTTCGTTGTATGTGCCTAGTCTTCTAGTGAGACCTAGGCTCCTTGGACTGAGCTATGGCTCCCGTATTGTCGCAATAGAGATCCACTGGACCTGAGATGCTTGGAACCACCTCCAGCTCGGTCAAGAATTCCTTGATCCAAACTCCTTCCTTCGCTGCTTCACCAGCCGCTAAGTATTCTGCTTCGGTGACGGAATCGGCTGTGGTATCTTGTTTGGAACTCTTCCAACTCACAGCACCACCATTGAGCAGAAACACAAAGCCGGACTGTGACTTTGAGTCATCTCGGTCGGTTTGGAAACTAGCATCGGTGTAACCACTTACAACGAGGTCTTGGTCTCCACCATACACGAGAATACTATCCTTTGTTCTCTTTAGATACTTGAGGATATTCTTGACTGCGGTCCAGTGTGACATGCTAGGGTTGGCTTGGAATCGACTAGTCACACTAATCGGATATGCCACATCGGGGCGAGTACATAGCATGGCGTACATAATCGAACCGACCACAGAAGGATACCTGAATTTCTCCATGTACTTCCTATCTGCTTCGGTCGAGGGACACTGAGTCTTACTCAAGTGTATGCCATGTGACATAGGCAAGTAACCTTTCTTGGAACTAGCCATATTGTGTTTTATCAATACTTTGTCAATATATGTATCTTGGCTCATGCCCACATCCTTCTAGACCTATCTCTATAGATCTTAATTCCTAGGATATAGGCGGCCTCGCCCAAGTCCTTCATTGAGAACACCTTCTTCAATGAAGTCTTGACTGCATTCAATTCGGAAACATCATTCCCGATTAAGAGTATATCATCAACGTACAGAACAAGAAACACAACCACGCTCCCACTAAATCTCTTGTAAACACAAGGTTCCTTTTCGCTTTGGATGAAGTTCAACTTCTTGACCTCTTCATCGAAGCGCTTGTTCCAACTCCGTGATGCTTGCTTTAATCCATAAATGGACCTTTGAAGCTTGTATACCTTGTTAGCATTCAATGGATCCACAAAACACTCAGGCTGTGTCATATACACATCCTCTTCCAAATTGCCATTTAGGAAGTCGGTTTTGACATCCATTTGCCATATTTCATAGTCATGAAATGCGACAATTGCTAACAAGATTCGAATTGACTTGAACATGACAACGGGCGAGAAGGTTTCTTCATAATCAATGCCATGAACTTGTCGATAACCTTTCGCAACTAGCCGTGCCTTGTACACAGTCAAGTTGCCATCCATGTCGACCTTTCTCTTAAAGATCCATTTGTTCTCAACGGGTTTTACTCCGTCAGGAAGATCAACCAAGGTCCATACCTTGTTGTCATACATGGATTGCATTTCGGATTCCATGGCTTTAAACCATTCCTTGGAGTCGGGTTCTTTCATCATGTCCTTAATGGTCAAAGGCTCGCCATTCCCAATAACGAGAACGTCGTGCAAACCCAAGTATCTTTCGGGTGGACGACTTTCCCTCGTTGACCTTCGTAGGATCGGTGCTTGAGGTTCTTGAACTTGTTCCACAATGGTTTGTGGAGTTGTTTCTTGATCCTCTAATGTGGGAGTAACTTGAACACTTTCGACTCGTGAAACGTTCGAGTCCTCATTTGAGGGAGCATTCTCTTGAACTTCTTCCGCAACAGCTTGTGGAACAGGTTCAGCTACAACCTCATTTGGCACAACATTGGGAATAGCATGACTTCCTACTTGAGGCACATCTTGCGGTGGTTCATGAATTTCTTCAATAACCACATTACTCCCACTACTTCTTCTTGCGAGAAACTCTTTCTCTAAGAATTCTGCATGTCGAGCAACAACTATCTTGTTCTCGACACGGTTGTAGAAGTAGTAACCCTTCGTTTCCTTAGGGTATCCCACGAAATGACACTTGTCTGATTTGGGTCCAAGCTTATCGCTCATTAGCCTTTTCACATAAGCTTCACAACCCCAAATCTTGAGAAAAACCATGCTTGGTTTCTGACCAAACCAAATCTCATAAGGCGTTTTCTCAACAGACTTTGACGGAACACGGTTCAGTGTAAAAGCTGCAGTTTCTAGTGCATAGCCCCAATATGATTTAGGCAAATCAGCTTGGCTCATCATCGATCGAACCATGTCTAGCAAAGTTCGATTCCTCCTTTCGGATACACCATTCCATTGTGGTGTTCCTGGTGGAGTGAGCTGTGGAACGATTCCACACTCCTTAAGATAGTCACCAAACTCATGGCTCAAGTACTCACCACCTCAATCTGAACGCAAGACTTTGATCTTTCGATCAAGTTGGTTCTCAACTTCATTTTTGAATTCCTTGAACTTTTCAAAGGATTCAGACTTGTGCCGCATCAAATAGATATACCCGAATCTACTATGATCGTCGGTGAAAGTAATGAAGTATGAGTAACCTCCACGTGCGCAAATACTCATAGGTCCACACACATCAGTATGTATGAGATCTAGCAAGTCGTTTGCCCTTGTACCTTTGTTGGTAAAAGGCGCTTTGGTCATCTTTCCCATCAAACATGATTCGCATGTGTCAATTGGCTCGAAAGCGAATTGATCTAAGAGACCAACTGCTTGTAATCTCTTGATGCGTTTCTCGTTGATATGACCTAAGCGGCAATGCCACATCAAAGTTGCATTATCATGTGAAATCTTGCGTTTTCTATTGTCACGTTCAACACTCAAAATATGTTCATTAGAAGTATCAAGCACATAAAGACCATTCAATAAATGCGCAACACCATAACAAACATCATTACGAAACAAAGCACAACATTTGTTCTTTATTACAACATTAAATCCATCCATCTCCAAACAAGAAACAGAAATAATGTTACGAGTGATAGAAGGAACTACAAACACATCTTTGAGTTCCAATACAAAACCAGAAGGTAAAGTTACATCCACATTCCCAACGGCCATAGCAGAGATGCACGTGCCGTTCCCGACGCGGAGTTGTACTTCACCTTTCTCAAGCTGCCTCCTATTCTTTAGAACCTGCACATTTCGACAAATGTGAGCACATGAACCAGTATCAAATATCCAGTCAGTGCTAGAGGTAGCGAGAAGGGTTTCAATGACAAATATACCTGAGGTGGAAGGCTGGACAGTTCCGGCCTTCTTGTCTGCGAGGTACTTGGGACAATTTCTCCTCCAGTGGCCCTTGTTGCTACAATAGTAACAGACGGTCTCGGAGGTGGCCGGGTTCTTCTTTTTCTTAGAACTCGCGGGAGCTCCCTTGGTCGAACCTTGGGGCGTCACCGGGCCTTTGCCTTTCTTTATTTTACGGGCCTTTTTCTTGCTCTTCTTGCTCTTATCACTCACCGCAAGAACATCCCTTGGCCCTTTCTCTTTCTTGAGACTTTTCTCAGTTTCGACAAGCATGTTCTGGAGGTCATCCAAACTCTTGTCCATGCCATTCATGCGGTAGTTCACAACGAACCCCGTGAAACTTTGAGGAAGAGAATTGAGAATGAAGTCTTGAACTGCCCCTGACGGGAAGGGCGTGTCAAGCCTATCAAGCTGCCGAAACAACCCCGCCATTTTCATGACGTGTGGTCCGACTTCATGACCTTCAGTCAATCGGGTATTGGCGACGGCCTTGATAAGACGGGCCCTTTCGGTGCGAGCCTTAGTCTGAAACATGTTCGAGAGGCGAGTGATCATATCAAACACTCCATAGCCACTATCCATGAACTCCTTTTGCAACTCAGACTCCATGACAGCGACAATCAGGACAGACATCTCCATGTCGTCCGCGATGTGCTTCTCATAATCGTCCTGTTTCTTTTTAGGAGCAGTTGCCAAGGGAGCTGAGGGCAGTGGAGTGGAAAGGAGATACTCCTTCTTCTCAAACCGAAGGGCGAGCCTAAGGTTGCGATGCCAATCCAGAAAATTAGCACCGTTGAAGGCGAGTTTCTCCTTTTCTAAGAGAGAACGTAGCGAGAAAGAAGAATGAGAAGACATCTACAACAATTCCAAAATTAAGGTCAATTAGTTTATGCATTTGTTTTAATTTATAGATACAAACTAAAACTTCCACTACATACTTTCAAGTCCCGAAATGTAATGGATTTCCAAGATCTCCATTTTTGTTGCAATGATGCCAGCGTCAGCATAACACCAAAAAACAACTAGATAGGGTAGGTTCTCCTTAACCAATCACAACTACGCTTGTGACTCTTGGTTCGCCTTGCGAACTTCGCCCCAATGTCCAATCCGATTGAGTACATTGAAAAGTAACCTCTCTCTATTTGTTCCTTTGCAAATCCGATTTACACCCCGATTTTCGTTGGTAGAACATGATGTTCGCGTCGGCGGAACCATCAACGAACGACCGAAACGACGTGAAGGGGATAGAGAGAGGGAGGGCGGTCCACTTAATAAATTATTAATGGGACTTATATATTATGCGACTTTGTTTGGTGGTCGTGTCAACATACACCATACATATCCTATGACATTTCATAGTAAACAAACAATCACATAATAATAAAAGCATCTCAGAACACAACCATTGTTGTGGGTTTGTATGGCTCCAGCTTGCATATTAATCTTCACTGCATCTTCATGTAGTAAGACTAATCTATACCAAGCCCTCCCACTAATTATATTGATCCTATCCTATAATTAATAGAAGCAAATAAACATGTGGAAAATCATAATTCCCTCCTAGGCCTTAGGGGCATGCAAGCCTCACAAGTTACATTAAAATTAATCAAAATTAATTAATGGCACCAAAGGCCACATTACACACATTCACACATGCATTCATTTACAAACCACAAGGCATTGGAATCTTGAGCCATACTAAACCCACGATCCTCCTACAAAAACGAGTTAGCATATATACAATATACATGTTTCACTTGTTTATAATTAACTTTATTAATTAGAGTCTTTGTGTATGCTCGTCGCTCGTTTTACAAATGCAAAAGAGGTTTAACATTACAACTACTTGTTTAAACCTTCAAAAAAATTATTCCAACAATTCAAAACAGAAAGGAGGGCAATAAAGGAGCATTCTAATTAACATTTCAACTAATTTGATTAATTAGAATATATTTTAACTAATTAAAATAAATAATTTGGGACCCGATAAAATCCAATATTTTTCAGTCACCAAAAAATCCAAAATAAATCCAGAGAGCTCCTCACAATGAGCACAACTACCAGTAAAAAATTCAGGAAGAGATCATTTACCATCAGGGAGAAGCAAAAAAGACAAATCCTGATATTGTGCGGGAAACACCGTTATCAGATTTTCTGTTTTTCATCTCAACCTTTTGGTCTAAAGGACCATCTTCCTCACAGATTTCATATATACAATTTATACAGAAAATTTATCATATGCAGTTGGCTATCTATTCATGAAAAAAGAAATAGAAAGGTCTATTCAAAATAATCGAGTTAAATGCCTTACAAGTAGCCATTCAAAATAATTACGGTTCATCAAAACAAGCAACTTGATTGGAAAAACAGATCTGACGATTTCTTTCCTTTTCATACTTGAACACCCATTTAAAAACCGAAATATGCAACAATTTACACATATCCAGAAAGAGCATCAAATTTAGAATAATTCTAGCAAAAATTTACAGGTAGCTATTTTTCAAAAATACGTCTTTTTTGCTAAACAAACAGAACTGTGCAGCAGAACGGCAGATCTGCGCACCGTTACCGTTTAATTCACTAAAAAATTATAACTACTTATAAAATAGTGAAACCAGCGCCAAAAGAACCGCGACTCAAAGATCTATAACCTCCAGTAATAAAGGAAAATTTTCAGAGAGATATGCATCACGAAAAAATCAGCAACAATTCAGAAAAATATATTTTTCAGATCAGCAAGCATACACATCACTAATTAACTTTGTTAATTACAATTTTCTTGATTTAAAAATGTTAAACGTTTGAAAGACAACCTGACTCTGATACCACTGTTGGGAACTCAAGTCCTTGTGCAATTTTAATTTTTTATTAACGATTAATAAGCATTTAACAATTGCGAATAACGGATCTAGTCAAACAAACGGTTTAACACTTAAAGCAAGAAGTATAGGAGGTTACCTCTTCTAGTATCGTAACTAGAAGGTTCGAATCCTTTGCTTAGGAGTCGATGGAGTGCTCACCACCACCACCACCTCGTTGGCCTCGAGTCCACCTAAAGTCTTAACCAAGTTCTAGGCTCTTGTGCTAGCAAGAGCAAGAACAAGACTAATCCCTTGTTGCCTTTCTTCACCAAATTAACTATTTAATTTGTGGCTAATATTCAACACATATATGTCCTAATGAAAAGCAATGGAGATGAGAAAAAATTTCAGACCGAAAACCCTTTTTTTTTATGGAGAACGGCGGCCAATTTCTTGGGGAAGAGTCTAAGCCTTGGTTAATTATATAATTAACTTATATATATATCATTTCCATTTTTTGCCTAATCAAATTATGACAAAAAAAGGAACGTCTCCAATAGGCCGGCCAAAATATATGGGCTTTGAGTCCATTACACAAATCTTAATTTGTATATTAATCAATTATTAATAACCCACCTCAATTGCTTTTCGTTTGGACTTAATTAGACTCATCAAATTAAATTCTATATCTTTAATTTAATTCAACCACCTAAATTAAAGTATGTTGAATAAAATTCATTATCAACCTATTGATAATTATTTTGGGATTAGCTTATGCATTAAATTATTTCTATATGATCTCTTTGAATTAATTAATTATAACGGTTCATAACGGTATATAATTAATTAATCAACTTATCATATTTTCGCAGTACTCGCTGTTGCGAATAAATAAAATGCACCTATGGTTAAAACTTTATTTGTGTGACCCTTTGAGGATTTATGTTATGTTGGCTATGGAAAATAAATCGCTATTTATTTCCATTAATCATAAGCGGTATCTAGCAACATGTTATGATTCCCAATTCACATAAATTAAATACTGTACCAATACAATACTCCAATCCTGCATAAGAAAATAATATCTTATTGTTTTGATTCTTACGTCACATGATATCCTTGTATAATCCAAGATAAGAATGTGTCATTCTTGCAGATTACACGTTTCTTGATCTAGAGATGATTGTATAAGTTGCTAGCAAACAATCCATCTCCATCAAGGGGCCCAGTAGATATCATCACTCATTAGGTGTACTAACGAGGGACATACGGTTATCTTGATGACCACTTTCTCCCCGCACAATTCAAGAGAACATAAATAAAGTACGTATAGCAGCCTTTATCAGGAATCAGCGTTAGACGATATTTATTGAACCTATCCTCATGTGGAGAAACTGAACCATCTCAAACTCAGAATCAAACACTTATGAAATAAATAATGACACGTAACACAATCCATATATTTATTTCATTGGGTCATGTCCTGTACTATGTTCCTGTAACATATACATATACAATTAAGTTAGTAACTCCTTACTTATGATTTGTAGAACTTAATCATCACTTAACTTGTATACTAGCTTTTTCTGATAATTAATGTTCCTTGTTAATTATCAAGACTATGGACAGTTTTGATTTATTATTGTCAATTAATCATAAATGAACTACAGTGATCCACAATTCAGATCCTCAACCTGAATGAACTGTTAATAATAAAATCAGGAACAAATGATCAAATATCATCAATAACATAAACTATAGAAGTAGCCATAATATGATTGGCTTCTAGGACATATCTCTAACAGGAACCAGGATTCCGACATAGGGTGGGCCGATCAGCCGACCGTGGAGTAAAAAATAACACTGTCTGTCGCAGCCGTCGAGTCTGTCACGGTGTCGCCTGCAGCCTCCTGACTCCTTACTCCCGAGCCGAGAGAGAGAGAGAGAGTAAGAGAGATGGATTTGAGTAACAGAGAATGAGAATTGTCGAATTGGGAGATGGATTTAGAAATTAGGAGGAACAATTTAAAAATTAGATATTTCTTTCTCTCTCTGACATGAATTGGGAGATGAATTTGTGTAAGAGAATGAGAATTGGTCTCTAAGTGTTTAAATTGAGAGAGATGGAGCCTCTACTTACAGTGGCGGAGTTACGTTGATGAAATGGGGGTCTTTTATTTCAAAAAATGATGCAAAATATAAGAATTTATACTTATAAATTGAATTTTCTTATAGTTTATTCTTAATTTGAATTCCATAAATACACAATGATTCTACTATTGACCCCATCCATATGGTTCATGGTTGCGTAACTTGCTTTCTCTTGAAGTTATTATGTTAAGTTAGTAATTCTTTCCATTTTCATTAAAAACACATTAAATCAGACAAAAAGTTTCCAATTAAATTATTAATTTACCAGTTTACTTTTAGAAAAAATATACTATAACTTTGTTGCTTAACTTTGAGAACAGAGAATATTTCTATCTCTATCTAATATAAATAACAACAAATGAATAAGAATGCAATACTTTTTCTGTAAAGAATTGTACAAATGTTGTTCATCAATATATTATATAATTCTTACATGTTTCAATGCGACAACTAAGATTAATTGAAAACAGGTTTGAAAAAATTCTAAAATGTCATAAATTTATTTTCATATTACTTTAAATATTTCAACCACGAAGTTAAGTTATTTGTTGACAGGATATTAGAATTTACGATAATTTAGAATTATGCGGAATTCTTTGCTAAGGGAAAAAAATATATAAGTTAAGTGAAATGCATTATATTTTAAATTCTAAATTCTTTCCTATAGTATTTGATTAAAATTATATTTTATTTAAAATTTTAGACTTATGATGTTTAAAAATTAGATAAAAATATATAATATTATATGAATTTATTTTAAATAAACAAAAAATACTAATAGTATGAAATTGTTGAACCCCATTACAAATTTTTTTAGCTCTGCCACTATCTACTTAGACAACTAACTAGATCAAATGAGCTCATTTACTTCAGCTTTGGACCTTTGGCGTAGGCCCAACTATAACCTCTCCAATAAATTTTGGTACTTTGGCGTGTACATGGCACACGCCTGCCACCCCTTGGTTCCGCCACTGATTTCATTAGCCGGAATGGAATGGAAATAAAATTGTTGTCTTCCGTGCTATTTATGTACGCTTGGCAGCGCTACTGTTCACCATGCATGGACTTTAATATGTGGTCCTTGGAATAATATGCGGACTTTAATATGTGATCTTTGGAATTTGCGGACTTTAATATGTGATCTTTATTGGCTTGACCATGGACTTTAAAATATAAAAAATATATAGTTGGATTAAGTGAAATTTCGAAATAATATCTTAAAATTTAATCAAAAAATGATCAGGAAAAAACTTGCACAACAAAAAAAGTAAAATAAATAAATAAATCAGTTTATTTCTTGAAGTATATACCAATTAATAAAGTATATCGAAAAATATATTTGTATGATATAAATACAAATAATAATAATCTTAAGATGTATCAAGCAAAAACTTGTAATAAAATACTTCAAATTCCGATAAGAGATGAAATCAATTAAAAAAAATTAGAAAATTTTAAAGTTTATTAAAAGTGAAAAAATCACATCACTATTTATTTTATAATTTCTTAAGTGTATTAATTAAAATGTAATGCAACAATGATTATCAACTAATGCAAGTTGTTGCTTTTTGATAGAAAAAGTCGTTGCTTTCTCAAATTTCTTTTTTTTTTTTTTTGGATGAAGGATCCGTATCCTCTGGAGTTTGGCCTAATAGTTGCTCTGCAATTCTTTATCACGACCGTCCGATTTAATTTGGACAGTTAAGATTTTTGAGCTGTATGGATATGATATTAATCACGGGCATTCATTATTGATCGGACAGTTGTGATTTCGTAGAGAGGATATCGTTCCGGGGTTGAAGCCCATTGATATCGCCACTGGTGCCTTGCCAGGTCAAACAATCTCGGTGCATTGATGTTGATTTATTATTTGCTTTCCTATTTATATGAGGTTTGCTTTAGTTAATGAGCATAATCAATAAGCCAAGAGTATAACAGAAGTAGCTTAGCGAACTACCATGGCTTGGCTTCTTCTATTCCACCTTTTTATAACACTGCTATCAGTTCCCTATTCAATTGCCGAAGCAACCCAATCACTCGGTTGCCAAACAACATGTGGCGATGTCAATATCCCATATCCTTTTGGAATAGGCCAGGGCTGCGCGTTATCCAAAGAATTTGAGCTCAACTGTACAAATAAGAATGGCACTTACAAGGCTTTTATTTCTGATGTGGAAGTGATCAATATCTCACTGTTTCAAGGCCAAGCTCGGGTGAAAAACTGGATTTCTTGGCAGTGTTACAACAGCACGGCCAATGAAATTTCCGACTATTATTGGGGGGAGCTCAATTTTACCACAACACCATTTAGGTTCTCAAGTACCCAGAATAAGTTCACAGCAATTGGTGCTCAAACACTAGCTTATTTCTACCTTCAAAACGGCAAGCCTATCTGGTATAGAACAGGGTGCGTCTCTCTGTGCTTAAGTATGCAGGGACTAGTTAATGGTTCTTGTTCAGGCATTGGTTGCTGTCAGACTGCTATTCCTCTTGGGATGAACTATTACACAGTCCGCTTTGATGGTAATTTCAACAGTTCTGATGTCTCAAGCTTCAGTCCCTGCAGCTATGCAGTGCTTATTGATACAGACAGCTTCAATTTTACCACCACATATATCACAACTACCAACTTCTGGTACGATAACAATGGCCAAGTTCCTGCTGTCGTGGATTGGTCCATAGGCAATGAGAACTGCAAGGTGGCTCAACAAAACAAGACCAGCTATGCATGTGTTAGCAGCAATAGCAAATGCATCGACTCAACTAATGGTCCAGGCTATTTCTGCAACTGTAACGAGGGTTATGAAGGAAACCCGTATCTCCTTGGTGGGTGCAAAGGTAACTTTATATTTTTATTTTGTATTTCGAAATTAGTACAATGATTGGTTGCTATAGTCTACATATTGTCAATATCATGTCCTCTGCTATCTTAGGATTTTATGAATCTTTTTTCAGTCCTTCTAATTGTCTGGGAAGTTTAATCTGGTATGGTGCTTAGTTTACCACTAGAACTGACATCTAACACACAGGTATTAGTCAGTAAGGTCTGATGTACAGTATTGACATCTGGTTCTCTACGAATCTATCTTTATTTCTTTCCGTGCAAAGCTGGAGGTGTCAAACTTGTTGGTACTGTTGGATTCAATCCAATTGAATGAGGTTTCAGCCATTATGATCCAAATTGTTCTAATTTCGAAGTCATTAAATCCTTTCGAGTCCATGAAATTCTCGGTTCATGCACACTGGAGATTTAATTGGGCTTGAATGGGCACAACTCTTTCATATATACAAATATTCAGGTTTGGTATATGATTAGGATTAGTTGTTGATTTTGGTGCTAATGTTTATTTTAGTAATTTGACATTAAATTGTCATATACGATAGGGTTAGTTGTTGATTCACATCAATCTATTGTGAGACAACAACTTTTATATCTTTTGGGATCAGGAGGACTAGTGGACGGATAGGTCCTGTTAATTAAGTCAAGGAAAAAAAAAGTATGCCAGTAAAGATTTAATTTAGGGACAGAATTTGTAACCACATCATTTTGGACTTGGAACATTACAATTTAGGAAGCTGTTAGAAGAACAGGGTTCAAAGTAGTTACTATCATTCTTTTATCTGCGGTGTTGTTACTGGTACATGTTGTCAGATTTGGACTTGCAGCCATTGTGAAGAACCTTGGTTGATTATCACAACCCACCAAAACTGTTCTTCCTATCTAATGCAGAGACTAATTTCATTTTGTTTACTATTATCTTTTTTTCCCCTGGCAGATATAGATGAATGTCTAAATAAATCAACATGTTCTGGTATCTGTACAAATATACCAGGGTCATTCATATGTTCATGTCCTCGAGGTAAGCATCAGGTTGGTAACAACACTGGAGATTGTTACAACAACTCCAGAATTCCACTGTGGGTCAAGCTGCTTATAGGTAATGTTCTCATTAATTACTGTGTCACCATGAATAATATTAAAAAAATGTACTAATTTGTTCCTTAGAACTAATTCCTTAATTGCTTGTTTACCTTTCAGGTATTTGTGTTTGCATCGTGGTTGTACTTATTTTGAGCGGTTTCATTTATTTGGTACATGAAAGAAAAAAATTTGCAACAATGAAGGAAAAGTACTTTCGAGAGTATGGAGGCCAGTTATTGTATCAAGAGATGAAGTCCAAACAGGGCTTCACTTTTACAATATTCAAGGAAGAAGAACTGAAGGAGGCTACCAATGATTTTGATGCCAAAAGTATACTTGGAGAAGGAGGCAATGGCGCTGTATATAAAGGAACACTTGCAAATAATGAAGATGTGGCAATCAAAAGATGCAAGACATTTGATGAGAGGCAAAAGAAAGAATTTGGTAAGGAGATTCTAATTCTTTCACAAATTAACCACAAAAATATTGTTAGAATTCTTGGGTGTTCTCTAGACGTAGAGATACCTATTCTGGTTTATGAGTTCATTCCGAGGGGAACTCTATTTGACCTCATCCATTCATACCATACTTCACACTTCTCATTGAGCACTCGTCTCAGAATTGCTCAAGAGGCTGCTGAAGCACTCACATATCTGCACTCCTGGGCATCTCCTCCTATCGTTCATCGTGACGTAAAATCTTCAAACATACTCTTGGATGAAAATTTTATGGCTAAAGTGTCTGATTTTGGAGCTTCGGTTTTAGCACCATCAGACCAAGATCAATTTGCTACACTAGTGCAAGGAACTCGTGGTTACTTAGATCCTGAGTACATGCAAACAGGCCAATTGACAGTCAAAAGTGATGTGTATAGTTTTGGTATGGTTCTTATAGAGCTTCTAACCCGTAAAAAAGCATTCTACTGGGATGGAGCCGAAGAGAGATGTCTGTCATCAGCTTTTCTGTCCTGTATGAAGGCGAACAAACTCGGGGACATTTTGGATGAACAAATTCTCAATGAAGATAGTATGGATCTGATTAATAGTGTTGCTGAGTTAGCTAGAGAATGCTTAAATATGGAAGGAGAAAAGAGACCTGAAATGAGGGAAGTTGCTGAAACTATCGATAGATTGAGAAAAACCATGAAGCATCCTTGGGTGAATGAAAATCCAGAGGAGATAGAGAGCCTCCTTTGTAAACCCTCAACTAATAAGGAATTGGATATGACTTCATATCATAGTTTGGAAGAAAAGGCAATGCTAGCTATAGAGTCTGGACGGTGATTCTGCATATTTCTATACACTTTATTTATCGTTTTGTTTTTCAATTATGATTTTCTTGTATTTATTTTCTATTTTTAATATGTTTGAGTGACAGAGTGTTTTAGTTATATTTGCATTGGAAAAATGTGTCGACAGTCCTTGTTATATATAAGTAGTACAATGTCTGGATATCAATATTAATCTTGACCGTGAAACAAATGAAACGGTAATACGATATATATGATGCCTAAATGATCTTATGTAAATCGCAGTTTTGTCATCACTTGTTATCGCTTGAATAAAATGAACATATAAAATAGACAAAATGAACATTTAAATAATCAAAATGAACACGTACAAGCAATTAAGTTCAATAAAAATAAGTTAAATATGCATATAAAAATAAAATTTAACTCATCATTAAATAAAGTGAATATATATATAAACAATCTGAATATAAAAATGAATAAAGTGAACAAATACAAACGTGATTGTACAATATGACGTGTGGAGAAGTGGTAGACAATAATTTCCAACAAATAATCCCGGTCAATGAATCCTAGTGATAGTTCAAAAATTTTTGGCCCTTGGCCCGTCCTTTGGAAGACCGTCCTAAAATCCGGAACGGACCGGCCCTTCAAAGGGCTTTTCGATGGACAAGGATTTAGAAGGGCCGGGTCTAATTTTTCTTCAAAGACGGATGTTGAAGGACCGAGTTTTGAAGGACCGGATCCGACCTAATCATTCAATAGTAGTGACTATTTGATCATAATAGAACGATATAGATTAAAAAATTATTAAAAAAAATTAAATGTTGGTATTATTTTAGGACTAGAAGGGCCAATGACCTATAAGGGTCGGATTTTCGAAGGGCCGGTCTCGTGTTTCAAAAAATAAACCCATCTAACCCGTTCCATTTCGATCTTTTTTCTTAACCCGGTCCGATCCGGCCCTTCTACCAAATCCGTCAAGTCCGGTCCTTTGAAATCCGACTCGATCATTTTGCCTTTCACTAATGAATCCAAATACGGTTGGGCTAGTTTCCTCACCGTGTATATGAGTATATCAGAGAACTTGGGCCTGGGTAAAATTTTTCTAGTTGCATTACTCTATTGACAACATTTTTTTTAATCCAATTTTGAGGAAGGCCTAAATACACTTTTAACTTGGTTGGTAATCGGGCTTTTAAAAGCAGGAATTATAAGTGCCATCGGCAAATATACCATCTCAGCCATCGCTGCTATGTGTTACAAATGTTCAGTTTAATAATAAGAAGTGTTCAGTTTAATGCGCCGGAATCGTGCTAGAGTCAGAGTCGCGCGTGGTCAAGAGGTGCGCTAGGAGGCAGGGGTAGAATAGGAAAAAATTTAATTTGAATCGGATCGGTTCATTTCCAATTCTATTTTTTACATGTATTTTTTGTCTGGTTCGTGACCCCTTCGCTTGGTTTTTTTTTTTTTCTTATAACAGTTGTATTTCTGTTGCAACTAACTGAACATTTATATTTATTAAACTGAACATTCGTACTTACTAAACTAAAAATTTATACTTAATAAAATAAACATGTTTGCTCATAACATTTATATTTTCTGTTGCAACTAACTGAACAATTATACTCAATTAATTGAACATTTGTATTGACCAAACTGAACTTTTGACAAAAAAAAAATCAAAATGAACATATTTGATCTAGCGAACACTTATAAAATAGTGAAAAATTCTACTACAAAGTGAACATTTGTACATATTAAAGTGAACACTTATAATAACTAACTGAACAAAAAATACGCGCTGGGTGAGTAGAGGGATCAGAGCGCTAGTTGAGGGGCTGTGCAGAGCGATGGCTCGGATGACACAGAGTGCGATGGCAGTAATCAATTTCCTTTTAAAAGTGTATATGGAAAAAGTGCAGATGGTTGGTCTGCGTTGCTACACTTGATTCTTTTCGAAAATTAAAATACCATCGCTGTCATCGTAAGTGAAGCGCTTTCCTCATCAAGTGCATTCTTTTCTTATCCAGTACATTTTATTTCGTAAATGTTCAATAGGATAAGTATAAATATTTCGTTATTTGAGTATAAATATTCAGTTAGTTGCAATAAAAAATATAAATGTTATAAGAAAAAATATTCATTTTATTAAGTATAAATGTTTAGTTTACTAAGTACAAATGTTCAGTTGGGTAAGTATAAATGTTCTATTAATTGAGTATAAATGTTCAGTTAATTATAATTAAAAATATAAATATTATAAGCAAAAATATTCATTTGGATAAGTATAAATGTTTAGATTAGTAAGAACAAATGTTCAGTTTATTAAGTATTACTTTTTAGTTTTTTTAATAGGTGCACTAGCAAGCGAAAGGTTCACGAACCGGACAAAAAAATATATGAAAAAAATTATTAAAAGGGATCGTGAACCGATCCGGTTCAAATAATTTTTTTTCCGACTCTGCCCCTGGCGCGTCTCTCTACAAAATTGATGGTGCGATTCTATATAATAAAATCATTAGCTGACACATTTAACTGAACACTTTTGACTATTAAACTGAACACATTTGGTTATTAAACTAAACATTTGTAACAAACACATGCTAGTAACGTGAGACTCACACGCGCACGCCCTCTGTTCAGTGATGGCGCGCGATGGTTTCTTTAGCGATCACACTTATCATAGCTGATTCTTTTTTGATGTTTTTTTTTTTTTGAAATTTTGGTTTAAATGCCTGAGGCATTTTTTTTCCGTTGATTGAATGTAGGAATTTTTTTCCTTTACTTCGTTTCGGAAATAAATGAGAACTGATCAGTATGTAATATTATAACATTTCTATATATAATAGGTACATTATAACTTAATATATAAAATCTTAACAGACAATGACAGAAACATGTTCAAGCAGTTTTTTCCCTTTAAGACCCTTCTCCAAATATCTAGGATAATGCAAATTAAGAACTTAAAGGTTCTAACCCAAGGAATCAAGGACAGATGAAAATAATTATGCTGTCAGCTGTTATTAGATCGAATCCAAAATGTCTAATTGAGATTAGAACCACAAAGAAGGGACCAATGCAATTTTTATATTTTATTTTTCTAACATAGCCACACAGGCAACTTAATTTCTAAATCACTGCGGCAATGCTACATGCATGGCTGAAGAATTGATGTATATAATTTGATATATATATTAACACCATACTGAATGAATCTTAATTAATTTAATTCATTTTGATTTTTAAATGGACAATATTTATTTTACAAACCGAACTAACACTAAAAACAAAATTCACAGACAAATTAATAGCACAAGTCCAGTAGATCCTTTAAAATTCACAGATAGTCCCTAGCTGACACAGTACTTGTACGTAGTAAGGCTTTTAGTAAGCCACAGCTACAAAATAATAACATCCCCACTACAAGTACTTCAGCTAGACGATTTCCAAAGTAATTTATAAGCACTGAAGTTAACTTATGTATCGTTAAAATAATGAACCAATAATTTTCATGCTTGCACTTTTCTTTATATATACTTGCTACTCGTGTCCTGCCAGCTTTTCTGGGTCCGTATCCTCTACCAATTTTTTGAGGTTGGTAGAGTGCCAACGTTTGATCCGAGCCGTTAGATCTAATCTCGACGGTTAAAATTTTTCGGGCCTATCAATCTAGGTTACATGCATGGGGCTCTCTTAACCATTGAAATTAGATCTAACAGTTTAGATCAAAGGTCGACACACTACCAATCTAGGTTCCAGCTTTTCTATGTGCCTTTAACTTATGTATTGGCAGTATATCGTTCAATATTAACCTGTTAAGGCGCGGAAAGAACTTATATTAAATTTTATTGTAGACAACTGTACAAAATACATAACTTGTACTAGTGATACATAAATTTCAGTTTAAATATCTAAAAAGTTGAAATTTTATTTAAATATGAAATTCATTTAATTATGAACTAGATATGCTAGCCCAGCGTTAAAGGACGTACCTCAGATAATAATTGTTCTGAATTTAATTTTATTACTAATTTGATGTGTAAGTCAGATAATCAAGCTTTTAAATTTTTCCGAAATAATGCCGTTATAACTGAAATAACAGATTTTTAGAACAAAACGCATAATGCTACAATAATCAAGTACGAAATAACTGTAGCGTTGTATTTCTAAAAAAATGACGATATAACTGATTTTTTTTTTTTGTATTTGGTGGCGTAAAAACGGATGGATCATTCAACTTGCCAAGAAAAAAAATTTAATTAAATACAAATTCAAGCCAAACTCTAATTTGTTTAGTTTTTAAAATTTTGATTTTTTACTTGTTAATTTTTTATATTTTAAATTTTTAAGTAATCGATAAGATAGGCCAGTTGTACATAAGCTTTTTTTTATATACTATTTTTTCCCAGTCATATAGCCGATATAACACTGAATCGCTAAATCAATTCTGTACAGTTTTACCACAAAAATCGCATTTTAAAACCTTGCAGATAATATATTCTGACTCGATATGTAAGTCATAAAAGATCTATGTTGTTGTTAGAAATATATAGCATAACTATTGGAGGAACTGATTTCTACAAAATCTCAGTAGGTTAATTAAGTTAATACCCTTTTGTACGTGCTTATTTTTAGTTTATCTTTTATCAGTAAAAAGAAAATATCGGGCTATGCTGTTGATTTTATAATGAAAATGCGTTTCTACAAGTGAATGTATCCATGAATGATAGGGCTATGCTATTTACTTAACGTTGGTTGATTAATAGTGACAGGACTATATATATTATTGATTTATTTAATAATAATTTTAATTAACACTAAAATATATTAATAATGAGAAACTGTTTTTGCAGAGATTGAAATATATATACGTTGACAAAAACAAAGATGAGAAAGGGTTGGCTCGACAGGAATGGCAATAGGAAAATTTGATTTATTTGAAGTCACACTACCACAAAAACAGGCTTTTGTAATGGAGCGTCAGTAACGTTTTTTTAAAATCCGTTACATAACCTGCCAAAAATACGTTTCTGAAAAAAATGAATCTAATCTGTAACGTCTTTTATAAAACAAGCGTTACAAATTTTCCGTCCGAAAATAGGCACAAATATAAAAAGCCTCTGTAACGTTTTTTATATAAAACACGATACAGATCTGTAACGTGTTTTATATAAAAAACGTTACAGATTATATTTTTTTCTTTTGTAACGTCCTTTTTAAAAAGAATGTTACAGATTTTTCTGATATTTGTTAGGGTTTCCTTTCTCCTCTCTCCTCCATTATTTCTCATCAATTCAGCCGCAACCACCAAAGAAAAACCGACATTTTTTTTTCTCTTATTTCCATACTTATTTTTTCCACTCAAAAAAATAGCTAAAAAATTCCAAAAATTCGAAAAAAATTAATAATTAGAAAGAAAAAGAGAAGGAGAGCAGTTTTAAGGTAAAAAAATTTTAATTTGAGCAATATATCATATTTTGAGGAAAATTCCGATTTTTGTTTTGATTTTTTGGTTAAATTAAGGTTTAGTTGGTTTTTTGGACTTAATTTCATGTGTCATTCGAGAGGAGAATAATTACATCGGAAGAGGGGAAGAATTACATCCAATTGAAGGTATATTTTCATAAACTTTTCTATTTTTTCTTTTGTTGTCAAATTATATGCATGCATTAATAATTTGCATATGCATTTAATTAAAATGGTATTGTCATATAGGACTAAAATACCGGAACAAATACCGAATTTAGGTCGTTGCCCGTCCGAGATTAATCCATTAGGGATTAATCTCGGATAGTACTCCCGGTCGGGAGTACTGCTCTTTGGATACGATCTGTCTCATTTAGGACAGCGAGTTGTACGTTAGATGCAATCTGTTGTTTGAGAAAAATTCGATGGTATTTTCCTTTATGTTCCCACGGATGTGTCCTCACGAGCAATCGTGTGTTGGTGCATTCAGGGAACATAAGGGGAAAATGCTGCCGAATTTTTCTCAGACAACAGATTGCATCTAGCGTACGCTCGCTAATGAGACAGAGTATCCAAAGAGTGGGCTAGGATGGTGACCAGCCCGAAAACATAATGTGACAAAATTGGCCCATACCCTGACATTTTGCATATATTTTTCTTATTCAGATGGATCGGACGTGGATGTACTCAAATGATCGGTTATCTCCAAGATTTCAAAAAGGACTTCAAGAATTTATGGTTTGTGCTAAAGAGAATATGAAAAAGAAGGAAGATGATAAAATATGTTGTCCTTGTTCTGTTTGTCAAAATTTGTTGAAATGGTCTAATTTTGAAGAAGTGAGAGTTCATTTGATTAGAAATGGATTTCAGCCGGATTATTCTCGATGGACGCTTCATGGAGAGAGTGGGGGGGGGGACATTTTATAGGTGGGACTAGTAAAAATATTGTAGATTCACAACTTGAGGAAGAAAATGTATTATTGGATGATAAAAATGTGTTTGATGATGAAAATGTGACTGATGATGAAAATGTAGATATTCCAGAATTGAATGATGATTTAGATGAAATTGTGAACAATGTAGATGCAGATTTTGTTGATAATATTGAAATTTTTGGTATGTTACGTGAAGAAGATCAGATAAAGTTATATCCTGGTTGTGAATTGTCCAAACTTAATGCTGTTTTCAAATTGTTTAACTTGAAAGCCAAAAATGGATGGAGTGATGCTAGTTTTACATCTTTACTTGACCTTTTGCATAAAGATTTTCTCCCCAAAGAAAATCAGTTGCCGGATTCAGTTTATAAGGCCAAGAAGATGTTGTGCCCTTTGAAACTAGACGTAGAGAGAATTCATGCATGTCCGAATGACTGCATATTATTCCGAAATGAGTACGGTGATCTGGATAAATGTCCAAAGTGTAAAGCATCACGGTATAGACCGAGGGACGATCAGATTGATGAAGGTAGTAAGGGACCAGCCGCCAAGGTGGTGTTTTATCTCCCAATAATACCAAGATTTCAGCGGCTCTTTTCCAATGTGAAGGATGCCAAATTGTTGAGATGGCACGCAGACTGTAGGAAAAGAGGCGATGGAATGCTCCGGGACCCAGCAGACTCTCCGGATTGGATGAACATAGATAGGGACTTTGAAGAATTCAGCAGTGAACCCAGAAATTTAAGATTAGGGTTATGCACGGACGGGATGAATCCTTATGGCAACATGAGTAGTCATCAGTCTACGTGGCCGGTCTTGTTGTGTATTTACAATCTTCCTCCCTGGTTATGTATGAAAAGGAGATACATGATGATGCCTTTGTTGATTTCAGGTCCTAAACAACCAGGTAATGACATAGATGTGTATTTGCGTCTTTTTGAAATATTTTGAGTTCTGTCTTTTTTCAAATCACTTTATTATAATTTCTTGTTAGGACTGAGCTGCAGTGGACAACTCTCTACATTTTAAAACCACCTTTCCAGTTGTCTTTTTTAAAATTATTTTATTATAATTTCTTGTTAGGACTTAGCTGTTGTGGCAAATTTTCTATGTTTTAAAATCAATATATTTGAGCTGGAGGAGTTGACCTTTGTTTAACAATATTTATCAACACTCAACTAACTTGAAAATGCCTTAAGATTGAAATTTATCAAGGTGCCTCAACTTGCTATTTTGATCTTATTTCAGAAAACATTCGACATCGATGATGATAATGATACCAAGATCAACAAGAAGAGAGTACTCAGAAATATAGGCAGAACTCATAGGACCTTTAGGAGTAGGCTTGTTCGCGAATTCATTACAAGAGCCGATCCAAACAACCCCAAAAGTCCGTGCGACATATACCCTATCTCAAAGAAGGAATGGGAGGAGTTTTACCTTAAGAAAACAAGCCCAGAATTTTTGGCAAAGAGTCAACAAGGAAAGTTGCTGAGAGAGAAATGGAAGGAGGTTCACAGGATGGGTTCCACTGGTTATAAAGGAAAGAAGAATAAGTGGAAACCTACCGACAAGATAATAATACCAGGTGATTCTGAAGGGGTCGGTTCCACAAGCATCGTCATCGGTGACTTAGAACCGAGAAGTCAACGATATTTCATGGGAAGGGTCGTGTCTACTGGAACAAAAGGTATTTACATATTCCACCAATCTGATTTGATATTGAATGTGATTTTTATATTCAATCTGATTTGATATTGAATGTGATATTGATATAGGTTCTTACAAATTCCACCAATCGGATACCACGACTATTGAAGCATTCAAGCGGTTACAAAGTCTGTCTCAAGAAGTCACTTCCGGGACAATCCAACCTACTGAAGTCCTAAGTAAGGCGGTTGGGAGGCCGGAATATTCCGGTAGAATGAGAGGAAGCTCTGGATGGACCAAAAAGACAGATGTGTATGAGAGGAAGTCTAGGAAATATGTGCATGAAGGATGTTTAACACCGGGACAGATTGCACACTTGATGGATGCGGTGACAGAGAGATGCAAAAAGGACTTACTTAACTCCCCGGAGGTAAGGAATGAATTGAAGCAGCAATTTTTTATGGAGTTTACGTCTTGATTGGAACAAGAGGGGATTCAGGTTCCAGCAATACCGCAATTCTTACAGACATCACCGCAAGTTGTTTCGGCCGAGGTGGACTCGGCAATGCCCAGAGACTATATGCCTCCGGATCCGAGTGCCGATGTTCAGGTTGATTTCATCTTATCATTTATTTTCAAGTAATGATTTTTTTATATATATTTTTGTAAATAAAAATGTGATGTTAATCTATTTGCAATTTTCAGAAACTAGTTGAATGCGACCTCTACATCACAAGTGCCACTCAAGTGCGTACTAAGGTGGCCGAGGGGTGGATCATTCCGTCATATGTGGGTCAGATAGTACATTGCGTGCCTTTATCTGATTTCGATACCTACATCCAACTTGGCAGATGCGGCGATGAATTCCGTTCGTGGTATATCCATGGAGGGTCACAGGAACAAATAGGCACTAATTTAGGGGGGCGATTCGCGTGGCCATCAGTTGATGTGGAGCCAAGGCAAAAGGTATGCCAATTTGTTCCACACATTTCTTCTAGTAATATTAATACTCGTGACTTAAGTTATGAAATTGCATGCAGAGTAAGAGCCTACATGCGGAGAAGGAGATGGAGAATAAGAGGAAGGGGAAAGGGAAAGGGATGGGGAAGGGAAAAAAGAGGAATAGGAAGGAGAAGGAGGAGCAGGAGCAGGAGATGGAGAAAGAGAAAGAGCAGGAGAAGGAGAAGGTGCCAAGTGAGGCATCCGGTGTTTTTCGTGATGAGCTCCTAGAAAAGAAGTTTCTTGACAAGCTTTCTGATTCTGAGCGGAAAGTATACTCATTGTTGATGCTCGTAGTGGTAGGAGATGAGAGTTTTGAATTGGAGGATTGCAACCCTTGGGGTACGCACTATGAGGTGCCCTTCACGTTTAACTTGTTAGATATCATCGAATGTTTTCGAAGAGAAGTCCTAAACATATCGATTGTCAAGATTTACTCTTGGTATGATTTTTCGAACTTTGTTGTCATTTAATTTTCAAGAGGTCAACATGATTGGCACTGGATCGTTCTCGTTTTTAGTACTTGGCCTACTTACTGTTCTCTCTGTGAAATGAATAGCAATCTATAACTATATAAAACTGGCCTAGCTTAGACTCACTGCTCTTTATCAATCTGAAAAGTACTTTGCCTACTTACTGTATTTGATGAATATAGGTATTGGATGAAAGAACTTTCTAAAGGATATGGGTTCTCTAAAAGCATCACCATATGGGATCCAGAATTTCTACCTCAAGCTAAATTTGAGAAGAACTATGCTTATAACGTGAATTACATGAAGAAGTCGTTCGTAGATAATCCAGAGTGCTCTTATTTTCTTTTGCCATATAATCAGGGGTAAGAATTATTATTATTAAACTTGTTAGTTTTCCTACAATCAAAACAATAAGTAATCTATATTACAGGTATCATTGGACGCTCATTATCGTTGATGTCAAGAAGGAGAATATTTACTTCGTAGATTCCTTGTCACGCGAAGATTGTATACAAATATTAGTAATTAAGCCGTTTATAACTTCGTAAGTTTCAGTTTTTAAATTACCAAAATAATAGTGATAATTCGAGATTGTGCTTATCTCTGAATCAGAGTGATGTGTCTGCTACTTTGTTTTCTAGGAGCAACTGGCGACTATAAAATCATTTTATTGTTGCTGGGGTCAGCTCGATATATCTAATCTAATTTAATTAATTGAATTGCATGTAGGGCATATAAAAATTATAAGATGGAAAAGGAACATAAGAGTATACGTAAAGCCAGGATTTTCGACTGGTATGACATAAAGGTACAAAACTTATGGATTAAGAGATTAGAGTTTGTCAAACTATTACAAAATCCTAACTAGCTACATGATTGAATTGTGTTTTAAGGGTCCAAAACAGAAGGGCAATACAGAATGTGGGTATTTCACAATGTTGGCCATGAGACATAATAAGCCATGTGATACAAGTCGGAGAACTACCTAAGGTATTTGTTTTAACTACTTATTAGACTATAAAGTTAAGAAAAAAATCCGCTGACTCAATAACGTTCCCCTCGCTTTTCAATTTTCTTTCTCTTATTTTTTCTTGTAAAGTGGTAGCTAAAAAGGCTTGTACTCAAATTACTGAAAATATGGGGCCAAAAATGAATAACATCCACTCTGTGGATCGAGTGGATGTTAATTGGGTCAAATTCTATTTAGTAGTTTTTCTAGTCAATTCACTGCCTTGCAATCTGTAGAAGCAGAAGAGAGAATTCCAATATTGAATAAAAGTATGGAAACTACAACTCCATACAAGAGATATGAAACCTACTTCCTATCTGTCAATCTTTTATCACCCCCTAAAACTTATAAGTGATACCGAGAATTCAAATGCACCCTCGAGGCTTCAACTGCACTGTCAATCTGATGCCTTCGGTACCAACCTATCAACCAAAAGAAAAAGGGATCTGATATTGAAAAGAAGTTTTTCAGTTGGTTTTTTCTCAAATTACTTTTTGAGTGATGAAAAGAAGTCACTAAGTATAGTGGGAAACATGGCCTAATTTGCCAAAGTGGCTCTAGTTTTTATTTTCTTTAGAGAATCATGGAATGTAAAATGTACTGGTACTAATTTTTTTAATGCAAGTAGGCCTATGGCGTTTATAAAATGTACTGGTACTTTGGGATTTAGAATTTAGGGATAATTAATCAAATACTTTAGGATTTATGATATCAACTGATATATATTTTGGTTTGCTTATAATCAAATGCAGAAAATCGATCCGGTTGGAAAGCCATACACGAAAGAAGACATTGGAGGAGTTGTAGATGAACTCATGGAATTCATGTATGGGAATATATTTGGATAGTCAATTTGAAATGTATCATGACTTATCTTCTAAACAAATTGATATTATATTTTTGTTGAACTTAATTTTTTTCTCATTTGCATGACTTGTTTGTTATTTTGATACACATGTGTCTGTCTATATAGGAGTTGTGATATGCATGTTTGTCAAAAACAGAATCCTATATTCTGTATGTTTGGTACATGTACCAGTTGGTATGGCTAGCAACATGGGCTAGCCATAGAATACAAGCTCTATAAAAAAAAAATAATAAACAATGTGCAACGTTCTTTTCAAAAAACAGGTTACAGAATACCATATTCTGTAACGTTTGTTTCAAATAGAAAGTTACAGATTTATTTAGAAAGTCGTAAAAAAGAAATAAATAAATAAATTTGCAACGTTCTTTTTAAAAAACAGGTTACAGAATCCTATATTCTATAACGTGTCTTTCAAATAAAACGTTACAAATTTATTCAGAAAGTCGTGTGTCATTAATAATCTGAAACGTTATTTTTGAAAAGAGCGTTGCAGATCTGTAACGTTTAATACTTTTGTAACGGAGCCTACTGTAACGTGCCCATGAACGTTACAGATCAATTTTTTTGAACGTTACAAAAAGAAAAATTTCGTGTAGTGTCAGAAAGTACATATATATGTTTTTATTCAAATGTGTAGTTCGATTTTAGCCGATCTGACAATTCATACATTTTATTCAAGAATAATTAAGAAATGCAATAAAAAATTAGATTGTGAAATTAATTAGTTTCAACCTTTTTCGACTGCATAAAAAAATTTTTAATGTATGCTGTTGGCCTACTTTCGCTGAAACATTTCAGATAAGATGAGCTTAAGCATAAGAAAATGAATAAAATGTGATCTTAATCTTTATATTAATTATCAGGAGGAAAACGCCGTCGGTCGTTGGAAAAAAGGATTGAATCAACTAAAGAAGTCCAATAAAAGTCTTCCGAATACACTTATTTAGCCTACCATCCATGCTGTGTAAGATCCGTGTCCAGCAGGAGTTCCTCTACATAGCGAACGAACTGATTTTTTTTTTTTCGTGTTTATCCAAGGAGTTAAATGATCATTTCGCTCAAAAGTAACTCTGGTCAGTTTGCTGCGTCAGGTCCTCAACTCTTATCTTACTATCCGGCCAGTATCCACCAACAAGGCTCTGACTCAGCATTCACAAAAGCTGCTGTCTGTCCCGTCTTGGTGCTTTACTACTAGTTATTAGTACATATTCTTTCCCAAAAAAAGAAAAACGAGTTACTAGTAAATAGTTAAATACACTAGTATTAAAAAAAAATGCACCAACTTTTTTTTATTGGATGTGAACTTGTTGTGATATGACTTTTGTATATAACAAGTTCTTCAGTTCTACTGCCGTGTCCAGGTTGTACCTGCGCAGCATAGGCATTCATTTGTGGATTTAACTTAAGTAGAGTTATAGGTATATTGATAACTTTATTTTATGAGATAATAACGATTAAATACTTATAAAAAAATTAAAAATACCTTTTAACTATATATATGATAAACTGTATATAAAATTTCATACAATATAACAAGTTCGTTAATCATAGAATCAAGTGTCGAACTATTAATTTTTTAAAACTACTGAAAATTATCAATCACATTTAAAAATATCAAATTTTATACGCAATCTATCTAAATAGGGCTGAAAACGGTAGCCGTTTCAATCGTTTTTTCGTTTCGTTTCGTCTGGAGATGAACAATAACGGATAAGGATTTCAGTTTCGTTTAAGGAACGGAACAACCAACGCAAATTGAAATATTGTTTCGCCTCAGAACGGAACGATTAGTGAAACTGGTACGTTTCGTGGTCGTTTATTTCGCGCATTTCGTCTAAATTTTTTTTTATGGTTTTATTATTAGATTGCAGAGGACCTCAGCAGAGAGATCGAGGGAGAAATGAGTAAAATTAAATTTCTGCAGCGTCGCTCCGTCATTTCTCCGCCGAATACAGTCACATTTATCTCTCTCGCCTCTGCACCACCGAGTACAATCGCCGTCGAGAGCAAGAGGTGATTATAGTGCCTCCTCCCCCTTTCCCGCGTGACCTAACCTGTCATTTCGCTATCTATATTTCATACAAAATGCAGAATAGTTTATTTTCTTACATCTTAATAAAATGCAAAACAGTTAGGTAGTCAAAGACGGTTATAACCGTTTTGATCGTTCCCCTCAACGGAACAATCAACGCAACATGTGTTAAACGGATGCAACAATCAACACAATAAGTATAAAAATTTCGTGCATCAATGCAACGGTTAACGAAAATGACCACTTTCGTGGTCGTTTTCCACGTTATGCACTCCTATATCTAAATTATAAACTGGAAATCGACAATTATAAAAATTTTAAATTTGTTACCCGTTTGATCAATTATCGCATTTGTCAAATAATTATGTTCTTAGCATATTTTATCTATTTAATTTAGATATGTACCGTCGTCATCATATACTTGGATATGAATCGACCAGTCCAACATGCATACTTGAGAGAGTCAGAGAGATCACATCAACCATTTTTGTAAGAAAGTAAGTTGAAGTTCCAACATCATGGTTTAATCAACCTGTAAGGACACTAATTTCCAAGTCAAAGTCAGAGCTACCATTGGATGGCCGTTGAGCCGTTGATCCGGGCAACACTCAACATGATCGGCACAACATATTTTTTTAAAATTGCCAATACTACCCTCATATGTATAACAATCTTTATCTTTTTTCCTCGTTCTTTCTTTAAAAATAATTCCTTTTCAGGCTAGAGGAGTTTTAATATTCTACTTGTCAACCAAAAATTACTATTTTACTTAGTTTTTGAATTACCTTTATTTCAAATATTTCTATTTAAATAGTAATATGAATGTAGAAAAGATGTATAAAATTATTTTTTTTTCATTTGTAACTATTATGCCATGTAAAATATCATACATTCTTATGATCTTTGAGAAAATAAAATGTCTAATATAACATAAAATAATAACACCAAAGATATTGGATAATTAAACCAAATATATGTTTCTGCAATGAAAATTTATTATATTTTAGTATCAACGGAAGCTCATTTGATGGAACGAATAATTTTTAATAAGGAAAGCACAATTAAAGAAAGCTATTATGATAAATATTAGAGAATTAAATATATATAATGGAATTTCCCAATCTTTAATTGATAGACGATGGGGGTATTTTTGTCTATAACACTTAATAGATGTTGTTCGGATCATTTTGATTGTTGCCCGGGTCAACTCCCCTATTGGATAGGCAAAACCAAATTCTCATTAAACACCATAAATGCAGTCACAATTAACGTAACAAAGTTTGGTTTGTTTATAGATGGGTCGTAATTTCAAGAGATGAATTCAATTTTGCATAACTAAAAATAAATAAGACTTTTCAAATTGTAATAAGTACAAAAATAAATAAAGTTAAATTTTCAAAGTATCATTTAAACAGTTAAAATTTTTGTCTAATTAACTTTGATCGGATTACTCAAATATTTTCATATTTATCTTTTTTTTGTGATAAGATGGGTAAAGCGTGCTTTCTAATTTATTTTCAAATTTAATATCTAAAAAAGAACCCTTCACTGCAACCTTCATATTTATCTTGTTATTTAATCATGTTAAAAACTTTTTTTCAGCGGAGTTTAAATATTTTTTCGTTTTGATGGGAATTAATTGTGCATCTTCTTTTCATTAATTGTTCCTTTTTCAAATGACTTGAAAGCGAGAAAGGTCTCTTATAGCGTCAGCGCTTCCTTATCTAAGTAGGAACCTCTTTATATTCTTAATTATGATCTTATCTGGCATAAATTAAAGAAAAGAAAGAATGGGTCTTATAGGCTCCGTTTTGATAAGGTGTGGAAAGAAGAGAAGAAGTATTGGGAAGTGTGTAATTTTGTGAAAAGTTTGGATTATTTATAATAATTTTATTTACTTATTCTCTTTCTTTCCACACTTTATCCAAACGGAGCCGTAGTGTCAGCATTTCCTTAGTGTTTGTCGCAACTTGCAAGCTGGCGCCGGGGCGCCTAGGAAAATGATAATTTATTACTAATTGGAGCCGCCAAATTGTGCAATGCATCTGATTACGTGTTGGTAATTATTAATTAATTAAACGAACGGTCAAATCAGTTTCTCAAATGCACAATCAATTAAAGGACCGTTTGGATCGCTTAGTAATTTGAAGAATTTTTTATTCCTAAGCATAAATTTATTGGAAAGTGTGTAACTTTGTGAAGAGTTTGGATTGTTTATAATAAATTTATGCCTAGAAATTAGAAATTCTTCAAATTCCCCAAATTCCTACTTTCATCCAAACAGCCCCTAAAAGAGGAGAGTATTGGCAGCCCCTGCCAATCGTTCTTAAAAAAAAAATAATTAAAAGAGGCAAGTGGGTGCTATATGGCATAGTAATGATATATGATACAGTGGAGATTAAAAAATTATATTTTAAATAAAAGTAGAATTGAAACTTTAGTTTGAAGCAGTGTTTTCAATAGATATCGGTATCTCAACCGATCTGGTGACTAAAATTCGATATTTCTCGATATTTTTCGAAAATTTTTGGTATTTTTTCTTACAGAATTGAATACTGATGTTTTGGTCACTATTTCAATACTGGATATTATTGAAAATTTCTTATAGGCAGTAGGGTATTGAAACACTGGTTGAAGATACGTCGGAGTAAGAAGTATGTGCCAACAATTTTATAATTTTATAAAAGGGCAACATGAAAAATAAATAAATGTCTTGTTCAATGTGCAGTTGTCTTGTCCTAGGTGAATTCTGCAGCGAGGCTCTATACTTAGTATATTTTAAAAATTGAAATTATTTTGAACAATCTCATTTAGCATCTTTCGTCCTATTCCAGCGCTCTCCCATTCCTTTTCCTTCCGTGTTTTCGTTCATCCCAGCGCCTCCTTTCTTTTCTCTTCCGTGTTTTCTTTCATCGTAGTACCTCACACCTTCCTCTCCTTTCCGCATCTCTCACTCTCTCAGCACGCTATCTCCATTTCCACCAATCTCAGCACCATCTCTCCTTTCTCTCATCAGATTATTTTTTCCTTCCTTCTCTCTTCTCTCTCCTGACTAGCCATCTAAATCTCCGGCGATGCATCAGCAATCTCAGTACCATCTTCCTTATCTCTTCCCCTCTCTAGATCATTCACTCCTTCCTTTTGCTTCTCTCTCTCGACTCACCATCCAAATCTCCAACTTTCTCCATTTTTCTTTCTTCCTTCGCTCTAAATTCTATGTTTTTATTCCTAAAGTTATTATTATAAGAAAATAACTAATAAGTGTAAATGTTTAGTTTGTTATAATAAATGATCATCCTTTAAGCGCATTTATTAGATAAAATAAGGTATCATCGTATAAGTATAAATGGCCATGCCATTATAATAAAAAATTATCTTGTAAGTTTATTAGATATAATAAATGATATCTTATAAGTATAAATATTTAGTTTGATGTAATAAGAGATTATTTTATTAGTGCATTTATTAGATATAATAAGTGATCAAATTGTAAGTATAAATGTTTAGTTAGTTGTAAAAATGTTCATCTTAATATAAGTGTATGGAGTGCAGATAAGAGCAAGATAGGAGTTAAGGGACAGAAAAAAAGAGGACGAGTGAAACACATCATTAACAAAGGATATCAGAGGAGAGGAAGGAAAGCACGTGAGACAAAGTAGAGGAGAGATGAGAACAGAATTTAGAGGGGAGGGAGGTGTTGGCACCAAAAGAGAAAAAATGCTCTCAGCATCTTTTTCGTTTTTGGGCTGGAATGAGATGGATGACAATCCTGGAAATTACACTTATCATTTCGTTTAAAAACTAATATCTAATTATTGATTTTGTAAAAAAAAATTGAAATTTGTGATTGAATATTTTCAATGATAAAATACACGTATATTGGATTAACCTGAGCGAACTATTCAAATGAACAATTAAAAAATTACCGACCCAAATATATTTTACAGAAAAAAATAAAAGAATTCAATTTTACATGACAAATATATTTTGAATATGGATATAATTTATAAAAAGTCTCAGAGTAAACTTTGATGTGACATGTCTACATTATTTTCTTTGTTGAGCTTTAACATGAAAATAATTTAATTTTAATATCATTGTAGAAATAAAGATGTTATCCTGTAATGTTAACTTTTTTTATTTTGGGTTAGAACTTTTCTATATATTACAATTAATGGAGCAAATTACATATTTTATTCTAATTTTTTTCATTATATTTTTTTGTTAGTTATGTTTATATGTTTTCTTTAATTATTGAAATACGCGAAATTCATAAACCAAATGTCCAAAGAAAGTACAAATTGAACACGGTATCAAATCATGGTTGGTCAATCATAAAATGTAAAAAAAAAAAACCTGACTATTCCAAATTATACTGAGAACAGAGAAAAACCTATTTAGAGTTTTTTTAATTTGGTCCCAAAAGTATTGCATCAACATCAATAGTTTCGTTTATTTTAATTTTTGTTGGATCAATCATTCAAAATTACCACTATTTGGCGATGATACATTAGGCAATCCGAATTCTGTGGCGCGCGACACAGCATGCAGCGCGTCACACGGACCGTCCGATTAAATCTAGACGGGTTACATTTTTTCGAGCCTTACAATCTGTTACATGCACGGAGCTCCCTCATCCATTGAGATTTGATCGGACGGCCTGTGGTGCGCTGCACGCTGTGTCGCGCGCCACATGATTTGGATTTTACATTAGGCGCAAAGAACTCTCTCAGTTCATGTTTGAATGAAGCATAAGCGATGAATAAAATATGTATTCTTCACTTAAGGTCTTTCATATGAATATTTACATTGTCGGGCATAAAATAATTTTTCTTATTCGATGTGATATTTATTATTATCATATTTTTTCATTTTTTTCTTTTACAAAATATGAACTAATAGTAAAAAAAACTTTTCTAATTTGGGTCAAAAAATACGGATCAAATTTAATTTATTAAATTCAATGCAGCACTAACGGCGAATTATTTCAGAGTTAAAAATGAAAAACAGCTCAATTGGAGATATCTGGAGACCATTCTCCTAATTTGCACAAAGGGACCATAAAAGAAAAAAAAAAGAATTGAATATGTGTTTAGGGGTGTCAAATGTGCGAAACGAAAGCGGAATTAGTATGTTTCGTTTATGTTCCGTTCTAGCTAACGTAACTCAATTCTATTTCGTTAAATCGTAAAATAGAACGATTTTTCGTTTCATTAGCTGATCCGTTCAACATTTTTTATTGATTTCAGTCCATTTTTCATTGATTTCACTCAGTTTACCAGAATCCATTCTGTTTTTAGAAATAAAACTGAAAACTTTTCCGTTAGCTGTTCTATTCGGACGAAACGAAATGAAAACGTACGAAATGACACACTTTTGACATACGTGTTATTGTGTTATTTGGAATTTGTTTGTCACCAAATTACAGTTCCGCACTACAGCTCCGCGCCAAAAGTAGGTCACACTATCTTACAGGCCTTTGTTACCCTTCGCGTGATTCTCTCGTCGCTTTCATGAGCCGTCTAGTTGGGAACGAAATGAAAAGCAAAAAAGAAAAGGAAAACAAAATTAACAAGCAAAGAGTGGGAGGAAAAAAAACAAAATAGAGCAGCTATAAATGTGGGATTAGGCAACAAAGAGTGAACAACCGAGAGGCACGCTGCTATTTTGAGCCAGTACAGTGGGGATAGGGTTTTAGGCCTTTAGCCAAAGGACAAAACTCACTTCTCTATCTCTTCGCCTGATTCTATTCCCTTCCATTTCTCATCTCTCTAGGATTCGATTTCTCCGAAGTTGATAAGAAACGAAGTTGGTCTTGCGAGAGACAACCCTTATATCAGGTTCGGATTTAATTCCTTTTTTCTTGTTTCGAAATTTTATGTTGCAACTTGAATTTTGATTGTCTTGCATTGCTATGAGATATTCGGTTGGTTTTGTAGAATTTTTGAGTTTCGTAAAAGGTCTCTTGTTGGGTTAAATTGGTCTTATGAGAGGATTTCATGGCCTAATTTTGAAAAGATTTGAGAGCCTACAAGATAACAGTTTTGATCACTGAAGCAATTATCTGATTTAACTTTTTGAGACCAGATTGTATGTATGTATTATATTTCTAGCCTTTCCTTATTGTGAACTGAGATTCGGTGTTATCAGCTGAAACATGATGATGACAAGATTCACAAGATGGGTTGGTTTTGTGAACAGAAACAAGATTGTGGAATCATCAAAAAACGAAACAAGGTTGTGGATTGGATTATTATCAGTCTATATTCTATATTGCTGTGTTATGAATTTCTGTGTGGGTGCATTCTGTGGGGCGCTTGGGAATTGGGATGGTTTGCTTATTTCGACAAGGGAACTGGGTAAATAGACATGGTTGGTACATGTTTGGGTAATTGTGGGGCTTCGGCCTTCGGTTTAAAGGATTCAAAAGGGAACTAAATGTAGCCCATAACAAGAGCCCAGTAATTTTTATTGTGGCTGAAGTGCCACCCCATTTTTTATAATCAGGAAATGCTGCTACCAAGTTTTGGTCATCTTTTTCCAACTACCCAAATACTAGTCAAACTTTCTAAAGTTAACACCATTATCCAAAAAATTACTTGGCTATGAGGTTTTGTCATCATTATCCAAAAGTAAATTTTCAATTGGTAACTAACTTTTTTAAAATTGTGCCCAATTTGATATATAATGTTTCTTACTGATAAAAGACATGTCTTTCGATTTCATTCATAGTTTGATCGACTTTGACATCAGTTGTCATGGTCGTCAAAATAAATTGGTTGTCAGTATATGAATTCCTTCTTTGTCAACCTCATCATATATTCTTTATCATGACATTGACTCCACAGTTTCAGGAGAAAAACATACCAAGTTAAAATGGTGGCAAGAGTAGTTGATCTCCGATCTGACACTGTCACAAAACCTAATGAGGCTATGCGATCTGCTATGGCTGTTGCTGATGTAGATGACGATGTGCTGGGGTTTGACCCAACTGCACAGAAGCTTGAGATGGAAGTTGCCAGTATAATGCATAAGGATGCTGCTCTTTTTGTACCATCTGGAACCATGGCAAATTTAATTTCGGTCATGGTTCATTGTGAGGTTAGGGGAAGCGAGGTTATTTTAGGGGATAACTCACATATACATGTTTATGAGAATGGTGGTATAAGTACAATTGGTGGCATACATGCAAAAACATTGCCTAATAATGTTGATGGTACAATGGATATTGAGAAAATTGTTAAGGCTATAAGGGGGACAGATGGGGAGTTGTATTATCCTACTACTCGGCTGATTTGTTTGGAGAATACACATGCCAAGTGAGTAATCTTTTGAATATTGATGTGTATACCAAATTATAGCAGTCACTGTTTCAGTTCTATTGGATTATTCTAATGAACTTAGGCCTGAATGAGTTATGGTATGCTCAAGACTTTTCACATAGTACCAAACAAAACTGGTATTGATTGATAATACTCTGAAGTGGGAAAAGACATTGCCTGTTCACATGATACATTCCAACTACCATTATGTTACAATAAAACTGAAATTAGTATTAATAAAAAGTTAATTTATACCTGTTAACCTTTGTCACACTATCCATAGCTGTGGTGGAAGATGCTTATCAGTAGAATACATTGATAAGGTGGGTGCAGTTGCTAAGGAATATGGCATTAAATTGCATATTGATGGTGCACGCATTTTTAATGCTTCTGTTGTAAGTACCTTTAAGTACAACTATATATATTCCTTTTATTGATCTTGGGGTTAATTTAGATTTAATTTGTTTTGTTCTATTATACGTCAGGCATTAGGCGTTCCTGTCCATAGGCTTGTACAAGAAGCTGACTCTGTTTCGGTACAATTATTATTTTAATTTAATTAATAAGCAATTTTTTGTTTCTCTTAAGTTTCACAAGTATTAAACTTAAAACATTTCAGGTGTGCTTATCCAAAGGGCTAGGTGCTCCTGTTGGGTCAGTTATAGTGGGCTCAAAGGACTTCATAACCAAGGTAATTAAGCATCATCAACTGTTGAAGCCTCAGTGCTTCGGTGGTCTGTTTTCAAAATTTTTCAAATTTTGATAATCATTCCTCTTTCAGGCAAAAAGGCTTAGAAAGACATTAGGTGGTGGGATGAGACAGGTGGGGGTTCTCTGTGCAGCAGCTTATGTGGCATTAAGGGACAATGTGCCTAAACTTTCTGATGATCATAGAAGAGCTAAAATGTTAGCAGGTAACTAAATTTCTCACAAACATTTGCTGATATTACTCAATGATTTTTTTACTTTGTTGTTTTCTTCTCTCTCATTATTTATCATTTGTTTGTTTGTTTTTTTTTTTTTTTTGTAGAGGGGCTTCAGAAAGTGGAGCACTTCAGTGTCGATTTAAGCTCTGTTGAATCCAACATGGTTCGTAGATTTCTGAAAGCAAGTGGATATTTTGAAAATTGTTCCCATTTTTTTTGCATTTGAAATGAATTCTTCTTTGCAGGTATTCTTTAATATAAAGCAGACCTCCAAAATATCACCTGATAGGCTTTGTGAAGTTTTACAAGAGCGGGGTGTGCTTGCCATGCCAGCTAGCTCAACTAGGTTGTAGTCCATTACTTTTTGTTTATGCAATTTAATTTCTTTTTTATGTTTTGAATTGTGGGATAAAACATAAGCAGTCTTTACCCTTTTACGTTCACAATTGACTGAGAAATGACCTGATTTTGCCGCTCGTATGCACTACTGCTTTACTGTTATTGCACCACTGTTACTGACTGGTACAGTAACGGACCAAGTGTACCTGTGAGGGAGTTTTGGGCGGAACAAGATGTTGTATCATTTTCGGTAGTTGCATTTTTTCCAACTTTATATAGCAGAGTTTAATTTTTTGTTAAGACTAATGTAACTGCATTAATTTCTTTCAGTGTTCGACTTGTTCTCCATTACCAAATTTCTGATAGTGACATCCAGTTTTCTTTGACATCCATCAAGGTAACAAACTATTTGAATTTGTCTCAATTTTTTTGCAAAAAGCACTTTTTTCTTTTCCTTGTTTAACATTTTAATTTGCATCGTTTTCTAGGGGGCTGTTGAACAGATTCTGACTGATGGCACTAAAAATGGTGCAATTGTGCAAAATATGCTAAGTGTCGCACAAACGGTCGCAGTGTGAAACGAACGTAACATGCAGTTCCTTTGAATTCCTGTGGATTAGGTAGAAGTGTGAGGATGGGTGCTAAGATAACTAGTTGTCAGTCTGAAATAAATATGTCATATATTAGATTTCTTTCAACTCATAAATGATGTACCAACTAAAACTTTGCAGAAGTTGTTCTTTATACTGTTTGTGTGTCCCCTGTTGATCAAAGACCAAAAAAACATAATCTGAAGCCAAAATTAAAAGATAAATCTTATCTCATAGTAATAATAAGTAGAAGTTGAAAGATTTATGGAGCACTGCTGCATGTGCCCTGATGTGCCCCTTAGAACAGTAGAAGAGGCGAAAACAGACATAGGGATTAGGAAGTAGTCAAGAATTTAGGGAGAAAATTCGTCATTATAATTATTAAAACCTGAAATGAACATTAACAACAAATTGGCCGCCTGAGTCATTTAGTCAAGATCCAAGGACAAATCAATCAATGTTGGGACTAAATCGAGTTTAATTGCACTATTTCAAATGTTGCAACATTACCACTTTTCCTCGCACCATTTGGGATGGCACTATTCTTAGCCTTTGTTTGGATGGGGTTGGAAGAAGGAAGAAGGCCAATAAAAAATTATAAACAATTCAAACTCTTCACAAATTTACACACTTCCCAATACTTCTTCCCACTTCTTCCCTTTTTCCCTTCTTCCCACACCTATCCAAACGCACCCTTAAATACCAACTTAAACAGTACTTTTTTTTTTATAATTCAAACAGACCTTCGCAATAAAACTGAAAGTCATTAATGTAAAGATATAATTCGAACAATCTTTTTCTCAATTTTAGTTAAAGAGACACGTTCTCTTTCGCATTACAATATACAAGTTATTTAAGAAAAAATAAAAAATAAAAATACAAGTTCTCTATTTTTGGTGGCTGAAAATAGGATCTGGGAGATTTATTTTTCTTTTTCTTTTTATATGAGAGAGGTCGATATGGTTCTTATAGTTGATAAACGGCTTTTGATTTCTGGGTGTCTATCATCCGAACAGTGAATTTGAAGGGGATAAAAAGAAAAAAAAATTGGTAGAAAATTGATTGCTCCAGTTGATCTTTTATTTCACAGAGCCATATCATGTAATCTCGAACTTGTTCGCTGTGATTTTAGATTGATTTCATTTTGACAGAACTGGGACAGTATAATATCTGAAATAGATGTTGTATTTGTTGACCAAGAGTTATCTGTTCAACAATCAAACAGTTGTGGAAGTCCTTGATTGCTCAGCTCGGTTGCAGCAGTATAGTCTAATGAATAAAAGCTATCCAATGGGAAAGGCACAATTCAACATCAGACCTGGACAGAAACATGAAACCCGTAAACTTACGATTATCAGGCGATATCATATCACCCACCCCTTTGAATCCTATATTGCAGCCTTGATTTTTTTTCATACTCTGCTTCTTTTATATGGCTATAATATTGGTCTCTGTGTTTTATCCCACATTCTTATCACCCCTTTGATTTTTTTTTAATACTCTTTTTCTTTTATAAATCGATGGCGCGTTAGATCATATTGGAGATTTCAATAGAGAGATCATATTGGACGGTTTGAATCGGACATTTTGAATTAGATCTAGGAATTTTGATCGTAACTTACCGACCCTTTGGTGAGTTGCAACTCACTATAGCCTATATATATAAAATCAGAAAGTAAAATTCTCAACAACATTGAACTTCTTTACTTCAGGATGTAATTTGTTTTTTAAAATCTTGTAACCATCAAAATTCTGCTAAGGACTGCATGGAACATTGCCGATTTGTGTTTAAATTTTGGGACGAACTTATTATCACAACCTTTTTCTTACAAGTTTTTGTTTTCACTTGGATATTTAAAGTTTTAAACCCCTTTGTAGTGTGTACCTGTCTTTGGTGCTGGTTTCCTTCAATAGTTGGCTACTCATCTTGATGCTTTTTGACAAACAAAGCTCCCAATTAGACATTATCACAAAACCAAATGGAGAGGTGTGAGTCGTCATTTTGGGACATGATGTGGTGAAAATGTGATCTGGACTGACGCAATCGCACGAATTAACTCAAGTGGAAATGGTCAAGTTAATGCAATGAGAAACAGGCTTTTATCATTCCGAAAAGTAGCATAATTATAACTTACGTAGTTTTATTTTTAACAATGTTTGAAAATAAACATTTCATTTTCACTAGTATTTTGGAATATATAGATTTAGACTTAGCTAGTTGGAATTTTAAAGTTGGTAGTCTATCGATTAACCCAGCATGCTTTCTAAGTACTGATTTGCAAACATGTTAATTTACATTAGTTTTCCCTTCGTTATTAAAATTCTATTATTTTACGTACTAATCTGTATTTATTGGGGAAAATAAAAAGAAGGTACTTCTAAAGGAAAGCATCACTACGCCATATTTCATTATTAACACCGGTTAAATTATGGTCTTTAGCACCGGATAGGAAGAGGTGCTAAAGATGAGTGGTGTTAAAAATATATAAAAAACCGGTGTTAAAGGTGCAGTGCTAAAAACAAGCTAGAATTTGGAGCGGAAATGTTACGCATTATTAAGACCGGTTTTTAACTAAAAAAACCGTTGTTAACATGTTATTATTTAGACCGGTTATTAAGCTAATAACCGGTCTTATATTTATGATTATTTTAGCAATGTTATTTTTTGGAATATTATTTAGACCGGTTATTAAGCTAAAAACCGGTCTTACTAGAATCTTTAAGACCGGTTTTTAGCTTAATAACCGGTCTTAATTTTTAACTAAAAAATAAATAATTTTTTTTTTTTTTGGCTAGCCCCATTTTTGCTAGCCAGAAACCAGATAATATCATTCAATTTACATTGAATGATAGAAAGCAATAATCATTCACATAATCAAAACATCACATAATCATCAAAATAGAAAGCCTAAGTTAAGGTTCAAACATAAGTTCATATAATTGGAACACAACATAAATAACATAGTACTAAACCAAACATCAAAACCCTAAGTTCACTTAATCCAAAACATCTAAACCCTAATATTATTCTTCATCATTCGGCTTCTTGTCATCAGTATTTTCTTCTTTAATTTCTGTGTACGGTGCCACCAACTTATCAATTAAAAGCTTGAAAAAAATTGCAGCCTCTTCATAATTCGGCTTCTTGGCCTCGTTTTGGTTAGGCTGGTTTTGAGAGGCCTGATTTTCAGAGGCTGGGTTGGAACGAACATTTCGTCTAACATAGACTCGTTCGATCGGTTTTTTCTCATTTTGGTTGCTTCCTTCACCCTTCTCCATTACTACCTAATTAAAACATCATCTCTAATTTAGATAATAATCCAAGCATATATTCAATTCAAACATAGATAATAATCCAAACATATATTAAATATTAAAACATAAATTCATACACAATTCCTAAGTTAATAATTAAAACATACATAAAATATAAATTAAAGTTCATACAAAATAACATAAATCCTAGAGAGATTAATGTTCATAGAAAATATAAATTAAAGTTCACACAAAATAACATAAATCCTAGCACAATTCAATCCTAATTCTTCTTCTCCTCCTCCTTATTCTTCTCCCCCTCCTTATTCTTCTCCTCCTCCTTATTCTCACTAGAACCCTCATCTATTTTAATCCCCATACTAAAATCAGGGCTCCTGCCACAGCCTGGAGGGAAACGACGTACAGCCGAGACGACCCTTCTCTTCGGAGGTCCGTAGAACGGGACCCTTTTCGCTACCACATTAGGTGTTCCCTCCCCCACCTTATTATTGTTTTGATCCTTCTCCATCTAATTTTCATTTTAAATAAATTACACAATGTATATATATATATATGTAATTAAATTAAATTCTAAATTATCAAGTAATAACATGCACATCTATTCCTAACACAGTTCAAGCATATTTTCAATAATCAATTGTAATTTAGCCCCCGTATTTCTAAAATTAGTCCCAAATAATGCATATTAATCCCTAAAACTAAAGCACAACAGCCCCAAATTCCATTAAACGCCAATCAAGCAATTCTCAATTCAATTCTCAAATTCTCAATTCAATTCTCAAGCAATTCCCAATTCAATTCTCAAGCTCAATTCAATTCTCATATTCGAACATTCAATCCTCAAGCAATTCTCAAGCAAGAAACCGATTTCCTCGTACCCCTGTCCCTTTGATTTTTTTTATCAATTTCCTCAAATTCGAACATTCAATTAATTCTCAAGCAATTCTCAAGCAAATCTAAAAAGAGAGAGAGAGACTTACTTGTGAAAGAGGTGGCTGTCGAGGAGGCAGTCGGCTGTTGAGAGGCAGCGAGGTGAGCGAGAGAGGAGGGGTTGTCGAGGAGGCAGAGAGGTGCTAAAGAGAGAAAGAGAGAGGGAGTTAGGCAGTGAAGAGAGACAGAGAGATAGGGGGGACGAAGAGAGAGAGAGAGAAAGAGGGACGGAGGGAGAGAGAGAGGAACAGAGAGAGAGAGAGAGAAAGAGGGACTGAGGGAGAGAGAGAGAGTGAGACTTACTTGCGAGAGGGGCTTCGTGGGCTTCGTCGGCGGCAGAGAGGCGAGCGAGAGAGGAGGCGCAGAGAGCCGAGCGAGAGAGGAGGCGCAGAGAGCGAGGGTTTAGGAGATAGAGTACTAGTTTCGGATTTGAGTAAAGAGAGAAGGAGAGGCGATCGAGTATATAAAAATTTGAACTCATTTTTTAGACCGGTTTTTAAGAAAAAACCGGCCACAAAAAAAAACGCGTTTATTTTTAAGACCAGTTTTTTACTTAAAAACCGGTCTAAAAAATAAACGCGTTTTTTTTTATTACCTTCTGTTTTGAAATGCATTTATATATCTACTATATATAAAAATAAAATAAATTTTCATGCATGCATGCAATCATTCAATTCATGCATGCAAATTTATTTTAAATAAATTATTTTCCATTTTAAAATGACATGCATTTATATTTATATATCTATAAAAATTAAATAGATTTTCATGCATGCATGCAATCATGCAATTCAAGCATGCAAATTTATTTTAAATAAATTATTTTCCATTTTAAATAAATTTATTCTCCTTTTTCATAAATAAAGAAATTAAGAATAAAAATTTTTGATTGATTATTAAGACCGGTTTTTAACATAAAAACCGGTCTTAATATATTTTTAAAATCTGTTTTTATTACTTTTTGTTCTCCTTTTTCATAAATAAAGGAGTAAAAAAATAGAAAATAGGTCTAACATTTCAAAAAATAAATATTCTTACAATGAGTAAAAAAATTCACATTACTTAAATTTTTTTTCAATGGAAATTAAATTTACTGCTAGTACATATATAAGATTACTCATGAGATTACATATATAAGATTACAATGGAAATTACTCATGAGACCGTAAGGATTCATACCATCCGTGCATAGTCCCAATCTCAAATTCCTAGGTTCACTACCAAAATCATTGAAATTACTATCTATGTTCATCCACTGGGGCGAGTCCGCAGGATGTCTGAGCATTCTATCTTTCTTTCTGCCTTCTGCATGCCACCTTAATAGTTTAGCATCTCTTGAATTATTGAAGAGACGCTCGAACCTTGGTATTATCGGCATATACCACAATGTTTTCGTAGCTAGCCTTTTTTTACAAGTATCTTCATCATCTTCCAAATCATCGTCCCTTAGTTTGTACCGTGATGCATTACACATTGGACATTTATTAAGATTCTTGTACTCGTTTCGAAATAATATGCAATCATTCGGACATGCTGCAATCTTCATTACTTCCATATTCAATGGACATAGTAACTTTTTGGCCTTATAACATGTATCCGGCAATGTATTTTCTGCTGGAAGCATTTCCCGTAAAAGACCAAGCAAAGATGTGAAACTTTTATCGCTCCAATTATTCTTGGCTTTCAAGTTATAAAGTTTAAAAACCGTTTTAATTTTTGAAAAACCCATTGGAGGTATTTAGGAGTTGTCATCCATCCACGCTCAATCAAATGTGATCTAATTTTTATACTATCATGTCTCTGCAAGTTAACACACCGTTTACAAGGACATAGAATTCTGGGTTTTCCTATCAACTTTCTATCTTCTTCTGCACATTTTAAGAACTCTTCAACAACTCCAACAAATTCACCTGATATCCTTGAATATTCATACATATACTTCTCCCTCTGATCCATCTGTATAGAAAGAAAATATATTTATTCAAAAGTTATACCTATGAATTTATAGGTTCAATGCATTACATTAGGTTTTTGGCCTGGTTACCGTCCTAGCCCGCTCTTTGGATACTCTTGTCTCATTAGCGAGCGTATGTTAGATCGATGCAATTTGTTGCCTGAGAAAAAATTCGGCAGCATTTCTCCTTATGTTCCCTGAATACGCTATCACACGATTGCGGAAGTCTTTATTAAATATGGTTACCATTTTTAAGACCGGTTTTTTATAAAAAAAAAACAGGACTTAAAAAGATAACGGAAAAAAATAAAAATTCAGATTCTTTTAGCACCGGTTTTTATAAAAAACCGGTCTTAAAGACTTTTAAATTAACACCGGTTTTTTATAAAAAACCGATTTTAAAAAAAGTTAACGGAAATAAAAAAATCAGTTTCTCAGTAGCACCGGTTTTTATAAAAAACCGATCATAATATAGTAAAATTTAAGACCGGTTTTTTATAAAAACCGGTGCTACTGAGAAACTGATTTTTAGGTTTATTTTTTGGAACTTAATTGGACCGGTTTTTTATAAAAACCGGTCTTAATGAAATTTCTGACAATTACAAAAATACCACGGGATATTTTTACAACCGAATTTTCAAAAAACCGGTGTTATTGTGGCGGTGCTAAAAATCAATTCTGGCGTAGTGCATAGAGACTATATATATATGAAGATCTGGGATAACATATATATACATCACTTTTGAATTTTTGGATGACAAAATTAACATTTTCTAGGGGCATGTTTTATTTTACTTTCCTGAGAACCAGAATTATGCCACAAAAAAAAAAATCAGGTGCATATTGATTGGCACCAGTTCATACATATATAGATTACAAAACCCTTCTCTCGCCGAGGTCGTTGTAGGAATATAATGCCTAAAGGAAAATGGTATCCGAAATTGGATGTATGATATGGGCAAATAGGGATTGTGTTATATAAGATCGTGTCCTAGATCAAATGTATGACACAAATAAAAAATGACAGTTCTGATCTAATTTGGAGGTATCTCAAAAAAAAGAAAAGAATTTTTGAAGATATCTCGAGAAGAGGAAATAATATACAAAAGAAATTAGGTAATGATTGATTGATGAGAATATGGTTTGATTATCTAAAGATGTATTTAGATATTATTATGTTTCTTATTCGATTGTATCTTGTTGGGAAGATGTTTATTTTTTTTCTATTTTTCATTTTCTCTCCTTGTGTTGTATCAACTAAGACATTTACAGAAAATAATAAAAAAAATAATGTGCATGTGTGTGGAGAATGTAGGCACCGAGTTAGTGTTGAACTTCAGTAAATATCATGTTCACTATTATTTGTGTGATTTTATTTATTTCTGAGTTCACAGTATCAAGATCCTAAGGGGGTATGGTTCTAAGTAGACGCACTTGGATCGTGCCTTCCCATATCCAACTTGACGAAAAATTATTCTGCTGCGACGGCTGACGAATACTTAATGACGCCTCTTCGGAAAAGAAAAACAAAAGCAAAAAAAAAAATACTAAACCTAACACTACAATGAGTGGGGAGAGGCTTAGGCCTCTCCTCCGCTACAACGTCTTTAAGATCTTCGCTATCATTTTTTCTTGTCACTTCATTTGTTCAGTTAGTATTTACTCTCTTAATTTGTTATTCTCATCTTCTCTCTTCTTTTCGTTTTCAATGATTTACTAAGTCATGTTACATACCGTCTTTCTACTCCTCTTTTATTCTCAACATTTTCTCCTCTTCTCTACTATATATTTTCTGACTTCTCTCCTTTTTATCCTTCTTTGTCGATATTCTCTCGTTTTCTTCCATAGACGGTTTAATAAATATATCATTCGTGATTATATTATAGTTTAGTGGCTGCTTTTTCAGGTTTCATAACAACCACAAAATGACTATCCTTATCCGATACTGAAGTGATATTAAGAACAAAAAGTCTATGGAGAAGTAGATATTTCATATTAGAAGTTTTTCGAATCTTCATTTTTTTTCTTTTTATTTTATTTTAATTTTCAATAATTATGTGTTGTAATTATAGTTTATTTGATTTTGTGTGTTTTATGTGTTTATTAATAAGTTAGTTCGTTTGGATAGATATTGTGTGTTGTCGTAGATTAAAGAAGTGTACATGAATATGTAATATTTGATGTAAGATTTTTGGGGCCGTTTGGATCGCAAAGCATAAAGTATTGGGAAGTGTGTAATTTTGTGAAGAGTTGGGATTGTTTATGATAAATTTATGCTTAAGAATAAAAAAAATTTTAAATTTTCACTTGATCCAAACGGGGCTACAGGGCTTTTACCTAAAACAAAAGAAAAAAAAAAAATTACGGACTATATCAGTTTGCAGTTCAGTTATCAGTTTTATGTCCTGTACTGTTTACAACAGTTCGGTAATTAATTTCTATTAAATGGGCCTGTCAAGAAGACAGTCTCTTTGTGGGTTGGGCTTAGGTATGTTTTTCCTCGTGTATTAATTGTCGTATTAATTGCACTACAATTACATTTTTTTTCTGCTTGAAGCTTGTTCTTTAATACCACTTGCAGATAAAGACGCCTAGTGCGTTTGACTGGCACCAAGATGATGCATTAATAGACCTCGTCTGGTGTTTTATAAAAATAGTTAAAATGGTACTGATTTTGATAGCTCCTCGTTCCATTGTTACCTTAAAAAAAATTTAACTAGAGAGAAGAGATGCAGGAACTTCTGTTTCCTTCTGACATTCATGTGATGGGAGTGTAATTAATTAGTTGTAAATTAGGCTACTGTAATTCTAGATATGAGGAACTGAGGATATATGTACAATATGATAGTCCGAATGTGAAAATTATTTTACTTTTCATCTTTCTTTTTACTTTGAGAATGTCACATGTGATGTGAGCAAATACACAAACGATGTTAATCCACTGATATTTGGAGGGCTGTGTCTTCTTCAGTTCAAGGAAAAACAGTGTATTTGTCTTCAAAAGTTTGGGAATGATAAAGTCAGTGTTGTGCAACAGTACGGATGATAAGTCCGGTACACTTAAAGCACACCTCTATCGTGTTTCTTTGGTAAATTATGGTACGTTGGTGACTATATATCCCTTTATTTGTAATAAGCATATTGTGGTTCGAGATCTTACATATTTCGTATCTAATTCAGTATTAAATATGCAAGTCGTATCCAACAAGGTACGAAATATCATCTAAAAAGTGCAGTGTAATGCCTTACCAGCCAGTGGCCAAAATTTGATATTTCCCAAAATTTTCGGTATTTTGTCTCTTTTTACTTTATACCGCCGTCTCAGCTGCTGTTCTAGTTCCAGTATTACTGGAATTTTTAGGTATCCAGTACGGTATTAAAAACATTGAATAATGTTGGACATTTAATTTTCGTGGATAACTATATATATCAAAAATAACAAATAAATGAGCATGAATATGTGAATAGAAAAATTGGTAGGTGGATATACAAATTAGAAAGAGGTCCTCATAGGTAGAAAAAAGATCACCAGATCTGACCGGAGTAAATCATTCATCTTGCATAATGACCGGATCTTGGAATAAATTCCAGTAGACCTAATCTAAAACATTTTTTGGGTTATTACTTTAGGCATTATTAAAAACATGCAATAAGATGCGGTCATCATATGATATGTGATCACGTTCAGTCACCACGTGGCTATATTTTTTTCCATTTTTTTTACAAACTTTTAATGTGACTTAAAATTTAAAAATATTTATTAATTAATTTTAAGAAGAAAAATATGGCATTTTTTATTTTCAAACGTACGTCATTTCAAAATCCAGACGGAAAAAAAAAATAAATAACAGTGATCCTTGCAGAAAGATCTGATATATTCAACATGAAAATTCATTCATTTAAAGTTTTAAACCAATTTAACTGAAAAGTTTCAAATAGTAAAAAACTGTTTGTTTATTGAATAATTTAGTATTATGATAAACTTTTAGGATCCAAATTTTTAATCTCATAAAAATAATACTAATGTTGTTACCTTGTGCTCGGCGACAAATTAAATAAGAGAAGGGAATTATAAGGCCTAACAAGAGTATATAAAATCAACCGACTTCTAACTTTCCTATAGGCATGTGGCGTCCGTGATAGGCATGACACTACATGTGGTTTTCAAACTGGTGCCACAGTTTCTAATTGTACTGATTAAACTGTTATTTGTACAATCATGATAATCACCTAAATAATTGCTTTTAGAAAAAAGCCAAAAGATTAGTTAATCATATATGATCAATTATTGAGGCGATCGAGCTACAGTTTCTATATATGTTCCATAATCAATGCTATAACATCTTATGAAAAATGTAATGAACTAACAAAGAAAGCCATAATCGAAAAAATATATTAGTCTATATGTTAACGCAATCCTCGGGACCTACCACAATCTGGGTCAAGAGACATACTGCAATTTTTTTTAATACGATCTTAAAATGAAAACGGAAAGAATCAAATATGTTTATAACTGCGAAATGTCTCAATCTCTATCCCTCCTCCGGCTATCGCTATGAATATGATGAAATTGGATGGAAGCATGAAGAACTTGATAGAACAACACTATATTGGTCTTCGTCAATCTTGCAGTGAGAACAACAAAATCAATGCCTCAATCTCAACTTGATGGTGTACACAGAGATTGCTTAGCCTTGACTTGTTCCCTTGAAAAATTTCTTAATTCTCTCTCTCACTTGCTCTATTTCGGTTTAGAACTAAGAAATAACACTCCACACATACTATTCCATCATAACAGTATATATAAAAACAGCAATGTTTTTACAAAAGACATTACATAGCTATATACTTACATACAAAAACAGCATATAATCTTTCTACATCTTTCTATATGTTGAAATAAATCTTTCTAAATATCCTAAATTGCTTGATATCTTTAGCTAATCTTGTCCCTCAAGTTATTTCCGTAATACTCCCCCTCAAGTTGAGCATGAAGGTTCAGAATGCCCAACTTGCCAAGTAGATAGTGAAACTGCCGCTTGCCAAGAGCCTTCGTGAAGATGTCAGCTAGCTGTTCATTGGTGCGGACGTGACCATCTTTGCAACCGGAGCAAACGTCTCTTTAAAATCAATCCCTTCAACTTGTCGGTTCCCCAGCACAACTAGTCGAGCCTTGTATCTTTCCACTGACCCATCTGAGTTGTACTTGATGCGATACACCCACTTGCATCCTATTGCCTTTTTGTTAGAAGGCAGATCTTCAATGGACCAGGTGTTATTCCGCTCTAGTGCCTCAATCTCAGTTTGCATTGCTTTTCTCCAGTTATTGTCCTGCATGGCTTCTCCAAAGTGTTCGGGTTCCTTCTTCGCTGTTACTGCAGCTAAGAACTTTCTATGTGCAAGTGAAAATTTGTCACAATTTACATAATGAGCTATAGGATAAGGAGTACCTGAGGTAGCTGCTGATGTGGGGTGAGCGTAAGATGGGTCACATTTTACAGTGTAGCAAATGTAGTCTTGTAGACGGACAGGAGGATGGCAAGATCGTCTTGGTGCAACCTGTTCAGATGCGGGTGCACTTTGACTTGATGCGGGTGCACTCTCACCGGACGATGCGGGTGCACTCAGACCCGATGAGGGTGCACTCTCACCGGACGATGCGGGTGCACTCTGACCCGATGCGGGTGCACTCTCACCGGACGATGCGGGTGCACTCTCACCGGACAATGCGGGTGCACTCAGACTCGAGATAGGTGCACTTTGATCATTTGTAGATTCGGAATCATAAAAAACATGACTACTCCCCCTTGCTTCCACACGCTCACTATCCAGCAAATATTCAGCTGTTCTCCTATTATTTGCAAGCTGTATAAAAACTGCATCATCACTTTGACCCATTCTGGGTGCATTCTGACCTGAGAGACCCGATGCGGGTGCATTCTCAGATGCCATCTCAGAAAAAGGATACACGTCCTCACAAAAAATAACATCCCGAGAAATGATAAATTCTTGGTTTTCTAGATCAAACACCTTCCATCCCTTCTTCCCATACGGGTATCCAACAAATGCGCATTTCCTACTTCTACTTTCAAATTTATCAGAAGTGCGCGATTTACTGTAGCACAAGCATCCAAAGTTTCGCACGGCTGCATATGAAGGTGCCTTGCCGAACAACAGCTCATAAGGGGTTTTATTTGACAGCACTTGAGTGGGTGTCCGGTTGATCAAATAGGCAGCAGATAGAACACATTCTCCCCAAAACTCAAGCGGTAAATTGGCTTGAAACCGCAATGCTCTAGCTACATTGAGAATATGACGATGTTTCCTTTCCACTCTACCATTCTGTTGAGGTGTAAAAACACACGATGTTTGGTGCAAAATTCCAAATTCAGCATAGAATTGCTTCATGTGGTGCGATTGAAATTCCAACCTATTATCACTTCTAATACATTTAACAGTTACTCCAAACTGTGTTTGAACCATTTTACAAAAAGATTTTAACAAGTGACCTGTCTCACTTTTTTCAGCCATCAAATAAACCCACACTGCACGTGTATGATCATCCACAATAGTTAGAAAATAGTGTGCACCACAATGGGAACCAACACGATATGGTCCCCAAATATCACAGTGTATAAGATCAAAATAATGAGATATTTTATTCAAACAATCAGGAAAAACATCTCGAGTTTGCTTAGCTTTCATACAAATCTCACAAACATCTTTAGAAACATTATTATTATTAAATCCAGCCAAGAGTAAAGTTATCTGTCTAGAAGGATGTCCCATGCGTTGATGCCATAAGTCATAAGGTCCTTTTCGACTCACATGAAAAGCGTTTCCAGATGCACCCCGATGGTAATAGTAGACCCCATCTTTTTGCTCACCCACACCAATCAGCGTCCTCGTATTGTGGTCCTGAATAAGACAAAGCTCATTAGTAAATGTAACAAGACAATTTTTGGTGGTGACTAACTTGCTAATAGAAATAAGGTTGCATTCCAAGATAGGAACATATAACACCCTTTCAAGAACAAAACCTTCACTCAAGACAACATCCCCTTCGTGTTGGGCCACTGTTTGCTCTCCATTTGGAAGTCCAACAGCTGTGGGATTTATAGTACAAATATTATGAAGGCAAGCAAAATCGCCTGTCATGTGATGGGATGCTCCACTATCGAGTATCCAATCCAACTCTGGTTTCTTACCACTGAACTTTTAATTAGATGCACCTGCATCAGACTTAGCTATAATAGCTATGATTTGTTGAACCTGGTAATCAGAAAGACCAGGTATTGAGACTGCACTCGATGCGCCTGCACCGGATGCGCCTGCACTCGATGCGCCTGCACCAGATGTGCCTGCACTATGAACTGCATTTGCATAGGCATGTACACGGCCTCTTCCACCTTCTCCACCGCTTCGTCCTTCACGACTTCCACGGCGAGCTCGACCCCAGGCTCCCGTCAATACGCAGGAGTTAATCATGGTTCCAGGGTTATCCGACGGGTAAATAAAAAAAGGAGACGATCCATCAATAAGTTTGGATGAAGTCACCGATCCTTCGGCACCTATGCCCCTGCCATCACCATTGCCGTCGCCTGCCATGAGATCTCCGTGCGTTAGGTCTCTGATACCATAACAAGAAACATAATATGGAGCAATGTTTTTATTGATTTTCTCTGTGTTTTTACAAAAGACATTACATAGCTATATACTTACATACAAAAACAGCATATAATCTTTCTACATCTTTCTATATGTTGAAATAAATCTTTCTAAATATCCTAAATTGCTTGATATCTTTAGCTAATCTTGTCCCTCAAGTTATTTCCGTAACAATATAGAAACATATCTATCTATATATGCGCAGCATATCTCCATAAAAGGGTTCAAAATTGCTCAAAAAACGCATATCAAAGGACTCAACCAAAGGGTGCAATGATCACAATGTTTTGTCCAAGTGCACTGTCTTTCACCATTCTACTTTCAGACAGACCGGTCTGAACTTCATTGAGAGTACGGATCTAGAACGACCAATCCTATACTGATACTCTGAAACGATCCATTCTTTCAGACATTATACTACAACAATACATTAAGCTTGCTTGTAGTGAATATTCTCTCTAGCATGATTTCGAATCAGAATCGGAATCGGTGGGAGGCGATCCGATTTTGATGGTTTTCGAACTAAATTTTTTCAAGATAAATTGAGGGTCTAAGCCACCTAACTTATTTTTAAATTATGTCTACAAAAAACTCAACAGTCGGGTTTCAAACTTGTCATTTTTCACTCAAGGTGCATTGTTCTTTACCACTAGACCAAAAATTGATTGTTTTCGAACAGAATCGGTTAAGTTTTATCACTAATGGCTTTCACAAGATGAAGGGGCCTGGAGAAAGTCTGCCAGAGGAGGCTTGAGGCGAGGAAGACAGGTCGGAGGCCGGTGGGATGGGCGATGAGGTGGTCGACGCTCTCTCGTTGGGTGGTTTAGTCCCTTTGCTTCAGCGCACAAGAAGAGGGGAGGGTGCTGGTGAGATCGGACAAGAAGCAAAGGAGAAGGAGAAGAGTCCGAAATGAACCTGTCCATTGCACTTCTATTATTTGATTTTTCATTCAACTTCCAAGATTTTCAGAGATTAATTTTAATTTTAAAATAAAATAAATCTTGTTCTGAAAAATGATCTAATAATTTAAAAAAAAAGTAAATGTTCTGCTTTAAGGAGGTGTTTGGTGAGGGAATAACAAAGCAGAAAATCATTTTATGCCATTTTATGTAGCCAAACACATCTGGAATAACGCGACACAAGCGGCAGAAGTTATAACATCAAATATGGTGGTATAACTTACGAAAGTGGGTCCCATGACCAAGAAAATAATAAAAAATAAAAAATAGCAGCTGTCCTCCCATTACTACCCTCATCTAATATCCTCATCTACCGGGCGTAACTTTCTCATCAACCACATTTATTTATCACAACCCTCTCCACTGTTTATATCTCCTCCTAACCCTAGCCGCACAAGAAGTGAAATTGGTGAAACAGAGAAGCATCACAACAATACATCTCTCTTCACATTAAGGTTAGATCTGATCTTTTTGAGCTTGTTCTTCGAAAATAGTTGCTTCATAAGTTAATTAAACTTTTGTATTGGCAACGTTTGCTACAATGTGTACATATTTTTTTTATTATCATGAATTATCTAAAAAAGAAGTTAGATCTTAATGAAAATTTTCATATTGATGTTTGCATAGATATCTGTTTTGTATAATTTTGAGTTGAAACGAAAATTGAGATGTAGAAATTAGTTTTCTTGTAATGTGTTGCATTTGAGAGTTTTAAGTTTGTATGCCATTACTTTATTATTGTATGTTTTATTTTTAATTGTCTTATGTTGTTGGATTTTTAATGTGTTGCATTTGTGTGTATCGACTATTAATTTGTGTATGAACTATTTAGATCAACTTATGAGTAAACTTGATGATTGTGTATGAACTATTTGCCTCAGCTTATGAGTAAATTTTGTAATCTGTGGATTTTAGTTTATGTAAATAAGTTGTTTTCGTTTTTTTTCTTTGATAGCACGTAGGATTTCATTCAGTCAAATTAGTTATTCTATAAAGGATTACATGGAATATCAAAAGTAAAATCAATACCAGTATCAAATTTGTTCTACGCCTTCATCTTGATGTAGGGTATTTTAGTCTTTTGATATATACATTTATGTATAAATATAAGTTAATCTTTCTTCCTCCTTATTCCATAAACAAACATCCATTACATAACTTGGCATAAGTACTTATACCTCCTTAACTTATGTATTCACATATTCTCCAACCAAACGCCTGCTAAGATCGTATCTTATGCAATAAGGTATTTCAACAAAAGTATTTTTTATCAAAATTTTATTTGATTAATCATGAATTGCAATTTAATCAGTTTTCGGATTTAATTTTCCAAAAAAAAAAATTAAGACGTGATGGCCGATCAATAATCATATTATTTTATTTTTTAGTTTATTTTATTCTTCTAATAATTAATTTATTCTTTTTTAAAAGAAATTATTTTCTAATTATTTTCTTATTTTTAAAGGATTTAAAAATAATTTTTTTGAAAATCCGAATTTTCAATCTGATTAAGCCGATTTTTTCGATTCGACTCCTTGGATCAAAAGTCCGATTTCGATTTTGATTTTCAAAACCATGCTCTCCAGGGGCGGAACTAGGTGTTAGCCAAAGTGTGCTTAGCACACTCCAACTTTTTAAAATAACTCCTTATATCTTTAAAAATTCTATACAAATCATTTTAAATCATAACAAAATTATTATTTAGCACACTCTAAAAACTAAAAAATATCCATATTATAATCTTTGCCCCTTCTATTTGAGAATTCTGATTCCGCCCCTGATGCTCTCTAATACTCCCTCCAAGTGTCATGAGGCCGTTCGTGTTGGAAAACCGTCTAATTCGCAGGGTATCTTTGATGGATACTTTTGTAAAGATGAGATCTTAATGCGTACGAGGACCACATGCATTCTGATGCATCCATTCGTGCAATTTCGGTCTCCTCTGTAAAACTTTCAACATCATGACCGATATAGTAATCACATGTGCAAACATGAAACTTTTGTTTATTCTAATATTCGTCCCCGTTTTGTACTGAAGTAGTTGGAAAAGGTACCAGCTGAGGTCTTCATTTACACTATAACTTTAAACAACGCATATTAAAAATTAGTTAACATCTCCATATATTTTAAAAGTTACAAAAGGTTTATTACAATACAACAATTATTTACATAGATCTTTATTAGATTCTTTTCATATATATTGTGGAGCGATATTTTGAATCTTGTGAAATAATCGAAATAAGATAAGTTTTAAATTAGACAAGTATCACACTAGTATAGATATATATATACTGTTTTCTTAATCAAATTTTTTCTTAATCATTATTCACTTTTGTAAAATTCCACATTGAAGGACCAAGTGTTTGGACCGATTCTTGACATGAATGAGCTTGCTCTCCAATTTGATTAACCTTGAAAGATGTTTGATGTGGGGTGATATCCCATGGATCAAGAAAGGGATGTCACATAAAATGTTATTTCTCTATGGACTTTTTCTCATATTATTATTTATTTATTTATTTTGGACTTTATTTAATTTGTGTGTTGCAATTGTTTTCTGCCATCTTATGAGGTTGTTTGTTTCATGAGCAAAACATAAGGGGAGATAATAAAGGAACATTTGGTATACCATATGTCGATATCTATATGTTTCCGTTTGGATAGGCGTGGAAAGAAGGAAAGAAGTGTTGAGAAATGTGTAACTTTGTGAAGAGTTTGGATTGTTTATAATTTTTTTTTCTTCCCTTCTTTTTCTTTCCTACTTCTTCTCAACGCATCCAAACGGAGACTATGGTCATGGATAGTATCTCCATCTCCACCAATAAAGATATTCGGATTTCACTGTAGGTTGAGTCGCGTAGAGAAAATCCTAATCGGCAAATGAGGTAGAGTTGCCTGTACTTGTGTTAGAATTCATTATAACAATATTCTTGACAACAAACCGAGGTCATACAACTGACCGAGTGACCCTACTAGGCTATGATGTCACACCACTATAACATCAGAAAAATTTCGTAAAACTGACAAAGTCGTGCACTACAACAAAAAATATTATTAATACCAGATCATTAGTATCGGTTTTTAAGAAAATCGGTACTAATAATAAATCATGGCAATTTCGTAATTGTCAGATTTATTATTTAGTACCGGTTTTTTAAAAAAATCGGTACTAAAAATCGTCTGAAAAAAAGACGTTTTTAATTTAGTATCGGTTTTAATTTCGTAATTAATTGATTTTTAGTACCGGTTTTTTATAAAAGACCGGTACTAATGGTTTGAAAGAATAAAAAAAAGACCGTTTTAAATTTAGTACCGGTTTTTTATAAAAATCATGTACTAAAAATCAATTATTTAGTACCGGTTTTTTATAAAAAAACCGGTACTAAATTTAAAACGGTTTTCACCAATTTCAACAATTATTTCATATAATTAATTTGTAAAACAGAAAATGCTCAAATAATTTAATTTATGAATTAACCTAATTAAAAAAAAAGAATTAGTATTAATTTAGAAAAAAAAAACAGAAAGTAAAAACCTGTACTAAAATTAATTTAAAAAAAACCGAAAATTTTAATTCATTTAGTACCGTTTTTTTTTATAAAGAAACGGTACTAAAATTAATTAAAATTTAAATCAATTTTAGTACCGGTTTTTTATAAAAAACCGGTAGTAAAAATTAATTTAATTTTTTTTAAAATAAAATGCCGCCAAAACCAATATAAGATGCCTCTTTCTGCGTGAAAATTTTTCTAAGTCCAGAACCTAGTTGTTGCCTCCTATCTCTCATCTCTTCATCTTCCTCTTGATATACTCTCCACCGCCTCTCCACGTTGCCTCTCCGGTCCCTCTCGATCCATTGTATCTCCCTCCTTCTCCACCGCCTCTCTCTCTCACTCGACTCGACTGTGTCAATCTCTCATTGCTCTTTCTTTCTCGACGCGACTTCGCCACCTCTACGACGAGTAAGGAACCTCATTCTCTCACTGCTAATGGATTTTGGTTAAATATTTGTGTTAAATGGTTAAATCCGACAAATTAAGATTAATTTTTGTTAATGAATTTTGAAATTGGATTGATACCCAAGATTTTTATAATTGAAATTGGGTTAAAAAATATGAAATTTGTATAATTTGGTTAAAATCCGAAAATTTTATTAATTTTGTTAATTATTATTTATTTGAGGATTGCTAAAATGCTATGCATAGCACGGATGGCCTTCGTGCTACGGATTCGATCTTGAATTTCATGCTTCAAACAACCGATCCAAACTGTTCATTATCATCTTCATATTGAAATCTCATTAGAAACAAAATTTTACATTTTTTTTATTTTTTTACTATTTTTTTCAGATTTTTTAAAATACTTAATCTAATAAATTCTGGACGCTTCAATAACAGTGATTTTCAAAAATATGAGAAAAATAGTAAAAAAATTCAAAAAAAAATGTAAAATTTGGTTTCTAATAAGATTTCAACATGTAGAAGATAATGAACGGTTTGGATCGGTTGTTTGAAGCATGAAATTCAAGAACGAATCCGTAGCACGAAGGCCATCCGTGCTATGCATAGCATTTTAGCAATCCTCTATTTATTTTATTGTGTATGAATTGTATATGTAAATTATTTGTATAATATATAGATTTTGAATTTTGGTTAATTTGAAAAAAAAAGCGCTAGCCTAATTTTTTTTACAATGATTTTTAGTACCGGTTATTAGCCTAAAAACCAGTACTAAAAATAGTAAATATAAAAAAATGGCGAGGATTTTTAGTACCGGTTTTTAACTAATAACCGATACTAAAGATCTCTGCCTTTTTTTCCATGAATTCCAGCGCGTTTTTAGTACCAGTTTTTAATTATCTTTAGCACCCCTATTATTAGTACCGCTTGAAAACCGGTACTAATAATCAATATTTAACCGGTACTAATGAAAAAAAATGGCGTAGTGGTGTTACATTACCGAAGTCGGGACAAGGTTATGGCGAAGTTATGGAAAGGTTATAGCGAAGTTATGACGATATCATGGCAAGAAGAATTAAGGACAGAGAAGTTGCCTTAGGCTATGTTTGGATGTGGTGTGGGAAGAAAGGAAGAAGGGAATAAGAAAATAAATTTATTATAAACAATCCAAACTCTTCATAAAATTACACACTTTCCAATACTTCTTTTCACTTCTTTTCTTATTCCCTTCTTCCCACATCTTATCCAAACGGAGCCTTAGGGAGATGCCCTCCTCCGATATATATCTAATACCACACAATCCATATGGCAGATACCACAGAAGATCGAGAGGCTGATATCATATAGGTTTAGCTATAAATAGGTTACCCTCCAACAGGGAGGGGTTGAGAATACAAAATGATGTATGCCACTCTTGTAAATTAAGAGATCAATAAAGCTTTCTATTTTTTTTTTACCTTTTTCTCTGTCTTTATTCATCTTTTTTTTTTTGTTGATTTACCACTTAGCTAACTTTTGGATTATTAGCGGTATATTAGCGGAAACAGTGGTGTAATTCATAATTTTGTCTATATATATAGCATTAGTATTTTAGACATATCTTTCATGTACAGATTTTGATTAATGTGATTTAAAGTTTTATGGAAAATTTACAAAATAAGATACAATTTTTATATTTTCAAATTAAAAAAAACAATTATGGTCAACCATGCATAGAAATGAACATCATTTTTGTTGGCATTTATTAGTTGTATGAAAACATTTTACTATCCTGAAAAATATATAATTTTTTTATTTTAGATTAAATTATACTTTCAAAATATACATGTGTAAATCTAGAACCATAGCAACCATGCACCGTGGTGATGAACCCTGTCCACAATTCAAATTTTTGTGGAGAAGTGTATAGTATTTATAAAGACCGTTACAAGAAATGTCTGTGAGCATTTAAACATATTATATATTATTATGTCATTTAATTTTTTAACGGATACTAGAAACACAAAGTACAAATGATCAGCATCTCCTATTTCAAAAATAGAAAACAAGTCATTGCTATTAGCATGCGCTGTTCATGAAAAGCTAGCTAGCATGAACAAGTGGAAACATGAGTGCAAGACTGCAAGTGTAATCAAGAGATACGTACGTAACATGAACAGTGCCACCAAGTTGACAAAATACACATGGCCGTTCCTTTTTGCGGGTAGCAGTGAAGTTTTTTGTCTTGCGCAAATGTCTTGCAACATAAAGCAATAATTTTAATAGACGAGGCTGAAACCCATAATATTTTATTGACCATAACCAGGTCCCTCCCAAGATTCCTTTGAAAGAGTGTCACATTTTTGTGTGTGCCTTTTCGCTATTGCTTTCAACTTGTATAGCAAACATAGGTAAAAAAAAAAATTAACAGCACGATTTGAATCTTACGGTTCGGATCCGAAATTTTAAATAACCTAACATTAAAAGTTCAACTAAAAACAACAAAGTACGGATCAACCAATCAGTTGTCGATCAAATTGGACTATTAACACAGTCTCGCTTTTCTAGTAAAAAAAAAACAGCATATGCGTGCGGACCCATATGTTTTATGCATGCATTTCTACCTTTAGTGTTGTGAATTAATTTGTCCACGGACGGATTTAGAAAAAATATTTAGGTGGGGTTGAGTGCTCCAATGAATTATTTGATCGAACGGTTTCTTTTTTTCTGTTCTTCGATCAGCCTTGAGTGCTCTAATGACAGAAAAAATTCGCTGAAACTAAAGAGTGACTCCAGAGGCTCGATAGCAGTAGGTGGGGCTCTAGCCCCACCCGCCCCAGTGGTGGATCCGCCCCTTTGATTTTATCGTCTCCATTTCTAGAGTATCCTAATTTCCAATAGAAAATTGGATATAATCCCTCAAATCTTACTGATTTGGATATATCTTCCTCCTCTATGAAACTCTCACCTCATGACTAGAGGCGTCAAACGTGGTCAAAAATCACTGAAACAACATGTGCCATTACCGTTCCATATATATAAAAAGGATAAAAACCAACCATGTCACTTATCGTTCCGTTTATTAAACGAAACATATTTATGTTCCATCAACCGTTCCACTTACTATTTTCACTACAACAAGCATGGGCTATAGATAGACTTGATTCTCTTCCAATATGCTAGAAAAACTCTATCTAAAATTTCTTGCAAGACTTACTATTGTCATGCACAACTCAGTGTTGCTATGGTCTATTGCATGATTTATTTAGTGTGTTGGTAAAGGTTAAAAGTAGTCTTCCAAAATAGATTTTGTACTACACTTCTTTATTTCAACAATAGCATGATAAAAAAAGTCTATCAAAGATAATTCTACTACTACACCTTTTATTTAAATAATTGCATGATGAAAAAAGTCTATCAAAGGTAAATCTATTGCTACACGTTTTATTTAAACAATTGCATGATAAAATAGACTGATTCGTTGCTACACATTTGCAAAATGATTAGCATGATCAAATGAATGAATAATATAAAAGTACTGAATGTAACAATTAATATTATTATTATTATTATTAAAAATAAAAAATCATAATATAAAAACAACAATCATACAAAATAGTAATAATGAAAACTTTTCATAATTAATATTATTCAACTCTTTTACATTACAACACGAGACAAAGATTGTCAAAAGGAAAAAATTACAAATTAAGACCTCCAAAATTAACATCATCCTAAAATATGTTATTGCATCAATTAAAACTTCGTCCATTGCATAAGACCAACAGATGACACTCCTTGAAGCTGTTAGCATTTTGGAATGAGTTTGGAGAAACTTTCTTCTAAATCATGAGCTTTAAAACTGAAAAATAAATAAAGGGTGTGTTTGGAATGTGTCACGAACAGCTAGTTCGTGAACTAGCGCTGTTCGCACGAACCAAACAACCCACGAACAACCGTAGTTCGTGAACTTCTCCTTAGTTCTTAGTTTCCCGATTTTCACAAACTAGTTTTGTTCGTGGACCTATTCGTGGGCCTTTGTTCTTCCCCTTGTTCATCCCTTGTTCATGAAGCATCCAAACACACCCAAAATAAATAAGTTATACTGATTATGTCTGCAAAGATCATTATGTATAAACGAAATATTCTTATAATCTAACTACCAATATCAACCTCTTGTAATTAATTGGTTATGTTGAATCTTTTTTTTTTTTGACTGATCATGTCTGATACAGTAAAATACTGGTCAACTAGTTCCAGAGAATGATTCAGACCAGATCAAATAATAGTACAATCTTCTATATAATAAAATATAAAAAATCTTGACTGTAACAATTATCAAACAGTGCTAATCCATGTAAGATCTTCTAACATGTTCCAATTTGAGAACCTGCATTGCACAAGGGAAAAATAAGTCCAAAATTATAGAACATAATAAATCTTTTCATTCCTCGCACCATTGTTGCAACAGTCATTTGGTATTGACTTTGCAAGGTGTCTTTTTAGGCTGAAGATTATTTAAACAATATTAACAGTTTATAGAAAAAAACGACCTATAACAATAATTCACAACTTAAAATTTTAATTCACAACTTTGTACAGGAAAGATTGTCAGTTCAACCAAACATTAATTCTTTAGTATGAAGTTGACATGTACTTTACCTATATATAGTCAGCAATATACCACTGAAAAGCATTGTCTGGTGCTCACTTAGTGCCTTCAAAGTCCAGCAGAGAAACAAATTTTGATGTTATTGATTGAATACAAAATAATTGAACGAAATAGGTGGGTGATTTAAAAATACATACCATTTTCCCTTCTTCCTATGGAAGTAACAATACCCTCAAGCACTCTTTCAATATTTCAATCCCTAAATTCTACATCTTTCGACAAAGAAATGAATTAAAAAAGGACCTTACACAAGCATACTCAAGATAATACAATTTCTGATCTAATGAGTACAGGTATTGAACAGTGGGGGCATAGAAAGGTCTAACAATTAACATACTGGTAACCAAATTGTACAATTTCAATGCTATTGGTCCATACAAATCTTGTACTGGTATGTTGCCGAAAGAAGAGATAATGACCCTTTTCGATATTTCATTAATTGATACCCAAGATAAACCAAAAGCTCCCAGTGTTTCTTGAATTCATTGAATTATATTAGGATTAAAATAAAAGAGTACACGTACAATTTCTGAAATTGATCCAAGGGAACCACTTGAGCTGCCATGTATGCCAACATACGTCTGAAATATCATAGAAAAGAAGAGAAAAATAGTCAGATAGAGATTGTTATACAAACGAGAGCGGGTTCAGAATTAGATATGAGGCGTTGGTGCTTCTATTGTGAGATCCGTTTGCGCGAGTTGGATTAGGGAGAAACTGAGACGATCTAAACACAATGAAGGCGGAAAGAGAGAGAGGTCTGTTCCGAAGGGGAGAGATTGCGAATGAGTTTGGTAGAAAAGGGTTTTTTAGGTTTAGGTTTAGCTGACTGACTAAGAAGAGGAAGAGAGGCGGCTGGCTTGAGGCCTCGAGGGGAAGATGCAATTTTTATCTGGACAGCTAATGAAATAAAATGATGAAATCTTGAACCAACGCTTCGGATTAACCTGAGTTTTTTTTTTATGATCGGATTAATCTGAGTTGATGCGTTTAGATGGAAGCTGGAAATGTTAAGAATATTAATATTTTATGACTAAAAATAAGTCTCAACGTTCTGCTTAAAATTTTAAGTTAGTTATTTATATGATATTGAACAAATTATGGCTAAAGGTCTCATTAAAATTCTTCGACACATATATTACTAAAATTCTAAAGGTTAAGTTACCGTGTGATTAAATTTTGTTTTAGTCATTAGCCACATTATTTTTCTTGTTTATTTTTCTTTTATATATTTGTTTTGGGCGAAGTATCACAATAATAATAATAATAATAATAATAATAATAATAATAATAATAATAATAATAATCATAATAATAATAATCATAATAATAATCATAATCATATTATATGACTATTATTATTATTATTGTTACTGTTATTGTTATTGTTATTATTATTATTATTATGATTATGATTATTATTATTATTATTATTATTATTATTATTATTATTATTATTACTATTATTATGAGAAAGACTATGGTAAACCAAAAGAATGGATCAAGCGGTGATTTAGAATTTTTTTTTCAAGATTCAAAATTTAAAAGGTCAATCCAAACCATACAATATGTTCTTGATATTGAAATATCCTTAGAAATAACGTTTCTATATTTTTTGTATTTTTTACGATATTTTCCAGATTTTAAAATAGTTGTAAATCGTGGGTTCACAATATTTTTATTATAATTTTTGTAGATTATGGAGAATATATTGTATGGTTTGGATCGTTCATTTGAACTTTATATTTTGAAAAGAACTCTAAAGTACATAATAATATCGTCGTCGTCATTATTTGTTCCAATATTTTTAATAAAAACCAAAATAAAATTAGAAAGTTTAATAAGAACCAAGATTTATTTTCTTTAATATGAATCATGGAATAGCACAGTTTATGGCCACTTTAATTGTTGTTGGATAATAATGCGGTCATAGACGGTGTTAATGGAAATAATATTTTGTACGATATATGTTTTTTTTAAAATTTATATAAGTTGTAAATAAATGTAGTAAATTGATATAATTTGTGGAAAACTATTCGGATGAGTTTGTGATATCGTGTTTGTTGTGGAAAAAGTGTATAAATATTGTGTTTGTGATATCAAAATAATCGTTGTTATGTTGATTAATTAAATTAGTACTTATATAATTTCCATAATTATTTAAATAATTCTAATGACAAATTGATTTTGTTGATGAAATAAGTAGTGTATAATTAAATATTTATTTTTTCATTGAAATTATTTAAATAATTATTGAAATTAATTAAGTATTAATTTAATCCATAAATAAACAACTGTTATTTAGTATCACAAATAAAATATTTATGTAGTATGTATTTTATCAGCAAACTAATAATTAAATAAATATCACAAAGATAATATTTGTATACTATTTGTTCCGACAAAAATAATTCATGAACAAACACAATATCACAAACTCATTCCAATAATTTTATACAAATTATATGAATCGACTACATTTATTTATAAATTACAAAATTTAAATTAGAAAGAGTAAATCTATTATGCATCATGATGCATAGAGGTTTGATGCACTGATTTGGTCGTTAGTTTAGCTACGGTGAGTCGCGACTCACGGACCCTCCGATGAGTCGCGATCAAAACTCCTAGATCTAGATCAAAATGACCGATCCAAACCGTTCAATATGATCTCCCTATTGAAATCTCCGTGCAAACCAAATTTTTTATTTTTTCGAAATTTTTAAGTATTTTTTTCGGATTTTTAAAAACTGATGTTTTTGAATGGTTCAAAACCAATTAGATTAACGATTTTCTAAAATTTAAAAAAAAATACTTAAAAATTTCGAAAAAATGAAAAATTTGGTCTACATGGAGATTTCAATAGGGAGATCATATTGGACGGTTTGGATCGGTCAATTTGATCTAGATCTAGGAGTTTTGGTTGCGACTCACCGGAGGGTCCGTGAGTCGCGACTCACCGTAGCTAAACTCTATATATATATATATATATATAGAGAGAGAGAGAGAGAATGGATTCAATCAAAGCGCTTTGACCGGAGTCTCAGTTAAATCCCGCCGGTTCTCAATTTTGAAAGTTCAAACGACCAATCCGAACCGTCAAATATGATCTCCATATTGAAATCTCCTTGCCGACCAAAATTTTCATTTTTTTGAATTTTTTAAGTATTTTTTTCGGATTTTCAAAAACAGCAATTTTTGTAGGGTTCAGAACAAATTAGATTAACGATTTTTTAAAATCCGAAAAAAATACTTAAAAAATTCAAAAAAATGAAAATTTTGGTCGGCAAGGAGATTTCAATATGGAGATCATATTTGACTGTTCGGATCGGTCGTTTGAACTTTCAAAATTGAGATCTGACGGGGTTTAACTGAGACTCCGGTCAAAACGCTTTGATTGAAGGCTTTCTCTATATATATATATATATATATATATATATATATATATATATATATATATATATATATATATATATATATATTTATAGAGTTTTGATATGGTGAGTTGCAACTCACCAAAGCGTCCGTGAGTCGAGCTTAAAATTTTGAAATTTAGTTCAAAATGACCGATCCAAACCGTCTAATACGATCTCCCTATTAAAATCTCCATGGAAACCAAATTTTGTATTTTTTTGAAATTTTTATGTATTTATTTTAGATTTTAGAAAATCATTAATCTAATTACTTCTGAACCGTTCAAAAATAGTAGTTTTTAAAAATCCGAAATAAATCTTAAAAATTTTAAAAAAATATAAAATTTGGTTTGCATGGAGATTTCAATAAGGAGATCGTATTAGACGGTTTGGATAGGTAATTTTGAACTAAATTTTAAAATTTTGAGTGCCACTCACGGACCCTTTGGTGAGTTGCAATTCACCATAGCAAAATTCTATATATATATATATATATATATATATATATATATATATATAGATCATTGATAAAATGATATGCATAGCACGGAGGGCTTCCGTGCTACAGATTCGTTCTTGAATTTCATGCTTCAGACAATCGATCCAAACAGTTCATTATCTTATTCATATCGAAATCTCATTAGAAACCAAATTTTACATTTTTTTTTTTACTATTTTTTTTCAGATTTTTGAAAATACTTAATCTAATAAATTCTAGACCTTTCAATAATAGTGATTTTTTAAAATCTGAGAAAAATAGTAAGAAAATTCAAAAAAATATAAAATTTGGTTTCTAATGAGATTTCGATATGAATAAGATAATGAACGTTTGGATCGGTTGTTTGAAGTATGAAATTCAAGAACGAATCCGTAGCACGAAGGTCATCTGTGCTATTCATAGCATTTTAGCAATCCTCAATATATATATATATATATATATATATATATATGAAATCTCATATAAAAAAATTTACATTTTTTGAAAAAAATTTTACTATCTTTTCCAAAAATTTCTTTATAGTTTCCATTTTTTTTTATACTTTCCCTCCATTAATTGTGAACATGAGATTCGAATCGAACAATCAAAAAAGGGAAAATTGAAAATGAGAGATTTGGAAGCTTCTAAATTTTAGCATTAAAAGTCGATAAGTTTAAATAGAAATATAGAATATAGAATGTATATTTAAAATTTATTTTGATGTTCTCCTTTCCTCCAAAGTAATAGAAATGAAAGTAAAATTTTGGTCATATCGTGTGAACTAGTAGGCAATAGGAAAAAAAAATATATCAATGAAAATAAGCAAATTAAAGTTAACTTCATTTTTAGTATCAAAAGAACAATATTTCTTTTTATATCACAAGGAAATATGCACAATTATTTTTCGAAGACAAGGTAAAAAAATAATAAAAGGGAAAGAAGAAAATATCGCCAAAAAAGAAAAAAAAAAGAAAGAAGGTTGTTGTGGGTACCACTTGTCAACGAAGGAAAAAAGATTATACAAATTTATTTGGATATATCATTGTCGCAAAGAAATCGGTGGGAAATTAAAATTTTCATTCATTTCACTTTTCGAGTATCATTTCTTGCAAGATAAAAAAGAACTATTAATAATACCTTTCAAAAAGATCTATTTTCTGGTGGGAACCACCTGTCAGCGAGGGAAGACTAAAAATTAAAAGCGAAAGATTTTTAATTGTCGGGAAATTTTGGTTTTGGGCTGCTCATAAAGGAGGGAAAAAATTTTAGAAAATTTTGATTTTGGCGCAATAAAAAATGAGGGAACAACTTACCTTATTAAATTTGGTAATTTTTGTTGCATGATTAAATTATCTAGGAGGATTATCTTGCAGTAGCACCATTTTAATTACGTTGGGGCTACACTACAAAATTATCTAGCAAGGTTGTCTTCCAATAACACACCGTATGTAGCTAAATAAAAAATCATGCAATGAAAGTCATCCTAAAAGTCTGTTTTCTTGTAGTGTTTCTATTGAAATATCCAATTTCAGTGTTTCATTTATTGATAACGGTATAAACAACTATGTCACATACCGTTTCGTTAAGAATACGGTACAATTTCTAATGCCATTTATCGTTCCATTTCGGTTAAACGAAACCGCATAACGGTAAATGGCGTACCATTGACAGCCCTACTCATGACTTATGTTTCCCGTTTGTTAGCTCCGAAGACCATTTGCAAAGGTGCAATTAAATAGCCTAATTTCTAAGCTCCGTAAATGGTCATGAGGTGCTTCGAATTAAGAACTCTGCAAATAAATAACTTAAACAAAGGTTTGCATTTACAAAAAAAAATGTAATTATAGAAATTTTATTTGGATCAATTACGAAGGTGCTTGGAACTCTGTCCTGGGCCTTGATGGATGATGGTGCATCTTTCTCATCCAAATTGGAAAATTTCATAATAAATGAAATGAAAAGAACGGATGAAAATTAAGGGGCTGTCGAACTACATCTCAGCACAAAAGTCTTTACGTAACAATTCCTAATGCATCTCAGTCCTTAGCTGATTAAACATGGAATATTGCAGATTTCATGAAAATGAAATGGTGATCAAAATATATGCAATTAGTCATAACGTATGGGAAGAAGGAGGTACGACCAGGGTCTCAGGAAGGGTAATTTAGTCATACACTTTAAACATTAAAAACTTTTATTTAAAATAGGGTTAAATATTGTTTAAATAAATGAAAAGGATTTATATCTGGTGATAATTTGATTATGGAGTAATTTCCAATTTGAAGATTGTAGGGGTAACATCCACGTGAGCAAGATTTGAGGGGTTATATCTAATTTTAATTTCCTTTCCAATACTTTGATTCCATGTCATATTAGAACCATGACTTCTTCCATGTAATTTAAATAGATGCTACTTATAATTTAGACAAAAATACTGTCACGTCCCGCACCGACGGGTCGCGGGGCACGAGGCGGAACGGTATCTTCTGCATCCATCCGACGGCCCGTCAACCTACGTCGCAATAGAAAAACAAACAGAGTCAGGTACAAACCTCAGTAACCGGTTATTTAACGACGCAGCTTCTCTACATTTAATTAATATAACAAATACAATCAGACCGGATTAATCCACATAACAAATAACATATTTTACGGAGATAATCGGGTTTAGCCAGTCAGTCAGTCACAGTGGTCCCTCCCCGATCTCAGGAGGATCAGGACCAGCCCCTCCCCGAACTCAGGAGGATCAGGGCTCAAAATTCAGATTCAATTCCATATCCAATTCCAAACTCCGATATCCCGTAAAATATACCAATCACAAAACGATAAACATATTCAATCAAAATCAAACGATAAATCAAATCAATCAAACAATACGAAATTAAATACAGAGAAGTCCGGTTACCTGATCAAGCGATCCAGAAATTAACAGATAAATCAAATCGATTATCTCGACTGCGACGTAGACTCGAATCCAATCGGCCGAACTAATCAAATTATAATCAAATTCCTCAACATCTCAAAGCAAGCTTTTCCATTTATTTTGATTTTTCTCATTTTCTTTCGGATGTGGAAAATTAAATGAGAAAGAATGATGCTTTAATAACAAACGGCAAAAGTGAATTGCCACGTGGAAACAAAAAGGATACGTGGCAATATTTCCTCAATTGAGCTGAAGAGGTACGTGGTCAAAGCGGTTCACTAATTTCATTTCCTATACTTTCGGTCAACACAAGTCAAAAGATTTGACTGGTCAAAGCTGGTCAAATTATCAAAATTGTGGTCAACATTAGTCAAACATAATTAAATTCTGGTCAACTGTGGTCAAATTATAGGTTAATGTCGGTGGGGTGTTACAAATACTAACTACATAAGTTTGTATAGGAGATAGTAGTATGCTTTGATACCACTATTAGAAAAGAGTATTCTTAATACCATTGTTGAGAATATTTAAGTGGGTTTGAGTGGAAACAAGATTAATTCTAGGTGGATTAATGATAATTGAGTGTCTTTAATTGTTGGGGTTCGATGTAGTAAACGGAGAAGAGAAGAGACACAAGTTCATGCTTAAATTGATTCTTATTGATTTCTTGTTAATTATGGTTACAAGTTTTCTCTTATTTGGTAGTTGTCATAGTGGCATGGTATAAATATTTATAGTAGTCTTATGAACTTTCTAAATCTATATAAAATATCCAAACATTTTTCCATGTCGTCCATAGATATTTCTAGATTTAGTTATTTTCCATGCATATATCTAGACTCAATATATTTCTACGAGAAATGCTAGTGTCCAATACAATTATTCTCACATTTAAAATTTCAAACAATTGATCCAAACCATTCAATATATTCTTTACATTGTGAACTTATAAGAAACCATTTTTTGTATTTTTTTGAATTTTTTTTTTACTATTTTAGGGTATTTTAGAAAATTCATGATATAAAAATTTTCGATCGTCCAATAACAACGATTTTCTGAAATACCAAAAGATATTAAAAAATATATAAATTTTATTATTATTCTTTTTGTAAGTTTTCAATATGGAGCACATATTGAATTGTTTGGATCGAACATTTGAAATTTAAAACATGAGAACGGTTGTGTTGGACAGACCCTATATGCCCCATAATTGGACTAGCATTTTTCTATTCCCGAATTATAATGTTAATCTAATTTTCATTTGTTATCTTTAAAATTTCATACCTTTGAGGGTAATATTAATTAGTGGAAAACATTGATTTTTTTTGTTTATAATTTTTTTTGCCATCTAATTTATTTTAAGTTAAAAATATTCGGTACTTGAACCTTTACTTCTTAAAGATCGGTTAGTGTTGTTAAATAATTTAAAAAAATTGTACTATGTTGTTTTTTTCTTCGAATTTGCACCATCTGAGTTCAAATTTAGAGTGATAAACAAAACATATACAAGAAAAGAACATCTCATGTTTTTGTCATAAGAAGCATATTCTTGCCTTAGCTCGCTTTCGGTGATGAGTATAAAAATTCAATAATCAGAAATATTCACTTTACTTGATATACATTTTTTTCTTGCTGCCTATTGAAACGAAGCTGAAACAACACCGATATTTAGTTATATAAGTTTATTTTTAATTATATTTTAAAATTGTTCTAAAAATTCTGCATAATTTTATCCACTCAATAAAGAACCAGAATGGGCTTATTATATGGTCCATGCGGACTCCAGTTGGGCAGCACGTACGGGAGAAGATCGGTAGTAACAAGAAACTTGATCTAGGTATGACCTGTTCTTGAAATGTTTGAGTTACTTCGGATTATTCATGAGCAAAACTAATCAGAGAGGATGACCCACCAGCACCTGATACAGAGAGCGCTATCTGTTTCTGTTCAGGTACAACAAACACAGTCTCCTATTTGACCAACAAACAGTTGCCTAGTTAGCAACATATATGCTGTAAATATAATATGTTATCCCTTCAAACTTTCCGCAAGTCATGTGGAATTTTACCATATAAACCGGCAGTAATAAAGTTTACTACGTCGATTTATTTTCATTTCGCAGGGAGTTTGGTGCCAAAAGGACCCGAAATTATTTAATATAAAAATTTAGACACAAAAAAATTTAATAGAAAGAATTAATTAAAAATTTTTTTAATAAGAAGAAAGTTCGAACGCGTTTATAAAACGCGCTTCTCTCTCTCCTCTCGAACGCGTTTTATAAACGCGTTACAAGCCTTAAAACACGTTTATAAAACGCGCTAGAAGGCTGCAGTGATTGCGGCGAAAGTTGTTGACTTTTTCTGATTTTACGCGTTTATAAAACGGGTAAGAAGCCTTCTTACCCTTTTATAAAACGCGTTCGAGAGGATCTAATTTCCATATAAATACCCCCACCTTCTGTCGTCCAAAACCAAAAAAAAAAAAGGAAAAAGATCAGAAAAAAGAGAAAAATGAGAGAAAAAAAAGAGTTAGATGGTGGAATGCAAAATAATATTAGTTGGTGCGAAACTAATAGCCATAAGGGTTGTATGCGGCACACTTATTCACTGATACAGAGTCGCACACAATCCTTATGGCTATTAATATTCCACCAACTTTAAAATAAAAATTTTCCCGTGGAATCTATTACTACGTGTAGAGGGCGGTTTGTTGGGCTGGGTTTACGAGCCATAACACCGCAGCCGACATCCTTGGATGAGAATCTGCATACATGCAGTCATCTTCATCCAAGTCTCAGAAAAAGAGGGAGTCAATATGACAATCAGTCGCCCGACTCTTATCTATTAGTTGCGGTGCTGTTATCTCGACCCACCCTTAGCAATGGATCTTCTACAATTTTTTTTTATGTGGTTCAAAATTTTAATATCATGTATTTTGTAATTTTTTTTGTTGTGTATTGTGTGGTTCAAAATTTTAATAAAGTGTAATTTTTAATTTGTATTGTGTTTTTTTATTATAATGTTCATTGAGTTGTAATGTGTAATATAATTTAAATAAATATTAAGTCTCTTAATATTAATATTTCGAATTTTACAAAAAAAAACGAAAATGGATAAAACAAAAATAAAAATAAATTAGATAATAAAACTTACAACACATATACTACACGAATTAATACATATACTAAAACATAAAAGAAAACAGATGATAATAGAACACACAATAATAAAAACATCTAATTATAGAAAACCTAATAATCAGTCCAAATGATATATGTCATTTCTATTTAATGAATGATTTTCAAATCCAAGAGGACATGCCTGTTGCAAACGCAACCAAACGATTCCATCTCCACGTCGGACATGGTATCCTCCATCCCTCTTAACTACATCAGTCCAATATTTCGGCCCTCTCACTTCAAAAACGTCGCGTTGAAAAACCTTCACGTAAAATTTGTCGGAAGGATAGTGCAAGTAGACGTGCCGAAGAATATCTCGTTTACTTATTCGTCCATCTCCTTGGAGAAGCACACCGGTACAAACATGACGTGGTTTAGTTGACATTATGTTTTCTCGATTTCTCTTCTCTGCGTAACTTCTCTAAAGTTTTGGTTTTTGATTTCTGAATTTTCGACGTGAATTTGCAGAGAAGGAGGACTATAAATAAACTCAACCCTTATTACCCGTTTATAAAACGCGTAATAAGGGTTGGAGCGCGTTTTATAAACGCGTAAGAAGGGCTAAGTTAATGGAATTCAATACTTTCGCAGGCTGTCAGTCTGTTTTACTGTTTTACCTGGACTCCACCTTCGTACGCGTTTATAAAACGCGTTCCAAGGCTTCCAACGCGTTTTATAAACGCGTACGAAGGTGGAGTCCACTGAGCAGCGTGATACTCTGTTTGAGCAGCGTCAAACACAGTAAATTTTGGCAGACCCCTATTCTAGCGCGTTTTATAAACGGCTAAATAATTGCCTATATATATCTCAATTCATTCTCCTATTTCGTATCACAAAATCACAAACAAAAGACACGTAGCCTTTATCCAACAACTTTAGAAAACACAAATAATAAGATGGGGGAGGAAACATCCAAGGTGGGGGAGGGAACACCTAATGTGGTAACAAAAAGGATCCCATTATACGGACCTCCGAAGAGAAGGACCGTCTCGGCTGTACGTCGTCTCCCTCCAGGCTGTGGCAGGAGTCCTGATTTTAGTATGGGGGTTAAAATATATGAGAGTTCTAGTGAGAATAAGGAGGAGGAGAAGAATAAAGAGGTTAAGGAAGTGGAGAAAAATTAGAGTTTAATTGTGCTAGAATAATGGAATTTATCTATTTTATTTTCTATGAACTTTAATTTGTAATTTGAACTTCATATGTAGAATTTAAGTTATTGTATGAATTTATATTTTATCTATGTTTTAATTATTTATCTAAATTATTGTATGAATTTATGTTTTATCCTTGGTCCTCCCTATTATTGTTGCTTCGTGGATCAACATGCAATGACATTCGTCCTGGTTGAATGGGTGTTTGACGAGTTCGAACCGTACGTTCAGTACTCGCTGCCCTTCTTGGACTGTTGGCCCTTGTTGGTGGTCTAATGGTGTATCGATCGGATTGCAATGCGTCCATCGGATATGGCGGTTGAGGTGCTGCTTGTCGCGGTTGACTGGTTGAAGCTTCACCTTGATTTTTCTTTTTTATTTTCTTGTGGAACCTCCACCTTTCCTTCCTTCCATCCTATCCATCCACATCTCTGCACGAATGATTTTGCGCCTTCCTCGATTGACCAAACTCTTGTCGGGGACAATTATCGGACCTGTATAAACTGGTCATTCTTCCTCATCTTTGTAACAATGAAACCGACCTGCTGACCAAATCATGTGCTGGTTTTGCATGCTATAGTGACCATCCACAAATTGATCTAAATTGTAATTTTTCTCCCTGCAAACAGCAATGACATGTGCGCAAGGGATACCTGTCAATTGTGGTTTTTGGCACTCACATGTGGTTCGAGTGAATGGCAATTGCACATCGGTTTGCTCCATGTCGGGTGGAATTTGAACTGTGTAATGGGAATAATCATAGCCTACACCATCACGGTACTCCTCGCGAACTTTCACGCGAAATTCTCCAAGGTCCAATCTTAACACGAATGTGCTCATAAACTCCTCTGAGATTGCAACAAAAAGATGAAGTTAGTTCAAAATGAATTAAAATGAATGAATGAATTGAATTCTTTTTCTTTAAGTACTTACGTGATTTTCCATCATGCTTGATCAATTTATTCTTTACTCCTTCCGGCCATCTTTCTCCTAAACTCAACCTTTGAAGTGCTTCTTGTGTTCGCTTGTTCATCCAGTTGGCACATTTATACCACGTGCCTTCTATAAGTGCTGTCACTGGTAATCTTCTCTCTATTCTAAACATATTATTCAGACTCACCGATCCATTACTTGTCATTATACCCCACCGATGCCCCTTGTCAAAACTCTGAGCCCATTTATATAGTTTTGGCCGCTCGTTGTTGTCATTTTCATTAATTTTACCACAATTTCTTAGGTACTGATAAGCTCTCAGGTTGTTTTCCTTCAGTACTCCCCAATTCTCCCTAAAACGTCTAGGGTTTTTCTTGTTAGCAAGTCTACACTTGAAAAAGTTTTTCAAATCACCATCTTGTGACCCGCCAGCCTCCTTCCATAAGTTTTCCGCAACATGCTGCATGCAGAACCGATGAAATCGCTACTGCATGCGCCCCTTGTGCCTTTAAACCGTAATCTACGGATGCAAATACCGCTTTTATTGCCTTATGACGGTCAGATATAACACAGTATCTATTGTTCCGCCCTAAAACTTCCCATCTAACCCAAGACATAAACCATCCCCAAGTATCCTTATCTTCTTTCTCACCCAATCCGAATGCAACCGGAATTAATCGATTTTCTGGATCATAACCACACACTGAGAATAATATACCTTTGTATCGGTCCGATAAAAAACTAGCATCAATTGAGATAACAGGTCTGGCATATTTCATCGCTTCTATGCACGGACCAAAAGCCCAGGCTGCCATCTTGAAGACGCCAACGTTAGGATCGTCTGTAGGCCAAGAAACTATTGTGTATTTCGTCCCTGGTGTCGTCGCCTTCATTGCCTCCAGAAGGCGTGAAAGTTTATTGTCGGCCCCTTCCCAAGACCCAAACAATTGCTCCAATGCTCGCTCCCTCCCACGCCATAGTTTATTATAAGTCGGTTCAATACGTGGATATCTAGCCCTTATGAGGCTTCCTATGTCCTGGACACTTTTTCCTAAATTTTTTTTTCAATTCATCCCTAACGTGTTCGGCAATAAGACTAGCTGTAAGGTTTGCGTGACCTTTTTGGCCCGGGGGTCTCGAACAAATATGCTCATTTGGATTGGTAGAGATCTTCCAATTTGTATTATAACTCTCACGTCTACCATACAATCGCCACTTACAATTCGATTTTTGCATGCAAACCATTACAATTTTTTGTTTATTGCTAGTTTCCGTTCGAACTTCTCGATTTGTTTTGCATGAAACATCACAGACAGCTAGAATTACTTGTTTTTTGGAACCGAATCGTTTACCAGTAGCAAGTTCGCCTTGTGGCCCTAAACTACGCTCCGGCATACTAGCATACTCAAACATGGAAATATCACACAATTCAGTTACAGGATGGTGCAAGTCCGTCCTTCCTAAAACGTACGGCTGGTCGCAGTTTGCATAAAAAGGCACTTCTCTCTCGGAAAAGTACTCCACATCGGTATATTCTTCTCCGGTAGGAAGGTCGGAGTAAGTCGCCGGACCCTCATCTTCATCACCATCGGCAACCTCGACTTCATCTCCTGATGTGTTATTGTCTTGCGTAGGAACGGACTGTTCGCCAGTGTATTGGTAAGGGGTGGATTGCTGGCCACACGTAAGGTTTAAGGAAGTGTTTGGCTCACTGCTACCGGGCTCGTCAAGGGGTGTTAGGTTCAGATCTGGTCCCGTGCCATATACGGGGATGAAATCAACATGCAACTCAATAATCGGTAACCCTCTCGTCTCGAATGTCTCGTGGTAAAAAAGGCGCCATTGATCTTCAGAATTTACAGGAAGAAATAGCGATTCATATCTCCCATTTACAATATCGTTGTAACGACCATGGATATTCAAAGTGTACTGGGTTTCTAAAATCTGTAGCCTGCTGTATAATTCATTTCGAATATCAGCAAATATGGTATGCATACTACAACCGATGTGGAAGTAAGAAGCACCAAAAGTTGGACATTGGTTGACATATATTGTAATTGTAGACATTTTTGGATTTGATTGATAGGTTTTTAAATTGGAAGAGATAATCTGTTGTGGACGATTTTAATTCTGCGAGAATGTATAGTCTTATATAACTTCAAATAACGCGGTTATAAATTCACAAACTTATAGACAGAAATGACTAAAGTTCGATCGAAATGACTAAAGTTTGATCGAAGTGACAGAAGTTGGAATATTGCCCTCCCAGCGCGTTTTATAAACGGGTAAGAAGCCTTCTTACCCGTTTTATAAACGCGTTAATTGCGTTTTAACTATTCCAATATTCCAGCCTTCTAGCGCGTTTTATAAACGCGTTTTAAGGCTTGTAACGCGTTTATAAAACGCGTTCGAGAGGAGAGAGAGAGGCGCGGTTTATAAACGCGTTGGAACTTTCTTCTTATTAAAAATAAATAAATAATTCTTTCTATTAAATTTTTTTGTGTCTAAATTTTTATATTAAATAATTTCGACAAAAGGACAGACTAACATTATTATGGAGTATGAACTGACTTGGGATTTCATAGTACGTATACGGCCGTGAGAAAACTGCTATATATATATGAAGCCTGATGAAACAATCATAAAGATTTTTTTACGAGTTAAGCAACATTAATTTAATATTATTAGATTAATTAATCAAACTGAGGTAGTTTGAAAAAAAATATATATTTATGTAATATAGATAATTAACAACAGAGTAAGTACTTTATTTTGAAACCCAAATGTTTACATTTTTGTATTAATTTAACTATTTGAAATAACTAAGGTAAAGGAATTTCGTTTATGAAATAATATACTTCAATATTTCACTTTCCTTTACAATTTAAACAAATGTATATAACAGGATGATCCTAAAAAGAAAAACATGATTTGCAATTATTCCCATTGACAGCACTGTAGATCCCATCTATACGTTTTGTGAGTCTCGAATACTATACACTAAAAGGAAAAAAATTATAGATTTCCATTACTGAATTTCAATAAAAAAAAATTATTTTGTAATGGTTATCATGTACAGAATAAATTAAACGAGTCTCCAGTACACTAAAAATTACCATATAACTCCACATGATATCTTGGATCGATATTGATCAAGAATATAGGCTTAAAGAAAATTTGCTTCATTCTATTGCTCATATCCTGTCTTGCTCTTAACTAAAAACTCTTCATCTCCTAATTAACTTTTCCATTCAATTTTAGTATTTTCTAATTCTTTCTTTAAAAAAACAAAGATAGTTATGCAAAGTTCTATCTAACAGTAACACGCAAGGAAATATTAGTGGAGCAAAAACGTACTAAGATATTAGAAAATAAATATTAGAACATTTCTTTGATGATTTGGAAGAACTGGAGATAGAAATTGTGTAGTCTTCTCGTTTTTAACATTCATGTAGTATATATTTATCTCTCTAAGGCTGTGCTCCAGAACGCGAAAGCAAGAGGGAGACGAGGCGAGAGGAGATTAGGGGTGCCCGGTGAGGCTCACCCCCCAAATCGGGGATTAGCGACAGCGAGTAAAGTCTTCGTAGATCTGTCTCTTATCTCACTTCGTCTCATCCTTTTTCATCCCGTCTCATCCTTCGTTGTGGAGCGAGTAAACTCGCTCGGGCAGGGTCGGAAATTAATTCGTCGCCTCGTCTCCCCTAATCTCATCCCTACCTTCGCGTTCTGGAGCACAGCCTAAGGCTCCGTTTGGATAGGTGTGGGAAGAAGGAAAGAAGAGAATAAGTGGGAAGAAGTATTGGGAAGTGTGTAACTTTATAAAGAGTTTGGATTGTTTATAATTTTTTTTTTCTTCTTCCTTCTTTTTATTCTTTCTTCCAACGATCCAAACGCACCCTAATAGAAGTTGCAAGTGCAAAGTTCTTATTTAGAATCAAGCATATATGCACCGTGACTTGTTCGTTATTTCACATCATTATGTGGTTTTGCGTACAACAACATACAAGAAAGAAGATGTAAGCAAAAGAGTGGACATCATTCATCAAATTCATTAAGGCTTTAATACAAAATATTTTCATGCGGAATTTTATTTAATTTTCATTTGATAAAAATTGAACTTTTCAGAATTTCATTGGATTTAATAACGTATAGAAATCCAATGAAATGAAATTAAACCGTTTATTTTGATAAAAAAATATTTCCAACTAAATAAATTTCGTGTGAAAAAAATGTGATTATATTGTAATCAGGGGCCCAAATAAATTGTGGGGCAAGAGAGGCAAGAGCTTTTAAAGCTGTACATCTTATTAATTATCTTTATAAGAAATTAACTGAAGCCGACCGCACTAATCCTCTCTAAAATCTTTGTTTCTTCACATAACTAAATTAATTACGTGTGTTTTGTTTCTTGAAAAGAATTAAAGATTTATCTTCTTACTATAGTGTTTAAACTCTTTGCTGTGACTTAAAATTTTCTAGGAATTTACCCTTTAAAATAAATCAGAACAATTGCGCGCTTTCTTTAGAAAAAAATGGAAAAAAATTCGTGTCATTTTTAACCCAAACCTTCGAGTACTTAATCCATAAAACAAAAAATGTTACTCGTGAATCCTAACGTCCAATCAGCATCTCTGGCATGTCGAATTCGAACAATACTTTCTGAGCTCGTTGGAGAATAGTTGAAATGGAATATATAGTATTAAAATATATAGCTTGCTATTATTTGATTGAAAACTATTTTAATGTGAATAGAAGGTTTGAAATACCATTCAAGCTTATAAACCGAACAGACAACTATTATATATTATATTTTTGTTTGAAAAAATAATATATATAAAATAATAATAAGCATTATTAAATATTTTATTATGTTATCATTTATTATATCATTTTTTTTGTGAGGGCCTGTTTGAATTTGAAGTGGAGACATTTCCAAACAGACCGTTTAGCGACGATTTAATTAAAATTTGAATTTAGCATACTAATCTAACTATTCTAGTCTTTAGGCTCTGTTTGGATCGTATGAGAATAAGAGTAAAATTAGTTATTCAGGATTAAAATTGTTAGTCTCAAATTCTTAAGAATAAGCTTAATCTCAGAATAAAAATTTTTGTTTGGATGATGTAGGAATAAAAATGAGCTTTATCTTTTGACCGTTAACAAACCAAATTTTTAATCTCACTTCTTATTCTAACATCTAGTCAGATCAACTAATCTTACTCTGATTTGGAATAAGCCCTTAATCCTAGACTGTTTGGATTGTCTCTTAATCCAGATTAGTTATTTAGTCATAGTTCTTATTCATGACTATCCAAACGAGCCTAATTCATAAGTATTGTAATTTACTAAATTAACCCTCACGTCAATGCCAAAGCTATTTTGTCTTTATGTTCTGTTTTTCATAAAAGATAAAGGACCCATTCCTCTCAAAAATTACGAAAGATTTCAAAGTCACTTCATCATGACTGTGTGCTTCCTCGTTCATTGAATACCAGTTAGTTAACTCCTAAGGTTAATTAACTTTTACCATGTTATAATTCATGCTCCGACCTTCCCCCACTCAGGTTAATTTAACTTTACCTCCTGTCCAATCAATTTTCAAGTCGCTGTCTCAACTTTCTCTATTCACCAAAAGGCTCTTAATAGTACCGTCTTCTCTTTCTGTATCCCCTCTCTCTCCCCCTCTCTTCGAAACAATAGTACCATCTTTCCCCTTTTTAGGCCAAACAATCCCTCCGCCAACATACAAGAATTCCTCTGAAAGCAGAAGCATGTAAACCTTTCATACCAACCAGATCCTTTTATTCCTACAGTAAGCATCTCTCTCGCAATTTTTTATTTTTTTTTTCTATTGCTTCGGCCTTTTCTCATTTTATCCACGTGAAGTGCACAAATCTCGGCTTATATTTTTCATTTTCTTTCTTATGCACTTTCATTGTTTTTAGCTCAAGGGGTATCCATATATTTGCATAAAAAAATTGAGTAGAAATTCGTATTTACTTTCTTAACTTAAGATAGATCTAGCTACTAGGACAACAGTTAAGATAACGCCGCCACAGAAATAATTACACATCAACAATTAGTACCTGAGCATATATGTAATCATTTAGCATTCAAATTCACAATAAAGTCCCAAAACAAAATAAATATTTCAATCAAATTATGTAGGTTGATTTCCCTCGAAATGGACAGCCCTCATGATTCACACAGCAGCCCAGCATCGCCATCTGCAGCTGGTACTGGGGCCTCGGCATCTGGTTCGTCATCATCAGTTTCTTCACCTAGTCGATACGAGTCACAGAAGCGGCGTGACTGGAACACCTTTGGCCAGTACCTGAGAAATAGGAGGCCACCCCTCAGCCTGGCTCAGTGTGGTGGGGCTCATGTGCTTGAGTTCTTACGGTATCTTGATCAGTTTGGTAAAACGAAGGTATAAAATCTTTTATAATTGCCCTAGTTCAAAACATATATACAAATTGACAATTTTTCTTTCTTGGAAACATGGATAATTAAAAATAAAGCGACCATGATTGTAAGTTATGTTCTTCTGCTTTTATCTTTGTTGAGGGAAGGAGAAAGCAGAGAGCCCGCTGTGTTTTACAGATTCTCAAAGAAAATAACAGAAATACAATAACAAGGTGTATCAAATTTCATTAACATTCCTTGAAAATAGTACATATTCAGATCAGTATCTCTTTGTAAAAACCCAATTCCATAGAGGAAATAATAGAATTTTACTTCTTTAATTTTCTTCTCCAATTTTTTTCTCACCTAATTATACTATTCATATTTTTGTTTGTAACCCATTTCTGTACTCTCTGCGCTCTGCACTCTATTTTTCAGGAATTTGCATTTACTTAGCAAGTTATTCTTCTGGAAAATTTAACCTAATAATAAACAAAGTAAAAAGGAAAAAATGGTGTGAAGTAGATTGTCTTTTCAACTTTCACTTTCTGCGGGCATTCAATCATGCAGCTCTCATTTCTCATTGCAACAGGTGCACACGCAAGGATGTCCATTTTTCGGTCACCCCAATCCACCAGCACCGTGCCCTTGCCCGTTAAGGCAAGCATGGGGCAGCCTTGATGCACTTGTTGGCCGACTGCGTGCTGCATATGAGGAGAATGGGGGACGACCAGAGTCTAACCCATTTGGCGATCGATCGGTTCGGCTCTATCTTCGTGAGGTCAGAGAGCACCAGGCACGGGCCCGAGGTGTCAGCTATGAGAAGAAGAAGCGCAAGAAGCCGCAAAACCAGACGGATCAGATGTCACCTCCACCAGGTTCTTCTTAGATGAGATCTCATGTATGACTAATAAATGTGAGAAGATGGAGTTTCTTGTTTGGTATCTCTATATTACTCTCATTTAATGTCTCGTTTGTCAGTAGTTAGCTAATTAGGCTTTTTAAATCAAAATTATTTGAGAGGTATATTTTATGTGGGGTATTACGATTTTCTGTTGTATTGCATCGTATGTCACTAGTATTCATTTTTCTCTCATATAGAGTGCAGATTAAGACTAGGAAATCATTTTGTATGGTTTCTATATTTATCCTTCAGGAAAAAAAAAAAGAAGGAGAACTTGTAGGAAAGGCTTTAAAAGTTATTTCTAAGAAACCATTTATTATTCCTACTCCTTAGTGAATGACCGTATATTATGGGATAAACTGTGTTAGTGTTCGATGGCAGACAGCGTAGGGGGAGAGAGAGAGAGAGAGAGAGAGGAGGTAAAAAGGGAATAATAACTATGAGTGCACTGTACTTTGAAACTGAGAATGAGATCTATTCAGTCAGTCCTTGTTAGATTTTCTTTCTTGATGTGCGCTCAAACTAAAGACTGTAGATCCGTGATCTCATCAGCTTGAGTCAATGGCAGGCTTTTATGGATTCTCTTTCGTTTCTTTTTATGGTACTAAATGTCTCCAGAGATACCATTACCTCCTCATAGTATTTGTCAGCGCTAGAGGTACCTAGACACAGTATAATTTAGCTCATCACCTAGCTCTTGTAAAATAAGATTTAGACAAAAATTAATGTAGCAAATACCAGTATTATAATATTATGAGATTCCAAGAAAAACAATAATGTGCTATAAGAAATTATTGTCATATTTCTTCTTAATAGCTGGTAGCTACTCTACTAGGTCATTAAGTCGTTACTACTGATTATAAAACAACGTAGTACTACTACCTTTTTTTTTTTTTGATGATCACCCGTAGGTTAGTACTACTACCTATATATATACATATCCTAGGCCTTCTCATTATTAGTAGGAGATAGACTACAAATTAAAGTATTCGTTCAACTTATGTAATTACTATTGTAAGATCTCGAATAAAAGCAGTATATTATTTATAACAGATATCGCTGCCTTGATCTGGTCAACTTTATTTTATTTTTCTATATAAGTCTCCAGACGTTTTTTTTTCCCTAATTTTGTCCTTAATAAGAAATAAACTCTAAATTTCTTATTCATGTGAAAACAAACAACATATGAATAAAAAATTTTAACTCATTCGGATATTTATTCATATTCTAACAAAAATCTAGAATATGAATAAATTCTTTTAATTCAAATTTTTTATTCACTCCACAATTCCACATCCAAACAAGTGAATTCAAGCTCTATGGATATATTTCCCAAAAAAGAAAAAAAAAAAAAAGAACACGTCGATCGGCTATATATAGAAGCACCTTACGTCCTTACCCATACGTAGTATATCAGTGTAAGGATTTTCAAGCCTCCTTGCTCGAAAGATTTGCTAGAGTTGTTAGTGCCCAAGTAAGTACTGTCATGTACTGCTCTCCAAAATCAAATAACTCAAAATCACCACGAGTCCCTGGTATTTTTAAAAACAACAACTGCTCTCCAAAAATAAAAATAAGTTTCGGATTTTTTTCAAATTTAGGGAATATTAGCACAATAGTTAACGTTTAATACTACTTTGAAATATTTTTGAATGAAAGATTAAATAACGGATAGTGGTCATTTATCGGCCGCTACAGGATCACAGCGAGTATATACAAATGTACTTATTTATTACATCATATACATATATTAAATTAAAAATTAAATATCATATTATATTATATGCATGTTATAATAGTTAAATTTAACATATACATTTTACGATCTATTATTGCAATAGACAAATTTTATTGTACATAATATTACATCAAGTAAGTCGGAATTTATATGTCAAAAATATGTTCGTAATACTAATTCTATACTAACAAGTAATAAACTGTGTCACTATATTTCTCTAAAATACCATTATAATATTGCTAATATTTACTATTATAGTCACCATAAGAAATAAAAGGCCAAAAATAAATATATTTTTTAATAAATATTACTATATACCAACAAATACCGCAATAGCGACACTTTAGTTTAGCGCCATAACGGTCAACCAAATCGTATCGCTATAACGGAGCTATTGCTGTACATAGTGTTGTTATTTAAATCACTGTTTTGAACAACAACTGCTCTCCATCTTTTACTATGAAATATTTTGAATTCCAAACTTTTGAGTTTCTCATGCTCAGTACGTAACTCACTAAAATTCTCTAATTAAACATTTTGACTATCTGACAATTACATAAACTTTATCATTTAATATCCCCTCCAAATTAGTTTGCTAAATTCTCTGTTTTTTTTCCCTTAACTTTTGTATCGGAACTTATGATTTGTTCATGTTAAATTTCTTTATCAGAAAATGTATCTTAGTTTTCTACAAATACTGCATAATTTTTAAGTGGATATTTTCTCATAGTTGTCCTCTCCGTTTGGATGCGTTGAGAAGAAGCAGGAAGAATGAAGAAGGAAAGAAAAAAAATTATAAACAATTTAAACTTTTCACAAAATTACACACTTCCCAATACTTCTTCACTTCTTCTCTTCTTCTCAAGCTAGCACGTGCCTTCTCCCATGCTGCTTGCCTGCTTTGATGGTGTTATGTCTTCCCGTACCACAGTTGAGCTTTTTATTCATAAGCAGTTCTAATTAATTAGCTTCTTCATGGTCTTCAGCTCTTCTCCGGTGACTTTCTTGTCATGTCATTGGTTCTCTCTTGGCATAAATTGTATAGGATTTGTAATACAGGTTATTGCTTCCACCGTCATCATCCACTAATTCTCGAAAGATCATTGACATTAACTCAATCAAGCTGATTGTAACATCAACAATTCATTGCATCTCTAATATGCTCCAAAAAAAGCCATAGACTATCTTCACATATGTCCAACAAATCTTTTATTGACCCGTAAAAAATGATCGAATCTCAATTTTCGAAATTAGCACGACCGATCCGAACTGCTCAATTTGTTCTCCATAATGAAATATCCTTGGAGATCAAATTTTATATTTTTTTAAAAATTTTTTTTACCATTCATTTTAGATTTTAGAAAATCTTCAATCTAATTAATTTTAGACCCTTCAATTTTAAAAAATCTGGAAAAAAATAGTTAAAATTTTTTTAAAAAAAAAATAAATTTGGCCTGTAAGAATATTTCAATATGAAAATCATATTGGACGGTTCGAATTGGTAATTTGAAATTTCAATAGTTGAGTCTAGAATCGTGTTTGACGTCAAAACAAGTTTGATTCTACAGTATTACTCATGAAACATAAATTCATCACTCCTTTCACTTATAAACAATGATTACTTGTCGTAATTTATTTGCAATTTTTATCTCTCTTATTTTCTCCAAATTTTATAATATATAGTCCAAATACTAATAATATTTTCAATTATGAAAACTAAAATATTTTAAAATCATCTTATAATCAATTCTTCGTACGGCTATATATATATATCAATAGATATGTTCACTAATATGAACTTACTCTATTTTCTTTCCTTACTCAACTACATCCCATGGTCTCTTGATTAATTCAGTCGCATTGCAGGATCCCTCCTCTCTCTAATCATTGCATATGAATGATTTACAGGACCAAACCCACCTACGGCTACGAGGATGACATGATTTTTACCAGTGATGATATACATGATATTGAATTTGAAGCCATCAAAAATTATGACAAGCAAATTAGAGATGTTATTAAGGTATTCTTTATTTATTTTCTAATGTCAGATATTTTACAATGTTAATATGCACCAACATAATAATATCTTTAATTTGATTTAGACAAAATAACAGACGAAGGAACCCTAGCTAGGTTATTATTTGATTCTAATTTTTAACTTAACTTCAAACAGAATAATAATTATTAAAGTCAATATCATTGGAATTGTATATTCTACTGGATTGTATTATAAACTAACATCATCTACACTTTGAATCCGATGCAAACCAGTGAAGCATCATTCTGATCATTTCTGCACTATTAAACTGTCACATCCCATGCTGGCTAGCAATCAAGCTACTTTTTCTTACGAACAATTAATTTTGTTTCTTATTGAGAAATATATAGTTGACAAACTGCCAACTAGATTGCATTAATTGATATGAAATTCATAAAAGAGTTCCTGTTGGAATATATATACAGAACTAAGAGTGCACGTTGAAAGATATAAAATCAGAGATGAGATCGGTAGAAAATTAAAAATGTAAAACCTAATATGTAACGACTGTAAAATTTGGCTGTTCGGGTAGACATGGCCTAATTAATTATAAAGTTGGAACAAAAGATAAAATATTGATCATATAGCGTCATGGCAGTGGCGAGGCTAAGTTAAGGCAAGCATTGATTATTAGAAATTAAATATCTAAGTGTTATGGATTGATGAGGGTGCCTAGGCTTGATATTTCCTGGTGTCTAGGCTTGTTCAAATTTTTATAGTGATTCAAATGATAATTATAAATTGATTTAATTTATACAGACTGTATAAAATGTGAACTCATTACCATCTATAAAAGATGTAACACTCACGTGATAGGGCCTACATGTATTTTTTGTTTTGCTTAGCAGTTGTGTTGGATTTAATTGTAAAAAAAATGCATGGTATTAGAACAATAGAGTTTGAATTGCCTACAATTTTTTCTATGTGGTTAGCTTGTACTGTGATAATTAATCAACAAATTAATCTATAAACTATAATGATCTCCATATTACATATTGTTTTCAAAGATATATAATGAGAAAACTATATAACATTTGAACTATACATTTGTTGCAATAATCATTGCTTGTGTTGAATAACGTTTGGAAAAAAAATTATAATTATTATATTTTTGTTGGTCGGATAAAAAAAAATTGCATTTTGTAATAGAACATATTTAAATAGTTTCTAAAATAATTTTTAATTAAAATTACACTTTTCTATAAATTTATTTTTAATGCTATATTTAATATTTTATTAGAAATATTAAATATAAGCGATATGGACATGGTTCTATCAATCTGACCTTATCTCAAATTTAGAAATATTAAATATAAGCGATATGGACATGGTTCTATCAACCATGAAAAAATATATGAAAAAATACTTAAAAATTTTAAAAAATATAAAATTTAGTCGGCAAGGAGATTTAAATATGAAGAACACATTGAGCGGTTTCAATCGGTCACTTAAATACTTTGAAATTGATATCTAATTTGCTCCGTCTAATTGCTTCAAACGAAATCAAACTCATTTTCTTGTGTGCCCATACTTAAAATAAGTCTAGACTCGTCACTGCGTCATGGTATAGATAATATTGCTGATGCATATATATAGGTTGATCTGCACGGATAATTTAAGAAGAGGAGTTGCGTTCTGATCGCATCGGAGAGAAAGGTACCGACTACGGAGAAAGCCAGAAATATGGAGACAAAGCCAGAAAGGTAACAAAAATTAGGATGATGAAATCTCCGTCCACTCCAAAAGGAGTGCGCGGATAGAATAGTACACGGAGACTAAGGCCTTGCTCCATATAACTCAATTTCAGAGGGTTACGCTGGGGAGGGGAGATGAGGCGCATGGTTCACATGCTACAGAAACAAACAATGGTGTAGCTTGGATGAACGAAATTAATTGATAAAATTGCCCCTGAAAGTTAGACCTGTCTCACGTCCACACACTACCAGAAAAGAAGCCTTTTGCAACGGAGGTTTAGAGACGGTTTTTATAAAGAACCGTTAGGGACCATATTGTAGGAGAGAGAAAAAAATCAGACCAACAAATAGAAACGGTTCTTAGATAAAAACCGTCTCCCCATATCCGGCCCAAAAATTTAAAAACTGTCCGGCCCAAATAATGACGGTTTTTTAAATTAACCGTAGCTATTTGTATTTTCATTTAATGACGGTTTTTTTAATAAAACCGTCTTTATCTTGTTAAGAACGGGTTTTTAAAATTAACCGTGGCAATTTCTACGAATTAGGTCATCGCAACTCTAGGCCCTCTTCTCTTCTTTCCTCATTCGACCACAGCCGCAACCAACCCTATTCTCTCATTAATAGTTCATTAATTTCCATAACTATATACTACTCCAAAAAAATAACAAAAAATATCCAAAAATTCTGAAAAAATAAGAAGTAGAAAGAGAAAGAGATGGAGAGCTGATGTAAGGTAAAAAAATTAAATTTAAGCAAACATTTTATATTTTTCTAATTTTTCTTTTTTATTTCGGTTTTATCATTTTTGATGAGATTAGTGACTTTTCTGTAATTTTTGTCATAATTTCAGACCTAATTCAAAGGGACAAGATCCACATATTATAGATTGAAGGTATATTTCCATAATCTTATCTATTTATTTTCATTTATCACAACCAAGGAATTATGCATTAATTATAAATTGCATTTGCATGTTAATTACATGTATTGTCATATAGGACCAAAATACCGGAATAATACCGAATTTAGGTCATTGCCCGTCTGAGATTAATCCATTAGGGATTAATCTCGGATAGTACTCCCGGTCGGGAGTACTGCTTTTTGGATACGATCTGTCTCATTTAGGACAACGAGTTGTATGTTAGATGCAATGTGTTGTGTGAGAAAAATTCGACGGCATTTTCTCTTATGTTCCCACGGATACGTACGCACGAGCAATCGTGTGTTGGCGTATTCAGGGAACATAAGGGGAAATGCTGTCGAATTTTTCTCACACAACACATTGCATCTAACGTACGCTCGCTAATGAGACAGAGTATCCAAAGAGCGGGCTAGGATGGTAACCGGCCTGAAAACTTGATGTGATAAATAGCCTAATAACCCTAAATCGGACGTGGATGTACACAAATAATCGGCTCTCGGTTAAATTTCTTAATGGGCTTGAAGAATTTATGGTTTTTGCTAAAGAGAATTTGAAATTGACGGGCTATCATAAACTGCGTTGTCCTTGTAGTGATTGTCAGAATTTGAGATGTTGGGCTAATTTTGAAGAAGTGAGAGGTCATTTGCTTATGTATGGGTTTCAGCCCGGATATACCCGTTGGACACGTCATGGAAAGACTAAGGATGAATCTTTATATGCTGGGACTAGTACAAATGTGTCGAACTTACGATGTGATGAAGGAAATGTTTTATCAGATGATGATAATTTATTGGATGGTGAAAATGTAGAAAATTTGAATACTAATGTATTTGAAAATGTAGACAATACACAATGTAATGATGGTTTGAATGAAATAGTGAATAATGTGGATGAAGATTTTGTTGATAATGTTGAAATTTTTGGTATGTTGCGAGAAGCGGATAAAATAAAGTTATATCCCGGTTGTGAATTGTCAAAACTTAATGCTGTCTTCAGATTGTTTAATCTGAAAGCCAAAAATGAATGGAGCGATACCAGTTTCACATCTTTGCTCAAACTTTTGCGTGAATTTTTGCTTCCTAAAAATAATGAGTTGCCGGATTCAATTTATACGGCGAAAAAATTATTATGCCCTTTGAAAATAGAAGTAGAAAGAATTCATGCATGTCCAAATGATTGTGTATTATTCCGTAATGAGTACGAAAATTTGGATAAATGTCCAAAGTGTAATGCATCGCGATATAAACCGAGAGACGATCAGATTGATAATGGCAAAAAGGGTCCAGCTGCGAAAGTGATGTTTTATCTGCCGATAATACCAAAATTTCAGCGGCTTTTTTCTAATGCAAAGGATGCCAAACTATTAAGATGGCATGCAGACTGTAGGAAAAGAGGCGATGGAATGCTTCGACATCCCGCAGACTCTCCGGATTGGAGGAACATAGACAGAGAATTTGAAAATTTCGGCAGTGAATCTCGAAATTTGAGATTGGGATTATGCACGGATGGGATGAATCCTTACGGCAACATGAGTAGTCGTACGACTACGTGGCCAGTCTTACTGTGTATTTACAACCTTCCTCCCTGGTTATGTATGAAAAGGAGATACATGATGATGCCTTTGTTGATTTCTGGTCCCAAGCAACCCGGTAATGATATAGATGTGTACTTGCCTCCATTAATAGATGACCTTGATAAATTGTGGCGTGAGGGAGTGAAAATATTTGATGCACACTCTAGAAATGAGTTCAAACTCCGTGCCATGATATTTTGCACAATTAATGATTTTCCTGCATATGGTAACTTATCGGGGTATAGGAATAAATGAGCAAAAGCGTGTCCTATTTGCGGGGAGAATACACATTCTATTTACCTGAAAAAATGCAGAAAAAATATTTATTTGGGACACCGCAGGTTTCTTAAGAACCGCAATCACCCTTATCGACGAGACAAGGAAAGATTTGATGGTACAATGGAGACAGGTAAGGCCCCAATTCCGTTATCTGGAAAAGGAGTATATGAACAAGTAAAGGACATAAATGTTAAATTTGGTAAGAAATTTGTAAAGGAGATTCCGAAGGGGATATGGAAGAAAAAGTCTATATTTTGGAAGCTTGAATATTGGCAGATTTTGGAGGTAAGGCATTGTTTAGATGTGATGCACATAATCAAGAATATATGTGAAGCTTTAATTGGTTGCTTGTTGGAAATTCAAGGAAAAACCAAAGATAGCGTGAATGCGAGGGATGACATGGTTGCAATGGGAATTCGAAAGGAGTTAGCAGTAAATAAAGAGAGTACAACCCGAATTTCGCTACCTGCAGCACAATTTAATTTATCAAAGGAAGAAAAAAAATGTTTGTTGGAATGTCTAAAATCGATAAGGGTTCCTTCCGGTTATTCCTCTAATATATCAACAAAGGTGTCAATTAAGGAGAACAAATTAATTGGAATGAAGTCACATGATTATCATATCTTGCTGACTCAGTTACTACCGGTCGCAATTCAAGGAGTTCTCCGGGAAGAAGTCAGGAAGACTATCACTAAGTTGTGCTATTTTTTCAATGAAATTTGCTCTAAAGTGATTGATCCAAAAAAAATGAACAAGTTACAGGACGATGTTATATTGACCCTTTGTGAGCTCGAGATGTACTTTCCGCCGTCATTTTTTGACTCCATGGTGCATTTAACCGTTCATTTGGTTAGGGAGATCAAAATGTGTGGTCCAGTATTTCTACGGTACATGTATCCTTTTGAAAGAGCAATGGGTCAGTTGAAGGGGCTCGTCCGTAGTCGATCTAAATCGGAAGGAAGCATAGTGGAAGGATATGTGGCCGAGGAGGTTATTGAGTACTACACTGATTATTTGGAAGATGTTCAACCTATCGGCCTTCCAAAGTCTCGGCACGAAGGTAGACTTGAAGGAAAAGATACAATTGGAGCTAGTAGTTTTAGACCGGGGATTGAATTGAGAACAAAAGCGCATTTTAAAATCCTCCAACACCTTACCATAGTGGCGCCTTACATAAGTGAGCATATATCCGAATTGTATGAACAACATCTATCTTTGGACGAAAATGTGATTAACAGAATGCACAACTTGAATTTTGTGCAATAGTTTGGAGAAAAAATAGAGTCCCAGTTGTTAAACAAGCAAGAGGTCGATGAAACCGTGAAATGGTTATCGAAAGGTCCTTCGGCGGTCATCGAAACCTACCAAGGATATGACTTGAATGGATTTACCTTTTACACAAAAAAACAAGATGGTAAAAGCACTGTGCAAAATAGTAGAGTCACAATTGTTGCTATTAGTGATAATAACGCAAGTGCTAATACTTATTACGGGTGGATTGAGGAGATATGGGAACTAAATTACATGAAGTTCAAGATACCGTTATTCAAGTGTGCATGGATCAACAACGGGCACGGTGGAGTTAAAAAAGACAAAAATGGATTCACAACTGTTGACTTCAAACAAAGAGTCTATCAAGAAGACCCTTTTATACTTGCAAATAAGCAAGTACTGCAAGTTTTTTACATTCAAGATCCGGCCGATAAGAAAAGACATGTCGTCCTTTCCGGTAAAAGACGCATTGTAGGTGTTGGAGATGTCGTGGACGAAGAAGCATACGATCACTTCGAGAAAATTCCTCCATTTTCCACTGGTATCGATGATACATCAACGCCGGTTTGCACAAGTCATCGTCGTCTAGAAACCGAAGATGTATTGGTCGAAACACGACGAAAAAAAAGAAAGCTACATAATTAATGTGTGAGTTAACATTTTAATATTAATAAAGAAAGCTACATAATTTAACATTTTTTATTAAGTCACATTTTTTATTACTTACATTTATTATTTTTTATTACTTACATTTTTATACTTATATTTCTTTATTAATTTTTGTAGGTCGTTGCAGGCCATATGTCCAAAATTTTGTAATTTTATCCGCCAAAATTTTCTTAGCCAAAATTCTAATTCTATAATTTTATCCTTCAAAAATTTTCGAACCCTTGCTCAAATCCTCGCTCAAAATTTTGGATCTATCCGCCAAAATCCAAAAACTTATCCAAAACCCTCGCTATCTCCGCCGCTCGCTCACTCTCTCAGCTCACAATCAATGTCTCTATCTCCGCCAAAATCCTTACTCTCCTCTTCTCTCTGTCTCTCAGCACAAGCAAACTCTCTCTCTCAACACAATCAATCTCTCCCTCTATCTCTTCCTCACTCTCTGCTGCTCTCTTTCTCTCAGCACAATCAATATCTCTCTCTCTCTCTCTCAGCACAATCAATCAACTCACTCATCTCCGCTCCTCTCCTTCACTGCCGACAGCCCCTCCACAGCCCTCGACAGTCGCACCTCGACTCTCTCTTAAGCCCTCCACAGGTGTGTTTCGCTGAAATTTTGGCCTCTTAATTTAATATTTGAAAATTGAGAAGGCAGCTATTTTGGATTTTTCTAATAATTGATTTCGCTGAAATTTTGGCCTCTTAATTGTGTTTCGCTCCTCTCCTTCACTGCCTTTTTCTAATAATTAATTTATCTGGTAATAAGAGCTGTGTAATTGTATAAAAATATTTGGGCCTAACTGCAATATTCTCAAAGGAAGTAAGGACTATAATGATGTCACTGTTATCCTGAGGTTTGATATTCCCTGTAAATAACTTCTTGTATTTAAACAAGACTTGTGGGTTCGTTTGCAAAGGAGAATAAGTGACTGTCAAGGCGTTGAATAATGAAATGGCATTCCTTGTTTGTATGGCCAGTGTATTTATTATAACAATTGAATCCATAACATAGGTATTTGTTAAGCCAATGTATCAGTAAAATATCAACGTTTCTTAAAATCTCCCTTCTTTGTTAATAGGAACAATAGTATAAAGTAGTAGGTGTGTTTGGTTGAGGGTAATCAGTCAATGTATGGGTTCTTTGCAAATTTAGTCATAACTGAACACTTAAGAATTTGTGCCAGTACCAGCACTGTGATTGTGAATTGTTTGATTTTTCTTGAATTAATTGATATAAATAGTGAATTACTTGCATTATTTGTAATTTTTATAATTATATTTTGATAGTCATGTCTGGAGAAGAAAGAAGCCAAGTAGAAGAAAGAGACCAGGAAGAGACGGAAGGGAAGAAAAGATCTCGGACCTCATTGGAGAAGTTTAGGAAGCAAAAAAGGCAAGGCCACAATTATAAGATTACCTTTGACAAAAAAGGTCTTCCGACTGGTAAGGATGCCAATGATTTTGCAACATATTGTGGGTATCTCGCGAGGGATCGAGTGCCAATTACAATTAAGAGTTGGAAGGAAGTTCCAAAAGATTTAAAAAATGACCTGTGGATGGATGTCAAGGTAATCTTATAATCCAAAATCTTAAATTAAATTAAATGCATTCATTCTGGACATGGCAAGTAATGAAAACATAAAATGGAGTTTATAAGCATATTTACATATTGACTTCATGACAGGGTTGTTCAGTTAATTGGATATTACATTGTTTGCATTTGGACTCCATGATACTAAAATCAGTACTTGTCCTTACATTGTTTGCATTTTGACTCCATGATACACAAATCAGTACTTGACACCTTTAGACAGTTAATGTACCACGTGACTATATATATAAAATGCACAGATAGTGTGCCAAATCAAATATATGCTCATAGGCAAATGGTACATGCATAATTAATAACATAAAATGCACAGATAGTGTGCCAAATCAAATATATGCTCATAGGCAAATGGTACATGCATAATTAATAATGCAAAAGCGCTGCAACCCAAGTGCAGGGTTTGCCAAAAGATCACTTTCATACAAATCCTAACTACTTATTGTGAATCAGGTTAGGAGTTTATAAACTGCTAGATATGAACATTTGATAGTGTATTCAGGAAATGTTTATGGAACTCCTAACTTGTGATATTTATGTAATTTATTTCAGGAAATGTTCAACATCGACAGTGATGATGGCAATAAGAAAACACTCAAAAATATGGGTGATCGGCATAGACAATTTAGACATATGCTCTACGAGGACTTTATCCTTAATGCTGATCCAAATAATCCCCTAAATCCATGCGACTATTACCCTGTCACACTCAAGCAGTGGGACGAATTTTGCTCTGTGAGGCAGACTGAAGAATTTCAGCAAAAGAGTAGGGCGGGGAAGGAGTTGAGAGAAAAGTTTCGCATGCCTCATAGGATGGGATCCCATGGCTACAGAGGAGCACAGGAGACCTGGAAGCCTACTGACATAATTGTTGCAGAAGGTGATTCCGATGATGAGAATGCCCCTTTAACGGGCATCACCTAAGGTTCTTTCGAGTCGAGAGCCGAGAGATATTTCAGAGCAAGAGCTGTGCCTACTGATAAAGAAGGTACTTACAAAATCCGAAAAGAGAATAAGGAGATTCATGAAGCATTCAAACGGGCACGATCTATGTCTCAAGAGGTTAGTTCTGGTGCAATCCCTCCTAAAGAAGTCTTAAGTCGGGCGATTGGGAGGCCTGAACATCCAGGGAGAATGAGAGGAACTTCCATGTGGACTAAAATGACAGATGAGTACGACAGAGAGCCCAGGAAAAAAATGAAAGAGAATGGCATGAGCCAGGAACAATATGATAAGGTGGTCAAGGAGACCACTGAGGCATGTTTTAGGAAGATGCAAGAGTGGTTTTCCTCTATGGGAGTGCAGATGCCAATCTTGACCGCATCACAATTTCAGACCCCGCCGTCCCAACCATTGTCGGTGGAGGTGGATTCAACAATGCCCAAACATGCAGCATTCCAAACGGATATGGGTGAAAACTTTATGCCTCCGTATCCGATTGGTGATTATCAGGTTAATTTTCTTTTTCCTATCAAGTAATGAGTTTGGATAACTCTGAAAATAAATTATGATATAAATCCATTTGTAATTTTCAGGAACTCCCATCGTGCAACCTCTTCCTCCGCAATAGAGAAGGTGAGCGGGTTAAGGTGGCTGAGGGATTAATACTTCCGTCATATCCAGGTCAGATTGTACACTGTCAACCTTTATCTCCAGACTGGGTTGTGGTCCAAATTGACCGCGTAGGTGAAATGTACCGAATGTGGGATATCCCAGGATTAAGTGAAGAACAGATAGCTGAAAATATAGGGGCTCCACTTCCGTGGCCGAAAGCTGATGTGGAGTTACAGGGACAGGTATTCTTTGATACACAAAGTCTGTTGGACACATCTAATTTTTCTCATGACTAATTAATGTCCTTAGATGCAGAGTAACAAGCAGCCGGTGCCACAAGCAGTGAAGGGTAAGGAGAAGGTGGCAAGCGAGGCGTCAGGAATTGGACGTGAGCCGCTGCTCGAACCAGAGAGCGTTGCTAAACTTGACATATCTGAGCGCTCCTTGTACAACATGTTGATGCTCCAACCGGCAAACGAAGCATATTTTAAGCCAGAGGACTGTAATCCTTGGGGTACACATGATGATGTGGTCACGTTTGTGGTGCAATTGGCAGATATTATTGAATGCTTGAAAAGGCGATCTCTAAAGATATCAATAATCAAGATGTACTGTTGGTATGCATTCTCTTTATTATTCCATTCACTTAATTCTGCATGATATTACTAAGAATAAACACTTTGTTGATATTATTAAGAATTCAATGCAAACGTAAAAACAAAACATATAAGTCAATCAAATTAAATTTCACACAAGCTATTTACTGATCTAAATGAACTGAGAAAGATACTTGTAGAGGATGGGTAATCTGGCTAGCACAAAAAATAAAGTAAATACAAACTAACTCTGATGCAGAATTTTGCCATATGTATAAATTTCTATATCCTAGTTAATGTCCTTATAAAAATTAAACAAGGCAGGTCCAATCAAGACAATTAGGCTGATCATTCAACATGATAAAAAGGGAATATGTGCAAGCAGCCAAAATCAAGAAGCTAAAAGCTGCATGTAGTCAGACCTTATCCTCTTTTCAAACTTAATGCTTCCTTTATTTTTTCATTCACTTTGAACATCTTTTTATGATATCTATGAGTGAAGGTATTGGATAGAGAAACTCTCAGAAGAATTTGGATGTACAACCATCACCGTACTCGATCCGAATATGGTGGCTGAAGGTACTTACCAATGTGAAGAAGCTGCAACAGTGGGTTACTTAAAGAGATCGTACCAGGCTTATCCATCCACTAATATTATCATTCCATACAATCAAGGGTACGGATAATTAATCTGATAAACACTAATTAAAGTGCTACTTAAATTTCTTTTCATCACGATACTAATTAGTGTTTATTTTAGGTTTCATTGGGTAATCCTTGTAATTAATGTCGAGAAGTTAACGGTTCACTACGTGGATTCTGTGGAATGCAAAAAGGTCCCGAATTTGCTAGATATTAAGTGATTTATAAATACGTAAGTTTTTTTTTGTATGAAACGCCCGTAGGCTTGTCTATTAAACAGAAAGTTTAGTACATAAAATATCACAAAACATAAACATTTTCTCTAAAGCAACAAGTCTGCCGCCTAAATCATACTAACACAGTTCTGACTAGCAGATTAATACAGGCATAGCATTCTCTTATATTACAGAAACAAAATTTAGGGATCCTTTAGAGTAATCAATAAGTAAGTAATAGTCATGCAGCATCATCCCATTTAAAAGCCTCCGGGGCCAAAAAGCAGTGCTCCTGTCCTGAGTCAAAAATAATTTCCTCATTGGTCCATCTAGCTTGATTTGCCAGAGAGTGTGCTTGCTCCAAATACTCCCTTTTTTCATATTTCACCCTGAGTTTTGGCAATTTCTGCAAAAGAGCAATACATCCCTGCACAACTGATACTTTAACTTAATAACGATCAGATTGAAAGACATTATCATATGGAAATAAATTTAATTTGATTTTATTTATTTTATTGCAGGGCTTATAAGCATTATCATATGGAAATTAATCAAAGCCGTGCAACCAGGTCATTTAGATGGATCAAAATTCCGGTACGCAAATTAGGAATTGTGGTCTGGAGTTTAGATTTAGTGACATTATTAAAATCTTTATTAAATTTATGACATTATAGTGAATAAGTCCAGGTTCATCAGTCTTTTCAATTTTCAACTTGAACTGCCCTTATACTACTTGATGCTTCATGGTTGACAGTTCTTTTGGAACATCATGAGTTCTTTGTCCACAAACAAGAGGAAATTTGGATGTTTTTAAGTTTTTTTTCCTTGAGAGGAATTATAAGTGATGACCTACAATCTAGCTCATAGATCTCAACAAAGAGTTTAGATCAAGAAGAGTAAGAATTCCCCAATTAGTTTAATACATGGTTTCCTTTGTTTACAGAATGTCTAACCCCCTTTCCCTATGGAGGGGGGTTCCTATTTATAGTCATCTGGTGGTCCCCCATCGCATCGGATCTTTTGTGGCCTCATCGTGTTCTCATCCTCCTTACTCGACTGCGGCATGAAGATCGCCATGACCTCCCTCAACCTCGACATGTTCCTTTCTCGCCTGTGGCCAAAGTTCATCCGGGCGAAGCTGAGAGCGAGGTTGAGTCGAGGTTTCCTGAACGACTATTGCCTAAAGGTCACAGAACATCCCGCGGCCGTTATGGAAGGACATCCGTGCTCAGAAACCGTTTCCTCTAGGGGGCCCACTGGTGAGAGCTTCCTCTAACGGTTCCTGACCCCCCTTCTGAGCGCAACGACCTCGGACCCACCTTCATCATAACGACTCGTGGGCTCCTTTCTCTAAAAAAGGCCTTACACAAGGCTTTTCGTAACTATTAGGTCCATATTCTAATCTGGCTATATCATTAGCCCTCGAGCTTCTGGTAAATGCTTGCATTCTATCAGAAGTTCTTTATAGCAATTTCTAGATGGCGTCATTGGGCTTCAGGCGATGTTCGAGCGATGTTTACCTATTGGCTAAATTCTTTGAAACGACGAATCCTGCGAGGTCCTCATAATCCGCAAGCCCTCAGAGGGTGTTTGTTGATATCCGAATCCATCCGACGCAGTCGCACAGTGATGGTGTTAATTAGTATCTGAGTCCGCCAGACGCAGTCGCACAGTGAGGGTTGATATTGTCGAGCCCTCATGCGGGGTTGGAAGAAATATTTGGTGAATTTAATAATATAAAGAAATAAGGCGGGGGCCACAAGATCTTCTATAGGGATCCTACAAGATCTTCCCATCATTGCATCCTTTGGGGGATCGAGTCGCGACGATTTGTCTTCTCATTGGAATTTGAGAAAGGGATAAAGTTCCCTTCTAGGCGGGAAAACCGAAGAGACGTGTTTTTTTTATATAGATCTAAAATCTTCATTTGTCTCTCTCTCCATTTCCAGTACATTCACTGTGCCCCTGCAGGTGTTTTCTTCTTTCCTTTACTCTGGTGAACCCTGTATCATTGTTTCTCTTCTCTCCTTCTTCTTCTGTCATGTTGAAATAAATGCGAGACTAGCACATTAAATGCTAGATATGAATTGTGGTCCGAAGTAGTTGGGTTGTATCCTTAAATTTCGCCGCATATGTCGGGAAACGAATATTTGTTTCTTTGACGGAATGGCTTTGCTAAATTTGGATAAACTCGTACGTATTACTGATTGCTCAAATCGTAGGATTAATGTCGGGCAGGGTTACTGGTGACGGGTAGCGTTGCGGCTAATATCTGTTTTGACAGTAGACTGTGCATGGCTGTGCGGCTAATGTCTGTTTTATGGGAGATTACGCGTGGCTGAGCGGCTAACGTCTGTTTTATGGCAGACTGCGCATGGCTGTGCTGCTAACGTCTGTTTCATGGAAGACTATGCATTGCTATGTTGCTAAGGTCTGTTGTGATGGCAGACTGCGCATGGCTATGCGGCTAATGTCTGTTTTATGGGAGATTACGCGTGGCTGAGTGGCTAACGTCTGTTTTATGGCAGACTGCGCATGGCTGTGCGGCTAACGTCTGTTTCATGGAAGACTATGCATAGCTATGTTGCTAAGGTCTGTTGTGATGGCAGACTGCGCATGGCTATGCGGCTAATGTCTGTTTTATGGCAGACTGCGCATGGATGTGCGGCTAAGGTCTGTTGTGATGGCAGACTGCGCATAGTTATGCTGCTAAGGTCTGTTGTGATGGCAGACTGCGCATGGCTGTGCGGCTAATGTCTGTTTTATGGAAGACTGTGCATAGTTACGCTGCCAAGGTCTGTTTTATGGAAGACTGCGCATGGATGTGCGGCTAAGGTCTTGCCATAGTGTTGTAAGTAATTCATGAAAAATTTGTAATAATGAACTCCAAAGTAAATGAATTTAGCAATCTGGGATAAAACATTTTATTAAATTTGCAAAGTACACTTTGATAGGCAAATCCGGTACAAAGTTCTTCGGTGTGTTACATTGCATGAGAAAAGTTAAACGACGTGCAAAAAGATACAAATTCTTAACTAATTTAATCCTATGGTTGCTTCACTTCGTCCCTGGAGGCCTATGCTACGGAATTGCTCCATCGAAGTTAGTTGCTTAGGTGGGAGAGTTGCTGATTACTTGTAAAATTTACGTAGATGAACAGCATTCCAGGCATTGGGAAGGTCGCGTCCTGTTGGATCTTGCAATCTGTATGCTCGCCCTTCTATGGACCGAGTCACAATGAAAGGGCCATCCCAAGCGGGATCGAGCTTTCCGATATGTTTCCCAGTGGCTTCCACGCTCCTTAATACCCAATCGCCAGGTTGAAAATGTTTTGGGGCGACCTTTTTGTCGAAGTTTCTACGCATCTTCCGTTGATATTCGGCCATCCTCGCGCGCGCTTCCTCGCGGAGCTCGTAAATCGCTTCCAATTCTACCAGCTTTTTCTCATTGTTTTTTGTCCATTCATAAGCGATGGTGCATAGTGTGGGCTGCACGATTTCCATAGGAGTAACAGCTTCCATTCCATACACCATGGCGAAGGGGGATCGTCCGGTTGCAGTTCTCGGGGTGGTGTTGTAGGACCATAGGATCTCATCAAGGAAGTCGGGCCATGCTCCTTTGCTGCCTTCAACTTTTTTCTTGAGTCCCTCCAATATGGTGCGATTGGAAACTTCAGCTAATCCATTGGTTTGAGGGTGACTGACTGAAGAGAAGAGAGAAAGTATTCCGAACCCTGCGCACATGTCTTGAAATGGTGCGCCTGTGAACTGCCGACCGTTGTCAGATATGATGGTATGGGGTATTCCATAGCGGTAGACGATGTTATGCTTGACAAAGTCAGCTACTCGTGGGGAGGTTATCAGGGCAAGTGGTTTAGCTTCTATCCACTTGGTGAAGTATTCGACCGCCACGACCAAGAAGCGCAGATTTGCTCTCGCTGTCGGAAAGGGGCCTAGTATGTCTATTCCCCATACGTCGAAAGGCCAGGGGCTCGCAATGGTGTTCAGAGAGGCAGGAGGCCTTCGCGAGACGCGAGAATGGTATTGGCATCGCTCACACCTCCGCACGACGTCGATCATGTCTTTTCTCATGGTTGGCAAAAAATAACCCTCCCTTTCGATGCGCTTGTCAACAGTGTAAGGGCTCTGATGGCTGCCACAGATGCCACCATGTACTTCATCAATCAGTTTCCTGCCCTGCGATTCACTGACGCAGACGAGCCAAGGCTTACGATATCCCTTCTTCAATAATTCTCCCTCCAAAATGGTAAACTCGGGTGCCCATCTCTTGATTCTTCGCGCGGTAAGTTTGTCCGTTGGTAACTGTCCTGTGGTTAGATAGTCCCAGATGGGGGTGTACCATTCGAGCTGGGCACTGATCGGCAAGACTTTGGGTTTCGTCGCTGCAATGCAAGTTTCAGGTATCTCCATGATGGTAATGGGTGTCTCGCTGCTCATGTCCGATCCTTTTGCTAGTTTGGACAAAGCGTCCGCTATTTCATTCATTCCCCTCGGGACATGTTCGATCATGGCTTCTTCAAATGTTGCTAAAACCTCTTTGGCCTTCTCTAAGTATTTCGCCAAGGTCGGGTCGTGTACTTCATATTGCCCATTGATCTGGTGTACCACGAGCTGGGAGTCCATGTATACCCTGACTTTGGTCGCACCAACTGCCTCTACCAGCCGCAGACCTGCAATCAACGCTTCGTACTCAACCATGTTGTTAGTGACAGGGAAGGTTATGTGAATGGCGTAGTAGAAGACTTCTCCTTTGGGTCCTTTTATCTGTACTCCTAGGCCCGACCCCCGTTCAGAGGCGGCGCCATCAACATGAACATGCCACAAGGCCTCCTGATCTCTTTTTTTCTGACCTTCCTGTACTTTCGACCACAAAGTCTGCCAACACTTGTCCTTTGTATGTTGCTTTAGGTAAAAAGGAGATGTCGAATTCTGATAACTCCACTGCCCATTTTAAGAGTCGTCCTGATACATCAAGATTACCCAGAGCCTTTCTCAAGGGAAGATCGCTGATCACTTTAATAGGATGTGCCTGGAAATACGGGCGCAGTTTTCTGGCTGCGATGAGTACAGCGAAAGCGCCCTTTTTCACTGTTGAATATCTTTCCTCTGCATCACGCAGTATCTTGGACACGAAGTATACAGGCTTTTGTACTCCGTCTTCCTCTCGAATCAACGCCGCACTTACTGCGACCGCGGAAGCGCTAACATATAGGTATAAAGTTTCTCCCTTGGTTGGCCTGCTGATGATTGGTGGATTGGATAGGTATGTCTTGATCTGCTCGAATTCCTCCTGGCATTGCGAGGTCCATTCAAATTTTTTGGCCTTCTTGATGGTCTGAAAGAAAGGTTTGCAAACCTCTCCCGAACGTGCTATGAATCTATTCAGCGCAGCTATCCGCCCTGTAAGTTCTTGCACTTCTTTTACAGTTTTGGGAGCTTCCATGTCGATGATGGCTCGGCACTTGCTGGGGTGCACCTCAATGCCTCTTTCAGACAAAATGTAACCTAAAAATTTTTCACTAGACAAGCAAAAGAAACTCTTCTTTGGATTGAGGCGCATACCGACATCTCTCATTTTTTGAAATATCATGTTGAGATGCTGTACATGCTCTTTGCCAGTACAACTCTTAACGACCATGTAATCGATGTATGCCTCGATGATTCCTCCCAACTCATTTTTAAAAACCTTGTTCACCATTTGCTGATATTCAGCTCCTGCATTCTTAAGACCGAATGGCATAACTTTATAGCAAAATAATCCTTGCTCGGTTATGAAACTTGTTTTCTCTTCATCATCAGGGTGCATGTGTATCTGATTGTACCCGGAATAAGCATCCATAAAGCTGAGGTATTTAAAGCCTGCAGTAGAGTCGACCATGGCATCGATGCTTGGTAACGGGAAGGGCTTTTTGGGACATGCCCTATTTAAATCAGTGTAATCGATACACATGCGCCATTTTCCATTGGACTTGCGCACCAAGACGGGATTTGCCAACCAACGGGGGTACTCCACTTCCCTTATCTGCCTTAAGTAACCGATCAACCTCGTCTTGTACAGCTTTCCTCCTTTCCAGACCTAACTTGCGCTTTCTTTGCTGAATTGGACGCGCTTCTTCATAGTTATCAATGCGATGCTCTGCGATGGCTCTACTGATGCCTGGCATCATGTCGTACTCGTTGGCAAAAATGTCTTTATTGGCAATCAAGCATTCTCTTACCATGTTTCGGTCTATCGCAGGTAACAAGGTGCCAAGCTGGGTCACTTGTCCGTCTCGTAACACGACTGGTTCCGTATCCTCCATGGCTTCCGTTGACAGGGTTTTCGGCGGTTCTGTGCTGAGTGCGCCTAGACTGTCCACAAATTCTTGGCTTTTCCTAGATCGCTCGATGTGAGCAATCTGGGGTGCAATTGTAATTCGGTAGCATTCCTTGGCCATTTGTTGTTCTCCTCTCACTATACCCACTCCTTGTGGAGTTGGGAATTTAATCATCAAGTGCGGAGTGGATGTGACTGCTCCGATGCTGTTAAGGGAAGTGCGCCCCAAAATGACATTATAGGCAGATGGAGCGTCCACCACGATGAAGCGAACGTTAGAGACCACCGTTTGGGGTGCGTCCCCGAACAAGACGTCCAAGTCGATGGTCCCCAAAGGCTTAAACTTGTCACCAGTAAAACCGACGAGTGATGTCGTCATCGGCTGCAAGGGATACTTTCCAAGGCCCATTCTTTTGAGAGCATCAAAGTACATCACATCGGCGGAACTGCCTGTATCGACGAGGATTCGCTTTACCCGAATACCGTTAATTCGGAGCATTAAAACGATGGCATCGTCGTGAGGCAACCGAACACCATCATAATCATGTGGACCGAATGAGATGACCTGCGTAGATTCTAATCTATGCTCGATTTGGAAGACGTGAAAAGGTTGCTGCCTCCGGGGATTATCAGTTGCTTTACCCTCAATGAACATCACTGGTGGAGGGAACGTGCGTTGCTGTCTGTCAGATGTGGTTGCTTGGGGCCGCGGGTTACTGGGATGCTCAGTGCGACGATCGTCTGCGTTGGTCCCAAATTCATGAAGGTGTTGCATTTTTCTTTTGCCCCTATCGTCCTTTGCCAGGAAATGTTCAAGGATGTTTGTCTGGCGCACTAACCTTTCAATCTCGTCCTTGAGCTTAAGGCAGTCTTTGGTACGATGTCCGCTATTGCCATGATACTCACAATAGCTATTCCTGTCGAAAACTTCGGTTCTGGTAATGGGTGGTGCCCTTCTCATCTCCTTGTTATGCTTGATTTTATCATACACACGATCCTGAGGCTCTGTTGTGACGTGGTACATTTTATAATATGGTGCATTGTCCTCTGCGGAGTTAGCGCGACGGCCACGGTTTCGTCTAGAAGGCTTAGTCTCTCGGGAACGACTGCGCTGACGATCTCGAGGTGAACTTGGGCGCTGTGGCTGTCTGGGGGATGTGCTTTGTCTGTTGTTTGGTGTAGCAAATGTGTTGTGACGATAACCTTGGATGGCCGCGATGTGCTCCTCTGCGCGAATAAGGTGTTCAGCTCGTTCCCTAAATGCAGCGAAATCAGAGAACTTTTCCGTCATTGCTGCCCACTGGACAGGTCCTTCCAGTAACCCACGCTGCACAGCTAACAGCGCCATGTCCTTCCGATAATCTCCGCACTTGTTGGCTTCGATGGAAAATCGATCGAGATAATCTCGGGTGTGCTCAGAGGGGTGTTGTCGAATACCCATGAGGTCCATGCATGTTTTGGGGGGTGCTCGAACACTAGAAAATCTTTTAAGGAACTTGATGGTAAGGTCTCTGTAGCTGGACACCGAATCAGGAGGTAGTTGTGCATACCATTCCCAAGCAATTCCCTCTAGTCTTGTAGGGAAAACGAGACACATGGTTCGTTCAGATGCTCCGGTGATGAGCATAGACTCTCGGAAGGTGTTAACAAAGGCTCGAGCGTCGTAAGCTGGATAAGCGGGGTACTTGTCAAGGCTGGCAAAATCCTTGAGACGAAGGGCCTTTCCTTTGTATAAATGTCGAGCCAAGGCTCCACGAGGAGGCGAAGGACTATCATGCCGCTTCCAGGGGGTTTTACGCAAACGTTGAGTACGCGGTTTGGACCGTCCGTCACTAGTGTCGCTTGTTTGAGAAAAACTTGGGGATGAGGATCTAGTTGAAGTGCTGTAGCGTCCGCGACGTTTCCTTAAAGGCGACTTGCGGGAAGATAGTTCGCTCGAACTGTGAGTATCATACTCCGAGGATGGTGATCGCTTCCTGGACCGTCGTGAACGGGATTTGGAACGACCTCTTGTGTAAGAACGAGAAAGATTGGGGATGTTAGTGTATTGGGAACGCCTGTGAGACGGCTGCGGTCTGTGGTCTTCGCTGTGCAAAGCTAGTTCCTCTCTATTTGACAGTCGGGTGTATGTTTGATTGGATGGTTGGGTTGGTACCCCTGACTGATTGGCCGGGAATATTGGGTGTTGGTAGGGATATTGTTGAGGGGGAGGTTGGATAACAGCTGGAGGCTGGTACATTGGGTCGCGGGGAACGTGAAACTGCTGAAGAAGGGGCGGTTGTGGTTGATGGTTGTGGCTGCTGTGAGCGGAGGGGGGTGTAAGGGAAGGCATTGTAGGAGGGACTTGTGGTAATGTTTGATAATTGCGCATGTCTTGTGGAGTAACATTGTTGATGGTTGGGGGGTTGTGTCTTGGGGCTAAGGAGATGCTAACAGATTGATCAGATGTTTGCTCCGTTCCTGGAGGTGGAGGTTGTGGAGTTGTTGCTGGAGTGTTAAAGGTTGCGGTGCTAGTTGCCATGGTCTTGGTGGATGGTGTACTAAAGTCTAATTTTTTTGGATGAATGTTCTTACTCCCTTTCATGCGAATTGGAGCTCAAACAATAAGAAAAAGATCGTATTTCTCGATTGTTGGGATGAGCTCTTGTAATTTACGGTGGGCGCCAGTTGATGACCTACAATCTAGCTCATAGATCTCAACAAAGAGTTTAGATCAAGAAGAGTAAGAATTCCCCAATTAGTTTAATACATGGTTTCCTTTGTTTACAGAATGTCTAACCCCCTTTCCCTATGGAGGGGGGTTCCTATTTATAGTCATCTGGTGGTCCCCCATCGCATCGGATCTTTTGTGGCCTCATCGTGTTCTCATCCTCCTTACTCGACTGCGGCATGAAGATCGCCATGACCTCCCTCAACCTCGACATGTTCCTTTCTCGCCTGTGGTCAAAGTTCATCCGGGCGAAGCTGAGAGCGAGGTTGAGTCGAGGCTTCCTGAACGACTATTGCCTAAAGGTCACAGAACATCCCGCGGCCGTTATGGAAGGACATCCGTGCTCAGAAACCGTTTCCTCTTGGGGCCCACTGGTGAGAGCTTCCTCTAACGGTTCCTGACCCCCCTTCTGAGCGCAACGACCTCGGACCCACCTTCATCATAACGACTCGTGGGCTCCTTTCTCTAAAAAAGGCCTTACACAAGGCTTTTCGTAACTATTAGGCCCATATTCTAATCTGGCTATATCAATAAGGTAATAGTTTCTGATAAGGAGATATGCATATATACTTGTCTGATTTGAATAGTCACATTGAGCATTTCTCGAGTGGATGATCTTGTAAGCATGCTTGCTGCATGAGGTATTTAAGCTAGCTAGTATATGTACCCTTTGTCTCTGTACTCAAACAAACCTGGCAGAATCCGCATGCATAAAATTATTCTTTGCACTCCTTTTAAACTAGCTATTATGCTTTGTTCTTGGTTTCATATATTTATTAAAATCTTTATAAACATTTTGAATTTGGATTTGCAGAGTCCGAAACAAAAGGGTGAAACCGAATGCGGATATTTCTCAATTCTTGCCATGAAGCGCATAATAATCTCAATGATCGAAGATCTGCAATTGCCCAAGGTATTGCTTTTTAAGATTTAGTGTTTATATACCAACATTTTACAGTTCAAGAATTTGGAGTCTAATCGATGTTTTGGCTTGCTTAATCAAATGCAGACAATAGAACCAGTTGGAAGAGCATATAGCAATGAAGAGATTGGAGTAGTGGTGAAAGAGCTCATGAACTTCATGAAAAATAAATTATTCTGAGTTAGAAGTTTGTATCCATGACTTGCAATATTTTTTTTGTTTGGAAAATGTACTAATTTGACTTATATCACTAAAACTGATATGTAGTGATCTACTGTCCCATTTGAAACTACTCATTTAGAATAGTGTGGTACTTAGTTGCTCATTATGTATGTATACTTGGAGAAAATTCTGTCTTTTTAGATGCATTTGAAACTTATATCATTTAGGACATAAGTTTCAAATGAGCAACTATATATCAGTTTTAAATGAGCAACTAAGTATAATTTTTGTTTGAAAGTTCTGTCTTTTTAGATGCATATTATTTTAGCCTCAACTAGATTATAATTTTATATATACTCTTCACTTTTAACTTGTCATTTTGCATATCTTTGTGTGATTATGGATTATTTATGTGTGTAATGTTTGATATGTATGTGAATTGTGATTGTTGGTTGTTTGGTACGTTGGTACCATTTGGTACGGCTAGCAACATTGGGCTAGCCACATAAAATCAAAAAAATATATTAAAAAAAAATAAATTAATAGCCACGGTTTTTATATAAAATGCGTCACCAATTTAACAAGTATATTTTAGTAGCACAGTTATTGGATTCAAATATAGACAGTTTTTTATTTCAATAACCGTCGTTATTTATGGGCCTACGACGGGCCTTTTCCAAACACCGTCTTTATTTGTCTAGATTTACAGACGGTTTTTATTTTATAACCGTCTTTAATTTTAAGACGGTTTTTTTTAAATTTGCTACAGGGGCTTCTACAACGGATGGAAACCGTGGTTATTTCTTTTTATTAACCGTTGCACAATCTCAAAATTCGGATAGTGACAACGGATACTGAAATATCCGTTTCCATTATCTGTTCCGTTTTAGATACTGTACATACCAACAATTTCGTTAGCCGTTTCGTTTGGACGGAACGTGACGGAACGATTAAAATTGAACTATATACCACATAAACGAATGAGGAAATCTATTCTGTTTCAAAAACAAAATAAAAATCTATACCATTAGCCGTTCTGTTGGAACGGAACCGACACGGAAAAACGTAGAAGAATTTTCCTTCGACAGCCCAGTGAAAGTCTATTTCTAGTTTTCAGTTGTATATTTATCTAAGGGCAAAACTGCAAAAGAGTCTAACTGATCTAACTATAAATTCGAAGCAGGAATTATAAGTGCCATCGGCGAATATATCATCCCAGCCATCGCTAAATACAAAGTGAACATATACAGCAAATAAGGTGAACATATAGACGATCTAAGTGAACACTTACAAGCAAATAAGTGTTGTTATCACTTGTTCAGAAATTTACATGCATATTCAACTTATTTTCATTGAACTTATTTATTTGTATGTGTTCACTTAGATCGTCTATATGTTCACTTTGTTTATTGTATATGTTCAATTTATATTTAACGATGGCAGGGATGACAAAATTGCAGAAGGTAGTAATCAATTTCCAATTCGAAGTCTGGAGCTGGAGCACAGCCTAAGAATTCAAAATAAATAAACGGAATATTATGTAACAAGAAATGGACCGGCCCAGTGGCCCACTCTAGGTAAATGGCCTGGATCGAATAAAGCGCGTATTGAAATTGTGATGATTTAAATAAAGTAATACATTCTTCTTTGTCGTCTTATACCGGCTTCTGCTTCTTCAAAAGCATTAAAATATCTCTCGTAGGCCATCACTGGGCTAACTTTTGGTTAGCTGAACAGTACTCCGTGAAGGTCGGCCTCATTTCAGTATGCCTGGTTTTATATTATTGGATCCACTTCAACTTTTCCACTCTCAATTAAATAAATAAACTGTAAAATAAGACGATAGAAAATTCAATTTGGCTTCCAATTAATGTCACTAAAGTTCAATGATTATTAGTTTTAATTAAATTCTTATAAAAGAAGTATGCAGTCCTTATCGTAATGATTTGTAAACTCAATTTTAGTGTAACGACAGAAAATATAAATACAGATTAATTAAACTTTCAACAAATGTTTACATAAAATTCATTGTATTCTCCCTCCTGCCCATGTATTAATTTTTAGGCCCTTCGTCATATTTACATTTTATCAACATCAGGACCAGCATAGCCACGTACTATTTTAATTATTTACAACAATGAACTATTGAACTATCTTAAAATCTCACAAAAACCAAACCATGCAAACTGCTACACCTACCCTAGCTAAAATCAAGTTCACCACCTCTGGAAGAAATCTATACTTCTACTTCTATCACAAGAACTTTTTTTTTTCTTTTTACACTTTTTCTCTTGAATAATTCAGTGCTCTATTGAGAAGAAATTCCATCATTATGAATGTGAATCCTAACCCTGCCACATTGGAAACCGCGTGCTTTCTAGGTTGCTGGTCATATCATAATAAAACGCATAATCACTTGTTTCACTAGGACCACAGCCAACCCTAGAGCTGAGACCCATCATTGGTGCACTATTGAACTCTTGTGATGTGTTAAAAGAGTTGCACTGTTCAAACATCGCCATATTTAGAAAAGGATCAGAGTTGCTTCCAACCTGGTGTAATACTTCTGTTGGAAAGCACAAGCTTATCTGGTCACAATAATCATTCAGTACATTTCCATGGTCTACCATAGGATTGTATAAACCAGGTGTAGGAGAGGTAGGGCTGGGAGTGTCATGCTCGTTGTCTCCTTTCTTCTTTTGGAAAACTCTACAAAGAACCCAATCCTCCTGCATGTACCCAGTAGATGTTTGTAGGAGTGAGTAGTTGAAACAAAGATAATGTGGTATGCACAATATATCATGCGAATTGTATCACACCGTCAATATTTGAGAACTAGCTTTTACCTTTAAACGATTATTTTTTGCTACATTTTTGGTTTAGTCGTATAAAGTTTCACTAAATAGTTAACACTTAACAGCATTAAATTGAATCCGAGAATGACTGGAATACCTTTGGAGGTGAATGAGGTGTTTCAAGACGAAACTCATGCATGACCCAGCCTGTCTTATTCCCGTTGGGAGCCCTTCCTTGGTAGAACACAAGTGTCTTTCTCATGCCCACTGGTTCGCGCGTTGCAGGGTTGTTGATCTGTCGATCTTTTCCAGTTGCCTTCCAATACCCTGACTTGGTTGCACGGTTTGTTCGTGATCCTGTTGCATATTTGCGGTCCCTGAAGCTGAAGAAGTACCATTCGTTTGCAGTCAGCTTCGCAACCTCTGAAATTATTAGTGAAACATGTAACTTAAGCTAACTTGATTAATATTTTCCTTGCATCACTCAAAATTAGTACTGGTCCAAACTCTACAGCAATTGTCCAATTACAATTCACTACAATTGAGCACATCATAATCTCTTTGAAACAAGAACTATTAGAAAGAATAACTGAAACGGATTTGGATGTATACATGGCAAGAACATTATATGATTCATAAAAATGAGGTGTGTCTTGCCTTTAGTAACACTATTGGTATTGAAGTTGTGAAATCATTACACTTTTATGGTATGGAATATATAATCTTACAAATATCCTCTTATAACTTAATATTTTTTTTTAATTGTGCTGTCAAACCTAAAGAAGTGATCTACTTGACAGCTGAAATCTATCATTGTATGTACTTCAGTTTAATTAAAAATTTGATGATTGAACTCTTTGTTGGATAATTCAAGTGCTTTAAGTGATCTTCAAGTATCAAGCAACAGGTTTCTAATTTTTTTTTATAGATTTTTTTTATTTAGTTTAAAAAAATATTGTAAAGACTGCTAACTTCTATCATTATTTAGGAAGCCTATATCTTATGTATTAAACTATTAATAGCATGTCTTACATGTTAATCATTTTGTAATATTTCGTGATGTGACAATATATATGAGACAAGAATGTGGAAGTAGAAGACAATTAGTGCTACTATTGCTCGCGTGAATCCTTGGAGGTCGACAGCTCTGGACTTATACATGAGTTTGATTATTATATAAGAGATGATTCTATTGTTATGCATGTTAATTATATGCGCGCAAGCAATGATTGTCTGATAATATACGTTATTACCTATATATTTCTAAGAATTGATAGCGATACCATATCACAATATATATAATATACTGTTTTCATAAAAAGTGCTTAAAATTTACCACTATTTTATTGCAAAACATAAATTTGATATTTAATCATTGACGTGAGGAAGGAAATTTGTCAAATATGTAAAATTGAAGACTAAACAGAAAACTTAAAATGATAAGATTCCATAATGACTAACTCGACGATCAATCGCATTGTACGAAATGGAAACAACATATTCGTTCTGCCATAGCTTCTATTGCAACATTTTTGCGTTTGCTTTGTCCAAACTTGGGGGGGAAAAAATAGAACAAAACTTAATAGAGAGTATATAGTACCTATATCTCATAATATATATATAGGTGCTTGTTTGATTAATCTATACTCAGATATAAGCTAATTCATTGTAAAAATGTATGCTTATGAAATTTTGATGATATGTATTGACGGTACCGACAGATGAAACAGAGAAAGAAAAAAAAACAGAGAAATTAAGCAGGGGAAAATTGTGTCTACCTGGCAGTTCCCATGGCTCACGGGTATGGAGATCGACTTCAACCATTGTTCCTTGAGATATCCTCTCATTAGCTACTTTCTTGTACAAATAGTGGCACACCAATTCTTCATCACTAGGATAAAACCTAAAACCAGGGGGTAGAGTCGACTCTATGTCCCTCAATCCCATTTTCTGTTGTATCTCTTTTTCAAAATTACGCGACAATTATTACAAAGAGATCAAGAAAACAGAGATGAGAACACAAAGTAGTAGAGCTTAAAAATGTCTAGAAAGTGGATTAACGGTGCTTTTATAGAGAATGGTTGTATATACCTCTTGATAGTTAAGTGCACGGAGCGGAGTGTAGACCCTACGTAACTACAAAATTATATTTCCAATCCATATCTCTTGGATAAAAATATTATTGTGTTGGGGTCAGATGCCGTGATGATTACATACAGATAGAAATTAGGATTTACAATAGGTGTCCCAAGGTTCTTCTATACGAATCTTTGTAAAAGAATTGTTAAAATTAATACTAATGATTTTACGATTTCTACTTGTATTTGGCCTAGACTAGAAAATTCAGCAAATATAAATGTGGAATTCAATATCATAGATAAGTTTGGATGGATCAAGAATACTCCGTAATTTATATTGATTATTTTTAATTGTAAAGTGTGAAATTTTAGTTGAAATAAAATTTTTGTGTTGACTTATAATTTTAATAAATGAGTAGACATAATTTTCAAATTAGCTCTGTTTTTCTCCAAATTATATTAGAGAATAGTATTTATGAGAAACGCAACAAAAGAAGTGTGACGATGGAAGGGACCGACGTGGCATGCTAAACGATTATCGGTGAGTAACACTACTCGATCTGGATGCAACAAGGAGAGTTACGTCCGAGAAATTAAGTGAACTCGGATGACGGAGATAACGACGATGACGACAACTCTGTTTTAAGGTCTAATTATTGGTTTGTTCGTTATTTGACAATTTTGTCTCCATGTATATAATAACAACACAGAAATGATTTTTCTCTATGTTGTACCACCTAAATTTAACCAACATTACTTTCATACGCAACATGTTTTTGTTATGTTTTGCACATGCATGCTTAAATTCCAAAGTTAAAATCCCTTCCAACTACACAAACCAACCAATTCCACCACATCGGTTGGCTATTAAAAAATATGTTACAATTTAGTTTCTGTTTAATACAATTGAATATTTTGGGAATTAGTCAACAATTTTACAAATTATAATCAATTTAGTCAGTGCAAATGTCAAATATAGTTTTGTTCATGATTTTCCAACGTTTTTAATTAATATATGATGACGAGAATTTCTGTCCGCAGTGAGGAAAAAATTAAAAAAATACTATCTATCATCTCTCCACAGACCGTCCTGTAACATCGTATTTGTATGTGTTCATTTTATTCATTTACGTATATTTAGTTTGTTTATTGATGTGTTCACTTTATTCAATTATGATTTAGATTTTTTTTTATTGTTGTTCAAATTTCTATTTGCATATTCAACTTTTTTATATTGAACTTATTTGTTTGTATGTGTTTTTTTTGATTATTTATATATTTATTTTGTTCAAGCGATGACAAAACTGCGTATTGCAGTTATCATTTCTGAAAAATTTATTCCTCAAAATGCTACACAAGTGAGTGTAATACTAGAATCAAATGTGTTTAACACTTGTGCTCGTCAAATGTGATTAGATATTAAATCTCGTGTTTCATATGATCGATTCCAACCACTCGTTATATTTTTCAAATTAAAATCTTAAGGAATTCAAATTTTATATTTTTAAATATTTTTACTCTATTTTTTTAGATTTATCAAAAGATTACGAATAGTCCAATAATAGTAATTCAAAACAAATAGAAAAAAAATTAATAAAATATAAAATTTGATCTTCAATAAGATTTAAATGTGTAAAACATACTGAATGATTTATATCAGTCATTTAAATCTCGAGATTGAGATAGAATTTTGTTTGACATACTAATTCATCAAACACATTTTATTCTAGCATTACACAAAAACAATAAGATATATATTGTATTCAAATAAAGTTTACCTGTATGTACTAATTGAAGCAAATTAAGTGTATATTATTCATGTCTGTAAAAAAAATAAATAAATAAAAAAGATGGCCTATTGATCGCAGTTTGGTTTGTCCTCCGTCGGTTCTAGAAAACATTTTCCAATGGATAACTTAGCGCGTTTTGGTGGGATCATATTACCCAAATTATAAGTTGGTTAATTGATTTGTGGGCCTAGTATCTGGCTTGCACGAATAAATGTATGGAATAATAATATATTATGTAGAAAGCGTATAAAAACGTTATCTCTTGTAGGTTTCGCTGCTACCGACCTGAATTCGTTGCATGATCTAAGGATATCTGGACCATACATTACGGATCAGATGGCTTAGACTTTATACATCTAGTCCCTTTGGAAACGAGTCAGCGCTTCGGGAATAAAAAGACACACAGGTAGGGTTTGGATTGGGGTAGGAAGAAGAGAATAAGGGAAAAAGGGTTCAAATTTATTATTAAACAATCCAAATTCTTCACAAAATTACACATTTTCCAATACTTTTTCTCACTTCTTCCCTTCTTCTCTTCTTCCCACACCTATCCAAACGGAGCCACAGTGAGGTTATACATTGATGCATGGCTAGCATTTGCCGAGGATGATGCAATGAATTCCCTTTAAGCTGCAGAGGAACCAACTCGATCCTTGTATATATTGTTTGTATTTGGATGAGGACAGCAAAGATGAAGGAATATTTAACAAGCAATGTGGGCCATGTATGTATGTTCTTCTTACAAATACAGACGAAGTACAGGATTAATTTGCCAGATTTTTTTTTCATTTATATTTCATTACCTATAAACAATTTTTTTCAAAAAAAAAAATGAGAGTATGTAAAGGTGACAGGTTCAAAATTCAGTTACACTGTGTTTGGATAAGAGAAGAGGAATGTGAAGGAAATATAGGGGAGAGAATGAAATGGAATGGACTGGAAAAAAAAAATTATTACCATTCAAAGTGCTAAATGCTATAATCTTGGTGGCCTTTGTGAAAGATAAGGCAACTAACAATTCTTTTTGTAAATAGTTTGTGGTTTTGTTAGTCCCTTATAAATCATTACTGATTGCTCCTTCTAAATAGTTATTGATTGCCTACTGGTAACTGCAAAAGATCCATATATGCATTACAAATGCACATAACGATTTAGCTAGTACATAAAAACCTTTTCTATTTGACTTAGGATGAGAAATTGGACCAGATTATAAACTACATCATTTTCAATTGGGATCGAATATTTTGCGACAATAATCATTTTCAGTTCTCTGAACTAGCAATCTAACAATGAATTGGTTAAGAGATTGGATTCGTACAAACAATTATTTAATATAAATACAAGCAAGATCGGACAAGGCCAAGCAAAAAGATTTCGGTGCTGATAAAAGACTTGAAACCGACCAAAAAAAAAAGAAAAGAACCAAGAAGAGGAGCATGGAGAACAAAGCAAGCAAACTATTGAAGAGCGAGATAAAACAAGATGAAAGAAGATACACAAATATAAAAAAAAAAAATTAGCGTTGTACGAATTTACATCCACAGAAAGGAGATCGCACCATAATCAGGATGGAGTCAAAAAATTTTGAATGGGGTGCATCTGGGACGAAGTTAGAAAAATTTGAAAAAAAAAATTAATAAATTAATAATATTTAAATAAAAATATTATTTTTTATATAAAGAATTTTTTTTTTACATTTGTCATAAGAAAAATATGATACAAGCTACAAATTGGATATGTTTCAAACTTATTTCAAACTTGAATTTGACTCAAATTAGAATTTTGATATGTCATAAATAAACTAGAAAATAAAAGAATTGATTTGATAAATAAAAATTGTAAACTTTGAGCATCATTACCTTTTATTTTTTATTATTAGTATTTGTATTTGTTAGTACTATTTTATTTATATAATTATTTTTTTTTCTTCGAATTTTTCTTATTTGTTTTCTATTCTGTCATGGTTGCTCGGCTAGGCTGCTTATGAAGTTATCCATCATAGTTATGTTTGGCCTATATTTTGGACATATTTAATTAATTGAAAGGTCCACAAACAAGAACTAAAAAAAAATAACTACATTTCTCTTTTCAGTTTATAAAAATGATCTTTTGTACGGTAATAATTTTTTTTTATATATGCCCGTAGACATAGGCCCACACACACCGTAGACCCACCCTATTCCTCCACTCATCAGTGGGGATCGAACTGTGGTCTCTCTCGTGGGAGACCTAGTGCCATACCAGCTAATAGAAATTGTTAATCGATCCAAAAAGACCTCACAAAAAATATACTACAAAAATTATATGGGGTTCACTAATGAAAAATCATCTAAATATTTATGTAGTTCAAATATAGGGTACATATTGTTGGAGTTATGTCTTAGAAGTCAATATTTTAATGACTTAATATTAATTTATGTTATTGATGATATTTGATCATTTGTTTCTAGAATTTATTATTGACAGATCATTCAGCTTGAGAATCTGAATTGTAGATCTCTGTGAATCATTTATTAGAATGACAATAATAAATATAAACTATTAATAATCTTGATAATTAACGAGGAACATTAATTATCAGAAAAGATTAGTATGCAAGTTAAGTGATGATTAAATTCTACAAATCATAGGTAAGGAGTTACCAACTTAATGTTAGGAAATCGCTCAATTTTAATTTTTAGACTAATTACACTTAATTAATCTAATTAAACAAAGAGCAAGTAATGATCTAGTGCTAAGTCAATTGACACACAAGAGATAGGTGGGAAATTTGTACCTCTCTTGATATCGCAATCAGAAGGCTCGATCCTACGACTTAGAAATCGATGGCGTGCTCTCCTTGCGCCTCCGCCATGGTTGATGGCCGCCTCGAGTCCACCTAGAGATTAACCAAGGTCTAAATCGATACGTGCTAGCGATTTGATTAGAACAAAGCTAATCCTAATGATCAACCCTCTTCAAGAATCAACCTATTAGATTTTGGTTGAGAGTTGTAGCTCAACACATGAGCATATGGAGGAGAGGAGGAGAGAGTGGCGCCGGCCTATGGGGAAGAAAGAGGTGGCGGCTAGGTATATCAAGAGAGAATGTTGGATTTTGCTACTATACACCTCCTTATATAGTGCACAAACCCTACCTAACTCCTACCATCTATTTACAAGAATGCCACCTACCTACCACCCTATATGGCTGGCCCTATTATGGGCTTTTGGGCCTCTCATCTCAATTGTTTAGGCCTCTAATTCATATAATTAGAACCTACTCCAAATGCTCTTCAATTGGGCTATAAATTCAATACATACATATTGGCCCAATAAATTAATATTACTATTTATATTAAATTGGGTCGAACTAAAATAATTATTAAATAATTAATAATTATTCTAGGATTAGCTAATACATTAATTTATTTCCATATGATCAATTTGACTTAATTAATTATAACGGTATATAATTAATTAATCAACTTATCATATTTCCGCAATACACACTATTGCGAATAAATAAATAATGCACTGTCTTGGTCAAAACTCTATTTTGTGTGACCCTTTGAGGATTTATGCTAAGTTGGACATGGAATTAAATCGCTATTTAATTCCAATAATCATAAGATGTATCTAGCAACACGTTATGATTCCCAATTCGCATAAATAGTGTACTGCTACAGTATTTAAATCCTGCATAAGAGAATAAAAGTATTTCTCTATTTTGATTCTTATGTCACACGATATCATCGTATAATCCAAGATATGAATGTGTCATTCTTGCAGATTATACGTTTCTTGATCTAGAGTTGATCGCTTAGTTGCGCGCATACGATCCAACTCCATCAAGGGGCCCAAATAGATATAGTCACTCACTAAGTGAATTAATAAGGGACATACGGTTTTTTTGATGATTAGCTTTTCCCCGCACAATTTAAGAAAACATAAATAAAGTCCGTATAGCATCCTTTATCGGGAATCAGCGGTAGACAATATTTATTGAACCTATCGTCATGTGGAAAAGATAAATATCTCAAACTTAGAACCAAAATCATAACGAAATAAATAATGACACATAAGACAATCCATATATTTATTTCGTTGGGTCAAGTCTTGTACTATGTTCCATAACATACACATATGCAATTAAGTTGGTAACTCTTTACCTATGATTAGTAGAACTTAATCATCACTTAACTTGCATTCTAATCTTATATGATAATTAATGTTCCTTTGTTAATTATCAAGATTATGGACCGTTTAGATTTATTATTGTCATTCTAAAGAATGATCCACAGAGATCTACAATTTAGATCCTCAACCTGAATAATCTGTCAATAATAAACCTAGGAACAGATGATAAAATATCATCCATAACATAAACTAATATTTAAGTCATCAAATTATTGACTTCTATGACATAACTCCAACAATCTCCCACTTGACCTAGAGTCAATCAGTAGTGACTTCTAGCCAACGAAGAATTGAGAACAATGTCATATATCTACATATATACATGTCTCGGACCTCAAAAAGAAATAATACGCTTAAAGCTGGTTACTCATACGTCCACCACGTATGGATGCATAACTGCATCTCGTATACTGCTTAAAAGTAGAGGTCATGTTAGAGTGTTCGCTGTGTTCGCGAACCTGTCCAATTTTTTTTGACCCTATATATATATACTACTATGTATATGTTCTTGATCATCAACATATGATATCAAGTGATATCGTTATAGATCATATTTGAATCTCCAATGTAACATTGGGTTCTTTAGGAGTAAGTTGTGGTTCGAGATGCATAGAACCATAATAGCTCGACTAAGAACTCGATCCAAATAACCTTCTTTTATTACTTCTCAAGTTGCTATGTATTGCTTTGGTGACGGAAACGGTTGTAATATTCTATTTAGAACACCTTCTAAACTTACAACACCACTTTCTGGGCAAAATATGTAGCTCAATTGTGATTGAATCAATCCTTTGAAAAATTAGTATCAGTGTAACAACTTACACGAGATTTTTTTCATCTTAAGAGATGAAACATTATATCACTCTTTCTCATAAGGTACTCGAGGATATTTTTACTATTGTCCAAATGTGTCTCTCTTATATCCATTTGACAACTATTTGTCATATCCTTTGGATACTACACATTAGGGCATATGCATAAATATGGCGTACAAAATGAAACTCATAATAAAAGAATGCTTGAACTATTTCACGGATTTTTTTCGAATTGAGTTGCAATAAACCGAGTTTAAATACTCAAGTCATGCCATGTGAAGTATAGTTAGACATCCTTTCTTGGAGTGTAACTTTCGTGTTTCTAGAACACTTCGTCAATATATACACATTTGCTCAAACCTAACATCCATCATAATCTATCTTTATAGATTTTGTTTCCTATGATTAGGTGATTTTGCCCAAGTTCTCATTTGAGAAAGTATTCTCCAAAGAGATATTGACAGTATTCATTTTCTTAATGTTATTCCCAATTAATGAATTGTTATCTTGAATAATACAAGTAATACAATTATGCTTCCACTGAATATCTTGTTTATACAAGATACTATTTGACGAAGTTCAACTCCTTGACTTCATTGTCAAAACTTTTATTCCAATCTCAACAATACTTGCTTTAATACATTTATGGATCTTTGAAGCATGCATATGTTTTTAGCAATTAAATTAAACCTCGATTTGTGTCAAATGTACAACATCTTCCTTCATTCATATGAAGAAGACGGTTTTATGTGTTTTTCCATATATCAACATATATGAAATACAATTATTGCTAAAATGATCTTTATTGACTTATACATAGCCACAAGCAAGAAGTTGTGCTTTGTACGTAGTTAACTAGCCATTGACTTGGACATAGCTACGAGCGAGAAGCCGTGCTTTGTACATAGTCGATTTGATATCCATGTCGATCTTTCCTTTTGAAGATCTAGTTCTTGATGGATTGCTTCTTCATGAACATCAACCAAGGTCTATACCTTGTTGTTATACATGGATTTTATTTAAAGATCATATGAATTCAAACGATATATGTGGAATCGGATCGTTCCATCATTTCCTTGTTTATCAACGGATTCTCACATGCTAAGTTTGAGAATGTCGTGAAGCAAATGCACCAAACGGCTTAGGCAATCAACTCTCGTTGATCTTTTGTAGGATTGGTACTTGAGGTTCATGAACTATTTTCACAATGATTTGTCGAACGAGTTTTTGACTCCTCATATATTCCATGAGTTTCTCAAACATCATCAACTCGTGAGATGGTTGAGTCCTCATTAGAAGGAGCGTACTATTAAACTTCTTTCAAAACAACTTGTGAATGAAGTTCCGCTCAACTCCCACTAAGTACCATGTATGGAGTGACAAGTTTTCTATTAGAGTACTTCTTGTAGTGACGCATAAACTATTTTAATGCTCACTTTACTCTCACTACTTCTTCTTGAGAAAATCATTCTACAAGATTACATTATGATTAGCAACAACTATTTTGTTCTTATCATGTTTGTAGAAGAAGTACCTTTCGGTTAAGTTAAGATATCCTACAAACTTATAGTGTCTTATTTGGTTTAAGCTTACAAGTCGACAATACTTGAAATAAGCTTCTCAACACCAAATCTCGAGAAATATTATACTTAGAGATCAAAATCTCGTAAGATATCTTCTTCAATAGATTTCGATGGAACATCATTCAGTGTAAACAATATTGTCCTCAAACATAATTTCTTAATAGGAGTCGAATAAGTCCATTTGATTTATTACCGATCGAACTATACAAAATATTGTTCGATACCTCCATTCTTGGACATATTATTCCTCATGGAGCGAGTTGTGAAACTACTTTCATACTCTTTAGATAATATTTCGAATCATATGACTTAACTGCTTATTTACCACGATTAATTGTGAGACTTCCATTTTTCTTGAACGGTCTTTTAAACTTCACTCTTGAACTCGTTTGAACTAGTAAAAAAGGTTCATACTTATACCTTATCAAATAGATATGTTAATATCTACAATGATCGTTGGTTAAGTAGTAAAGTATCAACAACCTTTTATTGCACAAGTACTTATAGGTCTTTATACATCGATATGTATAAGTCCTAATTAATTCACTTGTCCTTAAACCTTCATAGGTTAAATGCGCTTATGTCATTTAACAAACATGATTCGCATATCAATCGATTTGAAATCGAATTGAATTACGAGCTCTACGTTACGTAGACTCTCGTAATGCGATTCTCGTTTTTGTATGTGACTAAGCGGTTATATATAACATGAAAGTCAAGTACTTTATGTCAAGTCTTACGCATCCTATTTGTCATTCAAAAATTATTTATCTATTTCAAGAAAATTCAATCAAGATGCATGAAATCATATAAATAAATCGATAATAAAAGATCTTGTCTTTCACAAAACATAATCATCCATCATTGAATATGAAATGGAGATATTTTTTAGAGATTTTAGAATGCAACCTTCAATTCTAAACAAACTCTTAATAAAGATAACTCTACGTATTCAATGGTAATGACTTAGACGAACAAGTCATTTCCTATACGGAGTTTACTTTACATCTCTCGAACTTTCTATTATTCTTCATTGGTAATACATTTCGTTAAATGTGAGTAGTGTTTACCAAACGGGGCGGGGCGGGGCGGGACGGTCCAACCCGTGGCGGTCCACGGGTTAGGGCGGGGCGGGTTAGGACGGTCCACGGGTTAAGACGGGGCGGGTTAGGACGGTCCATCTTAGAAATCTTGGCCCTAACCCTTCTTAAACCCGCCCCATGTAACCCGCACGGGTTATGACGGTCCGGTCCGGTCCGGTCCGCGGGTTTTTATTTATTTTATTACTATTTTTTTTATTTTTCGTTAGTATTAAACTACATATATAATCACTATAACGTATTTTTTTTTGCTGTTTTTTTTTGTGTGTTATTTTTTCAATACTTTTTTGTTTTTTCAATATTTTTTCTGTTTTTTATTTTTCGTTACTTTTATTTTTTACTTTTACGTTTTTCTTTTATTTTTTTTACTTATTTTTTCTGTTTTTATTTTTTTTTTCTTATATTTAATTTGTAATTTTTTTATTAGATGAAAAAATTTGAATATAATTATATAAAGTTACCCTCTTTCTTTTTTCCGGGATTAATACGGGTTTTGGACGGGTTGACGGGGCGGGACGGTTCGGTCCACGGGTTAAGACGGGGCGGGTTAACACGGGTATTTTTAGAAATGACGGCCCAAACCCGTCGAAGACCCGCCCCGTTCTAACCCTTCGGTCCATCGCGGTCCATGGACGGTCCGGGGCGGTCCGGTCCATGGGGCGGGTTTGGGGCGGGGCGGGTTCGACCCGGCGGGTTTTTGGTAAACACTAAATGTGAGCATATGAACTAGTATCAAGTTACTATGAATTAGAGATAGTGAGATAATTTGAACGACAAATACTTCTTAGGATTACAATCATGGTATTTCAGACAACATTTCAAATGCCTCCAATAAATGGCAATTGAAATAACTCATGCGATACATAATCACAATCGAGGGTCTCGAAATTTCAACTCATACCTTGGCGAAGTATTTCTTGAATACTTAACCAATTACCTTTTTGCATCAACAAGTGTGCGAAGAAGGTAACATTATATCCTTTATAATTCCAAAGAGATCGTATGACAATATCAACAATCCTTGATATCGGAGATTAATATCTCTAGTTATCAATTAGCTACTTAAATCTTTCGATTTGTAAGCCAATGAAACATTCATATAAAAGAAGAATCTCTTGATCAACTCATATTCTTTATACTCGATCATAAATGATGGAGTTAATATCTATTTTCTCCAAGAACACTTTCTTGAGTAAGCGGATGAGAGCGTACGAGTTAAATCTAGTCCATATGAATTCTCTAATTCAAAGGTCTAGAAATTTCAAATGAGGATATTAGCCATACGCTTTATTGAATAACTTTTCGCCAAAATTCAATCAATCATCGCGTTGCTACGTTTGGGTAGTTTGAGAAAAGTTTTGGGAACTGACATACTCAAATTTCTCTTCACTAAGATCGTGTCTTAGGAATCGGTATTACTTTTTTAAGTAAATACTTTTAGAAACGAGTTTGTTAATTTTCAAAGATTGATCGCAACAAAATTAACAATTTTAACATCTATAACAAAATCAATTTAAGGTCATTTAGTTTATGCAATTATTTTATTTATAACAAATAAAACTCCCACTATATTTATTTAATGTCCCAAATGTAGTTGGTTTTCCAAGATTCCGGTTTTCATCAAGTAGAGCCTGCTATGGCACGTCACCCTACTTAATTAGACAAGGTAGGTTCTCCAACCAATCATATCGTTCCATATGATTCTAGGTTTGTGAATATCTAAGTATATTTACAAACTTTGCCCCGATGTCCAAACTCTAGTTGGGTCCATCGAAAAGTAACCTCTCACTATTTGCTCCTTGCAAATCTTAGCTATTTTCACCCCGACTACCGAATTGACAAACATGACGTCCGCTTGGGCGGACCGCGCCATGTGATGGCAATCGGCGTGAAGGGATAGAGAGAAGGAGGGTGATTTAACTTAATCGAGTTTAGTTGGGACTAACAATCATATGACACTTGTTTGGTGGTCGTGTAAGCATACACCCTATACCTAGCCTATGACAATTCACAAGCAATCACATATAAGCATCTCATCCATTGTTGTGGGTTTGTATGGCTCCCGCTTGTATTAATTTCGCCACATCTTCCATGAAGCAAAACTAATCTAATCCTTTTTCATCCCACTAAATTCTATAAGGATCTAAATCCTATATAAAATAAAGGAACAAAAATACATGTGAAAATATCATACTCTCATCCTAGCCTTAGGGGCATGCAAGCCACACAAGTTACATCAAAATTAATCGATAAATTAATTAATTAATGGCACCAAAGGCCGCATTACAAACATTCACACATGCATTCAATTTACAACCACAAGGCATTGAGTCATGAGCCATACTAAACTCACTTTCAACCTACAAAACAAAATTAGCACATACAAGTCCACTTTGTTTTCAATTAACGATTTTCAAGCATCTTTGCGTATTGTTTGTCATAAGCAAATTCCGTGCATAAATTCTCAATTTTAAACAACCAAACTTGTTTAAATTCATTTAGAAAATCTTTCAAACATCTCATAACTGAAAGGAGATCAAACAAGGAGTATTCTAATTGTTTTCAACTAGTTTGAATAATTATAAAAACAGTAATCTAACAAAAAATGTAACTAATGGAATCCAACAAAATCAATAGTTTTAGGTCTCAAAAAATTATGAAACTAATTACTTAAGCCATCTGGGAGAATAAAAATTTCAAGTAAAAATTTCAAGAAGATATATTAGAACAATCTGGGAGAATAAAAAAAGACAAATCTCTTACAAGTGCACGAAACACCGTTATGAGATTTTCAGCTTATCCTCTCAACCATTTGGTCTGTTAGACCACCTTCTATCCAGTTTTTATATATACAATATACATAGAAAAAGTTTTTTAGACTATAGGCTAACCATACATGAAAAGAAAAACAACTAAGTTCAGTTCAATAAATTCAAGTTACATGCTAAACAATCAACAAATTCTGTATTGGAACAGACTGTCCATCGAAATATTTTAACCTAGTTGAAGGTACAAACTTTCATGAAAAATTATGAAATTAATTTTCCTGGACTCATAACTCAAAATAGAATAACTACATTTAAACATAAATTTTAAAGGAGTTCTCAGTTGGTACAGTTTATTAGAACAATCGATTTGCTCAATAAACTGGATCTGACAAGATCTTCTTTTTCATACTTGAAAACCTACAAATTAATCCGAGTCATGCAACAATCTACACATTCTCAGAAATAGTTTCAAGTCCTCTTTAATTCTAGCCATAGAACACTGGTACTTATATTCAAAATATAAATCTTTCAAGCCATTCAAACAGGACAGTGCGAGCAGAAACTGGTTCTGCGCACTGTCGCCGTTTTATTCACAATAAATCCATAAAATTTCATAAAAATGTGAATCTAACGCCAAAAGTATCACAATCCACAGATCTACAACTTTTATGTAGATGGAAAAATCTTCCAGAGAACATATCATAGCGCAAAATGCGAAACAACACAGAAAATGTCACTTTCAGACAGCAAACAAACGCATCATCTCTACTAATCCGTTAATTAGCCAATTTCTCTTAATTAAGTGTCAAATTAACTTAAGCACCACCTTGTGCTCTGATACCACTGTTAGGAAATCACTCAATTTTAATTTTTAGACTAATTACACTTAACTAATCCAATTAAACAAAGAGCAAGTAATGATCTAGTGCTAAGTCAATTGACACACAAGAGGACAGGTGGGAAATTTGTACCTCTCTTGATATCGCAATCAGGAGGCTCGATCCTACGACTTAGAAATCGATGGCGTACTCTCCTTCCGCCTCTGCCATGGTTGATAGCCGCCTCGAGTCCACCTAGAGATTAACCAAGGTCTAAATCGATTCGTGCTAGCGATTCGATTAGAACAAAGCTAATCCTAAGGATCAACCCTCTTCAAAAATCAACCTATTTGATTTTGGTGGAGAGTTGTAGCTCAACATATGAGCATATGGAGGAGAGGAGGAGAGAGTGGCGCCGGCCTATGGGGAAGAAAGAGGTGGCGGCTAGGTATATCAAGAGAGAAGGTTGGATTTTGCTACTATACACCTCCTTATATAGTGCACAAACCCTACCTACCTCTTACCATCTATTTACAAGAATGCCACCTATCTACCACCCTATATGGCTGGCCCTATTATGGGCTTTTGGGCCTCTCATCTCAATTGTTTAGGCCTCTAATTCATATAATTAGAACCTACTCCAAATGCTATTCAATTGGACTATAAATTCAATACATACATATTGGCCCAATAAATTAATATAACTATTTATATTAAATTGTGTCGAACTAAAATAATTATTAACTAATTAATAATTATTCTAGAATTAGCTAATACATTAATTTATTTTTAATAATTAATAATTATTCTAGAATTAGCTAATACATTAATTTATTTTCATATGATGAATTTGACTTAATTAATTATAACGGTATATAATTAATTAATCAACTTATCATATTTCCGCAATACGCACTATTGCGAATAAATAAATAATGCATTGTCTTGGTTAAAACTCTATTTTGTGTGACCCTTTGAGGATTTATGCTAAGTTGGACATGGAATTAAATCGCTATTTAATTCCAATAATCATAAGCGGTATCTAGCAACACGTTATGATTCCCAATTCGCATAAATAGTGTACTGCTACAGTATTTAAATCCTGCATAAGAGAATAAAAGTATTTCTCTATTTTGATTCTTATGTCACACGATATCATCGTATAATCCAAGATAGGAATGTGTCATTCTTGCAGATTATACGTTTCTTGATCTAGAGTTGATCGCTTAGTTGCGCGCATACGATCCAACTCCATCAAGGGGCCCAAACAGATATAGTCACTCACTAAGTGAATTAATGAGGGACATACGATTTTCTTGATGATTAGTTTTTCCCCGCACAATTCAAGAGAACATAAATAAAGTCCATATAGCAGCCCTTATCGGGAATCAGCGGTAGACAATATTTATTGAACATATCCTCATGTGGAAAAGATAAATATCTCAAACTTAGAACCAAAATCATAACGAAATAAATAATGACACATAACACAATCCATATATTATTTCGTTGGGTCAAATCATGTACTATGTTTCATAACATACACATATGCAATTAAGTTGGTAACACTTTACCTATGATTAGTAGAACTTAATCATCACTTAACTTGCATACTAATCTTATATGATAATTAATATTCCTTTGTTAATTATCAAGATTATGGACCGTTTAGATTTATTATTGTCATTCTAAAGAATGATCCACAGAGATCTATAATTCGGATCCTCAACCTGAATAATTTGTCAATAATAAACCTAGGAACAGATGATAAAATATCATCCATAACATAAACTAATATTTAAGTCATCAAATTATTGACTTCTAGGACATAACTCCAACACTTAATTGCATATGTGTATTTTATTGGAACATAGCACAGAACATGATCCAATGAATAATTATATAGATTGTGTTATGTGTCATTATTTATTTCATATGAGTTTGATTCTAAGTTTGAGATGGTTCAACTTTTCCACATGAGGATAGGTTCTATGAAAATTATCTAACGTTGATTCCTGATAGAGACTATTTTACGGAATTTATTTGTTCTCTCTTGAATTGTGCGGGGAAGAGTTATTCATCAAGAAAATCGTATGCCCCTCATTAGTTTACCTAGTGAGTGATGATATCTTTTGGGCACCTCTTGATAGAGTTAGATCGTATGCATGTAAACTAGACGATCATCTCTAAGATCAAGAAATATATAATCTGTAAGAATGACACATTCTTATCTTGGATTATATAGTTATATCATGTGACATAAGAATCAAAATAAGAAAATACTTTATTTTTTATGCATGATTGAAATATTGTAGCAATACAATATTTATTTTAATTGGAAATCATAGTGTATTGCTAGATACCGGATATGATTATTGGAAATAAATAGCGATTTATTTTCCATGGCCTACATAACATAAATCCTCAAATGGCCACACAAATAGGACTTTAACCTTAAATGTATTATTTATTTATTCGTAGTAGTGAATGCAATGAAAATATGATAGATTGATTAATTAATTATATACCGTTGTGAACCGTTATAATTAATTAAATCAAAGTGATCATATAAAAATAAAATAATGCATAGGTTAATCCTAAAATAATTATCAATGACTTGATAATTAATTTTGTTCAACACACATTAATATAGTTGGTTACATTAATTAAACAGGTCTTTATTGATTGGTAAATTAAAAGTCCAACTAGAGAGTATATGAAGGGATTTTTAATTAATTGAATTAGAAATGAAATAGAGCAACTTGGATGGTCCATTTTGTGGTAAAATGGTCTCTAATGGTGGCAAACTTGTAATTAGTGGAAAAATATTGGTAGGATTTGAGCTCTATATAAAACCTTAGATGGTGGCTCCCCAACCTTATATTAGTCTATTTCCTCTCTCTTGCCTTTGTCCCTAACCACCACCCTTCTTTGGAAGAGTTCTCTCTTCTTCATTGCTCTTCCCCTTCTCTCTTAGCTCATGTGTTGAGTATCCCTTCCACTATCAAATTAGTTGATTGATTTGAAAAGAAAGAAAAGAGGATTAGTCCTTCTCTCTTTCTTGCTAGCACAAGAATTGAGAGAGATAGGTTAATCTCCTTGGTGGACTCGAGGCCAACCATGAAGAGAAAAAGGAAGCCTCACCACCGACCTCAATATCATAGTCGAGTCTTGCAAATACGATTTTGCAAGAGGTACAATCCTACAACCTTTCTCTCTTGTGTATGTGTTAAATGCTAAGTACTAGATCCTATCTTAGTTTGTGCTTGTTAATTGATGTTAATTAGTAACAAAAATTAAAATTGCACACCTAACTAAGAGTTCCTTCACATATAACAAATTTATATTTTATAACTATAAATATTCATATGTAGTAATGTTATTTCAAAAAATAGGGATGACATTGGCACCCTTTTGTTACATAATATTGAGGTAGGAATGCTAATAAAATTTGTTTACCTATTTATCCTACCAGTACCATATTTGATAAGGTGAGTATGGATAAATTTTATTTTCGTTAGACTAACGGGTATGGATGTGGGTAAAGAAAAATTTTCGTTAACTTAATTATCCGGTACGGATACGAGTAAAGACTATTTTGTACCTATTATCTAAAGAGTAAAATTTAACAAGTACATATATAGAGATTAGGCAAAGTATACTCCAGATCTGTATGCTAGAGTCGTTTTTTAAAATTACTGGTAGGGTACATGTAAGTCATTTTTAATGAATACGGATAGGATATGGATAAAAAAAATTTAACGGATACAGATATAAAAATATCTTCTACCATACCGTACCATAATCATTGACACCCTATATGGAGGGCATTATAGTCCAAAGAAATAACTATGATTTCTTTTTGTCTGTCACACTCCGATTTTTTTTTTGAAACACCAACGCCCGTAGGCTATCCAATAAAAATTAAAGCACAGTACAGGAATTTTAGCGTTACATCAATAAAAGATAAAAGGACCCCTCCTGGCCAACTGATACAGACATACCCCCATACTAGTAAACGAAAAAACAAACAAGATAAAACTAGTACTAAAAAAAAAGAAATACATGAATAAAAAAGACAAAAAAAAAACTAATGCTAACCAGAGGGTCCGAGCAAGCAAAGAGAAAACTCAACTAAGGAGGTGCCTCATGCACCTGCTGGAAAAAATTGGTATCGAGAAACGTGGCTATACCCATCTCCAAAGGAACTGTGCTTCTCTGCATTCCCTGGTAACACGCCCCTGTGCTTCTTGCCCAATTTGCTAGGTCATGTGCTTGTTTTACTGCCCTCCTGTGTATGTGCGTAAGGCTAATTGCATTAGAGGATTGATAAATGGTTTGGATAATCTTTGAAACATCCTCCCATGCTCTCCACGAGGGCAAGTTCTCCATATCTTCCTCATTCACTATATTCACCACACCTTCACAATCTGAGTACATTTGTATGTGGGTCCTTTGTTCTGCACTCAAGCTGGATTGAATATGTTCCAGGGCTTCTTTAACAGCCATCACCTCCGTATGGAAAGGGTCTTGAAAATGGTGACAGTGGTACCCCAATCTCCACAATTTCCCTCCTTTAAAAATGATGTGTGTTGTTCCTGCTCTATTTGATGTATCCCAGGAGCCATCTGTTATAATTTTCCAGTGGAAAGCATGGTACTGGTACTTGCCTCCTATCTCTCCTCCTATCGTCCCCCTTCCATGAACTGAAAGATCTCCACCATGAGATCCTATCCCTAGCCAGCTTGTTACTCTCTTCTGCACAGCAATTGGGTCAAACCTCCTATGCTCAATAACTTCCTCATTTCTTGCCTTCCATAGTTCCCACATAGTGTAGCAAAAAATTCTAATCCCTTCCTCATCTAACAGTTGCACACATTGCTTTACTGCTTCTAAAATATTCAGTGACAGATCTTGTGTTCTCAGAGCCAAAGTACCAGTAAACCACTCCCCCCTAGAACCTGGACAGAAGAAAAAACAGTGTGATTCAAATTCGTTTTCCAAATGACATCTCTGGCACGTTGGAGAGATTGCAATGATTCTTTTATGCATATTCTGTGCAACTGTCAAAGCCCCATTCAACAGCCTCCACATAAAAATTTTTACTTTTGGGATCACGCCTTTCCACTTCCATGTCTTCTCCCACATCTCACCAATTGCGTGTGCAGTATTACCGTCAGTCTGGCCGGTAATCACTTGGTACCCTTCTTTGACAGAATATCTTCCTGTTTTTGATCGAGACCAGATAAGTCTGTCAGGGTTCTCCTGTCCCTCCACCAATATTGTCACCTCCCTTTGAATTGTATCAATTTGGTGTTGCTGAAAGATATCCTGCATCTGGTCCAGTTTCCATTGATTCCTGGTCAAATCAAATAAGTCAGCAACTTTAACTCTTTCATCCCTCCTGTCTGTGTTCTGGCATGTGTCCCAAGTTGTGAACCATGGTTGATTCTTAGCACTGACAGATGAGCCATCCCTCAAAATCCATTTTACTTCTTGCCTAAAGAAATTTCTTAAATTGAGAATCTGCTTCCACATAGGGCTGGATTGAGGGCTGACTTTTGCATTCCATATCCCAATTTGGGGGCAATATTTTGCCACACAGGTCTTGATCCACAATTTATCTTATTGACTTATTACTGACCACACCAGTTTAGCCATGAGTGCATCCCCAAACTTCTCCATATCCCTAACCCCCAGACCGCCTTCTCTCATGGGCCTACATATCTTTTTCCAGACCACCATCGCCATGTATCTGTTTTTTCCAATCTTGCCCTAGAAAAATTTTGCCATTAAACTATTAATTTCTTTAATCAATTTTTTTGGCAAGGCCTCTACTGACATGTAGTAAACAGGTAAGGACATGAGCACTGCTTTGATAAGTGTTAACCTCCCAGCATGTGAAAGCATGTGAGTTTTCCACCCTGCTAGTTTCTGTTGCATCTTCTCAATCAGGAACTTTCCTGTTTTGTTGGCGGTGCCACTTTTTGCAATTAAAGCGCCCAAATACTTCTCCTCCTCAGATGGTGTTCCTGCTTTCATGGCTTCTTTGACTCTATTCACACATGTCTCATCACATCCTTTTGCAAACCAAATTTTTAATTTATCTGGATTAACCACCAAACCAGATTCTTTGCCGAACAGCTCCATGATCCCAACCAGATTTGTGAGTTCCTGCTGGTCAGTATTTCCAATAATCACCAAGTCATCAGCATAAACTAGGTGAGTGATAGGTGGACTAGTATGAGCCAGCTTAACTCCTCTTATAAGTTGCAATCTTTGTGCTCGTTTGAACAGTCTGGTCAGCATCTCCATAGCTATAATGAAAGCGTAGGGAGACAAAGGACACCCCTGTCTCACTCCACGATTAGGTGTAATGAACCCATCTCCTTTTCCATTGATGTTCAAGGTTATCTTTGTTCTCTGAAACGAGGATATCATCAGGTTTATAATTTTTTGTGGCACATTGAGGAACTTCATCGAGACAGCAAGAAACTCCCAGTTCAGTTTATCAAAAGCTTTAGAGATATCCGCTTTTAACAGGTAGGCTTTAGGTTTGAAAGTCACTTGCTTGAAAGAATGAATAGCTTCCCTCACCAGTATGATGTTATCAGAGATAGTTCTTCCTTTGAGAAATGCATTCTGCTCCTCAGAGATCACCTTCTTTAGGTAAGGTTTGAGTCTGCCTGCAATCAGCTTCATTATTAGTCACACTCCGATTTGAAGTAATGTTTTTGTACATGAAGTAAAATCAAGAAGAGAAATAGTTTCCATCGGGAAAGTTTTTTCCTTATGAAAAAACATCATCCAAAGACCAAACAGAGTAAAATTGGCAATTTTTCTCCGCTCCCATTATTTTTCCTCTGTTACCTCCAATCCAAATAAATTGTCAGGGCATATTTTATGAACTTTTAGTTTAAAAATAAGTTGAAAGACTTGATTTTCAATTTATCTTCAAAGAAGAGAGAGAGAGAGAGAGGGTGTATATGGATGTCGTTGTGCGTATTTCTATAACTGAGTTTCTTTATATTTAACAAATAATGAAGTTCTAAATTAATCTTTAGAAAAGGACGAAAAAATAGGTTTTAGAATGACCGAAAATTTTTAATAAATATAAAATTCTCAGTTACATTTTATACTCATTTTATTTGAAAAAAAAATAAAACGTTATTCATAAGTATGGTCGATCATTTTGATCATTTTTAAGATAAGATGGGATCAAGTACTCAATTTATTTCAAAATTAAATATCACAAAGGATCCAGCCGGTCGATCATTTTTTTAAATTTTGACATCGAACGGACTTGGTTTTAAAGTCTAATTCTAGAAAGATTATGATTATATTAGGACAAAGAATTAGCATTTGAAATTTAGGCTTTTTGTATGTCGATTTTCAATGTGCAACTCTATAGATAACTAGTCTTAAGGAAAGGTTAATCGTTTTTCTCGTATCTTCGTCAAAAAAGAATAAATTGTATTTAATTTGAATTTTAAAATTATCAAATAATAAAAATCGGTTTTATGGACTTAATTAATAATTAATTGAATCATAATATTTGTAAATGCCCAGGTCATTATTTGCATGTTCAGTTTTATCTCTTTGACTCATGAAAGTTATACCTTAGGACTAACATCTAATGGAGTACAGATTAATTCTTCTAGGGGTCGTTTGGATCGCTTAAAGTTTTGAGAAATTTGGGAAATTTTCTATTCCTAGAGATAAATTTATTGAAAAATGTGTAACTTTGTGAAGAGTTTGGATTGTTTATAATAAATTTGGAGGTAGGAATTTAAAATTCTCCAAATTCTCAACACATCTAAACAGCCCCTAATACGGTTCTTCATTGACCAGCTGGCAACCAGCAAAAAGAATCACCGTTTGTAGAAAAAGCGAAGACAAAGTTGCCAATGGAAGTGCGTAAAAGTTTCATGACGCTTCATGACAAGATGATGTCAAGATTCCCATGGTCCACGACAGATTTTAAATTCCAAATTACGCGGATATTTTTGACACGGCAACAGCATAAACATAATTTTTAGTTGAAAATTAATTGAAGGTAATTGTTTATTACTGAGTACAATATGATATTAATTACCAGAATATAAAAGTTTCTTGAAATGTTTAGAAATACATAATAAAATACTGTAATTATTTGGTTGTATTATGGACTTTTTAATTGCAAGATATATATTACAATTTGATTCATATACGAGATCACTTGCAGATTCACAACTAGCCAACTAGGAGCTGTTATACAAGTCTTGTCAAAATCAAATGTACGTCTGACATGTCTATTGAAGGTCCACAATTGAAAGCAAAAAATTAATATTATGAAATTTTATTTTATCAATAAAAACTATAAAAGACAAATTATCAGTCGGACAATATTTATGAAAAAATGTTGATCTAGTGAAATAACGTGTTCAACCAGATCTGTATGTACGCAATTTTCAAAATTAATTAATATTAAAGTTTGCAAATTGAACGTCAAAATGTCGAGACATGTAACATCAATTTTCAAACACGATTAATTTTTTTTTTTCAAGGGAGCTATAGAAATTTCACACATGATACACACAACTGTACCGCAGTTTATGGCACAATCCAAGTTTAAAAACTTCGATACATTGTACCGACATGAACAATTAATTTTTGCATTGTTTTATTGCTGATTCTCCAAAGATATATCGAAACTATCTCTGGCGGGCCTTTTGTCCACGTCAGAGTCCCTTGAAGTCCCGAATTGTTATTTCCACAAATGATAACAGTATATATTCTGATTCCCAGTGGCGGCGCAGACACATCACATGGTATGGTAGGTGTATCTCACCTAAGTAGTAGAACAATTGTGTGTGGGTCCTAATGTCAGTCACTCATGATATACTGTATCAGATGGTGACTCATGGAAGGCGTCTGGTACATGCAGATCCAGTGATGAATCATTCACATTCTTGAAAATGACATGTGGTACAATAATTAAGCTCCCTGATTGGCAATATTGTTGCCAAGTAGGCTTTGCACAAAGTGTGACGGCTCCATCCTTTCCCTTTTGATTAACGGAAAATGTTTCTTCTCGAATTTGTTTTTCTTGAGGGAAAAATAATTGATTTTAATTAGTTGTTAATTATAGCTAGTTGGCGCTTTGGACTGCATATATAAATAGTAATGTCTGTACTAGAACTTAATGTATTGTGGTTTTTACGGAATTGAGTCTTTGGGAGTCAGAATTAAGTATTTATCCGGTCTTATTTGTTATATTTAAATATTTCTAGTCAACAATTTTTAATTTTGTTGTTGAAAAACTATCCATCTATATGTTACTTTTATCGAAGTTTCCAAACGGAATATTAATTACATATTGGACAGTGAAGGTTGATAAATAGATCTATTTTTTTCCCCCTTGTAATTTTTAAACTTTTTGTGTTTTGTGTATATATATATATATATATATTGTCAAAAACTTATGAACTTTTACTTACATTTGAGCAATAGTTTTCTAATATAGGTTGTAAATTTGAAACCTGATTGAATTAATTCCTTATATTTAATTGAAAATCAGAGACTTCAACATGCACATTTTTATCTTGAAAAGCAAAAACAAAAAATATGCATTACACTACCCAAAAAAAAAAACAGCAATAATCAATATATACAGTCCCAAATCAGAAATCCCTACACCTATGCTCCATATTTATTAGGTCAGAAAATAGAAAAGAAGTTATCCCCAAGTATCGTTTAAGGTCCTATTGGTAAGTGTGATATAGCTAAACAAAGAAAAGGCGAAAAGGAAACACCAATAGTTATTATACAAGTATATCTGTAAGAGGCACAACAATTCCTATTAGAATAAAGTTCTAGTGTCATAATTTTTTATTGTTACAAGCTATCACAACTTCATATTTTATCGATATTTAAAATTTTTAAAATTTTGAACACAAGATCCAAACCGTTGATCTTGTTCAATTTATAAAGCGATGTGTTTCCATATAAATTTAATAAAATTTGAAGTATGTTTGATACTCGATCAAGTGACCAATAAATAAACAAATATGGTTAATTATGACGGATTAATTCTAATATGTTCATTATTTGGTCACTTAATCGAGTATAAAAATGACTCTAAATTTTATAAAACTTATATAAAAACACATCTCTCATTGATTTGAACAAGAACAACGGTTTGGATTCATCGTTTGTATTTTTTTTAATTTTTAAATATAGATAAAATATGAAGGTGTGGCAACTTGTTTGGTGAAAGATGATTTCCTCATGATATGTGTGCAAAACAGCCCTTCAGAAAATAATGTTTAGCAATTGATTGCAATTGGAGCCTCCAATTGCAAAAGAAAGAGTGTTTTTATGAAGAAAATCAGGGTCAAAGCCCATAACTTTTAACAAAAGAAGAGCTTATACTCTTGTTGTTATCTAGATTACTTTAGATCGCTAGGATAATTTACTCAAGTTTCGTTTACTTTCTTGTTTTTGATATAATATGTAAACTTGTAGAATTTTGTATAAAAAGAAATTAATCTAATATTCCAGGTTAACTAACAACAAATTATATGCCATTATGTTTTTCTTCCCTCTCTCTTTATCTGGCTGACAAAATTCTATAGCATTTTTTTAACGACATATGGATCACTCATTTCTGTAGAATGTTTATTTTGTGAGATTTGTGCAATTAAAATAATTTTTCAAATAATGAAAACGTGTCATTTTTGTAGATTACACATTTCTTATTTTAGAGTTGATTTGTCTAGTTTGCATGCGTATAATCCAACTCCATGAATGTGTCATAGATATCATCACTCATTAGATCTACTAATGAGTACATACAGTTGTCTTGATGAATAACTTTTTTCAGCACAACAATTCATGTGAACTTAATTATAGTCTGTATTACAGTCCTTACTAGGAATCAGCGTTAGACAATATTTATAAAACCAACCCTCATGTGGAATAGCTGAATCATCTCAAACTTAGAATCAAACTTGTATGAAATGAAATAAACAATGACACATAATAGAATCTATATATTTATTTTATTAGGTCAAGTCATGTGCTATGTTCCAGTAACATACACATATGCAATTAAGTTAGTAACTCATTACCCATGATTTGTAGAACTTAATCATCACTTAACTTGCATACTAATATTTCATGATAATTAATGTTATTTGTTAATTATCAAAATTAGGGACACTTTAGATTTATTATTGTTATTTAATAAATAAACATAGAGATCCAAAATTTAGATCTCAATGAATGATCAATCAATAATAAAATTAAGAAACAAATGATAAAATATCGTAAAGAAGTCTTATTCCTTGAAAGCAACACATATGAAATGAAGTGACATCAACTTGTGTTGTTAAATTACCAATCATGGACACGGAAGCATCGAACAAAATTTTTGGCTGATTTTATTAAAATAAAATTATACATTTTTGGTGGATAAATTTAAGCTTTTGCATTGGCGTATTCATTATAAGCTTACGCAGATCCAAGCAAGCAAATGAGTGTTATTTTCTTTGTAGGAGAGCTTTGCAAGATAGGTACGCTATTGTTTCTTCTGGGTAGTTTACTTCCATTATAAGAAACTGAGGATTTTGATGATCAATTACGGGGAATTAATTGTGGAGAAGAGGCACATAGGATCCGAATTGACGGCTGAAGAATTCTGTCCGAGACTCCGAGTGTCAGTGGATTCAGTTCGAGTTGAGGGTCGATACTTTTGGAATTTGAAATTACTTCGTTTTTCTATTGATTTGGTGTAGATATAGAAAATTAATTAAAAGTCATGTCTGTATTTTTATAAAGGCAAACGGTATGTCCTTCTTTCCTAATCAAATCCCAAATAAGAGATGAAGGTGTTTTATATATTACATAATTACACTAGGATTCAACTCAAGTGAATTATATACTACTAGAATTAATCATGTGTGCGAAAGTTTATTTGAATTTATGCGGATCTCAATGGTCTTGATTAATTCTTTTACTTGAGAGCACCTCGCGTGTATCTTCTTGCATCGACGTCAATTCGAGACCTTAGTAACGCTCCTATGTGCGCACCAAAGTTGGAAGAAAGATCTTCCAAGAGATCAAAACAGGTCTTTAATTGCTCTTGCCTAAACTTAAGCAATAACTCTAACTATTTGATAGAATAATAGAGAGAAGGGCTAAAAAGATTGTCACCAATGCATTTATGCAGCACAAACTCGTAAATTGTCTTGTCTCTTAGGGACCAATATATAGGAAGAGCCAAGACATAGCCTAAACTTAACCTCCAAACAATATCATATTTGTACATCATAAATAAACATTATTTCCTAATAATACCACCTATAATAGACATCACATTCTACGCACAAATTATGCCTTACATTTTCAGTCATATTTAGACAATTACCATATTTGTATAATGCCCAAAATACTAAACAAAATTAGCCCATAATATGCTAGATTATTTTCTAATCACAAATAATTTATCAGCAGGAAGCAATACCTTTACCCATATAGTGCTTGTTAAATTTTTATATAACATTGAAACCAATACTAACCGGTACAAAACCGTTAAAACGACATACCACCATCCTCGCCGGTTTGATGGCCGCTGGGATATTAAAAACATTACTTTTTAGTTACGGTCTTTATTTCTATTTTTGAACTCAGTCCTGATTTTGGTTTCCTTCTTGCCACACCTAAAGTTATGCAGCTTTTGACTCGCTTCAAAACTCCATGGGCACATAAAAATGTTATTTGATATGCCACTAAGTCCTTGCTGTTAGAAAGTGTGCTAATTTTTATTTTTATGCTAATTACCAACTAATTAAGCTAAGAAAACAAAACACTAAACGGATCTAGTACAAAAGCCGATTTGACACAAGAGAAAGGATGGATTTTTACCTCTCTTGGTATAGCAACCAAGAGGCTCGAATCCTTGGGTTTGGTGTCGGTGGCGTGCTCTCCAAAACACCTCCTACTCGCGGTGCCTCGAGTCCACTATGGTATTAACCAAGTTCTCCTCAATTCATGCTAGCGAAGAGAAGAACGAGTCTAATCCCAAGCATTCCCTTTCTTCAACCAAAGAACCAAATCGATTTGTGGGAGAAAAGGGATGCTCAACACATGAGCTTGAGGGGAGAGGAGATGAGGGGGGGCGGCGCACCTCAAAGGGGGGGCAAGGTGGCGGCTAGAGAGAGGGAGAGAGAAGAGAGCTCAAATCTATTTAATTTGGACATTTAATTTACCAATAAATTAAAGCACAAATAACTTAATTAAATTAAGTGTGTTGTTTATAAATAATTATTAACTTAATAATAATTATTTAGAGATTAGACAATGCATTAATTTATTTCTATATGATCCATTTGACTTAATTAATTATAACGGTCCATAACGCTATTTAATTAATTAATCAATCTATCATATTTTGCAATACTCATTATTGCAAATAAATAAATAATGCACGTATGATTAAATACCAATTTTGTGTGACCCTTTGAGGATTTATGCTATGTTGGACATGGAATTAAATCGCTATTTAATTCCAATAATCATAAGCGGTATCTAGCAACACGTTATGATTCCCAATTCGCATAAATAGTGTACAGCTACAAAATTTCAATCCTGCATATGAGAACAATTATGTTTCTCTATTTTGATTCTTATGTCACACGATATCATCGTATAATCCAAGATAGGAACGTGTCATTCTTGCAGATTATACGTTTCTTGATCTAGAGATAATTGTATCAGTTGCTAGCAAACAATCTATCTCCATCAAGGGGCCCAAACAGATATCGTCACTCACTAAGTGAATTAATGAGGGACATACGATTTTCTTGATAATTAGCTTTTCCCCGCACAATTCAAGAATACTTAAATCAAGTCCGTATAGCAGCCTTTATCAGGAATCAGCGGTAGACATGATTTATAGTATCTATCCTCATGTGGAAAAGATAATCATCTCAAACTTAGAACCAAAATCATAACGAAATAAATAATAACACGTAACACAATCCATATATTTATTTCATGGGGTCCAGTCCTGTACTATGTTCTATAACATATACATATGCAATTAAGTTAGTTACTCTTAACCTATGATTTATAGAACTTAATCATCACTTAACTTGCATACTAATCTTATTAATAATTAATGTCCTTTGTTAATTATCAAGATTATGGACTTTTAGATTTATCATTGTCATTTACTACTAAATGAATAACAGTGATCTATAATTCAGATCCTCAACCTGAATGAACTGTCAACGATTAAATCAAAGAACAAATGATCTGAAATCATCAATAACATAAACCATAGAAGTAGCCTAATAAGATTGGCTTCTAGGACATCTCTAACACTTGCAAAGATCTTCCTATTGCAAAATGTTATTTTAGATGATAAGATAATTAGATAAGTCCATATGTTTGTTGACTTGTAGTGCATCTTAAAAAAAAAATGTCTTTTAATTATGTTTATATCTTATTTTACATGCATCTGTTGGAATGAGGTGCCTTTTTCAAATGTTTAATTTATTGGTTCAAACAAATAAGTCTGGTATTGATTATCTTGTGAAATTATTAATATTTGTATAATTTATTTTCCAAACTAGACTCGAACACAATTTTTTTCTTGACCTTTAAATTGGATAATATATAGTAAACTATAACTTGTTTAAATAAGAATAATGTAATATTTCATTAATTTTTAGATATCATTCTGATAATCACATGGTTTTTTTTTTTCGAAATACGCATAAATTTCAATGCAATTATATCTAAAATTCGTTATATCATAATTATGATGACGTCTTTTGATTTTTGTCATCTGTTCGATCGACCGATCGAGCTACTAGTTTTATATTTTTATAGTTTGATGCTCTGTTCAATTTTTAAAGAGAATTGCTAGTGTCTTATATATAGGACGGATGGGTCCGTCCAATACGATTGTTTTCACGTTTTTAAATTTCAAATAACCGATTCGAACCGTTCAATATGTTCTCCATATTGAAAACTTGTAAGAAACAAATTTTTACATTTTGTCGATTTTTTTTACTATTTTTTTAGTATTTTTGAAAATTCATGATATAAACATTATGGATCGTCCAATAACAACGATTTTCTATAATACCAAAAAAATAGTAAAAAATTTCGAAAAAATGTAAAAATTGGTTTCTTATAAGTTTTCAATAAAGAGAACATATTGAACGGTTCATATCGGCTATTTGAAATTTAAAAATGTAAAAACGATCGTATTGGACGGAGTCCATCCGTCCAATATATTGGACTCTAGCATTTCTCAGTAAAACATCGGCAAAAGCGGCTAATAGAAATGGTTGGTGGAAACATTTAGTGCCTAGAATTGTTAATTAAATTTAACTTCTTTAGTAGAAATGGTTGGTGGAAACATTTAGTGCCTAGAATTGTTAATTAAATTTAACTTCTTTAGTTGCGGTAAGAAAAATGTATCGATATGTTTTATTTCTTTTATTAAATTTCATATTTTAATTTGTTAATTGTTTGAAGCTTAGAAGGCACGATGAAAAAAAATGTCGTCATTAAAATTTTTGAAACCATCTCTTGTACCTTTTGACCAAGAAGATTCTTCATGTGGGAGGCTACAGATTTGAATCAATGTCTATTGGTAGAGATTAGTTAAAAAAAAAAAAAAATGATTCTCATTTACTTCAGATATTCTGTCGTTCAATAAGAGGAGTTTGGCTATCTAATAGGCGGAAAATATGTCTCAAAAAGTGTACAAGTTGGAACAACATACAGTTCTCACTCATTAATAATGTTTTACATCATTATATTATATAAATAAACAAAAAAAAAGAAGGTTTCCAGCTTCTTTTTTTTTTGATATTGAGGTTTCCAGCTTCTTGGCAAACTCGTGACAACTAGTAATTAATGATTACTATCCTCGATTGTGAGGACACGTCTACTACTGCTTGATAACTTATCGCGTCAATGCTGAAAAGAAAAAAAAATCAATAATTAACTAGTAATTAATATACATAGTCATTCCACTAATGATTAAAGAATATACCAGAATATTCCTCTTTGAAATAGAAAGCTAGAATTTTTTTCTATAATTGTCAAGTACTAGTCTTCCTTTCAGGATGCAGTTGCATGTATTGATGAAAATAAACAAAGAATACATGTAGCTATCGATGGCTCTCAATCTTGCCCCAAGTGGGGAGTACACTCAATAACACGCTTGATGATAGCTATAATTAATTGATTAGGTCTAACAGAGAGCGAGGTGTGTTTAGGACTAATTAGTAGTTTTCATAAATATTTTTAGCTAGAATGTGCGTTAATTTGGTTTCCCTTCCTGCAAAGGCACTATATACTCGATTTCAGTAGAAGAGACGCATGAATTGTTAATTGAGAACCACACCAAAAAAAATATGGATTGATATTTTTTTTTTTAAAAAAAAAAGTACACAAGAATCATTTTATGTAAATAGCCACTTTATTCATTTGATTCTTTAAATGAGAAATCAGGACCAAAAAATAGTTAAATCGTCAGATGGAACATCAGCACTAAAAGGTGGCAATCGAATATCTCAGATTGAATTAGAATATGATCGATCAAGATCAGTGAATTAAATCAATTAGACTTCGAACCACGCCTCGCATGTCCAATAATTAACTTCGGTAAGTCAAAATTAGATGTCCCGGTTGTTCGGTTTTATATTCTTCTTTCTATTAAAAATTGGAATCTAGTCTCCTAACTTATTTTAAATTCCAACGTTTATTCTTCTTAGATTGGTTGCCTATTTAGAAAAAGAAGTGATATATATATCGTCTCTTAGTGTCTTTTAATTTACTCATTTAATTAATCTTCATCTTCTTTTTCTTTTCTTTTCTTTTCTTTTTTTCTCTTTTACTTGGTTAGCCGCTGGCTAGATCATGTAATTTAACTTTATTTTACTTAATACAAGCCCCTATTTTCATTAAAAAAAATTCCAACGTTCATAAAGAACTTTCGGTTAGGTTTTAAATCAGCGACCTCACATGTAAGATTATATTTATTGTCATTTGCCAGTATAATGAATTAGGTTAGTTCTTATTATTAGTTAATTTTCTGGTGCATTTAGTCCTGTCAGGTAGTGTATCGGATCATCTAGATTTTTAATCGTTCTCAAATCTCGGGAAACCCTGATTGAATTTTATTAATTTCAAGTCAAGTCGTATTCCTTATTGTCTAACTCCTTATTTTGGGGTGAAGAATTTCTCAATTTTATGCCCTTTTTTTTATTTTAGATCATTATTTTAGTTCATAACAAGTTTGATCCATCTCAAGTTTTAGGTTGTTCGAGTTCAAATTACATTAGATTTCAGATCATCAAATTCGAGTCATATTCTAATTCGAGGTCGAGTTGAAATTAAAATTGTCTGGCTTCAAATCATTTTGAATTTCAAATCAATCCAAAACACATTTTGCCCCCCAAATCTGTAAAAAATGAGCTTCGATCTAAATTTCAGTACTCATGCATAATTTGCCTCGACCTAAGAGGTAATCGTCTTATTTCTAGCTTGTTCACATCATGACTTGATGTATGTTTGGTGAACAAATTAACAATCGGTAATGCAAATTTGGCTTTGTCTATTTAGATGCATGCTTAATTTTTCTGTAAGATTGACAAAATTTTCACTTTATTAAAAGCTTCATCAAATAACTAATATCTGATCTATCTTAAAAAAAACTAATATCTGATCAAAAGTACTAATGTAATGAAAGACTCACCTACAAATAAATTATGAGGGTTTTCTGTGGAAAACTATAATTATGGTATTGGCATCTTTCATTGTATATTTTTATTCGATATAGATCTAGAGCCTTGTGGAACAAGTTATTAAGTATAATATAGTATTTCGGATAATATAAAATAATATGGCTCATGCATCAATTCCAAAAGATTAGTTGGTAATTAGATTTGAGAAGTTACCAAATAATAGATAATTTTCTTCTACGGGAAACCCACTTAATTAGAATCTTTCATTTTCATGATTTGGACATCAGAATTTCAAGATATGATAACTACGTTGAAAGAGATGCATCAATAACACAAATCGAAACTTAAAAATTACTTTTGACACTCCTATTACAATACACTTCTAGTTGACTAAAATACTATTGTTTTATTTTATTTTTTTCATTTTTTTTCTTCAGTCCAATACCATCTCAGTTGTATTTTTTTATTTACAAAAATTTACGTGTGTAATGCTATAAATTAAGATGAAGATAAGTGGCTTGTATTTGATGGACCCTTGATAGTCCTTTGATAGGCATTTGATAAATCGCGATAAATGACAGAAAGATCGTGATTAGATGTAGATGGATGCAATGCGATAATTTTTTTTTTTAAAAAAAGAAGGAGATTAAAAGGAGACAATACCCGGAGGGACCTCCTTCTGTAATAGCAGTTCAGTCTGGTCGTCGTACCATTAGACTGAGAACAAGAAGAACTGCAAGGAATAGAGGTGAACCAAATAGGGAGACAATTCAACCAAGTCAGAATTCCATCAGTACTGATTCTAAAATTGAAAATTGTCTTGGTCTTGGAATAGAAGGTCTTCAACCACTTCGAAATTCCATCAGTGTTGATCCACGGTCGATTTCGGCCTATTTTCTGCCAGTCAGGGGCATCAAGTATCAGAGACAATCATGAGGCATCGAGTAGCAGGAGACTAAGTGAAAGAATAAGAAATGGGGGAAGGAAATACGAGGCAGGATTGCATGTTTAGGTGAAAGGATAAGGAACATCATTCCTATAGGGGAAGGAAATAGTTTTATCGTGTGTTGTAATTGTATTTACTACTTTTATGTAATAATTTTTTTTCATCATATGGACAAGTTTTGATGTGATATATTTTATGCTGCGTCATTTCTATTTTGCATTTATTATATATATTTTTTTATGTAATATATTTTATGTTTTATGACCAAAAAACATTATAAGATACTGAAATTAACTAAGAATTATTGTTAGATCGCATATAGCTAATATTGTTATTCTAAAGAACGATATCGGTTTTCCAAAAAAACAATATTGCGACACTATTTATATAATCCCGATTATTTTAGTAATTTTCTGAAATTTAATAATACTTTAATATTACTTTTAGGAAATTGATTAGTGTCATCGCACTAATTACCATCTACGCCATTACGCTGCACAGCGCCTCAGAGAAGGTTCATCACCCAGCTTACTTTCTTCGTATTTAAATGTTCAGTTTAATAAGTACAAATATTATATTATTTAAGTATAAATATTCAGTTAGTTGCAACAGAAAATATAAATGTTATGAGCAAAAATGTTTATTTTATTAAGTATAAATGTTTAGTTTAGTAAGTACGAATGTTCAGTTTAATAAGTACAAATGTTATGTTAATTGAGTATAAATGTTCAGTTAGTTGCAACATAAAATATAAATATTGTAAGAAAAAAACCAAGCGAAGGGGCCATGAATCGGACAAAAAACACATGAAAAAATTAGAAGGGGACATGAACCGATCCGGTTCAAAATAAATTTTTTTAGACTCTACCCCTGTCTCCTAGCGCACCTCTTGATCTACGCTCGACTCTAACGCATTTAACTGAACACTTCTTATTATTAAACTGAACATTTATAACATACAGCTGCGATGGCAGCAATGGTTTATTTAACGATGACAGTTATAATAGATGTTATTTTTAATTTTTCCGGTTTACTTTGGTTGGAGCCATATATATAGGCCCATGGGCTCTACATAAAATGCGTACTGAATTTTTATTTTAAAAGATTTGACCTCATATCTACATGACTACGTGAACGTGAGGCACATGCCGCACATTCCTAAGGTAAACAATCCTGAACGATAGCACAAAAGATCTTCGAGGATAAGTATAGCACATATAGCCAATGTATATCGTTTGCATATCAGTATCACGTGTTTATCTAGCCAACATCTTTCTATGTTGAAATTGGGCACTGAAACTAGTGTACAAAATTAGAGATTCTGCATAACCGTTAATTAATAAATAATGCAAAACAGAAGTGTAATTGAGGCCATTTTAATCAGAAATTATAAGTGCCATCGGCAAATATATCATCCCAGCCATCGCTGCTATGTGTTACAAATGTTCAGTTTAATAATAAGAGGTGTTCAGTTTAATAATAAGAAGTGTTCAGTTTAATACGTCAGAATCGCGCTAGAGTCAGAGTCGCGCGTGGTCAAGAGGTGCGCTAGGAGGCAGGGGTAGAATCAGAAAAAGTTTTATTTGAACCGGATCGGTTCATTTCCAATTCTAATTTTTACATGTATTTTTTGTCCGGTTCGTGACCCCTTCGCTTGATTTTTTTTTATAACAGTTGTATTTCTGTTGCAACTAACTGAACATTTATACTTATTAACTTTTTTGATATGGAAGGAATTCCTCCCAAGGCAGCAGCTTCCCACAAAGACCCCACCGGCCTTTTCTAATCTTTAAGTTTCTACCCACCCCCATAACTGATACAGGTGAGCGGCGTACCTAGCTTGTCACACTACGGACCTCTCGTTCTTGCCGGGTGAACCCCAATCTTCATCTCCTCTTCCCCTTCCGTGAAATCCCCGTGGTGAACACTAGAAGAGTCTGCAATCGGGTCTTTCTGAACATTCGTACTTACTAAACTAAAAATTTATACTTAATAAAATAAACATGTTTGTTCATAACATTTATATTTTCTGTTGCAACTAACTGAACAGTTCTACTAAATTAACTGAACATTTGTATTGACCAAACTGAACTTTTGGCAAAATAAAAAAAATCAAAATAAACATATTTGGTCTAGCGAATACTTATAAAATAATGAACAATTCTACTACAAAGTGAACATTTGTACATATTAAAGTGAACACTTATAATAACTAACTGAACAAAAAATACGCGCTGGATGAGTAGAGGGGTCAGAGCGCTAGTTGAGGCGTTGTGCAGCGCGATGGCTCGGATGGCACAAAGTGCGATGGCACTAATCAATTTCCCATTTTAATTGAACAAACTCTGTCCAAGTATCCCTGGGCTTCCGATTTGGAGGCCCAGACTGCAAACTACTCTATAAAGACCCGACTATAAAAAATCGGAGCTGATAAGTGCAATCAACTTTTCAGTTAATCAAGCAATCAGATTTTAAAAATAGAAAAAAAAATTCCGATCCCTGCCAAATACGGAAACCGCATTTACCTTCCACCTCACCCGCGTCTCCCTTCTCCCTCACCCCGCTTCAACCCTCTTTTCTGCCTCTCCTCCCTCGCCGCACGCCGTTGCGCAGCCCTGCCGTCGCCGACGCGCAGCCCTGCCGTTGTCGTCAAGCTGCCCCGCTGTTGTCGTCGAGCAGTCCAGCCCTGCCGTTATCAGAATCATAAATTAAATATTATTTACTCCCTCACTTGTATTAAAATACTTCCTTACTGCTAATTATTTACTCCCTTATAGCTATTTAGTTACTCCCAAACAACAACAGAATCAGATATTAATATTATTTACTCCCTTGAATTAAAAACTCCCTTACTATTACTTATTTACTCCCTTAGAATTATTTAGTTACTCCCAAACAGCAGTAGAATCAGTTCTGAATATTATTTACTCCCTCATACATATTAGATACTCTTTTTATACTAGTTATTTACTCCCTTATAGCTATTTAGTTACTCCCAAACAACAGCAGAATCATATATGAATATTATTTACTCCGTTGTTTATGTTATTTACTCCCTTATACTGATCAATTTCCTCCCTTATAGTAATTTAGTTACTCCCAAAAAAACAGCAGAATCAGGTATGAATGTTATTTACTCCCATGTACTGATTAATATCATCCCTTATAGCAATTTAGTTACTCCCAAGTTGTAACAGGTCTAGATCTAAATCTCTTTTCTCTTCTTATCCTTCTTGATTTCTACTTCTTTCTTCCTCAACCAGATCTAATTGGTATAGGAGAGGGAGCAGTGAGGGGAGGCAGAGGTGGAGGTGAGGCGGAGGAGACAAGAGGCAGAGGAGAAAAGAGACTGAGGTGAGGCAGAGGCGGATGCGAGACGGAGGAGAGGTGAGGCGGAGGAAATGAGAGGCTGAGGCGGAGGAGAGGAGAAGCGAAGGAGAGGCTGAGATGAGGCGGAGGCGGAGGCGGAGGCGAGACAGAGGAGAGGAGAGGCGGACGTGAGGAGAGGGGAGCAAAGGAGGTGGTGGAGATCTGAATCGGATTTTGTGATTGTGATTATGAGGAGATCTGAATCGGAGGGAGAGAGGAGACGAAGAGGATAAAAGAAGGAAAATGTGAGACGAGGGGAGCGACTCTCTGATTGCGTGATCGCATAAAATGTTGATTCCCGTAAGTAATTCCAAAAAAAACTATGGACAGGGACCCACCAGTCAGAGAGACATCTCACATCTCCTGACAATTCTAGAACCTCCTCTTCTTTTTTTCCCACCTTCCTCTCCACTCCGCAAAGCAATTTCCAGACAAATCAGCAGCATTTCCTCTCCAGTTGTTTCAGTCGTCGGATTATCTCTTACAATGTCGACGCAATCGATCCAGCCAATGGTGAATCAGTTCACCTACTTCCCCGTGCCATTTCATCTCCAAAACGCGTATCAGGTGCCTCAGGCAGCGGTGCAACCTGTCGTAGCTCCTGTGGTGTACCCCACTCTGAACCGCCTTCCCCAAGTCCAACAGGTTTTTATCTTTTCCTCTTACTTTGTTACAATTTCAGAATTTATAGGGTAGTTGATAGAATAACCATGGCGTTTAATTACTTTTACTTAATTTTGTTACATAAAACAGTGTTTCTGGTTATTGTTAATACAGGTGCAGCAGCAGTTACTACAAAAGGATGCTCAAATTTTAACACCTGAAGCCATTGCGAGTGTAAAAGCCGCTATAGCAAATACAGAAATTGAACAAAAATTGGAGGCTAAGAGGAAAGCTGTGCCTCGTAAAGTTGCTGGTCAGACATGGGACGACCCAACTTTAGCAAATTGGCCTGAAAGTAAGTGGATCTTTCACTGTTAATCCTTGTTTTTCATGTTTTTGATTGAGGAAGGTTATGTATTCAATCCAATCTGAAAGCACCATTGCTAAATTTTATTTATTACGTGTTACTCAGGAGTGCCTGCCACCAAACAGTCTGTACCTGTATGGCCAGGTTATCCATTGCTTATAATTACAGGATTTCTTTTATAAATTGTTGCAGAATTAGTTAAAATGTTAATCTTGCCATTCAACTTTGGTCATTCAGATCTTCTCGGAGGAGTTTCTATTTGATCTGAAAGGCAAGATCTTTTGTTGTAAATATTCATATATTTTTTTTATTGTTAATTGTGGAGATAAGCAGATCTGCCTTTTATTTTCCATAGATGAAGCTTTTACGAGTTGTGGGCCTGAAGATGACTTCGTAAATTTTTGCTCCTCTTTAATACAATTTACTATTCTCTATCCAACGAAATAATTTAGATGAACTAAGTTGCAGTGATGATTTGACCATAGCTGTACCTATATAAATGCTGTTAGTTTTAACTTTGGGCTAAAACTTCCCTTTGCTGACTAAATGCAGATGATTTTCGGTTATTTTGTGGGGATCTTGGTAATGAAGTGAATGATGATAATCTTACAAGGACTTTTTCGAAATATCCTTCCTTCAACATGGCAAGAGTAAGTCTTCTAACTCCTCGAATAATTTAAAAGAAAAAACTATTATCAGTTTTTATATCTTAGCAGTATGTTAATATTATATAAATGCCATTATTTTAGGTGGTAAGAGACAAGTGGACCGGCAAAACAAAAGGTTATGGGTTTGTCAGCTTTGCTAATGCATCTGATATGGCAGCTGCACTCAAAGAAATGAATGGTTTGTATATTCTTATCTTATATTATTCAATTAATACTCAATATTTTGTCCATAAATATTGACATACTAGAAATGTTCATGCAGGGAAATATGTAGGGAATCGACCAATCAAATTGAGAAAAAGCACATGGAAGAATAGGATAGATTATGATGCTTTGGAGAAGGCAAAGGTAATTAGTGTTTACAATTTATGCATTTCTTTTGTTTTATTTTAATGAGAGATGGACTTATTCTTAGCATACATTTATGCTTATTTTGTGCTTTCTCATTTCAGAGTCAGCCACAGAAGAAACTCAAGTTGCAAAAGAAAAGTGTTCTTCACAAATGAGGTTGCATACCAGTAGTACTTGTAAATTCAACTCACTCTATTCCATTTTAATTTGATAAAGGTTTTTCTATATCTATCACGTTTATTATCAAGTGGTTGGTGTAACACATGTACTGGATCTTTGATTCCTGCACATATATTCAGATTTTGTGTTTGTCTAAATCTTGAATGTTGTGTTAAACTACTCCGTAACAAGAGCTGTGTTATTCAGATTTTGTGTTTGTCTAAATCCTAGTTTCAAGGGATGCTTTATACATATGAAAATATCTTTTGTAATTGGGATTCAATATGATTAGACTATTAACATGTTGCTGCTGTGGTTGCTAAACTCTCTTGCAACTTTTACCGTCACCAGTTATTTTGCTTGTTGGCCATCTTTTCTGCTTGCAGTGAATGCTGTCACAGCAATGACCAAATACCAAGTAGTGCCTTCCCGGGTGCTACCTTTAGAAACTGTTAAAGGCTGTGCCAGGTTGCTGAAATGTTTATGTTTCATTGCAAACGCTAATTATCATTTTATAATGCGTATAGAATAAGTTCACAGATAAAACCGAATGGTTGCTTGTTCTACATAATCAACGGAACATAATTGATTGTTTTTACTTGATCACAACGGTGGAATGTTTGTAAAATTATGTTGTTAAACACAGATCATTAAAATAACTGTCTAAACCAACTGAGCAAGCCAGAGTTGTCTTCCCAAATAATCACAATGGAGTTTATGAACGATATTCCAACCAACTGAGCAAATGGCCATCCCTCATCCCAAATAACTCACTATTTGTCTAATATAAGGCTGTAATCAAAATCCTTTTTTTTTAACATGGGATTTCATTTTGTTGGAAAATACGCGATCAAACGGAACGAATTTGGTATCATTTGGTTAGAATTTCTCATAATCTCATGTAATTAGATCTAACAAAATTCCGTGAACAATTGAAATGAAATTCCGTGTAAAAAAACCATATCAGGGCCTAAATGTCTTCGGTTTTGTCTTTCGGAATTCATAATCTCCCTTTAACTCAGCTACTCTTTTTGTATAATAGGTGTTAAAAATTTGTAATAGTAGAACTGACTATATGGAAGTCGAGATTTCATGAATATCAGAATTATACTGTACATTATCTGTGGCAAAAGTATTAGTTTAATCTTCTAGTATCAGAATTATATAATAAGTACCCAAAAAAATTTGTGGCGGTATTAGTTAACTGACTGTGGAAGTTGTGAATCGAAATTGTCTCAACAAACAGGGGAAAAAATTGGAGTAAAGTTATTTACCGTACATTCATTATTTACTGTATGTTTCTGAGAATGATAGCTTATAGGAAAAATTATCCTATAACTGACGAGCATAAAAAATGTAATCGAAGCATAAAAAATGTAATCGCAAAAAATGCAGTCAAATAGCCCATGCAGGTCTCGAACTGAGATTGATAGAAGTTCCTTATAGGAAAATTATCCTATAACTGACGAGCATAAAAAATTTAATTTAATCGCAAAAAATGAAGTCAAATGGCCCATGCAGGTCTCGAACCTGCGACCTTCGCGTTATTAGCACGACGCTCTAACAAACTGAGCTAATAGGCCTTTTTGATTATGAGAGGAATTTTAACCTAAAGTAATTTTTTCTTACCTTCATAAGTTGTTAAAGCCATGCCTACCGTGTTGGCGTTGCATATTTCTTACCTTTATGTTTAAAGTTTAAACTAATCTGTTTTAATTAAATGCGACGTATCACGGTGGGCTGGAAATGTTAAAAGTTAAAACCATTATTACACAGCAATTACTCTTGAAATTTGTGCCAATTTACTTTATACTTCATTTCCCATATAGTATTTTTCAAATGGTGTATATATATTCGAAAAGGGAGATTTATTGCATAAGCATGTTCGGGTGTGTCTGGTTCTCTTGAGGTTGGTTTGCGTTTGCTTGCGCTTGTTCCTGTCTAGTTCGTGACATATATTTGACAGATTGGGAAAAATTTCACGTAGGCATATATTTTTACTTTTAAATTTCTAAACAAATATTAGGACATAATTTCATTTACTAGTTATTTGTACAAATGAGAACATGGAATGCTACGATGCTTTAAATTTAATTAGCAAACACTCCCACGCAATGTGTGGGCAAATTTAGATGAGAATCACAAGGCTCAGTTTGGATAGGTGTGGGAAGAAGGGAAGAAGGGAAGAAGTGGGAAGAAGTATTGGGAAGTGTGTAACTTTGTGAAGAGTTTGGATTGTTTATAATTTTTTTCTTCTTCTTCCTTCTTCTTCTTCTTTCTTCCAACGATCCAAACGCACCCAATATACGAACAAATATATATCTATTTCCTATATTTAAATTTCTCAAAGGAACTTGAAAAGAATGGAGCTTAGAGAGGAACACCAAGGTGCCAGAGTAAGGATCCGAGTTGAGTATTGAGCGATGCCTAAAAGGTTTATGCATGCTACAATTAAAAATAATGTTTCGTGAAAGTCCATGAATCTTGCAATGTAGTTTTTGGCATAAAAAATAGATATTTGTGCATCTGTCACAATTAATTAACTAAATCAGTTACCAATATCAAATACACATATGTAATCCTTGATGAACCCAACTATTCTCTCATCAAAAGCAAATCCAGGGTTACACACAAGTGACTAGTATTCAGAAACTCAAAAGTACCATTTGATTCTAATTTTCTGTACAGAGATCTAAACCAAAAAGTAGAATACCTAACAAATCACAAGCACATGAATGTGGCTTTTTAATTAACTATGCAATTTGATTTCAAATAAATGATTGAATTTGCACCTCTGTAATGGTCTTATTGTGAAGAGAGAGGTCCCAAATAGAGAAACCCCTAGAGCAAAACCTAGGTTCTATAGGGTAGGGGAGGGGAAGAGGGAGCCGGATTTGGCTCCTCTTTAGAGTTTGAATGAGAACCACTAACCTCTTTCTTTTCAATCTTTACTTCGTTTGGGAGGAGGGGGCACCCCTTGGAATGGAGGGAGGCGCAAAAAAAAAAATGAATTGGCGCAGAAAAAAATATGTCAAAATCGATACAGAAGATAAATACACACTAGGATAAAGAGTTAATAGATTTTTGGATCCGTAAATAAGGAGCGGTGAAGTAGTGTAGTAGTGATATGGTAGTTGTGTTGTAACTAACTAGGAAAGATGTTTATCAGCTGGCACAAGACCATCGAAAATAACAAAATTATTAGTAGTCAGTCTGAGCAACATAGTAATAAGGTGAAATATTACAGTCAAGAAAGACATCTCAACTCTTACAAGACAAGAAAGGGCGCGCCTTATAAAAAGGGGGGGTTATGCCCAATATTTTATAATACTAAAAACACATGTATTGGGAGACATGAAGTAGAACAAGTGACATTTGTATTAAGAAGCCTTCATATCATCAAGCCCCACACTAGCCTGAAATCCAAAAAATAATAATAATAAAGGTCTCGAGTTATATATATGTAAAAGGAAAAATATGACAAGCAACCTTAATTCTTCTTGTTTTAAAACGTATTTGTGAAGAATTTTAAGCAATGTTATGCCACTCTATATCAATAAACAAAATAAAAAGAAATAAGATAAAGATACGGGAATATTGATCATACAAGGAAGTTGTGGTTCTCAGCAAGAAAAGGTGAAAATTCAGCACAGAATTTTGCCATGTCAGTGTTGATATCACCTGTGCCAGCTATCACTTCCATGAATTTCTTCCTATCAGGTGCTAGCTTCATCGCAACCTATAATCAACTCTTAAGTTAGCTCCCCTTTTCGACTTTTCCAATTGCTTTTGCCCAATATTCTTCATGTCGATTTATATTTATTGCTTATTTGAAGTTAAGTTTTATCTATGGGCCTAACAATAAAGTGTACTTCTATTTCTTGGAACAAGACATGTAAGTAATAATTTTAACTCAAAAGTTGTTGAAACCAAAAGACCTCAAAAATGTACCTTAAAGCTAGAGCTGGCGAGCCATCCATGCCATTTCTTCAGAGTTTTCTCATAAGAATCAGTACAGGCTTGTGACATGGTCCAGTCTGGATGTTCTAGAAGGTTTTTGAATAATTCAACCAAGAAATCCATAGCTCTGAAAGTTTGGAAAACAAATATGAGAATTTCATACCTTATCAATAAGGCATCAATCAAAATTATATCCCGAGCTGCAAATCTAGACATAGCTTACATTATAACATAACAATAGGTACAAAAAAATTAACTTACCTTGTCAGCCATAAAAGCCCATTTGTACAGCTGGAAGATTCTTTTGCTGTCTTCTTTTCAACTTCAACTTGCACCATACTGTACAAATGCTCATATTTTGAAGGATCAGATGAGTACTTGTTCTCCAGCCTCTGATATTTAAAAGGATGAGTCAAAAATGAAGATATAAGTAATGAGAATAGCTTCCAATTTAGTCACAAAAACAATAAAAAAAAAGAATGCCTTACAGGCTAACTTAATTTATATTGATAGGGACAAATAATATTCTTACTGTGATGTTACCCCCTATGTCAGACTTAACAAGTGTCATGGCAGCCCCAAATTTATCTGTAAGAGAAACAAAGGACCTATCAAGAACTTAAACTAGAAGAAAGTAAAAAATGAGAATCTGTGGTCCTGATCCCAATGTATAATTTCTGTAAATGTATATCGTTGTAAATAAACCTGAGATAGTTAGATAATATGATTCCATACTACACTTTTTCATATTTAAAACATATTTTCCCAGATGCATTCCAGTACCAAAGCAATCAGGATTGCAGCAACCTAATATTATGTTCCCTGTATATAGTTTCCTTTTGTGCTTTTTTACCATAACAGAAAGCTCATATGTTTCATATTCAATCTAATAATCATCCTTCAAGATCTAAGGTAAAAGAAAAAAAAGTAAATGATAATAAAAATCAATCTGGCGCAAAGCGACAGCACTGTTCTGGCATAGCCTGTACTGAACCAAGCTGGTTTAACATAGAGATCCCAAATCAATTGTTTTTCCAATACAAAAACTATGAAAATTATCACACGACCAAGCCAATCAGAATTAGCATGTAAAACACCAATGAAAAAAATTGCATTGCTAGTACCTAAAACAGGAAGGATGAGTTTGCAAACATCAAGAAATGGCTTGGTGAGTATGACACCATTCTCAGATTTGACATGCTTCATTCCTTCCAGTGAAGGCGTAAACACAGTTCCCTCCATCTCCTTTCGCAAATAAAATCACCTAAAGGAATGTTAAAACGGCTTATTGTATCTATATAACCACGGATCAAGCAGGATCTGATGAGACTAACAATCAAATAGAGTTGATTGGTCTAAAATTAAACGATGAAATTGCGTTTTATCCTTCAGATTGGGATTCAAATCAAAATCGAAGAACGAGATCTTAACAGATGTAGGGAATTTGAGAAAACAAGCTTTGGTTTGATAAACCACTTGCTCTGAGTTGAGAATTTGAGATCTTATACGGAAATCGAATATATATAAAATTTATTAAATGAGGAGGAGGTTCCAGTCGGTGATTTATTGAAAAGGTTTCTTCGTCAGACCTGAGAAAGAGAGAGTTACCCGGTTCGAGCGAGAGCGAAACCTAGAAAGTAGAAAGTTGTTGCTTGCTTCGTAGTGCTAAGGCGAAGGCAGTGGTGCTTCGAGAGGCGATCGACAGGAGATAAAGGCGGAGGCAGAGAGAGCAAGGATACGGATCGGAACGGAGAGACCAAAGCTAGGATTTTGTTGTCTTTGTTTGTGCGAAGAGAACTAGGGTTAGGGAAATTACCAGCGATAGTTATTCGAATATCGAATCGACGAACAACACAAGCTTCGGTTTTGGTTTTGGAAGCCACTTGCTCTGAGATGAGATCTTAGACAGAAGTCGGTGATTTATTAAAAGGTGTCTACGAGTGCGAGGGGCATTTAATTTAATTCGACATGTGCGATGTGCGAATGTGCGATGCGAGGAATGAGGCTTTTTTTCTGAAAATGAAAGGGCGTTTCCCTTTCGCTGACTGTTGCATTCATGAACGAAATTTATGAATTTATTACGCCGATCGTTGCAACCGTTTAAAACATCTTGCGTCGATCGTGTCGTTCACTAGAACGATCAAAACGGTTATAACCGTCTTCAACCGTCTAACTGTTATACAATTTTATCAAGGCAAAAGAATACATATACAACACAAGCAATGGAATACAAAGCATACAACACAAATGATACAACAAAATACACCACTAAATAGACACTAAAGCAATGTAATCCATCTTACATACCAAAATACATCATACACTCCTTAGACACCTAAATCCATAACATTGATTGTGTTCATAGAGAGATGCATATATTACACAGTACAGAACAAAATACATCATAAATAACAAAGCAATGATATCCTAACAAAATTCACCATACACTAGCTGATGCATCGCGCTCCGCACGATGTAAGACTAACTTGCATTGTTAATGTTATTTGGCTTAATATAATATTTATTTTTTTAAAGGAAAAAATTAAGTTGCAACGGATATGTATAATTTTAAATGAGTGTGCAATGTTATCATTTGGATAAATATTTATGATGTCTGGCTGGAAAAATAAAATGAGTATATGGACTAAATAGACAGATCAAAGAGTTACGGGAATTAAATAGATAGGTCAAAAAGTTATGGTTAGGATGTCCTGCTTGTCACATAGCTCATTGAAATCTACTAAACTGGCAAGAAGTATGAATTTCAAATTTTATTAAAAAGAATAATTATGTGATATATTTATAATGTTGTATGAAGAGAGATAACACTCATTGATATGTGTGCAATTGCATTGTTGAATTTTGAAGAGAGGCAAGATAATTGCTGAACTGAAACTCAATCAAACATCGGTTTTTTTTATGAAGCCAAAAATGCTCAACTAAAAAAAAAGAAATATTAAGTCATGCTTTACAACAAAGATGGTTATTAGTTTTGTTGATACCTGAGATACACTAAAGCCTTATGTTAAGTTCAAAAGACTAATATCTGTTCAATTGCCATAATTGAAAGAAGCAATTATAAGACACTCAAAAGTACCTCATAAAACCATAGAAGCTCCAAGGAAGCAATATGCCTAGACAGAAAAAATATCGTTAAATCAATGAAACCGCCAAATAAAAAATGTGTCAATTGATAAAGTAGCAAATGAAAAACAAAAATGTGTCAATTGATAAAGTAGTAAATGAAAAACACGATATGTACTGAACAATTGTAAATAACATATATACTTAGCTTCTGAGAAATCTGACAAAATGAAGAAGTGACACCTGAGTAGTCTTCGGTCTCATTTTTATTGATCTAAAAACTTTCATAACAATTGTCTGAGTAGCTTGCCAAATAGAAAGAAAGAAAAAAAATACACATTACTAAACTGACTAAACTAAAAAAAAAATTGATTGTCAGAATTAGAAAGAGTTAATCCTTAAAAATCTCGAAAGAAAATAGCACAAAACCACACCGCACTAAAGCACTATTTATTTGCTCCTACCAGGCTGGACTTCAGGAACCGCTAGTTTTTTCTTTTACCTTTTATATTCTAAGTGCATATATAGTCAACCAAAAGAGTATGATACATCACCTAAAACCAAAATTAAAGCAAGAAGCGTTGGATGAACCTTCGCAAATTATATTGGCTAGGATTCTAATGAAATGCAAGATGAGCTTCCATCCAACAAAGAAGGAAAAAAAATTGAAATTCTGAAAGATCATCTAAAAACAGTAAGGGTACATAGCAAGAATACGATACGCACAATGACAGAACACAAATCGATCTTCAACTATGCTGAATGCGAACAAATTTTCTAAACAAAAAAAGATAAAAAAGATAAGAAATATATCTATAAATTGAGACAATTCAGTATACATAAGTAAAATTGTGACTTCTTCTAAGACTCAATTGTTTGACTGATCACTAAAATGCTAGCACTAATTGGAGCAATCAAATGACAATTTGAACAAAAAACAATATGTAACAGCCTCAAATCCCTTAAACCTTTTTTTAGCATACTGAATATAAGTGCATTCCATATTCCTATCAAGATAGTAGATCAACACAAATATTTTTCCATGAGAATTCTAGAAATCACTGAAATAAATTGCAATGATTTAAATTCAATTGGAATATTAAAAAAATGACAAAATAAGCATAGAATCAGTAGAAACAAAGGCAGCTCATTTGAGAGAATTCTAGTTGATGAACGTTATCTTTAAGGAGATCCTAATCTCTTCTAAATTGCGTTAGCTCCTGAAAATATATAAATAAATATGAAGCTAACTACTGAACCATATCGAAACTCAAATATCTGTGAAGCCAAACTAATCTTCGAACCCAAACCCAAATGAGGATCATACTATTATAAGAACCCAAACTGATCTGCCAACCTAAATAGAGATTCACAACACAAATCACAATCCATGGTGACCGTCCTTCCTTATATATAACCATAGATATTATTGATAAACGAATGATAACTCATGCAGAAACAAAAATATGAAGAACAAATCAAAACAAAAGAAGACGATAATTTTTGTTTGTTCCAATTAAGCACTTAATGCAAAAGCAAATACCTTTAGGTGTAGATGAATCTCGAATCCCATCCACCCTATTTCCCATCTATGGTGTTCACATCAGCACCAACAATTAGTTTCGCAGCTCTTCCGAGGGCTGCAAACTCACCTATGCCAGTTTGGTCCTTGACTTGTAGCTGGAGCTTGAACCTAGAACAGAGAGGTGCAGCATAACAAATAAGAACCCTCATATATATATATATTATTTTTCATTTTTTTAGAACGTTTTTTTTTGCATCTTTTCTTTTGTAATTTTTGATAAAATGGCAATGTGAGAATATACCAATACACGAAGTCGTTTTTGGGCAGATTGCTTCTCTGGCACCATGGTGCAGTGTGGGGATGTTGCAACCTGTTTGAATACTTGCGACATGCCCAACAATACCACTCATATCAATTCTTTAGATTGAGGATAGATGACACACATTTGTACATAGTGGTCTACATAGGAATATCAAATATAATCATATGAGATAGCAGCAAGATGGGAAAAAGAAAGAAAAAGAAAATAGATATATGTATGAGTTTTTCTTTTGTGCTATTATTGCATGATTGCCCATTTTGTCAGTGAACACCAGCACCCTACACAGTATGATGCGAGAACACATAGAGATCCTAAAAATCCCTAGTGAACACCAGCACCCTACACAGTATGATGCGAGAACACATAGAGATCCTAAAAATCCCTAATATCCTACCCTGCACAGACCTGAATGAAAACCAAAAAATGGCAACAACACTTGAAAACATCAGATTTCATTTTTTGCAATTAATTTTACCCAAAATTAATTTCCTGAAATTAATTCCACATAATCAATACAAGCCTAAATTAATTCCACATAATCAATACAAAACCTAAAAATTCCTAAAATTTGACACTTCCTTCAAAGATGCTATTTTCAAGAACAACAGCATGACAATAACACAATAAAATCAAAACAAAAAAAATATGGACTAAGTAGGTTATTTTGAAATAACATTCTAAACTCTTCACACTTATCACATGAAATCCATCCATATATCTTTCCAAAAAATAGCACAACAACAAACCTCTTTTTCGCCAAACAGTCCCAACACAAATAGCAAGACGACAAATAACAAACCTGGCACAAAAAAAAAATAGGAGTGTCAGACCAATGCCACAATGTAATCCGCTAGAATCCCACAAACCGCACCACACCCCAAATCTGACCTTAAAATGACCAACATTGAGAAACCAGCGGCACACTGTCATTCCAAATCCAGACCCTTGATGAAGAAATCACCTGTTAATAACGCACAATGAAGCCTTCAGAAGGGTTGTTTACACATAACATGAACTGCTCAAAGAAAGGGATGTAGCGAGCAAGAGCGATCTTTTTGCAATAATGAGCGAAATTCCTACAATAATCTATTATTAATATAATTTTCTAAAATTGTGAACTCATTAAAATATAATGCATTTCATAACAGTTTAGAATGGATTCCAAACAAAAAACAACATGTTTCATTGGTAAGACTTTCTGCCGTGAAAGCATTCGAAACTCCCTGCAATAATCTATCATTTATATAATTTTTTAATATTAAAAATTCATTAAAGATGCCAAACTAAAGATAATAGGAGGTCCCTTAAAACAAAATGTAACAAAGTGGACTTTTTCTAAATGTCTCAGTTAATAAACAGAAAGGGACCACCTATCGTAAGATAATGCGGTACCCTTCTTAATTGACTAAGTAGCAGATATGTATAAAAAAGTTAAAGTTAAATCAGTCACTGGAACATACAAACGTCAGTAAAAAAAATTTCAAAAGTGAAATATGTAAATTATTTGTGAAATTTATCGAATTCTTAACGTGGCTAAATTCTATCTCTCAGAATCAAATAGCTCTCAACCTATCCTTATACCATTATTAAAAAAATTAATTCCATAACCATATTAAAATAGATCAACATATCTATGTCAGTGATCACCTTTTCTTTCTCTCTTTTTTTTTTCTCAAAAGTACTCCACATAATCTAATTCTGCCTCAAGTAATATTTCTTTCCAAGGGGAGACAGACAGAGAAGAAGACTGGCAGATAAATCTCGGACCATCACGGGTTTAGTCTTCTTCTAACAGTGAAAAAAAAATGTAAGAGACAGACAGAGAAGAAGACTGGACAGAAAATAGGGATATCACCTACCACTTATTTGTTCTAGCACCCAAAATCAGATAGAGATAACAGCAAAAGATGCAGATAGGTCGGAGAGACACCGATCTGTGTCAAGTAAGAAAATTAGAAAAATCGAAGCTGCTAGTAAACGAAAGAAACAAAGGATACTGAAGAAACCATAACCGCTCAGTTTTTCGGTCTGGAGAAACAAATAAGAAGAAGAAGAATGCAAAGAATCAAGAGAAACAAAGGAAAGACAAACCTGTCCCTCACATCCAGTCATCGGATTTGCTGTGCCATATCGGAGCTGCGTCAGAATAGGAAAGGAAAAATTAGAACACCAAAAAAAAAGAGAAGCAAGCAGATGAGAAGAAAAACAAATACTGAGACAGTGGAGAGCAATAGACCTCTGTCACAGCCATCAGTCGCTGCAGGACCCTCACGCATGGGCTTTTCGATCAGTTTTCTCGATCAGGCCACCGCTCAGAAAGAAGAAAAAACAAAGCTAGGGTTTGAAGATGCAAAGGGATAGAGAGAGGAGATCAAAAGAGGCGAAGAGACAGAAGCAATACTAATTTTCTTTTTGTTTTTCCTACAAACGGAGTCAGAGAAGAAGGATCTGGAGGATGCTGTAGATGGAGAAGGACAACGAAATAAAAAAGAAACTGGATTATGTACACCGTGCTTCCTTATTCATTGTCCCCTTTTTTGGTTTACATGATCTGTGTCCACCAAGAGGGAGGGCCCCAGAACGTGTAGTGCAGTAAGTGCAGGAGCTTTTTCTCCCAAAACTTTAGCACATTTTCTTTCATGCAGCGGTAGAAATTCAACAGAAATAAAACCCGTTCGGGAAAATATCACATGAAGACCACACGAAGGAGCAACAAAAAAACATAACCAAAGTACACAGCGGAGACCAACGGTGCTGATTAGAAGAGGAACTCAGATTGGACGACTGGGATTGAATATTATTTCTACAGTACTCCAATAGTTTGAAATTTAGGTATTTATGATTGTATCTAAAGGCAAAGAAATATCCTTCTTTAATCATTCACTCCTTGATGCACCTAAAGCCATGAATTTTCTGTTAAAAAGAGAAATAAAACAACTTAAAGCCTTAAATCTTTACTCCACTGTACCACATCCCAAACCCTTGTAACACATTCCAAACCATCCCAACTTAAACCCTTGTACCAGAACCCATGTACCACCTTCTAAACCTTTTTTCTGATTATACAAAATTTTGCTATCACCCACATTAAACCCCAAAAAGAAAGTGCAGAAAGAAAATCATATCATCAATTCATGTGCTGTAGGAAGAAAATCAATTCATTTCAATTGAACTAATAGAAAGTCAAGGGGAAAGACATACTTTTATTAGAATAAAGTAGTGTTTCCATACTATACAAAGTTTTATATTCTATACTATACAATACATTAGCAATTGTATTTAATATATAATTCATAACTAACTATAAATGATTTAAAGTAACAGATTTATATCACAGATCAATTGCATATAACTAACTATAAATGATTTAAACTAACAGATTTAACTATAAATGATCAATTGCATATTAAATCCTAACTATATTAAATTAAAATCTTACTCATCATTAGATATGTCAGGTTCAGCCTCAACCTCAGTTGTTCTCTTCGCAGCCTTGGTATTCACCATGTTTTGCATCTAGATATAAATGAAACATTAAATAGAAACCACTGTCAGTACCTCAACATAAACATCTAAATATAAATGAAACATCAACAACATCTAAAATAGAAACCACTATCAGTACCTTCAATTTTTACTGCAGCTTGAAGAGCCTCACTTGTTGATGTCAGCCCTCTGCACTTGTCTCTGCAACCGAAACCAAATGAGAATCAACTTCATATCTTGCATTTCAATGTAGTACAAATTCTAAATAAACATATTATGGCATCTATACTACTCTCTATTTTGAAAAAATTAAACATTATTTTTTACTCAGAGAAGAAATCATTTGTCTCACCTCTATCTATACATGGAAATAACTTTGTTTTTTTCCCTAACAATAAGTGCATGAAATTGCTTAACTAATAAAATGCATTTTTATTTAAACAGTGTCAGTAAACAAATTCGTGTTAGGAACTTCGTTGTAATTACAAAATGGAAATAGAATTTTTGGGTCAATTAACAGATTTTTGTCAAAACCAAAAATTAAATATTGCAAAATTCTACAAGTTAGTCAAAATTTAACAACACAGTAATCAAAAAAAAAAAAAACTACCTTGCGGAACTGTCGATTAGGACCGCTGCGCCTATTGATGGCTTGCCTCAATCGCAGTACTGCAACAATAGAGGAGAGAGAGACCCAACCTTCATTAGCGAACCAAGCTCGACAAAAGAGGTGAAAAGTAGAGAGATAGAAGTATTTGGCAGAGAAGAGGGGTTCTGGAGGCTTCGGCTGAGAGATCAGGGACAGAGAGAGGTATTTTATGGAGTGAGATAGAGAGATAAAGTTATTTGGTGGAGAAGAGGAGTTCTGGAAGAAGGGGCAAAGAGAGATAAGCTTGGTATTTGAGGGGAGAGCGGCGGAGAATTGACAGCTTAGGTCATGCGGGAAAGGAGCACTACACCAAAAAGGTGATTTAGCAATATTCTTATTGCAAGAGATTTTAGTCTTCTTGCGAATTCTGTGCTATTGCAAGATCCAGTATGAGATTAATTATCATGTCGCTAGATTAGAGATTATTGCAAGAAAAATTGCAAGACTAGTCTTAGGCGGCTCGAATTTATCATATCTTCAATTTTTCTCGCATAACTTCTTCGCGCGGGTCCACCTTCTCCTGATTATTTAGATGGCGCCAAAATTTTTCGCCAAAAAACGAATTATTGATAAGAAATAATAAGAAAAAAGAAATCATAAATAACCACCCACTACTCTAGCCCACTATCCAATATAAGGCAATAACCTCCCACTTCAATCCGTTATTTTTTTATCTCCACAAGAAAAAAATAACGTTCAGTTAATAACTATTTGCTTTTCATGTGATGCTAAATGCTATCGTACAATTTATGAAGGTGACATTTTAAGAAATAATATGTTTTACCATTGAAGTGGGCGTACTTTTATTTTTATTTTTCATGATAATATTAACACATTTAATTAAATTCCATAATTTTTTTTATAAAGTTGTGAGTAAATTTTAATTAAAATTAAGAGCAAGATTCTTGTGCCACACTTTTTTTATACCATAAATGTCACACTTTATTTTTTATTTTAAACTAAAAAAAATTAAAATATAATCACATGATCAAACTATTGATCTTGTTCATTTTAACGACTGATGCATTGTCCTACAATTTCATAATTTTTTAAAGTTTATTTGATACTTGATCAAGAGGTTAAAAAAATGGACAAATTAGAAGTAATCTATTTTAGTTATTTTGATTTGTTAATTTTTGACCTTTTGATCAAGCATCAAATAAACTTCAAAAATTATAAAATTTTATGACAACGTATCGGTCTTTAAAATAAGCAAGATCAACGGTTTGGATCGAGTGATTATATTTTAAATTTTAAATTTTAAAATAAAAAAGTAAAATGTGACATTTGTGGCACCAAAAAAATGTGGCACCGGAATCTTGATCTAAAATTAAATAATAAATACTTTGTTACAATTAGTTCAGTATTACTGATTAATTAATTTTGTAGTTTATATAAAGTAGAATGGTTTAAGCGGATCTATTTGTAATTATGAAATATATTATTGATGTAGTTAATTTACATACATTATAAAATGTGCTATATGTAGATAATTAGAAAAAATGGATTTTTTAAATGTTAATATTTATGCATGTTGAAAAGTAGAAGAACATCAATTTTTTTTACTTTTTTAAAAATTTATTTATAATATTCTTATTATTACGGAAAATCACTTTTTTATATAAATTTACAAAAATCAGATAAAAATGAAAAAAAAAAATCAGCATTCATTTCATATTCTAATATGGAGATCAAATTGAAATGTTCGAATCGATTATTTTAAATATTGGGTATAAACACATTGTACAAGAGTCCATCCTACGAGTTAGATTTTAGTATTATTAAAACATATAAGGTGGTCCCAAATCTATAATCTATAATCTATAATATATTAATATTAATAAAAAGTTGTGACTTTTATTTTCTATAATTGACCACTATTTCCTGATTCCCAAAGGAGGAGATTATTTTTGGTCGGCACAAAAATATTTGATGTAAATAGATTTGAAAATATAAAACATATAAAATTGACCGATCAACATAAAATCTATACTCTATAATCTAAATTAAAAACTATTACTTTTTCTATAATTGACCGCTATTTTTAAAATGAAAAATAGTTTTTTTTCCTTTTTTGGTTTAATTTATTAAAAATAGTTGTACCAATCATTATTTAATTTAGGAAATAAATATATTTATGAATCTAACATAGTTCATGCTGAATTATTGTCATCTAAAATAACATAGCGCAGCTAAACTGCGACTGTCATGCCTAATAAAATATAATGTGAAAAGAAATATGATTCCTACAAGAAAAACATGAAAGTATTAATAAAAAAAAATTTCCACGGCATTAATATGTGTCAACATAAGTACCTAACTATATTTAGAATGGTGATACATATTATATTTTTAGAATTCTTAAAATATTTTGTAATGATAATATAGGGGTTTCTTGTAAGAACACATTTATTATATGGATGGACTAAAACATTAGTATAATTATAACAATTTTTTCACATAAATGCAAAAAAAAAAATATGGTCCTAATATGATTGTTTACGACATGGATTTCGTTGCCCTACTTTTTGAGTGCCATAATTCCACAACTTTATTTTATTTCAAAATAATATTAAATTATCCATGGTCTAATTATTTCACATTTTGAAAAAATTTTCATTTTAAACATAATAAAAAAAATGCAAATTTGGCATGTACATACATTTCAATATAAAGATAACGGTGATTAGTTCGGATCTTTAGTTTAAAGTTAATTATATATTGAGAATCAATCTGAGTTGAATGGGGTGATTAGTCAAATTAAGTTAATTACAACATTTCTCTTAATTTATCTTAGTTAGCTAGTTTCTTTCTTTTTTTCAATTTTTACGTTTTAAAATTAATAAATGATACACTTAAATTTTAAATTCTAAAATAAAATTGAAAAATGTGAAATTATGATATTTGTGTCATAAAAAAAGTGGGGCACATAAACTCTCCTCGTGAATGTTACTTACATTCTCTTTTACGGGGTCATTTGTTGATATATTTATTTCACAAATTTTGGCAGTGATTTAAATAGCGCCGCTATGAACTGCAATAGTCCCGCTATAGCGGTACGACTTAATAGACCGCTACAGTGCTAAACTAAAAGTGCCACTATAGCGGTATTCATTGGTATATAGTAATATTACTTAAAATTATATTTATTTTTGGTCTTTTATTTCTTATGGTGACTATAATGGTAAAAATTAGCAAAATATAGATGCATTATAATGGTATTTTAGAGAAATATAGTGACAATTTATTACTTGCTAGTATAGAATCAATATTACAAAAATGGAAAACTAAAACTATATTAACAACGATTAACTTAATTAACTATAATAAAAATAAATAAATTAAGACTAATAATGAAAAAAAAAATCACGCGCCTCAATGCATACATCTCCCCCAGCACATTAGCATAATTAATTAAAGATATAAGAACTATAGAAAATATCATAAATAAATTCATATCAATTACCGTACTTATTGGCCATTGGATCTTTGATATGAAATATATAATTCGCGTAAAATAGTGGGGTATATGATTTTAAAATTTTGGCCACTGGATCGTGCTAAAGGTCGTGATTAGATCAGATCACGATTAAATCGCTGGTTCATTTCTCAGACTCCATTACCTTTGGACTTTACTGTCTCTCTCCGCGTCGGCGCCTCCCCTTCTCTTACGAGTCACGACAGAACCCCTGAGAATCGGAAATCAACTTCGCCACTTTTGCCGATGCATCTCCAGTCCTTCTCAGACACTCAGGTCTCGCATCCTCTTGTCTGATGCACCTCTTTGTTCAACCTTCTTTCGGGACGTTCGCGACATCGGATCGGCTCTGTGCGCCTTCCTTCCTCTTGCTCAGGTTGTTCTCCCTTTCTCTTTCAATTTCGTTTAAAATTGGAAACCCTTGATGCCGCTCTTCTCTCTATTTGAATTAGTTCGTCTTGAATATTACTAGTAATTAGTAAATAAGGGGAATATTTGTGCCAATCTTGAAGTAATTTTCTTAATTTTTTCTCATCGTTCACAAGTATAATTCCTCGATTTTTAATATTGTACAGTCTTGGTGCAGACTGAAGTTTCATATTTGAAAGAAAGATGTTTGAGTTAATCGCAATTCACAGGCATGCTTGCGTTAATAACATATGTGCAGGTTATTTAATAATCAATTAAATTTTATTAAGTGTTCAAGTTGATAACTTACATTATAGGCTTATTTAAGTTTGTGTTTTAGTCATGTTTGTGTTTGTTTCTAAGTTTGTCAAGTCAACAAGCTACTGGTTTGGGTCTTTGGTTGATTTGCATGGATGAGGCACAGGATCAAGTTAAACGTTTGCTACAAACTTTAGTTAAGTTATTTCTCTTCTTTTTAACCAATCCTTTTTAGTACCAACCATGTAAACCAATACTAGACTCATTGAATTCTAGAATCTTCTTGGTTTCCCCTAGCTGGAAGAGCAGCAATCATAAGAGAGATCTTATTTTTAATTAATTACATCAGCTTCATTTTAATTGCTTCAGTGGTAAGAAGTTAAGGTTGCCATTATCATTTTTGGTTTTGTAATTATATTATCTTCATACTAGTAAACTGGTGAAATTTCAACCTTTGAATGTGTTGTTTGATTTTTAGGAGAAGTGAGTACATTTGGATAGAATTACTAAATGCAGTTGGTCATTTAGAGGGAACTAAACCTAAAAGCTATGGACCATATTCAAGTATGGAGCTCTTATGCTTCTATCAAGGTACTTATCATGGTTTCATGTTCTGCATATTGGGTTTTGTCCTGTACAAGCATGAGAAAACAATATGATGCGTGTATCAATGTGAAGAGTAACACTTGATGCAGTGAAAACCAACAGAAATCTGAGAGCAACTAGCAAATGAGACTTTTTTTTTCTTTCAAAAAATGCAGACAAGAAAGATAATAGTAATTAGCCAGAGACTGACTTGGTAGATTGGCAAGAGCTGGCGATAATCATGGTAACGATCACATCTCCTTCACCACCTAAAAGGTCCATCCTCTATTGATAAATTATGATGAAATATAAAAGTATTATCTGCTATCTAATTTCAGTTTATTTATTATTATCTTATCTTACTTCAAATTACGTCTTCTTGGTTTGTTTGTTCTCCAGTTTTTACAATTAGAGTTCATAATGAGGCTGGTTTGTTTAAATTTGGTAAAATTGTACTATCGTTGATTTATCTATGGGATCCTTTGAAGTTTATTTTTGGTATCTAAAATCCTCAGCTACTACTAGTAACTCAAAGTTCCTTGGTATTGTTGATTATCTATGGTATCTCTCTCTCTCTCTCTCTCTCTCTCTCTTTCTTTCTGCAAATGATGACTGCAAGTTGTCCTGAAGAGAAAACTATTAAGTTTTACTTTTTTGTAGGTACTTGCATGCTCAAGAATTTTAGATACCACTTGGAGTTACGCTTGCTGTAGGAGGATGGAGCATTTTAGAGATTCTTAAATTGACAAGGATGAACGTGACACCTAAAATAAGAAATTTCCATGCCTTGTTTTGATTAAATAAGTAGTTACTAATTTGTTATAATTGTGGTTTACTTGTGCTTGATGTTGCACCTCTTGATCTATGATTAGTATATTAACCTATCTTTTGTATCACTTTCTTATTCTAATGCTAATGGATTAATTGTTTGCGGCAGGAGCATTCATTAACAAGAGTCTAAAAGATGAAAGATAAATGAAATCAGATATCCAAGGAATAGTTGTTGAAGTTGAAGACAAATAGCTACCTCGATAGATTCAAAGGACTAATAGTTGGAGTTAGAAATTGAAATTTGATTGTATAAAATTTGGTATTAGAAAAATATTTTTTGTTATTATTATGTAAAATAGTTGGATGATACTTGAGCTTAATTTTAGTTTGTTATTATTCGGTGTTGCTCTCTTAACAATATTATCAGTATTATGATTCTTTTGTATTTTTAATAATACGCATGAATTCTTATAATAATAATATTTTTATTTTATTAATTTAATATGCAAATGGAAATAAAAATAAAACCGTAACAAAAAATGTAATTAGCAAGAGAATTCGCAAGAAGATCTGGTCTTGCAATAAAAGCTGTCATTATGAATATTTTATAATTTTATTGTATTTGCGGAAGAGAAAATCGCAAGACCAAATTAATCATGCAATGGTTCGCGAGAAGGTCTTGCAAATTAGCAAGAGACTCATAAACCTTTACCCACACCGCCGAACAAGTTGCTACAAATCCTTGCTACACGACTTGCTGCAACATCAATCATTTCCTTGCAAAAAAATTTCGCAAGAGATATTACGCCTTATTGCAAGGGTACGTAGTCTTGCTAAATGGCTTTTCTGATGTAGTGGAGGAGGAGGCACCATCATCACTGTCGACGGCGATTGTACAGAGGCGTGCGAGAGACAGACTGAGAGAAAGAGAGAGGGAGAGAGAGAGAGGAGATGTGACTGTGTACTCGTTCGGCGGAGAAAAATACGGAGCGGCGCTGAGAAAACCTAATTGTACTCCTTCTCCCTACATCTCTCCCTGCAATCCAATATAAAAATACCTTGGTAGAATTTTTGGACGAAATGCGCGAAATTAACGACCACGAAACATACCAATTTCGCTAACTGTTCCGTTCTGAGACGAAATCTTAATCCTTTTTTGCGTTAGCTGTTCTGTTACTTAAACGAAACCAAAATTTGTATCCGTTACCGTTCCGTTCCGGACGAAACGCAACGAAATGGCGGTCGAAACGGATACCGTTTTCACCCTTATTTGGAATATCAAATAGGGCTGCGTCCTTTAAAAACTTTCCAAATGGGCTGTTGACCTCGTGTGCGCTTTATTTTACTGAAGGCAGGAAAGGAAAAATCTTTACGCTTTTGATATTTTCAATTTATGAAATTTACACGTACTTGTAGTTAGTTTCATTTAATTTATTTTGTTCACGACAATAAATTAACGAGTTATAATTATAAAAGAAATATAATATTTATAATATGAAGCCAATTTGTGCACTAATTAAAGTGCCGACTATATCATTCTAAAAAAAAGAGCTGATTGTATAAGTATATATAAAATTAATCGACTACATATTATAAAAGAAGTATTTATTGGAATATTTTTATATAAGTCAAAATCATTCAGAATTAAATGTTTAGAATGAAAAATAAATTTTAAAATTATAATTATAACGAACACTTTATGTACAAACAACTTATCACCAATCAAATTTATTTTTTTTAATAAAACAATTATATTTTAACGATGTTACAAATATAACTCTCAAAGCTAACAATGATGTTGGAAATATTTAAGTGGAGAAATACAACTTGGGTGCACATCTTATGTAAATTGGGAACAGACAGGATGCATGGGCACTTATTCTAGTGTCCAGAATAACAAATAATAATAGGGGCCGTTTGGATCGCTTAGGAATTTGAGAAATTTGGGGAATTTTCTATTCCTAGACATAAATTTATTGGGAAGTGTATAATTTTGTGAAGAGTTTGGATTGTTTATAATAAATTTATGCCTAAGAATTGGAAAATCCTCAAATTCCCAACGCATCCAAACAGGCCCATAATAATTAAAAAAAACATAGCAACGATATGCGCTGGGCCCTTTTAGAAAATTTTGTGGATACTTAGTCCTCCGTGATATTTTAAAGAGAATTTGAGCTCTTTATGAAAAAGTCCAGGAATGAAATGAAAAAGGGAATATTTCGAGATTCGGTTAATCGCAGATAAAGGCACGCGCAATGGTGAAATAAAGGAAAGAATCGGAAGGCATGATATTAGTATATTACTAAGAGAGATCTATATTGTGCTTTGTAGATCAAACGGTTGTCATGACTAAGTAACGAGATCATCTACAGAGAAACCCAAGTGTACAGAGACGGATGACAGCAGTAAGATCGAAAGCTAACGGTTTAGATGATCCTAATAGATATCTATTTTTGCTACCTAACTGTATGGAATCCAGTAAGGATGAGAGTGCGAGGGCTTTTAGGCTGTGCTCCAGAACGCGAAAGCAAAGGGGAGACGAGGCGAGAGGAGATTAGAGGTGCCCGGTGAGGCTCACCCCCCAAATCGGGGATTAGCGACAGCGAGTAAAGTCTTCGTAGATCTGTCTCTTATCTCACTTCGTCTCATCCCTTTTCATCCCGTCTCATCCTTCGTTGTGGAGCGAGTAAACTCGCTCGGGCAGGATCGGAAATTAATTCGTCGCCTCGTCTCCCCTAATCTCATCCCTACCTTCGCGTTCTGGTGCACAGCCTTAGTCTTTTACGGACTGAGGGAGCTAATTCTAGAGAACTATTAAATGGATCAGCCCATGTAGCATTAAAGAAATCTCACCGAAAAATTTATAAATAATATTAAAATAATATAAAAATATTGATAATAAAATCGAGTTAATCTAATTTTTTTTAAATAGTATCGTCATTATGGAATCCGGAATTCCGAAACCAACTACGGCATCCCGGTTTCTGTAACATACTAGTTACGGAATTTCGGATTCCGTACTTGACTTGTTACGAAATAACAAAAAAAATCATTTAAAAAAATTTTTTTTTGACCCAGTCCGTAACTGGGATTTTTTTTTTAAACTTTAATTATTTTTTAACGTATTCATTAAAATTTTTTTACTTTGATTTTTTTTATTTTTATTTTTTTATGAGATCGACGCAAAATTTGGTATTCACATGGGTGTGTTTGGATGAGCCATGGATAAGGAATAAGAATAAGAAATTTCGGTATGCGTGCTTATTCTTATTTTTGTGCAACCCAAACAACACAAGAATAAGAAATTTGGGCTCTTATTCTTATACTAACAAAACCATGGTATAAGAATAAGGAATTTGGACAAGCACGCATACCGAAATTCCTTATTCTTATTCCTTATTCATGGCTCATCCAAACACACCCTATTCTAATTCAGTATTGGTTCAACATTGTACATGACTCCACCATATACACATCGTTTCAATCAATGGGGATCCCAGTCCGACTCAATAAACTAACCCTCGAGTCCAAATAATAAGCCCCTATTATGTATAATCTTGTAGCCCAGTCCAAATTCAATATTGTACATGACTAGTGTTCTAAATAGGTGTCGTGCCGTGTCGTGTCGTGTAAAACACACCATGTCCGGATTATCTGTCATGTCTTGTCGTGTCTAAATGTTTCACGTATCGTGTTGTGCCGTGTTGTGTTTCACGTGTCTAGACACGTCACGACACGGCAACACGAGGCGTGGCGTGTCTTTAGGTGTGTCGTGTCTATACCTTAAAATTTCACGTGTCATGTTGTGACGTGACGTGTCTAGACACATGAAACACGACACGTCACGTCACGACACAGCAACACTAGGTGTGGAGTGTCTTTATGTGTGTCGTGTCCATCCTTTAAAATTTAGACACGACGCGACACGTGAAATATTTAGACACGACATGACAGATGATCCGGATACGACGTGTTTGACACGACATGACACGGCACGACACCTATTTAGAATACTAGTCATGTTCAATATTGAATTTGGACTGCACTACAAGACTATACATAATAGGGGGTTGGTTTATTGAGTCGGACGGAGTGTGAGATACGGCTGTTTGACGGTGTCTCTGTCATATAAACATCATGCAACCAGGCCTCAGAGCGTGGGGGGAATTCAAGGGTTGGAATATACTGTACTGTGTCTTGCTCCAAATTGCATCCTGTCTATTAGGGGGGTGGTGATATTGAGACCTATGCTGACCATAGACCCATGTAATTGTGTCCCCGTCCCTGTCCAGACATGAGTTACAGACATGTAAAGCATGGTTGAAAGCGGTACTTGTCCCGCTATGATAACGGTTGCCTTACAATCAGACCCTGTGTGCATATTGCATCATATATGCCAAACTGAAATAAATTATTACGTGGTAAAATTGAATAGTTTGATGATCCAAACTGTGACCAAAATAATGGCCAAATTATGCTGTAACGCATGACGGTTACGACCGGTCTGCGTGTGCGGTGGTTAACGTAGCTGCCCAGTCATGATTCATGTACTTAGGCATGTTTGGCAGTGAGTACTGGAGTGTCCCATGCATGTAGGACTGGAGTTGTCCAGTGGTGACCCTTGCAGCTGACCAAGAGGCAGTCCAACCTGGTTTTTCCAGCCCCAATAAATGTGTGACACCTAGCAGCTTAGTCATTTGGGCAGGGAGAAAGAGCTTGCTGCCACCTTGTCCCCACCTCTTAACCTCTCTCTCTGCACTAATTGCATGGACAATTATACCCTTCTCCTTACCAAACTCGTTTTGCTCTGTTCCTTGCCAAAACAGACCAGTAAAGTTCATTTTTGTGGTGTTAGGCAGTGAAAAACAGTGCTTGGGACATAGCTGGATAGTTAGGAAGGTAAAGAACAATGTTGCATGCATGATTTTGGCCCTGGTTTACCCAAAACAGGCTGGGAAGTTCATGACGATGCATGAGTTGTGTATAGTGGCTGGTTTCCATGACTCAAACAGACCTTAGGGATGATGATTTGGTGCCTTACATAGCTTTTTTTGTGCACCCTAACTGACCACGTGCTAATAAGCACCATAGGTCTGGCGTTGGTCGGTAGACAAACTATGAAGCGGTGTTGCAAACACCTGCAAACAAGTCACGCAACGGTGTTTGGCTTGGTGCCTTTACCACGTAACTGCATGATTAGTCTGGTGTTGAATATGATTATGACATAGGTTATGTTCACTTGAACCAGACCTTGAGCAAAGTGAAGTGGTGGACTTGAGCGGGCAAGAGGGCGCACCGCAGCAGTAAACGGCGGGTAATACGGTGTAAGGTTGGAGGTGCGGATTCCACCTTGACCCTAACTCTTGTTGTGGTGCTAAACTTAAAGCTATATTATGCATGTTGCTTGTTGTTTTGCATGACTTAGCATGTAGCCTGCATGTATGAATTGCTATATTATATATATGCTACATGACTGTGCATAGGATGGATTGCTAAATAATGACATGCATATTGAACGGTTTATATTGTTGTGGCTGAATTGTGGTATGTGATATGGTTGAGCTAATTGTGTGATGAATAACATTTACATCTTTGGAAAGCGGAGTCGCGACCGTCTTTCCAAGTGTTAGAGATATGTTCTAGAAGCCAATCTTATTAGGCTACTTCTATAGTTTATGTTATTGGTGATTTCAGATCATTTGTTCTTCGATTTACTCGTTGACAGTTCATTCAGGTTGAGGATCTGAATTATAGATCACTGTTATTCATTTAGTAATAAATGACAACGATAAATCTAAAAGTCCATAATCTTGATAATTAACAAAGGACATTAATTATCAATAAGATTAGTATGCAAGTTAAGTGATGATTAAGTTCTATAAATCATAGATTAAGAGTAACCAACTTAATTGCATATGTATATGTTATAGAACATAGTACAGGACTGGACCCCACGAAATAAATATATGAATTGTGTTACGTGTCATTATTTATTTCGTTATGATTTTGGTTCTAAGTTTGAGATGATTATCTTTTCCACACGAGGATAGATGCTATAAATCATGTCTACCGCTGATTCCTGATAAAGGCTGCTATACGGACTTGATTTAAGTATTCTTGAATTGTGCGGGGAAAAGTTAATTATCAAGAAAACCGTATGTCCCTCATTAATTCACTTAGTGAGTGACGATATCTGTTTGGGCCCCTTGATGGAGATAGATTGTTTGCTAGCAACTGATACAATTATCTCTAGATCAAGAAACGTATAATCTGCAAGAATGACACGTTCCTATCTTGGATTATACGATGATATCGTGTGACATAAGAATCAAAATAGAGAAACATAATTATTCTCTCATGCAGGATTGAAATTTTGTAGCAGTACACTATTTATGCGAATTGGGAATCATAACGTGTTGCTAGATACCGCTTATGATTATTGGAATTAAATAGCGATTTAATTCCATGTCCAACGTAGCATAAATCCTCAAAGGGTCACACAAATAGAGTTTTGACCAGGACAGTGCTTCATTTATTTATTTATTCGCAACAGTGAAAATTGCGGATAATATGACGAATTGATTAATTAATTATGTACCGTTATAGAACGTACTAATTAATTAAGTCAAACGGGTCATATAGAAATAAATAATAGCATAGGCTAATCCTAGAATAATTATTAAATAGTTAATAATTATTTTGGTTCAACTTAATATAAATAGTTATAATGAATTATTGGGCTAATTTGTATATAGTAAATTTATAGTCCAAATAAAGAGCAATTGGAAATGGATTTAATTATAAGAATTAGAGCCCATTTAAGAAGGAGCAAAAGGCCCATAAAGCCCATATAGAGGCCGGCCATAGAGTGGTAGGTAGGGATGGCAATTGTGTAATTTCTAGCAAGTTGCACCTAGGGTTGGTTGGCTATAAAAGGACCCCTAGGGATCCTTTTTCTCTCTCCTCTCTTCCTAGCCGCCACCACCATCCCTCTCCCTCTCTCTTGGCCGTGCGCCATCTCTCTCCTCCTCTCTCTTGCTCATGTGTTGAGCCACACACCCTCCATTAATATCTATTTGTTGAACTAGAAGAGGGTGTCATCTTAGGATTAGCTTAGTTCTCATTGAATTTGCTAGCACAAAATCAATTAGAGAGCTTGGTTAATCTCTAGGTGGACTCGAGGCGATTCGGAGAAGAAGGAATAGCACGCCACCGATTTCTAGGCCGAGGAATCGAGCCTCTTGGTTGCCATACCAAGAGAGGTACAAATCCACCCTTTTTCTCTTGTGTTGAGTAGCTTTTGTGCAAGTTCCTTTGTGTGTGTTGCTTTAATTGGTTAATTAATAGTAATTAACATAAAAATTAAAATATTACACACTTCCTAACACCAAGGACCTTGAGATAAGCGCTTATGTTCCGGTACTCATGTCAGTTCTTGAATGGACTGTGAGGGGGTAAATGTTCTCAGTAATTGAGTACTATTTGATTGTATTGATGGAAAGACAAGGACTTGGCTGATTGGTAACCAGCCTAGTATTATGCATGGATAGGTGTCCAACAAGTGCCGGCTTTTGTATGTATTGAATGGGCAGATTTCGGATAATCATTACTAGCTGGCCTTGCATTGCATAGCATGGATTGCTAACTGTTTTATGATTAACCTTTGTTTACCATGCAAACTATGTTATATATATATAAACAGTGTGTATTTAGTTCTGCAACATGAGACTTCGGGTTCATGCATGGCTGGAACTAAATACCGCACTGAGAAATGATTTCTTTTCTCACCGTACCATGTTTTCATGGGTTCCAGGTTGACGGCGTGGGCTGGAGAATTGGAGAAGTAAGCCATGTAAATTATATGCTATGTTTTGTGGTACTTGTGTTCTATTTGTGAGCTATTTTTGTAAATGTATGCTTGTATGTGTGTAACTCCTTAAGCTAGATGCTTACTTGATTGTTGCTGGTGGGATGTGGGTTGGGAAAAGTTTATAAACTGTGTGATTGCTTGCCTATATGGTTGGATGTTGCCTATTATAGGGGAAACTCTGTCGAAATTTTGTTTTGCACATGTTACAAGCATAACCTCAACTCTGGTTTCTGAACTGTTGCTTGCCAATTGCCTGACACTTAGTATGATAAAACATGGCATAATGGCTTGTGGCCAAACAGTAAGCCTTGCAGCGCGTGCGAAGCACGTGCCTGCGGCGGGAATCTGTCACGTCGCCGCTGCGGGGTGTGACACGGGGAACCCCATTGTTGTACTAAACGTCTCTAGGTTTGTCGATTACAAAACAATATCATTTGGCATTTAACAATCTTCTTTGAGTTTTATAGGAAGAAGGTGCAAAGTTTGAAGACTTGGATAAAAACTATGTGCAAGATCAAGATCAAGTCTTTAGAGAGCTTATAGGCTAGTTTAGACTTTAATAGAAGGTTTACTTTAGTCCTTTTATCCTTGAAATGGTCTAGTTAGCAGAAAAGCTCAAGAACTCAGTATTTTTCTCAGTTTCAGACCCAATGCGTCATGTAACGCAATATTGGGTTGTACAACGCACCAGTGAGTTGTGTAACGCAATATTGGGTCACACAACGCACCAGTATTGTGCAGTTTTTCTCTGTTTCTTAATTTAACAGAAACAGTGCGTTACACAACGCAACAGAGGGTCGTGTAACGCACTAGCTGCATCATACAACGCAATTTACGCGTCGTGCAATGCAATTTTCTCAAATCAAGCCAGAACGTTGTATAACGCACTGAAGCGTTATACAACCTTCCTTTGTTTCTAAATGAATTTAAACAAGTTTTGTTGTTTAAAATTGAGAATTTATGCACGGAATTTGCTTATGGCAAACAATACGCAAAGATGCTTGAAAATCGTTAATTGGAAACAAAGTGCTTGTATGTGCTAACTTTGTTTTGTAGGTGGAAAGTGGGTTTAGTATGGCTCATGACTCAATGCCTTGTGGTTGTAAATTGAATGCATGTATGAATGTTTGTAATGCGGCCTTTGGTGCCATTAATTAATTAATTGGTTGATTAATTTTTGATGTAACTTGTGAGGCTTGCATGCCCCTAAGGCTAGGATGGGAATAGAATATTTTCACATGTAAATTTTGTTCCTTTATTTTATATAGGATTTAGATCCTTATAGAATTTTGTGGGAGGGACAAGGTCTAGATTAGCTTTGCTTCATGGAGATGTGGCGAAACTAATGCAAGCGGGAGCCATACAAACCCACAACAATGAATGAGATGCTTGTATGATTGCTTGTGATAGGATAGGTATGGATGTATGCTTACACGACCACCAAACAAGCGTCATATAGTTATTTGTCCCAAATAAAAAGGATTAAGTTAAAACAAATTCACTCTCCTTCTTTTCTATCCCCTTCTACATGGTATGATCGTTCATTGATGTATTCTCGCCGACGCGGGACATCGTGTTCCATCATCCGTGTCGGGGTGTAAATCGGATTTACTAGGAGCAAATAGAAAGAAGTAACTTAACAATGAATCCAAATCGGATTGTTCATTGGAGTGAAGTTCGTTAATCGAACCAAGAGTCATAGGAACGTATGATTGGTTGGAGAACCTATTCCATATTATTTAGTGTAATGTTGTGCCGACGCCGTCATTGCATTAACTAATAGTGGGAATCTTGGAAATTCACTACATTTAGGGACATAATTTAATGTAGTGGAAGTTTTACTTAGTTAAAACAAATCTTAAAAGCATAAACTAATTGACCTTAAACTTATGTATTGTTGTAGATGTCTTCCTCATCTTTTACGCTACGTTCTCTTCTTGAGAAGGAGAAACTCGCTTTTAACGGTGCCAATTTCTTGGATTGGCATCGCAACCTAAGGCTTGCCTTTAGGTAGGAGAAAAGAGAGTATCTCCTTACCACTCCCATGCCATCGGCTCCTAAGGATACCGCTACTCAAGCGGTAAAGGATGCCTATGCGAAGCACATGAACGAGGACATGGAGATGTCCGTCGTGATGGTGGCTATCATGGAATCCGAACTCCAAAAGGAGTTCATGGATAGCGGCTATGGAGTGTTCGCTATGATCACTCGCCTATCCAACATGTTCCAAACAAAGGCTCGCACAGAAAGGGCCCGTCTCATCAAGGCCGTCGCCAACACTCGCTTGGCCGAAGGTCATGAAGTCGGGCCACACGTCATGAAGATGGCGGGGATGTTTCGGCAGCTCGAAAAGCTTGATACGCCCTTCCCTTCGGGGGCGATTCAAGATTTCATTCTCAATTCTCTCCCTCCAAGCTTCACCGGTTTCGTTGTGAACTACCGGATGAACGGCATGGATGACATCCAAAACATGCTCATTGAGACGGAGGAGAGTCTTAGGAAGGAGAAGGGCCAAAAGGATGTTCTTGCGGTGAGTGGAAAGAGCAAGAAGATAAGAAAGCGTGGCCGCAAAGGCAAAGGCAAAGGCCCGGTGACGCTCCAAGGTCCGGCCAAGGGTGCTCCCGTGGGTTCTAAGAAAAAGAAGAACCCGGCCACTTCCGAGACCGTTTGCTACTACTGTAGCAACAAGGGCCATTGGAAGAGAAACTGCCCAAGGTACCTAGCTGACAAGAAGGCGGGAACTGTCCAACCTTCTACCTCAGGTATATTTGTCATCGAAACCCTTCTCGCTACTTCTCACACAGATTGGGTATTTAATACTGGTTCATGTGCTCACATTTGTCGAAATGTGCAGGTCCTAAAGAGTAGAAGACGGCTCGAGAAAGGCGAAATTCAACTCCGCGTCGGTAACGGCACGTGCGTCTCCGCTATGGCCGTTGGGAGCGTGGAACTAACTTTGCCTTCCGGTTTTGTGTTGGAACTCAAGGATGTTTTTGTAGTTCCATGTATCACTCGAAACATTGTGTCTGTTTCATGTTTAGACTTGGATGGATTTGATGTTGTAATAAAGAACAAGTGCTTGACTTTGTTTCGAAATGAAGTTCGTTTTTGTGATGCACATTTATTGAATGGTCTTTATGTGCTCGATTCGAATGATTTTATTTTGAGTGTTGAAAATGACAAAAGGAAACGTAAGGTTTCACATGAGAATGCGACTTTAATGTGGCATTGCCGCTTAGGTCATATCAATGAGAAACGCATCAAGAGACTACAAACTGTCGGTCTCTTGGATCAATTCGCTTTCGAGCCAATTGACACTTGCGAATCTTGTTTGATGGGTAAGATGACCAAAGCGCCTTTTCCCAATAAAGGGATAAGGGCAAATGGTTTATTAGATCTCATACATACCGATGTATGTGGACCTATGAGCATTTGTGCACGTGGAGGTTTCTCATACTTCGTCACGTTCACTGACGATTATAGTAGATACGGGTATATCTACTTGATGCGTCATAAATCTGAAACCTTTGACAAGTTCAAAGAGTTCAAGAATGAAGTTGAGAACCAACTTGATCGAAAGATTAAGGCCTTACGATCCGATAGAGGTGGTGAGTACTTGAGCCATGAATTTGGCGATTATCTAAAGGAGTGTGGAATCATTCCACAACTCACTCCACCAGGAACACCACAATGGAATGGTGTGTCCGAAAGGAGGAATCGAACTTTGCTAGACATGGTTCGATCGATGATGAGCCAAACTGATTTGCCTATGTCCTTTTGGGGTTATGCAATTGAAACCGCAGCTTTTACTTTGAACCGTGTTCCATCAAAGTCCGTTGAGAAAACACCTTATGAGCTATGGTTTGGTTCGAAACCTAGCATGATGTTTCTCAAGATTTGGGGTTGTGAAGCTTATGTGAAAAGGCTAGTGAGCGATAAGCTTGGACCCAAATCGGACAAATGTCACTTCGTAGGTTACCCTAAGAAAACGAAGGGTTACTACTTCTATAACCGTGTCGAAAACAAGATAGTTGTTGCACGACATGCGGAATTCTTGGAGAAGGAGTTTCTCTCAAGAAGAAGTAGTGGGAGCAACGTGGTTATTGAAGAAATTCAAGAACCGCAACAACAAAACATACCTCAAGTAGGAAATGTGGTTGTTCCCAATGTGGTGCCAAATGAGGTTGCACCAAACGAGATTGTAGCCGAACCCATTCCACAAGTTGTTGCGGAAGAAGCGGTTCAAGAACATGCTCCCTCAAATGAAAACTCAAAACATATCGCGAGTCGATGATGTTGAGGACGCACCTACGCTTGAAGTTCAAGAACAAAGTCCACAAACCGTTGTGGAACAAGTTCAAGAACCTCAAGCATATACCCTACGAAGATCGGCAAGGCCAAGTCGTCCACCTATAAGATATTTAGGTTTGCACGACGTTCTCGTCATGGAAAACGATGAGCCTTTGACCATTGATGACATGAAAAGAAAACCCGACTCCAAGGAATGGCTTAAAGCCATGGAATCCGAAATACAATCCATGTATGACAACAAGGTATGGACCTTGGTTGATCTTCCCAACGGAGTAAAACCCGTTGAGAACAAATGGATCTTCAAAAGGAAGGTCGACATGGATGGCAACTTAAACATTTACAAAGCACGACTTGTAGCGAAAGGTTACAAACAAGTTCATGGTATTGACTATGAAGAAACCTTCTCGCCCGTCGTTATGTTCAAGTCAATTCGGATCATGTTAGCAATTGCCGCATTTTATGATTATGAAATATGGCAAATGGACGTCAAAACCGCCTTCCTAAATGGAAATTTGGAAGAGGATGTGTATATGACACAACCCGAGTGTTTTGTGGATCCAAAAAATGCTAACAAGGTATGCAAACTTCAAAGGTCCATTTATGGTTTGAAGCAAGTATCGAGGAGTTGGAACAAACGCATTGATGAAGAAGTCAAGAAATTGAACTTCGTCCAAAGCGAAAATGAACCTTGTGTTTACAAGAGGATTAGTGGGAGCGTGGTTGTGTTTCTTGTTCTGTATGTTGATGATATTCTCTTGATCGGGAATGATATCCCCGAGTTGAATGCAGTTAAGGATTCATTGAAGAAAGTGTTCTCAATGAAAGATTTGGGCGAAGCCGCCTATATCCTAGGAATCAAGATTTATAGAGATAGATCAAGAAAGATGTTAGGTTTGAGCCAAGATGCATATATTGACAAAGTGTTGAACAAACACAACATGGCTAATTCCAAGAAGGGATTCTTGCCTATGTCACATGGCATTTTCTTGAGCAAGTCTCAAAGTCCGACCAATGATACAGATCGTGAATATATGAAGAAATTCCAGTATCCGTCTGTGGTCGGATCGATTATGTATGCCATGCTATGCACTCGTCCTGATGTGGCACATCTGATTAGCGTGACTAGTCGATTCCAAGGCAGTCCCGGCATGGCACATTGGACTGCAGTCAAGAATATCCTCAAATATCTCAAGAGAACAAAGGATAGCATTCTCGTATATGGTGGAGACCAAGAGCTCGTTGTAAGTGGTTACACCGATGCTAGTTTCCAAACCGATCGAGATGACTCAAAATCACAGTCCGGATTTGTATTTCTGCTCAATGGTGGTGCCGTGAGTTGGAAAAGTTCCAAGCAAGATACCACGGCCGATTCCGTCACCGAAGCAGAATACTTAGCGGCTGGTGAAGCAGCGAAAGAAGGTGTATGGATCAAGGAGTTCTTGACCGAGCTAGAGGTGGTTCCAAGCATCTCAAGTCCAGTGGATATCTACTGCGACAACACGGGAGCCATAGCTCAGTCCAAGGAGCCTAGGTCTCACCAAAAGACTAGGCACATTCTACGACGATTCCATCTCATCCGTCAGTTGATCAATGATGGATGGGTCAAGGTCAAGAAGGTGGACGGTGCCGCGAACACAGCGGACCCTCTGACAAAACCGTTATCTCGAGCCGCACATGAGTTGCACGTTGCATCCATGGGGATTAGGCGTATGCCTGAGTGGCTTTGAGTTGTATCTTTATTACTAGGCTTTAGTATGAGACATGTATATTTTGGATATTACATTGAGTACTATGCACTTGCTAGAAGTCACCATTGATTGACTCTAGGCCAAGTGGGAGATTGTTAGAGATATGTCCTAGAAGCCAATCTTATTAGGCTACTTCTATAGTTTATGTTATTGGTGATTTCAGATCATTTGTTCTTCGATTTACTCATTGACAGTTCATTCAGGTTGAGGATCTGAATTATAGATCACTGTTATTCATTTAGTAATAAATGACAACGATAAATCTAAAAGTCCATAATCTTGATAATTAACAAAGGACATTAATTATCAATAAGATTAGTATGCAAGTTAAGTGATGATTAAGTTCTATAAATCATAGGTTAAGAGTAACCAACTTAATTGCATATGTATATGTTATAGAACATAGTACAGGACTAGACCCCACGAAATAAATATATGGATTGTGTTACGTGTCATTATTTATTTCGTTATGATTTTGATTCTAAGTTTGAGATGATTATCTTTTCCACATGAGGATAGATGCTATAAATCATGTCTACCGCTGATTCCTGATAAAGGCTGCAATACGGACTTGATTTAAGTATTCTTGAATTGTGCGGGGAAAAGTTAATTATCAAGAAAACCGTATGTCCCTCATTAATTCACCTAGTGAGTGACGATATCTGTTTGGGCCCCTTGATGGAGATAGATTGTTTGCTAGCAACTGATACAATTATCTCTAGATCAAGAAACGTATAATCTGCAAGAATGACACGTTCCTATCTTGGATTATACGATGATATCGTGTGACATAAGAATCAAAATAGAGAAACATAATTATTCTCTCATGCAGGATTGAAATTTTGTAGCAGTACACTATTTATGCGAATTGGGAATCATAACGTGTTGCTAGATACCGCTTATGATTATTGAAATTAAATAGCGATTTAATTCCATGTCCAACGTAGCATAAATCCTCAAAGGGTCACACAAATAGAGTTTTGACCAGGACAGTGCTTCATTTATTTATTTATTCGCAACAGTGAAAATTGCGGATAATATGACGAATTGATTAATTAATTATGTACTGTTATAGAACGTACTAATTAATTAAGTCAAACGTGTCATATAGAAATAAATAATAGCATAGGCTAATCCTAGAATAATTATTAAATAGTTAATAATTATTTTGGTTCAACTTAATATAAATAGTTATATTGAATTATTGGGCTAATTTGTATATAGTAAATTTATAGTCCAAACAAAGAGCAATTGGAAATGGATTTAATTATAAGAATTAGAGCCCATTTAAGAAGGAGCAAAAGGCCCATAAAGCCCATATAGAGGCCGGCCATAGAGTGGTAGGTAGGGATGGCAATTGTGTAATTTCTAGCAAGTTGCACCTAGGGTTGGTTGGCTATAAAAGGACCCCTAGGGATCCTTTTTCTCTCTCCTCTCTTCCTAGCCGCCACCACCATCCCTCTCCCTCTCTCTTGGCCGTGCGCCATCTCTCTCCTCCTCTCTCTTGCTCATGTGTTGAGCCACACACCCTCCATTAATATCTATTTGTTGAACTAGAAGAGGGTGTCATCTTAGGATTAGCTTAGTTCTCATTGAATTTGCTAGCACAAAATCAATTAGAGAGCTTGGTTAATCTCTAGGTGGACTCGAGGCGATTCAGAGAAGAAGGAATAGCACGCCACCGATTTCTAGGCCGAGGAATCGAGCCTCTTGGTTGCCATACCAAGAGAGGTACAAATCCACCCTTTTTCTCTTGTGTTGAATAGCTTTTGTGCAAGTTCCTTTGTGTGTGTTGCTTTAATTGGTTAATTAATAGTAATTAACATAAAAATTAAAATATTACACACTTCCTAACACCAAGGACCTTGAGATAAGCGCTTATGTTCCGGTACTCGTGTCAGTTCTTGAATGGACTGTGAGGGGGTAAATGTTCTCAGTAATTGAGTACTATTTGATTGTATTGATGGAAAGACAAGGACTTGGCTGATTGGTAACCAGCCTAGTATTATGCATGGATAGGTGTCCAACAAGTGCCGGCTTTTGTATGTATTGAATGGGCAGATTTCGGATAATCGTTACTAGCTGGCCTTGCATTGCATAGCATGGATTGCTAACTGTTTTATGATTAACCTTTGTTTACCATGCAAACTATGTTATATATATAAAAACAGTGTGTATTTAGTTCTGCACATGAGACTTCGGGTTCATGCATGGCTGGAACTAAATACCGCACTGAGAAATGATTTCTTTTCTCACCGTACCATTTTTTCATGGGTTCCAGGTTGACGGCGTGGGCTGGAGAATTGGAGAAGTAAGCCATGTAAATTATATGCTATGTTTTGTGGTACTTGTGTTCTATTTGTGAGCTATTTTTGTAAATGTATGCTTGTATGTGTGTAACTCCTTAAGCTAGATGCTTACTTGATTGTTGCTGGTGGGATGTGGGTTGGGAAAAGTTTATAAACTGTGTGATTGCTTGCCTATATGGTTGGATGCTGCCTATTATAGGGGAAACTCTGTCAAAATTTTGTTTTGCACATGTTACAAGCATAACCTCAACTCTGGTTTCTGAACTGTTGCTTGCCAATTGCCTGACACTTAGTATGATAAAACATGGCATAATGGCTTGTGGCCAAACAGTAAGCCTTGCAGCGCGTGCGAAGCATGTGCCTGCGGCGGGAATCTGTCACGTCGCCGCTGCGGGGTGTGACACGGGGAACCCCATTGTTGTACTAAACGTCTCTAGGTTTGTCGATTACAAAACAATATCATTTGGCATTTAACAATCTTCTTTGAGTTTTATAGGAAGAAGGTGCAAAGTTTGAAGACTTGGATAAAAACTATGTGCAAGATCAAGATCAAGTCTTTAGAGAGCTTATAGGCTAGTTTAGACTTTAATAGAAGGTTTACTTTAGTCCTTTTATCCTTGAAATGGTCTAGTTAGCAGAAAAGCTCAAGAACTCAGTATTTTTCTCAGTTTCAGACCCAATGCATCGTGTAACGCAATATTGGGTTGTACACCGCACCAGTGAGTTGTGTAACGCAATATTGGGTCACACAACGCACCAGTATTGTGCAGTTTTTCTCCGTTTCTTAATTTAACAGAAACAGTGCATTACACAATGCAACAGAGGGTCGTGTAACGCACTAGCTGCATCATACAACGCAATTTACGCGTCGTGCAATGCAATTTTCTCAAATCAAGCCAGAACGTTGTATAACGCACTGAAGCGTTATACAACCTTCCTTTGTTTTTTCTCTGGCCTTTTTCACTCGTTTTTGAAGCAAATTTCTGATCATTTAATGACATTTAATGTTGCGTTGCACAACGTGTGGTCTGCGTCGTGTAACGCGTCTGACAGCTCAAACGACTAGTTTATCCGTTTTGTTTTATTATAACGGTCGTCCAGTGCGTCGTACAACGCAATATTTGGTCGTGTAACGCACTGCCAACGGATAGCTTGTTTTCTTTGTTTTATTATAACGGCTATCTGTGGGTCATGTAACGCAATATTGCGTTGTGTAACGCACAACAGAAAATTGAGTTATTTTGCAGCTTTTGATGAGCTCTATATATATCCACCCCTTGTTCTCTTTCCAACTAATGAAATAGAGAGCTTTGCTTTGCAAAATTTGACCAGAATAGAGCCTTTGAGCACAGGGATACTCTCCCACTTGAGCTTTTCATAGCTAGATCATTTTGAGAGATTTCGTAGCCTCAAACACCACCGCCCCGACATTGTCGCTAGGTGTAGGTTGGAATAGGTTGAGAACTCTTCTCCTTTGAGGCCGTTGTGCCATTTGAGTTAAGCCGATCCACCTTGAGTGTCATTGTGACGAGGTGATTCGGTTCGAAGTTGTAGACTCGTTCTTATTGGAATTGAACGGAGCGCGCCCTTTGGTGGTAGCGAAACTCCCGGAGACGTACGACTAAGGATAGCTTCTTCTAGCGGGTCGGAACTCCGTAATCACATCGCGTGTTCAATTTCTCTCTCTCTTTTCTCTCTTTATTATCTTGCTATACTTGAATTGCTTGTGCGCTTGCTTGTATTGGGTGCCAATTGAATTGTGTTAGGATAGTTCATACCAAACCGGTCCAAAACCTCAATTGCTTCCGCTAAACCTTGGTTAAGCCGCCTCCTTTAGGTACAACACCCATTAATTGAATCGATGTGTATATAGTGGGGTCATGTACAATATTGAACTAATACTGAATTAGGATAATTTTATGTGAATACCAAATTTTGCATGGATCTCATAAAAAAAATCAAAAAAAAAAATCAAAGTAAAAAAAAAAGTTTAATGAATACGTTAAAAAATAATTAAAGTTTCAAAAAAAAATCCAAGTTACGGAATATATATTCCGTAACTGGGTCAATTTTTTTTTTAAAAAAAAGATGATTTTTTTGTTACGGGATTCCGTAACAAGTCAAGTACGGAATGCGGGATTCTGCAACTAGTCTGTTACGGAAACCGAAATTTCGTAGTTGGTTTCGGAATCTCGGATTCCGTAATTGAGATACTATTTAAAAAATTAGATTAACTCGATTTTATTATTATTATTTTATATTATTTTAATATTATTTATAAATTTTTCGGAAAATCTCATTTCTATATGGGCTGGTCCATCACTTTGCACTGGTTATGGACTAAATGGAGTTGGACCTCAAACAGTATATATATAAGAAGGATTAATTTAATAGATTCAAAGAGTTATGCAAAATATTGCCCTTTCTTAGTCGAGATATTCAAGAAGTGACGATTTCCTACATTTAGTTAATTTTTTTTCCTTTGTTTATTCTTTTTTTAAAAAAAAAAAAGTGGAGAACATCAGTACGTCCAATGTTGACATTATTTGCTGAAGGGATGCTGAACCTATTGTTACACTTCAACTGCTTCATTTGCAAACAGATATAATTACCTTTATTAGAGATATTATAAACGCGATTAGAACTAAACTAAGAATGAAATTAGGATCATCTAAGAATAAAATTAGGATTAGTTATTCAGGATTAAAATTTTTAATCCTAAACGATCAAGAATAAGTTTTTTGTGATCTAAAGTGTTATTTTTAAGTGGTCCAACATTTTGATTAAATTTTATTCCTATGGTGTTTGGATCATCTTCTTAATGTGAATTAAATTTCTAATAAATTTTTGTTTGAGACTGAGACAGGTAGTTATTTAGACTTCCATCCCGTTAAGAAACTCTCTATCAACTAGACTCAGAGTCCTAACTGACTAAGGCTCCGTTTGAATGAGTGCAGGAATAAGGGAATAGCCTCTTCCTACTCTCAAATTTATTATAAACAATCCAAACTCTTTACAAAATTACACAATTTCCAATACTTCTTTTATTATTCCTCCTATTTTCACACCATCCAAACGGAGCCTAAAGAAAGAGGTCTTAGCAAGGCTAAGCATCCACTAGGGAAACTTCGAGGGGAAGCCTACTTCCAGGTCAACTCCCTTCATAAAGATACATATGATACCAGGGGAGCAAAATAATGGGTACCCATGGAAAGAAGAAAAGGTAACTTCTCTTTGAATGAATCCACTGCCCGGTCAACTAAAGAATTACACTCTCCTACTCTAGCTTGTCCTCTATTCACTTCCTAAACTCAACTGGGTAAAGCTTACTGACCTAACCGCTACGCGCCTTGGCCCTGCTCGAGAACATCTGGGCCGGGAACTAGTCAATGGCGGAGGGAAGAGACTCGGGAGAGAGAACTTCTTATTCACGTTAGGGTGCGTTTGGATCGTTGGAAGAAAGAAGAAGAAGAAAAAAATTATAAACAATTCAAATTCTTCACAAAGTTACACACTTCCCAATACTTCTTCCCTTCTTCCCACACCTATCTAAACGGAGCCTTAGATTCTATGGAGGCAACTTAATTAAGAAGTAGTCGGGTTCATTTTTTAATCCGGATTAAAAAGATGATCCAAACATCTTATGGGTTCATTTTTTAAGAATTATTATTTTTTAAAAATTTAATTCAGATGTTGGACCACTTAAAAATAACACTATATATCACAAAAAAACTTTCTTGATCGTTTAGGATTAAAAATTTTAATCCCGAATAACTAATCCTACAAAATTATATGAGATCAATGGTAGGATTAGTTATTCGGGATTAAAATTTTTAATCCTAAACGATCAAGAATAAGTTTTTTGTGATCTAAAGTGTTATTTTTAAGTGATCCAACTACTTCTAAATTAGAATTAGTTATTCAGACTACTTTCAAACGAACTCCGATTTTTTTTGTCATTTCCCATTGCAATGTGGCAAACGAATTTAGCACTTAAAACGTTTAATAGAACCTGAAAGCGCTATTATACTTGACAAAGAAATCCTTCCAAACTTAGCGTTACAAAGTCAACATCCAGAAGTTTATAGTTCTACAAAGAATGTCATTGCTAATGAAAGAAAATGCTGACTGATACTCAAAACAGAACAGTAGGCATCAAGTAGTATGCAAAAACATTATATTCTTGCCAAACTACATCTCAGAAAACATAAATCCTAAAGTTCAGTCATTATTAATAACATGTCTTGCTGCGACAAAGGTTAAGTAGCAAGAGCCCTTTTTCAGTTATTCTTTGCGGGATACTTGACGGCATTTTTGACAATCTTTTTGGTGGCAGCATCACCAAGATCAATACCACACATATCAGAAAGTCTGATAAGGTATAACAGTACATCAGATAGCTCCTCGCCGAGGTGCTCCTTGTCAGCCTCCTCCCAATTTGGCAGCCCCTTCGGCACCTCCCCCCTCCACATGAATATTTCTGATAGCTCTCCAACTTCACCAACCTAAATATTAAAGTGTAAAGAGATGCATTATTCAGCGAGGAATATTAATGATAGTGATATACTAATATGTCACAAAGATGAGATGACAGCAGAGAGCAGCATGTAGCAAGAATTCTAGCTTTTCATAAAACACATTTAAATTTAACTAATTGAAAATTATTTACCCATTGATAGGTCCTTGAGCCCTAAACCCATTGCAACCCAGAAATTAGTCACAAATTGATGATCTAACCCATGCTCAAAGACCATAATTGGGTCCAAGCTCAAAGATTTGATCCAACCCATTATATCTCACTATAAGTCTATAATTACCCCCACTATTCTCATCATTAAGTTCAAACACTGGTCAAAATTAGTAACAAAATTAGGATGAAGAACCCTAAAATCATTGATAATACATTAGGAATGTAGGATCCTAATGATCCATTACACACATAACAACACTGTATGAAACACACTAACTATAATTTCACCAGAATGCTCACGTACTAAGTTCATTAAATTATTGTTCTATAGTCCCTATCATCTAAATTCATATTCGCACTTATCACTTGGAAGTTAAATAGGCCAGTTAATTAGGAAACGTGCCTCTCATAGATGAGCACAGGGCTGTCAAACATGGGAACGGGCACGGAACAGAGCTGTTCCATTTCGGTAACGAAACAAAAGTACTCTTTCGCTATTGTTATGTTTCGATAAACAAAACAGTTTTCCGTTCTACTTCTGTTCCGCTTCTTCATTTACCATTGAAATCAGTCCATCTCCGTGTTCCTTTCCATTCTGTTTCGGTAACGTTGACAAAACCGTGTTTCGTTTCCGTGCCGTTTTTGAAAACGAAACTATTTTTTATTCCATTTCTGTTCCATTTTGGACGGAATGAAACGGAAATGTGCGAAACGACGGTATATTGACAGCCCTAGATTAGCATCCTTTTCTGAGAATGACTTACAGTAGAATGGCATCTAAAAGAGGTTATCTACACTAGACTTTATAGCAACTAGAACAGACAAGGGACCGTTTTGCACAGTCCAAAAAGCCAAGTCATACATCACGGAATTATAATGTACCTAGAGAACAGTATTTCATGAGTTACAAAGGAACGGTCAATGTCAAAAGTTCCTAGTACACATTGAAGGAACTATTAACATTGAAGCAAGCTTACTGTTCTTTAGGATGAGTTCACACAAATTTCATAAGTTGAATGGAAAGGAATATACTTTATTTCTGGCTGATAATCCAATGGAATGTTCAGTACTGCAAATAAGCATTCAGTGATTTGGAATAGGTGCATTTTTTATGGGGTTGGTCATGAGTATAGCTGTTTAATATTTGAGCAATTTTTTGTCTCTGTATGGTTCCCGTGTTTAATATTTGTAATCTTGAAAGCCAAGTGTAATAATCTTTTATCAAAAAAAAAAAAAATTTCCGTAATTTCTTATCCTTCTTGCTTTTATTCTCAAAATTGGGTTGATCAACATCAACAAATGCTAGCTACAAATAAAAGAAATATGGTCAAGTATGAGTTTATATATATGGAAAACATTACTGTATTTCCTATAACTAGAAAGCAAGGAGAGAATTTCTGCGACCTATATGGCAGAAATTTGGAGGAAAGACTCAAATCTCAATGAACATTAAAATGAGAAACTAATCATAGTAAATCATGATAAAGTTTAACCTCATATGCCGCTGAAAGGCAAACGAGCACTACATGCTCCAAAGAAACTTCTGAACCACCAAGGTAGGAAGACAAAATTTGAATTTAAATAAAATATAGTTTCTAACCATGGCAAGCAACAGATTTCTTGGGCTATGATATTGCTCCCAATCCCTCTCATCAGCAAAATCCTGAAGCCTCCTTGACAATTCTTTGAGGCTTATATCCGCCTCTTTTTTCTCTTCCTTCTCCATTTCGGCCGCTTGTTGCTTATTCTCTAACCCTTCCATGTGCCTTGAGTTTTTAATATAAAATTTCAAAGTGGAGTCTAATTCAGTGGCCAAGGAAGAGGCACCTTTCATATATAGGTCGTAAAGTTATAAGAGGAAAAAGAATTCAATTGATAAGTAATAAATGAGAGAGCGAATATTTTGTCATGTGTGAAGAAATGGTAAGGAATTGGTGGGTGAGGTGGTGTATATGACAAATGTTGCTTGGAGAATTTTTGGAATCCACTAGCAAGCATGCACCATATATTATTTGCGGATCAAAAGTTCAAAACACAATTAATTTTTACTTTTCTCTTTACCAAAAATATTTTTTTTGTTTACTCAATTATGAACAAAATTTGACTCGTCCATTTTTAAAATTTAGTATCGACTATATATAAGAACACACTAAATATATACAATATAATCAAGCGTTCTCTCTGTCCTTTTTTTTTGTTTTAAAATAAGGCTAGGAGGTGCTAACAAAATATCAAGAAATGTTAGTTGCAACCACATTTTCCTTTTAAAGTTGATAGTCTTTCAATAATAAAATTCACATATTTTTATTCTATAAGTTTTTTCGGCTTAAAAAAATTATCTATAAAAGTTTCATTCAATAAAAAGGTTAAAAAATTGTTTGTGAAAATATAATGCATGTTTTAAAATTTATAAGCTCAATTGTCTAAGATCTATCTCGTGAGCAATGATATGGCTATGCTATGTGCCTATGTGCAATTAAATGATGAATTGATATCAACTGGTAGCAATTACCATGGCTACCAATTCCTCAAAAAAAAAAAAAAAATTTATGAAATTGATGCATGTAAAAAAAATATATTTTATTCAAATCCCACTTAGCCTGCAGGCTAAGTGGGATTAAACTAAACTCAGTAATGCATTGTTTCAACCTTTAGTAACCAAAAAGCCCTCAAATGGACAATGGATTAAACTAAACTCAATTCAAACCCAGCAGTTAACTTGGCAGTAATAATGCAAAGAATAAATAAATAAATAAATAAATAAATAAACAAAATGTAATAAATTTTCGAAATCTTACCAGGATTTGTCGAGCGAGCCAGGTTATTTCTCTCTTTTTTTTAAAACGTTTTTGCCATCTGAAAAGAAGCGCAATTTAGTCATTCTTTTTTTTTATTAATAACAATCTATAATTTAAAGGCTGGCATTCATTGAAGCGAATTAATTTCACAATTTTGAACTTTGATAACCGTTATTAATAATTTCTAATTGTGAAGTTTGACTATAGAATGATAAAATTCGATGCAAGTTGTACCATTCAGCAAACGAGTGGAAAGTTACAATAGTCCATGGTGGTGTATTTGTTTGTGGTTGAATAAGTCTTATTCCGAATAAGACTTATTTGGAATGAAACCAAACGTATTTAGAATAAGCTTTATTCCGAATAAGAGTTTATTCAACCCTTTATTCTAATACCACCCTTATTATATATTCTAATGTGTAACAAACACACTCCATATATATTCTATGATATTTACATAAGAGGAGATAGGAGAGAGAATTCTTATTCAAACCCTTATTCTATTATATTCCAATGTGTAACAAACACACTCCATATATATTCTATGATATTTACATAATTGTTTGGCAAATGATATGAACTAGAATAAGCCTTGTTCTTATTCTTGTTCTAGTTTCATAATTTTGTTGGAACAAGAACTAGAGACTGAATTGACTGTTCTTCCTTACTCATTAGTTGTTTGGTATAATGAACTAGTTGTTCTACACTACACCAAAAAAGATTATTAGTACCGGACCATTAGTACCTGTTTTTAAGAAAACCGGTATTAATAATAAATCATGGCAATTTTGTAATTGTCAGACTTATTATTTAGTACCGGTTTTTAAAAAAAAATCGGTACTACAAATCGCTGGAAAAATAAATAAACCGTTTTTCATTTAGTACCGATTTTTTATAAAAAACCGATAGTAAATAATTTATTTTTAGTACCGGTTTTTTATAAAAAACCGGTACTAAAGGTGCTGACAAAAAAAAAACAATTTTAAATTTAGTACCGGTTTTTTATAAAAAATTGGTTTTTTATAAAAAATCGGTACTAAAAATAAATATATTAGTACCGATTTTTTATTAAAAACCGGTACTAAAATTAAAAACTGTTTTTTGGCGATTTTTAGTATCGGTTTTTTATAAAAAACCAGTACTAATATATTTATTTTTAGTACTGATTTTTTATAAAAAACCGGTACTAAATTAAAAACTGTTTTTTTTTTATTATTGTCGGCCTCATCTCTGCACTCTCTCAGTTTCTATCTCCTTTACTCTCTTTGCACTCTCTACTCGCCATTCCTCTCTGCACAGATCGCGCTGCCCCACCTCTCCTCTCGTCGCTGCCCCATCTCTCCTCTCGTCGCTGCAATCGGCTCAGGCTCGACCTCCCACCTTCTCTTCCCGACCTCGAATCTCCCTCTCCTCTTCCCTCCGATCAGCGCTCGATTGAATCCTTCTTCAAGGTACTTCTCCTCGATCTATCTCGCATCGATCGATGCTCGATTTTGTTCTATGCTTTGTTTGAGTTTGTGTAAGATGGGTTTGTCCGAAGTTCATCTCTGGTTGGGTAGACGAGTTTTTTGTGGCGTGTTTTGGGTCGCAATTGATCTATTAATTGTTTGTAATTCTTGACATAATTAGGTGCATGCTGATTGATTAAAAGAGCTATATTTTTCTACCCAATTTGCAATTTAGTTTGATCAAATCCAATTTTGACATATTTCGTGTTTAATTTTGTGCATAGATGGTTGAATTTTACATGGCATCAATCTTAGATTTAGAAGCTATCCTCTTTATAGAATAAACAGGGAAGAATCACCAAAATATGCGTCTGTTATTCGTCCAAGGTGTTACCTTAGATGAGCAACCATGCGTAGGACCTCTTTAGCATGCTTATTGCACTTGTGAATATGTGAATATGGTATTAATTGTGATTATTTGTGATTTGCGATTAAGATGTAGCTATTCTTAATTTATTAACAAATCCACAATCAGATTAGCTAAAACTATGCACCCCGCTGCATAATGACGTCTATTCATTCCTACAGCTGCCTACATCTATTCATTCTTTGTATTTCATGTTGTAACTGTTTTTATTATATCTATTTATAATTGCTTTTCTTTTTCTTTTGATGAAATTGTTAATCAGGCAGAAGAGGATGCTGCATCTCTCAGAGCAGAATTGAACATAGTGCAGCAGCAACAGGCAAATACTCATGGTACTACATCTTATTCTTCATCTTCTTTTGATGGATTTCCTGAGGACAACTTCTCTGTATTAGAAAAGGAGTTGCATGACTTGCAAGTCCACCTCAAGGTGCACAATGCCTGCCCCCCTGCATCTTCTATTTGATATTTTGAGGCTCACCGTCATTTTGTGCTTACTTGGTGGCTGCTGCACTTTATTCTATTATCAAAATTACATGCATTGTGTTTATAGGAAGAGTCTGTTTTGAGACAAGAGGCACAACAAAAGCTAGCAGAAGAGCAACTCTGTGCCTCTAATCTGATGGCGGAGAAACAAGATCTAGAAGAGAAACTAAGATCCCTTGACCAAAATTTGTCAGGTACTGGTTGAACTGGTACAAATCTTTGGAGAAATTCAAATTTCTGTGATCTATGTTTGCTATATGAATTTTCTGTGATCTAGAAGGCATGTGAGTCAACAAACTATGAGGAAGAGATAACTCGCTTGTAATTACTATTTAAACAAAAAACTGCTTTCTATGTTCTATCTTTATTATCCTAATTTTTTCTATATCTGATAATTTTTGCATTCTGTGTGATGCAAATATAGACCGGTTCTAAGAGAGATAGAGAGCAATCTAATGAAAATGAAGCAAGAAACATAATCCACCATTAAGTGATAAAAAAAAAAAAAAGCTAAGAAAGTAACATGAGCTCATTCTTTCAAACAATTATTTGTATCCGATAATTTTTTCTATCATGCGCGTGTCAGTTATAATATTACTAAACAGTTAATTTTACAGTTAATGTTTCTTCATTTTTATTTTCACTTATGGTTTATACCTAGTTTTAGCTAATCTGTTTCTAGGGCTAGCAAAAAGGGAGCTAGTCCCAGAAACAGATTTTTTTTTAAAAAAAAAATTAATTTAGTACCAGTACTAAATTGAATAAAAAAATTTTCGTTTTTTTTTTACTAAATTGAATAAAATTTTTTTGGTTTTTTTAAATTAAATTAGTACCGATTTTTTATAAAAAATCGGTACTAAATATAATATTTTTAGTACTGGTTTTTTATAAAAAACCGGTACTAATAGTGTTTGCCGCCACTTTCCTAAGCCTCCTAGTACCAGCTTATTAGTACCGGTTTTTTATTGCTTTTAGTACCCCTATTATTAGTACCGGTACAAAATCGGTACTAATAATACATTAAAAACCGGTATTAATGCTTTTAAATGGCGTATTGCTAGTTCATCCCTTTGTCAAAAACTTTTAGACACAATCAATATATAAGTATACCAACATATCTATATATCTTTTAGTTTGTAGAAATTCTTTTTATTTGTAGCTTATTTTTTATTTATTTGTAAAAATAACGATAACAAACATATATCTGTATATCTTATTTATTTGCTAAAAATTCTGTCAAAACTGTCAAAATTTAACATTGGACCCTAACCCTATTTTAAATTGATTAAATTTGAAACTGAATAAAGTTGTAAAAAGATTATCCTTATATGGGCAAACATCAAGCTTAAGGAACATTCAGGAAAAATATCTCATACAAGAAGGTTTCTATTGGGATATTTAATTAATTTTATTTTTTATTTTATAAAAACTGTTGAGGACCGAAAAGAGTACTTAAATGAGCACTCAGATAATTTTTATCAGGATCAACGCAACTAAAAGTGTCTACACTACATGACACACAATATAGGGATTCTAAAGTATTCTATTTTTCTATTGAATTCCTAGATCAGTTGGCTAATAAAGCTTAACAGCAAGTACTTTTGTTCACAAAAGAAAAAAAAAAAAAAAAAAAAAAAAACCTAACAGCAACACGAGTTGCGCACAAAAAAAAGTTGAAAAGATCAACTGCGCTGTCCAACCTCTGAAATTGGGTAGATGTCATTGCACAGATCTAGTCCATCTGGTGCTTGTATTGTGGATCTGATGCTCCGGATTACGTCAATGGTTCATTTTGTCTCCGATCAAATGGAACTTTTATGCTGATTGCACCCAGCATATGAATCTTTTTTTATCTTTTCATGTCTATTTTTTATTTTTATTTAATTTTCATGTCTATCTATGTGCAATAAAAAGAGAGAATATATAATCTGTGAAAATTAAATAAGATAATAAAAAAGAAGACTTTGCAAATTGCAACTTTTTGTCTATCTATGTTTTTTTTTTTGGTGAAGCTGGTGGGTTCAACGTGTTCGATAGGTGCAATTGGCAGAGGCTTCTGGTTGGTAGGTGCGAACCACGAACGGGCCACGGCGACTCGAGTGCTTTAGTAGATCTATTGCTCTTTTTTCCTTTTTTTCTCGTTTTTTTTAGTTTTTATGTTGCAGTTCTTTTTCGTTTTTTCTTCTTTTTTCAGTTTCCATCCAGAAACATTTCTTGCATACTGTGTTGTATTTTGGAAAAACTTTTATTTCAATAAAAAAAATTTTGGGGCTTGACCCTTGTTTTCTTCAAAAAAAAAAAAAAGAAAAAAAAAAGAATCCGGTAATTGAAATATTTAACATAATACAAGTAGATTTACAATCAATCTATAACATTACCACACATCTACAATGCATTCCTATTTTCAAAATATTTAGTTAGATTTAAAAATTATTATTTAAGAAAGTTGTTATTGCGGCTTTTTTTTGTATAAATAGGTGGTTTGAGTCGCTTAATATAATTTGTATATAAAATATTTATAAAATATCAAATTTATTATGCTTAAATGATTTTTAAGATCTATCTTGCTATGCAAATATTTTAATATTTCATTACAGTTAGTTATATCTTTTACTTTTTAAATTATAAGTAAAAAATTAAAAATAATGACAGCACCTCTTCACTTTGAAAATCTAGTCTATGTAAACAATCAAAATAATAACATCTCTTCACTCTATTTTCAATAATGTGAAAACTGCTCACGTGCAGAAAGGTTTTTTGAAGTTGACAGTCAAGTAGTCAACTAAGATTTGATTACGCACGAGTAGGGCTGTCAAACGTGCAGAACGTACACGGAAATACTAACTTCCGTGTACGTTCCGTTGTAATGAACGTAATTAAATTTTTTTACGTTTATGTTACGTTAATTAAACGTAACTAAAATGTTTTACGTTTTCTGTTCCGTAAGGTTAAACGGAAAAAAACGTTAAAAACGTTAAACATGCATAAAAACTAGAAAAAGATGTCTCAGGCGGCAAATTACTTAAACATGCATAAAAACCAGAAAAAGCTGTGTCGGGATCAAATTACTTTAAAACATACATAAAAATCAGAAAAAGCTTATAACCAATAAGGCTGATAAAAACTAGAAAAAGCTAATTACAAACCAGAAAATAATTACCACATTAATTAAAAGCTAATTCCTAAGCTCCTTGCTCTTTGGTGCCAGCAGGCATGGTAGAGCTGTACCCAACTGGTACCAAGCTCGTACCACCTCTCTCTCTCTCTCATTATCTGTGATTTTGTCCGCATGGCTTGTCTATGTCAAAGAAATATATCCTTCTGAAAATTAGTAAAAATTTCAAGGTATAAATCAAATTTTGAATGAAGAATTTAAGCAAATAAATTGATAGGATTTCAATCATTTAGAAATTCTCTTTCAGTGAAATAAACTGATATTCAAAGGGGCAAAGTTCTTTTTACCGTCAATTTCAAATTTACAAAGTTCCCATAATCATGAAAATAAAAAATCAAAGAGGCAAAAAAAAATTTGTACAAAATCAATTTCTATAACAGATTAGTTCTTTAAGCTCCAACATATTAAAAACCAAGTGAATTAAGGTTGCAAATTGATTACTGTACCAAGATAGAAGAAGAAGGAACCAAGTTCAGCCACACCCTGCCTAGCTTTGCCTCACGGCCGCTGCCATCATCTCGCCTAGACACTGCCACCACCAATTTCACAACGTTTCTTCTCTCTCTCTTTCTTTGGTATATGCTTATTCGATTCTGTGGGTCTCAAGAGAGGAATACGGCGAAGGGAGAGAGTGGAGGGGTTTGTGGTGAGGATGGCCAGGAGAGGAAAGGGAGAGAGGTTCCTTAACGGCGGCCATCGATTTTCTCTCTCTCTCTCTTGGGGTCATATCAGAGGTGATGAAGATGGAAGGAGGCGAGAGAGACGCCAGAGACGAGAGAGAGAGAGAGAGGCGATACTCGAGAGAGACATGAGACGGCTAGGGGGAGAACCGAATCCTCTACGGAACATTTTTATTCCGCAGGATAGAGAACTTTTCATATGCATCGTTTGATCGAATCTGAAAGGTCAGAATTTACAGACGCTATTAAAATACAAAAGGACTCGCCTCTTTTCGTCTCTCCGTCTGAAATACGCAAAACCGTTCCTCTCTTCATCTCCTTTGTCTCTATCTGCTCAATTCCAAGTCGCAAATTTGATTGGAAAACTAGGTATAGTTATAGCACAGAAACAATTTCAAATTTGATTCTCTTCATCTCCTTCGTCTTTATCTGCTCAAACCGCTTTCAGTTGTGGTTACATCACAAAAACAATTTCAAAATCTTGCAAGACTTATCAATAAATTTCAAAACATGTAGAAATATGGTTATGGACTATATCGAAACTAGGGATCAACTAGATTTTACGTGATGAGGCGGAGAAAGTTGCCGAGGCACTGAACTAATTCGTGAGACGGCGAATCTAGCTAGGTAAAGTGAGATGCGAAGGAGTGAGCTGTGACAGATTTGGGAGAATGGGAGTGCTACGATCGTGCAATTTAACATACTTATCAATCTGATCCGTCCGATGAAATCCAACAGTGATTCTGAAAAGTTCTGCACGGTGCGGAACAAAAAGGTTCCGTAGAGGATTTGGCATCCTTCTCTTCTCCTCTATCTCTTCGCTGCAGCTCCCTTGCTCTGCAATTCCTCTTCATTTCAATCGATCAAATTATGGGTTGCCTCTTTATTTCTGATGGGCCAACGGAAGAACGGCCCAAACGTAAACGAAAGCCCACTATTCCGTTGCCGTTTCGTTTATACCAACGTAACTGGTTTCAGTTCCGTTTCTGTTCCGCTTCCTGAAACGTAATAGAAAATCCTTACGTTTCCGTTCCACCATGACGGAACGGAACGGAAAACGGCCGAAACGGCAGTATATTGACACCTATACGCACGAGATGGATTCTCAACTAAAGGAGATTATGGGATACAATGGGACGTTAGCCCCGTCGAGGGACACGAATGACGCTCAAGGCTTCTCTGTCTTTACCTCTTTGGCTATGCTCAGTACCCTGTCCCCCTCCAAGCCTCCAATTAGTTTTTTCAGACTTTTAGGCTATCCACTTAAAAACTTTTTCCTGTAAACCATCGATTATAATTTCAAGTTCTATTTTAGGTATAATTATAAGGATGAATGTGCTTATTTTTGTTATATGATTTAACATTGATGATTATAAAATCCAATGTAAAGTTATTTTTAGTGAAAAAGAAGATTGGAATACAAAAATAATAAACGAACTCTGAAATAGCTTAAAATTTATAATGTCTATACTTCTGATGAATTTACGAAAAAAAATATGCTGAACATAAAACAATGCATTCCAGCAGGTTTTTTGACATTATATTTAGAGTTACATAAATTAACTTGTGATTATAATTTTTGGTGCTTATAAAGGACAATATACAGCGATCAAAATTATTTATAGGTTTTGGTGAGATGTTACTTGTTAACCGCAACAGACCATGTTCGTTTTAGGTGTTATGCATATCTAGTTGTTAACAACAAATTGGACTGGACGTGAGTGTAAACAAACTTTTAACAAAAAAAAGCTGAGTAACTCTATCTGGACAAATTGGTACCTTATTTTCATAGAATTTTTATAACATTTACTTTCTCTTTCTTTTTTTTTTTTTTTGATAAAAAGAAAGTATCCATTAAATACTTCCTGCAAATTTTATGACATTTATGATTTGTTTTCGTAGATAGGCCTTTCAATTCACATTCTGGCTAGAGGTGCATAACATCTAAAATGAATACGAAAATGGTCAGTTGTGTTAACCGTTTCGTTTTGGACACGAAATTGACTACCACTACCACTTGCGTTAACCGTTTCGTTTTAAACGAAAGATCGAAATCATAAAAATACGCATGGATAACCGTTTTGTTTTTAAAACGCAACCAAAATCTTTAACCTTTTTATTTCGTTTTGGATGAAACGAAAAACGGTTAAAACAATCACCGTTTTCACCCCCTAATTCTGGCGAAGCGTTTGAGAATAAAAAGTTTATAGCGGACCTAATAACCAGGCCTTTAAATTAGCCCAGATACACAAATTAAAGCCTGTAATAAACAGCCCAAAAATGGGAAAAGAGAAGTATAGGTCTTGAAAGAGAGCAAAAACCCTAGCTCCAGTTCTCTTTTCTCCCAGCCCCAGCTTTCTTCGCGCCGCAGCTCAGCTTCTTTTCCCAGGAAAAAAAATGGTGAGAAAAGAAGAAAATGGGAAAGGAAAAATACATATATTTCCTTATCTTATCTCTCTATTACTTAAATTATGTGCTTCCGCTGCCTTACTAATGTGCGTATTTTGTTTCCTCAACTTTGAAGACTTTCAAGCGTTTTGTTGAGATCGGACGCGTGGCGCTGGTGAACTATGGAAAGGAGTATGGTAGGCTCGTTGTCATCGTCGATGTCGTTGATCAGAACCGGGTATGATGCATTTAATTTGTTTTACTTTTCAAGTTTAATTTCTTGTAAAGTGGCGTTAAAGTTGGGATTTATGTTGGGTTTAGTGTAAGAGCTAGATATCGATTTGTTCTTTTTCTTATATTTATTATCTGTTCGGACTTCGGAGTGTGTTGACACCATTAGTCATGTAACAAAGCGCTTTCTATTCGTTTCAAAATATGAAAGGTCCCCATATGTAGGTTGTCAGTAATGTAGAATTTTTAGAACAAAATTGGACAAGCCTTCCTAGTACAATTAGGTTTTGCTAGAAGAATTCCATCATATTAGAATTTTTTAAGAGCGAGCCATTAATTCATGAATTATATTCTTGTGTAGGCTTTGATTGATGCACCTGACATGGTAAGGTGCCAGATTAACTTCAAGAGGCTCAGTCTTACCGACATTAAAATTGATATCCCTCGCATCCCCAAAAAGAAGACCTTGATCGCTGCGATGGAAGAAGCTGGTACTTCAAGTTTATTTTACTGCCATTTCCTCCTCAAGGATACACATTGACAGTGTCCATTCTTACCAGACAATAATGGGTTAATCTGACCTGACTATTTTTCTATTTTATTTTTTTGTGGCTTATCTGATATGAAACTGGAAAGGATGCAGCATTACGGTTAAATAGTCTGGACTCTAGACTCGTACCCTTTGAATTATAAGCCAACACTCCTTATCACTTTACTGCCCATTTCTTTCATACAAATGGAAAAACTAAGTTAAATAAACGCAGACTTTATTATTTTGTATGGATGGTTCAGATTGCAATCATGACCTGCACTGGTCAGTTTCACCCATTTGTGGTTGTGTTTATAATGCCAAACTTGAATGGTTGATCTATATGACAAATCAGGATGATGCATCGAAACTAATTCCTATAGAAGTTACACTTAATAAAGTTTTTTTGGTTTGAATTTTAATGAAGATGTGAAGAACAAGTGGGAGAAGAGCTCCTGGGGAAGAAAGCTTATTGTGCAGCAAAGGAGAGCTTCACTCAATGACTTTGATCGCTTCAAAGTCATGTTAGCTAGGATCAAGGTAATATGAGTAACTTCTCTTAGAAATATTTTACATTTACAGCCATATGTACTCAACATTAATATCATACAAACTGTGGTGATATCATCAGAACATGGCTCTCAAGGTTTATGAAAAAAGGACAAACAAAACAGAATCAAACCGATGATCCTTTTCATCATGAAGAGAATCATTTGTAGTTATTGGTGTTAGTCTGTTTCGTTGTTTTCTTGAATAAAACTGCAAGCTAAGAACTACATAACAAAACAGAATCAAACCGATGATCCTTTTCATCATGAAGAGAATCATTTGTAGTTATTGGTGTTAGTCTGTTTCGTTGTTTTCTTGAATAAAACTGCAAGCTAAGAACTACATAAGCCTGTATAGCAGTGTCATGCTTAGGATGCATCTTGGATACATTTTTTGTAGTTCCTAATGAAAATAATATGCTTGCAAATTAATATGCATATTATACTAAGAAATTATTGTACTGTCTACAGAGGGGAGGTGTGATCAGGCAGGAACTGGCAAGGCTTAAAAAGGAGAATGCAGCTTAGAGCCTTTATTAGGGTAGAAAGCAAAAGTTGAGGATTTTAGTTTCTTTCATGTCAGTTTGTTTTCAGTTCTTCTGTCATTTATACTTGTGTTGTATTCCATCAATTTTGAATTTGGCTTTTGTCCAGGAGATTTTGTTTAACTGGTTTGCTTTTTTTGCATGTGTTATTCTGCAATCCTTGGTGGTTTTAACTTAAGTAATCTTGTTAGTTTCTCCTGTTTAAAAAATCAACGTGTCTTTCAGGTGGTCTCGCAATCTCTAATGCGGCCAGTTTGTACGATGGTCCTAACTATTGCAATTTGTAATAGTATAAATTTATCAAAATGTTATACATGAAAAGGATGTAGTACCATTATATTGCCGAAATATGTTTACGCAATATTACGAGCCTATTGATATTTGCAATCAATTTAATTTTTTCTTTTCAACTCATTCTATTGCCATGCCGATAAGGATACTCCCGAATATCATCAACTGCGTATTTAAATAATTTGTTGTTCTAATTATAAATAATTAATCATTTTTCGGTAATCATATGAGCTAGAATATATTTTCAACACTTTCCATATATTTTGTAGTAACTAAGTTTGTGTATTTTTTTGCCATTTTCTCTGGATACAACAACAACTAAACATTGTCCTAAACAACTAGCAATAATAACTATGATGATGATGATGTCACACTATGTAAAAATCCAATCAGGATTTAATTCTAAGATTTATATTTGTGAATTATAAAATTAGAATACAAAACAAATTTAATCAACTTAATAAAAGATAATTTTTCATATTAACATTTGTAATATAATTTCCAGAAATTTGTCATAAAACTAAATTGAACGCAAATTACATGAATTAAATAGTATAATCCAGAAATTAAACTAGAGATCAATAATTTTACTGCTACTAATTCAGATTGATAATCAAAACAAATTAGAACTACTTAGATTACAAATTGAATCAAACATACAATAAAAAAAAGACTTGAATAATTTGGGGCGTTGGATTAAGAAAATAAAATCTAATTAGATCCTAACCATTGGATTTTAGATCGGACTTCACCCATTTTTTTCCTGATGAAACACACTCTCCTCTGTGTTCTAATCCTTCTTCTTCTTCCCGGTTCCTTTCCTCTCTTCTTCGTCTTTATTCTTGGTCGAGCTGAACGGCTCTGATGAGATGGCCATCGTGTGATTAGCATCTTGCGTACTTCGAGTCCTGGAAACCCTTCTCTCCCTCTTAAACAACCCGACAAATAGGTCCCACCCGGGTGAGCTTGTTAAAAACAAACAAGGAGCGCAAAAATTCACGGAAGTGGCATATCTTTCTCTTTCTCTCCTCTGCGTGTTTCGCTGGCGAACGAGAGGTGGTGGAGAGGTGACTGCGCCTGTCACTTTCAGTTAGATGGTCGGAGGATCCCATTTTGTTAATTTCCTTGTTCTGGTACTAATTTTTCCTTTTCTCCTCCTTTTTTTTCTGGGTTTTTGCTGAGATGCCATTAATGGTTTCTGTTGTAGTAATTTGTTGGTATTCGATTCTATTTGTTTGGTTGAAAAAAAAAATGGTTGTGCATGTAGATCTTCCGTGTTCAATTGCCCAATTTCAAGTGTTACCTATGACGTTTCATATTAAAATTGAAAATGCTAGTGAAGCTCTAATTTAATCACGTTTAAGTATTCGACTCTGTAATGAAAAATTCGGATGTCTTAAAAAACTTCTAAGTTTGGTTGAATTCACCAATTTGTTGACTTTGGTCAATTCGGTATGGAATATGGTCGATCTGGATTTTAAAGCAACTTCAAATATTTGTAGTTGTTTATTTGTTATTTTGGGGCTTTGCATATTGATGTCTGAAAGCTTGAAGCCTTGAACCATATACGTCTTTGTGTTTAACTTTTGTTTTTTTATTCATGAGTAGTATTAAATCATTTTAGGGATGTATTATGGGGTTAGCAATTTGTTTCAGTCTGGTCTGTTACCTGTATAATTCAGCCTTTTCTGATATACTATTTTAGTTGAAGTACACATATTCTCACTGCCAAGTCTGGTATTGCTCCAGTATAAACACAACATATGTTGGATTTGGGATAATAGAGCCTTCTTTTTGCTTCATTTTGTTCTGGTCTGGTTTGGTACCAGTACAACAATAGCTTCTTCCCTGTTTACAATTTTAGTTAACCTACTCACATTTTCTCAACCAGGTAAAATTAATGGCAAAAGCTCGATCTCATTACTAACAAGGTAAACAGCAACTGTCATGGAGACTTACGACCAAGATCGACCTTGTCAGAAATGGAAGAAGAAGGCATATGGTGGTATCCAGCCTGGCTACCCTGATAACCACACTGACTCCACTTTCCTCCAGGAAATGATAACAAATGCTAATGTGGTCAAGCGCGACCTCTCCAAAGTCATCCTTGATTCGATATCCATTTCTCAATATGTCTCTGTGGTCTCTCTTGTGGTCTCTATCTGGACCCACACTCTCAATTCCAAAATTGACGAGCATACCCTTCTCAAGCTGGATATTTTCCTACTGGCCCTTGCGTTTTTGGTTCTCTTAGTAACTTCTCCTAGTCTTTCTTTGCACTTACTAATGAAGTACTTCCTCAATATCTCATTTTTTATTAGTGGTCTTTATGTTTTGGCACCAATTTACCATACTCTGACTAGGTCAATAAGTTCAGATTCGATTTGGGCACTGACAGTTTCTCTTTTAGTGATTCATTTGTTCTTGCACAATTATTCTGGGTCCACAATTAGACCACCGGGAGCATTAAATAATCCAAAATTGACTAGTAATATCTCGTTGAATGCCTCTATTGTGGCCTCAGTTTTGATCGCATCTCGACTTCCTTCTTGGCTTCATGTCTTTGCTATCATGTTGTTCTCACTCCAGGTTTTCCTGTTTGCACCTCTTGTGATGTTCTGCATCAAGAAGTATTCCTTCAGGGTTCATCTCGTATTTTCGTTCGTCTTGGTGGGAGTGACTCTGACTGTTACATATCAGTTGCACCGATTGTTTTTTGGCACATTGTTGGTTTTGATGGTGTTTATTTCGGTAATATGCCCATATTGGCTTATTAGGATTCAAGAGTACAAGTTTGAGATTAATGGGCCATGGGATGAAGCTAAGCTCTGTTTTGATATAACTGAATAGAGGCAAGCCATCATTATATATTTAAATTGAGGTAAGACTAAGAGTTTATTCTTTTCATAATTTTCCAACCTGTCTTGAGCGTTGTGTTTGTAAGTTTGATTTTTGTGAAAATCATCTACAGTTCCACTATTTGATTATTGTCGATTATTGTAAGTGAATTGATTCTTATTTTATTTATTTATTTGGAGGAAATTTCGACCCAAAACAAGAGTTTCACGCAGTAATGTAATGCACAGAAACAGAAGTTTGCTTAAAAAGTGTCTGGCACCGTGAGGCCTCTAATCGGGTCAAAATAAAGAAAGGAAAAGTTTCGACAACAGGCCTGAGGCCTCTAACATTGACAACCACAAACCTGATAAAAAAAATAATAAAAATCCTAAAATTCCAAATTTCCAACACAAACGAAAGCGTTTATTCTTCATTGGACCACAACTGTTTAAAAAACTCCAAAAAAATTACAGGTATATTCCAATATTCTGACGAATTCCCAGTATCGACGGAAACAGAGTGGTTCAGAATCCATCAAAATATTGCCCTGGCCAACTTTTCTTTTGTTTTTTTTTTTCAGGAAACGAATAAAAACAAAAATAGAATTGGCAACCTCCTTATCCATTTGAAAACATCTCGTACGGTCCACGCTTGAACCTATAAATGTCGCAATACAACTATTCCATGGAACTGGAAACGACCTAATAGCAAATGCAGACACGTTAAAACCAGTTAACACGCAATCTTACATTGCAATAACTGTTTAAATCCAAAATATAAATTACACATAAGACAACATAAATAAATCCCCGCATATCAACACAGCAAAATGCATTACGCACTTTTGTAATTATTAACCTTATTTGAATAAAAATCCAATGCGAATAAATAATTCAAGAGATAATCCACATTTTTTTTAAGTTAAAACGACAAAAGGAAATGCACATAACCACCATGAGAGCCTCGAAAATCAGAGGCCTAGAATTTCCTCGCTAATCTTTTTCTTATTATTTTTTTTAACCGTTCGTTCAGAGTAAATTTGAAATTCCCTTGACCTCATTTCCAAATCCCTCACCACAACAAAATTAGTAGACCCCACCCTTTCCCTCTCTGTCTCTATCTCTTCCTTAAAGAAAGCAACTCGAGGTTGCGTATGAGGGGCTCATCACGGGATGATACCCTAGAGTGAGCTCGGCTGGCAGAAGTAGGTTTAGCAAATGGGGTCGACCTGGCAGAAACATCAAAGCCACCAGAGTGGTGGAGGCGTTGAATAGGGGTGGCAGTAAGCCGGTTGGAACTGCTGCCAGTAGAAAATAGGCGGCTTGTTGTATGGGTGGGTGTGGCACCACGGCTGTAGCTGGAGTTGGGATTGTTTTGATCGGCACCAGCAGAAGAGCTAGGCCGGCTTGACGAGGCCACTGCACGTTTTGAACTGCTGCGAGAAGTTGATACGGGGCGAGTGGGGGTCGAACTATTTGCCTTCTGAAATCATAAGATACTAAACAAATTAGGTAGAACAGCATGACTTATAAAATCTAGTTACTGACACTGTAGTTAGATTGCCATATTTTAATGCTACTGCAATTGTAGCTGTTGTCAGTTTAGATCAGTACTGGTGAGAATTTTAATGTTTCAGTGATAGAGTGGTTGAAAAACAAAATCAGAGAAGACCTGAATGAGATGCTGTTAATCCAATGTACATGCACCAAACTGACTAATTATTCTACAACAACGATTATTACTTTCCTTTACTTTTCTAATTAAAAATTACAGTAAGACAAAAGTAACACTTTTAATGGTCGGAATAGGAACTTTCAAACCTTAGTTATCAAAACAAGAAATTCCAAAAATTTGACATTTTAAGCACGTTTCTATAATTTATTGCCATTGCTTTTTGTGGTTGATGAGCAAAAAATTATGCACCAAGCCTTGCATAAAGCACAGTATGAACTTGAGTTGGATTTGGTGCTAGTGACTAGTGAGATAACTAGCCAGCAAGAAGGAACAGCAGGTGCAGCGATCTCACTATGGATAAAGATACTAAAGACTTTAATTCTTAGAAAGAAAAAAAGGAGGTACGATACAGACAGGTACAAGGGTTTCCTCTAGTGTTTTGCGTCTTGAATGCTCCCCAGATTGATTATTGTTAGGGGTTGAACCATTTCGCCTTGCAAATGCCTCTACAGCACCAGAGAACCTGTCCCTTATCTCTTGCCCCACTGTCCAACAGAAAGAAAGGAATAGAAAATTATTAGTCTGCCAGATATAATAGTAAGGTCACCACTTGTACTCTTTTAATTCTGCATCTACTTTATTGTGATGGTTACAAGTTCTATTGGTTCTAAACTGCCCAATCAGGTTCAAATGTAGGCGATGGCAACTTGATTTTGGTGTTTATACCTTCTCATTGGGAATAAATGAAGAGATGAAAGGAAATTTTCAACTGTTATTAGACTAAGTGAACTGGGCTTTCATATGATCTGACAGCCCGATTTGGATTGGATGGCTCATGTGCAGTAATTGGAACCAAGCTCCCAGCACTTTTATCGCAGTGGGTGTGGGGTTCACTTCAGAAAACTAACAGAATTTGCATGATTTGTCCTTGAATATCTTTACAATTATTTTCTATATCATATAATTAATATTTTAGCCTACCCCAACTTGTTTGGGACAAAAGGCTTAGTTGTTGTTGTGTATATAATTAATATTTTGATGCTCCAGAAAGATATATTAAAAAATATAACAAATGAAAAAAGGCAATTTGAAAGGAACAATGAACCTGAAGGCTTTTCAGTCCTCTCAGCAGATGGGCCCAGTGCTGTTCTTCCAACTATCGGCTAACAACAGGAAATAAAAATCTTAGACTTGGAAATGATTCCGAAAAAACAGAGCAGCCACATCTGACCATACAACAAAGTTATGGTACCAGAAAGGATCCTTTCCCTATTTGGTTGGAATTGTCTACAATTGGGATCTGATGTGGAAATTCAAATTGAATGGTTCTGGTTACCAGGCTGGTACATAACAGACAGTACTGTTTGGAGCAAGATAGCACTTACTTTAGGTCTAGAGCTGCTGCCAATCTGAGGATACTTTAGTACAGTCCAGTCAAAAGCATAATCATACTGATACCCTGTACATAGACACATTTCACTTGACAAAACATATACATTTCATTCAACTTATAACAGACATATGGATGACAACAATACAATACCTTCGCGAATAAATAGGTCCCGAAAAAGCCTCTTTAGATAGGAATAATCAGGCTTATCTTCAAATCTCAGAGACCGGCAATAGTGAAAATAAGATGTGAACTCTGATGGATAATTTTTACACAGAACCTGATAATAAAAATTAGAATTATTATATAGATTTTATACAAATGATTACAGTTAAAAAAACTAAATGGTTTTCTTTGGATAAGACACAATATTTCTCTCAAATCTATAAACCATTTGTTTTTTTTATTTATCTAAATTGTAAAATGCTGACTCATAAATTTTATGGAATCATTTGCATATATGACAAAAGTATGGAGTATAATATGCAAGATCCAAAATAATATAGAAAAAACATTAAAAGCAAGTACCTCAACAGGAGTCAGCATTTTCTTCTCACTTATTTTATCATACTTCTGCTTTTTAGTGTTTGCTTTGAGACCCTGCCAGGGAAGACTGGAAATTTTGAAGACAGTTAATGGAACATGCAATGAAACTATAAATTTTCAATAGAAAAATGTGAGATTTTTACTCTAACCTTCCTCTTAAGAAGTACATTAGGACATAACCAAGTGATTCCAAGTCATCTCTCCTGCTTTGTTCTACAACGAAACAATAGAAGCGGTGAAATGAAAAACAAACCGCATACAAGAAAAAAAAATGCTAAAATTGAAATCTTTATAATGATGTATACATAATACAACTCACCAACTCCAAGATGTGTATTGACACTAGCATAGCGTGCTGTTCCTGTCAAATTTTTGTTTTCCCTGCATAAAGCATATATATAATTATTAAAATGTATGTTTATATTTCGAATACAAAGTAAAAGATATATTTTTTTTATTGAACCTGTAGGGTATGTGCTTGTGAGTTTGGAGGTCACGGTACTTCTTAGCAAGGCCATAATCAATGATGAAAACCTGTCGTTGCTAGCAATATATAAAGACGAGTTAACAAAAGAAACAAAGTCGGAAGCTGAAAATAAGAGGGGAAAAACATCATAAAAGAAAAGAAGAAAGAAGTTCGAGTGCTTATACGGTTATACCTGATTCGCTTTGCGGGCTTGACCCACAAGAAAGTTATCTGGCTTTATATCACGGTGTAGAAACCCTCTTGAATGCATATACTCGACTCTTGATATCTACAGAAGAAGCATTAAAAATTTTAACTACAAACATTCCAATTTGTCTATCAAGGGACTGAACAAGTCCTGACTATACAAATAAATCGTACAGTGTCTTTCTTTCAGCCCAATATACTATTTAACCTCGAAAAGCCCCAATTCAAGCAGAAGATCCAACTTTCTTTCAATGTGTTTGTGCTTGTGTGTGTGTGTGTGTGAGAGAGAGAGAGAGAGGGAGGGAGGGAGGGAGGGAGAGGGAGAGAGAGGGAGAGAGAGAGAGAGTACGAGTTGATCAGCAAGCATGAGAACAGTCTTGAGAGAGAATTTGCGGTTACAATAATTGAATAAATCTTCTAGACTGGGACCAAGAAGATCTATAACCATAACATTGTATTCACCTTCAACGCCAAACCATTTCAGATGAGGGATGCCAGCTACATGTTTCATCATCAGTATCATAAATACTCATTGCAAGAAAAAGAATGCTAACAAAAATACTAAAAGTCTAAAAGTAATAACTTAAAAAATTTATAGGAAGGAAAGAAGGGCGAGTTTCAGCATTTTAGAGGGGTTTTTGGGGTCCAAGGATAGTAATGGGTATATCATATTCCCAATATTCTATAAGAAGTTGAAACCTTTTTTCAATCAAACAGTCATATATTGGAATTTTTGCAGCTTACTTCCTCCTTGAAGAAGCATGTAAATTTTTGACTCAAACTGAAGTTGAGGATGTTTTGTTTTTCCAGGTTCCTGAAAAAAAAATCAAAGAAGAATAGAACAGAAGTGTTAGAAAAGGAACCAAAATAATACATCCTGTACTCAATGTTGTAACCAGAAATTAAAAAACCATTCAGATTACAGAAATAAATAAAATCCTAATTAAAACTTGAGTACAAGAGCAAAGAAGAAGAAAAAGAGATCTCATGTTACTCTCTCAACAGATTAGTCAGATGAACAAAAAATAGATTGAATAGTGTTTTATAGGAGAGCATATATCAACAAGATTTACCAGCTTAACTGCCACTTCCTCGCCATTTTGTATGTTCACAGCTACAGAAAATTAAAACAGAAGTTGTTATCAACACATACAACAATGAAAAGAAAAATGAAAGCATCATATAATCAAAGTGAGTATCCAAGAAAAGCTGTGATCTTTGAGCAACAGCATAACTTTCTGCGAGAAAATTTCAAAAGAAACAAACCACAGGATGCTGTATTCATAGTTAGAACAGTGGCAAATGGGTCATAGTACAAAAACACCAAATTGACCAAGCACCAACACTGCAGACTATTGTCACAAAAGGATTATTTGGTGGAATAACAAAAGGTCCAAACTACAAAAGCAGAAAGAATAATTATTGCATAAATAGCCCTGAAGAAGTCCCTTTTGCATGAATAATAATGCAAATTCCTCCTTGCAATTGTGCTAAGGAATTGCAAATTATTTGCGCAAATGCCCTCAGCTGGTACAAATTAATGAAGGGTCAACTTCATGGACCTTCCGAATCCAGAAATTCATGGGGCATTTCATTCACTGTTTCCACACATAACACCAAAAAAATGTGAGAAACAAAATCGAAAGATTTCAAATTCACAAACCAATAAAAAGCTCGCCAAACGATCCGGAACCAATCTTCCTCCCGAGCTTGAACTTTCCTCCGACAATGTCCATAATCGCCTCACCACAAATTCGCACGAAAGAAGAGAAATTCGTACACGATCAGAAATCACAATCCCCAATCCCCAAATAATTGTGGGTTTTCCTTAAAAATCGCGACTATGTTCCCTGGATCTGTAGCGCCAGGAAACCCAATTTGGGATGGAAGAGAGAATCAGAGAGCCCTGAAAATGGGGCTCCATGAATCGATTGGAGAAGAGAAAGGGGACATTTTTGGGGGACCTAGGGAATGCATAGGTTTGTACTGTCAGGAGAGAGAGAGAGAGAGAGACGGTGGAGAGAGAAACAGCCCAGAAATACGGTCTGGGCTGTTTTTCTGCTTTTCTCCTTTTGAAGGCAGGTTGAATACTTGAATTAGTGTGTATCTTTTGTTTTAACAGAACTGATAACTGCCATCGCTACCCTTATTTCCCCTCCCCTCTCTTTGGTGCGCGTTCCCTTCCGCATCTCTTCATCTTCAGATGCGCTCTCCTCCCCTCCGATCCCCTCTCCTTCTCCCAACGCTCCCTTTTCGGATACTATCTCTCTTTTCCGCCTCCTTGGACCTCACCTCTCCTTTCCTCTCTGTTGAACAAATTGAATACTTAAAACAAATTCTTCTACCCCCGTACCTTTTCTTTCTTTTCTCTGTCTTTCCTCTGTCTCCTTCATCAATGATTCATTTTCCATCAAATAGTGAGAATGTAAAACAAATTGAACATATAGAATAACAAATTGAACATATGAATGAACAAAGTGAACATATACACATAAATCTGACAAGCAAGAAAACAAATTGAACATATAGAATAACAAATTGAACATATGAATGAACAAAGTGAACATATACACCAATAAAGTGAGACAAAATAAACACAGAACTCTGGCGCACAACAAAACAAATTGAACACATAGAAGTAACAAATTGAACATATAGAATAACAAATTGAACATACGAATGAACAAAGTGAACATATACACATAAATCTGACAAGCAAGAAAACAAATTGAACATATAGAATAACAAATTGAACATATGAAAGAACAAAGTGAACATATACACCAACAAAGTGAGACAAAATAAACATGGCGCACAGCAAAACAAATTGAACACATAGAAGTAACAAATTGAACATATAGAATAACAAATTGAACATATGAATAAACAAAGTGAACATATACACATAAATCTGACAAGCAAGAAAACAAATTGAACATATAGAATAACAAATTGAACATATGAAAGAACAAAGTGAACATATGCACCAACAAAGTGAGACATAAAAAATAAACACTGGCACACAGTAAAATAAATTGAACACATAAAAGTAACAAAGTGAACATATGAATGAACAAAGTGAACATATATACCAACAAAGTAAGACATAAAAAATAAACATTGATGCACAGCAAAATAAAATGAACACTTAAAATAACAAATTGAACAAATGCAATAAACAAATTGAACAAAGTCTGACTCACAGAAGGAAGGGAGGGGGAAGAGAGAGAGATGCACAGAAGAAAGGGAGAGGAAAGGAAGAGAGACGAAATAGTGTGTAGAAGGGAGAGGGAGCGTACCCGAGTGAGGAGAGGAGAGCGCTTCGCTGGGTGAGGAGAGGGGAACGCTTCGCTGGATGAGGAGATCGCTTGAGAGGGAGGGACGCGATGAGGGATCCATCGGACAGAAGCGTGCGAGCGCTGACGCGATGGCAGCGATGGTAGAAAGATAGATGGTAGTAATCAATTTCCTTGTTTTAATTAGTTGATTATTATATTTTTCCCCTCTCGTAAAAAACGGTAAAGTAGACCGATTAGTGCGCTGTTTAGTTAAAACTGATGGTCTAATGCTATAAATATTGTGCTAGGAGATATATTTTGAACATTTGAGTGTCTAATTACCGCTAAAATGATTGAGCTATCGTCATTATTTTTTACGATGAATAAAGTGTACTGAAATTTCAATCATCTAAATATTAGCTCGTATAAAAAAGTTACTTACCTGCAAAAATTGTCACAAAATTAGTTAGTAGGTTTAGGATTTAAAATCCGATGTTTTAATTAATTAGTTGATTATTGTAACATCGGTTTTGTACGTCACAGTCGTCGTGAGTGCACGCTACCTACCACCCGCACGCCCGCAAAAGATTAACTTAAACTACCCAATAAATATTACAATTCAATTGATTTATTAAAACTTCTATCAACTTCTATTAAATAATCTAAAAATAAGAATTATTAATATGGTGTACAAATATTAAAGTAAATCCTAGGTGGACAGGTTACACAAATTATTTGGTTCAAACTCAAGATAACAAATGGCCTACAATGTGCAGATCTTTTCGCCACTTGATCCAGAACCTAGAACTTACAAACAATATGGAAACAATGCAAAAAACAGAGCATGAGATAATTATAAAAATACCTCAATGCGGTGTACAGTTCCAGTTACACAAATCCTAAGGTACATGATCAAGAACTAACTACTTACTAAGTTCAAAACAACATTACAACTAAATAAGCAATTTAGATAACATCATACATAATCACTAGTTTCATTCTCATTTTAATACAACAACATGCAATGCATTATGAGTACGGTAATTATATCCTTCAATAAAGGCAAATACAAATATGGCATTTTAGAAATCGGGTCAAGTTGGATATTATTATGCAAGACTGGTTATTGTTCATTACGACTTCATTCACATATTTTAAAGTTCTTAGACTCATATTTTAGAGTGCAAATTCTACCTTATAGTCCGTAGACTCATATTATATAGTTTGTAGACTCTTACTTTATAGTATGTAGACTCATACATACCACAATTAAGACAATTTAGAATACCAAATAGTACCACAAGTCGAGAACGTTGTCAGAATATCGAATCAAAGCGCTTATCACACAAGACTCAAGGCGTTGTCATGACTTCGCCCACGAGTCAACCAATGTCTATTCAATTGTACAAGTATGAAGTAGCACAAACCATTTGAAGTCATTCAATCTAAAACCACTCATCATGTATAGCAATTATACAATAGTATTAACATATGATACATATACAAATATGCGTGCAATGAATGAGTATTTCAACGTGATGCAAATGCCACAGTTAAGTTCATAAGATGTAAGTCAGAATTTGTGTGCATCCGCACCTGAAAAGCAAAAGCACTTCATGAGTGATAAAATCAGGGAAAGTTCAGAGACAGCTGGCCTCAGATAATCTCCATCATCGGCTGATTCAGAAAAAGATTACCTCCAGCCTAATTAGATTAGGGACTGTTAAATTTCTTTTCTTAAAATTGTAACGTTAGAATTGCCTAACGTAGAATATTTTAGCCGTTAGAACTCAGCCTATAAATAGGCGTGTAAACCAATGTAAATTATTATTAGAAAACTAATACAAATCATTTCATCATCTGATTATCTCTAAAACCCGACATGGTATCAGAGCCAGGTTCTGATAATAGCTTCCGCAAACAAATCAAGCAAACAAAAAAAAGAAAAACCCAGTAATCAGAAATCTGAATGGAAAACCAAACCAGCATCAACCAAACTCCAATTGATAAACCAAATAAAAAAACCCGTACATGGGCAGAAATTGTATTGATGCCAGTAAACCAGAAAACCTGGTCGGGCACAGAAAAAAATCAAAACTCAGTTTCTGAGGTAAGCAATAGCCAAATCCATATTTCTCTAAACCCTAAACTGACTTTTACTGGTAACAGGATACGACGAGCAACGATGGAGAATGCTGACTTGAAGCTTGACGACGATCTCCAAGCTAGCTCAGTCGATCGTCATTGTGCCAGAGAAGATCAGGGAAAGGGGGAGAAAATTGGGTGCTCGCACTGCCAGCACAAAGGTCATTCCTCAGAAAATTGCTGGGATCTTTTTCCTCGCCTCAGGACAACGACTTCATGCAATAAAAGTCAGGAGAAGGCGAACGAAAATTTTTGCTCAGAAACTCTAGATCTGAATGGAGGGAAGAAGGGGCTTGTGTCTGTGCAAGTCGACTCGAACGAGGAAAAGAAGAGGGGTGTAAGCGGCGCTACATCAAGTTGGCTCGATCGGCTTGATAAAATTGAAGCGAAGCTAGCTTCTCTCGTGGGCCAGGAAATAGGCAGAGGTTCAACTAAACTTGATTTTATTTTTCCTGGGCCCGTTAATAATCAAACCAGCCCAATTAATTTGAATGTTAGAAGAATCAGCAATATAAATTCTGTAAATCGAGATGAAACCAAGGATTTGGTTTTGGGGAACAAATGTCTAACCATGGGTCTCTTTACCAAAAATGCACCTCAAAATTGTACCAGATGGATACTTGATTCTGGTGCTACCGATCATATGACGGGAAATTTAAATTTATTAAGAAATTACCGGACCATTAGTAGTGAACAATACTTTACCGTGGCTAACAATGAAAAAATAAAAATTAAAGGTTGGGGTATTATTAGTATTTTGTCCAAAATTTTTTTACAAGATGTGTTTTATGTTGAAAATTGTTCGGTAAATTTGTTGTCTATTAGTAAACTCTCTAGAGATTTAAATTGCGAAATAATTTTTAAAGAAAAAAATGTTATTTTTCAAGACTTAGCTACCAAAGAAAAAATTGGTGAAGGTCTTCTTGAAAACGGTCTCTATATTTTAAATAGCAATAAATTTGGTTTCAAAACTAGTAAAGATGAAGATTTAAGTAAACTTTGGCACAAGCGAGTTGGGCATCCTTCCGATAGAATTTTAAACAAAATATTTGATTTTTCAAATTTAGATTGTAGCAATTGTGAAACTTGTAAACTTGCGAAACATACTAGACCACCTTTTCCTATCTCTAGTTCTAAAAGTAATGATTTTTTTGAACTTATTCACTCCGATGTTTGGGGTCCGGCCCCCATAACATCTTACAATGACTTTAGATATTTTGTTACTTTTATTGATGATTTTTCGAAAATCACTTGGTTGTATTTGATGAAAAGTAAAAATGAAGTTTTTTCACATTTTCAAACTTTTGCGAATTTTATTGAAAATCAATTTGAAAAGAAAATCAAAATTTTGAGAACGGATAATGGTACTGAATATGTTAATCTAAATTTTTCCAACTTTCTTAAACAAAAAGGCATTTTACACCAAACTACATGTGTTTACACTCCTCAACAAAACGGAGTTTCCGAAAGGAAAAATCGTCATCTTTTAGAAGTTACTAGATCTCTCTTGTTTCAAAATAATGTTCCAAAATATTTTTGGTCGGATGCCGTTTTAACCGCAACTTATTTGATAAATAGGTTGCCAAGTGCCATTTTGGATTTTAAAAGCCCTTTAGAAATTCTTTATGGTAGAAAATTAGATATTAGTCATTTAAGAGTTTTTGGTTGCAAATGTTTTGTGCATAACAAAAGAATTGATAAACTTGATTTTACTTCCATTAAAGCTATTTTTGTTGGATATTCTTCTGAGAAAAAAGGATATAAGTGTTATGATCCAAAAAATAAAAAATTTTATATTTCTAGAGATGTTAGTTTTTTTTTAAAATGAACCATTTTATGAAAATAATAATGAGAATAATGTTGACAAAGTCCTTCCAAATGATTTTATATATCCTTGTGTTACTAACATCGAAACAAGTAAGTTTCGAAGAGAATCAAGAATAATTGCAGGTGAAGAATTGCAAGGAGTAAGTGAAGGAAACCTACAAAATGAAGAAAGTCGAAATGAAGAATTTGAAGAAATCGAACAAGAAGAACACATTCAGAATGATGAGGAAAATCAAGAGCAAGAGATGCCATTGAGAAGATCAAGTCGACAACCTCAACCATCCACAAGATTAAAGGATTTTGTCACTTATTCAGTACAATACCCTATCCAAGATTATATTTCTTATAATAATGTTTCTAATGAGCATTATGCTTTCATTAATTCATTGACAAAAACTGAAGAACCACCTAATTATGATGAAGCAAAAAAGGATCCAAAATGGTGTAAGGCAATGGAAGAGGAACTCCATGCCTTAGAAAAAAATCAAACATGGGAATTGTGCACCTTACCAAAAAATAAAAGAACAGTAGGTTGCAAATGGGTATATAAAATTAAATATCATAGTGATGGAACTATAGAACGATACAAGGCTAGGTTAGTTGCCAAAGGGTATACCCAAACTTATGGCATAGACTATTATGAAACCTTTGCACCGGTGGCCAAAATGAATACCGTTAGGATACTTTTTTCCATAGCGGTAAATAACAACTGGACCCTCCACCAAATGGATGTCAAAAATGCTTTTCTTCAAGGAACACTTGAAGAAGAAGTATATATGACGTTACCCCCTGGTCACAAAAAGCAAAATATTTCTAACCTTGTATGTAGGTTAAAAAAATCTATTTATGGATTAAAGCAATCACCAAGGGCATGGTATGGCAAACTTTCTCAATTTTTATTATCTTGTAATTTTAAAATAAGTGGAGCAGATCCCTCATTGTTTGTTAGGCATAATACCAATGGTACCACTGCAGTTTTGGTTTATGTCGATGACATAATCATAACCGGTAATAACCAAATGGAAATTGATAATATAAAAAAAGACCTAAAACGAAAGTTTGACATTAAGGACTTAGGCAAATTAAAATATTTTCTTGGGATAGAAATCGCCCATTCTTCAAAAGGGCTATTCCTATCTCAAAGAAAATATATTCTTGATTTGCTTAAAGAAACCGGTAAACTAGGTTGTAAGCCTGCCAAAACTCCAATAGACATGAATGAAAAACTAGATAGTGAAAAAGGTGAACCATTAAAGGATGTAAGCCAATTTCAAAGACTTGTTGGTAAATTAATTTACCTAACCGTTACAAGGCCGGACTTATCATTTGCCGTAAGCCAAATTAGTAAATTCATGCATGCACCAAGAACACCTCATTTGGATGCCATTAATAGAATATTAAGATATCTAAAAGGTTCTCCCGGAAAGGGAATTTGGATGAGAAAAAATGATACTAATGCAATATGTGGCTATTCCGATGCAGACTGGGCCGGGAGCTACGATAGGAGATCGACCACCGGCTTTTGCACGTTTGTAGGCGGTAACATAGTCACATGGAAAAGCAAGAAACAAAATGTTGTGGCACGATCAAGCGCCGAGGCAGAATATCGTGCCATGGCATCCACCGCAAGTGAGTTGACATGGATCAAACAATTACTAGCTGACTTGAATATCAAGCATGAAGCACCAATGAAGATGTTTTGTGATAATCAAGCGGCGAGACACATTGCGGCGAATCCTGTCTTCCATGAGCGAACTAAGCATATAGAAGTAGATTGTCACTTTATTAGAGAAAAGGTTCAAGCTAAGGAAATTGAAACTCCATTTGTCAAAAGCAAAGATCAACTGGCGGACATTTTTACAAAAGGATTATACATCAAAACCTTTGAAGATATTAGTTGCAAGCTAGGATTATATGACATCTACAATCCAAGCTTGAGGGGGAGTGATAAAATCAGGAAAAGTTCAGAGACAGCTGGCCTCAGATAATCTCCATCATCGGCTGATTCAGAAAAAGATTACCTCCAGCCTAATTAGATTAGGGACTGTTAAATTTCTTTTCTTAAAATTGTAACGTTAGAATTGCCTAACGTAGAATATTTTAGCCGTTAGAACTCAGCCTATAAATAGGCGTGTAAACCAATGTAAATTATTATTAGAAAACTAATACAAATCATTTCATCATCTGATTATCTCTAAAACCCGACAATGAGAAAGTAAGCAAACAGCAAAAAAACATGAAATATAGACAAGCAGTTGTAGTACTTTATTTGTATCGGTTCATTTTCGCTCTGATATGTTTATCTAAGTTTAACAAATAAAGTCTATGTCTAAATACTTATTTTAATAAACCAAACAAGTAACCAGTAGGTACAAGCAATAAAGACTAAATACAATCTCAAATTATGACACAATATATGATCGGGTTAAAGTTTTCATGGCTTAGACAAAAACAAACATGACATGAGTAATTAAATTCTTAAACCATATATTTCTAACCCAACTACTAACTACACAAGGAGTGAAGTTGTAGAGCTCTTATTTAGGTTTTCAACGATTTTTGAAATCATCAAAATTTATTAGAACAAGCTATAAAGTATTTATGTGCGAAAAATTATTTACAGACCTATTTAGTATTAGGCTATCAACGGTACGTCATTTACCGTTATGTCGTTTCATTTAACCGAAATGGAACGGGTTGTGGTATAGAAAATTATACCATTTTTTAAATAGCACGGTTGATGGTACAGTTAGTTATACCGTTTGGACCATTTCAATCTCATTTCAAACCGTTTTATGTATAATATACGATTGATGGCATAGAAATTTGTTTAATTTAATAAATAAAATGATAAGTATCATACTGGTATTGTACCGTTTAATAAGTGGCACGATAACGGTTTAGTGTCATCCGTGCCACTTACCACGTTTTGACAACCCTATTTAGTATGACCCAAGGTCATAATTACCATGCGGAAAATAATTCGGTGCTGAAATTATTTATATTTTCTTATAGTTTAAACGGACGATTTAATGTTATAATAATGATTTCGAAAAATATTTACGAATTTGTTTAGCTAATGAAAACAGTGTATATGTGGCACATTATTTCCGAACTTATGTGGTTAAAACTAATTATCTAATATTCTAAATATTATGTGCTTATTTGTTTACGGACTTAAATGTCAAATTAATAGGTCTGAAATTAAAAATCGGAGCCAATGATACAATGTCCTTCTAAATAAGCATAATATTTCTTGTATATTTTTATGTTTTTACAAAATTTATAGTCCAAGGATAAAAAATTTAAACGAGCAGTACATCGAGTTTGATTCCGAGTGAACACTGAACAGCCACTTGTAGTCAAAAGGAAGTGGCTGAATCATATTGCAGATAGAAGCTCAGCTTTTTGTTGCGCTTTTGGAATGAATAAAAGGAAAGCGAAATGAGGATGTTGGCACAAAGCAAACAGAGGATGTTGTCGAGGTGACGAGGTCTTTACCTATTCAAGTTCCATTTAGACGTGGAAAAAATAATTGACAATAATGAAGAGAAACTACTTGAATTATTCTTCATATTACAAATTAAATATAAACCTCTGAAAATATAATAATCTTGCGTAATGTTAATTGCTACCTTAAAAACATAACCAACTGTGAGCATCATCATATTCTTATGTTTTACCTAACAAAGATAATTTTTATAAGGAAATTTTATTTTAGCTCACTTAAAGGCTTTACAACAAAGAGTATAAATATTATCATGAACTTCTCCAACTGAATATTTTGAAACTAGAGTTGTTCTCCAGACGTTGAGATAAAATACTTTTTACCAAAATAATTAAGCTTATAAAATAAAACAAACGACTATTAATTAAATAGAATAATTTATCGAGAGATACAGAAATAAAAAAATAAAAATCAACATAAGATGCACACAACTATGGAGCAAACTCATTCCATGCATCGAACGAAATCACTTCATAAAATGATGTAGCCCATAAAAATATTAATAGCAAATATTACTATCGTTATATTGTACACCTTAGCGGAGAAAACAAATGATCAAATAAGCCCTCAAATCATCTCCATTAACTGTCATTAAAAAAACTTATGACCTTTCCACGAAAGAGCTATGCCATAACCAACCTTACACGTGGTTCTCCGGGCATTTAAAATTTTAAAGGGCACATATTTGTTTCTAATTATTTATCTTTGTATTTATGTCATCACATACAAAGAAAAATAAAAAGAATAATTGTTCTATTGTGGTGGAAACTGTTAGAGAGAGTTTTTTTTTTTTAAGAAAAAATGGTAACTTACTTTACATGTGGAATTGCTTTTCATCATCTTTAAAATTCTCTCATCCCTTCATCTTCCATTCAGTACCTCATTAATGACGCATTTTGTTTCCAATTTCGGAATGTAATTAATTAAATCCAACGCCTCATTCCTCATCTCTTCCCTGTATTTCCCTTTCCTCTCAGATGAAACATTTGTAAAAAATGTTACTTGTTTTGTAAAAAACTAATTGTTCTAGTTTCAGATAATAATTGTGCTAGTTAAAAGAAACAATTGTCATAGTTAATATGAACAATTGCCTTATTTAATATGAACAATTATTTCAGTAAATAATTTTAATTGTCATGAAAAAAAATTTAATTGTTCTGAAAAAAATTAATTGTGCTAGTTTTTAGATAAAAAAGTCATGGGAACAAAATTAGGATCGGAATGAGGGGGAGGGAGGGAAATAGAGGGGAAGGAGGGGAACAAAGGGAGTAATTAGTGTTTCACTGTTTCCTCATAATGACAATTAAAACAGAAGGAATTGTTTTGTAAAAAAATGTTATTTGTTTTGTAACAATCTAATTGTTCTAGTTTTAGATGATAATTGTGCTAATTAAAAGGAACAATTATCATGGTTAATATGAACAATTGCCTTAGTTAATATGAACAATTATTCCAGTAAATAATTTTAATTGTCATGAAAAAAATTAATTGTTCTGGAAAAAAAAATTAATTGTGGTAGTTTTTAGATACAAAAGTCATGGGAAAAAAATTAGGATCAGAATGAGGGAGAGGGAGGGAAATAGAGGGGAACAAAAGGAGTAATTAGTATTTCCTCATTAATGACAATTAAAACAGAAGGAATGAGGAATATGATGTATCTCAGGGGATGATGAGTTTCCTCATTAATGATTTTTAAGGGATGATAAGGATGATCCGTATCAGCCCTGCTTTACATGGCCGCTTGGCCAGTACAATTGTAACAATGTCAATGGAGCTTTTTTTTTTAAAAAAAAAATCATGTCATTGCAATGTTTGCTTTACATTTTCAACTGACAATGCTGTAAAACTTTGAACCTTTTGTTTTTTGGGCTTTATTTCGTAGTAGAAGGTGGGGCAAACACAAGAAGCCGCATTATTCTACTGATTTTTTTTTTTTTTTGGGGGGGGGGGGGGGGGTTGAAGAATCTCTTGCATGCAATGCTACAAATATATGTGATAATCAATTTTGTTTTGAATTACCAAAGGAAAAAGTGCTACGCTATAAATCATGTTTTAAAATCCAAACAGTACAATGGAAGGGCGTTAGCTTTTTTCAAAATTTCGGAAACTATAATTATTGAAAAGCGGAGTCTGAGTCTCTTAGCATTTTTAGAAGCTTTTATCATTAATATTGAATTATTCCTTTGTCACAATAATCTAAGTTGAGTCACGAAATATTTGAAGGATTATTACTATTATTATCATTATAATGATAAATGTAGGTAAACATATACAAATATGGACATAGATAGAATGTTGTGGTAATTCGATTTTGGCTAGTAAGGTAAGAAAAATAAACGTAAATTAACTACAAGACAAATTGTTGCTGTTCCGTACATCTTGTTTAATTGGACATGTTTTTCTTCTTTGATTCTTCATTGTATCGTGTCATGCGTGGTATAGATAAATTATACTATTGGATTAAATGAAATTTTTGGAAGGTCAAGCTGATTGATAAGATGCTATATGCCTATATGCTTTTAATTTGCTTGAAAATGTCATTACTCGAATCTTTCAATAAATAATTAATACTTATGTTAAAATAAAAAAAAAAGAATCCAACTGGAGCCCGCATTTTTCTCTAATTTTGTTGTCTCTAGCCGTGGAACTTTTCTTAGCCGAGATGTAGGCGTCCTAACTACCCTGTCAAATAAAACAAAAAAACCAAACTGAAAAGTTTATTTAAAGAAAATTTTATAGAATTGTAGGTCCTGAAATTAGTTGATGCAATTTGAGACATAGGCCCGGAACTAAAATAGGCTGAAAATCCAAAAGGCCTACTTTAAAAGATATCAGCAAAACTCATGCAGTTGGTCCAACTGCTACATTTAATAGCTATCTTATCTATTTTTGACACTTCTTCACTCAACTAATTTGGTTCAGGTTTCTTAGACAAGGAAGGAATGTGTTCTCTTCTGTGGGGAAAATTTCCTTATCTTGTAAGTAACCCAAAATCAGTCAATTTGAGCCTAATTTGTTGGAAAATACCTCAAAGAAACATACTGCTTTTATTTTGTCAAACAATTTGGGTGTTATATTTATACGGAAAATATTTTAAGCAAATGTTTTTTATAAAAAGTTACAACTTACAAGGCTTTTATGGGCTAAACATCTCACTAGATCTAGTAACTAGTTCTGAACTAGACTATTATTACACCCAAGTTCCAATTATCGTACCTTTTTTTACTGTCACTCAAGTCTCCAACTTTGCCAAAAAAAGGTCGGTGTTAATTTCTAACTAGCGGACATTCGCGCGTTGCGCGATGCATTTTTTATTTTATTTTATTGGTTGTTAATAGAGCGGTAAGATAATATATGTAGCAATATATAAGATTGTGCATTAAGAAATAATGAGAAAAAGAAAATGTATTGAAACTATAATATTTATTTTAGATGGTATATTGATGCTTTTGTTTCCCATTGTTCCTTTTTTTCCCCCTTGATTAAAAGGGCAGAGAAATAGATCCATAAAAATTTAATTAACACATGGATCAGTATACGTATAAAATTGATTGATTTTGATGTTCTTTATCAAATTTTTTTTTTCGAGATGAGAAAGTAAGAGGTTCTGAATATTTTTATGTAGCTAAGTGATATTGACTGTCTCATCTGAATTCGATAGGAGCACATTGAGGATATTTAGTAGACCTTGAAGAGTACCAATATAGAGTTACAGACTAAAAACATTTCATTATGTTGAACCTGAAAAAAATTGTAGATCTCTCCAAATGAAGTGATGTCAAGAGTGTAGATCTTTTGCGGATAATTTTTTCAAGAAAAACGAAATAAAGTGTGCCTATTGAAGAATGCATGTTCCATGCAAGAAAATAATTTTGAGGCAAATCATTGAGAACCCTTGTAGCTGACAAAACAAAAAGGGAAAAAAATGATTCAACCCAGTTAACGCATCAGTTGAACATCATTTCTCAACAACAGATATCAAACATTTTTATCTTTTTTCCTACATCAATAATATACATTTCATTGTGCTTGATCACATGCTTAAAATAGGCTATGTCCGAAGAAGATCGAAGAAGGCCAGAACTAAAATCAACACAGCTCACCTTTCAAAAATTAAGAAAAAATATCTCTGGTCAATATTATTAATCGTAAGTTCTTTTAATCGCAGCATAAATTAGCCAATCATAACTGAAAAAAAAGAGCGTCAAAAATAATATATTAGTTCTATTAGCACAAAACATTAGCAAAGTGATATGAGTGCCCATTTAATATATTCCAATAGAATGTAATCATCATCAGCTAGAATTGTGCAACTTGCACGTGCATCAGCACCAACCAAAAAGAAAAAAAGAACACATTTTTTCATCAGACTTTCATGAGACATGTTAATCCATTAATCAAATTGCAGGGATAAGGCTAGACTGCATTATCATTGTATTTAGTAAAGCTGTACCATAAATAGATGATCATATCTTTTATTTGAATTAGTATTGAATAAAGAATACCTCAAGATGCAAGTAGAAGTAGGTTAACCTGAATTGAAAAAAAAAAAATAACAGTGAAGAAAACAAATAAGCATTGGGGAGATGCTGGCAAGGCGAACCAATGCTTATTTTAACCCCTAATAATAAATTGGGTTAAAATAATAATACTGAGTCAAATTAGGGTACTAAGCATTTTATTTACTCATAGCCTTTCATTATTATTTTAATCCGAATTAATCATATTCCATATGGGTACAAACTTAAAAGCTATGACTATACCAATTTATAGTCCAACGAAAGGTAATTAAACACACTCCAAATTTGAAATTGTGATTTACTCACAATATACTTTAGAATTGTAGATCAAGCAACCAATCGAAAAACAAAACTAAAATAAGACAACTTACGAAGACAAAAAGAAAAAGGAACTCACTATCTACTATGGACAAATTCAGGTTTTAATCGATATCTAACATATACTTTCTTAAGGCCCTGAAATTGACAACAAACTTGCATCAGGTGTGAAAATTCTTATTAATTAAAAATAGGAAAAACTGAAACAACCACAGAAATTATTGCATGTACAATACAGATGCGACCAATAGGTAAAGTCATATCGCATTCACTTCAGTACATAAATAATTGAAAGACCTTTGATTTGGTATCATCTAGTTTCTTCAACAACATTAATAGTATCTACAAATAGATTTCTTCCCTTTGTCTAAAAGTATCTACAAATCAATAGTTGGGTAAATACATCGCAAAAGAGACCTTTCAAATGATCTAACAAAAAAATAAACAAATACTGTACACGCATATTTACTGTAAAATTTCGAACGCTATAAATTCAGATTTTGTGTGCTTCACTTGTCAATCTTCTTGCCTTAATATTTTTTTCCCCTTCAGGTCAAATAAGAGAACTACCTTGTAAAGATTGAGTTGGAACTTGGTATCTTCCAGAGCTTTTTGGAGTGCCAGTATAAATGCATTATCTATAATTTATAATCAAAATTAGCATATAGCTACAAATGCATTAAAATATTTAACATGAAAATGAAGTGCAGGTTTAAATGAATAACTTAAATGTCATACTTTGCTTGATGAGATAACACAAAGTGCTTCAATATGAAAATAAAGGCCAGAATGATAGGCATGACACCCATATATAAATAGTAAATTATTGTGAAAATGATTATATATAAGCTTACATGCTTTTGACTCAATATGAAGAAAATAGAAAAGAACCAAATTCCAAAAAAGCAATGTTGAATAATAAGTGATTCGAAATGTGCAATAAATCACCTCTCTACAACGCCAAATTTTCCCTTCCAATGCACATCCCTGAAAAATAACATGAAAACATTTAATTAAAGTAATTGAAAAGCTAACCTTTGAGGAGCTTTCATAATGATGAACTGAAATTTTACTATGAACGGATCCTTTTCAATAAATTCAATTAGTCTTGAAGCACACCTACAAAAAACAAAAATAAAGCATTCGTCAGGTTTTTAGAATACTTGTTGGAGAGTATACATGTAGCAGTTCTTTTTCATTGGTGGATGTAAGAAATGACACAAATACCCTTAGTTTCATCCTTGATGATTAGACTTCGCTAACAACTATTTCAACAAAAATAAACAATTTTCTGTTGCGAGAACAATTTTTTTTACTAAAAACCTTCAAAATTATTTTAATTACTTGCAATAATGATATACCAGTATCATTAGTCTTGCTCGATTGTGCATTAGTTGTTCAGCAGTATATATTTTAATAATGATACATGAGCTTGTATAAGGAAAAAATAGAAAATTAGTGAAAGAAGAAGCTGGTTGATCTCCACACATCTCATTTTTTTCATATGTAATAGCTTATATCAATTAGTCAATCATCGTCAACTAACATGTTAATTTTGTCATGGCTTGGTTTAATAAATGTAAGAACCAATGCCAAAGATAAAATTTCATGGATCAATGATAAAGTTTGGTAAAATAACGATGATCACAAAGTCCATCAATCTTTATTACTGACTATCTTATGAATGTTGTAACCAAGGAACTTGACCAGAAAAATTGCTATCATCAGTGAGAGCAAATAATACAACATACAAAACTAAATGAACAACTGATTGTCTAGAAATTAAAAATTGAATAATAATAGAAAAATGAGTCTATAACAATTAATTGATGTCATGACAATTGCCATCGCAAAATCTAAAGAAAAACCCAACATAATGACAAATGGAAGAGAGCACAGGGCTTACCAGATTCTTATTTGCCAAGGTCGATTGATTTCTTCAGCTGCAACTACCAATGAAAACCTGAGTAAGGAAAAAGAAAATCAAGCTGCTATTAGCACCAAAAGAAACATTAGAAACATCAGCTTAAATTAGCAATAAAGAAAATTTTATTTGGAACTAAATTATACATTGCATGTTTTTTATATTTTTGATAGAAAAGAAAATTAGAAAGGAGAATTTATGAGAAAAAGAAAAAGGAAGGCAACATAAGAAGGAAGGAAGTGAAAGAAGAAGGTTAAATCTGAAAACCTGTAACGCAAAGGGAAAATAAGAAGAGAAACAAAAGAAAGCACCCAAAACTGATTGAAATGAGAAAGAAGAGTCGGAAATTAGAGAAAAAGCGAAAAAGCGAAGAAAGAGAGATGAAACCTAGAGGAGATGAGTCAATACTCGTGCAACGGTTCAGAAATCGAAGAGGCAAAACAAATACAGTGCACTCAGTAGACATGTAACACGGCTCCCTACCATGAAAGAAGAAGGAAATTTATCGTCAGGAGCACAGCACCGGATCCAGGAGGAGAGAGAGATGAAGCAGTACATGGAAGGGAAAAACCTCACTGCACGGAGAACCGTGAACCAAAGGAGAAAAAATTACATGGCTAAGATAGCCAAGACCATCAGGCGCAGGTCTCCGTACGTGAGCAATCCCATCTGCCCGGTCCGTCGAAGGAACTGCAAGAACTGGGGAGAGAGAATGTAAGGGGGCGACGAAATCGAGAAGAACACTCTCGAAGATGCCAATCCAACGGATAAGAGGAAACCAATCCAACGGACACGATCTGACTAACGGAATGGACGGCCCAGATCCGGTTACTATTCCGCAACAGTGCTTATGAATAGTAACGGATCCGGATCCAATAAGTCGGGATTAATATATGTTTCGATTTCGATGAATCTCATACTCTGCCAACCTTAAAAGGTTGGTAGAGTGCCGATTTATGATCTGAACCGTTAGATCTAATTTCAACGGTTAAGGAAGTCCCGTGCATGTAACTAGATTGATAGGCCCGAAAAATTTTTAACCGTCGAGATTAGATCTAACGGCTCGGATCTAATGTTGTCACTCTACCAACCTCAAAAAATTGGTAGAGGATACGGACCTGATTTCTAAGGCTGTGCTCCACAATAGAATTTGGGAGGGGAGAGGGAATGAGGTGACGAAGGAGAGTAAGCTGTTAAGTTGTCCGAGAACGATTATTTGCTCCAGATCGGGGATCACAAGGGATGAAAGGGGATTAACTGAAGTGAGAGAGGGCTTAATTTCACGAAGACTTAATCCCGAATCGTTACATTCCAATTTGGGAGATTCATAAATCTGGGCACCCTCTCTTTACTCCTCCCTTTTCTAGAGCACAGCGGCACAGCCTAAACATTACACTCCTGGTCCTGGCCATTCAGAATAGAATAGACTCGAGATCTTTAATAATCCTGTCGGCACAAAAATGCTTTCTGTACTAATTATATTCTCGAGAGTTTCAATTTGTTTATATAAGATGATACTGTCAAGGAGTCTATTGTTCCTCTGTATTAGAAAAGCAATTTTTTTTTTTCCTTTTTAAAACCACAAACTGAGTACCTAATGCATATATCTTCGTAATAGAGAGAAGTGCAACACAAAAAAAAGCAAGAATTATAAGTGCCATCGGCAAATATACCATTCCAATCATCGCTAATACAAAGTGAACATATATAGTAAATAAGATGAACATATAGATGATCTAAGTGAACACTTACAAACAAATAAGTGTTGTCATCACTTGTTCAGATGTTTACATGCATATTCAACTTATTTTCATTGAACTTATTTGTTTATATGTGTTCACTTAGATCGTCTATATGTTCATCTTATTTACTGTGCATTTTCATTGAACATATACAAACAAATAAATTCAATAAAAATAAGTTAAATGCGTATATAAAAATACGAACAAGAGATGACAACACTTATTTGTTTGTAAATGTTCACTTTGATCTCTATATGTTTATCTTGTCTGTTTTATTTGTTCACTTTACGTTTAGCGATGGCAAAGAACAAAGTGCCAAAAGTATGGGCAGTAGTTTTTATTAAATAAAGAAAGGTTTACATGACGTAATATTAATTAAATTAATTGCATATAAAGGTTTCATTTAACTTGATTAATTTGGAGTGATCTCAACTATTAAATTGGTATTCTTTATAGACTAACATCTACTGGAACTTGATTGGAAGCACCCTTTAGTTGTATCTACGGGAAACACCCTTTGGTTGCATTTGCGGCATGCATCATTTGATTGCATCTATTGGTGATTGATATTCCCATTTAAATACTCTTCAATTATGATGGATAATTGAGAGGAATATCATTTTTTTATCTCAAATAAAAATATTCTTGAGAGGAATATAGAAAAGACAATAGAAAATAAAGATATGGTCTAGTCCGACATTCTCATCAAGGCAAGAGAGTCTGTTCGCATTAGTAGTACCCTTCTGACAGTGACGCAATCGACAATAAAAAAATAATAATGGCTAAAGGTATTTTTATAATTATGGAAACTTTCGTGACATCTCTAATTAAAGTTTTACTTACACATGCAACAACTGGACCACATAAATTTAATTTAATTAGAGAGGAAAGAACATTGGGCAGAACAGTAAAAATTATCTACTAGTTTTTTTTTTTTTGCAAATTGAAGTGAGAGACCGACGAATACACAAATTTATTGCAAAATAGCACCAATATATGTGGTCAGCATGACAAGTCAACAATTTACAACACCGATATATGTAGGGACTGAAATCCTCTACAGCCGGCGCAAGTTTTTGCAAAATTTAAAAATGTTAAAATTAAAATGATAAATTCAAACTGTTGATCTTGTCTAAATTTATGGGCGATGCACTTTCATATAGGGGCCGTTTGGATGTTGTAGGAATTTAGAGAATTTACAATTCTAGGAATAAATTTATTGGGAAGTGTGTAACTTTGTGAAGAGTTTGGATTATTTATAATAAATTTGGCACATGAAATTCCGGAAATTTGCAATTCCCTCTTATTCCAACCCCATCCAAACGCCCCCATAAGTTTTATAAATTCTAGAGTTGATTTGATACTAGATTAAGTGGTAAAAAAAATGAACGAATCTGGTTAACTATCACTGATTAATTCTAATACGTCCATCATTTGATCACTTAATCAAGTATCAAATCAATTCCAAAATTTATAAACTTATATGAAAACGCATCGCCCGTAAAAATGAACAAGATCAACGGTTTGAATTCATCATTTTAATTTTAATTTTAATTTTTTTAAATTTTGCAAAAAAAAAAAAAGGCCGGCTGGAGACCTCTACAGCCGTATACGTAGGCCGGCTGTAGAGAATTTCAGTCCATACACGTAGACCTCTCAAAAACACACACAACACACAACAGGTTCCGAAATCTAGCACAGGAGACACGGAATTAAAGAAAGAAGACTGAATTAAATATTGTTTTTTTTCTAATAAGAATTTCACTGGGAAATTGCATGAAATGACGTGTCATACCTGGTGAAATTCTATGGCAAGCCTGTGGGTGGTTCAGAGGTAAGAAGCACTGTATCGGGTGGGAAAAAAGATTTTATTGCAAATGATGTCTGGAGAAAGGACCGTGACCGATGTTATAATTATTACAGTTTTGTTTTACAGAAGATATGAGACTTTTTTTTTTTTAAGAGCTGAAAATATGAGACTTAATTTTCTATCTAGCGATACAAACATTACATTTTCCCGACTTCTCGAGGCCGTGACCACCGCACAAGCTGTCTAATATTCCCCAGTGCTGCCCCCCCTGGGATTCCGTTCAGATTTGAATGAATCATAATCATGGATTCATGGTGTTCCCGTTTCTGTTCCCACATCGGTGCTGTTGAAAACATCTATAAAATCAGTGGGGGCAGACTCAAATATGTTATTTTTGAACTTATATATACATACAAATAAATACATTTAGCACGTCATTTGTCAAAGTCAATTTATTAGATTGTACATAATAATTGAATATAAGAGAGTCTTTCATACGTCTCCGATTCGATAGCCAGTCAGTGAATTACTCGTTAATATTAAAATTTAGAGTTAAGTTAAGCACTTAAGCCAAATCAAACCTTCTTTCTTTAAAAAATATAAAATGCGCTGCATGCCGACGAACGACTGTTCTTTCTAGAGATCTTTTGACAAAATTAAGTAATAACCACACTTAAAATTGCATCTCACTATTGACGAAATATAGCGCAATATCCCCCCCGCCCCCCGCCCCCCTCCTCTCTCTCCCTCTCTCATGGATGCGTTAAAATGACCCCTCCGAGCGATCTTGAGAAAATTGAAAAATTGTTTACATTTATTTAAGTTCTCATTTCAACTTCGAAGTTCATTAATTTCTGATTTTTTTTTTGAAAAAAAAATTGATTCTGATTTAATAATTATAGAAAGGTCAGCTGTACTCAAAGCATTTTGTTTACCTTCCGTAGTTTAATAGAAAAACAAAGGGAAAGAAGAGGGATCTATTTTTTTCCCCCTTTCTGTCGTGGATAATCAAACTAAAAACAAGTTTATGTCGTTTGAACCGGATGCAATTAACATCGATACGTATACATCCACATGTGTGTGTATATATATATAGAATGGCTAATGTGCTATAGATGGCACAGAGGGTCCCGTGCCATAGAGTCGTTTTGCGAGATTCAAAATCCAAATGCTCAATTCGAATCGTTCAAGTTGTTCACCATATTAAAATACCATTGGAGACCAAATTTTACAGTTTTTTGAATTTTTCTGCTATTTATTATGATATTTATAAAAAAACATTATAATTAGAGTATTTCAGACCCTCCAATTTGAACATATCAAAATAAATAGCAAAAAAATTCAAAAAAATGTAAAATTTAGTCTCCAATGGTATTTCAATATGTAGATCAATTTGAACGGTTTGAATTGACTGATTGAATTTCGGATCTTCAAAAAATGACTCAAAAAATGCATCTATGGCATTGTCATCTATGGCACTTTATCCCACCTCTATATATATATATATATAGAGAGAGAGAGAGAGAGAGAGAGAGAGAGAAAGTTTAATATGCATCATAGTGCATAGAGCATTCCGTACACCACGGACTTTTTCGGGAATATTTTTGTAAATCGACAAATCTAATTTAACCAATCTAATCTACATATTGAAATCTCATACCAAACCAAAATTTACAATTTTTGAGATTTTATTACTATTTTTTTCGAATTTTTTAAAACATGCCATTTTTGGAATGTTGTACTATTTACAATTTTCCAAAAATGACATGTTTTAAAAAATTCGAAAAAAATAGTAATAAAATCTAAAAAATTGTAAAATTTGGTTTTCTATGAGATTTCAATATGTAGATTAGATTGGTTAAATTAGATTTGTCAATTTATAAAAATACCTCCCAAAAAATCCGCGGTGCACGAAGTGCCCTATGCACTATAGTGCATATTAAACTTTCTCTCTCTCTCTCTCTCTCTCTATATATATATATATATATATATATATTGATTGTCAGCAATTGCTGACAATATTCCATTAATAAAAATAAAAGTTTACATATCAATAAAAACTGAAAACAAATACCAGTATCAAAACTGGTATGTCACAATAAATAAACGGTATAAACTCCTAACAATGTCTATACCTAACACCGATGTAAACTCATCCAAATCCAATCTAGAACCTATCAAGTGCCTACAGACTACGCTTGACGCAGAACCGCAAAACAATACCTCCGAAAAGAAAATGAAAAGGATGATCGATGCTTCTGGTCTCACCACAGACTGGCACTAAGGCTCAATCCAGATTTGGAGTAGAGTTCCACTATCCACTGTCGCGACAGCAAAAAATCAGACCGGAATGACACCTTGAAGTGCACCTACGATGACCGCCTCTTACCAAATCCCATGTGCTTACTTCACAAGCTGGGCATCCGCAACGTCCATGCCGTACTCGGCTGTGCACTACATGGCCATGGCGCACCTCCATCGTGCACCGTAACGGTCGCACCGCACAGCGGCTGCAAATCCATGACGATCATGTCGCAAATCTCGGCTGTGCTCCCCTGAAGGCCATCCGACACTGCTGCTACGCACCCTCTGCAGCCAAATCACGTCTCCACTGTGCACGACCAATAATCACACGACACCCGATGCGACAGCAGAATCAACATATCTCATCATCTTTTGTTGGCTGTGCTTTCAGGAGAAGGGGAGGGGAGAAGTGAAAAAGGATTGGCGGAGAGGTCGACGCCGTAATTCCGGTCGCTCACCCCTGGAAGCTGTACCTCACCTCGACTGCATAACCTCGACAACAAATCACTTCTCCACAAAGCACGACTGAAAATCGCACGATATTCGACGCTCGAACCGCCGAATTAACAGATCACCGTCTTATACTGGCTGTACTTGTAGCAGAATGGGAGGGTAGAACAAAAAAAAAAGAGAGCGGGGGGAGGTCGACGGCGGCCGCCTCCCCCATATAGGGTTTGAGGGAGAAGGATTTTTTATTCACTTTTTTCGAAAGAGCGAAGGGGTCGAGACCGTTCTCTCGCATATATTGACTTTTTTTTTTTTTATTATTATACATCCATATATTTATCAGCCAGAATTAGATCCAGATCTGACACTATTGGCCAACAATTTTTCAAACAGTGATTTTCGTCAGATCTTTTGTTGCAGCAGATAAGAATGTGGCGGTTCATGTTCTGTATAATTCGATTTGCTTCTTAGCTGATACATGAGGCCATATATAAACTTACCCCCAACAACTTAAATGAGAATGGTTATAAAGGATTTTCTGTAATGGTAGAAACAAATTTTAAACGCAAATAAATGAGAATGATTACAGAAGATCTGATACCTAATCCAACCATGTATAAATTTGTAGAATTTTCTATGGTAGTTAAAGCAAAAATCAAACACATTCGGAAAATAAAGGAAATTGATTACTGCCATCGGTAAATATACCATTCCAGCCATCGCTAAATATAAAGTGAACAAATACAGCAAACAAAATGAACATATAGAAGATCTAAGTGAACACATACAAACAAATAAGTTCAATGAAAATAAGTTGAATATACATGTAAACTTCTGAACAAGTGATGACAATACTTATTTATTTGTAAGTGTTCACTTAGATTGTCTATATGTTCATTTTGTTTGGTGTATATATTCACTTTGTATTTAGCGATGGCTGGGATGGTATATTCGCCGATGACACTTATAATTTCTGGAAAATAAATTGTCGCAGACAACCCGACACCTATTGGACTCTCATGTGCGTGCGCGTCTCTCTCTCTCTCTCTCTCTCTCTCTCTTCATTGGTAGTGAAGCCATTTGGATCCATGTGCATCTCTCCTATGTTCTATCTCCATTCCATTCAACAATGGATGACTACATTTTTCGATTTGAGAAAAAAAATATGGTTTTGTTTCCTTGTTTTTTTAATTGTTAGGAGGGCTTCAAAAAATATTTGACTGTGAATTATATACTTCTCACAGACATATAAGGAATTCCGTCAAATAATAAATTTTAATTATGGAACTATAAAATATTTTAAATCCTCATAAAATTTAATATATTATAGTTTCATTCTTTGATTGTTTGAAGGCTTTTAAAATTTTCTTTCTCTATTTAAATTTATGTACTTAATTACAAATATATGGATAATTTTGTCCTGTAATTTTTTTTATTATGGACTTATATAAATATATGGAGAATTATTGAAAGCGTCTAAATATATATATAACATAAACTTTAAGAAAAAAAAATAATTCTCGCAACACGCGAAATCCCACTGGTTTGATATCATTTTGAGTCACTAAACTAACTTTCAGCTATATCCAACCTCAATTGTCAATAACAATATTTCAGTGTCACTGTTCTGTTGGGCCTGAATTGAACACGTGTCGAAAGTTTTACCGAATTCAAACTATAATGTTTTATTCTTTTTGTTTTTGTTTTTTGTTTTTATTTTTTTTATTTATTTGGTTTATATTTAATCCGCATCAATCCATCCATCTTCTTTATTCTTTATTAAGACGTTATAGCTTGTTTATGTTCTATCTTAGATATGCCTTTAACCTTTTTTAAGTACAAAAAGAGAGATTATTAAGGGATAGGTTATGCAATAACAAATTTATAACAAAATTAATAAAGTAAAATTATATATATCTTCATTATAGTTGAGATAGAGTACTTATGAAATAATTTGGTAATTGATTGGTCATCGATCGCCTTATTTAAAATTATAAAATTTATTTTTTTATAATTAATGAAAATATTATTATGATATGGCACTAAGTTTGATACACAACGTATCCAAACATATATAACATATTTTAAGTGAATTTAATGTTGTTTCCTTTTTTCGAGTAAAAGTAAAATATTTGACAATATATCCCTTCCTGTATAAATTAAATAGATACATCATTGTAACCTCGTCATCATTTAACTTTCAGATTATTTTTATGTTTTTTTCCGGCCACGTATCATTTCAATGTTGATGAACCAAAAAATCTCTCATCAGCATAATATAAGACATAATAATATAACGGATCACTACCTTGAAATTTCAAACTTATTTTCTTGTAAGAAAGCTCTGAAGTGTTTCTATAATTAGATAAAATCCTATCAGTAGCTTCCATGAAAGTCCCGTAGACCCTCTCCTTAAAACTCTCTTATTGTTAATTCTCTCAACCACCATGTTTCTTGCTAAGTACTCAACTACACTGTTTTCTCCATAGCACAAAAACAGCCAAATTCCTTTCTCCTCCATATCAAAAAGTTCTAGCTCCCCTCTATTTCATTTCCGCGTCATAATCAAACTATACTAAAGAAGAAAAACCTCCATTTGTCTAAACATCTATGTCGGGAATTGATGGGGCAGCAGTAGCACCAGCATGCCAATGCATCAACTCTATTGGGTTGCCAGTCATCATTGCACGGGAAACTAGTGCATTCTTCTGTATCGAAGAAAATTGGCGGTTACATGAAGAGGCTATCAGAAGGTTGCGGGGAGTATTCAAATCAGTTACTATAAAGGTGACCGAAGGTACAAATAAATTAAAGGAGTGTGATCCAAAGGTTGAAGATTGGCTGAAGGAGGTAAATGAAGTCCTCCAATTGGCACTTGGAGAAAAATATAAGGAACTCAAGAGATACAATTTCCTGTGCAGCTGCACTCCAGACCTCTACCACCGTTACCTACTTGGGAGACAAATCATGAAAGAGCTTGAACGGATCCATAAGCTGTTAGAAGAGGAACAAAAGTTCAATGAATTTTTCTACACCCCTCAGCCACCACCAGTGGAGGACAAGCCTCAAACTAAAGCAATTGGTTTGGAGCCTATCTTGAGGAAGCTCCATGAGTACTTCAACGACGAAAGCAGCAACATCATTGGTGTTTGGGGACAGGGAGGTGTTGGCAAAACCACTCTGCTCAATGCTTTCAACAATGATTTAAAATGTCATCGAGGCCGTTTTCATGTGGTCATCACTATTGACATTTCCAATTCGGAGACATTAGATGTTGTGGGCATCCAAAGGACAATAACTGAGCGGCTGGGACTCCCATGGTGTGACACAGATGTGGCCACTCGAGCCAGAAGCCTCATCAGGGCTCTGTCGAGAAAAAAATTTGTAATCCTTCTGGATGATGTCCAGAGGGAGTTCCAGCTGGAGGATGTTGGTATTCCTTTTCCAGATAATGGATCCAAGATCATTCTTGCCTCCCGTGACCAGAATGTCTGCAACCATATGGGTGCCCCAAAGAGCCTAATCCGCATGGAGACTTTAGACGAGGCTGATTCCATGGCTTTGTTCATAAGCAATTTAGGCACTGATGCCCTTCATGCCATTAGTTCAGATGCAGGCATTCGAAAGTATGCAGGAAAAATTGTTAGAATGTGTGAAGGGTTGCCTTTGGCATTAACTGTCATAGGCAAGTCTGTGGCTGGGCTAAGTAGTCCACTTGACTGGAGTGTAGCCATGAGGGCTATAAGCATGGACATTGGGGACTTTTACGGTGTGGAGAATATGTTTATAAAACTAAAGTATAGCTATGAAAGGCTCGATGCGACAGCCCAGAAGTGTTTCCTGTACTGCACCCTGTTCCCTGCATATAATTCAATGAAGAAGCAACAACTTGTGGATTATTGGATGGCAGAAGATCTAGTGCCACAAGACAAGCCATGGAAAGGTTACAGTATAATTAACAGACTATTGTCAGGGTGGCTGTTACAGCGCACAAATTCAGACCTAGAGGTAAAATTGCATAATGTAATGCGTGAATTGGGCCTATGGTTAGCAAATGAAGAGGATAATTTTTTAATAAGATCTGGTCAGGGCTTAGAAAACACCCCAGAAATTAAGGGCATAAAATGCCCTAAAAGAATATCACTCATGTTTAACAATATAAGGGCACTTTCTTTGTCAGCCAACTCTAACCATCTTGAAACTCTGTTGCTCCAAAACAACCCAAATTTCAACACCCTTGGCCCAGGTTTCAATAGATTTATGTCTCACCTTAGGGTCCTTGATCTCTCTAACACTGCCATTGAAGAGTTTCCTGTGCTCCCTAAGGGGAGTGCATCATTCCCATTGCGATATCTCAGCTTAGGCAACACACCTATTAGAAGGCTGGATCAGAGTTTTTCACTCTTGAAGGAGCTAAGGCACCTGGATTTAAGTGCAACTGAGCATCTAGAAAGTACTTCAGACAGTTGTTCGAAATTATTGAAGCTCAGGGTATTAAATCTGTTTCGGAGCCACTATGGCATTCGTGATGAATCGGACCTCAACATAGATTCATTAAAAGAACTACGATTCCTTGGAATAGCCATTCATGCGGAGGATGTTCTGAAAAAATTAAAGAAAACTGATCCCTTGGCCAGATTTACAAACCAACTGAGTTTAAAACATTGCCAAGATATGAAATCAATTCGTGTTGCTGATTTCAATCATATGGAACATCTTGAAGAGCTCTATATTGAATCATGTGACAGCCTAGGTGAACTAGTAGTAGATAAGACTATAGTGTCTCGCTTGAAGATGCTCACATTGTGGGAATTGCCTAGTTTGCATTCAATATTGGTTAGAGAATTGCCACATCATTTCCAAGAGCTGCGTGAACTTACCATTCATGGGTGCCACAAATTAGAAAATATTAGTTGGGTAGCAAGTCTTGAATCGCTTGAAAAACTGGCTCTATCAAACTGCGATGGAATAAAGCAAATTGTGATTAAGGAGTGGCATGAAATTTATAAAGGAGCAACTTTGAATAAAAAATTGTTTCAAGGAGAAATACAAGCCCATTACAATGGAGAGTCTTCTAAGGGACTGGTCAATAGAAATAGCCAGCATATTAATGAACACGGAGGTAATACCAAGCAATTCCCTAAATTACATTCTATTGTTCTAACTCGACTAATGAATTTGGAGAGTATATGCAAAGCTAGGCTTTTCCCTTGTCTTGAAAGCATTAGAGTGCAAAGCTGCCCTAAATTGAGAAGACTCCCTATAGCATGTGAGGATAATGTTCCGAAACTAAGGGTTTCTGGGACTTTCGACTGGTGGAATGGGTTAGAATGGGATGCAGAAGGAATGAAAGAACATTTGAATGATATATTCATTCCCTATGTTAATGGAAGCTAATAGTTACATGCTCTTGGATCCCTTGCGATTTTTTTCTTTACTTTTTTGCTATGTTTTTTATGGTAACGTGGATTGATTTGCTTGGACATTGTTTCTGTAACCTATAATTGCGCATTTATGAACACAAATTTGATTGATTTTATATTTTATATTCAAAAGATAGAACACAGATATAGTTATTTGTGATATGCATAATGTAATTCTTTCTGCCATAACACTTTCTCTGAGTTTCTCTGAATATAGTACTGAAAACAACAAATCTTTCTAAGATACAATCATTATATAACTGTACTAAAAAGGAACAGAAATAAAGTCTACATTTACTCACATTATTTTCATCTATCATCTCTTCTCTCTATTTAATATAAATATAAATCCTTTAATTTCTTAATCACCAAAAAATATTTGTCAGTACTGGTGACAAAAAAACAATGAGGTTATATACTTATATGTGTTCATGTTACAAGAATTCATACATCATCCCAATTCAGTTAGGCTGGCAGTAATACATAAGCGGTTCCTAATCCCACTGCGAGTTTTAGTTCCCAAATCGCATACCCATTCCTCCTGGCATTCTCACACAGTATTGTCATAGTTTTCCCCTCAGATCCATATGAAATTGTAACAATTAAAAAATAATACGTAAAATAACTACTTACTTTATTACGTAATATCAGTAAATCTAGTAAAAAATTGAACAAACTAGCTTATTACTTTTCAAGTAGAAATTGAACAACTTCTTGTTTGCCAGTATACAGTGAACAAATAAACTTCCGTAATGGAAATCCCAGGCTAAATTCGTCTTCACGGATTTGTAAAATATATATCTGGTTCATACTTCATACTACCTCTTTATTTTGAATGAAATAATAAAGTGAGACGGTGATTTACCGACTAGGTGAGTGGAAGGCGGTAGGTACCGACGAGGAAAGATAGAGGAAAGGCGAGAGAGCTAAAACGCATCAAACCAAAGCAGAGGTCGTCTGTTTGCCAAGTCAAGAGGATTCCAGGAGAGGCTAGATGGGAGATCTCGGATCACTGATGCTGAAGCGCAGTCATGGTCTTCACTCTTCAGGAGGAAAGGAACTGCACGGTGTGACTGTGCAATGCCGGAGCCCAAAATTCAGAAATACCCTTGAAACTTTCAAATTTGCATATGAGGATAGCAAAGTAGTTAATTTGCTGTGTGTGATTCATTTATTATAAAATAACTTATAATGCATATTCAATATCGGTCAAAATGTATATAATTTGATTACTAAGAAACCTAATGTTTTATGGAAAAACTTTGAACTTGCTTAAATAATATAGCTAAATTTTATTGTGGAAACTGTCAAATAATTTTATTGTAAACAATATTCATCATGTATTATTTTGAGGTAGACTAAAATTAGCCATGACTGACGGATGGACTAAAATTAGCCATGACTAAAATCAGCCGCAATTATATCTCAATTTTTGATATTCTAATGGCTAATCCAAACCATTCAATGTGTTCTTCATATTGAAATCTTATTGGAGACCAAATTTTATATTTTTCTGAATATTTTTACTATTTTTTTGTGATTTTTAAAAATCGTTGTTATTGTAGGGTCTAGAATTATTTAGATTATGAAGTTTGTAAAATACCAAAAAAACACTAAAAAAATAAGAAAAATATAAAATTTGGTCTCCAATGAGATTTCAATATGAATAACACATTGAACGGTTTGAATCGACGGTTAGAATCTCGAAAATTAAGATTTAATCGCAGATGACGGACTTATCCGTCAGTCACGACTGATTTTAGTCTACTCTTATTTTGGACCAATAGTAATAGAATCAGAAAAATAATAATTTTGTACGATAATAAAGTTGGGAACATTGTATGAGATAATTCTATTATACTGTACATGGTTCAAATTTATGTTAAATAAAACAGCCTCTTTTTCATTCTTGTTTTTATTTATGTTCATTATTTATTTGGTTTGCGTTATTTTTCCAACTAATCGCCCAAATAAAATGCACTAGTATGAAAAGCATACGTATTTATGTGCACGCAGGAGTTTTGATGCACGAGACGCTAAGAAGTGTGGACATTGTACAAACATAAATTATACGTATCCCACACTTTGACACAATAAATTAAATGTGAAATTTGAATGTTTATATATATATATATATAGATTGGCTAAAGTATACTCCAGCATACGGATCAAACTAGTATGCTAGAGTCGTTCTCAAAATCTAAAATTCAAACAGTCGATCCAAACCGTTCAAGTTGTTCTCCATGTAAAAATATCCTTCAAGACCAAATTTTATATTTTTTCAAATTTTTTTGCTATATATTATGCTATTTTCAAATTAAAGGGTCATAAATACTTCTTTACAACTCCTTTACAGTGTTTTTTTTTAAATAGCATAATATATAGCAAAAAAATTCGAAAAAATATAAATTTTGGTTTCCTAGAAGATTTCAATATGGGGAACAATTTGAAAGGTTCAAATGGACTGTATGCATTTTAGATTTTGAGAAACGACTCCAGCATACGGACTATCTGTATGTTGGAGTATACTTTAGCCAATCTCTCTCTCTCTCTCTCTCTCTCTCTCTCTCTCTATATATATATATATATATATATATATATATATATATATATCAATAAGACTCTTATAATTTTGAATAGTGTAGGTCTCACACATGTCAACACATCATAAATCTTGCTGAATGTGTATCAAGGTAAATTCTATGTAAATTTAAACATTTATAAAATTTTAATTTTTTGATGAACCTAACACGGAAATGCTTAGATGACCGTCAGCCATCATGTTCAAAAGAAAATTATCAAAAAGTTACGATTTATTTTAACGTCCATTTCAGTTATTTTAGACAGTGGTGTTCATAATCAGAAAGAAAAATATTGTAAAATAATTGTTACGCTGTCTGGCCATTGATAACTTACACGCCTTAGTTCATGATAAGCCTCTGATGTAAAATGAAAAAAAAAAAAATTCTGCAACACAAGTACACAACACACTCTCCTACATATAGTATTCTTTTTATTAACTGATAAGACTTGAAGCGATCTGTTTGCAAGCTATTGTAAATTACAACGTAGCATCACATCTGGCGTTTACTTGCAAGTTGCAATTTAAAATAATAGATCCAGTAATAGAAACATCGTTTCAATTAGTTTTTATATACTTTTTTTTTTCCTGTTGATGTGGTCGAAATTATGATTTATTCCATTTTGAATTTGCATCAGTATCCTTAAGCATAAACAGTTTCATTACTTGCGTCTAACCATTATTTTTATTCTAAAATAATATGTTACGCAACATCTTTGTCACAACATCTATTACATTGTCTTCCCGAGTGACTCCCAAAGATGGTGGCATTTCAGTCATTATCTTCACAAAAAAATAAATTAGAAGCAGATCAGGTTGGAGAGGGCGTGGCGGAGGAGCCATGTTACATTTATTATTATTTTTTTAATACTTTTCTGGAAAAAAAATATTTCAATCTGGTAAATTGGACTCCTCTCTTAATTAGAGTTAATTCGTATATATATATATATATATATATATATATATTTTAAAATCTTTGAATAATCATTTTTTAGGGGGGAATGATATAATATTTTTTTAAAGTTGAGAGAATAAAATTAAATTGAAGTTAATTTTAGCCCCTCTTTCATTCTATTGGCTATCAAAATATTACAAATTTGACATCTAATATGTTCCTGTCACAGCAGCTAGGAAGAAACGAAAAGAAAACCTTACCGAGATTATTATTATTTTTTTGTATTATATAAAGACAGATCCAATAAGAAATGTTAAAGGTCAGTGTTCTCCCATTCAAAATGTATCAAATTTTATTTATATATAGCCTATTTATATTTTTACAAATTTACTTTTCCTAATTTAATGATTTATCTCGATTTTAAAAACAAAAATAATAAATAATATATCTCTTGTTGTTATAAATTATGCTCATCGGGAGCTGCATGATTCATAAAAGAAGTTTCATTAGAAAGATGAAGAAATTTCCTGTGCAGAAATTGCAGTTTTTTCAATTAACATTTGTAAATGTTGGGTTCCTTACTCATTCCTCTTGTATTGTAGTTTTCATTTTCTTATTGTATTTGTAATATGTAACATTTGTAGGGTCTTATTTGTAACTTTGTAAGAGACTAATAAATTGAGAAAATGAAAATTGGGATTTATCCATTCCCGACAAAAACTTTAGTCCCTTTGATATTTTGGTTTTCTTCTCTGGCTCTCGCATCGCACCTTCTGTGTGCGAAACACAACTCATCCCCTCTCTCTTTAATCTCTCTGTACCACCGATCGGTACCGCTCTCTCTCCTCTCTCATCTCAAAAACTGGTATCAGAGCGCAAGGTTCGTCGCCGCTTGCGGAAACCCTAGCCGTCGAGTCACCGCCGTCAAACCCTAGCCGCTGCCGAGCCGCATCCGTTGATCACCTCCGTTTCCGACATCGATCGGGTTGTTGCCGTCGAGTCGCGAGTGGCCGTTACTCCGCCGTATTGAGGTGAGGTTCTCTTTGACCGGTGCATTACATTTGGGACCTAGGGTTTGTGTCTAAAATGGAAGAGGGTAATAGTGGTACCATGGTCAAGCTTACATCTTCTAATTACTCCATTTGGAAATCTCGTATGGAAGATTTGTTGTATTGTAAGGATGCTTATGAACCCCTCTCGGGTACCAAACCCGCTACCACCACCGATGATGTTTGGAAAGTGTCTAATAGAAAGACAATAGCCTTAATTAGACAATGGGTTGATGATTCCGTCTATCACCATATATCATCGGAAACCGATGCCAAGGTGTTGTGGGAAAAGCTTGAGAGTTTGTATGAGCGCAAGACCGCTCAAAACAAGACATTCCTTATTAGAAAATTGGTGAATATGAAATATCAAGAGGGAACATCCGTTTCGGATCATTTGAGTCAATTCCAAGATTGCATAAACCGCTTGTCAACTATGAAAATGGTATTGGATGAGGAGTTGCAAGCCCTAATTTTGTTGAGTTCTTTACCCGATAGTTGGGAAACTTTGGTGGTGACCTTGAGCAACTCGGCACCTAACGGTGTTGTGACCTTAGCCATGGTGAAGGATAGTATGTTCAATGAAGAGTTAAGGCGTAAGGAGTCGGGGATCACTAGTGAGTCCTCGGCCCTTGTCACCGAAAATCGTGGTAGAAGCACTCAAAGAAACTCCCATAATGATGACAAGCGTGGCAAGTCAAAGGGAAGGTCTAAATCAAGAAAGGGAATCATTTGTCATTATTGCAAGAAGCCCGGTCACATGAAAAATGAGTGCCGGAAGTTAAAGGCAAAGAATGATGAGCTCAAGAGAGATAAGTCTAAGGGTAAGAATGATGATGGTGGGAATGAAAGTACCGCCGCTATTGCTTCCGATGGCGAAGTGTTCATTGCTTGTGATGAAGGTTTTGTAAACCTTACTTGTCATGATTCCTCATGGGTTGTAGACTCCGGGGCCTCATTCCATGTCGCGCCTAGACGTGACTTGTTCACTTCCTACAAGGAGGGTGATCGTGGTGTTGTGAGAATGGGCAATAATGGAGCATGTAAAATTGTTGGAATTGGTGACATAGAAGTTGTGACAAGCTTAGGATGCAAGCTTATCCTCAAGAATGTGCGGCATGTGCCGGATATGAGACATCATCTCATCTCGGTTGGTGCCCTTGATGATGACGGGTACCATAGTGACTTTATTGGTGGTAGATGGAAGTTAGTGAAAGGGCATTTGGTTGTTGCTCGTGGGTATAAATCCGGGTCACTCTATGTGACTCAAGTGAAGATGTGCGGAGAGGTGAATGTATCGGAAGACAACTCAACCGATTTGTGGCATTTGCGGTTGGGTCATATGAGTGAGAAGGGCATAGAAATTCTCTCCAAGAAGAAATATGTCTCTTGTGAAGGTGCATCTCTCTCCTCTTGTACACATTGTTTGGCCGGAAAGCAACACCGTGTAGCCTTTAAAAGAAATCCCACTACCAAGAAATCGGGTGCTTTGGATTTGGTACATACCGACCTTTGTTCTATGGGTGATAGGAGTATTGGTGGTGCCCTTTATTTTGTGACCTTTGTAGATGACCATACAAGAAAATTGTGGGCATACTCCTTGAAAACAAAAGATCAAGTGTTGAATGTGTTTAAGTCTTGGGTTATGGAGGTTGAAAGAGAGACCGGCAAGAAACTCAAGTGTGTCCGGTCCGATAATGGTGGTGAGTACCGTGGTCCTTTTGAGGAATATTGCAAGGCCAATGGTATTAAATTAGAAAAGACCGTACCCAAGACTCCACAACAAAATGGTGTGGCCGAGCGCATGAACCGCACCATATGTGAAAGAGTTCGGTGCTTGCTCTCTCATTCTAAGCTCTCAAAGGGATTTTGGGGAGAAGCATTGAACACGGTGGTTCACTTGATCAATCGTTCTCCTTCTCATGCGTTGGATGGCGATATACCGGAAAGGGTTTGGAAAGGAAAAGATGTCTCTTATGACCATCTAAGAGTGTTTGGTTGTAGGGCCTTTGTGCACATACCCAAGGATGAAAGGTCAAAGCTTGATAGCAAGACTAAAGAGTGTGTTTTCTTGGGGTATGGAAATGGTGAATTCGGTTATAGGTTGTGGGATCCAATTGAGAAGAAGTTGGTGAGAAGTCGAGATGTGGTGTTCTTTGAGAAAGAAACCATTGAAAATGTTGGCAACCTCGACAAGGCGAAAACCTCTACAAGTAGCTATGTTGACCTAACTCCTCTCTCTTCCAACAACCCAAGAACCGAAATAAATGATGAAAACCCTAGCCATACAACCGAAACTAGTGTCCCACAAATTCAAGAGAGCGATCCTCAATCCGAAACCTCTTCAAGTGATAGCTCACAAGTGCAAGAATTGAGAAGGTCGACTCGTGAAAGGCGAGTTAGCACAAGGTATCCCACAAATGAATTTGCTTTGCTTGGTGATAGTGGTGAGCCCGAATGCTTTATGGAGGCTATTGAGTCGGAGCACAAGAATAAGTGGTTGGATGCCATGCAAGATGAAATAAAATCCTTGCATGAGAACAACACTTTTGAGTTGGTGAATTTGCCAAAAGGCAAAAATGTGCTCAAGAACAAGTGGGTTTACCGTGTCAAATTGGAGGGTCAAGAAGCAAAACCGAGATACAAAGCTCGGTTGGTAGTGAAGGGATTTGGTCAAAAGAAGGGTGTTGATTTTGAAGAAATTTTCTCACCCGTTGTGAAGATGTCATCAATTCGGGTTGTGCTTGGCTTGGCCGCTAGTTTGGATTTGGAGATTGAGCAACTAGATGTCAAGACCGCATTCCTCCATGGTGATTTGGAGGAGGAGCTCTATATGGAGCAACCCGAAGGCTTTGTGGTGCAAGGACAAGAGCACATGGTGTGCAAGTTGAGGAGGAGCCTCTATGGCTTGAAGCAAGCACCACGAAATTGGTACAAAAGGTTTGAATCTTTCATGTGTGACAATAAATTTACTAAAACCATTTCCGATAATTGTGTCTTTGTTAAGAGGTATTCTAGTGGTGATTTTCTCATTCTCTTGCTTTATGTTGATGATATGTTGGTCATTGGAAGTGATTTGAGAAAAATCAAAGCATTAAAGGAGAGACTTGCAAGCGAATTTGCTATGAAAGATTTAGGGGCGGCCAAGCAAATTCTTGGTATGAGTATCACTAGAGACCGGAAGAATCGGAAACTTTGGTTGTCACAAGAGAAGTACATTGAGAAGGTACTTCAAAGGTTCAACATGAAAAATTGCAAACCGGTAACATCTCCTCTTGCTAGTCATTTTAAATTATCTTTGGATGGTTGCCCTAAGAATGACAAAGAAAAGGATGAGATGAGAAAGGTGCCATATGCCTCGGTTGTAGGCTCTTTGATGTATGCAATGGTATGCACTAGACCGGACATTGCTCATGCCGTTGGTGTAGTGAGTCGTTTTCTTTCTAATCCGGGTAAAGTGCATTGGAATGCCGTTAAGTGGATACTTAGATATTTGAGGGGTACATCCACTCATTGCATTTGTTTTGGTGGCACAAGAAATCCGGTGTTGGAGGCATATACGGATGCCGATTGGGCCGGTGACATAGACTCTAGAAAGTCTACATCCGGTTATTTGGTTTGTTTTGGAAACGGGGCCGTGTCATGGCAATCCAAGCTACAAAAATGTGTTGCACTTTCAACTACCGAAGCCGAGTACATAGCCATTACGGAGGCATGCAAGGAGCTAATTTGGATGAAGAAGTTCTTGCATGAGTTGGGTATTCGGCAAAAGAGGTATGCTTTGTTATGTGATAGTCAAAGTGCAATTCATTTGAGTAAAAATCCGATGTTTCACTCTAGGTCCAAGCACATTGATTTGAGATATCATTGGATTCGTGATGTGCTTGAGAGAAAAGAATTGGTGTTGGAGAAAGTCCACACGAGTGATAATGGATCGGATATGTTGACCAAATCGATACCGCCATTGAAGCTTGAAGCATGTTGTGAGAAGGCGGGTTTATTGGGTAGACACGCTCCATGAGTCGGAAGGAGGAGTTTGTTGGGTTCCTTACTCATTCCTCTTGTATTGTAGTTTTCATTTTCTTATTGTATTTGTAATATGTAACATTTGTAGGGTCTTATTTGTAACTTTGTAAGAGACTAATAAATTGAGAAAATGAAAATTGGGATTTATCCATTCCCGACAAAAACTTTAGTCCCTTTGATATTTTGGTTTTCTTCTCTGGCTCTCGCATCGCACCTTCTGTGTGCGAAACACAACTCATCCCCTCTCTCTTTAATCTCTCTGTACCACCGATCGGTACCGCTCTCTCTCCTCTCTCATCTCAACAGTAAATAATATAATCTTTAAAAGACTAATTCGATCTGGCATCTACTGTAAACAATTAGTCTAGAAGATAAGATAGTCAAACAAAACGGCATTATGTACCAGTACCACAATTTTCCAAATATTTGGAGCTTGGAGCAAAAACATTTTACTTGCAAGGTTTAACAACTAAAAACGCATTCCCTCGAATTGAGCCTGTCCAATTAGCCAACGTCTAGCTACTTTTATTGCGACTTGCGAGCAGGAAACATGTATTAATTTACTGTATAATACTGATTTATGACATATAAAATATCAAGTGAATATATAAATTGCCACCTGAATGATAACCATAGGACGAGATCTTAATTCGCCATGTCTTCTTCAATTTTAGATCGTAGCTACATATATTTTCTAAGAACCTTCCAAGATTTTCCAAAAGTCAAACAATTGCCCCGCACCACTCATACAAGTCGTGTAACCCACCAGTCCACCACGAAATTGTGATAATTGAACCTTACAAGTTACAACATTAATATCTCTTTCTCCCAAGTTTATACACACCAAAGAATAAAGGAAAAATAGAAGAAACCCAGCTCACAGTCATCTCTGTCTTGAAATCTTCAATAATAATTCTCCACTCCATACCACCAAAAAGAAAAACGAGGACAAAAAACCAACAAAAAGATCCACATTTGTAATCTGCAATGGGAGATCTCAGTGATGCTATAGAACCCACTTGTGAATGCATCAACGGGACTGGACTCCCAGCAGTCCTGGCCCGAGAAGCCAGTTCATTCTTTTTGCTGGAAAACCATTGGCAGTTACTCCAAGAGGCAATAAGGGAGTTGATAGCTGTAGCACAATCAGTTGGCATAAAGGTGACCGAAGAAATCAACAAATCAAACAAATGTGATCCCACTGTGGAAAATTGGCAGGATGAGGTCGAAAGGATCCTAGCTGCTGATCTTGAAGAAGATTATAACAGACTTGAGGGTTGTGGTTGTTTTTGCAATTGTCCAGCAAATCTCGCTCGCCGCTACCATCTCGGCAAACAAATTGTTGAGAAGCTTGAACAGGTCAATAGGCTTATCAACAAAGAAAGACAATTCACTAGGTATGGCTATACACCTGCCCCAGAAAAAGTGGAGGAGAGACCTTATACAAAAACAATTGGTATGGAGCCAACCCTCGAGTTGCTCCATGAATACTTCAATGATGAAACCAGGAGCATAATTGGTATCTTGGGTGATGGAGGTATTGGTAAAACTACTCTACTTGATGCTTTCAACAATGATCTCATGAAACAGTGTCGCAGTTTTCATGTTGTAATTTTCATCGATGTCTCCAACTTGAAGAAGCTGGATGTGGTGGCCATCCAACGTACTATTACAGAGCGGCTTGGCCTTCCATGGGTTGACACAGATGAAAGGTCCCGTGCCAAGATCCTCTCCAGGGTTCTATCACAGAAGCAATTCGTGATTATTCTTGATGATGTCAGAAAGGAATTCCAGATGGATGTAGTTGGCATTCCTACACCCAATAGAAAAAACAAATCTAAAATTGTTCTCGCCACCCGTGATGAAACTGTCTGCAGCCAGATGGGTGCTCAACAGAACATAATCCACATGAAGGTTTTAGATGAGGACACTTCACTGGAATTGCTCAAATGGAATCTGGGAACTGAGGCCCTTAATGCTGTAGGCACTGAACCAATAATTGAAAGTTGTGCCCGAGAAATTGTTAGAGCATGCGGAGGGTTGCCTTTGGCATTGAATGTCATAGGCAAGTCTGTGGCTGGACTAAGAAATTTGAGAGACTGGAAAGATGCCAGGAAAGCAATGGGCACAGACATTGGGAATTTCTATGGTGTGGAACAAATGTTTCAGAAACTTAAATATAGCTACAACAAGCTTGATAAGCAAGTGAAGGAGTGTTTTCTCTACTGCACCCTTTTCCCTGCATATAGCTCGATCAGGAAGAAACAGCTGGTGAAGTACTGGATGGCCGAGGGCCTCATACCAGCAGATGAGCCATGGAGAGGTTATAGAATAATTAAGAAGCTACTTTCAGCATGCTTGCTACAGAGTACAAATTCAGATTTAAAGGTAAGGTTGCATAATGTTATTCGAGAATTTGGCCTATGGTTGGCAAGCAAAGATAACATTTTTCTTGTGAGATCTGGTCAGGGTCTTGAGAATGCACCGTCATCTGACCAATGGGAAGGCCCTAAAAGAATATCGCTAATGTCTAATGATATTAGAAGTATTTACATCTCACCCAACTGTGCAAATCTCGAAACTCTCTTGCTCCAAAACAACCCAAATTTGAACAGTCTGGGCCGAAATTTTTTTAATTCTATGTCTAAACTCAGGGTCCTAGATCTCTCCAACACTGGCATCAAGGAGCTCCCTGATTGTGATCAATTAGTTCTTTTGCAACATCTAAACTTAAGTCAAACACCTCTTACAAAATTACCTGAGAAGTTTTCAGTCTTGAGAGAGCTGAAGCACCTAGATCTAAGTGTGACGGAGCATCTTGAGGAAACCTTTGATAACTGCTCCAAATTACTTAATCTTAGGGTGCTTAACCTTTTTCGGAGCCACTATGGCATCCGAGATGTATCAAATCTCAATCTCAACTCTTTAGAACGGCTACGTTTTCTTGGGATAGCCATTCATGCAGAGGAAGTTCTTAAAGAATTGAAAGAAACCGATCCCTTAGCGAAATCCACCCGCAGACTGAGCCTAAAGCATTGTGAGGGTATGGAATCCATCAGTGTTGCTGGTTTCAATAAAATGGAACATCTTGAAGAGCTTTATATTGAATCATGTGACGCTTTAAATAAATTGGTAGTAGATAAAGATGAGAGGGGTACGTCTCACTTACAGGTGCTAACTTTGTGGGAATTGCACAGCTTGGAGACAATTATGGTTCAACCATCACCGCATCATTTTGAAAACCTTCGTGAATTGACCATTCATGGGTGCCACATATTAAAGAATATTAGTTGGGTAGCAAGTCTTGAATATCTAGACAAGCTTGTCCTGTCCAATTGCGATGGAATCAGACAAATAGTGGTAGAGATGAGAAATGAGACAGATACAATGGTGAGTGAACCATCTAACAAGAGAGAAGATTACCCAGCAGAAACTGAACGAGAGTCTTCTCATAGTGTGATTTGCAGAAATAAGCAGAATATTAAGGAAATAGGAGGTATTCATAATGAATTTCCAAAATTACGTTCAATTGTTCTAGCTCAGCTGATAAATTTGGAAAGCATATGCGAAGCAAGACTTTTCCCTTGTCTTGAAAGCATTAGGGTGCAAGGTTGTCCTAATTTGAGAAAACTCCCCATAAAACTTGACAATAATAACATTCCGAAACTTCGGCAAATATGTGGAACTTCAGATTGGTGGGAGGGCTTAGAATGGGACGAAAAGGAAATGAGAAATAGATTGGATGATTTCTTCATTGCATATGTTGCTGGAAGTCAGTAGTTCCATTTTATATGTTGTATGCAGAACTTATAATAATATCTTTTGTTTTGATTGGCCTTTTTCTTCTTCTTCTTCTTTTCTTTTAAATGATATGATTGTTCCTTTTGTAAACAGAAGTTTGTTTAAATCGTTTTCTTTTTCAAACTTCAGACCCACTTGTTTGGTTCTTGTACATAAATAAATCAAGTGAACCTTTCCATCATAAAGGAACATTCTCCAAAGATTTCCTGACCTGAAAAAGTCTTTCAAATGCTTTATTTGGACAATACTAATAATAATTGGTACAAAATAGATTTCCATATTGTTCAGTTGCTTGAACAAATACAGTTAGTTCTTCTTTTTTATAGAACTACAAAAAAAGAAATATATGTGTAATTTCCACTATTTTTTCGGATCATGATTTAATGAAGCAAAATCTATATTATGACTGCAAAGCAAAACCACAATGTTTTCTGCCACAATATGTTTTGTTCTGTTTTGATTGGCCTTCTTCTCTTCTCTTCTTTTAAATGATATGATTGTTCCTTTTGAAAACAAAAGTTCTCCTCTTCGTCTTCTCCTTCTCCTTTTCCTTCTTGTTGTTGTTCTTCTTCTTCTCTCCTCCTTTTTTTAAATGATAAGGTTGTTCATTTTTGGAGGCACTTGGTTGTGTAGTAAGGAGTTGCCTAAATTAAGGATATAGTGTTTATGTAGTGTTATGTAATAAATGTTTGGTTATGAAGTAAGGAAGAGTAACTTAATGCATGCATATATTCATATCAAAAGACTGAAATGTCCTTGAATTTAAATTATTTGATTTATTTAAGGACAATGCCTATTTAATATGCAATACATACTTTCATCATCTATTTCAGATCAGACGATTGAAATCTGACCTAATACATGTTATGGGCTGACAATCATACTTGATTTATGTAACGGGCATTCGGTTGCATAAGTATAGCACAACCTCTTATGCATGCTGGTTTGGACAACAATAATAATAATTGATACAAAAATGATTTTTCATCTTGTTAAGTTGCCTGAACAAATACAGTTAGTACTTTTTTAAAAAAAAAGTCTAAGCCTTTTATCCCAAACAAGTTGGGGTAGGCTAGAAATGACACCCCGACCCTGGTCATTTCTTGTATATATGGCTGAGTTTTTACGCTGGCTCGCCAAGCCTATCGCAAGCATGCGGGCTTGAACCCTGGACCTCTTAGAAGAGAGTCAAGTGCTCTTACCACCTGAGCTACTAGACCACATGCTTAGTACTTTTTTAAAGAACTACAAAAAATGTAATATATGTGTAATTTCAACTATATTTTTGAATTATGATTTAATGAAGCAAAACTTATATTATGACTGCAAATCAAAACCATAATGTTTTCTGCCACAATTATAACAAGACCTATGTAGTAACAAGTAAATGATGTTATGTTATATTTCTTTTTTTTGCCTCTTTTTTGCTATTTATTTTTTTTTTCCAACTTCTCAGTGAAAAGACGATTGTCCTTTTTGACAAATTTTTTTTTACTTCTCTTTCCAGAAGTCTGGATACGAAACTTTTGTTGTATCATTGAGACAAAATGTAATCTTTTACTTTTACTACTTATGAAAAAAATTCTATTAATGTAATTCTTTAATATTTATGTAGGCAACATTACCCTATATATGCATTTTCGTTGTATAATGTCTTGGATTACCAGTATCAACTCTCAGTTCTCTTTGCAGTAATTATATCTTGTAGGTCCAATATTAAATTTTAAGTTGCAATATTGTAACTACAGTCAATATTTTTATGATATATAATAAGGCTTAATGCTCATTAATATAATTTATGATCATGAAGATGAAGCCCCGAAGAACATTACTTTTAGACCATAATTGAGCCAAAATTTAATAACAATTTTTGATATACTAAACTATTATTAAGCATTTAAATCTGCAATCTGCAAGCTCTTTATAAAGGGTAGTGTTTTAGGCATTTCTTTTGTGTTGCCGTAAACTACAAATGCTTCCTGCTATAACTTTACTATGGATGTCACATATCAAATTGGGGATCATTCCGTTAGCTAGGTGGCCTAGTTCCACTGGTGTTAACAGCCTTTTGTTATGGAAAACTATATGAGAGCCTCTCCCCAGTTAATCAAGTAAGGCCCCATAAACAATACCAAGTTTTGTTTAAGCCATTGCTCGAAGTGAATGTGATTTAAGTCAAATATAATGAAATTAATAATTGAGAAAAGCACAGTATCAAATAGGGACTTAAGCATGTGAATGCATAATCAGATCTTCGAAATAATCATATTTGAACTCAAATCAAAACCCTTGCATAAACGTGTAATCTGGTTTTAGTCTATCCAAAATTACATTAAGGTTTTAAGTATAAATCAGGGATATATTCAATACCTGACGTGATTTCATATGAAAATTGAAAATAAAAAATTAACAATAGTCAACCGTTGCAATTATTGCAATTTTGATCCCTCCAAATCAAACATGAGAACTGATGTTGCATTCGGGCTTGATTTGAAATTAATAAAAGAGAGAGAGAGAGAGTGGAAAAGCTCACTATTGACCGATGGATTTTGAATTTGCATATAAGCACAATCAAATCAACCCGCCACCTGTCTCTTGCCAAATGTCACGCACTAGCCACGTGATGTGCTCGCCTTGCTGTTGAATTCACCAGACCACACAACCATCACATCCTTCGAACTAAAAAGATTCAGCGGTAGCCAATTGATCCGAAAGGGCGACGAAGAGAGAAGGGCGGGTCAAATAACAAATTCACCATGGGTTCTGGTACGGTGTTATAGCACAAAAGGAAGGAAGGAGAGTGCGGTTGCTAAATCAGAGTGAGGGGATTGGATCTGGAGATCGGATCAGTACGCACCAGCATCCTCTACAGCCATAAAAAGGACTGCTCCAAGCAGTCCTTTTTATTTTTTTTTAATTTGTTTAAATTTTAAAATTCAAATGGAGAATCCAAACCGTTGATCTTGTTAAGTTTTATCGGCGATGCATTTTCATATAAGTTTTATAAAATTTGAAGTTGATTTGATACTTGATTAAGTGGTCAACAAATGAACGAACCTGGTTTGATTAATTCTAATACGTTCATAATTTGGTCACTTAATCAAGTATCAAATCAACTTCAAATTTTATAAAACTTATATGAAAATGCATCGCCGATAAAACTTAACAAGATCAACGGTTTGGATTCTCCATTTGAATTTTAAAATTTAAACAAATTAAAAAAAATAAAAAGGACTGCTTGGAGCAGTCCTTTTTATGGCTGTAGAGGATGCTGGTGCGGATCAGTACAGACGGGGCAAAATTACGGATCCCTTTTCAACAAGCAAACGGGTACTCCGACTGGATTGGATGATGTAATGCGAGAGACACGAGTGATTATTATATTATTATAATTACTAGCAGCAATGCCCACTCAACGTGTGGGCAGACTTTAGTATGTGAAAATGAAATATTATTTGACATGAATATATTGTTCATTTTCATATTTAAGATCAACATTATCTTGATCGGCATTGAAGGTAACAACAGTATTCACTAATTTAAACAAATAGAATCAATAAAAATAAAATATGTGAACAACTAAAAAAAGATAATTTGATGAAAATAAATATGTTTCTCAAAAAAAAAAATCACACAAAAGTATGTCGTCTCAAGGAGTACCACACTACATTTCCATAATACGTCAGTCTAATTGGGTCTCATTTGATTCTTACTTGTGGTACATAAGTTACTCAACAAAACTTTAAAAAAATAGATACAAGTACAAAACTATGGAGTTGAAACCAGATTCTACGATTTTGGCATTCAACCCACGAAAGAAGAAAAGCATATAATTTCATTTAATTTCATAGAGACCTCAAAATAGGACATACACCTTCATGAGATGTAATCTCCTCGTTAGCATCCTTTCTCATTTCTCATGCGTCAACAAGGGCCAGTGTGAAACAGAAGGATAGTCTGGGGACTTTACATAAGAGCAAATGATCAAGTTGATAAATATTTTTGTATTGTATAATAAAAGAAGTAAATCTCATGCACACTTGCATGCGCACAGTATTTCCTATGATCTGAGGGCTATTATAGTATTATGGATGCTTTCTGAAACTGCATAGCTTAAAAAAAATAATTGAAATACACCAGCACTGCATAAGGTTGGAGGATCTTTCTGAAGGTCCTTGAGCTCCTTCAAAATACGCTTTGAAGCCATGATCCAATACTACAGGACAAATAGTTTTATTGAAACCATCAATTATAAATAACAAAATACAAATGAATTATACAGTACTGAGGAAGTCTCTAGAAACTAAAAATGATAACTTACAATGAAAAGTGACTGGCCAAAACAAAATTAGACTATATAAGGTGTTTTACTCTGGCATAACTTTAAAAAAAAAGTAATCAGCAGTATATTTGGATGGATACACCCAGGTTATTAAACCATTGTGAGTAAATGGCCTCAAATTAGATAAATATTGCTTTATGAAGGCTGCATTGTCAGTAGGCAGGGATTATTTCTACATTGAAAATTAGCGCCTGGAAGGTTTTTCAATTTAGTGTTAATGAAGCATCCTGCATATAAGAAAAATAAATAAATAAAACGACCGAAGGCAATAATTAACTTAATACTTACAAATCCGCTAAGTAAAAATTTATACATGTTTGTCCCAAAGACTCAATTCAGTTCAAAATTCAAGCAACCTAATTGATAAAAAATCATTTTAAGCGTCAACTACAAATTTGACAAATATTTTGGCATTACCCAAAAAATTGCAACAATTCATGTGTCAGTTACAAGATGAGTCCTTCCATAGTACAACATACAAATCCAGCCATGAACATTTGAGTAATGCTATATCCCAAATCAGTACAATGGGAAGCAATTTGCTTAGATGAAGTGCACTTTTCTAGCTAGAAATAGAGGGATATAAATAAAAGAGAAAAAAAAAACAAACAATGTCAAACAAACCGACCAGTGTAGGTAAGTGCACTATAGGTATCATTTCTCACGGACCATATCTCCATGAAAGTCAACTATTTCCTTCCTGAAGTCAAATACTACTTCAAAAATAAATGATCATGTTTAACCCTCAAAAGTCAAATCCTATTTACCCCTTAGAAGTCAAAAGTAGAAAACAACTCATGTCTTGTAAAAAAAATAATAAATAAATCAAAATAAAAATAGAAAAATAGAAAATTGACAATAAAGTTTATACCAGTGTTGTTAATTACGCTATAGTTCTTGATCGGATGTAGAACCAAGTCTCAAAATAAATAAACCTCGTTTACCGATCTAATCGTTTGCAGAACAGCTCGAGGGTCGAATCCACAGGGACGGTGTTGGAATATCGATCTTTTACTTTACTAAACTAGCTAGACGAGTTCAACTTTCTTTTGTGGATTAAAGGTTGAAGGTGAATGCAAATACTAGATCTAATATTAAGACTAAAGCAAGAACTAAACAAGAGAAAATCAGCAGGTCAAATAATTCTAGGATTTCTGGTTCCAAACGATTCTACCTCTGTCAAAGTTGGAACGGTCCGTTCTAATGGTTGGAACTTGTTTTGTCATCCTACTTAGTTATTTGCTGAGTATTTTTACGTGAATTGGACCAAACCTAACCTACAGACTTGCGCTCTAACTTTCGTTCAGGTCAAGTTGTGGGGTTTTGTTTGATAAGTCCTAAAAACTCCTAAATTTCAACTCTCGTTTCTTGGTTTAGGTGCTTTTAATTGATTTCTGGGTCTTGGTAAACTCTCAACCTCTTGGTTTGTTGAGTAAAACTTCTAATTACTTGAAGTTTGGTTAAATCCTTTCGGATATCGCCTACCTAATTGATCTAAGTGTTTGCTTGTTATTGCAGATTGACTTTACTTTGACAATTAAACTATGTCTTTGTTTAACGCAATAATCAGATTCAAACAGTAACAAATTGCAACAAAAAGATAGAATAAAATTGCAGAAATCATAAACGCAACTTAACTTAGCAAATAAACAAGTATTCAAACAAAACAAGCAACTAAGTAGAAAGGTTTACAACCATAGCCCTAGAACAATCAACTCAACAACTAAAAGACATCATGCAAAACAAAGAGAAATAGGAAATAAAGGAAGAATAAAACCCAATATGTCCTTGCTTTCTTTTGTAGGTCGAAGCCTTCTATCGAAACGCCTTGTTTCTGCCACAAACCAGTCGATTCGGTGTTGCCACGATCTTGACCTGAGACTTTTCTCTCAAAGAACTATATCTAACCCTAACTTGGATCTGGAATTGAACTTCTCCCTTGTATTCTCAAAAATCCCCTCAAACTATGTTTAAATAGGCATTAGCAATGTGTAGAGATGATGGAAATAGCAGAAGACACGTTCTGGAAGTGCCAGAGATAGATTAGAACCGCCATGACATAATAGAACTCTAAATTTGACAACTCTGGACTATTTCTGGAAGTTCTGGCGGTTTCTGTTGGGGCGGACCGTTCTAATATGGGACGGGTCGTCCCAATCATCTAGAACGGGCAATCATGCTGTTTCTGGCAGTTTCGGCTGGGGCGGACCGTTCTAATTTGGAACGGTCCGTTCCAGAAATTTCAGCACTGCGTCCTGTCAGTATTTTGCCCATATCTCCTTCATCCGGACTCCGATTGAGGTGATTCAATAACCGTTGGAAAGCTTACAACAAGCTCTACATCATTATTGATTCATCCAAGTCATGTTTTTGTCCAAAATCTGCATTAAAGTAGGATTATGGTAGTAACTCATTCTTGACACAAATCCTAATTAAAATAACCCTAATTAACCTAACTCAAGTCAAATTGATTTAGTTTGGAGACAAAATTCTACCAAAATATAGGTATAAAATCCTTTCATCAGTTCTCAAGGACCATCTCATGAAAGTCAACTATTTCCTTTCCCCCAAATCTTCATACCATGTCTTGTAATTTGGTGCGGACAAAACGAACATCATTAAGATAGATTACTAATTAAGTCCTCTTTACTAAAGTAAGTAAGCAACATTTTCATAGCTCGACAGAGGTATAAGAGATTTGGAATTACATCCTCAGCACGTGGATAAAAAATTAAAGTAAAGTTTTGTAAAATTCTACAATTAGCCAATCAAGATAAATATGATTAGCTCGGATCATTGAGCGATTTGGATCATATATTGAGATAAAAAAAAATTAAATTATGCAATCAAGATAATATCTAAAACAGATCGATGAAATCATACCACATAAGTAAATATCAAGGAAAGAAAGTCAATTTCTTTATTTATGAAAGCAAACTAACTATTTGAGATAGCTAACCTTTTCTCTTCTTTTCCTCTCGCAGTACGATGTAAAACTTTTACGTCCTGTCATGAATTGATAAAAATGACCCCTTTCGCTTTCTTACATAATAGATAAGCAACAAATTTTCATAGATCAAAGAAACTCTTTCATTAACAATAGGGAAAAGATTTTACAAATTTACACAAACCTTACAATGCTCTATTGATTTCTTTTTGTTTGTCATTTTTTTTTACAGAAAACTGTAACCAAATAAGTAGATTTTGAATTGATATTTCTTGTCTGTTGATACTTGAAACATACCATTTTATTACCATACACATAGTACTGGAGCTAAATAAATATAGGTAAAAACTAAAGGAAATTTCCTTCAAAATGAATTTATGCTACAGTTTCATTCACACATCCAGACATACCAGAATTTACTGACTGTGGACTGAAGCTATTTAAACTCGACCCTTGCGGCCTTGTTTGTAGTTTTTGGCATTTCAGAATGATTTGAGGAAATTAATGAGTGAATAATGCGGCCAGACTTGTACTTGTTTTTGCATCTTTGTTCCTCAAAGGAGCGGAACCTCATAGCCAAATAACGAAAGAAAGTGCAGTACCCACTGACCAAACGAAGTAGAAACAAGTAACCTAGAAGAGAACCAATAGTAAAAAGGTGAGAATCCAGAAAAATTAAGAAGAAATAGGGAAGAAAAGAGGTGAGGGGATGCAAAACTGAAGAGGAAAAAAATGCACAACCTTCGCCTGAAAGAGATGAGGGCCCAAATGATGCAGATCGGGATTTAATTGGTGATTGGGTTTCTGATCAACTTGCGCCACACCATGTTCAGAATCAGTCTCGTCATGACGTTTGTCGGTGGCATGGCAGTCGCTCTCAGGGGAAGGAAGTGACCACGTCAGCGTCGACTTAGCATTGATCGTCGTCAAGCGCGCTACTTCCGTAATCTCTCTTCACGGATCTAGATTCCGCCACCACCGACTGCTCGTCATCGGATATCACAACCGGGTTCGATTGTGCTTTTTTCTGAGAGAGGGGCAGGGGGAGGAGGTAGAGGGACTGAATATTGCGCCTTTTCGATTGGAGGAGAATTTTGAAATGCCTCGATCGAAATTCGGAGGGGCAAGAAGCAAGAGATCCTTTCAACTTTCGAATCTGAGAGGAGGCCAACAACCTAATCGAAAGCCAACCTCTATTTCCACTATAGTTAATTTGCGTTGGCGGAGACTCGAACTGGATGGGTAAATAAAATTTGGAGACTGGAGCGCTATTTTCAGATAAAAGGTCAACAGATAATTTAACCCTTCGTTTGGAGATATCAAGTTCATAAATTATATTATCAACGGTTCAGATCACAAATTGAAGAGTTGGATACACCTTTGATTTGAAAGTCTACACCCTTCTATTGGTGCTTTTAATATAGTAGAGATAGAGATAATCGTAAAATTAACTACGAAATTACGAAATTAAGGGTGTGTTTGGTAGGGGTTGAATAAGTAGGGATGAAAACAGAACGGATTTTTACACGAGTGATTATTATATTATAATTATAATCGTAAAATTAACTACGAAATTACGAAATTAAGGGTGTGTTTGGTAGGGGTTGAATAAGTATCCGTTTCGATCCGTATCCGAATCCAAAAAATACGCGTAACATCTGATTCGTATTCGTATTCGTATCCGCCAAAAAAAATGAATGCGGATTTGGTTTTGAGTTTTTTGACAATATCCTATCCGTATTTGTATCCGACATGGATATTATCCGTATCCGATAGATATTAATCCGTTTATCCGTATCTTTAACGGCATAAGATGATTAATATAATTAATTATCTACATTAGAGAATACTTTTAATTATTGAATACTTAATTTTTATTAGATAATTTCTCTTACAATAATATTTTCATTTGGACTAGTAACATAAAATTATTTTTATTTTTTATTATTGAGACGATTATATATGATAACAACACTAAAATTAATTTTTTCTCTAATCATGATGATTATATATGATTAAAATGCTATTTTAATGTATGATGACATTTAAGGTAACATGATATGATTTGACATTGAATAGTTAAATATACGGTTGGAATTCAAATTGTGGAAATACTAAATTTATTGATCAATCCTATTAGATTTGTACTTATGTGGTGCTTGTAATTTTTGAAGGTCTCTTATTTGCTTTCAATTTTAGCTTTTTATTTATGTGTTGAAAGTTGAAACCCAACAAATAAATTTGCTTACTTTGATTTTAAAGAAGTTCACTTCTAAAGTTGTACATTGTAATTGAAGGCAATATTATTAAAATTAACTTTCATAATTTAAAGAAAAGCTCATTGGCTCAAACTATGAAATAGTAGATATGCATGTACTACTAGTCTACTATTGATCTTGACGAAGTACTAATATAAACATTGAGTAAATTGAATAACATTATATTTAGAGAAACTACTATTGTAAATAAATAAAAAGATTAAAATATTATCTGTATCCGACAAAATATATTCGTATTCGACTCCGTATCCGAAAATATTCGAACCGTATCCGTATCCGTTTAATATCTGTGACATCCCTGAATTTTAGGACCTGTTTGCAATACATCGAATTCTAAGGTCCTATTTGTAAAATGTTCATGCTTATCCACTTTGAAAATATCTCTTTGATCTTATCCACATTTTTAGTAGCTAAGCAATCAATATTTATATAAATAATTTCTGATAATTAATATCTTTATAAATAGGCTCAGTTATCTTTATAAATAGTATTAATATTTTCAGAAATAATAGCTAAGTAATTCCTTTCTGCTTACTTAGCCATTAAGTAATCTAGAATATTTACCATTTTAGCCAGACCTCCACTATAAATAGACCCCAGCTTCATTTTATTTCATTTCGTATATCATTTCTGTTTCTCTCTCTTCCTAGCAAACTTTGAATACAGCCTTGACTTTGAATAGTCGGCCATTTGGAATTCGAGTTATACGTCGCAGTCATAGTCATCCTGATTTTCTTGTGCACTGGATCGCTCAGTCAGGTAACCGGACTTCTCTATATTTAGTTCCGTATTGCTTGATTTGATTATTGCTTGGCTTTGATTGCATGTGTATGTCCGTATGTGGTATGTTTTGCGGGATGTCGGGTTTGGAATCCTGGATCTCTGAATTTGTTCATGCATGCACCCTGATCCCCCTGCCAGGGGAGGGGTTTGGTTCTGATCCCCGATACAGGGGAGGAACTTTATGTCCTGATGGTTCTGATCCCCGATTCTGGGGAGGAACTTTATGATCGGTTCTGATCCCTGTGACTAGGGAGGAACTTTTTGTCCTGATTATGATATGATTTGACTGATCTAGACCCGATTATCTCCGTGAAATATATGTTTTGTTATGAGGATTAATCCAATCATGTTTAATTTGCTTTATTAACTAATATAGAGAAGCCGCGTCGTTAAATAACCGATTACTGAGCTTTGTAGCTGACATCCGTTTTGTTCTTTTTCTGCTTGCGACGTAGGTTGACGGGCCGTCGGATGGATGCAGAAGATACCGCCCCACCGTCGCGCCCCGTGTGTCGGTGTGTCGGCGCGGGGTGTGACAGTTTGGTATCAGAGCATTCGTTCCTCGGACTGTGTTTGGGTTCATTATCGTTTCATTTGGAAATTTGATTATAGTATACCAATTTGATGTTTCATTTGACTTGTTACCTTCCATTTGAAATTTCGTGGAAGAAATTTCCTTTTTAAGGGGGGTGGAATGTGACATCCCTGAATTTTAGGACCTGTTTGCAATACATCGAATTCTAAGGTCCTATTTGTAAAATGTTCATGCTTATCCACTTTGAAAATATCTCTTTGATCTTATCCACATTTTTAGTAGCTAAGCAATCAATATTTATATAAATAATTTCTGATAATTAATATCTTTATAAATAGGCTCAGTTATCTTTATAAATAGTATTAATATTTTCAGAAATAATAGCTAAGTAATTCCTTTCTGCTTACTTAGCCATTAAGTAATCTAGAATATTTACCATTTTAGCCAGACCTCCACTATAAATAGACCCCAGCTTCATTTTATTTCATTTCGTATATCATTTCTGTTTCTCTCTCTTCCTAGCAAACTTTGAATACAGCCTTGACTTTGAATAGTCGGCCATTTGGAATTCGAGTTATACGTCGCAGTCATAGTCATCCCGATTTTCTTGTGCACTGGATCGCTCAGTCAGGTAACCGGACTTCTCTATATTTAGTTCCGTATTGCTTGATTTGATTATTGCTTGGCTTTGATTGCATGTGTATGTCCGTATGTGGTATGTTTTGCGGGATGTCGGGTTTGGAATCCTGGATCTCTGAATTTGTTCATGCATGCACCCTGATCCCCCTGCCAGGGGAGGGGTTTGGTTCTGATCCCCGATACAGGGGAGGAACTTTATGTCCTGATGGTTCTGATCCCCGATTCTGGGGAGGAACTTTATGATCGGTTCTGATCCCTGTGACTAGGGAGGAACTTTTTGTCCTGATTATGATATGATTTGACTGATCTAGACCCGATTATCTCCGTGAAATATATGTTTTGTTATGAGGATTAATCCAATCATGTTTAATTTGCTTTATTAACTAATATAGAGAAGCCGCGTCGTTAAATAACCGGTTACTGAGCTTTGTAGTTGACATCCGTTTTGTTCTTTTTCTGCTTGCGACGTAGGTTGACGGGCCGTCGGATGGATGCAGAAGATACCGCCCCACCGTCGCGCCCCGTGTGTCGGTGTGTCGGCGCGGGGTGTGACAATATCCGAACCGTATTCGTATCCGAACGCATTCGTATTCGTATCCGTATCCGAAAAAAAATATGGACGTGGATATGGGAAGACCAACATCCGCTCCGTATCCGATCCGTTTTCATCCCTATAAATAAGTCTTGTTTCGAATAAGACTTATTCGGGAATGAAACCAAATACGTTTTGAATAAGTCTTATTTCGAATAAGAGCTTATTCAATTTCTTATTCTAATACCATCATTGTGTTGGAATAAAATGAATAAGGAAAGTGAATAAGAGTGAGGAGAGAAAAACCATGTGCTTATTTTAATTTTTTAATTCAAAATATTATTCAATGTGCATCCAAACACATCCTAAGGGTCATACCCTAAGATTTCTTTATCGATATTTTTTGGAAGTGCGGTGAATAAGAGTAGAATAGTTTTTTTCAAGGACAAAGGGGGTGAATAAGAAATGATGAAGAATTGTTTATTCATGAATTAGGAGTTGTTGTTTGAGTGGTTAGTTAAGAATAAGAACAAGAAAAAAATATAAAATAATGATTTCCTATTGGATGGTTAGCTTGTTCAATCTAGTTTTAATATTTTATTGGAACAAGAACAAGAGTTCGAATAAACTATTCTATTTGTTCTAAAATGTGTTTGGTAACTCCTAAAATTAGTAATTCCAAATAAGAACTTATTCCAAGAGTTCCAAATGTTTCACCAATTTGATAAAAAAAATTTGGTATTTTTTATAATTTAAGTAAATGAATTAAATAACTAAACTGAGCCCAAATTAACCATAAGTACAAAGTTTAAACAAGTTGGCAATTTCTAAAGATTTCAGTGAATATCAACATGTTCTAATTTAACTCGTTCGTTTCATGGCAAAGATCTCTTTTATAATCCACTATTGAGTTGCATTGATTACCACTTAAGTTGATTTTATTATTTTAATCTATGTGAATTCGCTAATTAATCTTCAAGGGGGCGTTTGGATCGCTTAGGAATTGGGAGAATTGGGGGAATTTGTTATTCCTAAGCATAAATTTATTGGAAAGTGTGTAACTTTGTGAAGAGTTTAGATTGTTTATATTAAAATTTATGTCCGGAATTGCTTATTCTCGGAATTTGGGACGCATCCAAATGACCCCAAGTTCTCAATGTTACAGTTATTCAAGGTGATGATATGAAGGAAAATTTTTATCAATGACAAAAATACCCTCAACATTATTAAAAAGGACAAAAGGTTAATTTCTTTTTTAAAAATAGCACAGCTATAGCGGCAATGTCAGTGCCGCTATAGCAATGCCTTAAAAACAAAAAAATTGCCTATAGCGGCAATAGTAATGCCTTAAAAATGAATTTTTTTTTCGAATTTTTTTTTGCTTTTGCTTTTACTTTTATTTTTGTGTTTTTTTAATATTTTTATATTTTAATAAATTGTATAATATAGTAGTGCCGTGTCGTGTCCGGATCATTTGTCGTGCCTTTAGTTTTCTTCAATCGTACGTGTCGTGTCGTGTCAAACACGATCGTGTTGACAAGAACTACTTTTTTAATTGTGTCGTGCTTAGTGATGAGTAGAGGCATCACGACATGCATTCTGACACGATACGACTGACGCGATCGTGACGTGTCGCGTTAGTCGTGTCAAATCGTATCAGATTATTTTAATATTTTTTAGATTAAAAAATTATTAAAAAATTAAAATAAGCTAAAAATTACTAAACTTCATAATTTATTATTTGATTAAGTATAAATTTTTTATTAATTTTTTTTCAAAAAAAATAATAACTAGATTAGTACAATATTATGATTAAATGATGGTAAATAATATGATGTTGTATTAAAAATTGAAATTAAATTATTAATTTTGCTTAAATAATCAACATTAATAATTAAATTTGGGTTGAGATGTCGAGTTAAGTCGAATCGTGTCGTGTTGATTCGTGTCAAACTTTCTAATGTCCCAACACAACACGATTATGACACGACACGATAACACGATCGTGTCGTGCCAATTTTATATTCGTATCGTGTCGTATCGTGTCAACACGCATATCGTGTTGTGCCAACATGATCGCGTCGTGTAATTTTGGAAAACACTATGTGCTATGCCATGTCGTGTCTAAATATTTTATGTGTCATGTCTATTTTAGAGAACACAAATTTAATTATTAATGTTAATTATTTAAGAAAATTAATAATTTAATTTCAATTTATAATACTACATCATATTATTTACTGTCATTTAAATCATAATATAGTTCTAATGTAATTATTATATTTTATGAAAAATATTAATAAAAACTTTAAACTTAATCAAATAATAAATTATTACATTTAGTAATTTTTCGCTTACTTTTAATTTATTTAATAATTTGTTAATCTAAAAAATATTAAAATAATCTGATACGATTTGACACGACTAACGCGACACATCACGATCGCGTCAGTCGTGTCGTGTCAGAATGCATGTCGTGATGCTTCTTCTCATCACTAAGCACGACACGATTAAAAAAGTAGTTCTTGTCAACACGATCGTGTTTGACACAACACGACACGCACGATTGAAGAAAACTAATGGCACGACAAATGATCCGGACACGACACGACACTACTATATTATACAATTTATTAAAATATAAAAATATTAAAAAAACACAAAAATAAAAGTAAAAGCAAAAGCAAAAAAAAACCCGAAAAAAAAATTCAGCGGGCAAAAAAAAAAAGTCCTATAGCGGCACTACTATTGCCGTATAGGCAATTTTTTTTTTGTTTTTAAGGCACTGCTATAGCGGCACTGACATTGCCGCTATAGCTGTGCTATTTTTAAAAAAAGAAAATAACCTTTTGTCCTTTTTAATAATGTTGAGGATATTTTTGTCATTGTTAAAAATTTTCCTGATATGAATTATGTATTTTGTGTTTCATTTGTTAAATGACAATAATAAATTTAATTTTTTTTAATCTTGATAATTAACAAAAATATTAATTATTCAAACAAGATTAGCATTGTTATACCTTGAATTTTTATTTGGGTCGTTAAAAGATTTGTTAGGACTTTGGGTTGCTTAGATTTTATAATTGTACTTATGTTATGTGTGTCTACTTTTATTTTTTTTCTGCACAAATTAATTTTTTTTTCTAACACATGATGTTTGATAATATTTAAAATTTTAGTTAATAATTTCTAAAATTAAGTTAAGCTTTTTCTACGACTTTTAGAATACGAGTTCTACTCGTTTTAATATAGAAGAGAAAATTATCTTTTCTAAAAGGAAATGCAATTTTCTTTTTCCAAATTGAATTTATAGTGGTGCATTTTAAGACCCTTATAGTCTGAAATTTTCATGAACTCGGTTTGCAGTAGTTGTTAGTTTGTCAAGGGAGGCCCACATGTAAATTACATTATATTTTCATGTATTATATGAAGCACTAATTCCACTCTAAGACCACCGAGTTTGTGCCGCTCCAATAATTCTTTCTCATGCCACCTAGCATTTGGGACCCACGTGTCACACAGACAAAATAATTTTGTTGGCATAGAATGTTTCACCCACTGAATAATCTTTCTTTTATAGCCGACTACAATATCTCGGCATTTTTTTTTCACCATTTCTCTTGTGTGCACCCTTCTCTTCTTGGCTTGCCATGTTAATGTGAGAAAAGGGTAGCAGTTAACTAGTAAAAATTCCACAACAACATAAATGTAAATAGAATGAAGAAATAGAACATAGAACTAGTAAATTGATGCTAGTCGGTTTGAGGAGAAGGATTCAGTTGAGGGCAGCGTATAGTATCTTTTCAAACATGAATTTGGAACTTTTACATTGAAATCGAGTGGTCAAGTGTCAGAGACGGGACGACCGATACGACTTGACTGTATTTTGCTTGCTTGCTTTGCTTGTCTGACAGGTGCGGATTTCACACGAATTTTAATTTGTATTTTCAGGACTGAACTGTGCTTTTATTTGTATATTTGAAATTATTTGAATATCCATGTGACCTATTTGCACATTTATCATTTGTTTATTATTATTATTGTTATTATATGCATATTGAATGGTTTCCACTTGGTAATCTGAAATTGTTATATGTACTGCTTGTGCGATTGAATAGACACTCATTTCTTTTGTACGGGGGTTTGGGTCGCGCCCAGACCTGGCTGTACACCGTGAAGTAAGCGCTTATATTCCGGATCTGGTAGTGTTCTCGACTTGTAGTACTTTTGATTATCTGATTGTCTAAATTGTATCTGAAATCTGAATTTAGTCCTGATCCTCCTTAGTTTGGGGAGGGACAACTGTATGATTGATCTATGATCGTGACTTATGATTACCAGACTTGCATTAGATAGTTGTCCAGATTTGAGCCGACTTTTGAAATATTAAATTGTATTTGAATTGCAAATTGAATAAGTAGTCGTGCTCCTCTGCATTGCATTTGTTAATTAGTTTGTCTCTGTATTTGTTTGTATACTTATATACTTATTATTTTAACTTGGTACGGTAGTTAGTTCCTGAACATGTATCAATAAGATTCGTGTGACTGGAACTAAAAACCGCACTGAGATAAATTTATTTATCTCACTCTTTGCTTTTGCATTGTTTCCACAATGGTTGTGGGTTCCAGGTTTGAGATCGAGTGTTGGACAGCGAGACGAGTAGCAGACCATTGGATCTATAGTTAGCAACCTTCATGAACCAGACGGTTAACCAAATTATTATAAGATTTAGATTACATTTAAATAAATATCTGCAAATTTAGATTTGATATGTGTAATAATTGGGTATAATTAGATTTAATTAGTAATCAGACTTAGTTAAGCCTTGCGGGTGCTGCAGGCATCCGCGGCGGGCGCTCCGTTGTGTCTCGTCCAGACACGGGATGCGACGGGGTGTCACATGTGGTATCAGAGCATGGTAACGACCTAACCAGACCAGTAGTACGTGCGAGCGGGTTTAGACTAAGGGTAAATTGGTATAACATACTAATTTTTAGTTGAACAATATAAATCAATTCAATAAATGCAATGGAACTATTTATGATTTCTACATGAAATTTCATATGATAGTATTAAGAAAATTTTATTACAATGTGTGTGTCATGCATTTATAGTTTATAGTAACAAAATATCATTAGTTGTGTTTTTTATTGCTTGTAACTTTGTGTTGAGATGTTGACTTGAAATTTTATTTCTGAAATAAAAACATTGGTTGTTTGAATTTGTTTTAAATATTTACAATTACTTTTATTTGATAGAATACAAAGGAATTTCGAGGACGAAATTTTTTTTTAAGAGGGAAGGAATGTTATACCTTGAATTTTTATTTGGGTCGTTAAAAGATTTGTTAGGATTTTGGGTTGCTTAGATTTTATAATTGTACTTATGTTATGTGTGTCTACTTTTATTTTTTTTCTGCACAAATTAATTTTTTTTCTAACACATGATGTTTGATAATATTTAAAATTTTAGTTAATAATTTCTAAAATTAAGTTAAGCTTTTTCTACGACTTTTAGAATACGAGTTCTACTCGTTTTAATATAGAAGAGAAAATTATCTTTTCTAAAAGGAAATGCAATTTTCTTTTTCCAAATTGAATTTATAGTGGTGCATTTTAAGACCCTTATAGTCTGAAATTTTCATGAACTCGGTTTGCACTAGTTGTTAGTTTGTCAAGGGAGGCCCACATGTAAATTACATTATATTTTCATGTATTATATGAAGCACTAATTCCACTCTAAGACCACCGAGTTTGTGCCGCTCCAATAATTCTTTCTCATGCCACCTAGCATTTGGGACCCACGTGTCACACAGACAAAACAATTTTGTTGGCATAGAATGTTTCACCCACTGAATAATCTTTCTTTTATAGCCGACTACAATATCTCGGCATTTTTTTTTCACCATTTCTCTTGTGTGCACCCTTCTCTTCTTGGCTTGCCATGTCAATGTGAGAAAAGGATAGCAGTTAACTAGTAAAAATTCCACAACAACATAAATGTAAATAGAATGAAGAAATAGAACATAGAACTAGTAAATTGATGCTAGTAGGTTTGAGGAGAAGGATTCAGTTGAGGGCAGCGTATAGTATCTTTTCAAACATGAATTTGGAACTTTTACATTGAAATCGAGTGGTCAAGTGTCAGAGACGGGACGACCGATACGACTTGACTGTATTTTAATTGCTTGCTTTGCTTGTCTGACAGGTGCGGATTTCACACGAATTTTAATTTGCATTTTCAGGACTGAACTGTGCTTTCATTTGCATATTTGAAATTATTTGAATATCCATGTGACATATTTGCACATTTATCATTTGTTTATTATTATTATTGTTATTATATGCATATTGAATGGTTTCCACTTGGTAATCTGAAATTGTTATATGTACTGCTTGTGCGATTGAATAGACACTCATTTCTTTTGTACGGGGGTTTGGGTCGCGCCCAGACCTGGCTGTACACCGTGAAGTAAGCGCTTATATTCCGGATCTGGTAGTGTTCTCGACTTGTAGTACTTTTGATTATCTGATTGTCTAAATTGTATCTGAAATCTGAATTTGGTCCTGATCCTCCTTAGTTTGGGGAGGGACAACTGTATGATTGATCTATGATCGTGACTTATGATTACCAGACTTGCATTAGATAGTTGTCCAGATTTGAGCCGGCTTTTGAAATATTAAATTGTATTTGAATTGCAAATTGAATAAGTAGTCGTGCTCCTCTGCATTGCATTTGTTAATTAGTTTGTCTCTGTATTTGTTTGTATACTTATATACTTATTATTTTAACTTGGTACGGTAGTTAGTTCCTGAATATGTATCAATAAGATTCGTGTGACTGGAACTAAAAACCGCACTGAGATAAATTTATTTATCTCACTCTTTGCTTTTGCATTGTTTCCACAATGGTTGTGGGTTCCAGGTTTGAGATCGAGTGTTGGACAGCGAGACGAGTAGCAGACCATTGGATCTATAGTTAGCAACCTTCATGAACCAGACGGTTAACCAAATTATTATAAGATTTAGATTACATTTAAATAAATATCTGCAAATTTAGATTTGATATGTGTAATAATTGGGTATAATTAGATTTAATTAGTAATCAGACTTAGTTAAGCCTTGCGGGTGCTGCAGGCATCCGCGGCGGGCGCTCCGTTGTGTCTCGTCCAGACACGGGATGCGACGGGGTGTCACAAGCATGCAAGATAAGCGATGATTAAATTCTGCAAACCATAGATAAAAATTTATCAACTTAATTGCATATGTGTATGTTACTGGAATATAGCACATGACTTGATCCAATGAAATATATATATTGATTGTGTTATGTGTTACTATTTATTTTATATGAGTTTGATTGTAAATTTGAGATGATTTAGTTTTTTCACACAATGATTGGTTCGATTAATATTGTCTAACGCTAATTTCTGATAAGGGCTGCAATACAGACTCTATTTAAGTTCACATGAACCGTATGCCACTCATTAGTAAACCTAATGAGTGATGATATCTATTAGGTCGCTTGATAAAATTGGAGTGTATAAACGCAAACTAGATGATTAAGTCTAGATCAAGAAACGTATAATCTGTAAGAAAGACACATTCATATCTTGGATTATACAATGATATCATGAGACATAATAATTAAAACAAAGAAATTATATATTTTTTATGCATGATTGAAATACAATAAAAATATAGTATTTATTTATGTCAATTGGGAATCATAACGTGTTGCTAGATACCGTTTATTATTAATGAAAATAAAATGGTGATTTAATTTCCATGGTCCACATAACATAAATTCTCTAAAGGTCACGCAGTACAAAGCTTAACCAATATTGCATTATATTTAGTTTATTTGTATTAGAAAATACAAAATATGATAAGTTGAATAATTAATTATAAACCGTTATGATTAATTATTTTAAGGAATCATATGAAACTAAATTAATGTAAAATCTAATCCATTAATAATTATTTAGGAGTTTGATATTTATTTTTGTCTCAACTCAATTAATATAATTATGAAAATTTCATTAATTAATATGGGTAATTACTATTCACCATCCACATCTAACAGCGCCCCCAAACCTTGTCTCCCTTTTCCTCCCTTCTTCTACATCTCTCCTTCCTCCTTCGCCTCATCTCCTTCTCCTTCGTGTGTAGCTCATGGCGTGCCATGACATCATCCCTCTCTCTGTCTTAGATCACTTTAAGCTTCCCGCATCTCCTTCTCATCATCTTCTACAAACGCGAAGGCCATGTCTCTGGCCGTCGTGTCCTCGATCTTGCCTCTCCTTCTTTCTCATGCTCTCTTGATCACATTTGTAACAATGGCGCCTATGCAAAAGAGATTAGATTATAAAGTTTGGTTATTATTAGGCCTGCTAGTGGACAAGAAAGTCCATGGATATTTTGGACTGAAAAAGACTGGACAATTATGGACTGGACTGTGTTTGGTATGGATTAAAGTCCAGTCCAAGTCCAGCGATACAAATTTAATTGGATAGTTATAAGATTTATCTGGACTGTCCATAAAATTATATGTACAAAATATGGACGAGATATATGCAGCTGAACCACATGATTCGACCAAACCACACGAACTAAGCCCCTTTTCTTCTCTCCGACCAAATCACACTTCGACCTCGACCTCGACTCGATCTCACGACATCTCTTCCGCCTAGTCGAACTCTCCGATCTAGACTTCGAGGTTAATTCCGAGAAGCGCACCACCAATCCTAAGACGAGGTATCCCGTATCCACCACTCTCGCTTTCGCTCTCAACTTGAGATAATTAATCCTGTATTTTGCAACAATTAATGAAGTGCTAGCTCACTGGTGCGTTGAATTTTTCTCAGAGCTGCTTAATTGGGGAAGAAGGGAAAGAAGAACTGCTCAAATTGAGATAATTAATCCTGTGCCAAGTTTAAATTTCAAGTCTTCAAGTTTGATATGTTGTTTTATATTCGTGACTGAAGAATCAATAGAAAATTTATAGGGCATTGAGTTATAAGAAGACCTTTTTCTTATCGTTTTTTAAGTTATATATATATGACAAGACCTTACTGGTACAGCTCTGGTGCTGAACAGTAATGAGTGTAACTCTACCAGACCTCTTATTATTATTTATTTTTCTTTTTCATGCTTTGATTTCAGCTGGATTATTTTCTTCTTATTATTTTTTTTAAATAAGTGGGTTTTGATTCAGCTGGATTCTTAGAATGCTCGTATTTTTCTTTGGCCTTTGCGTTTCTGTCTATTAGCACTTGGCTTATTTATATTGACTAATCCATTCATTATAATTTTATTTTATACCCATGAATTGCATTTCCTGCTACAAATATTCTTTAAAAAAGGCACTACAATTCTTTAACCTTATGCTCAATATAAAATAAACTAAGGGTTTAATTATAAAAGTTTATTTGAATATATATTTTCGTGAAACATATAGCAAGATCAATATTTTAGAATTGAAGTTTAAATTCTATTGAAAACACTGTCAGAGTCTAGCACATACGAAAACATATATTGGTCACTATGGGTTAGTCCAAACCTTATGTCCACATGGACAATACATGGACAAATATTGAACATTAATTGAATTGTAAATGATTTGGACATGAACGAATAATTAATGCAGACTGTGGACATGGTGTGGACGTGGACTCAAACTTTTTATGACCGGACAAACTTGGACTTTAATTGGACACCGTCCAGTAGCAGCTCTGGTTATTATAAAGTTTTGTTATCATAAATATTTTCTTAATTTGCATTAACGATTAGATTATTGAAGAAATTTAGGACTTGATTTCATCGTTTGTATGGTTATTAAAACGTCATATTGTGACTGTATTTAATTGAACACATAACTCAGGTTAACTCATCTTTTATGGTCATTAACAGAACTACAACGTCATATTACCACTACATCTGAACACATAACTCAGGTTAACTCATCTTTTATGGTCATTAACATAACTAAAATGTCATATTACGACTATATCTAACTGAATACATAACCCATGTTTACTCATTTTTTATGGTCATTAACAGAACTACAACGTCAAATTATGAGTATATCTAACTGAACATATAACTCATGTTAACTCATCTCTTGAGGTCATTAACTGAACACAACATCATATTTTGATTACATCTAACTGAACACATAACTCAAGTTAACTCATTTCTTGAAATCTTTAACCGAATACAAAAATCTATCCATTTGATGACTCTTACTTGAAATCATTATGAAATTTCCTTGTAGTGTCTGTATTTTTATTGAAATAATAATAATAATTAAAAATTCCTTCTAGTAATTTTTTTTACTGTTGATATCACATTGAGAACCGAACTTCTCATTATATTTTAGTAGTAAATTGACAAAAATTGCCAGCCTAAATGACCAACCTTGCACTGTTGCCTTTTGTTCTGTCTATACTGAACCGGCGTCGGAAAAATTTTGGGCCAAATGGTTTCATCTTAATTACTTTTATCTTTGCATTTTACTAGTTTTTTTACATCCAACCAAAGGTTTAAATAGCGGATTGGTAGCGGATAACCTCATGTCATAGCGGATAGCGGATATCGGTCATTTAGCGGCCGCTATGGGATCATAATAGACATGTACAAATGTACTTATTTATTACGTCATAAACATATTTGTAATAAAAAATTAAATATCATATTAAATTATATGCATGTTATAATAGTTAAATTTAACACATACACTTTACAATTCATTATTGCAATAGACAATATGCCAAAAATATGTTCTTAGTACTGATTCTATACAAGCACGTAATAAATTGTGTCGCTATATTTCTCGAAAATACCATTATAATGCACTATATTTTGCTAATTTTTACTATATAGCCACCATAAGAAATAAAAGGACAAAAATAAATACATTTTCTAAATAATATTACTATATACTAATGAATACCGCTACAGCGGCACTTTTTGTTTCGCACCATAGCGATCTACCATGTCATACCGCTATAGCGGGGCTATTGCGGTTCATAGCGCCGCTATTTAAATCACTGCATCCAACCAATTAAACCATCCATCTCATATATTTATTAGTTTTTAGAACACAGCAACGCAGGCTGTTGCCAGGTCCAGAGGGATCGGAGAAAGAGAGGCTGGGTAGGAGGTCACATGCGCTTGCGCAAGAAAGGCCAATCATAGATAGGAGGAAAGTAAGGAGGCGGTGGGGGTGAGGTTTAACCTCCGTAAGCAAAATTAAAATCTAACTCTTCAATTTATAATGTAGATCATTAATTATTGACTTCAAATCTTCGCCGCTTTGCTTCTTCGAAATTGGATGAAAAGATTTTGCTTGCAGAATTTGATTTTTTGTTTTGACATTCGAATTTTCATCCCCTTTGAATTTTTGCACGGAAGAGGGTGATCAGAGGAGGGGAGAGGTTATCGGATCAGGGTAGAAGGTGCCGAGATCACGGATCCGTTTCCGTGGGCTTTGCTGCCCTTGCCCTTACCCATTTGTTGGTTTTTTAAAATTTTATTTTGAAGGAAAATTGATAATTCTGATTGTATGGCATGCTATAATAATTCTGATAATTTATTTTGATCTTAACTACTAGCAAACTTATTTTGCAACAATCTAAACTAATTATCCATTTATATACACCACGCAAATCATTAAATGATAAATCACATCGCAATACAGCACTAAAATCATCAAATCAAATTGTAAGATGCAAAAAAATCAATTAAATTATCACATTGCAAAACACCAACCCAATCATCAAACTAAATTGCAACACACCACACAAATCATTAAATCAAATTGCAGTGAAGTAGTTCTCCATGGATCTCCTAGTTTTCCCATCCAACTCTAGTCTGTTCCACCATTCTGAAGATCCATATATTTGCCTGAGTTTGGTAATTTCATACTCACAGCTTATTGGTAAGCTCACCAAATTTGGACACTCTTGGACTCTGATATTCTCAAGTGATGGAAATTTTCTGGGGCTACAAATGCTCACCAAATTCTGCAAGTCCGTCAATAGAACTGATCTTAATTTTGGAAACTCAATGTTTTCTTCAACCTCTTCGTTAGTTGCCTTTGTATCTTCATTGATTGTGATTTGACTTGCCTCGTCAACAGGCATTTCTGTTTCTACTTCTCCACATGTGCCATCTCTTGTGTTTTGCATCACATGCGCCCCCTTGGCCATATCTGCTATTATGTGCACCATTCCATTGCACCGGGACACAACGAGTTTATCAAGTGATTCAAGCCTTGCAACCCAATTGATATTTTCTAACTTGGGGCACTCGTAGATTGTCAGTTCCCGAAGCTTCTTGAAATAATGTGGCAATGATTTAACCAATATGGTGTCAAGACTGGGTAATTCCCAAAGAGTTAACACCTCCAACTTAGACACTACTCCCTCGTCTTGATCCATCATCAGTTCTGTTAACTCAGGGCATGATTCAATGTTAAGTTCTTGAAGATGTTCCATTTGATTGAAATCGGTGACATGAATGGATTTCATAGCAGGACAATTTAGGCTCAATCTATGTGTTGATTTTGCCAAAGGATGCTTCTTCTTCAACTTCTTTAAAACATCTTCCGTACAAATGGTAATACCAAGAAAATTTAGCTCTTTCAGTTTATCCAAATTTAGGTCAGATACATTACGGATACCATAGTTACTCCGAAAAAGATTAAGAACCCTTAACTTCAATAACTTAGAACAATTATCATAAGTCTCCTCGAGTTCTTCTGTTAGACTTAAGTCAAGATATCTTAACTCCTTCAAGACCCAAAACCTTCTGGGTAGTTTTGAAATCGGTGTCTTGCTTAGGTTCAGATGTTGCAACCGGTGTAATGCATCACATTCAGGAAGCTCTTTTATACCAGTGTTTGAGAGGTCAAGAACTTTGAGATTAGTCATGAATTTAAAGAATTTAGAGCCCAATACACTTAAATTGGGATTGTTCTGGAGCAACAAGGTCTCAAGGTTCGTACACTTGGGTGAAAAAGAAATGTCTACAATGTCATTAGACATGAGTGATATCCTCTGAGGCCCATCCCATTGCTCGATTTCAGGAGCATTCTCCAGGTTCTTACCAGATTGTATGAGAAAATTGGTCTCCTGATTTGCTAGCCATTGTCCAAATTGACGGAGTACATTATGTAACCTTACCTTTAGTTCGGAATTTGTTTCTTGGAGCAAGCATGCTGATTTCAGCTTTTTTATAATGGTGAAATTACCTTTCCATGGCTCATTTGGTGGTATGAAACCTTCAGCAATCCAGTACTCCACAAGCTGCTCTTTCCTGATTGAACTATGTTCAGGGAACAAAGTACAGTACAGAAAACATTTTTTGGTTGTTGCATCGAGCTTATCGTAGCTATACTTCATCGGCTGAAAGATCTCGTCAGCACCTCCAATTTCTGATAGACCTGTGTTTATTGCCATCATAGCATCTCTCCAATCATTTGGGTTCTTTAGCCCAGCCACAGCCCGGCTTGTGACATGGAGAGCAAGTGGAAGGCCTTGACAGCTGATTTGGATAGCCTCAGCTCGCCATTTGATGGAGTAACTAGAATGAATGGAACGCTGAGCATCAGTACTAAGGTTACTAAAGAAGAGATCCCATGAAGCCTGGTTATCTAATAATTGCATTTTGATCAGGCTGTGTTGGGCGCCCATCTGGATACAGACATCCTCATCTCTAGAGGCGAGAATGATCTTAGATCCGTTGTCGGTATTAGGTAATGGTATGCCAATTTCTTCAAGACGAAATTTCTTACGAACATCATCAAGAAGGATTACGAATCGCCTTTTTGCCAGGGTCTTCATTAATAACCTGGCTCGAGCATCTTCTGTTTCTGTGTCGACCCATGGCAATCCCATCCGCTCAGCTATTGTGTGTTGGATGGCCTTGCGGTCTAGCATTTCTAAATTGGACACATCAATCAAAATTACCACATAAAAATTGCCACAACCATTGAGCTGGTTATGGAATACGGTGAGAAGGGTAGTCTTGCCAACCCCTCCTTGCCCCCACACTCCAATTATACACTTCTCGTGGTCCTCAAAGTACTGATTGAGCTGTTTTAGCATCGACTCCATGCCAAATGTTTTTGCTTGTGGTATTGGATCCACCAGGTCAAGCGGTAGATCATCACCAACATCAGTAAAGTTGTTTCCCTCATCAATCAGGTCCTTCACAAGGCCCAGATCCTTGGTAATTTGCTTCCCCAGCTTATGGCGCTGAGGGATATTTGATGTACAGGAGCTAAAAAGCTCAGATATACGTTTCTTGCATTCTTCGTCTTGTGATTTATCCAAAATGATCACTTCGACTCGCCTTAACCATGATTCAACTTGAGCGTTAACACCCCTCGACTTCTCTTTTTCTTTGGTAACCTTATTCTTTATTGCTGTTTGAAGCGCTTGCAGTTTTTCTTTCGAATTTTGGAGGGAGGACCAATTATCTTCAATGGAGAAGAAGGAGCTAATTTCAGCTGCCACTGCAGCCGGCACACCACAGCTGTTCAAGCATTCACATAACTGGCCAACTGCGCCTATGATTTCGTCAGCCATTGTGAAATGAACGTGAGAGATGATGGAAATTTTTGGTTGAGAGAGAGGGAAGAAGTGTTACTAGTTGTCTAACTGATTTGCATAGTCAGTCGGTTATTATGAAAGTGGGTAGAGATTGTTTATTAAATAAAACAGAGAGAAAGACGCGGTTTGATACCATTTTTTTTTTAGGAAACAGACGTTAATGGTTTTGAAGCCTTTTTTTTTTTTTTTTTTTGCTTTATCTTTCGTGGAAGGAAAAGAAAAAGGTTTCAACTTTGAAGCCTTCAAGTTAGCAGGTATGATTGATTTGGACTGGTCCAACCAACGAATTATATATGTTAAATTTTCTTCATATGCATAATATTCCAGCTGCATACGACAATGACTTTGAACAAAAAATCTCAGCAAAAAGCATAAAAAGTCTACTTGCTTCTAGTTGGACTTGCAAGTAGGTCGTATGCGTGTGTTTACCTTTATCATTACGCAGGACCAAGTAGAACTCAAGTGCCAGCACGGCCTCAATCTACTCAGTAAAACGTGCAAGGTATCCTAGATTAATCCAAGCGTTCTACTTTATATTAAAAAAAATAAAGAAATTTATCTACACAGTTATTTTGAACTCAATAATATATATATTTCCTTGTAAATTTGTAGAAAATTTTATGTATTATTTATGCTTTTCCTTGTATATTTGTTCACATTGGACCCTAATTTTATTTAAATAAATTAGGGGCGAAGTGTAAAAAGGAAAATTTTGCAATGAAATATGGAGAATTATTATAATCTATTGGGCCTAATATTAAAACCTATTAATCAATAAATTCATATATATGGAGAGAGATTGACTAAAGTAGACTCCATCACATGGATCGAACTCGTATACTGAAATATCCTTGGAGACCAAATTCAAACAGTCAATCCAAACCATTTAAGTTGTTCTTCATATTAAAATATCCTTGGAAACCAAATTTTATATTTTTTCGATTTTTTTTGCTATATATTATGTTATTTTCAAATTAGAGGGCTTGAAATACTCCTTTATAGTTGTTCTTGAAAATGCATAATTTATAGCAAAAAAAATTCTAAAAAATATAAAATTGGTTTCTTAGGAGATTTCATTATGGAGAACAACTTGAACAGATTGGATCAATTATTTGAATTTTAAACTTCGAAAAACGACTGTAGCATACGGGACGATCTGTATGCTGAAGTCTATTTTATCCAATCATTATTGATTGGTTGGCTGTCCTGTTCTCATATTATTATGGTTGTCCATATAGATCTCTTTTCTAATTTTTAATCTTTAAAAAATAATATGAAGCTCAATTTAATTTTAACCTTTCTTAGTTTTATAAACATTAAAATTGCATCAGTTTCGCTAAATTTCAAAGTGCATTTCGAAGTATATACGACATTGTTGATGCAATACGAACTGTAATCCGAAAATTCTTGGAAGTTCTGTTTGTTGTTTGGAATAAAAATACATGGAATTGATAGTTTTTCAAGTTGCTTTGCATATAAGGCTTTGAAAGGAGACTTGGGTCAATTTCCAAAACATTTTTTTTTTTTCTTTTGAAGATCATCCTGTACTCCCGTAGGAATCCCAAAGCAAGTTACCAAACGCGTCACAATTACTTCTGAGACTAACTAATATTAAATTTTTTTTTTCCAGATGGCACATCCGTACAACCGAGAGGTACTATACAGGCATACAGCTCAAGAGGGGCCACGGGGGTGCAAAATTACTATTGGGCCGTTTGGATCCATGGGGATTTTGAGGAATTTCATCTTCCTACCATAAATTTATTATAAACAATCCAAACTCTTCACAAAATTACACACTTCCCAATAAATTTATTCCTAGGAATTGCAACTTTCCCAAATTCCCCAACTTCCTAAGCAATCCAAACGGCCCCTATAATATTTTAAGCGACTTTTTCACATCTTGTCTTGTTGTATTTGGTAGAAAAGTAAAAAGTGGGAGTAATTTATATTTGACCATCAACGACTTAGTCCCGGACCTTGTTATCTTATCGGCCAACTGGACCTTAATTTGTGGCTGTTATTTAAGATAATCATGACTAACTGTGACACCCCGTCGAATACTGTAACTGGACAATACACGATGGAGTGCCCGCCGCGGATGCCTGCTGCACCCGCAAGGCTTACTAATACTTAATTTACCAATTAATATTGATTCTACTCAAATAATATACCAATCAATTAGAAATTTATAATTAATTACTTAAATATAAAGTAAATCCTATAAAGGCCTGGTATATTTAGGTTGCTAACCACAGTATCCAATGGCTCGTTGCTTGTCCTGCTGTCCAGCACTTGACCTGAAACCTGGAACCCACAACCAACCGTGGAAAACAATGCAAAAGCACGGAATGAGATAAATAAAATTTATCTCAGTACGGTATTCAGTTCCAGCCACTTGAGTTTTGATTATCATGTGTTGGAACTAAATACAAGACTGAGTTAAATCAATTCCAAATCAAATTTCATTTCTTTTTATTTCAAATAACATTAAAACTAGACTTTCGATCAAGCAATGCCATTAGACAAATAAATTCAGTACTATTCAAAATCAATTTTCCTTTCTTGAAATTCAAAATATGACAATTATCATTTCAATTACTTGAACAAATAATTAATAACATGTAATAACTAACGTGCAAATTAAAAGCAACCCTTACAACTTGTTTCCAATAGGAATAGCAAGGTCAAATCAATTCAATCAATGCAATATGAAATGTGAGCTCGGCATCAATTCCATAACAATTCAAATATCAATGTATAGCAAAAGCCGACTCATTTGGTTGGGAAATTACCTAATATGCAAGTCTGGTTTATCACAAGTCAATCATTTCAGTCATTTCCTTCAGATACCGCGAACCACCCTATAGATGGATGCCAACGGCCAATTCAATTCATACATAATTCAATCAATTAAATCATCAAAATGTACAAGCAAGCTGGGAACACTCACACTCCGGTCCATTCCAGACTAGACCTACTGAGTCCCGGTACATAAGCGCTTATTACACGGTGCTTGGTAGGATGGGTCATGACTCCACCTCCAAACATTACGAGTGTCTATCTCAACCACACAAGCTGTACTTACCTCAATCAATTCACATTTCAATCGGATTCCATTCAATATGTCACTTTCCAACATTTCAATCGGATACCATTCAATATGTCACTTTCCAATCATGCATCAATATACAATTTCACAAAATGATCTCATGAACAACATTCCAATTATGAATTCAGAATGCATAATGACAATGATAATAATAATAATAACAATAACAACAATCAAAACATATGTCACATATAATTAAAACTCAAGTGAAATCCGTACCTGATATCACAATAACATCAGCTAGCCAACAATAATCATACAGACCCTCAGTTGTACCAGCCATATCCGGCTCGAAACCTGCCCAGACTCTACATTAACAATACTAGGCTAAGTCCTTATTTAAGCAAGCAAACAATAACAATTCACATTCAACGAATTCGTAGATAAAGTGACGGATTTGATTTGTTCCTTTGATTACCTCATACAATTATAGTACACCTTATTAGTTGTACTAGTAGATGATTTGAAACACTAAACGGTGGTTAACAACTCTAGAAATCAATACACAACGGTAAAACAATAGTGCTGGACAATTTTCTGGCACAACCCGTGAAGGGCATTTTCGACAGTTTACAAAATCCTTTTTATTTCTAGAACGGATGAACGGAATCAAATGAAAATTTAACTGTGAATGAAACATGATAGGACTCATCTACTGTAAAAATTTCATGATGTTTGGACATACAGATTAATTATAGTGAATTTTCGAAATCAGACAGAATCAGGTTTCAGAAAATCTGTTCCAGCAAATTGTGCCAGTAAGTACGTCTGAAAGTTCCTGCCTTGAAACCCTTCAAATAAATCTCTAAAAATTTTGTAAAATTTACAGAAGCTGCCTCTAGATGTCTAGTTTCATACCTAAAAGTTTCAAGTCCTAAATGCAAACAGAGAATAAATGAAAAATGAAAAACCACACTGGGGTCTGTCTGTTCCAGAAACTGATTTTCAAAAGAGGCCCTAGTTTCAAAAATCTTGTAAAAATACCAACCAATCTCAGAAAAATTCACTTTAGATACCAAAATTTTCATCTTGAAGTCTAGTTTCAAACAAAACTATTCTCACATCCAAATTCGAAACAGAATAACAACAGTTACTTAAACACTGATGCAATGTCACAGCGGTAACAGAAAAACTGCAAATGACTTTATTCGATTTGGCCCTTTGAAATTAATTTGAGTAACAAAAGGGTAGAAATCTAATACAATCAACAAATTTACTTACTCAGTAAGTGTAACGAGTTAGAAGTTTGCAAGAAAAATCGGAAGAGACCTTCCCGGATTTGATTTCCGAAAAACTTCCATCGAAAAATACGACGAGGAGAGGCCTCCAATTGACGATCCAAAGGTAGATAATAAGAGAGGGTGGTGAGACGAACGCGAAGGTACTTTGATCCGGTGAAACGATGGAGAAGAGGTGGAGATTGGATTTGTGGGGAGGGGTTTCGGTTTGGAGAAAGAGAGGCGTATGCCTCTCTGTTGGAGCCGAAGGGGAAAGACAGAGAGAAACAAACAAACAAAAATAAAGGGGTCGGCTCCCCAATTTAACTTCCGATTATTTTTTTTTTATTTTTTTTTTACAAAATTCAGAAATTCCTAATAAATCCCAAAAATCAATATTCTAGGCATAAAAACAATTATGCAACAAAAGAAAAAAATAGCTAATCTCTTTATAATGCCAATTAAAAATTTAGAATTTTTCATATTCTTATTTTAAGAATACCAGTAAGTATAAAGATTTAATTTCCAGCTTAGAAATTATTCAAATAAAGCCAACCAAGTGCACTCAAGTTTTATATTAAAAATAATTTCAGAAACAGTAAAAATTTCGGGTGTCACATTCTTCCCTCCTTAAAAAAAAATTTCGACCTCGAAATTTATCTAAATACATAGCAATCATTCAGTCAATAATACAATTAGATGGAATGAACATATTATGCAACAATTATCAAGCAATTTCAAATTAATGCGATGCGAGAGAGCCTGACATTTTATTCAATTCAAAATTAAAATACTAATGATAATACTAGAATGTCGGTCCAATATCGGTAACTTAAATGCAAGCATGACAATCATAAGTCACAATTACAGGTCAATCAGTTCAGAGTCAGATATCGCGAGTCTCTTTCTCAGAGAGCAACCAGCGATTACAGATATTCGGATACCGTGAATCACCTCAAAAGAGGGTTGCCAACGGTCAATCTATTCCATTTACAATTCAGACAATTCCTTATCATAACATCATAACAATTCAAATAACCAAGCACTACAAGCAGAGAATACTATCACTCCTTACGTTATCATTTAAAAACAAATCTTTCAATTCTTGTAACTAGTAACATTTTGAAATGTCCAGTTCTTTTCTTATCTTTTAGGAAGCACGGTAATATCAAAATTATTTTTGGCTGCCTTGGTGATCAGTCAAGGAAGTAAGAATAATTCTGGTATTATTGAGATTCAATTAACAAGTCAGATGATCAGTCAGCTTGTTTGATCCTTGTGCCAACAAAAGATAAGATTTTTACTCAACTAAGTCACTGAAGCTTTAAAATAACTCAAATCTATTTTTTGAAGTTCTTATCAACATGAATTGCTTACAACTTATGTAAAAACCTCATGCAAAATATATATCTTTACATCTTTAGTAATAGCAAAACTACATTTTCAAAATATCAATGGAGTGTTTATGCAACTGCACCAAGAAAACTAGAATTTAATAAATTCCAAATTTTCCATACAAGATCCTTATGTTATCTTAATTCGAACTATGCACGATAAAATGATTTATGAAAATCAAATTTATGCTCCCTTTAACTAAAATGAGTCGTACTCGACAAACAATGTTCACCAAAGAGTATATTTAAATATAATATAAAATATCATCTTGAGTTGTGACTTCAACTTGAAATTATAACATATCACACCAAATTTTTAGAACCAACATATACAGTCAAACTATCAAATAGTTTCGAACCACCTCATATAAAATATTAAACTATGAATTCAAATATATATTATAGTTTAAAACTATGCAATATAAGCATCCAACTTAATTCAACTATTCGACACGCAAAAAGAACAATCTTTGAGGAAAGTTTTCAAGAATCCAATTTTGTTGCTAAAGTAAGCACTAGAGCAACATGGTAATCAAATATAAAACAATCAATCAATATATATATACTAGTATATATACAAATACAAAGGATCATTAGTACATCATATCATAGTTATAAATAAGTCAAACAAATTTTAAATCTACCATCACAAAAACTATAAAATAAAATCTACTTATAAGAACAACCCATTAGACTTACCCCACTCACGTGTTCTATTGGCCTGGTTCGGTTGCTAAACCATTCTCTGATACCACCTGTGACACCCCGTCGAATACTGTAACTGGACAATACACGATGGAGTGCCCGCCGCGGATGCCTGCTGCACCCGCAAGGCTTACTAATACTTAATTTACCAATTAATATTGATTCTACTCAAATAATATACCAATCAATTAGAAATTTATAATTAATTACTTAAATATAAAGTAAATCCTATAAAGGCCTGGTATATTTAGGTTGCTAACCACAGTATCCAATGGCTCGTTGCTTGTCCTGCTGTCCAGCACTTGACCTGAAACCTGGAACCCACAACCAACCGTGGAAAACAATGCAAAAGCACGGAATGAGATAAATAAAATTTATCTCAGTACGGTATTCAGTTCCAGCCACTTGAGTTTTGATTATCATGTGTTGGAACTAAATACAAGACTGAGTTAAATCAATTCCAAATCAAATTTCATTTCTTTTTATTTCAAATAACATTAAAACTAGACTTTCGATCAAGCAATGCCATTAGACAAATAAATTCAGTACTATTCAAAATCAATTTTCCTTTCTTGAAATTCAAAATATGACAATTATCATTTCAATTACTTGAACAAATAATTAATAACATGTAATAACTAACGTGCAAATTAAAAGCAACCCTTACAACTTGTTTCCAATAGGAATAGCAAGGTCAAATCAATTCAATCAATGCAATATGAAATGTGAGCTCGGCATCAATTCCATAACAATTCAAATATCAATGTATAGCAAAAGCCGACTCATTTGGTTGGGAAATTACCTAATATGCAAGTCTGGTTTATCACAAGTCAATCATTTCAGTCATTTCCTTCAGATACCGCGAACCACCCTATAGATGGATGCCAACGGCCAATTCAATTCATACATAATTCAATCAATTAAATCATCAAAATGTACAAGCAAGCTGGGAACACTCACACTCCGGTCCATTCCAGACTAGACCTACTGAGTCCCGGTACATAAGCGCTTATTACACGGTGCTTGGTAGGATGGGTCATGACTCCACCTCCAAACATTACGAGTGTCTATCTCAACCACACAAGCTGTACTTACCTCAATCAATTCACATTTCAATCGGATTCCATTCAATATGTCACTTTCCAACATTTCAATCGGATACCATTCAATATGTCACTTTCCAATCATGCATCAATATACAATTTCACAAAATGATCTCATGAACAACATTCCAATTATGAATTCAGAATGCATAATGACAATGATAATAATAATAATAACAATAACAACAATCAAAACATATGTCACATATAATTAAAACTCAAGTGAAATCCGTACCTGATATCACAATAACATCAGCTAGCCAACAATAATCATACAGACCCTCAGTTGTACCAGCCATATCCGGCTCGAAACCTGCCCAGACTCTACATTAACAATACTAGGCTAAGTCCTTATTTAAGCAAGCAAACAATAACAATTCACATTCAACGAATTCGTAGATAAAGTGACGGATTTGATTTGTTCCTTTGATTACCTCATACAATTATAGTACACCTTATTAGTTGTACTAGTAGATGATTTGAAACACTAAACAGTGGTTAACAACTCTAGAAATCAATACACAACGGTAAAACAATAGTGCTGGACAATTTTCTGGCACAACCCGTGAAGGGCATTTTCGACAGTTTACAAAATCCTTTTTATTTCTAGAACGGATGAACGGAATCAAATGAAAATTTAACTGTGAATGAAACATGATAGGACTCATCTACTGTAAAAATTTCATGATGTTTGGACATACAGATTAATTATAGTGAATTTTCGAAATCAGACAGAATCAGGTTTCAGAAAATCTGTTCCAGCAAATTGTGCCAGTAAGTACGTCTGAAAGTTCCTGCCTTGAAACCCTTCAAATAAATCTCTAAAAATTTTGTAAAATTTACAGAAGCTGCCTCTAGATGTCTAGTTTCATACCTAAAAGTTTCAAGTCCTAAATGCAAACAGAGAATAAATGAAAAATGAAAAACCACACTGGGGTCTGTCTGTTCCAGAAACTGATTTTCAAAAGAGGCCCTAGTTTCAAAAATCTTGTAAAAATACCAACCAATCTCAGAAAAATTCACTTTAGATACCAAAATTTTCATCTTGAAGTCTAGTTTCAAACAAAACTATTCTCACATCCAAATTCGAAACAGAATAACAACAGTTACTTAAACACTGATGCAATGTCACAGCGGTAACAGAAAAACTGCAAATGACTTTATTCGATTTGGCCCTTTGAAATTAATTTGAGTAACAAAAGGGTAGAAATCTAATACAATCAACAAATTTACTTACTCAGTAAGTGTAACGAGTTAGAAGTTTGCAAGAAAAATCGGAAGAGACCTTCCCGGATTTGATTTCCGAAAAACTTCCATCGAAAAATACGACGAGGAGAGGCCTCCAATTGACGATCCAAAGGTAGATAATAAGAGAGGGTGGTGAGACGAACGCGAAGGTACTTTGATCCGGTGAAACGATGGAGAAGAGGTGGAGATTGGATTTGTGGGGAGGGGTTTCGGTTTGGAGAAAGAGAGGCGTATGCCTCTCTGTTGGAGCCGAAGGGGAAAGACAGAGAGAAACAAACAAACAAAAATAAAGGGGTCGGCTCCCCAATTTAACTTCCGATTATTTTTTTTTTATTTTTTTTTTACAAAATTCAGAAATTCCTAATAAATCCCAAAAATCAATATTCTAGGCATAAAAACAATTATGCAACAAAAGAAAAAAATAGCTAATCTCTTTATAATGCCAATTAAAAATTTAGAATTTTTCATATTCTTATTTTAAGAATACCAGTAAGTATAAAGATTTAATTTCCAGCTTAGAAATTATTCAAATAAAGCCAACCAAGTGCACTCAAGTTTTATATTAAAAATAATTTCAGAAACAGTAAAAATTTCGGGTGTCACACTAACCATGAGGAGCAAACAAACCATTATGATGATCTCACCCTAACAATTAAAATAATTGAAATGTTGATTAAATCTAGGAATGCGCTAGTTATTCAGTCGTACTTGAAATTTTGGCGAGGTAGCTAGGGAGAAAACAATAGCACATTATTTTCGGGAGTTGAGTGGGATCATACACATTTATTAAATTGTGGTGTCAAGCGTTGGCGACTAATTTGTGGCTGGAGTTTTCTTTTAAGATAAATTGGGGTCAAGTTTTTCAACTTATTTTTAAATTAAATGTCTATAAAGACCCTCTAGCCGGATTTCGAACCTGCGACCTCTCATTTGAGATGCATTGCTCTTTACCACTAGACCAAGAGCTGGTTTTTAATTTCTGGCAGGAGTTGGTTGCAGGGATGAAAACGGATCGGATAAACTCCGATCCGATACACATTCGAATCTGAAAAATTTTAGATTCGAATGTTAATATTTGCAATCGAATAGATACAGATACGAATACAAATATAAATACAGATTTTTTAAATGGATGTGAATGTGAATATGAATATGAGAACGTATATTAATACAGAATACGGACACAGATATGAATATTATTTGCATTTGAATATTTTTACCAAACGGATATCCGAATTCTGATATTGATATCGTTAACTAAACTCCAATGTAGTGTAGTCAATACGAATCACATGGGTAAACAGGAGCACGTATCATTTTGGGACCGTGTGTAATCGACCTATATAATTAGCTTTTATTTATTCGTTATGGGGCCGTTTGGATCGCTTAAAAATAAGAAAAATAGTCTCTTTCTAAACAAAAATTTATTTCTAACTATCTAAATTCTTCATAAACTTACACATTTCTCAATATTTTTCGTCTAGGAATAGACTATTCCTCTTATTATATAGCTGATTTTATTCCATCATGTACTAGACTTTTCCCTAAATTTAAAAGAATCGCCCACATACAGTTTTATGCATAAAAAAAAATTGCAGGTTGATGTTTTTTTTAAAGAAAAAATCAAGCCAAATACGATCGATAAATTCTAATTTATTATGTTAATATCCGAAATAAAACCATATTCGTGTTCGACAATATCCGATTTGTATTCGTATTCGCTTAATATTTGAACCACATCCGTATCCAATTATATCCATATTCATATTCATGTTTGCAAACAAAAAATATGAATGTGGATATAGTTTGACCACTATCCGAACCGTATTTGATCCATTTTATCCCTAATTGGTTGTCATTGAATAGTATTCACAAGTTGCACCTTAAAAAATTATGACTTTTTTTTTATGGGTTTTCCACTTTTTATAGACGTGTCTTTTAAAAAAAAATGCAAAAAAACTGATGCAACATACAAATTACAAAACGTCATAATTAATTTGGGCTGAGATAGAACATGATCGATCATTGAAAGAAAAAAAAAAAAGACTATGCATGGTATTCCAATCCTATTGGAATATAATTGTAAATTCACCAAAAATTAGAACTTCGATTATGAGCAAAAAAAAGTGAAGTGAAAGAACATATGATTGGGAACGGTAGGGAAAGTTTGTCGAATGCCAGACTCATGCCTACAACGGTTCGCACCCGGCGTTACATCAATTCAAAGAACTCAGGATACAGGGACTAGTTGACGTCTTTAACATTCATCAACACCAATGAATCCCTCACGAACTGTACTGCCTCGCAGTGGTTTCTTTCGACGAACGATTGCGAGCAACTTCATTTTCTTTAATCATTAATTAACAATACATCATAATCAAATAATAGTTGTATTATTAAATGTCGAAAAAATGAACATATTTTGAAAGAATGTTGCACTAACCTCGCTAATGGTAGGTACGACTCTAAATCGGCTCACCTATTCCGTCACCGGACCTGCGCTCGGTCTACAAACAGAAAAATACTACCATGTCCAATATAACAAAAGTAAGCATGGTCCACAAACATGAGAGCAACGCACCGCCCGAATTAATGTTTCTTTCTTGATATAAGTCCCCTTATCAACATATTACCCAATACGAATATATTTTTCATTTAAGTGCATGCAATTTATTTTTTGTTGATTTTTGTATTTAAAAATTCACAACTAATTTAAAGAATATCATACCTCCAAGAGTTCCGAATAATAAGATCTGAGAATTGTCCGAAAACATTAAGGGTGCCAAACATTTATTAACACAATGCACGAGTGTACCGATCAAGCTCTTTCTCAGAAGCTCCTGCTGGCGGTTGTTGTACACATTTTTCACGTAATCACTTCAACTTACGAAACTGCACCCGCCAGTGATGAAGTCAGAATTGAGGAATAGAGGAATAGTAGGGGCTAAAATCTGACTAAATAAAATTAAGAATCAAGAGAGTAACAAGTTTAAGTATTAATTACTTGAAACATTACCAATAATCATTAATTTTTCTTAACTGAAGTATCATTAAACATAATATTTTGAATCTAAGAAGACCATAACCTTAACTATATAAATTTATGTTAATAAATTAACATATGATGGGGAAACAAATCCTAATTGGCACCCCTTCCTGAAATAACATATAATGAAAAATGTTACAGTACATTAATTTATTTTGAAAATTGAACATTTATATCATATGTATAGGCACATACCGATTCTCCCTCGCCTACTCACGCACAGTAGCATCCGGCCGAACTTTGTCGTTGCACTCTTTACCACTTATCGATCCAGTCACATGATCACCCTCAACTCGCAAACCATATAGGAACGTAACATCATGAAATTCATTTTATTTATCAATTTATCAACTATAAATGAAAAATATTTATCATTTCAAATATTAAAAAAAATCTAATTTAAATATTATAGTTAAAAATACTTTAGCTGTCACTACGCGAAATTTTGGCTTCTGTAACGGTACACGAAACGTTACTGTAGCCCCTGTTACAGAATGTCTAATAACCGTTATGGTATTGTGGACGGAACATGTATGGTATTTGGAGAATATCTGTAACGGTTAATACCTAATAACCGTTACAGAAGACTGGCTTCTGTAACGGTTATTAGATAATAACCGTTACAGATAATATTTATAATTAAAAAAAATGAAATTATAATATTCTGTAACGGTTATTCCTTAATAACCGTTACAAAATTCTTAATTTTTTTTTGTGTTTCGCCTGTTTGATTGGCTAGCCCCAATTTGCTAGCCGAATTGGTACCAAATTGGTACCCAATTTACATTAACACATGCAGTATATATATATATCACAAAGCACACATATATCAAACATATATAATCATGCATATCACACAAACAATAAACAAAGTATTTACATATATCACAAGTATCATCAAACATGGCAAGTCATCAAATAACACATTTTAATCAAAATAATACCCCTTGCATGAAGTCCATAACTTCTGTCACGATACCATCAATCATTTCTTTATTGTATGGTACTCCAACCGGCTCGATCATCTGCATATTATGATAAACAAGTCAAAAATATTATTAGTTATATCATGAAATTCTAAAATCTAATTGTTTGATCAAATGTTATTAGTTAAAAGAATAAGTTATTTACATGATGTATTTCTTGAATTGCTATCCAATAAGATAATACGTTTTTCATGGCGAGCATTGTGAAATATCCACATTCTGTGCTGCCCTTTTGTATCGGAAACTAATTAAGATCCAACAAGAAAGATAGTTAAGATTTTGCACAGTTTCAGAAACCCTAGGTAGCTAATATATTTTTTAAGTCTCGTACCTGAATTTTGTACTAATCATATGTTGTTCGGGTCCTTGCGTTATATTTTCCATTTTCCATAAGGTATCGCTTGTATATCCTGCATACAATATCATTAATAGCTTAAATAGAACCGTACCTAGTCCTTATCTCAATATCAGAATCTCATTTAGAAACAAAAACTTACTGGGTTATGAATCCCTTAATCAATATCTTTGGATTCTTGCGCTCGATAGAATCTGCTATTTGAACGGTGCGCTTCTCGACATTAATAACAAGAAGGACCCAATGAAAGCTGCAAGAATAGAGATTATTGTTTTCATGAAAATGAACCAAACATGTAAACGAGATAATTGATATTTTATTAGTTCTCACTGGATACCTCATCTATTTTAACTCCCATACTAAAATCAGGGCTCCTTTCACAGCCTGGAGGGAGACGACGTACAGCCGAGACAGCCCTTCTCTTGGGAGGTCCGTATAATGGGACCCTTTTTGGTACCACCGTAGGTGTTTCCTCCCTCACCTTGGATGTTTCCTCCCCCACCTTATTCACGTTTTGATCCTTCTCCATCTAATTTCCATTTTAAATAAAATTCTTAACTCCTTATCCATAATCAATTCACAATGCATATATATATATCTAATAATCAATTCACAATTCCTTATCCATAATCAATTCATATGCACATCTATTCCTAGCACAGTTCCTTATCCATAATCAATTCCTAGCTTTTTTGCATTTCAGTCCCTATTATTTGCATAATCAATTTCTAGCATTTTTTTCATTTTAGTCCATATTAAATAAATTGTGCTTTATGCACCACAAAACAGCCCAATATCATCCCCAAAACAGCCCCCAAACAGTTCAAATTTATGCACATTAGTCCCTAAAATTGTGCATTATGCACCATAGCAACAAACAACCCAATATCATCCCCAAAACAACCCCCAAACAGTTCAAATTTATGCACATTAGTCCCTAAAATTGTGCATTATGCACCATAGCAACAAACAACCCAATATCATCCCCAAAACAATCCCCAAACAGTTCAAATTTATGCACATTAGTCCCTAAAATTTTTCTTTATGCACCATAGCAACAAACAGCCCAATATCATCCCCAAACATAGCCCCCAAACAGTTCAAATTTATGCACATTAGTCTCTAAAATTGTGATTTATGCACCACAGCCCCATATCAACCCCAAAACAGTTCAAATTTTGCATTTCAGTCCAAAATAAAACAGTTCAAATTATGCAAAATAGTCTCTAATTTAAACAGTTCAAATTTTGAGAGAAAAAAGAGAGGGATTACCTGAGAGTTGAGGGTTGAGAGTTGCTAGCTGGCTGTCGCAGAGAGAGGGGAGTTGCTGGCTGGCTGTCGCAGAGAGAGGGGAGTCAGTGAGAGAGAGAGAGGAGACAGAGAGGGAAAGGAGGAGGAGACAAGGGAAGGAGAGGGGTTTACCTTCGAGAGAGAGAGGGGAGTTGCTGGCTGTAGGAGTTGAGAGAGCGGCAGAGAGAGAGGGATCAAAGCTGCACAACAAAGAGAGACAGAGAATGAGAGGGACTCAAAGAGAGCGAGGGAGTGAGAGGGGGAAAGAGGGGAGAGGGATTACCTTTTACGAGAGAGGGCCGCCGAGAGGGAGACAAAGAGGGCCGCCGAGAGGGAGTCAGAGAGGCGCCGAGAGAGCTGAGTGCTTCTGTCGAGAGCTAGGGTTTTAAGAAAGAGGCGAGATCGAGAAAGGAAAAAAAGTGACGGACAGACGCCAGGCTGGAATAATATAAAGGGTTGAACCTTCTGTAACGGTTATTAGCTAATAACCGTTACAGATTAGTTTAATTCTATTTTTTTTTAACTTTAAAGTTTGTGTCTGTTTTAATTTTATTTAGTACTGATATTTTCGGTGTTGGTTTATCCATGCATGTTATTAAGTTTTTTTACTGAATTTAATTTCTGTGTTGGTTGTACATGAATTTAATTTTGTTTTACATTTTTTCTAACAAAATAAAATTACAATTTAGAAAATTAACCAAAAATAAAAATACATTAGCTCCTTGTTAACAAAATATTTCACAAATTAATGACCTGCAAAAAATAAAAATAAAATTATTATGTAGCTACTTTCTTTTTTTTCCTTCACGTGTCGACCCACACGCCTTCGGTGTTATCTGTACGCCTACAAATGATCGATACTGGCTGTGATGTATCGTCGATACCGATAGAAATGTACTAAATTAGGTGAACATTTGTGCTAAATAAGGTGAATAAATGTGCTAAATTAGGTGAACATTTGTGCTAAATAAGGTGAACAAATATTGTGCTTTAAGTGAACATTTGTGCTAAATAAGGTGAAAATTGGAAGTTAATATATAACCTTTTCCTTCAAGTCTACCCTCATGTCGAGACTTTGGAAGACCGATTGGTTGTACATCCTGCAAATAATCGGTGTAGTACTCAATAACCTCCTCGGCCACATATCCTTCCACTATGCTTCCTTCTGGTTTAGATCGACTACGAACAAGCCACTTCAATTGACCCATGGCTCTTTCGAAAGGATACATGTATCGTAGAAATACAGGACCACACATTTTTATCTCTCTAACTAAATGAATGGTCAAATACACCATGGAGTCAAAAAACGATGGCGGAAAGTACATCTCCAGCTCACATAGGGTTAGTACAACACCTTCTTGTAACTTGTCCAAACTATTCGGATCAATCACTTTAGAGCAAATGAAATTAAAGAAAAAACACAACTTAGTGATGGTTTTCCTCACTTCTTCCCTTAGAATTCCTTGAATTGCGACCGGAAGTAACTGGGTCAGTAGGACGTGATAATCATGTGACTTCATACCAAGTAATTTGTTGTCCTTAATAGAAACCTTTCTTGATATATTCGAAGAATAACCAGTAGGAACCTTAATAGATTTCAGGCATTCTAATAAGCTTTTTTTCTCTTGCTTTGATAAATTAAATTGTGCTGCAGGTAGCCAAGTTCGATTTTTTCCCTTATCTTGTGCCGCTAGTTCTTGCCGGATCCCCATTTCAACCATGTCCTTCCTCACATTTACGTCATCTTTAGTTTTCCCTTGAATTTCCAACATGCAACCAATCAAAGCTTCACATATGTTCTTTATTATGTGCATCGCATCTAAGCAATGCCTAATCTCCAAACTCTGCCAATATTCAAGATTCCAGAATATAGACTTCTTCTTCCATATCCCCTTAGGTATCTCATTTGCAAATTTCTTACCAAATTTTACATTAATGTCCTTCACCTGTCGATACACCCCTGAACCGGATAACGGTATTGGGGCCTTGTCTTTTTCTACAGTACCGTCAAACCTTTCCTTGTCTCCACGGTAAGGGTGATTGCGGTTCTTAATAAACCTCTGGTGTCCCAAGTAAATATTTTTCTAGAGTTTTTCAGGTACACAGAATGGATATTTTCCATGCAAATAAGACACGCTTTCGCTCCTTTATTCCTATACTCTGACAGGTTTCCGTATGCAGGAAAATCATTGATGGTGCAAAATATCATGGCACGGAGGTTAAACTCACTTCTAGAGTCTGCATCATATATTTTCACTCCATTCTGCCACAATTCACCAAGGTTATCTATTAATGGAGCCAAGTACACATCTATATCATTACCTGGTTGTTTGGGACCAGAAATCAACAAGGGCATCATCATGTATCTCCTTTTCATGCATAGCCAGGGAGGAAGATTGTAAATACACAATAAGACCGGCCACGTAGTCTGCCGGCTACTAATGTTACCGTAAGGATTCATCCCGTCTGTACATAAACTCAATCTCAGATTTTTAGGTTCACTACCGAAATCTTCAAATTCCCTATCAATATTTATCCAATCCGGAGAGTCTGTTGGGTGTCTGAGCATGCTATCGCCTTTTTTCTGCAGTCTGCGTGCCATCTTAACAATTTGGCATCCTTCGCGTTAGAGAAAAGTCGCTGGAATTTTGGTATTATTGGTAGATAAAACACCACTTTCGCAGCTGGTCCCTTACTACCTTCATCTTCAATTTGATCGTCCCTCGATTTATACCGTGACGCATTACACTTTAGACATTTATGCAAGTGTCCGTACTCATTCCGGAATAATATGCAGTCATTTGGACATGTATGAATTCTCTCAACTCCAATTTTTATAGGACATAACATCTTTTTAGCCTTATAAATTGAATTTGGCAACTGGTTATCTTTTGGAAGAAATTCTTTATGTAATAGTTTGAGCAAAGATGTGAAACTTCCATCACTCCATCCATTTTTGGCTTTAAGATTGAACAGTTTGAAAAGCATTAAGTTTTGACAATTCACAACCAGGATATAAAGCTATTTTATCTTCTTCACGTAACATACCAAAAATTTCAACATTATCAACAAAATTATCATCCACATTGTTCACAATTTCATCTAAATCAGCATTAAATTCTGAGTTATCTACATTTTTATCATCATCTACATTCTCATCATCAAATACATTGACATCATCAATTTCATCATCCAATGATACATTTTCTTCCTCATACACACAATCCAATACATTTGTGATATTACAACAATCCCCCCCATTCTCTCCATGGAGTGTCCACCGACCATAATCCGGTTGAAATCCATTTATAATCAAATGAGCTTTCACTTCTTCAAAATTAGACCACTTCAACAAATTCTGACAAACACGACAAGGACAATACATTGTATCATCTTCTTTCATTTTCAAATTCTCTTTAGCACAAACCATAAATTCTTCAAGTCCTCTAAAAAATGTAGACGAGCATCGATTACTTAAGTACATCCACGTCCGATCCATCTGAACAATAAAATTTATGCAAATTATTAGGGTTTCGGACCAATTTGTCATATTAGGTTTTCGGATCAGTCACCATCCTAGCCCGCTCTTTGGATACTCTGTCCCATTAGCGAGCGTACGTTAGATGCAATGTGCTATCTAAGAAAAATTCGGCAGCATTTTCCCTTATGTTCCCTGAATACGCCAACACACGATTGCTCGTGCGTACGTATCCGTGGGAACACAAGAGAAATGCCGCCGAATTTTTCTCAGACAACACATTGCATCTAACGTACAACTCGTTGTCCTAAATGAGACAGATCGTATCCAAAGAGCAGTATTCCCGACCGGGAGTACTATCCGAGATTAATCCCTAATGGATTAATCTCGGACGGACAATGACCTAAATTCAGTTGAGTTCCGGTATTTGGTTCCTATATGACAATACGAAATTCATGCCTATATATATATGCAAATTATTAACGAAATACAAATAATTTAAAAAAAGAGAAGTTCATGAAAATATACTTTCAATTGTGTGACTTCTGATCCGTTGAATCGTGCGACTTATCCGGCCGATGTAAGATCTTCTCCTATTCAATTAGATCTTAAAATATATAAAAAAACAAAAATAACCATAAATTAATGAAAAATTCGAAATAAATAAGAAAAAAATGTAAAAATAAAAAATACGGTTCAATTTTAATTTTTTTTACCTTAAATCTGCTCTCCTTTTTATTTTCTTTCTAATTATTATTTTTTCAGAATTTTTAGAAAATTTTGGCTATTTTTTTGGAGTGAAGTGGACACCACAAATCGCAATAAATGAGAAGATCAGAAAAGAGTTAAGTGCATGCGGCGCTAGCTGTGAGTTTGTTGGGATGGGGAAGAAGACCTAAATATAGAACTTTTCTGTAACGGTTATTAAAAAATAACCGTTACAGAATCATAAAAAAAATAGAAAAAAAGCCATTACAGAATCATAAAAAAATTAATAAAATTTGTCCCATATCAGTAACGGTTATTAGTAAATAACCGTTACAGAATCATAAAAAAATAAAAAAAACGTTAACCTACTGTAACGGTTATTTACTAATAACCAAGATGGTTGATATTTATATATTTCTTTTTTCTTTTCTGTAACGGTTGCTGGATAATAACCGTTACAGAATATAAGAAATCTGTAACGGTTATTATCCAACAACCGTTACAGAAGGTTGATGCATTTTTTTTCTGACCATGACGGAAATGTTATTACGGTTGTTTCATAATAACCGTTACAGATTTGTGGCGCCAATTTTCCTGCCTTATGCCTCACTATTCTGTAACGGTTATTTCAAAAACCGTTATAGAAGTGCCGTTACAGAAGGTCCTTTTTCCCGTAGTGTGTCACCTACAGGAAAATGAAACGTATGCGTCTTCAGACACTATAACTCTATCAACGCTTTCAATAGCGTTATATTCAAATTCGCATTTGGCACCTGCTTCATGTAGGGGCCGTTTGGATCGCTTAAGAATTTGAGAAATTTTGGAAATTTTTTATTCGTAGGCATAAATTTATTAGAAAGCGTGTAACTTTGTAAAGAATTTGAATTGTTTATAATAAATTTATGCCTAAAAATATGAAATTTCCAAAATTCCGGTGGAATCCAACTGTAGATCAAATCAAGTTTCTGCGAAAAAAATTCTGCAACTGTCCTACGATCCGTGCATCATTTTTTATGAAATATTTATGAGTCTGTAAATACAAATATCTTTCGCTCTGCAATTATACACAAATGAAATTAATTTTATTACATAAAAGATGATGCCACAAAAAGATTTGTTAATATTATACATAATTTTTTTATGAAATATTTACCTCAATACTGATAATCTAATCAACAAATCACTTGGTGCCATATATAAGATTTGTTGATTTTGTTTATTTGTTGCACGCTCAGTTGCATTAACACGTACATATTAGGACGAGAATGATGTTTGCGACGTCTAAATCTCGAGGGACATGGCGCAGGTGGTGCAAAACTATAGGGACCGGCCTCATCTTATCCAAAAACTCATCTGATTGATAATTTCAAATTGATACAAAATTAACATTTTAACACAACAATTACATAAAAATTTTTTTCCCATAAAATTAATTTATTTATACAGTAATTCTGATTTAATATAAATTAATCTTCATATATAAAATTTCCCAACAATTTCCTTCTTAAATTTCTGACTTTAATTTCTATAAACAATTTCAATTACATACATTTTCCTACCATTTTTTCATCAACAAATATAATTTTTTTATCAACGATTTCAATTGAATACTAACAAATTTCATATACATTTATTCCAAAAAATAAATTTAAAACAATTTCTATACAATTTTTCAACAATTTCTTCTAAAATTATCCAATTAACACAAACTAATTCAAACATTTTCCATTCAACATTATAATTTTCATACTATTTTTCATCAATAATTCCCATCGAATATTAAACAAACTAAATTAAAAAAAAACCTATATTTGTGTCGGAGTAGATCGGATCGCTACCTCGCGAACTTGCCTCCTCTTCTTCCTCTCCTCTTTCTCTGGCCGAGGTTGCAGGTAAGGTTCGTCTCCTCTCCTTCCTTTTCTCCTTCCCCTCTCTCTCTCTCTCTCTCTTGCGACTCGCTTTAGGGTCTTCTCCAGAAGGGGGTTAGAGGGGATGATGGAATGGAGTGGAAGCTGACCGCACCCTGTCTAGAGGTTTAGCCTACTCCAGAATGAATAGATTATAGTGAAAATGGAAGTTAATGAATGAGAGAGAAGAGAAACTCTAGTATACAATTGTTGCTACTTCTGTCATTCCAAATTTGAGAAATAAAATTTGTTCCTCTTCTCTGTGACTCTGTCCCATTCCATCCCATCCCATTCCACTGTGTTTTATGGAGCAGACCCTAATAGAACTGAAAAGGGCAAAATGCAATGACAATAAGTACGCGGTTCGATCACGGTTAAACCGAAATTCGGTCGACCCAGTGGAAATCAAGCATGGGACCAGCGACGCGATCTATTATTTTCACTCCATCCATTTTGTATATTAAATCTTACACTTTTGTGGTCAATAAAATTACTCTTATTAGCTTTTATTTTTTTTTTCTCATGCAGTCGATATTACATTTCTAAATTCAAATTCAAGAACTAACAAGCCTTAATTTGTAACAACAACAACAACTGCAACACATTTTGTATATCTGGCAAGAAACTGAAGAGGACGTAAAAGGATTCTGGATAAGGAGGAAAAGAAACTGCAACACATAGAAGGACACAGACATCGCGGCTGTAATTTGGAACTATGGAAGGTAAAAAATGGAATTTTGAAGCCAAAAATGCAAATATTTGACAAGTTGCAAGAAGAGCTATCCAAGACTGTGCTCTCTGGGAAGCATTTGGTTGAACAAGCGTTTTAGTTTCAGAGTGTCATTAGGTTGTATAGGGGTTTTTACCTTGCTTCTTTCGAGTGTTGTACATAAACCTTTGTATATATTCTTTTAATTCAATTTAATCCTGTAGGTGTGGCTTTCGCCACCCTACCTTCAAAAAAAACAACAACAACAACTGATTATCCATTATTTACAATACATAAATCATTAAATTAAATTGCAATGAAGTAGTTCTCCATATCTCTTCTGGTTTCTTTCCCATCCCATTCTAGTCTATTCCACCATTCTGAGGAGCCACATATTTGCCTGAGATTGATAATTTTATGGTTACGGCTTACTGGTAATCTCATCAAACTTGGACATTCTTGAACTCTGACACTCTCTAGAGATTGAAAATTTCTGGGGCTACAAATGCTCTCCAAATTTTGCAAGTCGAACAGTAAAATGGATCTTAATTTTGGGAACTCAATGTTTTCTACAACCTCTTCACCTGTTGCCTTCTTATTTTCGCTGATATTGATTTGACATGCCTCTTCAATCAGCATTTGTATTTCTTCTTCTTCGGACAAACCGTTTCTCTTGTTTTGCATCGCCCCTTGATAATTCTCTATTATGTGTACCATTCCATTGCACGAAGATACAACAAGTTTCTCAAGTGATTCGAGCCTTGCAACCCAATTGATATTTTGTAACTTGTGACACTCATAGATTGTTAGTTCACGAAGCCTCCTGAAATAATGTGCTGATGATTGAACCAGTATGTTGTCAAGGCTAGGTAATTCCCGGAGAGTTAACACTTCCAAGTTTGACACTCCTCCCTTGTCTTGATCCATCACCAGTTCACTTAACTTTGGACATGATTCAATGTAAAGTTCTTGAAGATGTTCCATTTGATTGAAATCAGTAACATGGACGGATCTCATTCGTGGGCAATTTGTTAGGCTCAATCTATATGTCGATTTTGCCAAAGGATCTGTCTTCTTCAACTTCTTTAAAACATCTTCCGTACAAATGGTAATACCAAGAAAATTTAGCTCTTTCAAAGTATCCAAATTCAGGTTAGATATTTCACGGATCCCATAGTGGCTTCGAAAAAGATTTAGAACCCTTAGTTTTAATAATTTGGAACAATTATCATAAGTTTCCTCAAGTGCATCTGTGAGACTTAAATCAAGGTATCTCAACTCCTTCAAGACCCAAAACTTTTTGGGTAGTTTTATAATTGGTGTCTGGCTTAGATTCAGATAGTGCAACTGGCATAATGCATCACATTCAGGAAGCTCTTTTATACCAGTGTTCGAGAGATCGAGAACTCTAAGGTTAATCATGGATTTAAAGAATTTTGGACCCAGGCTTTTCAAATTGGGATTGTTCTGGAGCAACAAGGTCTCAAGGTTAGTACAGTTGGGTGATAAGGAAATATTTTTAATGTCATTAGACATGAGCGATATCCTCTGAGGCCCATTCCATTGTTCAATTTCTGGTACGCTCTCCACTTTTTGGCCAGATTGTACAAGAAAATTACTCTCTTGATTTGCTAGCCATTGTCCAAAGTGGCGGATTATATTATGAAGCCTTACCTTTTGACCGGAGTTTGTTTCTTGGAGCAAACACGCTGATTTTAGCTTATTTATGATCATCACATTGCCTTTCCATCGCTGATTTTGTGGTATGAAACCTTCAGCAATCCAGTAATCCACAAGCTGCTCTTTCCGGATTGAACTATATTCAGGGAACAGAGTACAATATAGAAAGCATTTTTTTGTGGTTGAGTCGAGCTTATCGTAGCTATACTTCATCCTTTGAAAGATCTCCTCAACACCTCCAATTTCAATCAGATCCATGCTTATTGCGGACGTGGCATCTCTCCAGTCATTTAGGCTCTTTAGCCCAGCCATAGCCCGACTAGTGACATTAAGAGCAAGCGGCAATCCCTGACAGCTTTTAGTGATAGCCTCTGCTTGTCTTTTGATGGAATAACTAGATTCAATGGAACGTCGAGCATCAGTACTAAGATTACTAAAGAAAAGATTCCATGAAGCCTGGGCTCCTAATAATTGCATCTTGATCAGGCTTTGCTGGGCGCCCATCTCGATGCAGACATCCTGTTCCCGAGAAGCCATAATGATCTTGGATCCATTGACTGTATCAGGTAACAGTATGCCAATATCCTCGAGATGAAATTCCTTTCGAACATCATCAAGAAGGATTACGAACCGCTTTCTCGCCAGGGCCTTCATTAATAACCTTGCTCGAGTATCTTCAGTTTCTGTATCAACCCACGGCAATCCTAGCCGCTCGGTTATTGTGCGTTGCATAGCCCTTACGTCTAACATCTCTGAGTTGGAAACATCAATCAAAATCACCACATGAAAATCTTTAGAACCATTGAGCTGGTTATTAAATATGGTGAGAAGGGTGGTCTTGCCAACCCCTCCCTGCCCCCACACGCCTATGATGCATCTCTCTTTGTCCTCAAAGTACTTGTTGAGCTGCTCCAGCATCGTCTCCATACCAAAGGTCTTTGCTATTGGTATTGAATCTACCGGATCAACAGGTAAATCAACACCGACATCAGCAAAGTTCTTCCCATTATCGATGAGATCATTCACATGCCCAAGGTATTTGGTAATTTTTTTTCCGACCTTACGGCGGCGAGGGAAGTTCGGAGTGCAGGAACAGAGGAACCCACATCTTGCAAGTTTATTATATTCCTCTTCGAGTGTTTTGTCGTTGATGATCTCTTCAACTCGACTCAACCACAATTGAACTTGCGGATTCACACCCCTTGACTTATCTATTTCTACGGCAACCTTACAGTTTATCGTCGTTTGAACCACTTGCAAGTCTTCCTTTGCATCTTTAAGAGAGGACCAATTATCTTCAATGGAGAAGAAGGATTGAAATTCAGCTCCCACAGCTGCTGGCACACCGCAGCTGTTCATGCATTCGCATGTCTGGCCAACTGCGCCTATGATGTCAGTCATTGGCAAAATGATCGATGGGTATGATGGGTTTTTTTTTATTTATTTTTCGGGTGAAAGGGGGGAAGAACTGTAGCTAGAGCAGTCTTTAACTAATATGGAGAACAGGACAAGTTAGTTATTTTGAAAGTGGGTACACTTTTTTTTTTTTTAGTGTGTAGAGATTGTTTATTTATAATAGAGAAATAAAAAACGCGGTTGGGTCCTACTTTTTCCACGAAGAGAAGTTGTTAATTTTGAAGTTTTGAAGTAAGCAAATATGATTTTTCTTTTCTTTGGTGAAAAGTGGTGGGCACTCCTACTCATTTCCAAAAAAAAAAAAAAAAGTTAGCAAATACGATTGATTTGGACTGTTTCGACTTTCGACCAATTAAGCAACTAGGTTGAGCATTCTGCATATACAGGACTATATTCCAACTGTGTTAAAAAAAACATTTGACTTGAAATGGTGACTGGAAAAATTGCATTCAACAAAGTCTGCTTATTAATTTCTAGTGGGACCTGTAAGGCTGTAACTTGGTCATATGCGTGTTAATTTCCCATCATTATAAGTTATAATGCGGCGAAGTGCCAACGCTAGACATGTCAAACGTGTACCATGTCCACGGAACTTACATGTTCTGTTTCTGTTTTATTTCAATCAATAAAATAAAAATATATTCCGTTTAACATTCTGTTTTGTCAAACGAAATAGTTTTTTATTTCGTTTAACGTTCCGTCCTACATTTTTCTTTTATTTCAGCCAATTTCCATCAATTTTCTTGTTCTGTTTCAGTAACATTCACAAATTTCATTTTTGTTTCTGTTTCGTTTCTAAAAACGAAATCTATTTTCTCTTTCGTTTCCGTTACGGAACGGAACAATATACGGCTCCGTTTGGATGGCTTCTTCTCGGAATAAGGAATAAAGAATAACCATTTTTTACCAATAAATTTATTTCTAACCATCCAAACTCTTCACAAAAGTTACACACTTCCCAATAAATTTATCCCTTCCCAATAAATTTTTCCCTTCTTCCTTCTTCCTACCTTATTACCACACTATCCAAACGGAGCCTACATTAATACTGACAAGTCTAGCCAACGCTCCTAGTAAAGTGAAACCACGTGCTAGATATCGTGATTCCCGAATTAGTCCAAGTCCAACTGTCCAAGTGCGAAATGAAATCCAGTCCCGCACGGGACCGTGCAGCGCAGGAATCACAACCGTCTGATTTAATCTCAATGGAAAAGGGAGCCCCGTGCATGTAACTAGATTGATAGGCCCGAACCGTCCAGATCAGATCGGACGGTTCGTAGGCTGCGCTGGATGGTCCCGCGCGGGAGCGGATGAGGATTCGTCCAAGTGCTGTTCTACTTTAAAATATTGGAACTGTAAGCTGTTTACCAGTTCGGTTCATAAAATAATAAAACAGTAATCCTACTACTATAATATAAAATATAAACCTTAAGCATATTTTATCCTTGTTAGTATTGGCCTTACTGTATAATATTTGTGCATGTGTAGAGATTAACAAATATATAGAAGAACAACGAACATATTATCGAATGAAATAATAAATTTTATATACAGAATTTAGTTGATATATTAATAAAGTAGGATTCTAGTGCCGCAAATAACACAACTTCTATTTTTATTAATATTTAAAAATTTAATTTTCGAATCCAAACCGTTGATCTTGTTTAGTTTTACGAGCGATGCATTTCTTATAATTTTTATAAATTTTAGAGTTTATTTGATATTTGATCAAGAGGACAAAAAATGAATGAATGTTGTTAATTATAAGAAATTAATTTTTAATACGTTCATGTATTGGCATCTTGATCAAATATCAAATAAACTTCAAAATTTACAAAAATTACATAGAAATGCATCGCTCGTAAAATTGAACAAGATCATTGGTTTGGTTGGAAAATGAAATTTTTAAATTTTGAAACATCAATGAAAAAGATAAATTAGGGCATTTGTGGCACTAGATTCCTCCTAAAGAAAATTGCTCAAAATACTACTAAATTATTTTTTATACATATCTAATTTTATAGGGAAGCAATTTATATTTCTATTAATACTTTTTATTATTTTTAAAGTCGTCGGCGAACTATAATTTTAGTTTGTTTACTAATTCGGGCAATATATCAAAAATTTGAAAAATGGTAGAAAAAAAATTGACATGTTAAATTCCAAATCAAGCAGACTCAATTATGAAATGTTTAGCAATTCAAAGCCGGTTAGTAGCTGTAGCTTACAATTATTCAAGCAATTAAATGAGATGCATAACTTCATGGACCAGAATTATTGGGCAAATTATTGGGAATTATGCTATATATGGGATTTTTTTTAACCCTAGCTATGACCATAAAACATAATCAAATAAAGTCATTTATCATTAAAACTAATGTATTTAAATTTTAGCCCATGTAAAAAATTCATTCATGACAGTTTTCTATTATATATATTATAGATTGTAGATACAATGGGTAAAATGCCAAAGAAGAATAATTAATTGATAAAATTTATGGAGGTAAGAAAAATAATTAGAAAAAGTATATGGTTTCGTTTGACTTTGCGTGCTTTTCAATTCGCAAAGTCATATACGTTACTACGTACAGTAATAAACTTCTTTTATTGAAAAATGTTTTATAAACTGCAGACTTGATTGGTGCCGAGATTCTCACGACAAAAAAAAATAAATAAATAACCGATCAACGAATAATTGAGGTAGTCATCTATCGATAATGATAGCAAAAAAAATCCTTGTGTTTGAAAGGGACAGTTAAGTAAATTTCCAAATTAGAGAGTTCTGCAATTTCTACGATATTGTCCATGTATTACAAAAAAATACCTTTCTTAAATTCTAGAGCTGATGATTTATTTTTATTATTATTTTTTTTTTGTGGTTCTTTGCATATATAAGAGCTTGAAAGGGACTATAGGTTGCAATTTCTTCTGTGCAACTTGTAGTCTTTTATATACTTTTCCAATTTGTACAGGAGATAAGTTTACAGCTCGTGAGCCGCCCTGAGTGCAGATACTCACATTTGCGACAAAAATAGTATGTTTTTTTTTTTTAAGTCATACTAGTTATTCTAAAACCATGCAAGTACAAAAAAAAAAAAAAAATTTACTTCTCGACACCTTCCAGAGTGTGGTCATTATATCCCTCATTTCCACTCTGTCTCGTTGCTTTCAATTATAAATACTTCAATTCTAAGTCAGATTTTTACTGTTCAATTATCTGAGCCGTTGCTTTGTTCTGCTGGGTCGCTCGATGCAATCTCCTCCATCCATCTTCGTTCCAGTCTGGGCTTGGTCCTTTGTCTGGCCGTTTTCTTGGTCTTCTGTTGCATTTTGTTTTCTCTATTCTTCCGTGTATTCACTTTGTGGTCTCCTCTTTTCTATACTGCGTTGCGTGCTAGCTACAGCTGTGCTTTTCCTTTCCTTGGCGCAGTCGATCCGCATCTCCTCTTTTCTCCCCCCCACCCCCCGGACCACGCCACCCCTGTACCTTCGGGTCATTCGGAGTCGTACGGCTGCCTCGGTATTCCTATGGATCTTATAGAAGGGTCTCGACACTGCTTCTGCTCCGAAATCAGTTCCTATTTCCTTTTCTTTCTGTCTCTTTCTGCGTTGTTCTTCTTTCTTGCATTCTTCTCCTCCGTTCTCCTTGCCAGGTACTATTTCCCTCCGATTTTTCTTTCCTTTTCTCCCTTTTGCATCCTTACCGCCGTCCTTCTTGCTGGCAGCTCATTTTTTTCCTTTTTATTTTTTGTTGATGGTTCTTCTCATTGGTTTTGAAAATCAAAATCACACCGTGCTGGGTTATTTTCCCTGCAGGTTTGTTCTTCTAGCTCCTGCTGCGTCGTGCTTTGCTCCAGTATGTTTTTTTTCCCCTGATCTGTTTGGTTTTCCTGCACAATTTATAGGGATTGTTACTGTCTTTCTCTTCTTTTATGCATTTGTGTGTGCCACAGGTTGTTACTGGTTAGAAAAAAAATAGTGCTGGGTTCATCAGTCGAAAAATCTTGCTGCATTCAAAACCTGTTTTTTTTTTATCCTTTTCCTATAAAAAAAAAATCGCAAATTGTGTCAGATTGGTACAGAAAATGCTACTAGATTCATTACGAGACAAAGCCTTTTATAGGTTTACACATTGATGAAATTGTGTGTCTTAGGTTGTGTTGTTTCATTCCTTTGTTCTTTTTTTTTTTCTCTTTTTCTGTCCAAAAAAATATATATTGGCTGGGTTGTGTTCATGAATACAGGTAGCAGATTGGCTATGTTTTTCTTGGCCCTTTCTTGCTCGGATGCATTGCACTTTTCTTTTTTGTATTTTTCTCACGCTCTTCTGGATTGTATTTTTGTAGGTGTTTTTCTTTCAGTCCTCTGGTGCTTCTTCTTCTATGCTCGGTTTTTTGCTACTTATCGGGTATGTTCTTTCTCTTATTGATGAAATTGTGTGTCTTAGGTTGCTGTTTCATCCTGTTTTTTTTCTATCCTTTTCCTATAAAAAAAATTGCGGATTGTGTCGGATTGGTATAGAAAATGATGCTAGATTCATTGCCAGACAAAGCTTTTCATAGGTTTACACATTGATGAAATTGTGTGTCTTAGGTTGTGCTGTTTTATTCCTTTGTTCTTTTTTTTTTCTTTTTCTATCCAAAAAAATATATATTGGCTGGGTTGTGTTCATGAATACAGGTAGCAGTTTGGCTATGTTTTTCCTGGCCCTTTCTTGCTCGGATGCATTGCGCTTTTCTTTTTTGTATTTTTCTCACGCTCTTCTGGATAGTATTTTTGTAGGTGTTCTTCTTTCAGTCCTCTGGTGCTTCTTCTTCTGTGCTCGGTTCTTTGCTGGAGGAGTCAGAATGAATACTATCATACGTGTTGATGCAGTACCTCCAAGCAGCTCGCTCTTTATGCCGATCACATATGGAGATTCATCTACTGCTCTCACTAAACCAACACAAGCAACAACAAGGTCAGCCCTTCTGCAATGACCGTTACAGATAATTAGCACTTAATATTTATTCACACTATAAATGAATGTCCATCCTCTTTGTAAACCTTCTCTTACCAAATAAGCTTACTAGCATAATATTTTTTTTTGCAGTGAAGCCATCCCAGATGAAATCGTCTCAGATCAAACAGCTCACTCACCACAACAGACACCGGGATGGAGTCCATCTACACCCCTTCCAGGACTCCACACCGCAACTTCCATTACAACCGAGCAACAGCCATGTCCAGATAAAAAAGGGTTCTCTTAATTATATAATCTTTCTATATTGCACTTCCTTTCTTAGCCATACCATTACACACACAGAAATGCTTGGTCAAAAAAAATAAATTAATTAAGCAAATAACTATTGGATGACAAGAACAACAACTCTCATGCAGAAAACAGCCTGCTCATGAGCAAGAGCAGCAGCCACAGTCCACTGGTGTCAGGAAAAGACTCTTGTCAGAAACAAAAACACCCAATCAAAGATGTCAGCACTTCTTTCCAACAATACTTTCAGCACACATTCTTTTGTTACACAGTGCAAATTAGCTAGGAAATTTCAGTAATAATGTGAACATCATCTCTTAGCAGCGTACATGGTGAAGAAACGATTCTAAATCCATATGAAGCAGATGATTCTCTCGATCCATCAGCCAAAAAAACCTCCTCAGCGGTACTCGATGCACCTCAGACTGACACAACTCAGTCCAGGTACAGTATATTGAATATTTAGTTCTCTCAAAAGTATTGTATATTGAGTTTTGCCAAAAGTCATGCACTGTCAGAACTCATACACACTCAAAAGTCACATCCGACTGAAACACTGACTCACCAATATCACAACCAACATCGGTATTGTGTATTGAGTTCTGTCAAAAGTCATACACTGGAATAAAAAAAAATGCTGTAGTTTCTCTACAAACATAGCTGATATATACCATTCCTTCATGAATCAATTTCAAGCATCCTCACTGAAATGCCATAACTGTTTTGAAAAAAAAATCCTACAACAAGAAGGTTATCTGCACCCATTGTTCTACTTTTGTGATACTTAAAAATCCAGTACTTATTTTGTCCAATGTATCATGTACATGTCATCTCTCAGGAAGGCAAAAAAAACACATATCATGTTATTTGCCTGCCATAAAGTACAATATCCTTACTTTTGTGTGCCATTACAAGATTGAACTGCATCGCATGATGACAGTATGGGAACGTCATCTCTGCTGCTCTGCGCAGTTCAACATTTGTAATGGCATCCTTCATTATAAAGAAACAATGACCCTTTCTATGGGAAAGACATCATGTATGTATGAATCCCTATCTTAGTAAGAAAACACTACTATGTGGTTACTGCTGTAAGAACTTACACCATTTCATTTTATCTTGCACACTTCATGCATCACCACATTATAGATACAAAACAGCTCTAGCATCTGCAGATATAGTTGCTTCAAAAAGAGAACGATAAATTCTATCTATAAACCGCCTAATGCAGGCTCTAATAGAATTTCACATTCTCTTAACGAAGCACTGTATATACATATGCTTCTACTTCTTCCCACACAGCTCCTAAATTTTATGTGTCATTTGAACTGAGATAACTCTATTCCAAAAACTGAGCTTGACCCTTTCTGTCCTACTCCCTCCCCAATATATACAACTCCAGTCGCACTTAGTCAATAACAATACAGTATACATGTGATATACTGTTCATTCCTTGACTCTCCAAAAGATAGACAGGACAAAACAAATCTATACCTCGCAGACCTCTCTGGAGAACAAAACAAATATCACGGACCAAACAATCTTCTGTTTACACTGCTCCTGCCTTCCTTTGTTTTTCTGATTTCTAGATTAATGCTGTTTATATTCAATAGTTCTTCCAACTAGCTATTTCATTGCTATGCTCTTACTTAAGCAAAATAATTTCTCGCTTAAAGGCTCCGTTTGGATGGTTTCTTCCCAGAATAAGGAATAAGGAATAACCACTTTTTACCAATAAATTTATTTCTAACCATCCAAACTTTTCACAAAAGTTACACACTTCCCAATAAATTTACCCCTTCCCAATAAATTTCTTCCCTTCTTTCTTCTTCCTACCTTATTCTCAACGCATCCAAACGGAGCCAAAGATACTAGCTATTTCGCATCCTGTTATTTACTGATTTCATTACTGTACACATCCATTACGAATAATCCTCTTGCTTAAAAAAAAATGCCTTCCTAACATCGACACTGTGATCAGTACAGATTAAACTTACATCGCGCGAAGCGCGATGCGATAGCTAGTTCCTTTGAAAATTAATTTCCTATTACTTTGGTCAACAATATACGTTTTTAATATTTATTACTTTGTTTCCGTTGAAGATCGTTCATATCCTCGTTATATGAAATTCTTAAATGAATTTATTTATCGTTCCATTTTGGTACCTTAATGTCTTAACAATATCTCATTCAATTTCCACCCGTTGATAGATAGTAATTAGCCCAATAATTACTGAATCCTTAATTGGCTGAACTAGACGTTATATGATTCTCTATACTAGTAGGGGCTGTCGCGCGTTGCGCGACCTATGTTTTCACTGGTCTTTTTATTGAATTTTACTATTACAATATATTTTATCGCAGTTAAATTTATTACATCTATTAAGCATAGTGTAAATAGATAAATTATGAACAAATAAATTCAGAAAAATTTATTATTTTTTTATTATCAATTGGTTGCAAAATTGATATCATTTGTTCTATAGGAATTTTTTTCAAATCTCAATAACTTATTATCATTTGTAGTGATAATTTTATTATTATACAGTGTGATCATATAGTTTTGTGTTGAAATTTTTTTCTGCAATTTTATTTTGTTTCTCATGCTCAACCATGAATAATTTTATAAATTTGTCTAACCATACATGTTTTATACTAACCATTTTAGTCTTCGTATATTAAATCTCGTTTACAGAAAAACTCATTAATATTACCAAAACAAAACCTCTTAGCTACTACGTCTTTCATCTGGTTGGTGGTTAGCTCGGTTAGCTCAGACTAATTGATATATGGCACAAAAATCGAAACTCGATCAGCCCAATTGTATACATGCATGGACACAAAATTTGAACATCAATTATGGAGCCGAACAAAAAAATAACTTCAAAAAAGATAAAACAATAAAAGATGCCATATAAGAAATAGAAATTCAAACTTATTACGCAACATAATTGGCTTTATGATTATTAAAAGTTGTTGAGAGTCAAGAATAAGTTGCTTCTTCAACCTCCAAATCCGATTCAGCTGCAGACGTGTCGCTGCCTTTAGCAAGGTAAAGGGAAAATCATATACTGTCAAGGCTATTTTATTTCATGATTGTCACTCGTCAATTTGGATTAAATACTGCATAATTAATATATATACTTAATATATAGTCATAATATTATTAAATTAAATTTGGACAATATAGAAAGAATGGTATATCAATTCAAAAAACCTCAAAGACATTTATGCTTGAAACATTTCTAGTTGTACTAGTACAGTGAGAGTCAGGAAAATTAAACAAAATTGATCCCAAATAAAATTGAATCGGATAAACCAAACCTCAAATAAATTCACTTACTTTCTAAGAAACGCTTGAGCTACACCATCTTCTTATTTTTTGTATTTTATGTACATAAAAGACACCAAACCAACCTGGATGAGAACATTCATTTAGTTTCAATTTGAAGATATTAATATAGATAAAGAAAAAAATAAGTAAGTTGACCAATCTTTGCGTGTCAGACAATAAAACATTCATTTGATAGTAAGTTGGCCAAATTGAATAAGAACTTTCTATGTACATTAATTTAGAAGAGGGCTGAGATTTTGGAAATAACTAAATAAATAAAAATTAAAAGTTTGGAATGCTGAATTCCAAACAAATAATGACCTTTTAACTTTTACTGAAGGCCTCAAATTTCAGTTTCCAATGCCATCGGTACATTGCAACATTTTCCTACCGCTTCGCTCGGTATTTGACATAGTGTAATATGTGCATGGTAGCGTAGAAAATAATATATTATATTTTCATATGTCGAAATGTTTTATATTGATGACAAATTTTTTGTGAAGTAATTTGACAGTAAGAGAGTAATGCCATGGAAAACTATTAGAAACATAAAAAATTTAATTCGAACTAAAATGAAAAACTATTGAAACGTACATTGGTGATACCATAAAATTAAGAATATAAATTTCTACAGAAAATATTCATCGTCAAACATGTCGGCAACAGGATCGTATTCATCATCGGATTTAAAATAAAAATAATAAAAAAACATTGTCTCTATATATAAGTTGGCTGCTAATTAAAATAACCCTTTTGTAGGACAGCTAAATTTTAATTTATTCCTAGTAGTTCTCGTAATTAAAATTTTCACAAAAAAAATTGAACGAGAAAAATGTTGAGACTATTATAATTAAAATTCCTAGTAGCTCTCGTAATTATAATTTATTTCTTAGTATGATATTTCTTTAAAAGAAGATCCAGAGACAATCAACTAGCCGTTAATAAAGCTTTTTTGTACGATATAGCTATCATCTCATACTAAGAAATATTGCAATATATAGCTCTATAGGTGTAGAATAGGAAATTAGGAAACGTTAAAATATTGTTAGATCTAGACTGTATATACTCTTGTACACCCATTGTAAATTGGTAATTGGTAAGATAGAATAAAACAATAAAAGATAATTTTCATCTCCAAAATTCAACAGCAAAGTAGCAAATTGACCATGTACACAAAAAGGACACTCGTATATCAACTAAGGCTTTGCTCCGGAACGGTGAAGGAAATGCATGGGAATGAAATGAGGGTGAAGGAAGTATATGGAAATGAATATTACTTGCTACATTATTCAAAAAATATGTATAGAGAAAATATTATCCCTCTTATTTAAACTCGAAAGAGATTGAATTTTGTGGGAGAAAGAATGGTTAAGGATATTCTTAACAAAAAAAAGTTTGATTTTCAGGTTTTCTTTATTACACTCAAAATCGGGTATCAATTGTTGTCCTAGAGCCAAGTTTTTAAGGAACTTTAGTTTTTCCGTCTGTTCACCCATTGACAGCCTTAAAAACAAAACAAGAAAAAAAAAAGAAAATTGACCTGCTGTATGCTTTGTAGGCAATTTGTAGCGGCGGGCATACTAAATCAGGCTATGTCTGGTTCACCTTGAACGCATCCCAAACAATGAAGCAATGTGGGCTTCTATTACTAGGAAGGCCTAATAGGCCTTATATTAAGTTGAAATTTATCTTACCCAATCAACAGAATGCGTCAAGTCCCTATGGCTTGGCCTAGTTCTAGTTGGGTTAACAGAATGCGCAACACCGATAATACACCATTAGTCCATTACGTTATACAATTTTTTCTTTTTTAGAGGGTCAGTAAATACCTACGAATTTTCATTAATAAAAGAAAATGTTTACAAAAATATTACAAGTAGAACTCAAATTTCACACCATATAATAGAACCGAGATATGAACAACAAACATAGTAGTATAAAATTTTAAAAAAATTGTACACAGCAAATAGTGGTATCAAACCAGCACCGGCTCAACCAACCTGCTCCCGCACCACAGCTCAATTTATTGTATTAGTACAAACATACGAGCGGGTGTCAAACTGAGATCACAACTTGAGAGATGTTTAGGCAGTTTTCTCCACGAGTGGATGAATCCTAATTGGAAGATCCTTGGGGAATGTTATGAGAGGAAATGCAATAGGATGGTCAGGTTCATCTAGCTCCCAATTGTAATTGAGTATGAGATGGCGAAGGAAGACAGCGATTTCCATCCTTGCAATCTCAGAGCCATTGCATTGCCGTACACCTCCTCCAAATGGCATCCAATTATTACTTTTCTTCATGACCTAGATAAAACAAAATGAAAAAGAGAGACATATAATGTGCCATAATATATAACGCAATAGAAAAGATTGTATATATCTGCAAAAAAAAAAAAAAAGGAAAAGACTGTATAATTTGCTGCTTCTGTCATTTTTGTTGGCAAACTGGGAAAATTTTCAACGGTTAGATTCTTAGTTTGTTAGGAATGAAAAATGGTAGACCAAATAATGACAATAATATTAGAAAAATATATATGTTTTATTCAAAGGAAAACAATTTCACAAAAATCTGAGAAATGTATAGTTTTGAAGTCGAGCGAGTTTTCTTAAAACTCTAAAATGGATATTTTTGTTAATAAAACTCTAAAAACAATTAGACAATGATTATGAAATACCAGCCATCTCCATGGATCAAAGATGTTAGGATTTTCAAAAGCTGATGGATCCAAATGCATAGCTGCAATATTCGTCATGACAGTGGTCCCCTGTGGTATTGTATAACCTGCGACGAATTATGCAAGATAGAAGTCAATTTTAGTATTCTTATTTAATTCATGTATTCACTTTTATATTCTTCTGTGTGGGTAATAAAAATAATAATTTGCCATTCTGGTTACCTTTAAAATCGATATCTGATAGTGTCTTCCGCCAAAGACCTGGGACAATGTTACCAAACCGCAGTGTCTCGTTGATCACCTTAAAATTTGAAGAAGATACAAAAAAAATTATCCATGAAGCATTTTATGAATGAATGAATGAGATTTCAAGTTGTAAAATTTGCTTGTCACAGAGAAAATCATTAAGGGTACTATAGCTGATCTTACACTTTGACAGAACTCCATATTCTTGTAGTCATCCCAAGTCAGCTTTCCCGTTGTGCCAGTGTCGTTCATTTTCTGTTGGAACTCTTCCTGTACGATATAATTTTATGTGTTTCAATTTTGCTTCTTAATTAATGTGCATATCAAGGGGAAAACTACTTACATACTCTTATCATTAAACATTACCCTTAATTGTTGAAGAGCTTTTGGACATTGCCCTAAGAAGTACATTGCTAATGCAACGGAAATCTGAGTATTGAACAAAGTAGCGAAGATGAGACCAATAACTGAATCACAAATGCTCTGCATTGACAATGATGGGTTATTCTTCAAGTGATACTGAATTAGGTCACTTTCCTTTCCGTCCATTTTGTCACTATTTCGTTTCCTGTCTTCAGCCTTTATCTTTACAATACTGAAAATGAAGTTCCTGGCCTACAGATAAAAAAAAAACGAAATTGATTGATATCTATTACCAATTTACCATTACGTTTTAAACTGTCCTAACAATGTTAAAGATTTTGCAACATTACTATTTTTGTGCGAAATTACTTAATGATCAAAGGTTGTTCATACAGGGGAGTATAACTTTTCCATCCATAACAGAGCGGGTCTTGAGAATTAATGGTAGTTTATCAAGCATTTGATGGAAAGGAAGTGCTAGAATTTTGAGTACCCCTGTTTGGCGTTTATGGTACGAGCAAATATTACATGCTTTGAAATCTTTTGTAGCTTATCAAGGACAAAAATGATAGAAGTTAAAAAAATATTGAATAACCACCACGAATTAAAATCAAAATTATATTATAAATAAGATTAAGGAGGTGATGACATTGATGTTCAACCTTATTAGTAGTTCTATTGATTTACTTGTCAACAAGATGGGCTTATAAGTTATAATCTGATAAACTAATTAGTATGGTCATTAATAGTCCAGTTTTCCACTTCTGTCTTTCAATTCAGTTAATGTTTGAACTTTGAACAGAAAATAAGAAAGTATTCATCCAGTTTTATGCTACCTCCCTTGATCAATATTTGTTGGGTTTATTACCCAATACTAGTAAGTGGTATTAGACCTGCCGACGGAAGATTCGTTATTCGTTTTCCGTCACGTTCCGTCCAAACGGAACGGATGGCGGAACAGAATTTCATTTCATTCCAGAAAACGGAACGGCAAACGGAATGAGAGAAAATAATGTTGCTGAAACGGAACGGTAAACGGAATGGCCTATTTCGCTTCCGTTTCGACAAATAGTGCAGATTTTAGTGTAAATTCACATCGTTCCGTTCCGTTCCGTCCAAACGGAACGTGTAACGGAATGAAAGTGCATTTTGTTTATGAAACGGAACGGAAAATGAAATGAAACAGTCATACCGTTTACGAAACGGAACGGCAAACGAAATGGCCCATTCCGTTGCCGTATGACACGTTAAACAGGCCTAAGTGGTATTATTGTAATCTTGCTATTTCCAGCATTTTCCTGTGGCTGTCACAATACTAATAACTAAAAACTACATAAGGAACCAATTGCCCTTGATATTGTAGGTACATTTCATTAGCATATTGTTAATCTTAAAATTATACCCATAAATTAATTGTAAAATTTACCTTCAAAGCTTTTGAATAACGAGTAAATGGTAGACTAAGTGGAACTGCATAGAGTCCAGTGTTAGTTGCAATAAATGCTTTTCTCAGCTCTTCGGCTTTGGGGTCATCCGGAGTCAATCCCATGGCCTTTTCTATTGCTAGATTGAAGAAAAACTACAATAACCACCATGAAGCACCAATGGATTAGAGCATGTGATTTTTCTTTTTCTTTTTTTTTAAATTGCAATTTACTTAAGTATCAACAAAAAAAATGAAACTTTCCCTCAAAAGAATTGCAAAAGGTATGACAAATTAAGAGTTAGATAACACCGAGTATGAGATTGAAAACACCATATATCCTCAATGAGGAATGAACAGTGCTCAACTTTATTTGTTGTTGTCTTCATGTGTGGCTATTTGTGTGGTGGGTTATACAGACTATTATTTAACTTTGGAACGGGTTGTTGTATGGAGCTTGTCAATAATTTTGTTTCAAAAGACTTTTGGTAAGGAGAGGGTTTTCCAGCTTTGTATTTGAGTGGACATTGTTCTCTATGCTTATTGGTAGAACATCCCCTTGATGTTTTGCTAGGTGGTCCCGCATAAATTGTGGTATATTTAATATTGGTTCTGCTGAGTCCATGAGATTGCATATATTGTTGGGTGAGATCTGCTGTGACAAGTTTCAGTGTAGACATCTGAATGACTGTAAGTCAATTTTTATTGTTATTATGATCCATTACAGGTTTGGTTCTATGGGCTCCGTTTCATGGATATTTATGATTGTTATTAAGTGTGTATGCATGTTCTATGGTTTAATTTAAGATCGCCATCAATGTTTCTCTATTCAGTTCCCATATTTATATTCTATATATGTTCCATCTATGAAACGCCTATCCTTGGAATTTTATACAAAGTTTATGTGGGGTCCATATTTTTTGCTTTTGCTAAGTTTTGCTTGGTGCAGTTTTTATTCCAGTATTACATTTTTTTTCTTGACAACACTGCCAAGTAGGCCTCGTTCTCTCTTGGTCTACATGCCCATTTGGTGGTTTCTATTCAAGACTTCTCAGTTCTCACACATGCTAATCTACTCAATGCTACTGTTAAAAACTATATAAGAAGTCAACTACTTGTCTACCTCGGGGCTACTTCCTCCTCGATTCTTAAATTAGTCGAAGGACTGTTCTTAACTTAAATTAATTTTTGCCTTAAAAAATTTGCTTACATCATGACATTTTATCACAACTCACTCTACTATGTAAATCATACATTTTGAATTACACCACCGATTATTCTATGCATCCCTTCATAAAGTTCATATTTAATGTTTTCTTTAACTTACACCATAGAAAATATATTATCAATTTCCAAAATTCCCTAGAGACAACATACTTCAACGAAAATGTTATTTAATAATTGTAGTGTAAATAATTTATAGCGAACAACAGAATTGTATGTCGCACCGGAGGTGCGACCGAAAAAATCTAGTTATAATTAAAATTTAAAAGAGTTGCTATGGTTGGAAAATTAGTGAAACGACTTTAATGTCCTACTATAGACCAATATCATACATTTTTTCGGTCACGTCCATCAATGTGCTGCTTAATCCCTACTACTTATATGAAAGCAAGTATCTAAGGACTAAAATAATTAGGCTAAAGGTATACAAACAATTATTCACTCTAAGTAATCTTAGTTATTGATCGTTTAAACTAATGATTAGATGCTAGCGATGGATATAAGTTTACAAGTTCTTCACTTTTAAGTTTTAATAGGAAGAAATATTTTGCTGGATTGGTTGTGCACTAATCAAAACAGAAAGAAATTTATTGCTGGATTTTATTGTGCACTGTGTTTGGAAAGAAAACATGACAAATATGAAAAACTTCATTAAAATAATAATTATTTTTCTTTTTGAAAAGAATGAATATGTAAAAATTTTCTCATCTATAATTGGGAAATGATAACTGTCATCTGCAGTTTTGTCATTGATTGCAATTGCTTGAACAAAGTGAGCACATATAATAGACAAATTGAACATATATGTGATCAAAGTGAACAAAAAAATACAAATAAGTTTTGTCTTCACTTATTTAGAATTTTATATGCTTATTCAACTTATTTTTATGTATTCACTTTAATCATTTATATATTCACCATGTTTATTTTATGTGTTCACTTTGTTTAAAGAATGATAAATGATAGAAAAAAATACATATAACAGTTATCAATTTCCTCTATAATTTACTCACCCATATCCATATGGATGGATACGTTTGTTAGTTCAGAAAAAGTCTATTAATTTGGGCTTTTCTTAATGAAAAATTTCATCCGAGGCCCTTCTTATTATTCAACAAAACAAAAACATTCTGGGCTTTTTAGACGCATGATGCAGGTTTTCGTCTCCAAATTCAAGCTGCGATCTACCTTTTGACTTTCAGAACTCTTTATCAAGTATTAATATATGTTAAAATGAAATCACCTACTAAGAAAAAAATTGTCTTGGTGAAATAAGAACTCTTAAGTGACATGATAAGAAATCTTAAAAAAAAAAAAAAAAAAGGGAACATAACACAGTGGCGCTGTGAAAAAAACATATAATTTTGGACCATTGTTGATAATATCGCCATGTTAACTTCCAAAAATTATATCAGCACCATGCCAGCGACAGACAATATCAAAATTATTTAACACTAGTAGGTGGCCAGAATAAAGAGGCCTTCTCAGTTGTCCCATTTCAATAAAAGAAGTTCAATTAAAAACGAGATTGTTGACTTTTTTTTTTTTTTTAAGAATGAAAATCTACAACTCGAAATTGTTGCCTCAAATTGGATTACTAAGTAATTGAATATATACATATTGTTCCTTAATAGCTCATCAATCATAAGTAACTATTTGTAAGATTTTAGTCGGTCCTTGACCTAATATGTATATCTAACCTATAACCATGCATAGAGTTCAGATATATCGCAGCGGAAGTTGATCGATTGCCTAGATTCTTCTCAAAGCTTTGCTGCAACCCCTCCTTGTCTCTTGGTCTTCCTCCGTATGCAACTGGCACACCACAACCTCAAGACAGGGCTTGGCGTCACCTTTCACGAATCCAGATGCCGGTCGACTCGTGCGTGTGCTTCCTATTGCTCTCCAAACAATAGGATGGCTCCTCCCTCTTTCTGATCTCTCTCTGATCTCTTTAGGATGGTGGTTATCTCAAAAGACACGAAATCCAACCTTAGAGTCGCTTTAGAAGAGAGGGGTATAAATAGCCAGCCTGGAAACAGACCTTTCAGATTCATAACTGTTGTCTGGAACGGTCCGGTCCAGAGTTGGACCGGGCCGTCCCAACTGGTTGGACCGGGCCGTCCCAACTGGTTGGACCGGGCCGTTCCAGACTTGGACCGGGCCGTCCCAACCACAACAAGGCTGTCCGTTTGCCCAGCAAACCAGTCCGTTCCAGAGTTGGACCGGGCCGTCCCAGAAGTGGACCGGGCCGTTCCAACCATAACAACATGGCTCCACACACTTTTTCTAACATCTCCCTCTTGGAGACATTGTTGCCAAACACAGAGTCAGACCTCATACGGCAAATGGACCGTGCGACCAGCGCATACACCTGTCAAGCGGGAGCTAAAACGCCTCACCATAACAAAGTTAAGGCCAGCGAGAAAGCATCTACCCTTTTATAAAAACAGTTAGATAATTGTGTATACTAGTACCTTAGATACATTCAAATTTGCACTAGATCAGACATTATCGACCGCTCAATGATACATGTCTTTTCCTTTTCAGTCTTAGTCTGTTGTATGTTCCCAACCTCAGTCCATATGACGAGTTTGGTGGGCCCTGAACACCAATAGATCTCTCGTTTGTGCAAATTGAATCTGATCTTCCTTTCGTCTCATGAAAGTCAGGACGAAATCAGCTGCTTTCCCAGCAATGCCCCGACAGGTGGAATATTCATCACCATAGGGTACACACCAAAGTAGCAAGCACTGACTCCATCCCTCATGACATAGTCAAAAGTCAAAGGGTACGTGACTATGAAACTCACACATGGGGAGTCATACGGTCTTGGTCCTGGAACCACTCAACCCACTTCCAAGCGTCGCCAAGCACATGTGGTATGAGCACATGTTACAACGAATTATCTGCTCCAACAGACGTGTGTACACATTCATTGTACGAGTCTAGATTCAGTTTGCAAACCAAGTGTCTATGGTCTAGACCACTCCTTATTGCAACTAATCCTGAGATTCTCCACTTAAACACTCCCAGAGTTTTAAGGAGATTCTCACCTCGGCTAATATTGAACTACATGATTGTTTGGGGCACAATCATATCGGATCGCCTAAAAGAAGACAAGCCTCATTTCAGTCCCAGACTGAAGCGACATTGAGCTTAACCACCCCAGGCGGCTCCTTAGTCCCTGACTAAGCGTACACAGCTCAATCTAGTCTCATCTCTACATGTCCCAGACATTAGAGGCGATTTCTCGTGTGAGCGAGACAATCTAAAGTTCAATGACACACTACCAATAAGTGCTAACATGTACTTAATCAATAATAAACACATGTACATTATTGAATTGCAAGTACATACAATCATAAAGATCTGATTGTCAAATGGATCATTACCAAATGAAACGAACCATGTATCAACTCTCCAAACCATTAAAGAGTTATGAGTATCCTAAAACGGACAATTAGTATTTCTAATGGACCGTTCTACATAGGAATTCACTCAATATCAGATCAACTCACTTTATGCTATTATGTCTCCATATATCTGAATCTATTTGGTCTAGTCTACTATCCCCATAGTAAGCTTCCACAGCTATACTTAACAATGAGTTGTTATCAACCTCCTTGAAGTTATAACAACTACCAATTGTGTCAAGGGACTATCGCAACCAAACTTCCTCTTGACATAAATATCAATTATGTCAATGTTGCTCCATTTCCCAAATGAGAGAGCTAGTATGACAATCAGAACACGCTATTGACTCTATCTCCTCCATGAGAGAGTCACACTCAATCTCCACAATGAGAGAGTAAACTATTTTGTTTCATGAAGAAACTGTTGTTATCAAGTTAACTTTATCCATAAAGTATACTTGCATGCACATGAATTGCTTATCCATAAGCCAATCATTTGCAAGTATTTAAACTTGATAATCTTGCATGTTATTTATCATACATTTATTCAGATATCTCAAAGTCAATGTACCTTTCCAAATAGGTACAGGAATTGGCTTATTATTTGTGTCAAACTCATAGCCCTGCTAGAGTGACCTCACTTTATGATCTGTTATAGGGTTTAAAGTAGAATATGCCTCAATGCACAAGTCTACCATGCTTCTAACTCAAAATAGAAGCTCATGAGTCCCAATATCTCATTTCCATAGCCACATGCATTGGAAATCAAGCAAGCATCTCTTGTTGCTTGTACTAGTCCTATTGCACCTTGCAATCGACTAGGAGACATTTGTAATTGTTTGTAAACACAATACAATACATTAATTTGAGGTTCTAGAATTTTCTGACAATCTGGATCAGTCCGAACGGACCGTTCCAAATCCAAATGGTCCGTTCCAAACGGAGCGTCTAGAAGTTCATCTCAATCTAAGCAGCCTGCTTGCCCAGCAAGCGTTCTGTTTAGATTATTCAGATAAAAGTTTATTGCTAGTTGAGCTTCCTCTTCTTTAATAATATTTGACCCCTGGTCAGTTATATTGAGTTATGAAGGCATAGCTATACTTAGCACTTTTTCTCAAGACACCTCAATATTTTTAGGATCTCATTTTCACCGCTGCACCACTCTCGAAATGCAATTAGATGTGTGTTTCTTCCGATTGCTCCAAGCAATGAAATAGCCTCCCTCTCAAACCTAGTTCTACTCTCTATTCTCTGATTATGCACACAAATGGCAAGTTCCATAAGAGAGAAGAATGGTTATTGTAAGGGGTATAAATAGACCAGTAAGCCATTCAGAACGGTCCGTTCCAAGTATGGAACGGTCCGTCCCAATCTTCATGGGACGGGTTAGTTGCCCAGCAGACTGGTCCGTTTGAAGTGTGGCTCTCCGCTATTCAGAACGGTCCGTTCCACGCATGGAACGGTCCGCCCCAATCATCATGGGACGGTCCAGTCGCCCAGCAGACTGGTCCGTTTGAAGTGTGGCTCACCGCTATTCAGAACGGTTCGTTCCACGCATGGAACGGTCCGCCCCAATCATCATGGGACGGTCCAGTCGCCCAGCAAACTGGTCCGTTTGAAATGTGGCTTCACGCACTTTATAACATCTAATGTGCCACATTGCACAGCATCCAATAGTGCTCAGTGAACCCTATTCTCATATTGATTGCTTTCTTTCTTCTCAGACTTGTTTAGATTCAAACATGAGATATTCAACACCCAAAAATAAAGAAGTCATTTATCTATTCTTCAAGCCAATAGTGCACCAAATGTGCAATGATTACTTGACAACTTATTCTTAGACCATGTAACATATATTTTAGACAACTAACCAATTGGCTAAGCGTGCACGCTCGGCCACGGATCATCTAAGTCTGCACCTCTTGTGCTCTTAGTTTTCCACTGCTCAATCAGTGAAGTGATCCTTGTCTAAAACTGTTATATGTCTAGAATAGTTTCAACATAATCATATCTATTGCTTAGAATTAGATAGTTAGAGGCAAACTCATCTCCAATAAGAGAGTTTCCTCACAATACTCCCTCTATTCTGGTGTATCACTTCAAACAAACTATACCGGAGCCACAGCTCTTGAAGTTCTCCATTTAGAATGAATCATCATAAGTCATGCAATAATCTTTCTTTCTTTACTCTATCTCATATGTCATCATTGAATGAATTCCTTTAGCAATGAAACTCAAATTGACCTCAACATCAATTTTATTTCTACATTGCCTTTTTGAGCAAACACTCCTCCTAACTCTCAATTTTAAAAATCGGATATCAGGACATATGTGTCTAAATTGGGCATATGTGTCTAAATTGCTCAAAGTGAGATTTAAACTCTATAGTATCTTTTCTTAAGCTTAACTTCATTGAACTTATGCGAGAATGTTGAGGAAGAACCTTTTTCATTTCCCCCTCTTTTCCTCAGCATCCGAGTCAAGTTCATAATGACTGAAGTAGCTTGCATAAGAAACTATAAGTTATCTATAAATCTCCACTCCTCAAGGAATCAAGTGATTCAACAAAATGGCATAATTATGGTTCTTCTCCAATAAATTTCCTTGAAATTTATGAGAAGGTGCAATCATACATGCAACTGAACCTATGGTTATATGAGAATCCTCCTAGGAATCTCTAGAAACTCATAATTCAAACCATAATCTTTCGGAGATTACAGCCCACCTCGGACTGCATTCAAATGATCCGCTCCAAACTTGGACGGTCCGCTTGGAATTATTTCGAGCAGAAATTCTATAGTTAGAAATTCTCTCCACTGTGCATCTTTTATTGCGAATCATATCCCGGTTTGCAGATCACAGTGATTGCACTTAGTCTTTGTAGAACCATAATCAAAACAGTCCTTTAACATCATTATGCAACACAATTTGTTGCGCGATATGAGAAATAGCGAATCATCGAGCTATTTCAATCTTATCACAACTCATAAACTCGTACGGCAAGTCCAAATGACTGCGACTTGTTTTAAGAGATTTCACACTTTTATGACTGAATTGAACCTAGTCATAAATGTGATAAGAACCAAAAGCTTAGTGCAATGAACACATTAAATCTCCATAACTTAAATCGCTTTTCCACAAGCATTCAAGTTCTCGCTTATCGCTTACTATGCCTCAAGTTGGAATAGATTGGCAATTATGACCTAAAAGTCAATCCCAGTCTTTAACCTCAACTTGCATAGTTAAGCATGCCAAATAATCACTACTCATGAGATTATGTAAAATTTAAAGAAAAATGCATAGAAAGAAAGCTTACTTAGTACCACAACCATAATATTTTGGTACTAAAGTGAGCACCATCCACATGCTCAAATCTGAAATCCAATACCAAAAGAAAAATCCACAAGTACTAGTTATTGTCAAGGTTGGAAGTATATTAAAGTATCATGGAGCAATCATTTGTGTCCCCCCTCTTGGAGCAACAAATCTGCATGTGCTAATCCCCTGGACTGCACCATTCCATTGATTCTCACATTAATCACTTTACTTCATATTTATGACAATCAAAATGCTATGTTACATAACCAACCTCAAGGTAGTAACAGTCAAGCAATTTGCAATTTTATATTTTCAGTACTTTAACCAAGTCTAGAAACATATCTAGTTCACAACAATAATCTCTTAGTATTTATATAATTACTTGACTATGTCATCAAACTTGACCAATTTGAGCAACATTCGTTAAGAAACGAACAACACAAGACAGTGAAGTTTACTTGTACATGCTCTCACTAATTAGAAAGCAAACAAGTTAACTCTAACACTTATTGCTCAAATGTCAACTTATGACTCTCTTTATGCAACTCAAAATTTATTTGACCTCATGTGAAGATGCAGCCCCCAAGGCGCTTCTTTAACTTGTCAAAAAGTTTATTGAGATTACAAGTTATTATAGTCAATAATTATTAATACTGTTCTCAGAGATTAAGTTAAGTTGTAACTCATACAATAAATAACAAATTCTTCTCAACAACAAAATGCGAGTGGAATTGTTGCGGGTCAGTGATCGCAAACGGTCCACTACCAAATTAAGCAATCCGTTTCACTACCCTTAATATGTTTCTAACTTCTCACAAATTCTTTTGGGATTTCTCATTAGATGTGATGGTCTCAAGTCCATCCTGATTCTCTATAAGATAATGAGATACTATAATGCCCAGCAATATACATCCATCAATATCTTCTATAATCAGTGATGACTTTTGTAAGCCAATGCCATACATAGAGACAAGCACTTTAGCACTTACACAATTTGTCTCACAGCACAACCCTTGAATCAATCCAAGAAATGATGCAACATAGCAATGATAACCGAAAGATGACAACCAGGGCCACCAATCATGTCTCATGTACTAAGTGCACCACCTCCCAATCGACTCGATTGGCGCAAGACGCAGAAATTGGATGAGACACCATAGTCTACATACCAAATTCACCCTTCGTGTGCTACCACACAGTGCTAGCCGGCACCCAATTGTGCCATGCATGTAATCACAATGGTGAGACAGCACCTCATGCACCATCAATCACCCATAATGCAAGTATGCATGTAATAACCACTGAGTTATCTAGAGGATAAGTCAGAAACCATGTTGGACATACTGGTATGTTCATAATTGGTCAGGTCAAACCCTAGGTTTACACAATTTTGTTCTGTCAGACAATCAGAACGGTCCGTCCCACCGTTGGAACGGCCCGTCCCACCGTTGGAACGACCCGTCCCAGAGATCAAACCACGACTGGCTAAGGGTTTCCAGCCTGGAACGGTCCGTCCCACCTCTGGAACGGCCCGTCCCACTGCTGGGTCGGACCAGCCTGCACGCCGTCCTGTCAGCAATGTCCTGGGACGGTCCGTCCCAGAGTTGGAACGGTCCGGTCCAGACGTTACTGAAACCCTGATTCTGGCATTTCCAGCGATGTAATTCCTCAGAAATCAGTTTTCTTTACCAGTAAGGTTGCTCTATCCTAAATTGACTGGTTTGCAGTATTTGCTACTAGTTCTATCAATCATAGAGAGATCTAAAGCCAAAAATACCAGTAAAATCAAAACTAGGAATCCAATAGAGCAACCATGTCTCAGACCAGAACAAAATAACCAACTAGCCATGGTGTCTAGGGGTTAAACAGTACCAAAACTTCGAAAAGAACCTTATGGCTCTGATACCAATGTAAGATTTTAGTCGGTCCTTGACCTAATATGTATATCTAACCTATAACCATGCATAGAGTTCAGATATACCGCAGCGGAAGTTGATCGATTGCCTAGATTCTTCTCAAAGCTTTGCTGCAACCCCTCCTTGTCTCTTGGTCTTCCTCCGTATGCAACTGGCACACCACAACCTCAAGACAGGGCTTGGCGTCACCTTTCACGAATCCAGATGCCGGTCGACTCGTGCGTGTGCTTCCTATTGCTCTCCAAGCAATAGGATGGCTCCTCCCTCTTTCTGATCTCTCTCTGATCTCTTTAGGATGGTGGTTATCTCAAAAGACACGAAATCCAACCTTAGAGTCGCTTCAGAAGAGAGGGGTATAAATAGCCAGCCTGGAAACAGACCTTTCAGATTCATAACTGTTGTCTGGAACGGTGCCCGGTCCAACTCTGGACCGGACCGTTCCAGACTTGGACCGGGCCGTCCCAACCACAACAAGGCTGTCCGTTTGCCCAACAAACCAGTCCGTTCCAGAGTTGGACCGGGCCGTCCCAGAAGTGGACCGGGCCGTTCCAACCATAATAACATGGCTCCACACACTTTTTCTAACACTATTTGTACAGGCTAGATAGTCCATGCGATACGAGAAAAATAAATGTTACCTTGCTTAATTCTTCATTTGCCAGGATCAGGCTCTTCTGCCTCCATGAAGTCATAACCCTCTTCGCTGCTTCCTCGACCTCAGCTAAGAAACGAGTCTGGATCTGCCAGCTATTGAAGAAGCCGAGTACCAAGGATTTCGTACTCTTATAGGTCTCCCCTGTCATGAATGACAAGTTCCCTTCCCCTAGAATTGTTTTGATGTGGGAAGGGAGATCATTTTGGAACAGTCTCAGCTCGTTTTGCAACACGAAACGGTTGAATTCGGGGTCAGCCGAGATGACTAGCGTCCTGCCAAGGTAACTTGTGCTAAAAATCTTTCCATATCTGAATTTAAATTTGGGTTCAGAACATGAACATTGCATAGAACTGACAAGAGCTATTTGAACTAGTAATTTGAATGGATTGGAGAAGTGTTGACCTGGAAAGTTGGAGGTTTAAGAAATCACCAAGTGTGGTGGCTGGGTGGGGCTTGAAGAGGGAGAAAGTGGAGCCCACAATAGGCCATCCCTTGTCCCCCGGAGGTAGCTTCGAATCTCCTCCGTTCTTCTTTTCAGTGATCCACAATCTGGAAACTAGGAGGATCACTATTATAGGAGCAAGTAAAACTGTGAGTAAGAGGATCACAGGATCAGCTCCAGTAATCTGTGACCCTGCTTTCAAAATGGGTATTTCTGGTTGCTTTTGACCAGCCAAAAGTTAATATAAGAAGAAAGTTGTGGAGTAACTAGTCAACTAGAGTTGTCTGATCACATGGAAGAAGTACTAAAATAATATAGTATAATATAATTTAACAACTTGATTGAGAGTAGTTTCAGACTTTCGAGTGGTCAATTCATTCATCATCCAAAACTCCTAGACGATTTGTCTGATTTGCAATTTTTAACAAGTAGATGCAGATTGAATCAATAATTTTTCTATTCTTTTTAAAAACAAAATAAGGTTGACTAATTACCCAGCCTGGGATGCTTAATCTTGAAATCAAGGCTCTGGTTTTACTACTTTTCTCGGTACCTCCACTGGTAAAAGCATCTTCAAAGAGGGACTGCCAGTTGGGTGAGTTTTATAATTTAGCATAGGTTCCCTTTTCGTAAGGGAGTTATCTTTAGGGGTAAGCTTAATCTTTTGAATTGAATTCGCAGTTTCTGTGTCTTTACGTCTCCCATCTATTTTTCTTTTCCCTACTTAGGTAATTAGTAAGAATGATAGAATTAATAAAAATAATTATGGCAGTGATTGATCAAGAAGATAATTAAGAAAAGCTCATTTTGGCGAAATATTGGCAATTTAGAAGATAATTAAGAAAAATGGAAGAACGGGATATAGTATTATAAGTTTGCAGCAAAGGAGTATGAGTTACTAGACAAATAAATATTAAATATTTAAATAAAGAACACAAGGAGTATTGGAAGGAGATGGTGTACAAAAGTTACATGGATAAATGTTCTAGTATTCTCTCTCCTTCCAGATAAGGTATCAATAAAAGAAAATGATTGAGTATACTAAGCAAATTGAAAATGATTTCCATAATTTTTTGGTAAGATATTTGGCTGATGATGTTACTATGGTAAGGACAACTAGCAAAGTAATATAAAAGAAAAAGAAAAATACACAATGAAACGTGTCCATGATGTAAATTTTTGTAGTATGCTTTTGCTGTGAGAAATATTTTGTACAGGAATGTTAATTCCGACTCACGGTGGTTCACTCTGGGAACACCCATCACTGTAGCACATGTTCATTATAAATTAAATATAGAGTAAATCTATTGTGAACCGTGGTTCATATAAGCTTTCGTGCACCATGACCGTTTTGGACGGTGATTTCACATATTGTCAAATCTATTTAACCAACTCAATCTATATATTGAAATCTCATAACAAACAAAATTTTATAATTTAAAAAAAAAATTAATATTTTTTTGAATTTTTTAGAAGTTGCCATTTTTTGCTACAAATTAGTGGAATTTTTAGTAAAAAATGGCAAGTTTTGAAAAATTCAAAAAAATAGTAAAAAAATTGTAAAAATTTATTTTCTATGAGATTTTAATATATAGATTGGATTGGTTGATTTAGATTTGTCAATTTACAAAATCACCGATCAAACGGTCATCGTGTACGGAGCCCCTCTGTGCATCATGGTTCACAATAGATTTACTCTTAAATATAATATCAATTTAATTTGTATTATTAAAACCTTAAGTAAATTGTGCCTAAAATTTAAACTGTCCCGAATTCAGATGTCTGTGAATCGCGATCTCATTTGCAGATAAGCCCAAGAGATATGGGCTTCTATTACAAGGCAGGTTAAGTAGGCCCAATAATAGGTTAAAGACTTCTGGAGCACTGTTGATCTCTGAGGGAGGGAGGAATAACAGGCTGCACACAACCACCTGGAGTTGACAATATAGATGTGGCGATGACTAAGTGTAGTTACACTTTTCCTTGGTTAATTAGCATTTGTTATTTGTATTAAGTAATTTATTAAAAGGTGATAGCTCTCTTGAAATTGAACAATATCCAGAATCAATAGAAATGCGTTGATCAATACAAAACCTTTCTATCTACTCAAATGATAACACTAAAACAGGTCATCGGTAATTCATCGTTACATTAAATGCCAGTGTATATAGCTTACCAATTCCTAAGAAAACGCAAATTGAGATCACAACTCGAACTTGAGAGATGTTTAAGCCTTTAAGGAGTCTTCTCCTCAAGTGGATGAATCCTAATTGGAAGACCCTTGGGGAAAGTTACTGAAGGAAGTGCAACAGGATGGTCATGTTCAACCAACTCCCAATCGTAATTGAGTACGAGATAGCGAAGGAATACAGCAATTTCCATTCTAGCAATCTCAGATCCACAGCAGTGCCGTACACCTCCTCCAAAGGGCATCCAGTTATTGCTTTTCCCCATGGCCTACATGAAACAAAATGAAGAGTGAGACAGTTATGTGCGGAAATGCAATAGAAATAGTTTGCTGTTTCTGTTATTTCCGCGGCAAACTGGCAAAATTTATAACAGCAAGTTTCTTTTTTGTTAAGAAAATGAAAATATGACAGCCAAATAATTAAATGACATTAATATAAGTAAAATATTTTTTGTTCCAAGAAAAACAATTTTACATAGCTGTCACAAAATGTAGACTTTTAAACTCATTTCATTTGATTCCAAAACTAAAATCGATTATTAGAAAAAGAAAAGTAAAGATAGACTAAAATCAGTCAGCTATGATGAAATTTCAATTTTCGAAATTCTAACAGTCGATCCGAACCGTTCAATGTGTTCTTCATATTGAAATCTCGTTGGAGATCAAATTTAATATTTTTCTGAAACTTTCTAGTATTTTTTTGGTATTTTACAAAATTCTTAATCTAAACAATTCTAGACCCTTCAATAACAATGATTTTTAAAAATCACAAAAAGTTAGCAAAAAAAATCAGAAAAATATAAAATTTGGTCTCAAAAGAGATTTCGATATGGAGAATACATTGAAATGTTCGGATTAGCCATTAAAACCTCAAAAGTTGATATATAATCATGGCTGACAGGTCCATCCGACAATCGTGGCTGATTTTAGTCTACCTCAAAGTAAATTAAAAAATGATTACAGAATACCAGCCATCTCCATGGATAAAAATTGTTCGGATTTTCAAATGCTGATGGATCCAAATGCATAGCTGCAATATGCGTCATGATAGCGGTCCCCTGTGGTATGGTGTAACCTGTGTGGAATTATGCACGATAGAGTCAATTCATATTCTTCATAGTCACTTTTATATTCTTCAATTCGATTCTTCTGTGTGGGTTAATAATAATACCGTTCAGGTTACCTTTAAAGTAAACATCTGATAGTGTCTTACGCCAAAGAACAGGGATGATGTTACCAAACCGTAGCGTCTCATTGATCACCTTAAATTGTTAAAATATGAAAGCAAATAAATTAAGCATACACATATTAATGAATGACTAAATGAGATTACTTGTCATTAGGCCAGTCACTGAGAAAAAAGTTAATCAAGGATATAACAGGTCTTACACTTTGACAGAACTCCATATTCTTGTAGTCATCCCAAGTCAGCTTTGCCGTTGTATCTGTATAATTTATTTTCTGCTTGATTTCTTCCTGTACATTTTTATGACTTTCAGTTTTGCATTTTTAATGACCATATTTCATGGAAAACTACTATATAATGTTATCACTAAACAGCACCCTTAATTGTTGAAGTGATTCTGGACATTGTCCCAGGAAGTACATTGCTAATCCAACGCAAATCTGGGTATTGAACAAAACAGCAAAGATGGAACCAATAACTGCATCACAAATTCTCTTCATTGATATTGATGGATTATTCTTCAAGCAATACCAAATTAGGTCATTTTCCTTTCCGTTTATTTTGTCACTTTTTAGCTTCCTGTCTTCTGCCTCTCTCTTTACAATACTGCAAATGAAGTCTCTGGCCTACAGTTCAAGAAAATAATAATAAACAATTGATTGATATCTATAAGACATCTTAAACTGTCCTAACAATGTTAGAGATTACTCAACGGTCAAAGGTTGTAGATACAGGGGACTAACTTTTTAACAATTACGGTGCTGATCTTGAGACAGGCAGCAAGACTTCTGCAAGTCTGGTACCTAGTACTGGATCCACACTTCGTTTTTTTTCTTTAAGAAAAAATTTCAATTGCTGTTTTTCTTTTTGTTTTTTTCACAAAGAAGCTTACCGTGCCATTTGATTAGATTAATAATAAACTATTTTCCTTCATTTTCTCTCAAAATTAATTTCATTTCAGTGAGAAATTCTTTTAGTTTACATCTCTAAATTCGAACTACTAGAGTTTTAGAGTATATATGGTATGAGCATACATTACAAACATTGGACTGTTTTTGTAGTTTATCAAGAACAAAATGGTACAATTAAAATTTTGAGCTACCACCTCAGATTTAAACCAAGATTATAATATAACTAAAATTTTGGAGGTGACAAAGAATTTCAGCCTTATTAATTGTCAATAAGATGGACATTAATTTAATAAACTATGTCCTATGGTCATTGATATTCCAGTTTTTGTCCAGCTTTACGATAAACTATGTCCTACAGTTTTATGCCATCTTGGTTGATCGCTATTTGTCGTGTTTATCACCCAATACTAGTAAAAGGCATTATCGTAAAGCTATCTATTTCCAGTATTTAACAGTGGATGTCACAATACTAATGAGTAATGATTAAGAATGCATAAGGAACCAATTGCTCTTGATAATTAATGTAGGTAAATTTCATTTGAATATTGTTACTCTTATAAAACAGACTTTATAAATTTATTGCAAAATTTACCTTTAAAGCTTTTGAAAAAGGAGTGAATGGTAGACTAAGTGGGACCGAATAGAGTCCGGCATTAGCTGCATTAAATGCTTTCCTCAGTTCCTCTACTTCAGGGTCATCTGGAGTCATTCCAATGATTCTCTCTACTGCCAGATTGAAGAAAAACTGCAATAATTACGTTGAAACACCAGAGGGTTAGAGAATGTGATTTTTCTTTTCTTTTTTTTTTAAAAATTAATTTCCCCTGTTTAAATTGCCATTTAATTACGAATCAACAAAAATGAAATATTAAGAGTTAGGTAAAACTAAATAGGTGAGTACGATTAAAAAAGACGCTCTATTTGGAAAGTTAATCAAATTTTTTACTCCAGTCTCCAACTATGTCTGACGTTATGTTTTTTCTTTTTTTTTTTGTCACTTTCATCAATGTGCTGAATTATACAAGAGTAAGTCGGTAAATTAAGATAATGAATTGGGCTTTTCTTATTATCTTATATGCTCCGTTTGGATAGATGTGGGAAGAAGGAAAGAATGAAAGAAGGGAAGAAGGAAAGAAGTGGGAAGAAGTATTGAAAAGTGTGTAACTTTGTGGAGAGTTTGAATTGTTTATGATTTCCTTCTTCCTACTTCTCAACGCATCCAAACGGAGGCATAGAAAAGATATGGCATAGCCCTTGTTTGTATTTTTTTTTTTTAAAAAAAAACTTTGTCGGCTTGTAGTTAGACGCCAAATGCTGGTTCTCTCCAAACTCAAGCTGCAATCTTTTATCAACTTTAAGAACTCTTATCATAGATCAATATATGTTAAATATGAAATCATCTAGTAAGAAAATTATTTTTCTGTGAATAATAGCTCTTCAGTGTCCTGTCCCTACGATACTACTTATAAAAAAAAAAAAACACCCATAAAAATGTCGAAACTATTTCACTAAGGGATAGAAAGTAGAAACAGTGTTTGTATTAACGATGGACCATTGATCTATAAATGTTGATATAGATAAAAAAAAAAGAATCATATTCTTTGACAGAAAAGAATCAGATAGAGTTTAAATAATTTATCTTTTTGGAGAGATCTATTTATCATTGGTAAATTGAGACACCTATATTTATTGTTTAATAACATGTACCATTAACAAAACAAAAATAATATCAATTACTTTATTTCTTATCTCTTTTGCTAGTAAAGACAAAAGGACCTGTTGTCGCGATCTTGCATGGCAGCATCCACTAGCTAACAGGGAATATGCAGACGCAGTCACGCAGAGAGTGGGTGGACCATTATTAATATTGGCAATTTGGCACCATGCCACCATGTCATTGACAGGCAAAATCAGAATAATATAAGGCAAGTAGATACTCTCTCCAATTGAATACAAAAATGTGAGACAAAAAGAAAGAAATAAGAAAATGCGAGATTGTTGCCTCAAAATTGATATGCTAGATTACCAACATATACTTATACATACTGCTTCGTGATCTCATCAATCAATTTAAAACAAAATAGGCTGGCTACAATGAAAGAATTATTTGTATATTATTTTTTTTCCCTGAACTGAGCACACCAAAATTTTCACTAGCAAGCTCAAGAAAAGTAGATGTTACCTTGTTTAGTTCTTCATTTGCCAGGATTAGACTCTTCTGCCGCCACGAATTCATTACCCTGTTCGCTGCTTCTTCAACCTCAGCTAAGAAACGAGTCTGGATCTGCCAACTATTGAAGAAGCCAAGTACCAAGGATTTCATATTCCTATAGGTCTCCCCTGCCATGAATGGCAAAATCCCTTCCCCTAGAATTTTCTTGCAGTGGGGAGGGAGATTATTTTGGAACAGTCTCATCTCGTTTTGAAACACGAAACGGTTGAATTCGGGGTCAGCCGAGACGACCAGGGTCTTGCCGAGATATCTTGTGCTAAAAATCTTCCCATATCTGGTTTCAATTTCAATCGATCATACGCCTATTGGTATTGGATAGAACTGATCGGTGAAAGGAGCTATTTGAACTATTAACCTGAAAGAAAGAATCGGAGGAAGTGCATACCTGGAATGTTGGAGATGAAGGAAATCACCGATGCTGGTAGCAGGGTGGGGCTTAAAGAGGGAGAAAGTGGAGCCCACAATAGGCCATCCCTTGTCACCTGGAGGTAGCTTTGAATCTGCTCCGTTCTTCCTTCCATAGATCCAAAATATGGAGACTACAAGTATTGCTATTACAGTAGCAAGTGGAACTGAGAGCGAGAGGACTATCGGATCAGCTCCAGTCATCACTGACCAAAACAGGGTATTCCTTATTGCTTTTGACCAACGAAAAGGTACAACTGTACAAGTACAGCTTATATCTTACGAGTTACGACCCGTGAATGGGAGTCGAAACAGCTCCTGGACTCTGCATCTTTGTTGTGTATTAAAAAAAGAAAGTTGAATTTCAATCAAGCAGTTGATATCCTAAAAGTAAAATAGGTATTTGATTAGCAATAATAATAAATTTTATTATTAAATATTAATGAAATCAATTCCATATCATTATTGTTACAAATTTTTAAAGGACATCAATGGAAAATTTTTATTAATAATAACATTATCGTGTGCAATTTTATTATAATATTATAATATTATAATATTAATTTATTATTCTTATTTGGTCTTGTTTGAATGGTTTGAGAATAAAGAAGGAAAAACTGATCTTTCGAGAAGAAAAATTAGAAAGAGTGGAAAAAAAATGTTATTCTCAAAAGATGAAATATTGTTTGGATATTGAGTTGAAAATAAGAACGGAAGAAAGAAATAAATAGTCATTTTATTTATTGTTTTCAAACAAATTTCGGTTTATTGTTCTTTTTTATTTATTTATTTTAATATTTGATATTGCAAAATAAAGTAATCATTATTATTTAATACCAATATTAAGAACAATAAAATTATTATATCTATATTAGGCTGTAACTGTAAGATGGCCCCTGCAGATCTTATATAGTAAAAATGAAAATGTATCAAGATTTCATTATTTTCTGCGGCGATCAAATGATTGTGAGGCAGGTCATTTTGCGTTAGTTTGCTGTACAAATGGTAATCGCTACACAGAAGGGTAGAAAGAGTATCATACCGAAAAGTCGTCTAATGGCGCAACAACTTCACGACCGTTTCAAACTAAACTTTCCGCTAATGTATTTCGTGTAGTCAATTGCCATGTTAGCTTTTCCGACTATTTTTCTTTTATGAAGAGCCCAATTTACTATTTTCATGAATATTATAAACTTTCCACAGTGAAGGTATAATGCAGAAAAAGTCGTCTAATAATAACTTGCTGGTTTCGCGTGTTGCGCGATCTATTCTGTATTTTTTATATTTTTTTACATTGTATCTATTTGAGAAATTATATCAATTAGTGGTGTTGTGTGATATTTTTTACCATTATATATAATTATATTTAATGGTACACAATCTCTTAAGAATACACTTAAATTTTGAAACAAAATACAATAATTAATTTTTTTTCCAAGATAGTATGTGTACGATATTTGAAAGCCTGTCATATTACGTACAACATTTTAATTTTCATTGATTATGCATGATATATAATTTTTTAAACTTTTCCTTACAAAGGCACGTAAAAAATACAATTGCACAAATTTTCTTAATCGGTATTATTAAATTTTTTATATAATCTTATAAAGGATACACGTAAATTTTGAAAACAAAATAGGATGGCATTAAAACAATTTAAAAACTAAATAAAGTATTTCTAATGACATAAACAATTCAAAGACGAAATCTATATTTTTATTTTTATCGAACAATAATTATTTATGCACAATATTTATATCAATATATAAGCACTAATAACCATGCAAATATATTGTGTTTAAAAATAATTGATATAATAAGATTGAGCGCGTTGCACGATCAATTCTATTTAATTAGTCTCACATAACATCATGGATTTTTTTACCATTAAATTTTTTAACATGCTTTAAAACTGCATATTAAGAATATGGTAAAAAAGGGTTACAATTGAAGTCATGAAATTGTTTCTCAATAAATTTATGAATTATCCCTGAAAATGTAGGTTTCGAAATAATATACTAAACGATAGAAAAATTAGCTGAAACTTAATGATTTTTAAGAATTAAATAATATATTCATTTAGCATTGATTACAACGAGGATATCTTTTTTTTTATCTACCCAAAAGCCCAGACCTATTTTTTAATAAAAAACCCTATAATCTTCATATGCGCAGGACCTGTTGCACGTTGAAAAAATATATATATTTCTCGATCTCCGTGATCAGCAGCAAAAACATGTGACCGTGTGGGGCTTTTTCTAAATTCAGCCAATAGATTATACACGTCTCGAAACCGTGTGGGGCATTTTCTAAATTGTAACCGTAGGATGAATCAAACAAAAAATTCAATGGATGGATGAATGGTCACATAGCAATAGAAGAGCAGCCGACAATGCAGCCGAGAGTGTGTGCACTTGGGAATCAGATCCGCATCCGATAAATGTTAGTGGTCTCCATCTATCAACGACACTGTTAATCAACAGTGCTTATGAACAGTAGTGGATCCGGATCTAATATGTAGTAGTGATTGTTGTCCCTAAAAGAGGCGGCTTAATCAAGGTTTAGCGGAAGCAAATGAGATTTTGGACCGATTTGGTATGAACTACCCTAACACAATTCAATTGGCACCCAAAACAAGCAAGCATACAAGCAATTCAAATATAGCAAGATAATAAAGAGAGAGAGAGAGAAAGAAATTGAACACGCGATGTGATTACGGAGTTCCGACCCGCTAGAAGAAGCTAGCCTTAGTCGTACGTCTCCGGGAGTTTCGCTACCACCAAAGGGTGCGCTCCGTTCAATTCCAATAAGAACGGGACTACAAATTCGAACTGAATCACCTCGTCACAAGGACACTCGAGGCGGATCGGCCTAACTCAAATAAACAAGCTCAAACACTCAAGGGATTGAGGCTCTAACCAAATCACTCAACAAATCTAGCAATTAACACTAGTGGATTGGTTTGCACACTCTAATCTCAATGATTTTGCTAAATTAATGCTCAAACACAAGAGAGAGTAATGTCTAACTGGTTGGAGCTCAAAAGGGAGGAATTTCAAAGGTTTCAAAAGTTACTCAACAGTTCCAAGAGGCCTCATATATATAGAGGGCGCCAACAGCTCCAAAAACCAGTCAAGACAGACTCTACCGTTATACAACGCTATATGGCGTTGTACAACGCAGAAATAGCCGTTGAAAAATCAAACGGTCACAGACAATAACGTTGTGAGTTGTCAGAGCGTTGTGTAACGTTGTATAGCGTTGCACAACGCTTCAGCAAAAATCTAAAGCAGAAGCTCGACAGTTCCGTTGGAACTTGTCAGAGCGTTGTGTAACGCTTGGTAGCGTTGCACAACGAAGTCAAGAAAAGAATCAAGGCAGAACTGACAAACTCAAACAATATTGTCAGAACGTCATACGACGCTGACTGGCGTCACACAACGTGGCCGTTGCACAACGCTTTTCAGCGTTGTATGACGCGGACAGAGCAACTGAGCGATGTCTGAGCGAAGTTTAGGTGTATGACTCAGACTAACATTGTGTAACGCTGTAGGACGTCACACAACGTTGTCGTGGCACAACTCTGTCCAGCGTTGTATGACGCGGACAGAAGCTCCAAACTAAGGATTGAACATTTTACCAGCAAATTGATTGAGATTAGTTTAGAGTTTAATTAAACCTTAACTAAGGATTCTAACTAGTCCAAAGCAATCTCTTGAAGCTCCAAACTATGCGCCACACTTGCTTTAATCCATTCTTCATAATTTGCATCTTCTTCCTATAAAACTCAAAGAAGATTGTTAAATGCCAAATGATATTGTTTTGCAATCGACAAACTTAGAGACGTTTAGTACAACAGTGATTTTTTCGCACGTTGCGCGAGCTATTCTTTTGCAATTCGATGTTAATCGTTGAATTGTTTTACATAAGAAAATTTGTTGGACCATGGAGAAAAATAATATGATAGAAACTAAAGAGAATATCTATTGGAGGACCTAAAATAATTTAAAACTGAAAATATAATTTTAAAATTATATAGATAGAATAGTATAATTTATAAAACTGATATAAAAGAACATCAAGGTTGAAAACAAATAGTAACACTTCATAGTATACAATTTGTGAGAAATCAAATAAAATTCCATGGAACAATTTATTGTGTATGGAACATAATTATTTTTTTTTAAATTTAACAAAGATAAATGATTCAAATATAAGAACAAAAACTTTTTCTTGATTGCTATTGTTAGATTTCTATATATATTCATATAAATATATATACTGAGAATACATGTAAATTCTCATGCCAAAAAGTTTAGGAAGAAATTGAGAAAATTCAAAAGTGAAAAGGTTTTTTCGTTAATCACATAAATGAAATAACACGAGTAAGAAAAATTTATAAAAAGCTTGAAAGTGAGAAAAAAAATTGGTATGAGTGGATTACATTCAGTTTCATGTAATATATATTAAATCTGATGAAAACAAATTTGGGAAAAAATTAAAAAAAAATACAAAACAGTATTTAAAAAAAAAATTCATCAAAATATAAAAAAGAACCTAAAATATTTGAAAAGTATAAAACGAAAAATATTTCATCAATAATTTTGGGAGTACACATTTAAAATTCACTGAAAAATATAATTCGAAAGGGAAAAAAGTTATTCAAAAGCTAAATATGTTTTTCAAACCATAGAAATAAGTATGATAATGCTTGTAAAATTATCTATTCTGAACGTGAATAACAAAAAATTCTATTTTCAAAAAATTGTGTCTATTTGTTTCAGCATGCACACAAAATTTTATGATCAAATAAATTTTCTAAGGGCTTGAAATAATAAAAACGACAACATATATTTTTTAAGTTTCTGGAAATGGAGGATTCAATTATAAATAAAATGGAGAGCGAAAAATGGACATGTGGTCAGTGATTGACCAGTTTTTTTGGAGACGTTTAGTCTCTACTCTCCACATGCGCATGCGTAGGAAACAAACATTGGATTTAGGAACCGATTCTCTGTACTAATTTATTTTTCAAATACGGTTGATTCTTGGTTCAACTTACTACAAAAATTCTGAAACTTTATATAAAGCGTGTGGTCACCCACATGTAGGGTTGAAAACGGATCGGATACGGTTCTGGTCAAACCATATCCATATCCATATTTTTTATCGGATACGGATACGAATACGGTTCGGATTTTAAACGAATATGTAAACGGTTCAGATATTGTTGGATAAAAAAGAAATATATATATTTTGTTGAATACGGACCACATTTTTTTTTATTCATCTCTTTAGAGCTTTTTGTAAATTTCATAAATTTTCATTAATCATAAATTCATAATTATTCTTCTTTTTATCCATTCTACATGTACTAATTTGAAAATGTACTCAATTTTCAAATTGGATGCTTAAATTGTGTACGTAATTAAACTAGATAGTATGTGATACGTCTAGTTTTGGTAGAGGAATCAACAAGTGTCTAGAGGGAACGACCACTTCTCTTCCGCCAACCAACCGCCCCATGCGGAAGGAAAGGAGCCATTCGAGAGAGATGAAGTTCGAGAGAGAGAGCCGTATCCGGAGGCGGCCCCCTCTCCTAGAAGAAGAGGAAGCCCTTTTATATTGATTAATTAGGACAACCTCTTATTGGGCTGGATCCTTATTGGGCCTTACTAAGCCTTATCGGGCCAGATTCTTATTGGACCATGTTAGGCCTTATCATAAGCCCTCGAGCTTCTAGTAGATGTAGCTCTAGTAGAAGTTAAAATACAATTATGTCGTTGATGAAGCCTCAAATTATATGGTGAAGTAAGCGGCACTTTTAGGCTTTCCAGCGAGATAAATCAGTCCACGAGATAGTATGTTGACGAGCCCTCAAGCCTCCAGACAAGGTGAACATTTCCTTGACCCTATCAGAGAGATAAATGAGCTCTCAAAATAGTCGAGGTCGATAAATCTTCGAGCGAAGTGTGCGAGCCCTCGAGTCCCAAGCGAGGGGTGCAAGATTATCGAGAGAGGGCGGCGAGGTGTGTAAACCTATCGAGCGAGGTTGCGAGGTGTCGAGGTGTGTGAACCTATCGAGCAAGGTGCCGAGGCGTGCGAGGTGTGTGAACCTTTCGAGCGAGGTGGCGGGGTGTGCGAGCCCTCGAGTCCCAAGCGAAGGTAGTTTTAAACTTCTAGTTCTGTGTCTTCATTGGGTCTTCAGGCAATTATGTCAACGAGACGCGTAGTGGGCACTTTATATCTGAGGTCTTATTTCATTCTTCAGTTATTCTCCATCTTTCGCTGGTTATCATGCCTAGCGATAGAGTGTTTGTTTATAAATCATTTTTATAAATGGACGAATGAAACTTCCCTTCCACCAACCAACCACCCCGTATGGAAGGAGAACTTCGACTGCGCTATGGCGACTTACGTTTGGCAAGGCATCTTCGACTGCGCGCAGGCAGTTTACGTCTAGCATGAGAACTTCGACTGCGCTATTACGTCTATCTTTAGGCAGACTGCGCCGGATGGGTGCTAACGTCTGTGGGACATGAGACTGCGCCGGATGGCGGCTAATGTCTGTGGGACATGAGACTGCGCCGGATGGCGGCTAACGTCTATGTTTAGGCAGACTGCGCTGGATAGTGGCTAACGTCTGTGGAACATGGTAGACTGCATGAAAACTTCGACTGCGCGCAAGCGGCTTAGTCTGGCAAGGCATTTTCGACTGCACTCTGATTGCGGCTTACGTCTGGCAAAGAAACTATTCATGAGCGCCTCATGTTGAGGGCTTACCTCGTTCTTCACTTATCCATCAAGTTAACTTGCTCCAAGCTCCTATATCTCAATCAACTATAGCATGTATAAAATATGTGTACTTATAACAAAAGGTCGGGGAAACATAGGCGAGAGGCGAAAGCCAAATTTGATAGTCCTCATTGCAATTGGTAAGAGCCCGTCGATGTAAACATAAACCCAATGTCACTGCACATCGACCAGCTTACTTCCTCCTGCTCATGCAAAAGCCGCAGTCGGTTTGTTGCGAATGCCCCCGGTCATGAAGGAAGGTAGTACTTTGCTTCATACACATGACTCAGTGCAAACTTGTCAGTTTACAATAATTGTACTTATCATTTTAGTAATGTCAAACATTACTTTGCACACATAATCACATAGCCTGTTTTCACTCAATAATCAAAGAAAATTTGCATATGATGTTGGTCCCTGCATAAACGTGTATAGATATGCCATCTAAATGGCTTAGTGGCCTTTGAGCAAAGATTTCGAGATAACCAAAGCGGCGATGTATTTACCAGTTACCTTAGCATGGCAGCTACTTCAAACGAAAAATGCCAACGTGCTACTGCTGATTAGTCTTCTCAGCAGAACGCCCGACTTGCTTTCCACTTACCTTTCCTTTTTTTATTTTTTTATTATTTTTTTTTTAAAAAAAAGAAAAACTCTTCATACTAACAAGAAGAAAGAAGGTTAATAGCAGCAGATCTCAGGAATCTAAGTATCAGACAGGCATGACACTTATGTTACTTCAAGGTTATCTTGTTGTGCCTCCACTACTGCTTCACACACTTTTATTTATTTTTTTTTTTTGAAGAAAAGAAGAAACTTGAAGTATTCCTGAGATTTCAAGTTACAGTTGTTCAAAACAATCGACATAACTAGAAATTCAATCTGAAGACTCCAGATTGCATAAGGTAAAAGAAACATCAATGACAAATCATCAAGGAAGATATAAATTTTGTTTTTTATCAAATGCAATTCACATTGATCACTCAAAATTGAAGTTCCATGGCACAAAATGTGCAAGTACTGCTCTTGTAGAAGTTTGACAGAATGCATTGATTTAAGAGAAAACAGATGAACTAGTTTTCAAATTAAACTGACTTATAACCTGGATTGTTAAGGTCAGACAGGCCTTAACCTGGGTTGTGCAGAATGAAAGATTTTAACAGCAAAGAGACCGGTCCACTTGTCTATTGGTACATCAGTTTCGGTTGATTAATAGTTGCAATATGAATGAAGCTGTATGTTTGTGAATGGCCTCCTTTTCCTTTTGACGAAGAAAATGAGTATTCATCTATGCTAACTCATTCTACTTAATTTACCGGCAATTTGAGGTTACTCGAACCTGAGATGTAGTCAGGAAGCAACGGAAGAGATCGGGCAGCGGAAACGGTGGAATAGGAGGCGCGAGAGAGGAGGGGGTGCCTCCATACGACGACGGAGGATGATTGGAGCATCATGCGCACTGATCCTTGAGTCGATCGAGCGGTCGAGGTCATGGAGAGACGGGAAAGAAGAGGTAAGAGCCATCTAGGTCGCCGTGGTTTGCTTGAAACATACCCACGGTGTTGATGGGACGAAGGAGGACAGAAACCTCCATTTGGATATGAGATTTGCATTAGATATGATGTTTCGCTGGTGCATGGGATTAGATACCATCTCGATCTCGACATCTCCAGTCGCTACGATTGATCGGATGATCCATGGTTTAAGTCACCTCTCCGCTCAAACATTGAACTATGAACTAAAAGGAGGAGAAGGCATAAAAAGAGATCAGACGAGGTTCTCCGACAATCTTTTTATGCATGAAAACTTTGAATGCGCTCTGATGCGGCTTACGTCTGGCATGATAGCTTCGACTGCGCTATCGTGACTTACGTCTGGAATGAAAATTTCGACTGCGCTATCGCGAGTTACGTCTAGTATGAAAACTTCGACTGCGCTATCGCGACTTACGTCTAGCATGAAAACTTCGACTGCGCTCTGATGCGGCTTATGTCTGGCATGAAAACTTCGACTGCGCTATCGCGACTTACGTCTGGCATGAAAACTTCGACTGCGCTCTTATGCGGCTTACGTCTGGCATGAAAACTTCGACTGCGCTCTGATGTGGCTTACGTCTGGCATGAAAACTTCGACTGCGCTCTGATGCGGCTTACGTCTGGCATAAAAACTTCGACTGCGCTATCGCGACTTACGTCTGGCATGATAGCTTCAATAGGGAAGAACTTGATGGAGGTATGAGATAGGTTAATCGACCATCAATATGCCCTCTATTCTGATTGTTCATGTGGGAGTGTCTGATGATCTTTGCAGACGTCTTTAATCACGAGGGGGGCCATTTCTCCTGTTCCCAGGAAAGAGTTTTGCCCTTCAATTCCTTGCAATACTCCCTGGTGTGATTGACTCGTTGATAGAGAAGGATGGGCTCGGTGTCAGGGTCAACGTGGTTGAAGCGGCAGGTGGCGACGGCGTCGACGACTTGAGAGAGGGCGGGGCGGAGGTCAAGGGGCCAGGGGAGAATGAAGATGGCGAAGATAACGAAGACAGCGACGACGGTGACGGGGACGGTTGTCTGGTCGGAGCGGATGGTGTCGAGGAAGGATAGGGAGGACTGATGGTTATTGTCGTCTTCTTTTTGTTCTTGCGTCTCTTGTTCTTGGATGAGATCGATGGAACAAGCAGAGGAAGCATTTCGTGCAATCGGGGTCGGGCATGGAGGCCAACCCATCTCCTCCTCTGCGACTTGAGACTTATTTGCTTGGACTGAATGAGATGCGCCCCGCCGAGAGGAAATGAGCCTAGAGACCGTGAGAGTGAGGTGATGACTAGTTTGTTTCTTTACCAAGAGAAATCCCAAGATCAGGGATGTCGTATGGCTTCAAGAGGTTACTGCATGACGATCAACAGAGATGTGCAAGTGTGGAGAAAAGGAAAAACTCATCAGAGAAGGTCTTCGATTTTGATATGGATAGCCTCTCAAAGAGATGAGATTAGAAAGAAAATTGGGGCAATTTTTTAGTCAACGGCATAAAAAGATATCGGAGAAGCGATTATCACCGACGATCTTTTTATGCCATTGCATGATATTTACGGTGGGCGCCAGTTGATACGTCTAGTTTTGGTAGAGGAATCAACAAGTGTCTAGAGGGAACGACCACTTCTCTTCCGCCAACCAACCGCCCCATGCGGAAGGAAAGGAGCCATTCGAGAGAGATGAAGTTCGAGAGAGAGAGCCGTATCCGGAGGCGGCCCCCTCTCCTAGAAGAAGAGGAAGCCCTTTTATATTGATTAATTAGGACAACCTCTTATTGGGCTGGATCCTTATTGGGCCTTACTAAGCCTTATCGGGCCAGATTCTTATTGGACCATGTTAGGCCTTATCAGTATGAATACATACAAGTAAATATATAAAACAACATTATCATCAAAGAGGCTTTGGCCTGGTGGTTCGATTCCTCGTGCTTACCGGAATCACATCCTCTGCCAACCTTAAAAGGTTGGTAGAGTGCCGATTTATGATCTGAACCGTTAGATCTAATCTCAACGGTTAAGGGAGCCCCGTGCATGTAACTAGATTGATAGGCCCGAAAAATAGTTAACCATCGAGATTAGATCTAACGGCTCGGATCTAATGTTGCCACTCTACCAACATCAAAAAGTTGGTAGAGGATACGGACCCGTGCTTACCAAGGCTTTTTTCTGTTGGCTCTTTGCACATTGCACAGAGGGTGAGAGGACAATACATTCGTGGAAGTGGGTGAGAATTCAGATATCCGTTTAATAATCATTGCGGATTCGAATTATTATACGTACTAGTTTCGTGCGTCGAGCGCTCGACGATATTAATTTATATATATTGTAACGAATATATGAAATGAAGTATATAGATCAGAATAAATCATCAAAAAATACTCCAATTCCAGAGTTCTTTTCTACAGTAATGTTGGTGACGCCATCAAAACGTCATCGCTCACTTCGCTATCTCCGCTCTCCGTGCAGATAGTCGCATCAGTCTTCTTCGATCTCTCCGCGCAGATAGTTGCTTTGTATCTCTCTCTGTGCTCACTTTTTTCTTTATTTTTCGTTCACCTCTCTCCCTCGGTTTGTTTCTCTTCTTTCCTCCTCCAGCAAAACAAGCGAAAAACAAAAAAGGAAAAATTGTTTCTCCTACTTTCCTCCTCCAGCGAAACAAGCAAAAAAAAGAAAAAAAGAAAAAGCAAAGAGCGCCCAAACCTAGGGCGAATGGGAGAGAGAGGGTAACGGGGATGGAGCGATTGGTGAAGAGAGGCAGGTTGTCATGACGAAGGACCGATTCTATCGAAACATGATTCCTTCTCTCTCCATGTGATAACCCTCAAATTATGGTTTTGTAATTTTTGTAATTTTTGTTACAATGAAAATCAGATTCAAAATGTAAATGAAAATGGAAGAGACGAATTGTAAAAGGAAGGAGACTGTATAAGAAATACAGATTATAATAAAATTATTGTAAGTATCTCAATTTCAATCCCTGAAAGTACTGTAGGTAAAGCTCAAATCGCAACGGTTGTGTTACTGTTTTGGAATGAATCTGAGCCCTTCGTCTCCGCTAGCGTTGCTGCATTTTCTCTCGCTTTCGCGAAGGTTCCTCACAGACTGTTCCTCTCTTTCGATGGATCTAGGGTTTCCCTCGCGACACACAGATCAGAAGCTAAGCGCCCTCTTTCCATCGATCGACGCAGCAAAACAAAAGAGGTAGAAATTCGAGATGGAGATGATGTCCTGCTTCGCCTCCTTGCTCTTTCTTGATTCGTAGAAGATCCAGAACCTGATGAGCGCTCAGATCCATTGATTGAGGTGATGTGGAGGTCGATCCAGTATCTACAAAGAGTTGGCGAGAACAAAAAAAGGTACGAATTCGAGATAGAGGCTGAGGAAGTACTGTTTTTATTTGATCAATTAGCTTTAAATAAAAATGTTTCAAAGAACTGTTTGGTTGTTGTTGGTGCTTCGTGCTTTTTAGTTGGCCCTTTTATGCCTTTCTTGGTTCTGATTTGTCTCTGGATGGTGTGTAGGAAAAAGATTTGGTTGTTTTTTTTAATTTTCTGTTCTATTCTTCTTAAGGCTTGGTCACCTGTGTAGGTTCGTAGCTTATCATGCTTTCGGGTCGTCCTACTGTTGCTGTTGTCCTGTCATTGTGTCGATTTAATTTTTTTTTGTGCTGTTGTTTTGGAAGATGTCTGCTTTAGGGGTTTCCAGGGGTTGTTGCGGTGCTTTGATGGTGTTGTTTGGTGTCATGTTTTTCAGGTTTATTGTTGGTCTTGGTACTGTTGGCTCTGCTGTTAGCTCACCGAGGAGGGCCCTTCTGTTGTCCTGTTGTATCAAAACAGGTACGATCTAGCTTTGGGCCGATGGTCATTCTTATTCGCTTAATTTTTTTGTTTGAAAAATTTCCATGCTATTGTACTCTTTTTTTAAGGGGCCAGATGGTTCAGGTGACGCAATGGAGTCCACCTCTTTGATACTGCAACGCCGCAAGAACAGTCAAAGAAAAAACCGATAGTTCTGATCTGCAATTCAGTTTCAAAAGACGGCCTCAAAAGTAAACCCATCTAATTGTACACTTTTGACGTTACAGCTAAACACTCTAATCGGATCAATAAACAAATTAAACACTCTACTTTCAACAGATTCTGCCTCTCATGGCTTTTTTCCTTTCTTGCTTCCAGATTACTATGGATTGAAGCCATTCATTGGAACAAAATTTTACTTTGACCGAGAGATCCAAGAGATTGCTTGCTTCACTAAGAGGTAGAATAATCTCAGCTTCCTCACAGAATTTATTCTCTTTCTGATATTCTTTAGCTTTCGAGTGAAAATTTGTTCTATTTCTGATAAGTATGTTAATGAAACAACTCCTGTTGATCTGTATTGATTTTATTATTGCGTCATCATTAATTTGACAAAGATACACCAGTTAATATTGATTTTTCCCTTTTCGTGCTTTCAACAGTAAAGTTGTTTTATCTGCTTTTGGAACAACTCCTTATTTATTTTTCTGATTTAGGTTATAATACTAGAATTTGTTAGCTACAAAGAGGAAGTTTATAGCCGATCTCTTTGTTCGAGGAGTAAATGATGCAGATCGGTTCCTCTCAATTCGCCCGTTTATATTTTTTAAACCAATTTCTGATATTTTGCAGTTCTGTTGTTTGGTTACTTTAAATACATAGTTGCCAGTAAAGGAGTTCTTTCGTCTACTAGAATTTGTATCTCAACTGAATTAATTTGAGTTTTCATTTTTTTCCCCTTCGACATCTTACCACTGATTTATTATTCTTTCCGCCTTAGGTTGACCTACCAATTTGTTTCAGTGTTACATGAGAAATCTCCATGTAGTGAATAGGTATTTTCTTTTGATGATCCTTTGTCTTACAATAATATTTTAGGGTATATGATTTGCGAGCCAAAGCTAGCAATGATACTATATGAACGGAGAAATACATGAGGCATGGTTTCGAATCTACCCAGGTTGTCATCCAATTCTATACATTTTTTTTTCCAATTTGTGTGCTCATCTGATTTTCTTCTATCTTTTGCCTTGAAACATGACCCAAAGCTAGCAATGGTAATGCTAACGTAATTTTCTTCTCTCTTTTGCCTTGCTCTCTTAAAATGTGAAAAGAAATATTAATTTAGGCTAATTTAGTTAAAATAATGATAATATATTGTGTTTGGATTGCAGGATCTCAGATGTTGATAGCGACGCACATAGGAAAAATCAGATTCTATTGCGGAGGCTAGCAGAAATTTTGAGGAAAAGAAGAGAAAGAAAAGGTGATTGCTGACGGAAATATGTTTGACTATTGTAACATGGTTGTGCAATTAAATTTTTGGATAATGCTATGAGGACAGGTTCAAAGCTATCTAGCCTATTTTATTAACAAAGATAATTACCAAAACTCTACTTTGTCGCTTTTTTTTTCATTTTTAAAGGGAGATGTCGTCATCTTTAGTTTGCCATGATGCATTGAATATATTTACACACTGATATATCAATATATGTATTGTATATGTGTAGGATATACGATGATAAAGTACAATAGTTTGTGGGTGATTTCCTCCTAATTGCATCCCATGTTTTGTAGGTGATTTGGTAGGAATAATATGCTCAATAGAGAGATAACTCTATGCGTTTTAAGATAATCTGGCAAATGGCTTACATGAGGTATTTTTTTTTTTTTTTACGTTTTAGTCATGGATGTGAATTTTTACATATTATAATGTCATGTCGCAGAATATACTTTGATTCAAAATCTTGCATCATTTTGGTTAATTTTGTTCATGATTTACTCCATATTTTTTTAGAAAAAATTTTGATATTTTTTTGGTAGAGTATAAAACTGAATGCCAAAGGCTAAAAATAATAGTTCTGATTCGAATGAACGCTGGTATTGTACCCTTTCAAAAAGGTATTTTTTGTTCTCATTATTAGTGAAAACATAAGAGAATAATTTCATCAGTGTATAATCTTGAATGTATAATTTTGTTCTCATTTTAATTGCATATTTTTAATGACAGAATACCGTTAGGGAAATATACAGATACTAATTTATCATTTTGGTATGTGACTGGATGATTCAGATCAGATTGAAGGAGAGAATGTTGCAAGCTTGAATGAATTATAACTGAATTTGATTCTATGCTATTTTTCTCGAAGGTCGGAACTAAATTTTATGAAAATGGGTATGCTAGATAACTAGCAGTGAGTGATTTTAAATGAAATAAGTTGATATAAACGTCTTATGCTAATACACGCTTATTGACAGTGGTTGATATTTCATGTTTATTTTGCTGTAAACAGCTTTTTTGTCTTCACCAAATAGAATTTTACATTTCTCTTCTTTTTCAGTAGTTATTCCACACCTTGACTAAAAATCTTTGTTAAATTCATCATGAAAGTAATTGCTTATCATTATGTCATAATTAGGTCTGATGGATGTAAGGAGGTTATTTCTAAACATCAAATGGATAACGAGGTGCATTGGAGTGTGGATCCACGAGACATCAACTGTTTCAGACATAGAGTAGTTCGCATTGTTCAGGATGCGCTTTTTTTCTGGTAGGCTATGTTTTTTACCAATTTATATTCAATTTAGCGTTGCTACATGGTCTGGTGTGGATTTCCTAAGGCAAGGATGGAGATAAAAATTCGATGGATTAGTAGTGGTGGTCATTTATTAGAAAAAAATTGGTATTAAGAATTATAGAAATTGTGTCTTATAGTCTCATCTTCAAATCGGCTCCTGCATCACTATTCTATATTGTTGTACATAAATTTTAGCAAAATTATATGTCATTACAGTGCTTTGGTTTCAGTTTGAGGGCTTAGCAATAATATAAAAAAAATTAAGAAAATGAAAAATGAAAAAGATTTATATGATTTCTTAGTTTAGATGTGGGAAAAAGGTTGAGAGCAAACAGTTTTCGGTCTTGGTGGTAGTGAAAAAATCATGTACATTTAAATCATATAAATATCTAGGACAGTGTTAGTTCCTTATTTGACAAATGTCAGCAAAAACTTTAATGATGGAACCATGTGCTTTTGTTATGAATTCATTTTTTTATGGTGTTTTTTGCTTGGTTTTGAGGAAATTCAGATGGAAGAGTTGAACGGTAACAATTCTTTGCCTTTTCCCTTTCACTGTAATTTCTTCAAATATGTACCATCTTTTTTTACTATTTTGTTTATTATCATTTTGATTATGTTAATACAGCTATAGATGGATGACATATGAAGAGGCAAGTGCAAGGCGATCTGTTATTGGTTATGCCCTCATCTATTATGATCTCAGGTTCTTTTCTTACTTCGATGCTAATCCAGTTTTGGACATAACAGTAAATTATTTTTTTTCTTATAGTATAAACTTATTGGCTCATGAATTGCAGTTTCTGCTGTTCAACATGTGATGGACAGAGCCAATTTCCAAAGTATGATGCTCTTCATTATGGAGTATAAAGAACCAGTGTTTCAAAAGGTGAATATATCGCCTGTTGCCTAATTTGTTTGCTGTAATCAGGTGTATATCATTTCTTAATTACAGACAGGCTAATTATTCATGCTTTTGTTTTGCTTTGCTTCCGTACAGAAAACTTGGTCTTTTCATAGGCTGCAAGTGCTGATGGCAGGCACCAATTGAGGACTGAAGCAGTGCCTCAAATTCCAAGTAATTCTTTTGATCTTTTGATACATACAAGTTAGATCTGATGGAACAATATAAGATCAGCGTTAGCTATTCAAACCAAACAATTTGTGGAAATGTAGTTGGTATTTCATCTCAATCTAATTAGAATATTCAACTAATATCATTTTGGATAGTGAACATAATGAGATTATGTTAATGACAAAAATAAAAGATACCATTATTCCTTATTCACTAATTTTTGTAAAAGAATGCATATTAGGATATATTAAAAGGTATATTAAAAGGTGCATTAGCAGTTCTTAAATCGGCTTTAGTTTGCGCTTTTGTGTTTGGATGGTTGCTTTATATACAAAGGTACATTATTTTTTTGGCTCTATTTATTACGTAAATTTACTTTGTTCGCTTTAAAATTGTTCCTGTGGGTTGTTTAGATGATGGCGTAATTTCTTTTTATGATATGGCAAGCTGTGGTCGATTATTTTTATGATATGGCGTAATTTCTTTGGAATTTCATGACAGATAGTGTCAGCACGACATGCTATCGTTTTTCCCTCCTCTGGACTATTTTGTTCGCTAATAACAAGAAAATTGTATAGCTCAAGGCTTTTCATTTGTCAAAAGTGTTGTCCGATTTTGTCATCTTGCTTTGCCATATAATAGTTAATTCTTTGAACAAGATAGGGCATGCATGTGCTAACAAATAATTAAGAAAAGAGCTTGCTTTCTTTTCAAATTTATGATCTTACTTTTCTTAATTTAAATATATTTGAATTAAACGTATGGATTAAGCTTACATCGCGCGAAGCGCGATGGAGTAGCTAGTGATTGTGATTTCTGAATAATTCTTTCCGATGTTCTCACATTTGTTTATATTGCTAGATCACAGTGGGACCATTACATAGTTTCCTAATATGATTATTACATCTTAGAAGTAATAAATATAAATGAGATAGTAAGTAAAACAACACGTGAGGCCTTGCAGCCCATGATTGATTATTTAGCTCAAGCCCAAAACACTCAAGCCCAACATATTATCTCCCCTTCTCAATTGACCTCGAGGAGCTTCTCCCCTGTCAAATTCTGGAAATCGCTTCTTAATGAACAAATAATCCTCCAATGTTGAGGCTTCGTCAGGTAGATTTGACCAGCGGACTAGCACTTGAGCCACCGGAGTTCTATTTCGATTGATTATCTTGCGATCAAGAATAACAACTGGTTCTACTCGGATCTCCCCGTCAGTGCCCACCAATGGCAAACTAGGAGCTGGAACATGCTTGCCAATTCTCTTCTTAAGCCGCGAGACATGAAATATGGGGTGAATTTGGCTTCCCGGGGGCAATTGTAACCGGTATGCAACCGCTCCTATCTTCTCCAAAACAACAAAGGGTCCATAGTACCTCGAACTCAGTTTAAGACACTTCCTCACTGCAACTGAAGTCTGGCGATACGGCTACAATTTCAGGTACACCAAGTCCCCAACTTCTAATTCTCTCTCAGTTCTATTTTTGTCAGCAAAAAATTTCATTCGTCCTTATGCCCGTTCAATTGCTCCCTCAATTTTTGCAAAACAATAGCTCGTTCCTTCAAGTATGTGTCTACTGGTTCTATGGATGTTATGGGTGGGTTCCCTAACTCCATGTGTGGGGGTGCATAACCGTAGAGTGCCTCAAAAGGGGTACACTTAAGAGAACTGTGGTAACTGGTATTGTATCAATACTCAGCAACCGCTAACCAGTGATACCATTTCTTAGGGTGTTCATTGGCCATGCACCGTAAATAAGTCTCGAGACATTGGTTGACCCTTTCGGTTTGACCGTCTGTTTGAGGGTGATAAGCAGTTGAGTAACTGAGAGTGGTCCCAACATGTTTGAATAACTCTCGCCAAAACAGACTTGTAAATACCTTATCCCTATCTGATACAATAGAAGTAGGTAAACCATGGAGATTGAAAACATTTTCCATGAATACTCTAGCCACTGTTTGTGCATTGTACGGATGAGACAAGGCTGTAAAATGAGCGTACTTTGTGAGTCTGTCCACTACCACATAAATTACTGATTTGCCCTCTAATTTTGGTAGGCCTTCAATGAAATCCATAGTTATACAACTCCAGACCTTGTTAGGAATCGGTAAGGGTTGTAGAAGTCCGGGATATGGTACATTTTCAGATTTATTTCTTTGGCACACATCACATTCTTTCACAAATCCACATATCTCTCTTTTCATACCTAGCCAATAAAAGCTCCTTTTAATTCTGTGATAGGTTGACTGCATCCCTGAATGTCCTCCAATGGCTGTTGCATGCAATTCCTCCATGATTTTATTCCTTACTTCAGCTCCTATGCCAACATACAGCCTATTTTTCTTTTTGACTAACCCGGCTTGTATATGCCATTCATCATCAATTCTATCTTCTCCTCCAAATTCCCTCACTAGTTTTTCCACCAACATATCGCCCTTGTAGCTTTTCTTCACTTCCTCCATCCAAAGGGGTTGAACTTGACTGAGTTGCAAGTTGTTCAAGTAATTTAGGTTGCTAGTAAAACTATTAGTTGTCAAATTATTCCTTCTCGATAAAGCATCAGCAACCACATTTTGTTTTCCTTTCTTATATTGAATGGAGTAATCCAGTCCAATGAATTTGGTTAATGCCTTATGTTGGAGTTGATGCTTGAGTTTTTGCTCTAATAAATGCTTAAGGCTTTGGTGATCAGTCTTAATCACAAATGGTTGGCCTTGCAGGTAATGTCGCCACTTGCTCACCGCCATTAGAATAGCCATGAGCTCCTTTTCATATGTGGACTTAGCCATGTTTTTAGGACCCAAGGCTTTGCTAAGATAAGCTAGTGGTCTGCCTCCTTGAGTTAGCACAGCTCCTAACCCCATCTCACATGCATCAGCCTCGATACAGAATGGTTGAGTAAAATCTGGTAAGGCCAAAACAGGAGCACTTGACATCGCCTTCTTTAACCTTTCAAATGCCTCTTGAGCTTTCACATTCCACTTAAACTCAATCTTTCCTAGCAACTCTGTTAATGGCTTGCAGATTATTCCATAATTCTTGATAAACCGTCTGTAATATCCTGTGAGTCCCAAAAATCCCCTCAACTCTTTGATATTCTTAGGAATTGGCCAGTTTAGCATTGCTTCCACCTTGTGTGTATCTGTAGCTACTCCTTCTTTAGAAATAATATGCCCAAGGTATTCTATTCTTTCTACACCAAAAGCACATTTTGACATCTTGGCAAACAGATTGTGTTCTTTCAACTTTCGAAACACTATCTTCAAATGCTGTATGTGCTCCTTGTAATTCTTGCTGTAAACCAAAATATCGTCAAAAAACACCAAAACACTTTTCCTTAGCTCCTCTTTGAACACATCATTCATCAAATTCTGAAAACTCGCTGGTGCATTTGTAAGGCCAAATGGCATCACCTTGAACTCAAAATGACCATGATGTACCCTAAAAGCTGTCTTAGGAACATCTTCTTCTCTAACCCTTATTTGATGATAACCTGCCCTTAAGTCAATTTTAGAAAAAAATTCTGCTCCTTTCAGTTCTTCTAACAGCTCCTCTATTAAGGGAATTGGATACTTATTTTTTATGGTTAATGCATTAAGTCTCCTTCTAATCTATGCATAACCTCCATGAACCATCTTTTTTCTTGACTAGGACAGCAGGACTTGCAAAAGGACTAGAGCTCGGTTGAATTATAGAAGCTACCATCATCTCCTCAATTATCTTCTCTATTGCTGCCTTTTGCTCATGCGAGTACCGATATGGTCTGAGATTCACCGGTTCAGCACCTTCTTTAAGAGGTATTACATGATCATGAGTTCTTTTTGGAGGAAGTTCTTTGGGCTCCTTGAATATCTCCGAATAACTTGAAAGAATAACTTGTAACTCTTCTGATATAGGAGTTTCTTCATTTTGAGTCTCCACAGGATATGCTTGTACCAGCATGCAAAGTTCTCCTCATTGCACTTTTAGCTCTCCTTCAACAGCACGCACCACTTTTAGCTCTCCATCAATAGCATGCACTTTAGGTTCTTCTTTCACTCCTTTTAACACTACTCTTTTTCCCGCTTTAATCATAGCTAATGATAGCTTGTTCACATCCAACAAAACTGGCCCTACCTTCTTTATCCAATCACCTCCTAACAACATCTCATATGTACCGATTTCCATCACCTTAAGATCAAATCTGAACTCTTCCCCTTGCATAGACCATGTGAATCCTTCACACTTCTTATCGCATTGCATTCTCTCCCCATTTGCTACAGTAATTTCTAATGGTCTGGTTTGAATAGAAGTATAACCTGCATTTTTTACAACTTTTGGATCTATAAAACTGTGAGTACTGCCACTATCCACTAAGGCAATAACGGGCACACCATTTACATTGCCTTTAATTCTGATCAAATCCAGTTTTTTAACTTCTCCAATGGCATGGAGAGATATCCTAACCTCTTCTTCATTCTCTTTTGCAGGTTGGGGCAATAAGAGTTCTGTTGGGTCCACTCCTTCATCTTCATCAGTATTTGATTCAGCTGGCCATTCTACACTGTCTTCTGGATCCCCATGTCCCGTGACTACATTGAGGGCTTTAGTCCGACACCTATGCCCAGGGGTCCATGGTAAGTGGCAGTAATAACATTCCTTTTTCTCTTTTGCCTTAACACCAGAGGGTGAGTATGGTGAGTATTTACTACTCAAATTTGGATTACTCCTTGTGCCAGAACTATTTTTTTGAAAAGAAGTTTGGATTTTTGTTTGGAAGTTTTGCTTCTTCTTGTGTTCTATAAGCATTTCTTGGTAAATAGAGGCTTCATAGGTCTCATTTAGAGTTCTGGGTCTGCTACTTAACACATTCAACCGAATATCCTCTCTCAACCCACTCAAGTAGCTAGTAATGAAATATGATTCATCATACATGGGGTAATCCTTGAGAAGTAGCAACTTGAGTTCCTCAAACTTGTTTATGTAACTCTCTACATCTCCTGATTGTTTCAGTTTATTGAATTCTCCAACTAAACCCAATGTTGTTTTGGATTCAAATCGCCTTAGAACCTCTTGCACAAACTCCCCCCCACAAAATATTAGGTCTTGTGATACCTTGCACCCAAGTTTCAGAGTTGCCTTGCATGTGCATTGAAGCAATGAATACCTTATGGTTTTCGGGTATTTGAGTAAGTTGAAAATATCGCTCACATTTATAGATCCAGCCCCTTGGATTCTCACCCATAAATGTAGGAAATTCAACTCTGGGCATGGGTAAGTTTGGTAGTTGTTGCGGCTGATGTGGAGTAGTTCTAAACGGGTTAGGGTTCATGGTGTGGTAATTTGGATAATTCATATTAGGGTGTGGCATATTTGGTTGAGTAAATGGTAATCCTGGAATTGGGATATGTTGGAAATTGGAATTATGCAAGAAATGAAAAGGTGAGTTTGAATTAGGTGGTATATTTGGATTATAAGGTATTTCAGGAATTAGTGGCTCGGTGGTGGCTAATGTTATCGGTGGGGTTGGGCTTGGATTAATAGGTATGAATGGCATAGATGAGCCCATCAATGCTTGTGTGCTCACTAAAGGATTACTGACAAAGGTTGAGACAAGGTAGGTTGAGGCAAGGTAGTTTGTATGGTGCTTGTACCTGAACCTAAACTAGGATTACAAGATTTTTCTTTTAGCAATTGGTTGAGTAAACCTGAAATTTGTTCTAATTGGAGTTTGTTATCTTGTACTTGCTTCTCCATGAGATTTTTTTGTTGTAGGATCTCATCTCTCTGCTGTTGTAATTCTGCTTGCAAGTCAGTCTGTGCCTTCTCCATAGTTTCCTTCATCACTCTGACTTGTTCCTCAAGCTGCTTGCTGCGAGTTTGGATGACCTCGTTTGCCATGATCGTGGCTCTGGTACCAATGTGATGACCCTCAAATTATGGTTTTGTAATTTTTGTAATTTTTGTTACAATGAAAATCAGATTCAAAATGTAAATGAAAATGGAAGAGACGAATTGTAAAAGGAAGGAGGCTGAATAAGAAATACAGATTATAATAAAATTATGATTGTGATTTCTGAATAATTCTTTCCGATGTTCTCACATTTGTTTATATTGCTAGATCACAGTGGGACCATTACATAGTTTCCTAATATGATTATTACATCTTAGAAGTAATAAATATAAATGAGATAGTAAGTAAAACAACATGTGAGGCCTTGCAGCCCATGATTGATTATTTAGCTCAAGCCCAAAACACTCAAGCCCAACATATTATTTCCCCTTCTCAATTGAGCACGTAACACTCCACCTCCGCCTCCGCTCCTGATCGACCACCAAACCTTTCCGTTCAGCCCCATCTTCATTTGTCTCTTTTTAGGGAGCAAATTCGAGTTAATTAATTTGAAGGTAAATTGCAAAGAAATGAAGAAATTTTGTTTAATGTTGAACTTGGCTAAGCAATGTCATTATAGTATATTAACCTCTAACATTTTTCACTGGTGATTGCATACTGGTAGGTACAAAGTAAATTTTAGTCCTGGCAAACTGTTTTCCCTTTCAACTTTTTCTTTTAACTGCTGAAGCTTGCTAAGTATTTTTTTTTTCCTTCTTTATTTACTTTACAGGCATGATTTTTAATGCAACAGAATAGTGGTTTTCAACATTTCTCCACATCTTATTTTAGGTAATTTAGAAAATTTGATTTATAATTTTCTATTGGAAGCAATTTAATTGGAAGCTTCTATTTAGTTATGTTATGCCCCAGATATCACTGAAAAGATAGTAAACCAAAAGTTTGCATTTGAAAACAACTCTTTTATTTTATGGGAGGTGAGATAACAACATATAATGGTGTAACTAATATTTTTTAAAATATAGCGTAATAAATTGTGTTATGCGAGCAAGAGCTGTTGGTACAAAGGTTCATTCCCATCAGGGTTGAAGGGAAAATATGTGTGTTGGGGTAAAATCAGAATAACCTTTTGTCTAATTATCTCCTCTGAATCTAATGTCACTGCAATTAGGCTAATGTTTGTTGTGTTTTTCTTCCTCCATTTGCATCTTTGGTAATCATTATGTGCAGGATAAGAACCAATGGAATGCAGGACTGAATAAACAAAAATTGTATGGTTTTGCTTCAAACAAAGAAAAAGAAAGCATGCCTTTAAGGAAATCTTCTGATCCCTTATATCAGGTAGCTATTATTTTATTTATATATTTAGTTTTGTATCCCTCTTATTATTGATGCACATTGATCTGTCAAGCAAAGAGCGGCCAAACCTAGGACTGAATAATTGACTTCATTGTGCTTTGGACTATAGTCAGAAAATTAATTGGATAGGCATGAACTGATGCATACAAGTTTTAAATGTAAATAGCAAACCATTGGAATGTTTCTTTTTAGCAAGAATGGCTACATGATATAAACCAGTAAACTCTTTTTATGGCAAAAAAAAAGTAAGGGTGGATCAATAGTTGGTTATAAGCGCAACTAACCAATCCTTTAACAAATTGATGTTTTTTTTTTTTGTCATGTTTTCATTGCAATTATTAGCTGATATTTGAGAATTGTTGGCTGGGCATTAATTTATTTTTTTCTAAGTGATTAATATTCAATCCCTTCTAAGGGGCAGAACTTTAAGGGCAATTAAAGAGTGATACTTCTTTTCAATATGACTGTTGTCACATTTCATGTCAAGAAGCTAAAGTAATACTTTAGAATTTCTAACATAGACTCTATTGTACACAATGTTGAAAATGACTATGTACCAAGTGATGAGCTGGTGTGTATCCAAAAGGAGTTTATGAGGAGGAAAAAAAAAAATTTACTTCAAGAATTAAGATATTTTTTTATTACTAAATTGATTACGCGTTGTTACATTTTGTTCTTAGTGGAATGCAATTCTTGTGGAATTTTTATAGTTGTTTCACTATATATGTTTATGATGGATATGTTTCATAATGGTTTCTAGGAGTGCTTTTGTTTTGATAGTATTAATCTTATATCGTACTGTAAATTCTTCTGTGTTACAGGGTTGCAAAGGTTCTTTTCTCGCCAAAGGAATTGTGTACATTTTACGAGACTAAAACAAGTGAAATCCTAACGACGTAAAGCAAAATCAGGTACTGTTTTGGTCCTCTTCTTCGTCTTCATGAACTGCTATTTGTACAATAAGATGTTTGGTTTATTGTATCTTCATATGGCTCTGTATAAGTGTTTCCTCAAATTACTAGTCTTTTTGTACTTATTTCCTTACACTTTTTACTTTCAATATTGTTATTCTATAATATCCAAATTTTGAATGAATTTTTTTAGGTTAAATTTTTCTGGATCTCAAATTTTACGATAAGAATATTTATGTTATTAGTAAGTGCTTAAACAACCTTTGATGTTATTTTTTCAATTAGCATGGATATTCATATTGAATCCATTAAAGAATGATGCTTCTCAAACCAAATCAGTGCCTACAAAGTATATCTAGATCCGGCTCCAGTTGTTCGAATTCTGCAACTTAAAAAAGATTGAAATGTTGGTTAATTTTGAGTAGTGCTTCTTCTCTTCAGTTGCGAAAGCAAAATTTGGTACAAAGGCTCTGGAGTTAACTAGGATTGAGGATGAGCAGAGTGCTTTACCTCCTCCTCCTCATCCTCCTCCTTAAGTCTCTACAAACCTGAACACTGATCTCCTCTTTCATTTTTGAACAAAAATCCTTCATAGAAAGAAAGAAATACAAGGCTCCATCATGGTTTACAGATCTTTGGCATAATACACATACATCCTAAAATAATTGAGGTTGCATTTTTGCAGGTAATTCTTCAATAGCCCTAATGACCCTGCGGTTGAGCTAAGGTTTGATTCATTACTTTTTCATGTGATTTTCTAACTTTTTTCTATATTTATGCTCTTATCTTGCAAGGAATTTTTTATATTTTAAGAGCATTCTTGATCTAAATTATAGATAAAACTTACAAAAAGTGTGAATGGTCTCTGATCAATATCACCGGGTTAATTTCAATGCCTTAGAGTTTGTCATAAATAAATGAAAAAAAATGATGAAGAAAGCAAGGGAACAAACTTGGCAAGCCTCTTTCCCAAAGTCATTATAGACAATTTTCTATTTAGAGCAGCTATTTTGTAAAAATAGCTTAATTACCTTCGCCTTTTGGGATTATGAAAAATAAAGTTGTAATTATTATAACAGGATGATGTGCATGTGCAAAAATTTGAGTTGACAGATAAAGGGAAGGATGTTCTTACTTGTAGTTGTACTAACTAAAGAATATTATGTGCTCAAGAGTCCGGTGTATCCCAAATGTACATTCAGTTACAATAATACTCATTTAGTTAAATTATTATAGAAAATTTGTTATTTTTCCAAGTATTATGTCTTTTAATACTGATTACAAAATTTATTAATTTAGTGATATATATATATATATATATATATATATATATATATATATATATATATATATATTCTTCTTGCATTTAGCTTTTTGCAAAAAAAAAAAGCATTAGTATATTCAAATTAAAAAGAGTATAATGTTAGTTATTTAATATCCAATACTGTCACTTTATTTTAATTTCTTTTGGAGTTTTATTGGAGAAAAAATGTTGCTTATAAATAACGTCAGAATATGAACAAGCTAAAAATATGCACGTTTCTTCTAGAGCAAATACTAGATTCCCTGTTGTTTTAATTGAATACCATGGCTGTGTGCGGGTACCTGTACAGTTCAGGCAAGTAAGAGAGCGAGAAAGGGCCACTAGCCAAGGTGTGTTGCTTTTGTGTTGTTAAAAGTGCTAGCTCTATGGCATGGCTGAACAAGAGCCATGGAGACACCTGCTAAGGTATGGCTACCAGGTATTTGGAATGAACTATACCAATGATTATACGTTGAGTTCAGTAGTGATCGTTTGGGGACCAAATTTATTGCTATTGTCTTTCTTTTTGCATTTTGTTTCTTACCTTCACAATTGTTTTACTCATCGAAGCTGAAGATATTGGCATTGGAATTTTTTTTTTCCTTTTTCCAGTTATTTTGTTTCTGAACTGTTATTATTTTTCTCATAATTCAATAAAAGGTAACGATAGGAGCTACTCATCTGATTTGGTGGCAATATTCAATTAGAATAATATCTTCTGTTTGGGTATTCATCCATTTTGCTCTTTTTGCAGATTAGTTTATCCATTATGCTGAATTGATTTTACTCTAAAGACATGCTTTTTGGCCTTGCTCTTTGTGGAGTATTGGGAGCCACATTTAATTTATTTTTTCACTGTTTTGCCTTGAACCGATTAGTATATGGTTGCTTTGTTGTGATGTTATAATGGTTTAGATTGTTAGTTATAATAACTCATGTCTAATAACATTCAAAGATGGACAATAAGGTGGTGGCACCAGTATCCTGAGATAAACGATACAGATGCCAATTTGCAGAGGTTAGGATTTGCTTAGCTTAGAGGGCGTACTATTTTTGTTTGTTTTTTTTTTAAATTTTGGTAGTTGGATGACTTTTTTTTAATAGAAAAGTGGTTTCAACAATTTAAAATGGCTATGAATTAAATTAAGCTGGTTGTTGAATTTTGCTATGTTTCATTCATTCATCTATGGATTGCATCATTAATCATTTCAATCAAGAGATAAATTGCGACATAGTTTTGTATTATTCGAATAATTATAACTTATAAATTATGGTTCTTCCAGTTATGATAATTGTATCCCGGCCTTATGGCACGTTTTCATCGCGCGAAGCGCGAGTATGTGGCTAGTAGTTTTAAATGTAAAGTATATTTTCCGTAAGAAAATTAATTTGATAAAAAAATAGTTGGTGAAAATTAAAAAAGAGTATTATTCATAGATAAAATGTTGGTATATTTTGGTGAATGAGGCATCTACTCGATTGCATATTTTTGCGAAGCAACCTTTAAATCGTACCCTTTAAGGCATCCAATTGATTGCATCATTTGAAAAGATATATCTTAAATGAAAACTTATGATATATATGTTAAAATCGATATCTTTTCATTTGCATCTTTTTGGAGCATACATAACACCTTTTCAATTGCACCATTTAAAACATCTACTCGATTGCACCCTAGAGATGTATCACTTAAATAATATCTTATGAAATTTATGCTACAATAGGCACCTTCTCATTGGCACCCATTCATTGAATATATAGTACATACTCGCACACTTTCATTTCTTAATATTTAATTAACCTATCTATAATTTGTTAGTAATTATAATTTAAAATAAAATATGCACAATTGCATCTTTTTGTGAAGTACCTTTTAAATCGAATCTTTTAAGGCATCAAATTGATTGCATCCTTTGGAAAAATATATATCAAATAAAACATTATGGAATATATGTTAAAATAGGCACTTTTTCGTTCGCATCTTTTGGGACTATACATATCACCTTTTCAATCACATCCTTTAAAACATCAACTTGATTGCATCTTTTGGAGATATATCACTTAAATGACACTTTATGAAATTTATGTTAAAATAGACATCATTTCATTGACACCTATTCATTGAGGGTGTGTTTGGATGAGCCATGAATAAGGAATTTCGTTATGCGTGCTTATCCAAATTTCTTATTAGGTGTGTTTGGATTGTTGGAAGAAAGAAGAAGAAGAAGGAAGAAGAAGAAAAAAAATTATAAACAATCCAAACTCTTCACAAAATTACACACTTCCCAATACTTCTTCCCTTCTTCCCTTCTTCCCACACCTATCCAAACGGAGCCATTCTTATACCATGGTTTTGTTAGTAAAAGAATAAGGGCCCAAATTCCTTATTCTTGTGTTGTTTGGGTTGCACAAGAATAAGAATAAGCACGCATTCACACTCTTTCATTTGTTAATATTTAAAATAAAATGTGCACTTTATCGTACACAATTGCACATTTTCATTTCTTTTTTTATTAATTTAGATAATTATGATTTCTTAATGATAATTTAAAAAGAAAGAAACTCTAAAATACATGATCGTACCATTTCATTTGTTAGCATTTAAGTAACCTAACAATCATTTTTTAATATAAATTTAAAATAAAAATGATATATTATTATATTTATAACTATATATACAGTACTTTAAGAAAGAGATAAGATATTTATATAATTAGAGTAAAGACTATTTTGGGACTCATTCATTGAATATAAACTAATAATTCATAACACTTTTTAATGTATTTTACAAATCTTTGTTATGTTCGTCCATAAAAATCTTTTTTTTTTTATTGAAATATCGGATGAATCATTAAGAAAATTTGAACACTATTATGTTTAAATGTTGACAATTTGTTATTGACAGTGAATCAGTTATAATCTAAGGAATAAAAAATATTTATGTTCATTAATTTAATTTTTCATATTTATGTTTAAATGTTTCAATGTTGAATATCTCATTTATACTTGGATTTTTTTTCTTTCAATTTTGATAATGGTATGTTGCCTGATTTGTGGATGATGAGGGGTTAAATTGAATAACGCTTCATTTTTGTTTTTCCTGGTACGATGGTCCAAGTAGGATGGTGTACGACTTTTTTTTTTTTGTTTCTCTTAATTAATCACATTTGGTGTTTCTGAGTTTAAATAATCTCATGTTTATATATTTGAACATACTGACTAAAACAAATTAAGGAAATATAATTCACTATTTAAATAGGTGTACCATTTCACTTATTAATTTTCATTTTTCAACAACAGCTTGTATAGCATCTTTTTAAATACCAAAATAAAAAGTATTTTTCGAAAGAAACATAATAGTGTAATTAAGTATTTTTAAAATTTTAAAATTCATATATTGTCGTAAAATTGTTGGCTCAAATGCATAAATATTAAAAAAATATTGGAAACGAATTCTTTTCAAATATTGAAATCGAAATTATCTTGGAAAAAAGTTATTTCTTGCATAAAAATAAAACATTAACCTTACTATCTAGGAGAACAAAATTCATGACTCATGTATTTTCCGTCTTCCAATTTGTTGCGGACCAAATTCTCGTGGCCGGTGCACGTATCGCACCTATATTGTTATTATTTGAGAGTGATGCAATATCTATTATTTTTGCTATTTTGCAAATATGAAATGGTTGATATAAAGTTAAAAATATGAGCCCTATTTATAAATAAAATATTGGTACCCTTTGGTGTAGGAGGCATCTACTTGATGCATCATTTGGCAAGGCACCTTTTAAATCGCACATTTTAATACTTCACTTGATAGGCACCTTTTAATTCGCACCATTTGAGGTCATCCACGCCTCTTTATTATATGTATGTAAGATGTAAGATGTAAGATTTGCACCCATATCCGCACCAGTACATGATACCAAATCCGCATCCGAATCCGTTCGAATACGAATACGGGTCAGTGCGGAGTTTATCCGACCCGTTTTCATCCCTACCCACATAGCTGATTTAGACAGCAGATTTTCTGTAACAGTCCTCATTTGTCTGTGTTTGGAATTTTCTTATAGTACCACATAAAATCCCATAAATGAGAGAGCCTTTTGTACACGTGGAAGCAAGCGGCTGATCACAGATAAAAAAAAATCAAGTGGGCCTACCTATCAGTCATACTATTTTTGAATAGTGTTAACTACAGTGGATTAGTGAAACCCCAATTAATAAATGTATTGATTCATATAGAATATTATACGGTACATGATCAGAAAATCGTACGTTTTTTTGTTTAAATTGAGAAACAATATCTCGCAGAGCGAGAAGGACACTGGTGTTATTAATTGCCCGTGTGACCATGTTCCCAAAGGACAACTAGCAAAGTAATATAGAAAAAGGAAATTACACAATGAAAACGTGTCCATGGGTGCGTTTGGATCGTTAGAAGAAAGAAGAAGAAAAAAAAAATTATAAACAATCCAAACTCTTCATAAAATTACACACTTTCCAATACTTCTTTCCACTTCATCCCTTCTTCCCACACCTATCCAAACGGAGCCCATGATATAAATTTTTGTAGTAGTATGCTTTTTCTTTGAGAAATATTTTGTACAGGAATGTTAATTCCGACTCACGGTGGTTCACTCTGGGAATATCCATCACTGTAGCACGTTTTCGTTATAAATTATAAATATAATATCAATTTGTATTAAAAGTTTAAACATGAAATATAAGTGTCATCGGCAAATATACCATCCCAGCCATCACTGCTATGTATTACAAATGTTCAGTTTAATAATAAGAAGTGTTCAGTTTAATGCGTCAGAATCGTGCTAGAGTCAGAGTCGCGCGTGGTCAAAAGGTGCGTTAGGAGGCAGGGGTAGAATCAGAAAAAATTTAATTTGAACCAGATCGGTTCATTTCCAATTCTAATTTTTACATGTATTTTTTGTCCGATTCGTGACCCCTTCGTTTGGTTTTTTTTTCTTATAACAGTTGTATTTCGGTTGCAACTAACTGAACATTCATACTTATTAAACTGAACATTCGTACTTATTAAACTGAACATCCGTACTTACTAAACTAAAAATTTATACTTAATAAAATAAACACGTTTGCTCATAACATTTATATTTTCTGTTGCAACTAACTGAACAGTTCTACTCAATTAACTGAACATTTGTATTGACCAAACTGAACTTTTGGCAAAAAAAAAAATCAAAATGAACATATTTGGTGTAGCGAACACTTATAAAAGAATGAACAATTCTACTACAAAGTGAACATTTGTACATATTAAAGTGAACACTTATAACAACTAACTGAACAAAAAATACGCGCTGGATGAGTAGAGAGGTCAGAGCGCTAGTTGAGACGCTGTGCAGCGCGATGACTCGGATGGCACGGAGTGCGATGGCACTAATAAATTTCCAAGTTTAAAACCTTAAGTAAATCATGCCTAAAATTTAAACTGTCCCGAATTCATGGCTGCATAACGTCTAAAACGATCACGAAAACGGTAGATTTCGTTAACCGTTTCGTTTTAAAACGAAATTGATCACTCATTTGCGTTAATCGTTTCGTTTTGGACGAAACGGTCGAAATCACGAAAATACCACGAAAATACACATGGACGAAACTGTTCTAAACTTTCGTTAACCGTTTCGTTTATAAAACGCAACAAAAAATCTTAACCGTTTCGTTTCGTTTTGGACGAAACGAAATGAAAGGACGGTCGAAACGGTGACCGTTTTCACCCCTACCCGAATTCAGATTTCGCGATTTCATTTGCAGATAAGCCCAAGAGATATGGGCTTCTATTATAAGGCAGATTAACTAGGCCCAATAACAGGTTAAAGACTATCTGGAGCACTGTCCGAAATTTTAAAAAATAATATTAAAATAATATAATCCATTAAAATTAATATCAATTTAATCAGTTTAATATAAGTAGTATCGCAAGATCGGAATCTGTGATTCCGAACGTTAGATCGGATTCTCGGATTCCGATCTAACGTTAGATCGGATTCTGGGATTCCGATCTAACGTTAGATCGGAATCCTGGATTCCGATCAAACGTTTACGATCTAATTCTGCTCCGGACCTCCTTTCCGCGCGCGAGCACAGTAAGTTTAATTTTTTATTTATTTATTTTATTATTTATTTATTTAGTTTATTAGTTTTTAATTTAGTTAATTAAATAAAAAAATAGAGAAAATATGGAAAAAATATTTAAAAAAATCGGAAAAAATGAGGAAAAATAAAATTTAAATTTATATGTAATTTATTAATTATATTAGATTTTAATAATTAAGATTTTGATAATTAAATATGAGAAAAATTAGAACTGAAAAAACAGCTCTGAATTCGAAAAGTTTGGCGCTAGAAAAATGGAAAATACGCTCTGAAAAATTCTAACAAAAATACTAAGCTGTTAATTGGTGGACCAATTTTCCTAAAATTAAATTTCAAAATTTTTAGGCGTACCATTTGTTGAAAACAAAAATGACAAAGGACCAAGATAGTCACACTTTCAACTGAAAAAACAGCTCTCGATTCAACTTAGTATTACGAATATTACAATTATTTTTCACATCACATAAAAGTACAATTCAACTAAATAATACATTATCACCACAAAAATTACAATTATTTTCTTCCTCCTCTTGCAAAATTAGTTATTCTTGCGCCAAGACGTAAAATTCCACCACGTATTCCGGTTTGTGCTCTGCTACTCGATGCTCCTTGACTGTCCCTTGTAATTGATGTCCCCTGACTTGTGACATACCTAGCAGAACTTGAGCGTGGATCCACGCTAATGGAATTTCGGCGTGGTTCATTTCCTCCTATACCAAGACTAATACGACTTTGAGTTCGTGGATCTACGCTAACAGAACTTCGGCCAGGTTGAACTGGCTCCCTGGAAAAAGAACTTTCACCTCGGTTACCTGTTGAAGGCGGAGCTCTATTCCTTGTACTTGTTCGTCTATGCGTGTTGGCACGCCTACCAGATTGAAGTTCCTCCAAAGAGATAGGTGGTTGTGGGTTGTTGTCCTCTGTGGTTCTTCTTTTTTTATTTTTATTATTTCGCATTGCATCCATCCACATCCAATCACGGTCCTTCTTTCGCCGCCCCCGATTAATCATATTCTTATCAGGGAACACCACAGGTCCATCGTAACGAGGCCAGTTCTCTTCGTCTTCATAGCAGTGGAAGTCACTTGATGACCATATTTTAACCATGTTCTCTGTACTATATAGTGGGTCTATAAATTCATCTACTTCCCATCTATATGTACCGCATATGGCAACAACATGAGCACATGGTATTCCGGTCAGTTGAGGTTTTTGACATTTGCACGTCACACGCCTAGTCGGTAGTTGAGGATCTTCCGGTTGATAATTTCAGTTGATGAGAACTTTGTACTTCCACGTTCTTCCAGGGAAATCTTTCTCGTTGGGCACCTGTACTTCGAACTCTCCACGTTCAACATCAATTGTTACCACAGTCATCAGCGCTGTAAATATTAAAATATATAAAAAAAACATGTAAATATAAATGAAGGTTAATTTTAGGTAAAGTATACAACGGTAATCCTTACCCGCTTTAAGAGTATGCTTCATGACTTTTAATTGCACCTCTTTTGGCCACCGTTCTCCATCTGCCTGTCTTCCCAATGCTATTTGCTTCCTTTCATTAAACCACTGCACAGTCTTGTACCAAGTGCCTTCTACGAGTCCAACAACTGGGAGTCTTCTCTCAACCTTGTACCGGCTATTTAGACTTTCAGATCCGTTACTAGTCATAAGACCCCAACGTGCACCAGTGTCAAAAGTTTGTGCCCACCTCTCTGGTCTCATTCGCTCATTGGTATCTGTCTCGTTTTCTTTACCACACTTCTTAAGATAATCGATAACTTCAGGGTTTGTCACTCGGAGTTCTTCCCACATTTTCATGAATGGCCGTTTCTTTTTCTTGTTAGCCAACTTATTTCTAAATTTGTGTGGTATACCTTTGTCTTTACCAGAAACCTTGTACACATTTTCACATAAATGTTGCATACAATACCGATGTACGGCCAATGCAGGCTCCGCACTTTCTTGCCATCCGTACTGTGTTCTTTTAAACATGTTCCTTATTCCCCAATGACGGTCTGAGACAACACAAAATTTTTTTGGTCCCACCACTTGTTCCCTTAGAAATTTCATGAACCAACCCCAGCAAGTTTCATCCTCCGTTCTCACTAAAGCAAATGCTAACGGAACAAGCCGTTGCTCAGGATCGTAACCGCAAGCCGCTAAGAATTTACCCTTATAGCGACCTGATAAGAAAGAGGCATCAATGCTAATCACGGGCCTAATATACGGAACCGCCGCGATACAAGGCCCGAATGCCCATGCTGCTGCTTCGAACATAGCTCTGTTCGGATCACCTACGCTTTTAAACAACCACTTTATCTGCGTGCCGGGTGTCGTCCTCTGTATAGCCAATAAAAGACTCGGTAGTTTGTTGTACGAATCTTCCCATGAACCAAAAAGATGTTCGATTGCTCTTTCTCGTCCCCGCCAAATCTTGTTATAAGTGGGCACCACATTCGGGTATTCTTTCTCCAGTAGAGATTTAACGTCGGGTAAGGAAATACCGACATCTCTCTTTACTGCATTTGTAATACAGTTGGCAATAACCTCAGCCGTTAAATTATCATGTGTGAAGTCTCCGGCCCTCCTCACGCATGTATGCTCGTGTTCATTCGTTATTATCTTCCAAAATTTGCCTTCTCTTTCTGTACGGGCATACATACGCCACTTACAACCATATTCCTTACAGTTCAATATTAATTTTTTCGGAGAACTAGCAGTGGTTTTATGTTGTACATTTAAACGTAATGAGTATTTTTGACACTCTCCTATGAGTTGCTCTTTCGAGAAAAAAATTGTCCCTTCTGCTAATGGCCCTGATCCATGAGGTTGAGACGGTTGAGGTACGGAATTTCTATACTCAGAAATATCTAGAAATTGCCCTACGGGATGGTATGTTTCTGTCCTTCCTGTAAGGTAATACTGGTGATTGGGGTTCACGTTTGATTGGGGTCCACCATCGATTCCCTCTGACTCAAATAAGTCCACTTCTTCATCACTAAAGTCCTCACCTGTTGCATAGTCTGACTGAAAACCGGGACCTCGGTCGTATAAATCATCGAGTCGACGTGTTTCTTCTTCGTTTTCTTCGTTTACTTGAATGACATCTTCTTCTTCTTGTGGCCGGCCGTGCCTACTACTACTACTACCACCATGTTCTTGCCTACTACTACCACCATGTTCCCAAGTGCCTTGACCGGTGTAAGACTCGTAGTATGTACCTTCTTCTTCCTGAAGTGTACTATCACGAGGATCTATACTGTTAGGATCCCAAGGATCCCAATCTAATGTAATGGTTTCATTCTCTTCTTCTTGATTGGTTGCATTTGGTTGTTGGTGTTCTTCTTCCTCATAATTTTGTTGTTCATTATAATTATAATTATAATAACCACCTAATTATAATAAAAAAAATGTGTTACAATCACATACAAAAATTGTAGTTAAATAATAACGTAGTTAATATTGTAGTAATCACATACAAAAACGTAGTTAATAACGATATTAAATATTACTTATTAAAAGTCATTTTCTAGAAATTGTTCTTATTTATGTTTTTATGCATAGTTAATATTAATAAAATATGATTTTCAATATGATTTTAATTATTATTTATAAATCGCATTTTCATAGTTATTATTATTCTATAGTTAATATGATTTTAATATGATTTTAATATGATTTTAATATGATTTTAATTATTATTCTATAATTATTATTTTCATAGTTAATATTAATATAAATATATATATTTAAGCACATAATTCTATTATTCAAAATTAAATGTCACATAATTAAATTCAAAATTAAATTTACCTTGTGCCGGAAGTAAATCGACATGCATTTCTAGACCATCAAGTCGCCTTGCCTCAAAGCACTCGTGTTGAACGTATCGCCATTCATTTTGAGAGTTCACCGGCAAAATAATTTGTTCAAACCTTCCGTCCATAATTACGTTGAAACGCGAAACAATTCTCAAATTGAACTCACCTTGATAAATTCCCAATGAGGACAAAATTATTTGTTTAATAGATTCATAATCAGTTTGTGGAAAAACATCAAAACGAAAATTATTTGCTGGATTAAAGGGAGATTGATTGACAAAAACACTAATTGAATACATTTCTATATGACTAAGAATTAATTGGAAAAGATAGATGATATTAAGATTGTGATAACGACCAACTATTTATAGTGATAAGATCGGAATTTGAGATTCCGATATTAGCAAACAGATTTAAAACTTCACGTCAATTCCCTATCAAATCAAATAATGTGCCGTTGTGTGGCAAACTTATTGCTTAGATCACAATCCTGGATTCCGATCTAAGCTTAGATCGGATTCTCAGATTCCGATCTAAGCTTAGATCGGAATCCAGGAATACGATCTAACCTTAGATCGGAATCCAGGATTCCGATCTAAGCATGTCAGGAATCCACCGCCCAATCAAATCAGTTTTTAGTCTTTTCCCTTTTACTTTATTTATTTTATTAAATTAATAATATTTATTATAAATATTTTAATTATATTAATTAATAAATTAAAATTTAAATATATATATTATATTTTTTGTAATTAAAATTAATTTTAATTTTATTAATTAAATTAAATTAGTTAAATTATATTAGTTAAATTATATTAGTTAATTATCATATTTTAATTAAAATTGTAAAATTAAATTAATAATTTATATTGTTTTGTAAATAGAAGTAAAGTAAAATAAAATAAATTAATAATTATATTTTATATATAGAAGTAAAATAAAATATATTAATTTAATATTTTATCTTCAAAATATATTACTAAAATTTCATAATATATTAATTTAATATTAAAATTTCATATATTTAATTAATGTTTATGATAGAAGTACAATAAAACCATGAAAAACGACAAAATTTCCTGTTACTGCACTGTTCGGAATCCAGGATTCCGATCTAACGTTAGATCGGAATCCCAGAATCCGATCTAACGTTAGATCGGAATCTCTAACGTTAGATCGGAATCCGAGAATCCGATCTAACGTTCGGAATCCCAGATTCCGATCTTGCGATACTACTTATATTAAACTGATTAAATTGATATTAATTTTAATGGATTATATTATTTTAATATTATTTTTTAAAATTTCGGGAGCACTGTTGATCTCGAGGAATTACAGGCTGCGCACATCCAACTAGAGTTGACAATATAGATGTGGCGATGACCAAGTGTAGTTTCATTAAGCAATTGATTTAAAGGTGATAGCTCTCTTGTAATTGAACAATATCCAAAATCAATACAAATGAGTTGATCAATACAAAACCTTTCTACTCAAATGATTACACTAAGACAGGGCATTGGTAATTCATAATTATATTAAATACCAATGTATATAGCTTACCAATCCCCTAAGAGCTAAATCTGAAGAAACAAAGCCGAAAAGAAAAGAGAAGAAGATTGAGATCAAAACTCATAGAGATGTTTAAGGAGTCTTCTCCCTGAGTGGATAAATCCTAATTGGAAGACCTTTAGGGAAAGTTACCAGAGGAAATGCAATAGGATGGTCATGTTCAACCAAATCCCAATCATAATTGAGTACGAGATGGCGAAGGAATACAGCAATTTCCATTCTAGCAATTTCAGATCCACTGCAGTGACGTACACCTCCTCCAAAGGGCATCCAGTTATTGCTTTTCTTCATGGCCTACATGAAACAAAATGAAAGAGTAAGACAGTTATATATTTGACGAAATGCAAAAGAAAGATTATATGCTGTTTAATTCTGTCATTTTCCATGCCAAACTGGGAAAATTTCAACAGTAAGTTTCTTTGTTTGTTAAGAAAATGTAAACATGGCAACCAAATAATGACAGTAATACAAGTAAAATATATTTTGTTCCAAGAAAAACATTTCACAAAACTCTCACACAATGAATATTTAAGGCAAATTTTTATAAAAAAACTAAGACTAATTATTAGCGAAATGTAGAGTCCGACATACAAAAAAAGGTCATACCAGCCATCTCCATGGATCAAATATGTTCGGGTTTTCAAATGCTAATGGATCCAAATGCATAGCTGCAATATGCGTCATGATAGTGGTCCCCTTTGTTATGGTATAACCTGTGTGAAATTATGCACAATAGAGTCATTTCTAATTCAATTCATATATTCACTTCAATATTCTTCAATTCGATAATTGTGTGTGGGTTAATAATAACAATACCATTCGCAGGTTACCTTTAAAATTAATATCCGATAGTGTCTTCCGCCAAAGACCAGGGACAATGTTACCAAACCGTAGCGTCTCATTGATCACCTTATATTGTTAAAATATGAATATGAAAACAAAAAAATTATGCATAAATAAATTAATGAATGGCTAAATTAAATTAGGCAAAATCAGTCGTATACCTTCCAAATCTTCTCTAATTATCCATATGTCCTTCTATTATTTATAGCCAGATCAAGTGCAGGTTGTTTGACAATAACCCCATCAAAAAAAAAAAAAAAAAGCAAAGAACCATTACTATCTACTACTATCTCATAACCCATTCGAATGTTACGAGCGGCAGCATATCAAGAGAAATTAAGGATTCTAACGTTTGTAACAATTGATTTGGCCTTTATTTCTTTTCATATTGTATTTCTAATTTTTCATATCATATATGATTCTAAATTTTAAGCAGGAAGATGGATCTATCAGAAGGAAAAGTGGGGACAGAAAAGGTCAAGGTCATTTTAGTCGTAAATTTTGTTAATTGAATTTTCAGAAGTATTATATTATGTAAATTAACCAAAAGGGTAAATAGTAAGTAACGATGATTACAAGGATATATGACTAATATTAAAGAATAGAAGGGCATATGGCTAATTAGAGAAGATTTGGAGGGTATACGGCTGATTTTGCCATTAGATTACTAGTCATTAGGCTTGTCACTGAGAAAATAGTTAAGGCTATAACAGGTCATACACTTTGACAGAACTCCATATTCTTGTAGTCATCCCAAGTCAGCTTTTCTTTTGTATGAGTATTCATTTTCTGCTTGAACTCTTCCTGCACAATTTTGATGAGTTTCAATTTTGCATTTTTAATGACCATATTTTAGCGAAAACTACTATATATTGTTATTATTATTAATCAGCACCCTTAATTGTTGAAGTGATTCTGGACATTGTCCCAGGAAGTACATTGCTAATGCAACGGAAATCTGGGTATTGAACAAAGCAGCAAAGATAAAACCAGTAACCCCATCACAAATGCTCTTCATTGACATTGATGGATTATTCTTCAAGTAATACCAAATTAGGTCATTTTCCTCTTCGTCCATTTTGTCACTGTTTAACTTCCTGTCTTCGACCTCTCTTTTTACAATACTGAAAATGAAGTTTTTGGCCTACAATTCAAAAATAATAATAATAAAATGATTGATAGCTATAAGACATCTTAAACTGTCCAAACAATTTTGAGATTTTACAATATGCGTGTGAAATTACTTAACAATCAAAGGTTGTAGATACAGGGAACTGTAACTTTTCCAATCATTATGGTGCTGATCTTGAGACTGGCAATAACACTTCCACTAGTCTGGTACCTAGGAGTACTGGATCTACACTTGGTTTTTTTTACAATATATATATATAAAGGGAGGATTCAATCAAAGCGCTTTGACCGGAGTCTCGGTTAAACCCCATCAGTTCTCAATTTTGAAAGTTCAAATGACCGATCCAAACCGTCAAATATGATCTCCATATTCAAATCTCCTTGCCAACCAAATTTTTCATTTTTTTTTAAATTTTTTAAGTATTTTTTTTCGGATTTTCAAAAACAGCAATTTTTGTAGGGTTCAAAATAAATTAGATTAACAATTTTTTAAAAACCGAAAAAAATATTTAAAAATTTAAAAAAAATGATAAATTTGGTTGGCAAGGAGATCATATTTGACGGTTTGGATCGGTCATTTGAACTTTTAAAATTGAGATATGACGGGGTTTAACCAGGACTTCGGTTAAAGCGCTTTGATTAAAGGCTTTCTCTATATATAAATCAATTGTTATTTTTTTTTATTTTCACAAAGAAACTTACCATACCAATTGATTATGTTACTAAATAACTCTTATTCTTCCTTTTTTTTTCTCAAACTTAATTTCATTTTGGTGAAAAATTCCTTTACATCTCAGGTAGAACTTGGAAGTAGGAACTACTAGAGTTTTTAGAGTATTTAAGACCTATATGGTGAGCATACATTACAAACATTGGAATGTTTTGTAGTTTATCAAGGACAAAATGGTAGTAAAATGGGCATGAATTCAGGAGGTGACAAAGAATTTCAGCCTTATTAATTCTATTAATTTACTTTTCAATAAGATGGGCATGAATTCGATAAACTATGTACTATGGTCATTAATAATCCAGTTTCATCCTTCTATTAGTATCTTGTTTGAACAGAATTAAAAACTATTCCAACAATTTTATGCTATCTTAGTTTATCAATATTTGTTGTACTTATAACACAATGCTAGTAAAAAAACATTAGTATAAGCTACTTATTCCAGCATTTTCCTGTGGATGTCACAATACTAATGAGTAATGACTAATTAAGAATACATAAGGAACCAATTGCTCTTTAGTCTTTATAATTGAGGTACATTAATTTCATTTACATATTGTTAGGCTTAAAAAACAGACTGATAAATTTCTTGTAAAATTTACCTTCAAAGCTTTTGAATAAGGAGTAAATGGTAGACTAAGTGGGACCGCATAGAGTCCGTCATTAGCTGAAATAAATGCTTTCCTCAGTTCCTCTACTTCAGGGTCATCTGGAGTCATTCCAATGGCTTTTTCTACTGCCAGATTGAAGAAAAACTACAATAATAACCACCGTGAACCACCAAAGGATTAGAGAATGATTTTCCTTTTCTTTTTGTAAATTGCAATTTAATTATGCATCAACAATAATGAAATAGTAAGAGTTAGATAAAAGTAAGTAGGGGATTACAATTAGAAGTGACGCTCTAGTTGGGAAATCAGTGAAATTTTTACTTCTACTATGTATGATGTTATGCTCTTCCGGTCACTTTCATTAATGTGCTGATTTATTCAAGTGTTAGTCAGTAAATTAAGATAATGAATCAGGCTTTTCTTATTGAAAGATACAGCATAGGCATCATTTTTATTGGGAAAAAAAAATGGCTCTAGATTTGTTAGACGCAGGTTTTCCCTCCAAATTCAAGTTGCAATCGACCCTCAAAAAAAATTTCAAGTTGCAATCTTTTCATGGACTTTAAGAGAACTCTTATCATAGATCAATATACATTTTTTTTCAAAAAAAAACATGTACTAGATAAAAAGAAAAGTTTTCTTGGTTAAATGAGAACTCTTCAGTTTAATCCTTAAAAAAAAAAAGTCCTATAATCACAAAAAGGACCCTGTTGTTATGATCTTCAAATCTTGCATCGCTGCAATCCGCTTGCTAACAGGGAACATAACAGAGTGGGTGGACCATTATTCTTGATTTTTTGTTAAAATAGTGGACCATTATTCATATTGGCACCATGTCAGCGAAAGGCAATATTAGTGTTATGTAAGATGACACACTTCTCCAATTGCAAACAAAAATGTGAGACAAAAAGAAAGAAATAAGAAAATCGAGATTGTTGCCTCAAAATTAATTGATGTTCTAAATTACAAACATATACATATTGCTCCTTAATCACTCATCAATCAATTTAAAAAAAAAAATGGGCTGGCTAGATATATATCGACCATGATTAACGAATTATTGTTGAACAATTTATTATTCTCTTTCATAACGGAGCGCATGAAACTTTTCACTAGCAAGTTCAAGAAAACTAGATGTTAGGATGTTACCTTGCTTAATTCTTCATTTGCCAGCATCAGGCTCTTCTGCCTCCATGAAGTCATAACCCTCTTCACTGCTTCTTCAACCTCAGCTAAGAAACGAGTCTGGATCTGCCAACTATTGAAGAAGCCAAGGATCAAGGATTTTGTATTCCTATAAGTGTCCCCTGCCATGAATGGCAAGTTCCAGTCGCCTAGAATTTTCTTGAAGTGGGGAGGGAGATCATCTTGGAACAGTCTCAGCTCATTTTGCAACACAAAACGGTTGAATTCGGGGTCAGCCGAAATGACTAGTGTCCTGCCGATGTACCTTGTGCTAAAAATCTTCCCATATCTGAATTTAATTTCAATTCAGAATACGTATTTTGCATGTTTTAGAGCTGAAAGAACCTATTTATAGTACTAATTTGAATGAATCGGAGAAAATTGACCTGGAAAGTTGGAGACTAAGGAAATCACCGAGGGTGGTAGCTGGGTGGGGCTTGAAGAGGGAGAAAGTGGTGCCCACAATAGGCCATCCCTTGTCGCCTGGAGGTAGTTTTGAATCTGCCCCGTTCTTCCTTCCGTAGATCCAAAATATGGAGACTAGAAGGATTGCTATTACAGTAACAAGTGGAAGTGTGAGTGAGAGTAGTACCGGATCAGCTCCAGCCATCACTGACCCAAAAAATGGTATATTGGTATTACTTGTTGCTTTTGAGTTTTGACCGAAGAAAATGTTATATAATAGGAAGAAAGTTATGGATATCTGAAGTCGTCTGATCATTTGGAAAAGTTCCAAGGCCCAAGGGCCGTTTGATATAAAGGAGGTCAGTCATAATAGCATGTGATTATGTGAGTAACACACCTTTTGCATTCAATTCTAAATTCTGAGTTAATAAGATTAGCACATCTCAATGATTATGTGAGTTAGTATTGTTAATCCTAATTTCTCTCTTCTCAAATTTCAAAATATCGAAAGTTAAAGTTCAAAATTTTAAATTTTAAACATACAATTTTATATTTTTTATTTTTTTTAAATTTAAATTTCAATTTTTTGGATTATGAGTGAATATATTAACTTTGAACACTAATTTCAATGTATTGTACATACTAAACAATATTGATTACCTTCAGATTAACATTAATTTTTAATAACTTTAAATTCTACTAACCTTGAACATTAATTCTAGAAACATTAACCTTAACGGTAATCTCACTAAACTTTGACATTCAAACGCCCTATAATTATAAATTAATTCATAAAAAGTCTTCCTCTCGCTAGTCCAGTTGGTAGAGACACAAGTCTTCCTACGGAAAGACAGGAGTTTGACTCTCGCAGGGGACGTGTTAATTTGGGTGAGTCATGAGTGTGTGGGGGTGTGAGTGCCTATGGGCTGTAATAAAAAAAAAATCGTAAACAGTAGTGTCAGTAATTCAACTCATCATGTTTATTATTTATAAAATCAGAAATATAAATTTATGATGCCACATGTTATCGCATTAGTTGGCACATGCAGGCTATGGGAAAATTTTTATCAAAGACAAAACTATCCTCAACAATTTAAAAAAGAACAAAGCAGCATCATTTATTTTAATAAGAACACTGCTATAACGGTATTAGTATTGCAGCTATAGCTCAGTCTTATAGCGGTATTGGAATTGTCATTATAGGCGCTACAGCGGTAATACTGTAGCGTTTTTATTTTTTTTCGGCTGACAGCGGGCTCCGCGTGATTTCATTCGGCCTAAAATCAAGTAATGCAGGATAAAAATAACAAAATAAAGAAACGAACCAATGAGAAGGAAGGATAAAAGAAGGTGACATGACAGCGTGGGTCCACACCGGCTCCGCGTTCTTGAAATAGAGCAACCTTTTTTTACTCAAAAAATGGAGACATTGTTATCAGTCTGACATAGGGCTGTATACGAGCCGAGTTCGAGCGAGTTAGCCTCAACTCGAACTCGAGCTCGTCACAACTCGAGTCAACTCGTGACTCGACAGCAAAGCAGTTCCGAGCTATTCGAGCTAACTCGAACTCGGCTCATTTTAACTCGAGCCAACTCGTGACTCGGCAACGAACTCGTGAGAAGGTGTTGAGGTACTAGTCACCTTAAAATTTTGCTCGAAAATAGAAAAAGAGGAGCAGTCATGAGGGTGTAAGGGAGGGAAAAAGGTCTGGGGACTTGGAGACTAGGGTTAGTGCACAAGTTATTGAATTGCAAATCAATAAAATTGTTGGATTGTATATTAATATGATAACATTTTATTATTTGCAGCCTGTATATTCCGACTCGAGTTGTACCGAGTTGAGTTGGGCCCAACTCGAACTCGGCTCGTAAAATTAACGAGTTGGCATAACTCGAGTTGTTATAACTCGAGTTCTTCTAACTCGAGTTTTCATCGAGTTTTTTTCGAGTCGAGTTCGAGTAACTCACGAGTTTCGAGTTTTTTGCTCACCCCTAGTCTGACAATTAAATTAAATAAAGTTGTTCAAAAAGAGCAATCCCTTTTTTACTTACATTTATTTTGTATTTTGTATAAACAAAAAGAAAGAATTGAGTAAATATGATAGCAATTCCTGAACTCTGCTTCACAAATTATTCATACTATTCTCTGCAAACAAAAGTATGCAATTCATTAAGGGTGTGTTTGGAAGTGGAGTGAATCATAATGAATAAGGAAATTTATGAATAAGAATCTTGAATTAGAATTAGGAAAATTGTGTATTCATGAATAAGGAGATGTTGTTTGGATGGTGTGTTGTGAATAAGAATAAGAAAAAAAAAAGAATATAATAATGATTTGATTTTGTTTTCAACAATTGGTTATTATAAAATGGATAAAAATAATATATAACAATTAATATTCATAATAATAATAATAATAATAATAAAATATTAATTAAAAAAATCATTAAAGTAATAATTTAGATAATATTAATAAATACAATAACTATTATATTTATTATTTTAAAATGAATAAATAAATTTATTTAAATAATATCATAATAATAATTGATTAAAAAAATGAGTAAAATAATAATAATATTAATGATAATGCTAATGATAATATAATATTTTGTATAATACTAATTAACCGTATAATATAATAAAAATTATTAATACAGTAATTATTATAATTATTATTACTATTATCATTATATAATAATAATCATAATAATCATAATAATAATAAACCGTAAGATAAAATGAAATATATAATAATATACTGCTAATAATAATTAATGTTATAAAAATAATTGTAATTACCAAAACAAAATTATTATTATTAATAATTAATATAATAATAATAATAATAATAATAATAATAATAATAATAATAATATACGGTAAGATAAAATGCAATTAAAATTGTGAAAATAAGAAATAGGTTGCCGTTCACATGGTCATGGATGTCAATTTTTTATTCACATGTAATCACATGTGTCCATTCACATGGGAGCCTTTCACATGGATGTCAATTTTTTATTCTTTTCTCTCTCCTCTCTCCTCTCTCCCCTCTCCTTATTCGAGTTAATTCCACCAAAATGGTTGAATTAGAATTAGCTTGTGAATTGCTTATTCACCTTATTCGAAACATATTTGGTAGCAAAAATGAATAAGCTATTTTGAGAATTGGCTATTCATAGTCATACCAAACACACCCTAAGTTTAAGGTGTGTTGTATATTTTTTATTTTCAATTTAAATTTAAATCGAAGTTGACACGTCGTATTAGTCGTGTCAAATCGTGTCAGAAATCTTTTTTTATTTTTTATAATAATTTATTAAAAATGGTTAAAATATTAAAATAAAGGGGAAAGAATATTGTTACAGATTATTTGACTATTCTACAAATTCAGTATATATATATCAGTTCAAAATTACCATAATATTTTTCTTAAGATTAATTGATGATTTTATTTTTTTTCTAACTCATTTCATTATTGTTTGAACAATTAAAAAATAAAATATTTTAAAAAAAAGTAAATAGACGTTGATGATTTTATTTTTTTTCTAACTCATTTCATTATTGTTTCAACATATTAAAAAATAAAATATTTTAAAAAGTAAATAGACGTTAACGGTTATAATTTGAATTTTAATATAAAATTAATTTAAATAATTTTTTTTGAAAATATTAAAAGAAGTATGTTTATGATGCGACACGATTAAGACACGACACGATAATACGATCGTATCGTGTCGTATCATGTCAATACGTATGTCGTGTCTGTTAGAGTTATGTCCTAGAAGTCAATAATTTAATGACTTAATTATAAGTTTATGTTTTGGATGATATTTTATCATATGTTCCTAGGTTTATTATTGACAGATCATTCAGGTTGAGGATCTGAATTGTGGATCTCTGTGGATCATTCTTTAGAATGACAATAATAAATCTAAATGGTCCATAATCTTGATAATTAACAAGGAACATTAATTATCATATAAGATTAGTATGCAAGTTAAGTGATGATTAAGTTCTACAAATCATAGGTAAAGAGTTACCAACTTAATTGCATATGTATATGTTATGGAACATAGTACAGGACTTGACCCAATGAAATAAACATATGGATTGTGTTATGTGTCATTGTTTATTTCGTTATGATTTTAATTCTAAGTTTGAGATGATTATCTTTTCCACATGAGGATAGGTTCTATAAATCTTGTCTACCGTTGATTCTCGTTAAGGGCTGCTATACGGACTTGATTTACGTTCTCTTGAATTGTGCAGGAAAAAGCTAATCATCAAGAAAACCGTATGTCCCTCATTAATTCACTTAGTGAGTGACGATATCTGTTTGGGCCCCTTGATGGAGTTGGATCGTATGCGCGCAACTAAGCGATCAACTCTAGATCAAGAAACATATAATATGCAAGAATGACACATTCCTATCTTGGATTATACGATGATATCGTGCGACATAAGAATCGAAATAGAGAAATACTTTTATTCTCTTATGCAGGATTTAAATACTGTAGCAGTACACTATTTATACGAATTGGGAATCATAACGTGTTGCTAGATACCGCTTATGATTATTGAGATTAAATAACGATTTAATTCCATGTCCAACTTAGCATAAATCCTCAAAGGGTCACACATAATAAGGTGTTTAACCATACGTGCATTATTTATTTATTTGTAGTAGTGAGTATTGCAAAATATAATAAGTTGATTAATTAATTATATACCGTTGTGGATCGTTATAATTAATTAAGTCAAATGGATCATATTGAAATAAATTAATGCATTGTCTAATCTCTAAATAATTATTATTAAGTTAATAATTATTTATAAACAACACACTTGATTTATTGGGCTTTTATTTATTGGTAAATTAAATGTCCAATTAAATAGCAATTGAATGGGGTCTTTAATTAATTGAATTGAGGTACTAAAGAGATGAGCTTGTGGCCCATCAAAGCCCAATACAAGGCCGGCCTATTAAGGGTGATAGGTGGGGTGGCACACTTGTAATTAGTGTGAATTTTGTGCTAGGGTTTGGAGGCTATATAAGGACCGATATGAAGGCTCCTTTGGATGGTTCTCTTTTTCCCTTCTCCTAGCCGCCACCACCTCCTCTCATAGGCGCCTCTCCTCTCTCTCTATTCTATTCTATTGCTCATGTGTTGAGCTTCCTTCTTTCACAAATTAATTGGTGAATTGATTGAAGAAAGGGAAAGCTTTGGGATTAGACTTGTAATTCTCATCGCTAGCACGATTCGAGAATAACTTGGTTAATACCTTAGTGGACTCGAGGCGGGCGATTTGGAGACGTTGGAGGAACACGCCATCGATTTCTAATCCGTAGGATCGAGCCTTTTGATTACAATATCAAGAGAGGTACAAATTTTCCACATGTCTCTTGTGTGTCGATTGACTTAGCACTAGATCATTACTTGCTCTTTGTTTAATTGGATTAATTAAGTGTAATTAGTCTAAAAATTAAAATTGAGCGATTTTCTAACAGTGTCATGTCATTTTAGAAAATTCTAAATACAATCACAAATGTACCTAACCCCTTTTATTTATAAATTATAATTATATACTTTCTTCCGACAACGATGTCTCTAAATATATTTATTAGAAGGTGACAAAGTATAATGAGCAGAGAAATCCAAGGCATGCACATCCGAAATTAATTAATATAAAAATTTATACTCAAAAAATTTTAATATACAGAATTATTATTATTTTTTTTAATAAGAAGAAAGTTCCAACGCGTTTTAGAACAGCGTTTAGCAATTTCCCTCCGTACGCGTTTATAAAACGCGCTCCAGGGCTCCGAACGCGTTTTATAAACGCGTACGAGGGAGAGATAAGTTCGCCTCTTCAGTTACGCCTTTTGAGGAGCTGACACCTTCGTACGCGTTTATAAAACGCGTTCGGAGCCCTGGAGCGCGTTTTATAAACGCGTAGGAAGGTGGTAATTTTTCGAAAACCAGTTCTGACCGTTTTTTTTTTCTTTCTTCGTCGCTTCTGTCAGTCCAGAGAAGAGAAAAAGAAAAAAAGAGAGAAGAGAAGAGAAGGGAGAAGAGAAGGAAGAAGAGAGAAGAGAAGGAAGAAGAGAGAAGGAAGAAGAGAGAAGAGAAGGAAGAAGAAAAGAAGATAAAGAAAGTTGCGGCCGGAGGAAGAGAGAAGAGAAGGGAGAAAAGAGGTTGCCGTGCGAAGGTGGTTGCCGTGCGAAGAGAAGAGGAGTTCGAAAGACAACGTACGCCGATATCGAGGTTTTGATTTTGCATTTACTGAAAATTATGGATATTATTGAAATTGTGAAAATTAGTGGATTATTATTGTGGATTATTATTGAAATTTGTATGGAAATTGTGGAAATTGTATGGATGATTATGGAAATTGTGGAAATTGTGGAAATTTGTTATGGAAATTATTGAAAATGTATGGATGATTATGGAAATTGTGCATTTACCTATTTGTATGGATTATTATGGAAATTGTGGAAATTGTGAAAATTTGTATGAAAATTTGTATGGAATTTGTATGGAAATTGGACATTTTAATAAAGTGAGTACACAATTTTAGTAACGTAAATTGTATGGAATTATTGGAAATATTATTGGACATTTTAGTAAAATGTTCATGGAATTTTTACGGAATTTAGTGGAATTTGTATGGAAATTGTGTAGGAATTTATTGTCAAATTACTGTAATCTGTACGCAAATTGAATGGAAATTAGTCGAAATTTTAGTAAATTGTATGTCAAATTACTGTAATTATTGTAAAAATGTCAATTACATAGAAAAAAATTTTGGTTTTGTTCGTTTTTTGTCCAATTAGCTAAAAAATTATTAAATTCATTGTTGTTTTAAATTGTTGTTCTTATATTATTTGAATCAGATGAGTTCAGCAGAAGATGAGGCTGGTCCTTCTGGTGCTTCACCACCTCCCACCGAAGCCCCCCCCACCGAAGCAGCCTCCACCCAGCCTCGGCCAAAAAGACGTAGGCGTCGCGCAGCCCGTCCGAGCGCGCAAAATGTCATTTCACCTGTGCAACCGGCCAACGCAGAAAACCAACAGGTTTTGTTTGTTACGGATAACGAGCATCTCGTTGGTTTGTCTTTTGAGGAGGTAATAGATTATTTTATGTTAATTTATATTTTTTTGATTTAATAATTTAGATTTCTTAAATTGTATTAAATGTTTATTATAATTTGTAGTAAAATTTTAATCGAAAATGCTTATTATAAATTGTATTATAAATTGTATTTATTGTAAATGCTTGCTTATAATATTTTTATGTTCAATGTAATAAATTGTATTTATTTTAAATGCTTTTAAATGCTTAAAAATTGTATTAAAAATTGCAGCGTGAAAAACATTTGGAGTTGAGATCGCACAAGCGAACAATTAAGGTGGACGAACGGATTGAGGGAAGGCTGATCAAACTGGGGCTCAGTCACATTATGAAGGTGAAGCATGTCAACATCGACATGCCATTACTGAAGGCAATGGTCGAGTTTTGGCGTCCAGAGACGCATACTTTCCATTTTCCCGTTGGAGAGATGACCGTTACTCTACAGGTAATTTATTTAAACTTGATATTAATTTTTTTTAATATAATTTTCGTATTAATTTTCACAATTAATTCTAACATATAATTTTCGTATTAATTTTCACAATTAATTATAAAATTAATTTAAACTTTATATTTAAAATTCAAATTTGCAATATTTACATGACATAAATTTAACGTATTTTGTAATTGTTACCAGGATGTTGCCTTCTTATATGGTTTGCGCTCGACGGGCATTCCAGTTAGATCGAATACGAGAGGGCCCTGGGAGGAAAAGATTCGTGCAAATCTTTATCCTCATGAAGATTTGGGAGAGTGGCACCGAGAAAGGAGTAGCAGGGAGTAAGTGAAAAAAATAAGAATGCAATATTGATTTTGCATATTCAATATATGCATTGCTTACTTGTATTGATTATTTTAAATTTGTACAATGCAGGGGCAATGTTGTTGTGGGCAACAACATCAAGTTGAAATGGTTGCGGCAAAATTGCGGGATGGCGCCACAGGCAGATGCTCCTGGTGAGGAGTTAGACCGATACACGCGTGCAGTGGCCTTAGAGCTATTTGGGACGTTGATGTTTCCCGATATTTCTCAGAATTCCGTCCCAGCATACTTTTTAGAGCTCGTATCGGTATAATTTTCTTAACTTAAATAATATTTTTATTTGTTTACGAAAATAGTACAATTCAATGTTACAAATTCAATATTTTCATAATGAAGCTGACACATAATATTTTTTATTTTTATAATTTCGTTAACAGTCTAATTTTTCAGCAAAGATACTTTTGTTAAAACATATTAATACATCAGTTAGTATCGAAGATAAAGAAATTACCAATGACAAAAAAGAAAAAAAAATGTTGAAATGTTGAAATTATTATTCAATGTTGCAATTTAATTTTGTTATTTTCAATGTTGAAATTATTTTTTTTTCAATGCGTTGTTTATTTAAATGCAGGGCAATTTGAATGAAGTTCCGGACTTCAATTGGGGAGGTGCCACGCTTGCTTGTCTATATCGTGCTCTGGATCGTGCCTCCATGCGTTTCAAGGTTGTGACGGGACCTTGGATGCTTCTATTGTTTTGGGCATGGTCATACCTCCCTGTTTGTCGCCCAGAGGTTGCTCCTATCGGTGGATTAGGACAGCCTAACCTAGATTCATGTGTGCCGTTTAGCAGGTAATAATTTATAATAATTTTCCAATAATTTTATGCAAATTACAACACATCAATCCTAACCTTCAAAATTTTCAGAAAATGGGGCGAAGCTCGGTCTTTCTCACGGAGCCAGCACCGCGGGGCAGTGGAGAACGCACGGGACTACCCAGCCGTGTTGAACGTTGAAGACGTCAACTGGTTTCCGTACGTTTTCGACAGGGCTGTCATGCCACGGGTAGCACAGGAGGGTTCCATAGCGGAGCATGTTCGGTTGCCGCTGATTTTTTACCACATTGTTGCCTACTACTACCCCGACCGTTGTAGGCATCAGTTTGGACTGTACCAGATTACTCCTCCTCCACTACCTGTGGTACGTTTGGTATATTTTTCCGATTTATCATACGATTAACTTCAATTTAATTAGAGTAAACAACTAACGTGTTTATTTTAACAGAGTTGGGACGTGACACAGAACCTGCTGGGCTTCCAGCACGGTACCTATCGAGATCGCCCAGATTTTGCTACCATTTTTGCGAGTGCACATGCTGAGTGGACTGACGAGGCATTACAGGCACGCCAGCTGGAGACTCGATCCTGGAGTGCTACTGATACGCTGCGGTACTTCCGATGGTTTTGGCGATACGGTGCCTCCGAGAGACCCACGCCACGAGAGGATGCCGAGGCACGTCTCCAGCGCACTCAGCAGCTGCCTCTTGCTCAGAGGCAGTACACAAACATGGGGTCCAGACTTCGCAATACGGTACATTTTAATTTTTAAAATATGGAATGTATGATTGGTAAATGGAATTGTGCAATATGTCATTATTCTCGTAAATTGCAGGGCAACTCTGCGCTGAAGAATGCACTTCATGCATTGGGACTGGTTGTGAAGAAGGGGTGCAGAAGGGTGGGAAAGGCAATTCTCGCCAACTGTCGTTCGCAGTTGCATGATGCTTCCATCCCTCTGAGGTAATTTTAAATAATTTAATTTTTTGATTGCGTTTTTTGCATTTTAAATTCAATAATTTAAAAATTACAGGTTGGAGGATTTGTTGGAGCAGCGAGGACTTCCAACAAATATTGAGGATATACCAGATTCTGGGGACGAGTCTTCTTCTGCACGTCCGACTGTACCCACAGACCTTCAGGCGGAGGATCTGATGCATGCGGTTAGTATTCGTTCATATGCAAGTTTCAATTTTAGATACTAATTTATTTATATTGACATTGTTTTTTTTAATATTATAGGATGGTCGACTGAATACCGGGCGATTAGATGACATTTTAGGACCACGCACGTTCTTTCCTACTCAGTTTCCAGCCTCAGGTCCTACTCCATCCATGCATAGTGCATCAGCATCGACCTCGCAGTTTGCTGGCATTTCTCAGGATCCCACTCGCATTTTCCAGCCTCAGGATCCTCCACCGTACTCCTTTGCACCATTTGGTATGCCTTCCTCTTTTCCTGCATTTACTGTTCCTCCATTTACTGTTCCGTCAGTGCCTACGCCTTCTTCTATTCCATCATTTGGCACTCCGTTGGGTAGTATGGGAGGGACAGACTCATTCAGCACTTTACTACGGACGGCCGGAGATGAGGAGGGTGATTATGTCCCTATAGCGACTCCTCAGGATGCTGGGCAGCCTGTTGAGTTTGGGCCCATACAGCAGGAGGCTCAGCAGGACCAGCAGGAGGACCGCCAGGAGGAGGACGATGGGGAGTCGGACTCCACTGACTCGGGAGATGTTACTGCCCCGGGCATGCGAGATAGGCGTGTGGTGAGGGTGATTGACAGATTTTCACCTTCAGGACCTAGGAGGAGGCGGCGGCGTTAGTTATGATGATGGACTGAGGATGACAGTTCTTTTTTTGTTTATGGACTGATGATGGACGGATCGTTTATTTTTCGTTTATTGACTTGTGATTGACTTATGTATTACTGATGTTGATTGACTATTTTTCGTTTATGACTTATGATTGACTTGTGTATTTATTGGATTGTTTATTATGACTTGTGATGATTGACTTGTGTATTATTATGACTTGGAATTTCGGAGTGCAAAGCACTACTTGAAACATAAACGTTTATGTATTGAAACGCTAATAAATGAAATACTCCAAACCACAACTTTTAGTGCAAAGCACTACAAAAAATAAAGGAAAAAAAAAACAACCATAAAAATAAAACATTGCATTAACAATTCCAACTAAATTACATTAACAACCATAATAATAAAACACATAAATATTACAATGATATAAATATTTAGAGATTTTGACTATCTACATGTTGTAGAATTTCATCCCACCATGGTTGCTCATCTTCATCATTCGGTTGTTGTTGATTACTCGCACCAGTGTTGTCAGCGAACTGAGCGACTTCGTTCCAAAAAGCAGCATCATCTTCTTGTTGATTACTCGGAACACTGTTGTCAACGAATTGAGCGGCTTCGTTCCAAAAATCCGCTTCGGTTTCTTCTTTTTCTATCTCTGCCATTCGGCTTGCCGCAATTTGTCGAAGTTCATCCCTCTTATTCATTTCTCTCAATTTTTGCTCTGATTTTTTTAGCCTTTTTTTCCTTGCCTCTTCTTCCCTAATTTTTTGTTTACGATCCATTTCTTCATTTCTTTCTTTAATAATCCTCTGCGTCTCTATGTCCCGAGCTCTTTGTTCATTCTCGTCGTGACGTTTGTGCTCATGGTAGTGGTCACGCAATATGTTTTCTTTGTAATTGAAAACTTGAGCGCACCTTGTACAGGTCACTGTGTGGTCTCCATTAAAGTTGTATATTTTCTCGTAAACGGTCCAGTGAGTTGGTTCACACGAGAGGTAAGGTTTCGGTTGTTGTTGGGGGATGGGTTGAGGTTCTGTGTAATATTTTTTGTACCAGTCATATCGCCTTTCTCGATTGAGATTCTTTTCGTGTTCCCGCCATCGCCGCTCCTGGTACTCCTTCTGTTCCCTTTCCGGCCCAACATTAATGTGCCATTGGTAGTGTATTTTTAACTCGAGCACGTCTCCCTCTTCAGTCGTGTCTTCATGGATGTTGTATTTCAAAGTGCGATAACAAGAGCGACAAATTGCCTCGTATTCTCCGTTTTCTGGTTGATTTCTATTGGCAGGGTAATGGTAGAAAGTTGGCCAATACTCAATGCGGGTTGCTCTTCGATAGTTTGGAACATCATTATTTGAGTTAGAGCTATTTCCTTTGTCCATTGTACTGAAGGTTTTAACAAGAAAGAGGTAGTGGGTTTTAACAAGAAGGAGCTATTTCCTTTGGAACATCATTCAACAATGGCTGCTTTTATAAATAATTTCAGTAGTTCAAAGATGACATTGTAAAATCAATGTCATGTCATGTCTTTTGCAGTCTTTATCAGAGGATGCTTGTACTTTTTTTCCTAAAAATTAAATAATACACCTTCCAACGCGTTTATAAAGTGCGCTCGAGAGCTTTCAACGCGTTTTATAAACGCGTACGAAGCTCTGACAAACGAGAGGGAAGTGGACAGCATCTCTCCTTCGTACGCGTTTATAAAACGCGTTGGAAGCCCTGGAGCGCGTTTTATAAACGCGTACGGAGGGTAATTCGAATACTCGCTTCTGAAACGCGTTGGAACTTTCTTCTTATTAAAAAAAATAATAATAATTCTGTATATTAAAATTTTTTGAGTATAAATTTTTATATTAAATAATTTCGGCATGCACATGCACTGCCGTGTCTATGTAGAAAGGAATATTAATTTTAGTAACCGGCACTTTTTTAAAACTTTAAAAAGGAAACTGTGATTTAATTTCAGTAAAAGAAAATAATGTAAGAAGGATGCTAAAACATTTTGAAATTATTGAATCTGACGGCAGTGCTGGTGGGCTGTGGTTACTCTGGAATGACACAGTGCAGGTCAAAATTCTCGAAAAGTCTTACTTTTTCTTGTTTGCTGAAATAAAACTTGATTCCCTAGATAAACCCTGGATACTTGGCGCTATCTATGGAGATCCCCATTATAAAGTTGCAGGTTATATTTGGGATAGAGTAGTTAACTATGCTTTACATGATTCTAGGCCTTTACTAGTCATGGGTGACTTGAACTCAATTGGAGCACCAAATGAGAAATTCGGAGGATCATCTAAAACTAAACCTAAACATAAACGGTTTCTCAACATGATTAATAGGTCTGGCCTAATTGACTTAGGATACCATGGCCCCGCTTATACTTGGATAAACAACAGGGGGCATGGTAAACTAATCCTCCAAAGGCTAGACCGGGCCATGGCTACTGTGCCATGGTGTGTGCGCCACCCAAAAACTAAAGTTTTTCATTTGCCAAAGATCAACAGTGACCATTGTCCGATACTTGTCAGCCTCAACCCTTGCACTAAGAAAAAGAGGAGAGCCTTCAAAGTGGAAAACTGGTGGTTACATAGGGAGGATTTTAAGGATATTTGTCAGATTGCAACGCAACAAGCTGATGCCAATTGGGAGGCAGTGTTAAGCAATCTTAAGAGAGGTGTTGGCTGCTGGCTTAAAAGAATTAAATCTCCTAATATGGCCTTAGTTGACTTGGAGCAGGAACTATTATTAGTGCAACAATTACCACCTTCTGATGCCACTATGCAAAGGAACAGAGAGCTGCAGCAGGAATATAATTCTATGTTGTTGCAAATTGAAGAATATTGGGCTCAAAGATCGCGAGTCAAGTGGGCTGTTTTAGGTGACATGAATACAAGATTCTTTCATGCATCAGTAATCCATAGGAGGAGAATTAATTGTATTTCAAGTGTGCTTCTTGCAGATGGCTCTGTTGCAACTGAAGAAGAGAGGATTAGAAGAGCTTTTATAAATTATTACAAAAATATTTACACTTCTATTGGGCCTCATCCTCTTAATGTTGCCACGCTCAATTTTCTTTCCTCTCTAAGAGCCATTACTGAAGCTGAAGCGGCCTACTTGTCAGCACAACCCACTGAGCATGAAATTACCCAGACTATTTTTGCTTTAAACCCAAATAAGGGGGTGGGTCCTGATGGAGTTAATGGTAGACTTATACAAAACCATTGGCCCTTATTCGCTCCCTCTGTTCTCAATGAAGTGAACCATTTCTTTGCCACCTCTCTATTAGAGCCTCACATAGCTGCCTCTAACATGGTGCTAATACCCAAGGTTGAACAGCCCGCAACAGTGACAGATTATAGACCAATTGCGGTTTGCAATTTTCTTTACAAGGTCATTTCCAAAATAATTGCTAACCGCATGAGATCGGTTATCGGGGAGTTGATCTTGCCTAATCAAAGTGCTTTTACCCCAGGAAGGGAAATTTCTGAAAACATTGTGTTGCTCCGAGAAGTTCTGCACTCCTTCCGAAAACGCTCATTCACCCAACATGCCTTTGCTTACAAATGTGATCTTTCTAAAGCCTTTGATCGCATGGAGTGGCCTTTCATAACCTCTGCCCTTATCTCCTATGGCTTCCCTGGTGAATATGTTCAGTGGATTAATACATGTGTTTCCTCAGCCCGCTATTACATTCTCTTCAATGGTAGAGCAGATGGCTTTATCACACCAACAAGGGGGCTTAGGCAGGGATGTGCCATGTCACCCTACCTTTTTATTCTGGAAATGAATGTGCTCTCCAGAATGCTCGAACACGACAGATTAATTGGTGGCTTTAAAGGGTTAAAAATTGCAGCTTCTGCACCTCATCTTTCCTCCATCATGTTTGCTGACGACCTAATAATTTTTGGTCAAGCAACTATTCAACAAGTTTCCAGGTTGCAGCATCTTTTAAGTGAGTTTTGCTCTATGTCGGGCCAACAAATAGGTCATGATAAATCTCAAATCTGGTTTTCTACCTCTACCCCTACTGATGTCAGGCAATGCATCATGAATATGCTAAATGCCAAAGCTGGAACAGATGATCATATTTACTTAGGGGTACCGGTTGTGGCAACAAGACCAAAGCATCACAAGAAACTGATAGATAGGGTTCAAGCTAAATTAAGCTCCTGGAGTGCTAAACTTTTGTCGCAAGCTGGTAAGATCTCTCTGATTAAATCTGTAATTGAACCCATGATACTGTACAATGTGGCTGGTGGCCCTCTTCCTGAAACCACAGTGCAAACACTAAATAAAATGATCCGTTCCTTTTTCTGGGAGAGTGCTGGTAAAAAGAAAATGCATCTAATTAGCTGGAGCTCTATTACCAAGCCAAAGTGTTTGGGTGGGCTAGGCATTAGAGATGTTTCTATTCTGAATGATGTTGTTGTCATGAAAATGCTCTGGAAACTGGCATGTGGGGACTACGATGATCGTATCTGGGTCAAAATCATTAAAGCCAAATATCTCTCCAGAAGCCCTCTTTGGTTGGTGAATGTTTCCACTTCCTGTACTAAAATCTGGCGGGCAATCTTACAAATGAGGGTCACCTTGAAGCACCATGTGACCTGGCAATTAGGCAAAGGAGATAAATGTCATGTGTATGGAGAACCATGGCATGATTTTTGGCTTAGTTTCCTCCCTGCAAATAGAGCTAGCAAAAACATGCTCATCTCTGATCTGACTAGCCAAGACCACAATAGGTGGGACACAAAAAAAATGGTGCAGGTGCTAGGCTTCCACGAGGCTCTATTTATTGCTTGCAAATATCCAAAACCACCTTGTAATCCTAACAATAGTGATAGGCTCATCTTCATGGCTTCTCAGAATGGCAAATTCACTTATAAAATAGCCACAAAGCTATTACAAGGTAATGCTACACCTTTGAATCAGCAGGCCTCATGCATTCTCAAAGTTATCTGGCACACGCCCGGTCTTATGCCCAGAATCAGATTCTTTCTATGGAAGCTGCTCTTTAATTCTGTCCCCACCCAAGCCATGTATGCACATAGACTGAATCGGTCAACCCCCTCTTGCCATCTTTGCAACAACCATCCTGACGAGCTGCATCATGCCCTCTTCACCTGCCATGTTGCTCGTGCGTTCTGGTTCTCTTCCAGCTTGGGGTTGCAAACAACTGACTTGCCAACTGACATCACCCAATTACTTTATGTGGTTTGTAATTCCTTGAAGGGTGACGCTTTCATCTCCTTTTCTTGCCATATCTGGGCCATATCTGGGCCTTATGGAAACACAGATGTGCTGCCACGCATGATGGAAAGGAATTCAGCATCCCAAATGCACTTAATTTGGCGGTCAGCTATATCTCTTTAATTAAATCAGCAGGGGCCATGCATAGTCCTAGAGTGCTGAGAAGGATCTGGAGTCCAATGAAAGAAGTTGCAACCACTGACTCCTACACTTGTTGGATAGATGGCTCGTTCTCAGCCCCAAACCAAGGTGGATGGGCATACATTCTCATGAAAGGTCAAACTTTGATTCAATATGCGGCCGAGTATGGGCAAATTGATTCTGCTTTCACTGGGGAATTGAAGGCTATCTCTATGGCTTTCAGGGATGTGCTGCAATTGGACAATACCTCATGTACTTTCTTTACAGATTGTGAACTACTGATGAATGTGCTTAATGGGGATGAACAGGTTGATGTGGTACCTTGGCAGTCGTATTTTGAGGCAAAGGATGCTGCTATCTGTTTTAGGAGCTGCGCACAATTTGATTGTGCTTTTTGTCCCAGGGAACAAAATGGTATAGCGCATATGCTGGCTAATTATGCAAGGGTTCACAGGGCTAGTTTTAGGAATTTCATGTACCCCCTTCCTTGCCGTTGTAACTCAGACATTTTCAATTAATGGATGCCTACGGGCCTTAATATCAAAAAAAAAAAAAAATTACGTTCATTCCTTTATTTTATTATTTTTTTCCTGCATTACTTGATTTTAGGCCGAATGAAATCACGCGGATCCCGCTGTCAGCCGAAAAAAAAAATATAAAAACACTATAGCGGCACTAGTATTACCGCTATAGCGCCTATAATGACAATTCTAATATCGCTATAATATCGAGCTATAACAGCAATTATTGAGACAATTCTAATACCGCTATAGCTGTGCTCTTATTGAAATAAATGATGATGTTTTGTTCTTTTTAAAATTATTGAGATGAGAGTAGTTTTGTCGTTGATAAAAATTTTGCCAGACTATGCCGCTATGTCTGTAACACTTTTTTGTTCCGCCTTTGAAAGTTAATAAACTATTGATTAATTGAATTTCCTTTTTGATAAGATTTGGCTGCCATACTCATAACATCTGACTTATACCGGATTTGTATCCTTTGCAGCGGTACTGCACTGTAGTGGCTCATTAGAACCGTTTGATTAATAATGGATGCCTCATGATTAATATCAAATTGATAGGTCGGAAAAAATTTAAGAGAATTAGTTTTATGCCATTGTGAATTTTGTTAATTAGGAAAATGTCATTGTTAAATTACTAATTAAATTTATGTCATTATAAAATTGCTAAAATTAGTTTTATGCCACTATTTCTTCAAAAACATACTAAATTCTAAAAATGCCATTATCAAATTTGTCATTAATTACTTTTAATGACCAAATTATCCCTCACTAAAAAAACATATAGCGTTCATATTTACCATTATTTCTTGCTAATTTCGAATTTGAACGAAACTTGGTGAATTGTTATATTGGAATGCTTGTAATTCTAAACAAAAAAAATAACACTATAATTATGGTTATTTGATTCTTTGAAATAACAAACTAATAATATATTACTAATTAGAAATTGTAATAATTTGTACTAAGTTGATAAAACTAATTGTTGATGATTTATAATGGTATAAAACTAATTATATCTTTTGTGATGGTATATTACTAATTTTTAAATTTTACAGTGGTATATTTAAAACGATAAAATGGTCAAATAATTGTATGATGGCAAAAAACTATTTTTTTTATTTTATAGTGGCAAAAAAATAATTTAACATTTAGTGATGGCATATTTCTAATTTCAAATATTCGTGAGAACCACTTCAGTTCAGTAGCTGTAGAGTATACGGATCTGACCTAGACCACTAGATTTTAGCTAAGTACCGGTGCTATAGTTTTGGTGTTCCTTTCCATTCAACAATGGACAAACTTGTATATACTTTGAGAATTTGCTTTTCATTTTCAGTAAATAATGAAGAGTGATGGCGACTTTCTCCACTTATTTTCAAAGAAAGATTTAGATGAAATAGACTAATAAGCTTTCTTTTCGCAAATTTCATGTAAGAGGTCAAATTCTATTTTAATTGGCCTTTATCTTGTTACTACTTTTATACTATGTTTGATTTGGAGATAAAGGGATGAGAGGAATGGGGAATTGCTTTTGACAACCGAGTTTTTGCTGCTTGCAACATAATATTTTTTAAAATGACTAAACTGCCCTTGATATCAATTACTATTTGTATTCTTAGATTTACCTCATTTACTTAATTATATTTCCTTTTCTTCTATATTTCTTGCTAAGAAACCGTGTTCTCCTTCTAATAATATTTACAGAAATTTGGATTTTCAATTTATGTATCGTCCTTCCTTTTCTCTAAGAAAATTAGGATTTGGAGCTAATTTCGACAAATTGGTACCTAACATAACTTGAAAAAACTCAACTCTTTCATAAGAAAAAATCACATATTCAGCACAAATTTAATTAATGTTGGTTTGTGAATGCAAAAGCGGAGAGCCATTAAAAAAATGAAGGGATGGAGGGATGGAGGGATGGAGCCTATGAAAGAAAATATAATTAAGTAAAATAGGTAATTCAAAAAATATAAATCGTTATTGATATCAAGGACAGTTAAGTCATTTAAAAATATATTAAGTTGCAAGCAGCAAATACTCGGTTGTAAAAAGCAATTCCCGAGGAATGAGACTAAAGGTGAAATTTAGAAGTTTTGCATTTGGATTGAAAAATTAGGGAAGAAAATATTTTGATGAGAGGGAAGAGTTCTCTTCTGAATTTTCCTTCTGTGCGCAAAATTATCAACTTCCAAATTGGAGGAGAATAGAGGGGAAAAATATAAAAAAAAATCTTTCCTCTTTAATTGTTATCTTTAAAAAATATATAATTTTTTCTCTTTTCTTTCCTTCCCATCCCTTCCCTCTTTAAATTTTCCTTCCCTTTCCATAATTAACCTCCGAACCAAATTAAGTGTTCAAAGGAGTTTTAATTCGTTTAGAATTTTTTTTTTAAGTCTAAAATAGTTAGACACTGCACGATTTTCATGACCATGTTTGGTAGGAACTTAATTTATAAAGTAAATTAAGGAGAATTAATTTTCAAATTTTTATCATGTTTGATGTGAAATTTAACAATTAGTAAGGCGTAAGATAATTTTTTTTAATTACGAGTTATTAAATTAATTGTAAAAAGACCAAATTATCTATTGTCTATTTTTTTCTGATTAAAAGAGAATAAAGAAAAAAAGTTTTCTAAATGGGAAATTATTACTATAGAAATTTTTACGTCATGTAAGTCTGTTTGAACCGATATTATTTCTATAGATTCAGAATGAGTTAAGTTTATGTAAACTTTAATCATTATTATTAATGGTACTTCTTTGTAATTTCGTTAGTCGTGAATTAAAGGGGATTGAGACATGAATCTCGAAATAAACTCCTCTATTTTTTAAAATTAGATATAAACCCTTCTAATTCTATTTTTTTGGACATAAACCCTTTTCGCTATTTTTATTAATAAATTAAAAGAAATAATCTGAATCTTTAATTCTAGGACTGAAATACCCTTTCTTCATCTAACGAAATGATAGGACGATTCATCTTCTTGCCTCGGCGATACTTCTTCCAACAAAATGATTTTTCCTCTGCTTTTCTAATCGTTAAATTAAGGCAAAATCCTTGTAGATCATTTTCTTTCTAAAGTTTACTCGGCAAACTTAAGCAAGCTATTTCTGAAAATGAAATTTCTTTGATTGATGAGCTAGGTTACCCGGTACTTTGAAACATCAGCCGTACCCGTACCGAGTACGAACCGGATACTGGTACCGTACCCGGTACTTATCGGTACAGTCAAGGGTCAACAGTTAATATTTAATGTGTTGATATTAGTGTTTATGATATTTATTTATGTAAACTCCAAGTTTATATCATTTATTTGTGTAAATCCAAACCTTAACTACACAAAATTATGCTATATACATTATATTTTATAATATAATATAATTATAGATCAATAAATTATTCAAATAATATATATTTATCGTCGTATCCGTACTGGAGATTTTTTTAAATTTTCGTACTGCCGTATCCGAATCGTACCGGGTACGGTACTCGAACCCGTACCAATGCAACATAGTTGATGAGGAATTCCAACGGCAATTGAAGACAAGAAAGCAACATAAAATATGATAGTAGTTCAATAGTCCAATTGGGCCAAAATGAACATTTTATTATTTTCCTCTGAATACATCTTGAAGAATAACGAATGTCCAAAATATTAGTTCAAAATAAGAAAAAACTAAATTTCAGAAACGGATGAGCTAGTAATTGAATTTTATTAACGAGAAAGTTTATTATACACTATAGTGTATTGAGTCGTCTATGCACTGCCATCTGAGCCACTGGATGTGTTTTAAGATTCGCGCTGATAATACTGTTGGATGAATTGAATTGTGGTATTCCTGAACCTTATTTTGTTCCGCCTCTTTCTTCTCCCTCTCGACTGTCTCTTACCTCAAGCAACACTCTCTGTGGGTTCTGACGTAAGAGACACTAATCAACTCCGATTCTCTCTCTACGACCTAGGGTTCCGCCATTCCGGCCTCTCTCTCTCTCTCTAGCCTCGGTTTCCGTCTAATCCAATGGGAAATCGGAAGAACAAGATTTTTGATCCTCTCTCTCTCCCTTCTTCCCTCTGAGTTCTACGATTTGGTTTGACTTCTTTCTCTTCTCTGACAATAGGTTTCAACTTCCAATTACTTTTTTAATTTCCACAATAACAACTCAATCTATACCAAGGTGCCTGATGAGCGATGTGAGTGAGTTCTCATTGCACACTTGGTTATAACTTTTCCATGTGGTCCTCCATTTGTTGATTCTTTTGGTTCTTGTTTATTTTTAATTAATACAGGTCACTGTGTTGATTTCATTAAATAGAATAGTTGACCGAGTTATCATAGACTGCTCCTTTGGCTGCCCAATTGACATGGGTGCTTCATGGTTTGTATATAATTTCGCTTGTATTCAGGTATTTGTGATCTACTTCAAGTATTTTTGTTTTTAATGTATATTTGTGATTTTAAATTTTTAATTGTTTCACTCAGGTTGCAAAACAGCTTAATTGGACTAATCATCATCGAATTCACTGAACAAAATCATCATCCAACTTGTACCTCAGCCACCCAAAAGCTCATCGTTGACAAATCATTAGAAAGCACCTAGTTACTATCTCTCTGGCTTAGCATTATTTGATTCTCTTACTTATGACTCTAAATTGTGACATAATTTTTATGTGATTCTCTCAAATTTGATACCAGTAAATGTGATAGAATTTTTTGCATTTGCACTCCTGAAAACCATAGGTTTTATCAGCATCCAGTACCAGTAACTTTATTTTTTGCATTTTTAGCCCTAATCCAAGGTTGCGTTATTGCATGTTCAGCACTATTCCTGGAATTGGAATAAAATTTTTATTATTTTTCTTTTATATTTTGCTTTAGAAACAAGAGTGTTGAGAATTTGAGATTCATTCAATCGAATGATCTAAACCTTCCTTGTGTATATACCATTTTGGTCCAGTCTTGAAATTATTGTAGTTTACCAATTGTTGCCTTTTGAACTATTCTCGTGAGCTCTTCTACTATGTTTGTGAAACTTTTTATGGGCTGCAATTATAAGTTTTTTTTTATACACTAGTATATTATTTTATACAGCTGATATAATTATTAGTTGACTTTGTTAATTTCTATTTTTGCAGAGGGCAGTTGGTAATGTTATAGGAGGCATGCCAAAAATTTAAGTATCAGTCATTTTGAGTGTTGATCAGTTGTTTGATCAAGTACTTGTAACTTGTGCCAATTCTGTAATTTTTTGAGATTAAATTATTTTTACTTTATTTTGTAACGTTTTGAGATTTAAGTGATTGTTAGTTTATTGTATGCTACCATGCTTAATTGTGTTCATTTTAGATTTTTTGCTACCGGCTTAAGTATCATTGTGTATCAGCTTGTGTGTATCGCTGTATTGTTTAGTTTGGATGAAAAGTGACGAAGGTACCTCACTACCTTCATCCGAACATATCTCACTACTCTCACCCGAAGGTACTTCACCCGATGATGTCTCACTACTCTCGCCCGAAGGTGTTTCACCCGAACATATCTCACTACCCTCGTCCGTATGTGCTTCATCCGAACACATCTCACTACCCTCCCCCGAAGATACTTCACCCGAATGTGTTTCACCCGAGTTTGACTCAGATTCCGACGTTGATTTACTTTAGGACATTATTATATTTGTAATTTTCATATTTTCTTTCTATTTCCGCAAATTTCCTTTTTAGGTTACTATTTCTGAAATGTATTAGATTGGGTCCCAAGGCACCGCCTCCCTATATAAAGGGGTGCTTGTCATTGTAAAAAGTTTAGTTGATTAATTAATGAAATTTCCCTTTGGGCTCTTTGAGTTCCTCTTTGCTATTTAGCATTTCTTTGTGTTTTCTAATTCCACTAAACCATTTATTGCCGGCCTCCTCAGGCGGACCGGTGGTTTGGGACGAGCGTCGTCGTCAAGTGGTATCAGAGCACAGGTTCCGACAATCCACCTTCGCGCTTGCGTGAAGCTGTATCCCCAACATCTGCCGCCGTCGCTGATCACTGCGATCTAATCACTCCAACCATCCTCACTTTCCATCTTTTCGCCAGAATCCATGGCCGATCCTAACATCATCGCTCTTCTCGAACGAATGCAGAAGAGTCAAGAAACCCTACTTCAGCGTATGGATGATAACGCCGCCGCGCGCCATACAGAACTGATTACAACACTCATGGGACGATTAAACCCTAATGACGAAAGAGGTGGGGGCCGCAACCCCAATCCCAACCCCAACAATCCTGAAAACCGAGACCGAAACAACACCCGAGATCGTAACTGGGAAGGAGGTCTCCGAATTGAGATTCCTGACTTTACTGGGAGTCTCAAACCCGAGGAGTTCCTAGACTGGACACATACTGTAGAAGAGGTCTTTGAGTTGAAAGAAGTTCCTCCTGAGAAGCGTGTGCCCTTGGTTACCATCCGATTTCGAGACCGAGCAGCCGCTTGGTGGCAGAATTTTAAGTATCGTCGCTATCTCGACAACCTTCCACCTCTAAATGACTGGGACGCACTCAAACGCGAGATGAACCGAGAATTCCTACCTCTCAACTATCGACAGACACTGTTCAGGCAGTTTCAGTCACTCAGGCAGGGACCGAGGAGTGTTGATGAATATACTCTCGAGTTCTATCAGCTGGAAGCTCGTAACCAGCTGAATGAGAACGAAGATCAACGAGTTGCTCGATTCCTGCATGGACTTCGCGGCTCGATTCAAGATGTGCTTGCTGTGCAGACCTTCAACAATGTCTCCGAGGCCCAATCCAAGGCGAAGGCAGTAGAGCAACAACAAGCTCGAAGTCGTAGCTTGCCTCCGAGACATGTACCAACCGCGGGTCGAACTCAATCCGAGGCAACAAGAACTGTCATTCCGTCGGAAAATCCGAACACTTATCCGTCCCGCAACACACCTCCCTTGCCAAATCCGAACAACCCCTCAGACAATCGTAAAGCGAACATTCGTTGTCATAGGTGTCACTCTCTTGGACACTATGCCAATGAGTGTCCTAAATCTCGAGTTCAGTACGCTGTTGATCAAGATGATTATTTCGAGGATGAAAAGGGATATGTTGCAGTTGACGAAGAGGTCTACGAGGCTAGTCCCGAGGATGTCGGAGGAGAGAGCCTAGTTGCCAGACGATTATGTCTTGCACCACCCACCAAGGAGAATTGGAAAAGGCACGACATTTTCAAAACTCAGTGCTCTATCCAAGGAAAGAAGTGCAACATAATCATTGACTCTGGAAGTTGGGAGAACATAATCTCCGAAGAAGCTGTGAAGAAGTTGAACCTCGCGACTATACCACACCCTCACCCCTATAAGCTCGGATGGGTTAACAAGGACGCCGAGATTATGGTTAACAGACGATGTCAAGTCGAGTTTTCAATCGGCCCGAACTACTCCACCACTGTTCGAGCAGATGTCGTTCCGATGGATGCATCGCACCTCATCCTTGGGCGACCATGGCAATTTGACAATCATGCTGTGTATGATGGTCGCAAGCATCTCTACTCAGTCCAGTTGGGAGACAAGAAGGTACACATTTTACCTCTGCAAAAAGATTTCTCTAACACAGGAAAAACGATATTTTGTGTGCCCACAGATGAGTTTGAGACCGAACCTGAAACTGAGAGAATGTGTTGGATCGTGGCCTCGACCACATTCACAGAACACGAGCCTAGCGAACTGCCACGAGGACTGGTTGAGCCAATCCTAGCCACATATAGAGATGTTCTGGGAGAGCTTCCTGATGGACTCCCACCTCTCCGGGATATACAACACCAAATCGACTTGGTGCCAGGGTCGAGTCTTCCTAACAGAGCTCATTATCGAATGTCCCCAGATCAACACGAAGAGCTACGTCGACAAGTGCAAGAATTGCTTGACAAGAGTTTTGTGCGAGAGAGCATAAGCCCGTGTGCTGTTCCAGCGCTACTCGTTCCGAAGAAAGATGGCACGTTCCGAATGTGTGTGGATAGTCGAGCCATCAACCGAATCACAATCAAGTACCGATTTCCCATTCCAAGGCTCGAGGACATGCTCGATCAACTAAGCGGAGCTACGGTCTTCTCAAAGGTCGATTTGAAGAGCGGGTACCACCAAATCCGTATCAAACCTGGAGACGAATGGAAGACGGCCTTCAAGACTAAGGATGGATTATTCGAGTGGGTTGTCATGCCCTTTGGCTTGTCAAATGCTCCAAGAACTTTCATGAGAGTGATGAATCAAGTACTCCGCCCCTTTCTCAACAAATTTGTGGTGGTATACTTCGATGATATCCTCATCTACAGCCGGAACAAGACCGAGCACTTGCACCACCTACGCGAAGTGCTTGAGACACTTCGAGCGAACCAACTATTCGCCAATCCAGCGAAGTGTTCGTGGATGGTTCCGAGCCTCACCTTCTTAGGTTTTATCATCTCGGGCAAAGGCATGAGTCCAGATGATAGCAAGGTAGAAGCCATCCGCAACTGGCCAAGCCCAACTACCTTAGGGGAGGTTCGCTCATTTCTTGGTTTCGCTGGTTTCTACCGGAGGTTCATTAAAGGTTTCAGCTCAATCACCTCACCAATCACTGACTTACTCAAAGCGAAAGACTTCGCTTGGAACGAAAAGGCTCAGAAAGCATTTGAACAGCTCAAAAGTGTGCTCACTAACACTCCTGTGCTATCTTTGCCGAACTTTGATAAAGTGTTCGAAGTTGAGTGTGATGCCTCCTTCACTGGCATTGGAGCTGTCTTATCTCAGGAGAAGAGGCCAATTGCTTACTTCAGTGAGAAGATTGGTGGGCCGCGAGTGAATTACTCGGTCTACGATGTTGAGCTCTATGTCATTGTTCGGGCCCTCCAACACTGGCGACATTACCTCCTCCCCAAGGAATTTCTCCTCTACACTGACCATCAAGCCCTGAAGTTCTTACAAGATCAAAACAAACTGAGCTCTCGTCATGCCAAGTGGTTCATCATGTTACAAGAATACACCTTCACCATCGTGCATAAATCTGGTGTGAGCAACAAGGCGGCTGATGCCTTAAGTCGCCGTGTCAATTTGATGTCGGCAATGAAGAATGTGGTTCTCGGGTTCGAAGAGCTACCTCGCGAGATTAGAGAAGATGCTGAGTTCGGACCCATAGTTGAAGCAGTGGAGTTGAAGACCCGACATGATTATCTTCTTCACAATGGGTACCTCTTCTTTGGAAACTCGCTGTGCATTCCGAACACCTCACTCCGATTTTTCATAGTTCAAGAGTTGCACAAGCAAGGTCATTTTGGAGCTGAGAAAATATTTCACTTGATTCGAGAGAGGTTCTTCTGGCCGAACATGACAAAAGACATCAAACTATTTGTGAAGCGCTGCCAAGTGTGACAAGCTGCTAAGGGGACCGACACCAACCAAGGCCTATACACACCTCTGCCTATTCCAACAGCACCTTGGAAAGACATATCGATGGACTTTGTTGTGGGTTTACCAACAACCAAAAAGAAAAATGACAGCATCTTTGTGGTTGTAGATCGGTTCAGCAAGATGGCCATCTTCGCGGCTTGCAAAACAACAATTGATGCGCGAAAAGTTGCCGAACTGTTCTTCGTCGAGGTCCTACGCCATCATGGACTACCGAGCTCCATAGATTCTGACCGAGATGCGAAGTTCATGAGTATATTTTGGAAGGAAGTATGGTCTCGTCTTGGAACCGAGCTGAAGTTTAGCACCACATGCCATCCACAGACAGACGGACAGACTGAAGCGGTAAATAGGAGTCTCGCGAATATGTTGCGAGCTCAAGTGACCTCATTTGGAACCTGGGATACTCTCCTGCCAAAAATTGAGTTCGAGTACAATTGCTCTGTCAACCGCTCTTCGCAATTTGCTCCTTTCTACGTGCTCTACGGATACATTCCCCGAGGTCCTCTCGACCTGTTACCAGTGGACGTTCCAAGCAAAGGTCCGAGAGATGCAACTTCTCGTGTCCGAGATCTACAAGAGATTCATGCTCAAGTTCACCAGAATTTAAAGGCAGCTTATGAAAAGTACAAAACCTACGAGGATAAAAGGCGCCGACAAGCACAATTCGAGGTGGGAGAGCTTGTGTGGGTCTATCTGAGCAAAGATCGCTATCCGCGAGGTGAATACAATAAACTTACACGTCGCAAGTTCGGACCCTATCCAATCCTGGAAAAGTTCGGGGAGAATGCCTACAGAATCATGTTGCTCGAGGATATGCACATCTCGGACGTATTTAATGTTCGTCATCTTCACAAGTACTATGGTGAAAATACAAGCTTGAGGTCAAGCTTTTCTCAACCCGGGGAGCATGACGAAGGTACCTCACTACCTTCATCCGAACATATCTCACTACCCTCACCCGAAGGTACTTCACCCGATGATGTCTCACTACTCTCGCCCGAAGGTGCTTCACCCGAACATATCTCACTACCCTCGCCCGTATGTGCTTCATCCGAACACATCTCACTACCCTCCCCCGAAGATACTTCACCCGAATGTGTTTCACCCGAGTTTGACTCAGATTCCGACGTTGATTTACTTTAGGACATTATTATATTTGTAATTTTCATATTTTCTTTCTATTTCCGCAAATTTTCTTTTTAGGTTACTATTTCTGAAATGTATTAGATTGGGTCCCAAGGCACCGCCTCCCTATATAAAGGGGTGCTTGTCATTGTAAAAAGTTTAGTTGATTAATTAATGAAATTTCCCTTTGGGCTCTTTGAGTTCCTCTTTGCTATTTAGCATTTCTTTGTGTTTTCTAATTCCACTAAACCATTTATCGCCGGCCTCCTCAGGCGGACCGGTGGTTTGGGACGAGCGTCGTCGTCAAAAAGTTCAGCAAAAGCAAGCAAATTCAGGCACACTTTAGGAGTATCATTACGTATCAGCTTGTGTGTATCATTTGAGTTTACCTTTTATGTAAACAATTGGTTTTAGCTATCAACTGAATTGGTAACTATGCACCTTTCTGTACTTTTGCTATCAACTGAGTTGGTAGCTATCAGAGAAGATTAGTTTTCAAGGAAAGACATTATGTAATTTGCTATCAACTGAGTTGGTACAAACTATGCACTGTACCACCTATAACATTCTGCAATAATATTTAATTAAATCAAGTTTGGTAAACCCAAATCAAATAGACAGCAATCGAAGCATTTCTGGCACCGCCTATGTCAACGTTTTTAGTTAGGGAAGGAGCAAATGAGCCTAGTTCAGGGCACATATATTTTGCCTGCTCAGCTAGCCAAGAAGTCGGTACAACTCCGTCAACTCGGACTAGTCAAGAAGTCGGTACAACTCGGACTTGGACCTCGTTGTTGTTGAAAGAGGACCTCGCCATGGTGAAGCTCCTCCGGCAAACGGAGATGAGGCGGGAATGAGGCTTAGCTTTGGTCGGAAAAGAGGAATGGAGTATTTTCGTCGGACCTTTTTCTCTCTAGGGTTTCGAAGCTCCAACAAGAGAGAGGCTTTCATTTTGGGCGGATCTGTGTTACAGAGCAAGAGGAGAGGCGCGAGAGAAAAAGGAGGCGGAGGGTTTGTCATCCCACGAGAAGGGAGAACGGTATTGGATCTGATTTGTTGGAGAAGAAAAGAGAGGTTTGAATCGTTTGATTTTTTTTTTTTTTGAAAAGCGAATCGTTTGATTTTTGTTACGAGAGAGGAGGCGGAACAGAATAATGCAAAAGGCATAGCTTAACTTTTTTGATACACGAATTTTAAAGCAGATCTAATGGACTATATTGCAGTGCATAGATGGCTCAATACACTACAGTGCACAATAAACTTTCTCTTTATTAACTTGATTTTTGCATATTGCGGAGAGCAAGAGGGCAGACTACAAAATGACGGAAAGAAGAGATGCACGCATGTAAAACAATAGGACTTTGTTAGATTGGGATATTTCAGTCCTAGCATTAAAATTCTGATTTTTTTTATTTTAATTTATGAATAAAAATAGTGAAAAGGGTTTATATCCGAACAAAATAGAATTAGAGGGGTTTATATCCGATTTTAAACATCAGAGGGGTTTATTTCTGAATAAGCAACATTACAGGGGTTTATATCCGATTTTGCCATTTTTATATGAATTTTGACGTTATGTTAGACCGTCTGGGCTGATATTGTATCCATGCTCAAACAAAGAGCCCGATATTTTTTCTACGGAAAAAGAATTTCTTCTTCACCAACAAAGAGGTATAATCCTACTATAGCACAATTAAAAAATGGGGGAAATTTAAAGATCTTCACAAGGACTTCTAATGAAGTAGCAAGTAACTGTCAGATGGCCCCTGCAGATCTATAGTAAAAATGAAAATGTACTAAAATTTCATTATTTTCTGCGGCGATCGAGCGAATGTGAGGCAGGTCATTTTTGCGTTAGTATGCTGTACAAATTGTAATCGCTATACAGAAGGGTAGAAATAGTATCATCCAGAAAAGTCGTCCAATGGCGCAATAACTTCACTACAATTTCAAGCTAAACTTTCCGCTAAACGTATTTCTTTCTTCCGACTATATATTTTCATGAATAGCTCAGTTGACTATTTTCTTGAATATATAAACTTTCCACAGTGATCGAGTCAGTGAAGGTATAATACAGAAAAGTCATCTAATAATATAATATGGAATATTATACGGTACATGATCAGAATATCGTACGTTTTTTTTGTTTAAATTGAGATGCGATATCTGGAAAGTCGCAAAGCCAGAAGTAGTGTTTAAAAAAAACACGGCGTGTCTGAACACGACACGACACAACACGGTAGGGAGGTGGTATGATACGGTAAAATACGGACACGGCACGACACGAGAACTTAAGTGTGCCGTGTCTTTAGGCGTGTCGTGTCCAACTTTGATGGAATAGACATGGCACGGCACGACACGCGAATTGTCTAGACACGACACGACACGGCACGAGACAGGGCACGACACAACCTAAGAGACATAACAAGTTATAATCAGAATAAAAAATAGTAAATATTACGAAATAATAAGAAAAATCCTTATATTGTCTATTTTTTAAGGATAATTTTATAGTTTGAATGTCTAATTCACCCATAAACATAAGTTTGAATGTCTACAACGATCAGCCATCAAACCTGAAAAAGCTCTGATACCAAATGACGCCGTTCGGATCGAGAGACTTAGAGAAACCAGCAAGTATAACGGTACATCACTAGAAGAGGAGTAAGAACTCGACCCAACAATGGATAAAAGAGGAGATAAACTCAACTCACAAGCAAAATTCGTAATAATTCAATAATCTTCTTATTACATTCTGATTTTCACCTTAAATAGCAATTTAACACAATTAAAAGCTACTACCCATTAATATATTATCTCAAACCACTTTTTTCTAATCCCAAAACACACTTAATTACCTCCTAGAAGACCACAAAAGACAACACAAAATATAACAACAGATTATTAACTCATTTTGACTCATTAAGACTAAAGATAACTATCAACTAACTAATTAATTATTGTTGACAGTTCTTGAATTGATGAATCAGTTCTTTTGCTGATTTTACATCTGACATGGCATCTTGATCGGTGTCACCTGTGGTAACACGTAGGCATGAAAATGGATCGGATCCAGATCGAATAGTGGTCAAACTATATTTATATCTATATTTTTTTATCGCATATGGATACAAATATAAATACATATATGTTTGAATACGGATACAGTTCAAATGATAAGCAGAAACAAATACGATTCGAATATTGTCAAATACAAAAATAAATACAGATATATTTTGTCAGGTGCACATCACATTTCGTTCCATCCTTTTTCTGATTCATACGTTAGCTTCTATAAATTTCATGGTGCAAATAAAATTTTGTCGAATTATCATTACACCACATATTTTACAAATTAGTATTAAATCACCTCAGATCTTAATTTTGAAAGTTCAAATGTCCAATTTTACAAGTTATTTTTTTAGAATTTAAAAAAATCGTGAATTTAGTTTGTTCTGAATCCTTAAAAAATTGAAGTTTTTAAAAATCGAAAAATACTTAATATAATAAAAAAATCGAAAATTTGATATGCATGGAGATTTCAATATGGAGATCATATTGCATGGCTTGGATGGTCATTTAAAGTTTCAAAATTTAGATCTGACGGGGTTTAACCGAGATTCTAGTCAAATTGATTAGATTGAATCCATTCTCACTATCGCAATCAATATAATTATTATAATCTTTATTTTTATGCATTTATATCCAGTCTTCAAGAATAAATAAGATATGAATCGTATTCTAGACAGTATAAAGAGTTTAAATGTATTATTCTGATGAAATGACTCAAAATGAATGCAGAAACAATTGAAATGCTCAAATGATATTCAAAATTGCATATTTGCACTTTATATGAGTAATTACAATGTATAATCCAATCTTTTTTAATAAACATGATCTGGATCATAGTCTGGACAGTATAAAAGAGTTTAAATATAGATTATCTTTATGAAATGACTCAGAATGCATGCTGCAATGATTGAAATCCTCAAATAATACTCAGAATTTCATTATTTTTCACTTTATGTGAGTAACTACTATGTATAAATCAATCTTTTTTAATAAATAAGATATGAATCTTATTCTAGATAATATAAAGAGTTTATAGTAATTACGAATCACAATAATACACATTTAAACTCTATCTAAGATTTAGATCTTGTTTATTCAAAAATATTAGATTATATATAGTAATTACGCATATAAAGTGCAAATAATGCAATTCTGAGTATCATTTGAGCCTTTTAACCGTTTCTGCATTCATTCAAAGTCAAATCATCACAATAATCTACATTTCCACTCTTTATATTGTCTAGAATATGATTCAGACATAGTAACACATATAAAGTGCAAATAACGCAATTCCGAATATCATTTGAACATTTCAATCGTTTCTGCTTTCATTATATGTTATTTCAACACAATAATTTACATTTAAACTCTTTATATTGTCTAGAATATGATTCATATCTTATTTATACAAAAAGAGTGGATTATGCATAGTAATTACGCATATTAATTGCAAATAATGCAATTCTGAGTATCATTTGAGCATTTTAATCGTTTCTGCACTGATTCTAAGTTATTTCATCACAATAATCTACATTTAAAATCTTTATACTGTCTAAAATATGATTCATATCTTATTTATTCAAAAAGATTGGATTATACATAGTAATTATCCATATAAAGTGCAAATAATGCAATTTTGAGTATCATTTGAGCATTTCAATTGTTTATGCAATCATTCTAAGTCAGTTCATCAAAATAATATACATTTAATCTTTTTATACTGTCTAAAATATGATTCAAATATTATTTATTCAAAAAAATGAATTATACAAAGTAATTACGCATATAAATTGCAAATAATGCAATTCATAGTATCATTTGAGTATTTCAATCATTTGTACACTAGTTCTAAGTTATTTCATCACAATAATCTACACATGAACTCTTTATCCTGTCCAGACTAAGATTTAGATCTTGTTTACCCAAAAAGATTGGATTATACATAGTAATTACGCATATAAAGTGCAAATTAAGCAATTCTGAGTATCATTTCTGCATTCATTATAAAGTCATTTCATTACAATAATATAAATTTAAACACTTTATAATGTCCAGACTAAGATTCAGATCATGTTTATAAGTAAAATTGGATTATACATAGTAATTACGCAAATAAAGAGCAAATAATTCAATTCTGAATATCATTTGAGCATTTCAATCATTTTTGCATTCATTCTAAGTCATTTCAACATAATAATATGCATTTAAACTCTTTACACTATCTAGAATATGATTCACATTTTATTTATTCAAAAAGATGGGATTATACATTGTAATTACTCATATAAAATGCAAATGATGCAAATTCTGAGTATAGTTTGAGCATTTTAATCGCTTATGCATCCATTCTATGTCATTTCGTCACAGTAATCTACATTTACACTCTATATACTGTCTAGATTATTCAGATCATATTTATTCAAAAAGTTTGGATTATACATAGTAATTACGCATCTAAATTGCAAATAGTGCAATAATAAGTATCATTTGAGCATTTTAATCATTTCAACATTCATTATAAGTAATTTCGTCACAATAATCTACATTTAACTCTTTAGACTTTCTAGAATATTATTCATATCTTATTTATTTAAAAAGATTGGATTATACATAGTAATTCCGCATATAAGGTGCAAATAATGCAATTTTGAGTATTGTTTGAGCATTTCAATCGTTTTTTCATTCATTCTATCACAATAATCTACATTTAAACACTTTATACTGTCGAGACTGAGATTCAGATCATGTTTATTCGTAAAGATTGGTTTAGACAAAGTAATTACGCATATAAAGTGCAAATAATTCAATTCTGAATATCATTTAAGCATTTCAATTATTTTCATATTCTTTCTAAGTCATTTCAATATAATAATCTACATTTAAACTCTTTACATTGTCTAAAATTTGATTCACAACATATTTATTCAAAAAGATTGGATTATACATAGTAGGTACGCATATAAAATAAAAATAATGCAATTCTGAGTATCGTTGGAGCATTTCAATCGTTTCTGATTTCATTATAAGTCATTTCATCACAATAATCTTCATTTAAACTCTTTATACTGTTTGGACTAACATTCAGATCTTGTTTATTCAAAAAGATTGGATTATACAAAGTAGCATATAAAGTGCAAATAATGTTATTCTTAGTATCTTTTCAGCATGTCAATTGTTTCTGCATTCATTCTAAGTCATTTCATCACAATAATCTACATTTAAAAAAGATTTGATTAGCATAGTAATTACGCACATAAAGTGCAAATATTGAAATTCAGAGTATGGTTTGTGGATTTCCATCATTTATGCATTCATTATAAGTCATTTCATGACAATAATCTTCATTTAAACTCTTTATACTGTCGAGACTGAGATTCAGATCATGTTTATTCGTAAAGATTGGTTTATACAAAGTAATTACGCAAATAAAGTGCAAATAATTCAATTCTGAATATCATTTAAGCATTTCAATTATTTTCATATTCTTTCTAAGTCATTTCAATATAATAATCTACATTTAAACTCTTTACATTGTCTAAAATATGATTCACATCATATTTATTCAAAAAGATTGGATTATACATAGTAGTTAAGCATATAAAATAAAAATATTGCAATTCTGAGTATCGTTCGAGCATTTCAATCGTTTCTGCTTTCATTCTAAGTCAATTCATCACAATATCTGCATTTACAATCTTTATTCGAAATAAAAGATAGGATTATACAATTTAATTACGCATATAATGTGCAAATAATGAAATTTGGAGTATCATTTGAACATTTCAAATATTTCTGCATTCGTTCTAAGTCATTTCATAACAATAATCTACATTTAAATTCTTTATACTGTCCAGAAAGTAATCAGATCTTGTTTATTTAAAAAGATATGATTATACACATTAGTTTCACATATAAAGTTCAAATAATGCAATGCTGAGTATCATTTGTGCATTCATTATAAGTCCTTTCATCATAATATATCTATATTTAAATTCTTTATACTGTCTAGAATATGACTTATATCTCGTTTATTCAAAAAAATTGGATTATACATTGTAATTACGCATATAAGTTGCAAATAATGCAATGATGTGTATCATTAGAGCATTTCAATCGATTATGGAATCATTCGAAGTCATTTCATCACAATAATCTAAAGTGCAAATAATGCACTTATGAGTATTATTTGATTAAAAAAGATTGGTCTATAGATAGTAATTACGCATATAAAGTGCAAATAATGCACTTATGAGTATTATTTGAGCATTACAATCGTTTCTGGATTAATTCTAAGTCATTTCACCACAATAATCTACATTTAAACTAATTGTAATGTGTAAAATGAGACTCAAATGATATTTATTTAAAAAGAATTGATTGTACATTGTAATTACGCATATAAAGTGCAAGTAATGCAATTCTGAGTATCCTTTGAGCATTCAATCATTTCTGCATTCATTAGAAGTCATTTCATCATAATAATCTCCATTGAAACCCTTTATACAGTCTAGAATATGATCCATATCTTCTTTAAACAAAAGGATTGGATTTTACATATAAAGTGTAAATAATGCAATTCTAAGTATCATTTTAGGTCATTTCGTCATAATAATCTACAATTAAGCTTTTTATACAGTCTAAAATATGATTCACATCTTATTTATTTAAAAAAATTGGATTATACATAGTAATTACGAATATAAAGTGCAAATAATGCAATTCAGAGTATCATTTGATCTTTTCAATCGTTTTTGCAAACATTTTAATTCATCTCATCGTAATAATCTACATGTATATTCTTTATATCGTCTAGAATATGATTTATATCTTATTTATTAAAAAAATATTAGATTATACATAGTAATTACGCATATCAACATCAAATAATGCAATTCTAAGTGTCATTTGAGCATATTAATCGTTTCTACATTCATTCTAAGTCAGTTCGTATAATAATCTACAATTAAAGTTTTTATACCAACAAAAATATGATTCAAATCATATTTATTTAAAAAGATTGGATTATACATAGTATTTACGAATATTGCAAATAATACAATTCAGAGTATCATTTGATCTTTTCAATTGTTTCTGCAAACATTTTAATTCTTTTCATCGTAATAATCTACATGTAAACTCTTTATATCGTCTTGAATATGATTTATATCTTATTTATTAAAAAAAGATAGGATTATAAATAGTAATTACGATATCAACATCAAATAATGCAATTCTGAGTATCATTTGAGCATATTAATCGTTTCTACATTCATTCTAAGTCATTTCATCTCAAAATCTACATTTAAACTCTTTATACTGACAAGAGTTTGATAATTATTCAAAACTATTGGATTCTACGTAGTAATTACATATATAATGTGAAAATAATGTAATTCTGAATATCATTTGAGCATTTCCATCGTTTCTGCATTCATTCTAAGTCATTTCATCATAATAATCTTAATTTAAACTCTTTATACTGTTCAGACTAACATTCAGATCTTGTTTATTCAAAAAAATTAGATTATACATAGTAATTACGCATATAAAGTGCAAATAATATTATTCTTAGTATCTTTTCAGCATGTCAATTCTTTCTGCATTCATTGTAAGACATTTCATCACAATAATCTACATTTAAACTCTTAAAACTGTCTAAAATAAGATAAAGATCTTATTAATTAAAAAAGATTTGATTATCATAGTAATTACGCACATAAAGTGCAAATATTGAAATTCTGAGTATGGTTTGTGGATTTCCATCATTTATGCATTCATTATAAGTCATTTCATGACAATAATCTTCATTTAAACTCTTTATACTGTCGAGACTGAGATTCAGATCATGTTTATTCGTAAAGATTGGTTTATACAAAGTAATTACGCATATAAAGTGCAAATAATTCAATTCTGAATATAATTTAAGCATTTCAATTATTTTCATATTCTTTCTAAGTCATTTCCATACAATAATCTACATTTAAACTCTTTACATTGTCTAAAATATGATTCACATCATATTTATTCAAAAAGATTGGATTATACATAGTAGTTACGCATATAATATAAAAATAATGCAATTCTGAGTATCGTTCGAGCATTTCAATCGTTTCTGCTTTCATTCTAAGTCAATTTATCACAATAATCTGCATATACTATCTTAATTCGAAATAAAAGATAGGATTATACAATTTAATTACGCATATAATGTGCAAATAATGAAATTTGGAGTATCATTTGAACATTTCAAATATTTCTGCATTCGTTCTAAGTCATTTCATAACAATAATCTACATTTAAATTCTTTATACTGTCCAGAAAGTAATCAGATCTTGTTTATTTAAAAAGATATGATTATACACATTAGTTTCACATATAAAGTTCAAATAATGCAATGCTGAGTATCATTTGTGCATTCATTATAAGTCCTTTCATCATAATATATCTATATTTAAATTCTTTATACCGTCTAGAATATGACTTATATCTCGTTTATTCAAAAAAATTGGATTATACATTGTAATTATGCATATAAGTTGCAAATAATGCAATGATGTGTATCATTAGAGCATTTCAATCGATTATGCAATCATTCGAAGTCATTTCATCACAATAATCTAAAGTGCAAATAATGCACTTATGAGTATTATTTGATTAAAAAAGATTGGTCTATAGATAGTAATTACGCATATAAATTGCAAATAATGCACTTATGAGTATTATTTGAGCATTACAATCGTTTCTGGATTAATTCTAAGTCATTTCAACACAATAATCTACATTTAAACTAATTGTAATGTGTAAAATGAGACTCAAATGATATTTATTTAAAAAGAATTGATTGTACATTGTAATTACGCATATAAAGTGCAAGTAATGCAATTCTGAGTATCCTTTGAGCATTCAATCATTTCTGCATTCATTAGAAGTCATTTCATCATAATAATCTCCATTGAAACCCTTTATACAGTCTAGAATATGATCCATATCTTCTTTAAACAAAAGGATTGGATTTTACATATAAAGTGTAAATAATGCAATTCTAAGTATCATTTTAAGTCATTTCGTCATAATAATCTACAATTAAGCTTTTTATACAGTCTAAAATATGATTCACATCTTATTTATTTAAAAAAATTGGATTATACATAGTAATTACGAATATAAAGTGCAAATAATGCAATTCAGAGTATCATTTGATCTTTTCAATGTCTTTGCAAACATTTTAATTCATCTCATCGTAATAATCTACATGTAAATTCTTTATATCGTCTAGAATATGATTTATATCTTATTTATTAAAAACATATTGTATTATACATAGTAATTACGCATATCAACATCAAATAATGCAATTCTAAGTGTCATTTGAGCATATTAATCGTTTCTACATTTATTCTAAGTCAGTTCGTATAATAATCTACAATTAAAGTTTTTATACCAACTAAAATATGATTCAAATCATATTTATTTAAAAAGATTGGATTATACATAGTATTTACGAATATAAAGTGCAAATAATACAATTCAGAGTATCATTTGATCTTTTCAATTGTTTCTGCAAACATTTTAATTCTTTTCATCGTAATAATCTACATGTAAACTCTTTATATCGTCTTGAATATGATTTATATCTTATTTATTAAAAAAAGATAGGATTATAAATAGTAATTACGCATATCAACATCAAATAATGCAATTCTGAGTATCATTTGAGCATATTAATCGTTTCTACATTCATTCTAAGTCATTTCATCTCAAAATCTACATTTAAACTCTTTATACTGACAAGAGTTTGATAATTATTCAAAACTATTGGATTCTACGTAGTAATTACATATATAATGTGAAAATAATGTAATTCTGAATATCATTTGAGCATTTCCATCGTTTCTGCATTCATTCTAAGTCATTTCATCATAATAATCTTAATTTAAACTCTTTATACTGTTCAGACTAACATTCAGATCTTGTTTATTCAAAAAAATTGGATTATACATAGTAATTACGCATATAAAGTGCAAATAATATTATTCTTAGTATCTTCTCAGCATGTCAATTGTTTCTGCATTCATTGTAAGACATTTCATCACAATAATCTACATTTAAACTCTTAAAACTGTCTAAAATAAGATAAAGATCTTATTAATTAAAAAAGATTTGATTATCATAGTAATTACGCACATAAAGTGCAAATATTGAAATTCTGAGTATGGTTTGTGGATTTCCATCATTTATGCATTCATTATAAGTCGTTTCATGACAATAATCTTCATTTAAACTCTTTATACTGTCGAGACTGAGATTCAGATCATGTTTATTCGTAAAGATTGGTTTATACAAAGTAATTACGCATATAAAGTGCAAATAATTCAATTCTGAATATAATTTAAGCATTTCAATTATTTTCATATTCTTTCTAAGTCATTTCCATACAATAATCTACATTTAAACTCTTTACATTGTCTAAAATATGATTCACATCATATTTATTCAAAAAGATTGGATTATACATAGTAGTTACGCATATAATATAAAAATAATGCAATTCTGAGTATCGTTCGAGCATTTCAATCGTTTCTGCTTTCATTCTAAGTCAATTTATCACAATAATCTGCATATACTATCTTAATTCGAAATAAAAGATAGGATTATACAATTTAATTACGCATATAATGTGCAAATAATGAAATTTGGAGTATCATTTGAACATTTCAAATATTTCTGCATTCGTTCTAAGTCATTTCATAACAATAATCTACATTTAAATTCTTTATACTGTCCAGAAAGTAATCAGATCTTGTTTATTTAAAAAGATATGATTATACACATTAGTTTCACATATAAAGTTCAAATAATGCAATGCTGAGTATCATTTGTGCATTCATTATAAGTCCTTTCATCATAATATATCTATATTTAAATTCTTTATACTGTCTAGAATATGACTTATATCTCGTTTATTCAAAAAAATTGGATTATACATTGTAATTACGCATATAAGTTGCAAATAATGCAATGATGTGTATCATTAGAGCATTTCAATCGATTATGGAATCATTCGAAGTCATTTCATCACAATAATCTAAAGTGCAAATAATGCACTTATGAGTATTATTTGATTAAAAAAGATTGGTCTATAGATAGTAATTACGCATATAAAGTGCAAATAATGCACTTATGAGTATTATTTGAGCATTACATTCGTTTATGGATTAATTCTAAGTCATTTCACCACAATAATCTACATTTAAACTAATTGTAATGTGTAAAATGAGACTCAAATGATATTTATTTAAAAAGAATTGATTGTACATTGTAATTACGCATATAAAGTGCAAGTAATGCAATTCTGAGTATCCTTTGAGCATTCAATCATTTCTGCATTCATTAGAAGTCATTTCATCATAATAATCTCCATTGAAACCCTTTATACAGTCTAGAATATGATCCATATCTTCTTTAAACAAAAGGATTGGATTTTACATATAAAGTGTAAATAATGCAATTCTAAGTATCATTTTAAGTCATTTCGTCATAATAATCTACAATTAAGCTTTTTATACAGTCTAAAATATGATTCACATCTTATTTATTTAAAAAAATGGATTATACATAGTAATTACGAATATAAAGTGCAAATAATGCAATTCAGAGTATCATTTGATCTTTTCAATCGTTTTTGCAAACATTTTAATTCATCTCATCGTAATAATCTACATGTAAATTCTTTATATCGTCTAGAATATGATTTATATCTTATTTATTAAAAAAATATTGGATTATACATAGTAATTACGCATATCAACATCAAATAATGCAATTCTAAGTGTCATTTGAGCATATTAATCGTTTCTACATTCATTCTAAGTCAGTTCGTATAATAATCTACAATTAAAGTTTTTATACCAACTAAAATATGATTCAAATCATATTTATTTAAAAAGATTGGATTATACATAGTATTTACGAATATAAAGTGCAAATAATACAATTCAGAGTATCATTTGATCTTTTCAATTGTTTCTGCAAACATTTTAATTCTTTTCATCGTAATAATCTACATGTAAACTCTTTATATCGTCTTGAATATGATTTATATCTTATTTATTAAAAAAAGATAGGATTATAAATAGTAATTACGCATATCAACATCAAATAATGCAATTCTGAGTATCATTTGAGCATATTAAACGTTTCTACATTCATTCTAAGTCATTTCATCTCAAAATCTACATTTAAACTCTTTATACTGACAAGAGTTTGATAATTATTTTAAAACTATTGGATTCTACGTAGTAATTACATATATAATGTGAAAATAATGTAATTCTGAATATCATTTGAGCATTTCCATCGTTTCTGCATTCATTCTAAGTCATTTCATCATAATAATCTTAATTTAAACTCTTTATACTGTTCAGACTAACATTCAGATCTTGTTTATTCAAAAAAATTGGATTATACATAGTAATTACGCATATAAAGTGCAAATAATATTATTCTTAGTATCTTTTCAGCATGATTGGAGACACAGACCGATTTGCAAGAAGTTTGAGAAAATCATGAAAAATAGAAAACGGACCCCAAAAATCATGAAAAAATACTTAAAAATTCAGTGAAGCATGAGGGAATTCATGGTGCATTCAGAATGATCAAAGGAGCCACAGAATCCCCATTTTATGCAAAGAAGCCCCTGATTTTGGAGAAAATAAATAAAATAGATGGAGGGGTCTTTTCAGAAAATTATCAACACCACTGAGTTCTAAATACTTTTATGAACCTATGTACCAGATTTCATGGCTAAACCCGTTCAGATGGAGGCCTAAACAATTTATTCGAGATCAGCATATCATGTAAATTGAATAAATGGTGAAAATGGAGGGGTTCGTGGACACCAGGAATGGAGAGGAAAGTAAATAGGCATTTGAATCTCCCTCCGTACATGAATAGAACTCAGCTACACCTGTTTTACATACTCCACAACTGATGGACACAAAGGAAGATGCGCGGTCCACTAAACAACGGGTGCACACGGGAAACAGCAGAGGGGGTGTCGCTGGATGCATCCTCCCGAAAAATGCCCCCTTCGTGGAGATAAGACGGGTGCACGCAGAGTCCGTGGACCAAAGTGAAATGCAAACAAGGGACCCACGTAATAGTCTGCTGGGGCACCATATTCCATGTGCAACCAAGAAGAAGGAAAGAAAGAGGAATGGGGAGCGTAACAGAACATGTTGGAGGCGAGTTTGTTGCGCTAACTACCGGGCTCCATCTGGCTCTCTCGACGAATGGGGAGCGCGGCCTATAAATAAAGGGTCAAAGGAGAAAGAGGGGGGCAGACGGAGCATAGGTTAGCTAGTTTCAGATCTAGAAACACACCTTGTAATACACACACCACGCACACATAGGTTAGCATTTCTACAAGCATCTGGCGTGCGTTGTAAGAGGGGAAGAAAGGAAGCATTAGGAAGAAATCTCTGTGAAGAAGAAAGGTAAAGATCGTGTAATCATGTAAGAACTGATGTAAATTGTGATGATTTGAAGAAATTGAAACGGAATTTGGTCGAATTTTGAGTTAATTCTAGTTCTTTTCGGTTTTTGTTATGTTCTTGCTGAACTTCTTGAATTAGCATTGCTTAATCGTGATCTCTGCTGTTCTTGACTTAATTCGAAGCCGTGGTCTGATGCATAGCTCAGTCATGGTGGAGATTAAGCAATTACCCTTTAGGCATTGAATCGGTGACAGTCTCTTTTATAGGTTTGATTCAATTTTGTTCTTCTTTCTTCTTAACTTAATCCGAAGCCATGGTCTGATGCATAGCTCAGTCATGACAGAAGATTAGTAATTTCTCTTACGGCATCGGGTTATGAAGGTTTTATTTAATAGGTTTCATTCAATTCTGTCCTTCTCTCTTGATCTCTTGAGCGGGTTTCATGTAAGCTCTCCTTCTTGCTTCTTCTCTGACCTAGATCTGATGCATAGCTCAGTCGAGGCAGAGGCGAGGCAAACTCTTCTTTGATTTTCAAACCATATGACTTTCTTGTATAAATCCTGTTGAACTCCCTGTTGTTCTTTTTCATTTAGCAATCGGATAGATATCTTTTCTGTTTTGCATCTTGGATTCATCTTTTACCATGGTCTGATGCATAGCTCAGTCATGGTGAAGGTGAAGTTAATTCCTTTTCAAATGTTTCATCTTTACTGCATTCCTTCAAAAGTTCAATTTGCCTTCTCCCTCACAAACAATCCAGCTGATCCTTCAGTTTCGGTCTGATGCATAGCTCAGCCGTGACTTGGAAAAGCTCCACAAACTCTCCCATGGATGTCTCGAGCTTAGCTCAGCAGTCATGGAGAAGAGTAACATCCCTCACTTCTCGTGTGGTCTTAAGCATAGCTGAGCCACTTGGAAGCTGAGTTTGAACACAAAGACGAGTACGTCCTTTGCGTAATTCTGATGCGCAGCTCAGATTATGCGATGAATGGGAAAGCTTGTGTTTATCACCACTTTGGAATTAGAATAGTTATTAGGGTCTTTCTTGCAAATTTTTCAAGTCTGACAGGTTATGATCCGATGGTTTCCATAGAATAGTCCTCTTCTATCTTATTTAGGATGGCATTGCAATTGTCTGTAGAAATGTTAATATTACTTGACCTGACCAGCTTCTTAATTAAACTTGCTTTTTAGAATCGTTTTCATTTGTTTCTTTAATGCTTGCTGCCTGGATATCGATAAGTGATAGTAAAGGACCTTTGATGAAAATATATCAGTCTTGTCAGACCTGTATACCTTAGACCAGTGTTGTACTATGGTAATTGAGACCCTGTATTGAGAATAGTATCCCCAAAGAAATGTATGTTTATTATATCTGATTGTAGCATAACACTGTATATAAAAATTGACGAGTGATGATTGTAAAAGTGAAAGTAAGGGACCACAATACAAAAACGATAGCAGCAGGTTGTATTTTGAGCAAGCTTGATTCTTGGCATTTGACTGAGTTTTGACTTCATTCGTAGATAAGAGTTTGGCAATTACTTGAAAAGTGTGGGCTTGTAAGTAAAAACTTGTTAAGAGTCATTCTGTTATTTGATGTGACCATGGTGAGTCTCTTGTATTCTATTTAAACAAATTAAGTATTGTTCTTGTTTATTATCTGAATGACAATAATGGATGTCATGAAATAGTGTTATACTGACAATGGAAAAAGTAGAGCCCTGGGTACCATAGTCAAATAAGAATAAACACTAGCTTAAGCTAGTGTGTGTTTGCGACTATTTAATTTGATTGCTCTGATTATAGCTGTAAAGGAATTAAAGTTAAAACGATATAATGACAGACAAGGTTGGTTAAAAGATTTTCAATGTCTGACACTATAGTATGCAAACCGTGATACACCAATTGGGTCAATTTCATTGATCACTTTGTTTCTATGATGACTACACGTGTATAGTACAACCATAGGCCGTGTATATAATCATTTCTTTGATGTTCAATGTACCAAGGCAGTGACATACTCAAGTATTCGATTCCTTTCATTTGTTAGCATATCGAGCAATGTTAGTACCTGAGTTCTTATTATCTAATATTAATCATTGTCGTTATCAAGGACTAATCATAGTATGGTAAATTGAGTCCATTAATGTACTCTCCCTACTACTCCAATGTTAGAAGTACCTCCTCTGGTACAAATGAAACACATCTGAAGCCTCTCGGTGCCAGACCTCTTCTTCACCGTATCACCACATGGTTCACTCACCTAATGAAGGCGACGTGACAGGAATGGAGGTCACCATTGTGCCTCTATCTCTCTCTCACGATGCCAGGAAGCCCTTTTTCGTCAACTACAGCTGCCGGAATTGTTAGCGGATTCATACCCGTTTAGTCGGACCCATTAACGACGAAACGGAACCGCTTCCATTTTCGTTCGAAGCCTAGCGCGCGAGGGAGTCTAAGATCCTTTGTGGCAGTTCCTGTTGAGTGATGGGCTGTTGTGACCCAATTCGAAGTTCAGGGGCAAGCCCATACAGATGACTTAGCAGTCTTAGTCAGTTGCCACCTCAGCCCACCTGATGACGTGGCCCAGTAGGAAAAAGACAATTGGACAGAAACATTAGAAAATTATTAAAAATAATAGGAAGCCCCCAAAAATACAAACGACATATCCATAAAATTTTAAAAATCAAAATGAACCTGCTTCACTGATACTTTGATATGAAAATATGTCAAAGTAGCGGCCTTTTGTATTTTTGAAGTATTTTCGCTTTAGAAATGGATTTTAAAAAATGAAATAAACCCTTTTATAAAATGCTAAGTATTTTCAAAAATAAGAATTTCAAATGTACTATTTTCAAAAGTTAAGTACATTCGATTAGAAATGTTTTCAAAAGACCAAGTGATTTCAAGCACACTATCTTCTAAGATCAAATATCTTCCAAATTAAGTATTTTGAAGTAGAAAAGTACTTTCAAAAGTCAAAGCTACAAAAGGCCAAAGTGAATAAATCACCAACATCCCAAGAGAAACATCAAGAAATTAAAAGTCCAAATACGAAACCCAAAGTCAAAGCCGAAACCTCTACATTTGAGGAAAAGTCCCTCGCTAGGGTTGAGATCGACCTTAGATGACTTAGAAATCGAATTCTTACGGGCCCCCTCGTCCAAAGAATTCCATTTTTTGTTCTCACAAGAAGATCGACTAAGATGATCCCGAGAACCGACTCTTATTAAGAAGACCGATTAGGATGGTCCCTAGGGTCGTAAAAGAACCAACTCTTATTAAGAAGACCAACGAAGATGGTCCCTAGGGTTGTAAAAGAACCAACTTTCGTCGAGTAGCCATCAAAGAGGACCCGAAGGTTGCAAAACTTATTTGTTCTCACAAGAAGATCGACTAAGATGATCCCGAGAACCGACTCTTATTAAGAAGACCGATAAAGATGGTCCCTAGGGTCGTTAAAAAACCAACTCTTATTAAGAAGACCGATGAAGATGGTCCCTAGGGTTGTAAAAGAACCAACTTTCGCCGAGTAGCCGTCAAAGAGGACCCGAAGGTTGCAAAACTTATTTGTTCTCACAATAGTAGTTAAGCATTTCTGAGTATCGTTCGAGCATTTCAATCGTTTCTGCTTTCATTCTAAGTCAATTCATCACAATATATGCATTTACAATCTTTATTCGAAATAAAAGATAGGATTATACAATTTAATTACGCATATAATGTGCAAATAATGAAATTTGGAGTATCATTTGAACATTTCAAATATTTCTGCATTCGTTCTAAGTCATTTCATAACAATAATCTACATTTAAATTCTTTATACTGTCCAGAAAGTAATCAGATCTTGTTTATTTAAAAAGATATGATTATACACATTAGTTTCACATATAAAGTTCAAATAATGCAATGCTGAGTATCATTTGTGCATTCATTATAAGTCCTTTCATCATAATATATCTATATTTAAATTCTTTATACTGTCTAGAATATGACTTATATTTCGTTTATTCAAAAAAATTGGATTATACATTGTAATTACGCATATAAGTTGCAAATAATGCAATGATGTGTATCATTAGAGCATTTCAATCGATTATGAAATCATTCGAAGTCATTTCATCACAATAATCTAAATGTAAACTCTTTATATTGTCTACAATATAATTCATATCTTATTTATTAAAAAAGATTGGTTTATAGATAGTAATTACGCATATAAAGTGCAAATAACGCACTTATGAGTATTATTTGAGCATTACAATCGTTTGTGGATTAATTCTAAGTCATTTCACCACAATAATCTACATTTAAACAAATTGTAATGTGTAAAATGAGACTCAAATGTTATTTATTTAAAAAGAATTGATTGTACATTGTAATTACGCATATATAGTGCAAGTAATGCAATTCTGAGTATCCTTTGAGCATTCAATCATTTCTGCATTCATTATAAGTCATTTCAGCACAATAATCTCCATTTAAACCCTTTATACAGTCTAGAATATGATCCATATCTTATTTATATAAAAGGATTGGGTTTTACATATAAAGTGCAAATAATGAAATTCTGAGTATCTTTTGACCATTTCAATCGTTTCTAAATTCATTTTAAGTTATTTCGTCATAAGAATCTACAATTAAGCTTTTTATACCGGCTAAAATATTATTCACATCTTATTTACTTAAAAAGATTGGATTATACATAGTAATTACGAATATGAAATGCAAATAATGCAATTGAGAGTATCATTTGATCCTTTCAATCGTTTCTGCAAACATTTTAACTGATTTCGTCGTAATAATCTACATGCAAACTCTTTATATTGTCAAGATTATGATTTATATCTTATTTATTAAAATAATATTGGATTATACATAGTAATTACGCATATCAACATGAAATAATGCAATTCTAAGTATCATTTGAGCATATTAATTGTTTCTACATTCATTCTAAGTCAGTTCGTCATAATAATCTACAATTAAACTTTTTATACCGACTAAAATATGATTCACATCTTATTTATTTAAAAAAAATTGGATTATACATAGTAATTACGAATATAAATTACAAATAATACAATTCAGAGTATCATTTGATCTTTTCAATCGTTTCTGCATACATTTTATCGTAATAATCTACATGTAAACTCTTTATATCGTCTTGAATATGATTTATATATTATTTATTAAAAAAAAGATAGGATTATATATAGTAATTACGCATATCAACTTCAAATAATGCAATTCTAAGTATCATTTGAGCATATTAATCGTTTCTACATTCATTCTAAGTCTTTTCATCTCAAAATCTACATTTAAACTCTTTATACAGACTACAGCTTGATAATTATTCAAAACTATTGGATTGTACATGGTAATTACATATATAAAGTGAAAATAATGCAATTCTGAATATCATTTGAGCATTTCCATCGTTTCTGCATTCATTCAAAGTCATTTCATCACAATAATCTTCATTTAAACTCTTTATACTGTTCAGACTAACATTCAGATCTTGTTTATTCAAAAAAATTGGATTATACATAGTTATTACGCATATAAAGTGCAAATAATATTTTTCTTAGTATCTTTTCAGCAAGTCAATTGTTTCTGCATTCATTGTAAGACATTTCATCACAATAATCTACATTTAAACTCTTAAAACTGTCTAAAAAAAGATAAAGATCTTATTTATTAAAAAAGATTTGATTATCATAGTAATTACGCACATAAAGTGCAAATATTGAAATTCTGAGTATGGTTTGTGGATTTCCATCATTTATGCATTCATTATAAGTCATTTCATGACAATAATCTTCATTTAAACGCTTTATACTCTCGAGACTGAGATTCAGATCATGTTTATTCGTAAAGATTGGTTTATACAAAGTAATTACGCATATAAAGTGTAAATAATTCAATTCTGAATATCATTTAAGCATTTCAATTATTTTCATATTCTTTCTAAGGCATTTCAATATAATAATTTACATTTAAACTCTTTACATTGTCTAAAATATGATTCACATCATATTTATTCAAAAAGATTGGATTATACATAGTAGTTACGCATATAATATAAAAATAATGCAATTCTGAGTATCGTTCTAGCATTTCAATCATTTCTGCTTTCATTCTAAGTCAATTTATCACAATAATCTGCATATACTATCTTAATTCGAAATAAAAGATAGGTTTATACAATTCAATTACGCATATAATGTGCAAATAATGAAATTTGGAGTATCATTTGAACATTTCAAACATTTCTGCATTCGTTCTAAGTCATTTCATCACAATAATCTACATTTAAATTCTTTATACTGTCCAGAAAGTAATCAGATCTTGTTTATTGAAAAAGATATGATTATACACATTAATTTCACATATAAAGTTCAAATATTGCAATGCTGAGTATCATTTGTACATTCATTATAAGTCATTTAATCATAATATATTTATATTTAAATTCTTTATACTGTCTAGAATATGACTTATATTTTTTTTATTCAAAAAAATTGGATTATACCTTGTAATTACGCATATAAGTTGCAAATAATGCAATGATGTGTATCATTAGAGCATTTCAATCGATTATGGAATCATTCGAAGTCATTTCATCACAATAATTTAAATGTAAACTCTTTATATTGTCTACAATATGATTCATATCTTATTTATTAAAAAAGAATGGTTTATAGATAGTAATTACGCTATAAAGTGCAAATAACGCACTTATGAGTTTTATTTGAGCATTACAATCGTTTCTGGATTAATTCTTAGTCATTTCACCATAATAATCTACATTTAAAATAATTGTAATGTGTAAATTGAGACTCAAATGTTATTTATTTAAAAAGAATTGATTGTACAATGTAATTACGCATATAAAGTGCAAGTAATGCAATTCTGAGTATCCTTTGAGCATTCAATCGTTTCTGCATTCATTACAAGTCATTTCAGCACAATAATCTCCATTTAAACCCTTTATACAGTCTAGAATATGATCCATATCTTATTTATACAAAAGGATTGGATTTTACATATAAAGTGCAAATAATGAAATTCTGAGTATCTTTTGACCATTTCAATCGTTTCTAAATTCATTTTAAGTTATTTCGTCATAAGAATCTGCAATTAAGCTTTTTATACCGGCTAAAATATGATTCACATCTTATTTATTTAAAAAGATTGGATTATACATAGTAATTACGAATATGAAATGCAAATAATGCAATTGAGAGTATCATTTGATCCTTTCAATCGTTTCTGCAAACATTTTAATTGATTTCATCGTAATAATCTACATGTAAACTCTTTATATCGTCTAGATTATGATTTATATCTTATTTATTAAAAAAATATTGGATTATACATAGTAATTACGCATATCAACATCAAATAATGCAATTCTAAGTATCATTTGAGCAAATTAATTGTTTCTACATTCATTCTAAGTCAGTTCGTCATAATAATCTACAATTAAACTTTTTATGCCGACTAAAATATGATTCACATCTTATTTAATTAAAAAAGATTGGATTATACATAGTAATTACGAATATAAAGTGCAAATAATGCAATTCAGAGTATCATTTGATCTTTTCAATCTTTTCTGCAAACATTTTAATTCATTTTATCTTAATAATCTACATGTAAACTCTTTATTTCGTCTTGAATATGATTTATATCTTATTTATTAAAAAAAGATAGGATTATATATAGTAATTACGCATATCAACTTCAAATAATGCAATTCTAAGTATCATTTGAGCATATTAATTGTTTCTATATTCATTCTAAGTCATTTCATCTCAAAATCCACATTTAAACTCTTTATACTTCTAGAGTTTGATAATTATTCAAAACTATTGGATTGTACATGGTAATAACATATATAAAGTGAAAATAATGCAATTCTGAATATCATTTGAGTATTTCCATCGTTTCTGCATTCATTCTAAGTCATTTCATCACAATAATCTTCATTTAAACTCTTTATACTGTTCAGACTAACATTCAGATCTTGTTTATTAAAAAAGATTGGATTATACATAGTATTACGCATATAAAGAGCAAATAATTTTATTCTTAGTATCTTTTCAGCATGTCAATTGTTTCTGCATTCATTCTAAGTCATTTCATCATAATAATCTACTTTTAAACTATTAAAACTGTCTAAAATAAGATAAAGATCTTATTTATTAAAAAAAGATTTTATTATCATAGTAATTATGCACATAAAGTGCAAATATTGAAATTCTGAGTATGGTTTGTGGATTTTCATCATTTCTGCATTCACTATAAGTCATTTCATGACAATAATCTTCATTTAAACTCTTTATACTGTCGAAATTGAGATTCAGATCATGTTTATTCGTAAAGATTGGTTTATACAAAGTAATTACACATATAAAGTGCAAATAATTCAATTCTGAATATCATTAAGCATTTCAATTAGTTTCATATTCTTTCTAAGTCATTTCAATATAATAATCTACATTTAAACTCTTTACATTGTCAAAAATATGATTCACATCATATTTATGCAAAAAGATTGGATTATACATAGTAGTTACGCATATATAATAAAAATAATGCAATTCTGAGTATCGTTCGAGCATTTCAATCGTTTCTGCTTTCATTCTAAGTCAATTCATCACAATAATCTGCATTTACAATCTCTATACGAAATAAAAGATAGGATTATACAAATTAATTACGCATATAAAGTGCAAATAATGAAATTTGGAGTATTATTTGAACATTTCAAACATTTCTGCATTCGTTCTAAGTCATTTCATCACAATAATCAACATTTAAATTCCTTATACTGTCCAGAAAGTAATCAGATCTTGTTTATTTAAAAAGATATAATTATACACATTAATTTCGCATATAAAGTTCAAATAATGCAATGCTGAGTATCATTTGTGCATTCATTGTAAGTCCTTTCATCATAATATATCTGTATTTAAATTCTTTATACTGTCTAGAATATGACTTATATCTTGTTTATTCAAAAAGATTGGATTATACATTGTAATTACGCATATAAGTTGCAAATAATGCAATGATGTGTATCATTAGAGCATTTCAATTGATTATGGAATCATTCGAAGTCATTTCATCACAATAATCTAAATGTAAACTCTTTATATTGTCCAGAATATGGATCATATCTTATTTATTAAAAAAGATTGGTTTATTGATAGTAATTACGCATAAAAAGTGCAAATAATGCAGTTATGAGTATTATTTGAGCATTACAATTGTTTCTAGATTAATTCTAAGTCATTTCATCACAATAATCTACATTTAAACTAATTGTAATGTGTAAAATGAGATTTAAATGTTATTTATTTAAAAAGAATTGATTGTACATTGTAATTACGCATACAAAGTACAAGTAATGCAATTTTGAGTATCCTTTGAGCATTCAATCATTTCTGCATTCATTATAATTCATTTCATCACAATAATCTCCATTTAAACCCTTTATATAGTCTAGAATATGATCCATATCTTCTTTAAACAAAAAGGATTGGATTTTACATATAAAGTGCAAATAATGCAATTCTAAGTATCATTTTAAGTCATTTCGTCATAATAATCTACAATTAAACTTTTTATACGGTCTAAAATATGATTCACATCTTATTTATTTAAAATGATTGGATTATACATAGTAATTACGAATATAAAGTGCAAATAATGCAATTCAGAGTATCATATGATCATTTCAATCGTTTCTGCAAACATTTTAATTCATTTCATCGTAATAATCTACATGTAAACTCTTTATATCGTCTTGAATATGATTTATATCTTATTTATGAAAAGAAGATAGGATTATATATAGTAATTACGCATATCAACTTCAAATAATGCAATTCTAAGTATCATTTGAGCATATTAATTGTTTCTACATTCATTCTAAGTCATTTCATCTCAAAATCTACATTTAAACTCTTTATACTGACTAGAGTTTGATAATTATTCAAAACTATTGGATTGTACATAGTAATTACATATATAAAGTGAAAATAATGCAATTCTGAATATCATTTGAGCATTTTCATCGTTTCCGCATTCATTCTAAGTCATTTCATCACAATAATCTTCATTTAAACTCTTTATTCTGTTCAGACTAACATTCAGATATTGTTTATTCGAAAAGATTGGATTATACATAGTAATTACGCATATAAAGTGCAAATAATATTATTCTGAGTATCTTTTCAGCATGTCAATTATTTCTGCATTCATTCTAAGTCATTTCTTCACCATAATCTACATTAAAATTCTTAAAACTGTCTAAAATAAGATAAAGATCTTATTTATTAAAAAAGATTTGATTATCATAGTAATTACGCACATAAAGTGCAAATATTGAAATTCTGAGTATGGTTTGTGGATTTCCATCATTTATGCATTCATTATAAGTCATTTCATGACAATAATCTTCATTTGAACTCTTTATACTGTCTAGAATATGATAAAGATTTCATTTATTAAGAACGATTTGATTAAACATAGTAATTACGCATATAAAGTGAAGATAATGCAATTCTGAGTATCATTTGAGCATTTTAATCGTTTCTGCATTCATTCTAAGGGGCTGTTTGGATTCCCAAGGAATTTGGAGAATTTCATCTTCCTACCATAAATTTTTTATAAATTATCCAAACTCTTCACAAAGTTACACACTTCCCAATAAATTTATTCGTAGGAATTGCAACTTCTCCATATTCCCCAAATTCCTAAGCGATCCAAACGGCTCCCAAGTAATTTTATCAGAATAACCTACATTTAAACTATTTATACTGTCCAGAATATGATTCATAACTTATTTTTTAAATAGATTGGATTATACATAGTAATTATGCCTATAAAGTGCTAATTTTGCAATTTAAAATATCATTTGAGTATTTTAATCGATTCTACATTCATTCTAAGACATTTCTTCACAATAAACTGCATTTTAACTCTATACACTTTCTAGAATATCATTCAGATCTTAGGGGCCATTTGAATGTGTCCGGAATTTGCAAGAATAGCAAATTATAGGCATAAATTTATTATAAACAATCCAAACTCTTCACAAAGTTACACACTTTCCAATAAATTTATGCCCAGAAACAGGAAATTCTCCGAATTTTCTAAATTCCTAAGCGATCCAAACGGCCCCTAAAAATAGTTAAAAGGGCACGATTTTCATGACCATGTTTGGTAGGAACTTAATTTATGAAGTAAATTAAGGAGAATTAAAAAAATTAAGTCATTTTACTTTTCAAATTTTTATCGTGTTTGATGTGAAATTTAACAATTAGTAAGGCGTAAGATAATTTTTTTAATTATGAGTTATTAAATTAATTGTAAAAAGACCAAATTATCCATTGTCTATTTTTTTCCGATTAAAAGAGAATAAAAAAAGTTTTCTAAATGGGAAATTATTCCTATATAAATTTTTACGTCATGTAAGTCCGTTTGGACCGATATTATTTCTATAGATTCTCAAGTTACATCAAGACAGAATGAGTTAAGTTTCTGTAAACTATAGTCATTATTATTAATGGTACTTCTTTGTAATTTCGTTAGTCGTGAATTGTCACAACCCGTATCCGAGATACAAGGCGTGAGGTGAGCTAGTATCTGATCATCCATCCGACGGCCCGTCAATCTACGTCACAGCATAAATAATTACAAAACGGAGTCAGTTACAAAGCCGAGTAACCAGTTATTTAACGACGCAGTTTCTCTATAACTAATTTATATAACAAATATCAACCGATCGGATTAATCCACACATCAATAACAATAAAATTAAATGTATTTCATAGAGATTAACGGGTCTAGATTTTCTCAAATCAATTTCTCTTATCACTTCCACATTAGCGCGAATCCCTCTCTAGGTGATTCCGCTTCACATTCCATTTCACATTTCTATTTCAAATCAGATCACATCAGAGACCCGTTGACTCGTAAAATACATTAGTCAAGATTCTCATATATCAATCGGATGCAGAAATAATTTTTCAATCGGATGGAGAAATAAATTTTCAATCGGATAATAACATGACAGCTTTGTTATTCCTATGGTTTTAAAACGAAAAGGAGCAGGGGTATAAATCAGAATATAATTGATGTTTTGATTTAAAAAATCAATAACAACATGGTAGTTAAATATTGAGAATGCATAGATCGGGTAACTTGATAGGGTTATGAATAGAAAGGTCCAAACAGAAGTTCCGTGGAACTAAAAGGCTATCGTATAAGAAAAAAAAATAGAAAGGAATTGAAAAGGCTGCCGCATCAAAGGAAAATGAAATTATGAGATTTTAAAAGGCAGAGGGTGCGTGGGCTTCAAGACAAACAATTAAAAGTTCCTTTAATAATCGTTTTCCCTTAATAATCGGTTATACAAACAATTAGGTTTTTTTAATAATCGGTTATACAGAGGAGCAGGTACTAATCGGATTTGAAAAAAACAAAACTAAATATTCTTATTTTATAAAGATTAATACGGTTTTCAAATTGCGGTTACCAAAATATGGTTTCCGAAATAGCAATTAAATAAATTAGCTTAATTAAAAGGAGATGGGCACGGTTAATGAACTTTTTAATTGCCGAGCAATTAAGGATTCAACAGCAATTAAAGGAATTAAAATGAAGGGATACACATCAAGAAACATTGACAAGTGGCATTCGTAATGTAATAAAAATATACAATTATGCATATATTTCATATATATAAACTTTTGGACGAAAAAAATTTATAATATATAATTTCAAACTACATACTTCATAATAAATAAAATAGGATCAAAATAACTAATATAAAAAAATAATGACCAAAAAAATCTGGGGTGTTGCCTGAATTAAAGGGGATTGCGATTTGAGACATGAATCTCTCTCTAACATACTGACGGGCTTTTTACGATTTTAGGAAAAAAAATTCTAGAAGGGAAATTATTTCTTAGGATGTTTGGATGGTATGAGAATAAGGAAGAATAGTTTCTTTCTAGGAATAGCTTTTTCCTAACCATCCAAACAAGTTAGAAATAAGAAGAACAATAACTTCTTTAGAAATAGTTTATTCCTAGAAATAGCGTATTCGAACAATTATATATACATAATTTCAACAAAATTAGCTAAATATTAATAGCTAAATAAAATTTTGTGTGCTCTTTAATTAGTACTTTATTTAATATTAAAATAATAATTTTTAATAATTTATTTAAATTTATATTAATTTGCTTATTTCTAACTCACCATCCAAACAACATTTCTTATTTCCGGAATAACACTCTTTCTACTCTTCTCAAAGTTACACTCTTCCCAATATTTTATTCCTAAAATCCTTATTCCCATACCATCCAAATGGCCATATGAATTTTGACGTCACGTTAGACGGTCTGGACTGATATTGTATCCATGAATTCAGATCTGGTGCTGCGCGGCACCCATGTAGCACACCTCTCGAACCGTCCGATCTAATCTGAATGGCCCCTAAAAATACTGGATTGTAAGGCCCGAAAAAAATTAACCGTCGAGATCAAATCGGACGGCCCGAGAGGTGCGCTACATGGGATCCGGGTCCTTGTATCCGTGCTCAAACAAAGAGCCCGATAATTTTTCTACGGAAAAAGGATTTCTTCTTCACCAACAAAGAGGTATAATCCAACTATAGCACAACTAACTAAGAAATGGGTGAAATTTAAAGATCTTCACAAGGACTTCTATAATAGGCTGTAACATAATCCCTGTAGATCTATAGTAAAAATGAAAATGTACCAAAATTTCATTATTTTCTGCAGCGATCGAGCGCAGGTCATTTTTGCGTTTGTATGCTGTACAAATTGTAATCGCTATACAGAAGGGTAGAAATAATATCATCCAGAAAAGTCGTCCAATGGCGCAATAACTTAACGACAGTTTCAAGCAAAACTTTCCGCTAAACGTATTTCGTCTGGTCAATTGCCGCAGTGGCGAGTCAGACAATTTTTACGCCTAGACACTAAATAATTTACTAAATTTAATTAAAATAATAATAATAATAATAATAATAATAATAATAATAATAATAATAATAATTTTAATATAAAATGATATATTTGAACCTAATCACTATACAATTTTGTCAAAATAACCATAAATACCGAAATATAATTTTTTACTTTAACAACGGATATGAAAGTTATATCTATCCACTTGGATTATACCTACTACTTTAATTTGTAATATGATACAGAAAATTAATACAATAGTTTATTTAACAATGCTTCCTTATTTTGCTACCACCATACATAAATATTTTAATGTGAATACAGCATTAGTTCATTGTATTAATTCATAGTGAATATTAAAGTACTTGTATTATTTAAATTCATTATAAACTTATTTAAAATTAAATTTTGATATTCTAACATTATAACTTTTAAGAACCAACTTTTGGTTTAGTGACAAAGACCAATGCATCTTAAGTGAAAAGTTCGTAGGTTCGAAACCCGACTGGAGGTCTTTCTTAGACATTTAATTTAAAAATAAGTTGAGAGACTTGACCTCCAATTTATCTTCAAACTAATATTACGACTTTTGAATAGCCAACGTGCTAATTTTAAACAATATTATTGAATAAAATTAATTTGTAGTTTTATGTTGGCCTACATCTAATTAGTAATTTAGAGTGACGTAAAACTAATTTTTTCAATAACAATTTTACTAAACCAAAATAACCATTTCTAAATTAGTTTTATAATCATCAAATCTACTACTTCAATTAAATTACAATCCATTAATTTTTTATATTTTATGCGACCATATCACATAGTACCATCTTTTGTGGGCCAACAATTACTCTCTCCCAAGTCCCAACTGGGACCACACAAACGAAAAGTGTTGGTAAAAAAAAATAAATGAAATAAATAAAAGAAAAGAAATAAAGAGGTACGCACATGCAAGGAGGAAAAAAATAATAATAAAAGAGAGTCAAGCCTTAGGCACATCACCAAAGTTAAGCCTGAACACCATTTTTTTCTTCAAATAAACTGCAATAAAAACTAATAATGAAATTTAATTTTGGTAAAACAAGCCTGGGCACGTGCCCAGGCTTGTTCCTACTTGGACTCGCCACTGAATTGCCATGTTATCTTTGCCGACTATATATTTTCGTGAATAGCCCAGTTGACTATTTTCTTGAATATATAAACTTTCCACAGTGAGTCAATGAAGGTATAATACAGAAAAGACATCTAATAATATAATACGGTACATGATCGAATATCGTACGTTTTTTTTTGTTTAAATTGAGATGCGATATCTCGCAAAGCTAGAAGGACACTATTTGTTATTAATTGCCCATGTGACCATGTTCACGAAAGGAGAACAAATTTGTCATTTCAACGAAAGGACTTGTTCATATAAAAATAACAGAAAAAATGATATAAAAATCATCAATGATGTATAATTGTATAATAGGCATGAAAATGGATCGGATCCAGATCGAATAGTATTCAAACTATATTTATATCTATATTTTTTTATCGCATATGGATACAAATATTAGGTGGGGTAATCGAGCTTCGCTCGATATTTGACTTTCTAATAAATTAAAATTATGTTATCCATTCAAAATTTGCAATGGTTAAAGTTGAGAATTGTTTTATTTATGATAAAAATAGTTATGTATGTTGTATATGTTTAATTTTAATCTGTAAGTATTTGATGTTTAGATCGAAATAATTTTTAAGTTTATTATGTTAAAGTTAATTGAGTTACAGAAATAAATACATCAAGTCTATTAAAATCATAATTGTTTAATGATCAATTATATTTAACATGCATACATTTGTTCAATGATATAGTACATATCTCAAGTCTGACCTACTCTAAACCTTAAACAATCCAAAGTCAATCCATCCATGTTTTTTTACACTTAAAACCCTATTCAACCCAACTATAGTGAAGAAAAGTATCTTGCTGTAGCACCTGTTACTTTCTTTTTATAAAATATGCACCCGTAGGCTAGCGCTAATAAAATGAATTTAATTACATTACATGTTACTTCAAAAGTTTTGTACCATAATCCAAAAATCGCAGACAATCCCCACTACATAATAAACTTAAAAATATTAAAACTAATGATTGCAACTAATTTAAAATTACCCTACCCAAACAAAAAATTAGGATATCCTACTGCTGGCTCCCTTTCAATATTTATTAGTTTACCATGTGTTAAATCCCAAGTTTGTCATTAACTTCATTATTGTAAAAATCCATGCCATGCCATACCTTATCTCCTTGTATTGTTGGCCAACCATGTGCATCAGCAAGGGCTTCTCTCCTGACATAACTCACCACCATTTGAGGAAGTTCTTCCATCATCGCTATAACTTGTGCAATTAAATTTAGTATGTAGAACATAAATGAGTTGGTGGAACAGCCTTGCAAAATTGCTCATAAAACATATTGAGAAAAATATCAGAATTGCAGCTAATTCAATCAACCATTGATTCTAAAATGTTGTCATATTGATAAAATAACAATCTATTAAGAACTCAATATGGTTTCACTTACTCAAAACTTAGTCAGAAGTACAAACCCCCAAAATAGAAGTTCATTATTGTGGCTCTCTTGCTTTTTATTTCATTAAGGACAGATAAAGGCCTCAAAATCATTAAGAAAACTTTACAATTAAATAGAAGAAGATAGAAAAACATGAATTTTGTTGTACCTGATCTAGATAAATTGTTACAAAGTAAGAGAAAGGCCAGAATTTGTGTACCTAAGATAAATTACTTTTTATTCGCTCCATAGTCATCATTCCAATTCATCATGCTTTGCACATAGCACAAAATTCTGCAATATAGAAGAATTAAGTAAATAGAAAGTGATCCAAGTTCGTATATCTGCAACCAATTAGAATCACAAAAGTATCGATCATCAAACTACACTTCAATATAATTGGTCTTAAAAATTTAATATTAGACGTGCATAATAGCTAATTACCCAACAAATGGCACTTTTTTCAACTTGTTTTTTGCCATCAAATTGATTAATCCATTGGTTCTAAAACTGGTACCACAGTTTTCATGATTGCCTGAAAAAATTAACAAAAAGCAAAAGCAATTAATCAGCGTGCTTAAAGAATTACAAACCATTGTTTCTTAATTACATTTTATAAATACTATTGAACAATTATTATAGATATTATAATAGTCAATAAAACCAAAATTAGTAAGAAATCCAAATAAAATGGTTAAAGAAGAAATCTAACATGGTTCTCAACAATGGAAACCAAATTAAGTTAAATACCTTTTAGCATCTCATCAACCACAGTTGTATCGACACCTAAACTCAAAATCTGTAAATTAAAAAAAATTAAGATAAAAGGAGAATAAAGATATATCATGTCAATATTACATCAAGACAATATTATGTGACTTGTACACTGCCTCAAAGTTCAAAAAATGACAGAAAAAAACTACATGAACAACCGATTAAGTAAAAAAAGAGTTCTAGAAAAAATGAGCAACTAATACTTAATACAGTTATTTATTGTAAGAAATCTAATATTTTACCTTCATACCTTCATATACACATCAATATTAGGACCTGGCTTAATATTTGTAGCTTTCTCTCTCCTAGAAAGCTCATTTCACATATCTACACATATTTTCAGTTAACAATTAGTGCTTGTTGTTGTCATGCCAGACCTCCTTCAGCTCATAGCATCTCCTTCAAGCACGCTAATTTAAAAAAAAAATAAAAATAAAATCAGAATTAACATGTAAATCGATTGAAACAAATAATAAAATATAGGTGAGGTGCTTACGCTGGTGAAACCAATTTGAGGAGAGAGCTAGAATGATGGACAAATTGTTAAGCATCGATCAGCTTCCTCATGAAGATATCTCCCACTGCCAGTTTCAGGAAACCATAAATTATCTCACAAAAACCACCATTAAAGAATAAAAGAGGAATAAGAAAGGAAACTGATAAAATTTAATGCCCTTAGGTCGTTCAAAACCTGTAATGCAAATCTCAGAATTTTAAATCAAATCATTAATATCGCTATAATTAAATCAGGTATATGACTAATTTTTCATATATATACACAAATAAAGCAACCATTATGGAATTGCAAAAACTTAATGCCTCTACATTTATATTAAATACGGTGTTGCTTGACATACAAACATGTAAGATCAGATTTACCATTAATACGTTCTAGTATTTTATTAAGCTCTCTTGATCCATATGTAATTTGTGCATGAAAATGATTAGGAAAATAAGAAAATCGTAAAAAAAAAAAATCTATTTTTCCATTCCTCATCCCCACCATTAAGTTGCTCTCCATCACCACTCTGATTGTCAAAGATAGGGATAAGCTTTTATTGAAACTAATTGAAATCAACAAAAATGATTATATTACCAGATGCTGTATATAACTTCTATTGGAGGTGTCTCTCTATACAAACCCTAAATCACCAGCCCACATGTGTCGGAGACTTCCGTGTCCGTCGAAATTAAACCGACTTAAATCGGACTCCCACGGGTTTTTATTTATAAATACTGATGAATACATATATGTTCGAAAACTGATACAGTTCAAATGTTAAGCAGAAACGAACACGATCCAAAAATTGTCAGATACGAAAATAAATACAAATATATTTTGTCAGGTGCAGATCATATTTCGTTATACTGTCTAAAATGTGATTCAGATCTTATTTATTCAAAAAGATTGGTTTATACATAGTAATTACGCATATAAAGTGTAAATAATGCAATTATGAGTATCATTTGAGCATTTTAATCATTTATGCATTCATTCTAAGTTATTTTATCACAATAATCAATACTTATATCCAAACTAAGATTTATATCTTTTTATTTCAAAAAGATTGAATTATACATAGTAATTACGCATATAAAGTGTAAATAATGCAATCATGAGTATGATTTGAGTATTTTAATCGTTTATGCATTCATTCTAAGTTATTTCATCACAATAATCTACATATAAACTCTTTATACTGTCTATATATTATTCATATCTTATTTATTCAATAAAATTGGATTATACATAGTAATAACGCATGTAAAGTGCAAATAATGCAATTCTGAGCATTTCAACCTTTTTGCATTCGTACTAAGTCATTTCATCAGAATAATCTTAATTTAAACTCTTTATGCTGTCTAGAATATGATCCAGATCTTATTTATTCAAAAAGATTGGATTATACGTAGTAATTGCGCATATAATGTACCAATAATGCAATTCTGAATATCATTTGGGCATTTTAATCGGTTCTGGACATATACTAAGTCATTTCATCTCAATAATCTATATGTAAACTCTTTATATTGTCCAGAATATTATTCATATCTTATTTATTATAAAATATTTGGATTCTACAATGTAATTATGCATATAAATTGCAAATAATATAATTCTGAGTATCATTTGAGTATTTTAATTGTTATTGCGATGTTTCTAAGTCATTTTATCACAATAATTTACATTTAAACCTTTATACTCTCTAGAATATTATTCATATCTTATTTATTCAAAAAGATTGGATTATGCATAGTAGTTACGTATATAAACTGCAAATAATGCAATTCTGTGTATCATTTGAGTATTTTAATTATTTTTGTTAAGAACTTGTTTCCTTGTGCAATTTAAATTTTTATTACTAATAAACAACAATTAACATAGCACAACAAATGAGATATCTAGTAATTTAACATTTAGCACACTTGAGAAAGGAGAAATTGTATATCCTTTCCAAAATCGTATTTGGAAGACCTGACCTCAATCTTTTGGAGTCGGTGGTATTCCTCTTCTAACACCTCCTTCTTCTCCTTGAGCTTGCACCTTAGGTCCACAAAAAAATTAACCAAATTCTCCTCAAATTTGCTAGCAAATGAGAGAATATGTCTAAACCTTTAGTTTCCCTTCTTCAATTAAATCAATATTTAATGTGGGAACTAAGTTCAACTCGTGAACTCCTAAAATTAATATCAACTATTTGACAATTATTATTTGGTTTAGACTTTACATTAATTTAGTTTCATATGATACCTTTGAAATATTTAATCATAACGGCTCATAATGGTATACAATTGATTATTCAACTTATCATATTTTGTATTCTCTAATACAAATAAACTAAATATATTGTACACTAGTTAGGAGCTTGTTTTCGTGTGATCCTTGGAGGATTTATGTCATTTTAGCCATGAAAGTTAAATCGATATTTATTTCCAATAGTCATAAGCGGTATCTAGCAACACGTTCTGATTTCCAATTAACATAAATAAATACTGTATAATTATAGTATTTTAATCCTACATAAGAAATAAAGTATTTTTTTTATTTTCATTCTTATGTCACATGATATTACTGTATAATTCAGGATAAAAATTTCTCATTCTTGCAGATTATACATTTCTTGATCTAGAGATGATTGTGTTAGAAAGTGTTCTTAGGTGCTCAATTTTAATTTTAGCTACTAATTAACTTCAATTATCGTGAACAATCAAGAACGTATCTAGTTTAAGCATATTCAACACACAAGACAAGAGAGAAAAGTGTAGGAATTGTACCTCTCACAAAATCATATTCGTGAGGCTCGACCACGGCATAGGAGGCGGTGGCGTGCTCGTCTACTCCTCTTCTTCTTATTTCTTAGATCCACAAAAAGATTAATCAACTTCACTTTGTTTCGTGACAGCGAAATGCGTGAAATCGCCTAATTCAATGGCTTCCCGTCTTCAATTAACTCATTAATTAATTAAGGGAATCTAATCTCAACTCATGAGACCTACTTAGAATGCAATTAGAGCTCTAAATGTGGCAGCTAAAAAGCTCTTTCTTCAAACAGAAATGGCGGCTAGGAAGAGGAGAAAGAGAGATGAGAGAAAGGGTGCCCTAATTTCACAATTAGGTGGTCTTTATATAGACAACTTGACCTAACCATTGGGGACCACTCTCCAAAACGTGGCAGGCCCTATTTGATAATTATTGTAGGATTAGAATTTTCATTAATTAGTTTCATATGATCCTTTTGATATAATTAATTATAACGGTTCGCAACAGTATATAATTAATTAATCGACTTATTATATTGCATTCTCCAATGCAGATAAAGTAATATTTAACATTGTTGATTAAGAGCCTTTAATTCGTGTGACCCTCGAGGATTTATATCATGTTGGCCATGGAAATTAAATCGTTATTTATTTTCAATAATCATAAGCGGTATCTAGCAACACGTTATGATTCCCAATTAACATAAATAAATACTACACTTTTATAGTATTTCAATCCTGCATAAGAAATAGATAATTTTCTTGTTTTGATTCTTATGTCACATGATATCATTATATAATCCAAGATAAGAATGTGTCATTCTTGCAGATTATACATTTCTTGATCTTAGAGATGATCGTCTAGTTTGAATGCATACGATCAAACTCTATCAAGGGGCGCCCAATAAATATCATCACTCACTAGATATACTAATGAGGGACATACGGTTTTCTTGATGAACAATATTTTTCCGCACAATTCAAGAGAACATAAAATAAAGTATGTATAGCAGCCCTTATCAGGAATCAACGGTAGGCGATATTTATTGAACCTATACTCATGTGGAAAAGTTGAATCATTTCAAATTTAGAATGAAACTCATATGAAATAAATAATGACACATAACACAATCCATATATTTATTTCATTGGGTCATGTTCTGTGTTATGTTCCAATAACATACACATATGCAATTAATTTGGTAACTCCTTACCTATGATTTGTAGAACTTAATCATCACTTAACTTGCATACTAATCTTATATGATAATTAATGTTTTTTATTAATTATCAAGATCATGGACTGTTTAGATTTATTATAATCATTCTAATGAATGATTCACAGAGATCTACAATTTAGATTTTCAACCTGAATGATCCGTCAATAATAAACTCTAGAAACAAACGATCAAATATTATGAATAACATAAACTAATATTTAAGTCATTAAATCATTGATTTCTAGGACATTACTCCAACATATTGTACAAGTTGCTAGTAAACAATTCATCTCCAATAAGAGACCCAAATAGATATTATCACTCATTAAACAAATTAATATGAGACAGACAGTTTTCTTGATGAACACAACTTTTTCCCGCACAATTCAAGAGAACATAAATAAAATCATATAGTAACCCTTATCAGGAATCAACGTTAGACGATATTTATTGAACATATTTTCATGTGGAAAAGTTGAATCATCTCAAACTTAGTATCAAACTCATATGAAATAAATAATAACACATATTAAATCATATTTTAATAATATTTTTAATTATTTTAGGTATCAATCGATCTTTGAAAGTCCTATACTACTAGATTATTGTGTGTCATATCAATACGTTTGTGTCGTGTTATTTTGGAGAACATTAAATACTGCACAGTTATTTTGTATTTAATGTAAATTATACAAAAAATAATGCTCCAAATTCAGATAACGCAATCTAGTTTGTGGTAAACAGGCCGAACACCAATTTATACGCCCTAAATGATAATGGGTTCACGACTACGAAGCAGGCTAAATAGGCCGAACACCAATTTCTACGCCCGAATATATATGGCCTATATACTTTTTTTTTTTTAACGAAAATTGTTGGGTCAAAAGAATGATATACCGTTTATATGAAAAAAAAGAAAGAAAAATTATTCATTGCTGTCAAAATGTTTGTAGAATCCTTATATTTCTGGATAACATACGAACCAAATTGTCAATGTACCATCATTATTGGACACCGGTCGGTTTTCCATGAAATGTATGTTTTGTTATCCTCAACAACTTGCAGCACTGTTGGTCTCTGATGAATACCAGCCTGCACATACAACCTATGGAGTCGAGGATCTAGCGACGACTATTAAAGTGTTGTTACCCTTTAGCTTGCGTTAATTAGAATTAGCTGATTTCCATTATCTAATTTATTCAAAGTAGATATTTCTCTTGTAATTGAGCTACCATGAAATAAAAAAAAAAGACGAGTTAATGAATAAAACATTTATCTCTTGTCTCAACCGATTACAGATTTACACTTAAGGCTGAATGCTGCATATCATCATTACATTGAGTTAATCAATGCATTTTTGCATATCATCATCATCATACCAAAGAAAAAAAATATATTGTTGATTTGAAACAAACATACAAGCACGTGATAAATTGAAATCACAACTAGAGAATTTTTTTTAGGGATTCATCTTCCCAATTGGATGAATCCTAATTGGAAGACCAGTGGAAAATTTTACGAGCGGCGATGCAACAGGTTGGCCAGATTCAACCAGCTCATAATCGTAGTTAAGAATTAGATGCCGAAGGAACACTGCAATTTCTATTCTTGCAATCTCAGAGCCAATACAGTGCCGTGCACCTCCTCCAAATGGCATCCAATTATTACTTTTCTTTATGGCCTACATAAACAAATTGAAGGAGACAATAGTATATGCCAAAATACAATAAAAAATAAAGATTATTTAGATAGGCAAACAGGGAAATTTTTTTGCTATTCGTTTTCTCTAATTGTTAACAAAATGCAAACATGGTAACTAAAATTGACAATAATATTAATTTTAGGAAAAAAAAAGTGTTTTGTTCAAAGAAAATTATAACTCTGTAGATAATATTGTTTGGAAAACATATGAAGTTTCCAAACACTCAAACGGGTTAGTAGAAAAATAGTAACTAGCTAGACAATGATTAAGAATACCAGCCATCTCCATGGATCAAAGATGTTAGGATTTTCAAAAGCTGAAGGATCCAAATGCATAGCTGCAATATGTGTTATGACAGTAGTCCCCTGCGGTATGATGTAACCTGGTTGATTATACATACAAATTTTAAAAAGCTCTTTTACATACTTCAGATCATATATATTCACTACAAGAATTAAATGGTCTTTACATAAATTTTTCTAGATAGACTTTTTTTATTTATGTTGGACCTTAATTATTTCTATTGTTAGATTCACTTGATGCACTAAATCTAGCAATTTTTTTATTAATAAGTCTTTAAAAATCTAGCAATTTATCTTTGATAGTAGAACAAGGTCCAACATAAATTGTTAGATTTAAAAATTTAGCAAGATATATTGTTAGATTTTTAAAGACCAATTAATAGAAAATTAAGTCATGAAAAAAATTGTTAGATTTAGTGCATCAAGTAAATCTAACAGTAGAACAAGGCCCAACATAAAAAAAGTAATAAATTACATTCTTTGATTCAGTTCTTTTTTGGGGGGTTAATAGTAATAAATTACCATTATGGTTTACCTTTATAATATGGGTCATGCTACGGTGGACACAAAAAAGTCACAGTGGCTTGTTTCCGATAAATCACAGCCGTATATTGTTTGAGGGGTAAAAGCGGAATATCACCTTCTCTGTTAATCTTTGCGTTAAGCAATGAGACTAGACGTTTTTTCTCCTCAATCTATCCGAGACAGCTCCAAAACACCGATTTGCTTAATTCACTCTCTCCTTTGTCGGTCTGAGAAGCTTCCGGACGAGGGTTTGAGAAAGCTTCGCCGTTCTTTTTCTATCGCACCTATGCTGCATCCAGATTCCAGGCCATTGATCCGCAAGACCGAGGAGCTCCAACGAATCTATTATGTCCATTTTGATCCATCTATCATTAATTCATTATTGGAGACTTGGGGTGAGGTTCGATTTATTCCCACACTGAAATAACCCAAAGAATTTTGTTGATAGTTTTATCAAAGTTAACAATTAATTCTTTTCTTACTGAAAAAAGAACACTTTTGTTTTATCTTATTGTGATGGCTTGAGGTTCTTCATGGGCATCTGTTAATTACATAGGAAATAGATATGTTTCTCTAGATGGTTTGCATGTAAATTGCGATGAGCCGATGATTTTAACAGCCTTAGGAAGGTTTTTACGAATAATATGAAAAATCTCCATGGGTAAATTCTTAGGTTTCTGTAGGGACAGGTGTGGAAAGCCATTATTTTCCTGGAGATCGCTACCTCGAGGTCGAGGTTAGTATTTGCAAGGGCACTCTAACTGTTTGATAATATGCCCATAATTTATCGCGAGATTCATGAGCATTCTTGAAAACAAAAATATTCTATGCCTATTCTCACTATAGTATATTCACAAAGCTTATTCATGAATATGCCTATTCACGTCTATTCACGGTGCATCCAAACGTGCCCTAAGATCCCAATCAAAACTAAGAAAACTCTTGATGAATAGCCTTGACTCCAATTTTTGCTCAAAATGCCACAGGACGACTCATTCTCAGGCCTCTTTCTACCATCAAACTGAAAATTGAAGATTAGTTTGAACAATTTTGGGGGCATAAGCTTGTAGGTGCTCAAGTCAGTACATCTTAGCATAGGTGTGCCTAGGTTACTAGGTACCATTTTCAGTCACCTATACGTCTTGATTAATCTTTCAAACATTTAATACAATGCTTGTCTCTTTAGGTTATTCACAAATCACAATTTTTCTTTAACAAATTGTTTTGCCTCTTTGGTAGCTCATATTAACGCATTCAATCTTTTTTACGTATAAAGATTAAAGAAAGGTTTCTAGCAGTTCTGCCAGATAGCGTTTGATACTGAAGGATGCTGTTAAACCAAGTGTGTACCAATGAGGAGCTGACAACAGAATGTTTTTTTTTTTATTACAAAGGACATGTTAAATTGGTTTCTATTTGGCAATTATACGCCTTTTTGTGGGCTACGTTACGTTTGACAAATACTTTCCAAATATATTTTGCAATACTTGTCTCCAAATAATGCATTAACAAATCCATCAATATTTGACGATACTTTCTAATTAACATATTAGTTAAAGCCTATTAATTAGGTTGCATATAAAATCATAAAGATTTTGTTGTACTTTTAGAAATATTTAAAGGATTTATCGAGAGATTTTATTGGAAGATCATTTGTTGTTGCAAAAAAAAAAAAAGGAAATTGGAATATACCATCTATCAATATGCCATCGCGCGTTAGCGCTCGCTGAGCACCGCTTGCGACTGGTCCCCTCACTCACATCCACCCAGCATGCATATTTTTTTGTTCATTCCGTTGTTATAAGTGTTCACTTTATTAGTTATATATAAATATTCACTTTCTGTTACAATTGTTTACTGTATTCATTATGTTTATTTCTTACCTAGATGTTCAGTTGGGTAAGTACAAATGCTCTGTTATTTGAATATAAATATTTAGTTAGTTGTAATAAAAAAATATATGGTTATAAGCAAAAAATATTCATTTTATTAAGTATAAATGTTTAGTTTAGTAAGAACAAATGTTCAGTATAGTAAGTAAAATTGTTCAGTTTAGTATACATAAATGTTTAGTTTATTACCATGGCAAGCGAAGGGGTCACGAACCAGACAAAAAAATACATAAAAAAAATTAGAAAGGGTCATGATCTGGTCCAGTTCAACTAGAAAGGGTCATGCACGCGCCCTCAGTTCAGTGATGGCGTGTGATGGAAATCTTGATGCAAAAAACGTAGAAAAATTTTGAATGAAATTTTGTTTCATTTTCATATTATTGTATTTCTTATAGTCCATATAAATCTTGATGCAAAAATAAATTTAGGAAAATCCTCAAATAATATAAAATGTAAAAGAAAATTTTAAAAAAATTTGTAAAATTTAAAATCCACAATGGGAATCCACTTTGATATTGAGCCTATATATATTAAGTTTATGGCATGAAAACCGACCAAGGACAGAGAACAGAGCTAAACAGTATTTAAAATCCGAAAATTTAGAATTTTTGTAATTTCAAATTTCTAAATTTTACAACTCAATATTTAAAATTTTCGAAAATTAATATTTTAAGAATTTAGAATTTTTTAGGTTAATGCTGAACTTGTCTACCATTCTCAAAAAAATTATTTGTTTGCAAGAGTTTAAGAAATAAGATGTAATGTTCATGTCCATCGTGTTGACATGTTGTGTTAGTCGTATCAAGTCATGTTGTCTTGGCATGTCATGTTAGTTATCTCAAGTCGTGTCAGATTATTTTATTATTTTTAAAGTTAAAAATTTATTAAAAATTAAAATAAAAGAAAATTTTTACTTATATCATTTTATGAAACAAGATGTAATGTTCGTATCATGTTGTGTTATGTTGTGTTGACACGTCGTGTTAGTCGTGTCGTGTTGACACATCATTTTAATAGTATCATTATAAGATGTATGCCAAGTAATAACATAAAAAAAAAATCAGACATTTTCCATATTTTAGTAGATGTAATTCCATGCATGTCCGCTGTTTCATAACATGCATGCCAAGTAGTCATATCCAGACTTTTACCTAAATAATTTTCGAAAAAAATTAAATTGTGCATTTTGTGCAACAAATCAGCAAAATACGGCTTGTCATATCCAGACTTTGCAGTAGTCAAAACCAGAGGTCCAGAGCCCTTCATTTCTTGTGAATCCTCGGCTTCAAAACCAAATTTCACTACATCATACACACAAAAGAAATAAGTATAACAAAAAAACAAATAAATTGAAAATATTACGCAATTTCATTCCTGTTTTATCAGTAGGCCCTTGCCTTTTCCTTCCTAAGCAAGATGCAGTTCTTGATAATTTACCACTAAACCCCCTCAACTTTCAAATATAGCAGAACTAAAGAACCAAATAAAATCTATTCTCAAACAACCAGCAAACTGCAAATCTATTTGCTTTCCGCTTCAGTAAAATTAATCAAAACTCAATGTTGAAGGAAACTGACATTTCCTCAAATAAATGTTCCACTTTGCAAGATTTTTGACAGGACCCTTATTGACAAGTTCAGGAGGATTTTTTTTTTTTTTTAATTTTCAGTATATTCCACTCCATGTCTATCTTTACCTTGAAGTGAAAACGCTACATGTTGCAAGAATTTGAAGGATTAAACTGAACTACTGAAATAACATTCTAATTCTTTGCACGAAGTGTAAACATCTTTGCTAGAAGTTATACAGAGAATACACCCGATTAAACTGAAATAACATTCTAAGCCACACCATGTACCAGCCCACCCCGTGTCCGTGAAAACTTTACGGGTATCAATTTCCTCTTGTGCCATCTTACCAGACTGAGGTGGTCCCATCAATGAAGTTATACAGAGAATACACCCGATATCACTCTCGCCTTGTTTTCTTTTGTGGCCAAGCTAGTTCTGACATTGTCAGAAGACCACCATACCAACCCCTGCCAATCATAAATCTCCAAAATAATAGCTGAAACTTCAAAAATCCAATAAGCAATACCTTTTACCAGCAAACGATAATTGACCTGGTACCATAAAGATACCAAATTCTACGCTTAAAATAATGCACATCAAGCTCATAAGCAAGCTTTAGAACCCAAAATTAAAGTATTTATTAGTTATTAATTATGGTTCAGTACAAAATTGATCACAATTAAGCTATCAAAATTTGAACTAATTAGCACTAAACTTACATTCTAGTTTAAACAAACCAGAAACCAGCAAGATTAATTAACCTATATTAATAATTCAAGCAATGCTATTATGTCAAAAACCACGAATCAACAAACTTGGGTTTCAAATTAGTATGTTAATAATTGGCTATCGGAGATGCTCAATCGAATTACAATAGCGAAGCGAAGCTGATGTTCTCCTTGGTGATAACGTGAACTTGAAAAAGCTTGTACTCTGCAACTGTTAAGTAGGAGGAAGATGCTGGGGGGCGGAGGAGCTTTCTGTCCCCGGGATCACGTTCAGGTCGAAAATGAGGCAACACCATCAATTTCATACTCGGCGCAGATCCGAAGTTTCGAACACGGATCGTTGCTAGCTGGGTAAGAGACCGAGGAGAGGAGAGGAGTCTTTGGTAGAACAAGCGATGGCAACGCGGAGGAGGTGCGACAAGGGAGACGACGAATAGGCTTGGAATTGGAATCGGAAGGATTTCGGGAGTGGGGGGGGGGGCACCGTGGAAATGGTTAGTAGCAGAGTGAAGGAGAAAATTAGATGGACAATTTTGCCCTTTTAGCGGAAGTTGTCTGTTGAAGTTAACGGAGATAAAACCGAGAAAATCAGAAGTGCGAAAGTTTAGGATATCGTCTCGACCGTCCGATTGATATGAAATTGACGGTCCATAAATTTTGTATCCACGTTAGAATTTCCCTTATAATTAACATCTGACAATATCTTCCTCCAAAGACGAGGGACTATGTTACCAAGCCGCAGCGTCTCATTGATAACCTTAAATGTTTTAAATATGAACAAAGCAGAAATGAATTAATGGATGAATAAAATTACTAGTCAAAATCACATTTTTGTAGTCACTATAAGAAAATCATAGAGTATTACACTCTGACAGAACTCCATATTCTTGTAGGCATCCCAAGTGAGATTTGCCAATTCATCAGTATCAGTTTGCTTAAATTCGTCCTGTATAATTTCATACATTTCTGTTAGGCTCATTATGCATATAATTTGGGGCAAAACCAAAGTAGATCATTTTCCTTTTCATCCATTTTGTCACTCCTTAGCATCCTGTCTTCAGCTTTTCTCTTTACAATACTGCAGATGATGTCCCTGCCTACATTTCAAAAATGAATTTGATTGATAAATGTTAGAGATCTTAACTGTCATATCAAAAGTTAGAGATTTGACAAGATGAATATTGTCAAATAGCAAAATGTTAAAATATTGTAGAAATAGGGGATAAACATGTCCAGGCTTGAACTGGGCAATATGTATATAGGTTAACACTTAATACAAGCTATTTTACTTGGATATTTCTTCTATTTCTTTCCCATGGAATTTTTGGTGGGGTCAAGGGGTCCCGTACAGCGGCAAGAAATTTTTGGTGGGTTGCTCCTGAAATATATTTCATTTGCATATCTTTTTTGAGGGACGAGGACACGAGGTGGCAAAGTAATTTCATTTGCATATCGTTTGGCTTAAAAAAAAAAAAAGACTCATGAATTAACTGTAAAATTACCTTCAATGCTTTTGAATAACGAGTAAATGGTAGACTAGTCGGGACAGCATAGAATCCGTCGTAAGCTGCAATAAATGCTTTCCTGAGCTCCTCCACTTCATGGTCATCTGGAGTCATTCCCATGGCCTTCTCTATTGCTATATTGAAGAGAAACTACAATGAAAATATAACAGAATGCAAAAGTTAATATATTTTGTGGAAAAGAATGAAAATTAAGGCCCTGAACAAAATGTTTTTTATGCGGAATTTAATTTAATTTAATTTCAATTGATTTTATAGTATTTTGTTGGATCTAATTATATGGGAATTCCAACCAAATGACGTCAAATCCATTCATTTTTTATCAAGAATTTTTCAATGAAATGAAATCCCATGTTAAAAATAAAATGGGATTTTGATCAGGGCCTAAGATTTAAATAGATAAAGCCAAGTAGGTTATTATAATTCAACTGAAGCAGTATTATAGTGTATATTAGTGAAAATTCAAATCCTCGAAACGTAACGCTGTTCTTTGGTTACTTTATATGAATCGTTTGATTTATTTAGGTTAAGTAGTAATGATAATGTTTTGGGCTTTTCTTACTGAAAATATAAGGCTTTCAGCCTTTGTTTTTATTCAAAAGCAAATAATAATAATAATAATAAATAAATAAATCCATCTCGGTTTTTCAGTCACCTCATGCAAAGTAAAGTTGCAATCTACCCTGGCATTTCGAGAACTATTTTGATATCTTAATAAATATTTAAATGAAATATTTTTGCCGAGGATAAAATATCTTCTCATAATAATAATATAAATATATAATAGAAAGACAATAACAGAACATGTTTTACCAATGTCATGATCTTTCATCATTGTATCCACAATGGCGACCAGCGCGCGACCATGACAGAGTGGGTGGATAAAGATTAGTTTTGGCATCCAATTATATTTATAGTACGTGACTAGATAATGTTCTCGGTGTTATATAAGCCCTGCAGGTGGCCATATAGGCTCCGTTTGGATCGGTTAGGAAGAAGGAATATGAGAAGAAAGAAGAAAAAATTTATTATAAACAATCCAAACTCTTCACAAATTTACACACTTCCTAATACTTCTTCCCACTTCTTCCCACACCTATCCAAACGGAGCCAGTGTGAACATCATTCTATCCCTCCTTGGTATCATATAAGATAGACATGTCGGTGATCATATTTCGAACTTCTCTATATTATATTAATCTTATTCAAATATCAAATTTACTTCAATTTAAAATCCAATTTTTAATAGATTTATCTCAAACTTAGCCACTGGATAGAGCAATTGTATTAGTTTTTAAACCTTTTTAATAATAATATAAAAGGTAGGAGCTCGACCTTTATTTAAAAAAAAAGAAATACTGCCTCTTGCAGGAAAAGCTAAAATATTTCATTAAGAAAAAGGAGACATAAAGTTTGTAATTTAACCCGCATGAGACAAAATGCTTCTAGTGTTTAGCAAAAAAAAAAAAAAAATAAATAAATAAAGCAACATGCGATTACGAAAAAGAACAGTACTCCACTTAATGGTTCCGTTTGGATAGTGTGGGAATAAGAGAAATAAGGAAAAAAATATTGAGAAGTGTGTAATTTTGTGAAAAATTTAGATTGTTTATAATAATTTTACTCTATTATTCTGTTATTCCCTTATTCCTAAGGTTCATCCAAACGGAGCCATAAAGATACTCTGCTGATTCTTCTCAGTTCTCAATTTTGCTTGATAAAAGAGAGATCGAGATACTGAGATTAATCAAGTACAGCAGGCGATGATTAATTTAGTGGGTAGTTAGAGGAATATATATGTGCAGTAGAAATTGTTAATAAAATATCAGTATTTTAGGTATTTTTTTTCACATACGGACTTCGATTGATATGATTCAAAGTTCCGTGAAAAGTTAAAAAAATTATATTATAACTTTATATTTTGAGTTTTCTAGAATTCTAAATATTTCATAGTCAAACAGACATGTGAAAGAAATGTGGTCCGACTGACATTAACTAGCTAATGTTTTAGAAATATCCTCACTGTAATCTTATTTATTTTAGACTTAACCAGTTTTATAAAAAAAATAAAAAATAAAGGACGTACATTTTTAGGAAAAGTTGAATTTTCAACTTTACTTTTTTTAAATTTTTATTGAACATATAAACAAAAAATTTAAAAAATTAAAAATCAATTATATATAACGAAAGACAATCATATAACTCTTTTTATAATATTTTTCTTTTAATTTAGTAGCAGCTATTCGTCATAACAGGTGTGGCCGCTAAATAAAATAGAGCACATAAACTTTTTGCTAGCTCAAGACATTTTAGTCTTTACTCTTTAGAAAAGAGGTAGTCTAGCCTAATCTATCGATCCTTTAAAACATGATAGATCTTACCTTGTTTATTTCTTCATCTGCCAGGATCTGCCTCCTCTGCCTCCATGAAGTCATAACCGCCTTCGCTGCTTCCTCGACCTTGGCTAAGAAACGACTCTGGATCTGCCAACTATTGAAGAAAGCAACCATCAAGGATTTCTTACTCCTATAGACGTCCCCTGTCAAGAATGGCAAGCTCCCTTCCCCCATAAATTTTTTGAAGCCCAAAGGGAGATTATTTTGGCAAGCTCCGTTTTGTGTTTTGCAACACAAAACGGTTGAATTCGCGGTCGGCTGAGATGATTACGGTCTTTCCTCGGTATCTTGTGCTAAATATCTTCCCATACCTAAACTTAAATTCCACCTTAAGTACATGTCCATTGCATAATTAGACATACAAGGAACTCTTTGAACTAATAATTTGAATGAATCATAAAAAGAATTTAATTAAAATCGACCTGGAAAACTGGATATTAGGTAATCACCGAGGGTGGTAGCAGGGTGAGGCTTGAAGGGGAGAAAATGGAGCCCACAATAGGCCATCCCTTGTCGCCTGGAGGTAGCTTTGAATCTGCTCCGTTCTTCCTTCCATAAATCCAAAATATGGAGACTAGAAGGATTGCCATTACAGTAACAAGTGGAAGTGTGAGTGAGAGTAGTACCGGATCAGCTCCAGTCATGACTGGCTCTGCTCTACTCGACTACACTAGTGAATAGTGATGTTGCTTTTGAGAAACCCAAGGGTTATATGAGAAGAAAGTTTTTTAATTTGTAGTAGCTGGATTGGTGTTTTTTTGAACCAAATCCTTAATTAAAAGCAAAACAAATAGTATTATCATTGTGGAAGAGTTCACCAACTTAATTGACCTTTTGTCCTTCAAAAAACAAATCATGCGGAAAACGTTGTAATACGATATTACAATAAAATTACTTTTTTATACGTAATGGTCATTTTGGTAGGAACTTAAATCTTTCTTAACTGAGTTAAGAGGATTTAAGAAGCCAAACACATCTTAAAATCAGATTCTTAACATTACTAAAAAAGTGATGATTATGATTAGTTTTAATCTGACGTGGATTCTTAAGTATCTGACATGGAATCTTAAATTATGACACCTCGAGAGGTGTCTTAACTTAAAGAAAAGCGGACTCCTCAATGTGAATTACATCTTTGCCCTCATCAGATAAAAATCGTTTCTTCTAATTTTTGCCAATGTCCGCTGCTTCTCTCTTCCGAATATAAAAGCTTCCGATTTTAACAATGAATAGCAGATTAAAATAGAAAATTTATCCCTATAAACACCTATAATCATTCCTCTTCGCTCTCAAAACTTAGATGACCCTTCTATCTAGCGATTTCTCTCAAGAGTACTACTCGTTGAACCAGGTATATCATCTTTTCGTCTAATTTTAGGTCTAATTGTTTTATATTGGACTTATTTCTTTTTCCTAAATCAGCTCTGTACCATCCCATACCGAATTAATCACCGTTGCCTTATACTAATCATCACTTTTGGTTGATTTATTAAAAGTTTATTCAAGAGCGTTATATATTCATTAGTCCCCAAATTATATCCTTCCTCGTACTGGTAGAAAAGATTATTAAATTCAAAATTAAGTTGGTGCCATCTGGTTGCGCTGAATCTTCACGTACAAACTTTTTGTAATATCATGATTTTCTATAATGTCTGAAATTTGTTTCATTGACTTGGTTATTTATTTTTGCTTTTGATTATTTTATTGTGTGATGCTTGAAACTTATTTGGTTGCTCAAATGTGTTTAGAAATGCTACTTATGCATTTATTTTGTGAAAGATTAAGAAGACGTTTTTTTTTTTTTAAAAAAAAAGAGCTGGTTTATGCATGTCACTTTGGTAGTTGTTAATTGTGCTTTTATGGTTCATTCTAATTTATATCTATTCCATGTGGGACCCCATGTCATCATCATTCTATAGTCTAGTTATTCAATCATGCTCCATGTTCACCCAAATAAAAGGTTTACCATCTAGAAAAAAATAATCTGTGCACTATTCCTTGGGAGTTGCTTCCTTATCTCATCGCCATAGTTTTTGTGCCTTTTTATTTCCTCCCCAAACTGAGCCTCTCTCTTTCCAAGCACGCATCAAAATTTCACCACCAAAATTCCAAGTAAAAATCGTGGAAAAATCAGAAATAGATAGTGAAGCAAGCTCTCTTTCAACTTCTTGCGAAAAAAAAAGAACCGAAATTTTAAGTTGTTGTTTCTGATTCAGATTCTCTTCAAGGGTCATGAGTAAGTAAGAATCATCTATTTGATTAACTCTAAGTGATTTTAATTCATTTTCATTGAAAATTAGCATTTATTTTTCAGATCTGTTGTGAAAATAGCTTTGATTTTGAGTTAGGTTTCATGAACAGTGTTAACAATATGTTGGAATCAAGTTCCAAAATTAGGGGCAGCAGCCATAGTTTGCAAAATATATTTAATACTAGAGTTTAAAGTACTATCACTTATCAAGACTTTTCCCCTTGCTGAAAAATTTCTTACAACTTCTTTGAAAACCAGTCAAGTGTCAGATTTTGAGAAATTCAATTATCTTCATTAGTTGATTTCAAGAATAACTTGAGACTGATTTTATCGTTGGGATTTACTGTCGAAATTTCAGTTCGTTGCTGTTTTTCTTTATTTTCTGGTAATTAGGTTCTGAAATTTCAGTTTATATTGCTACTTTTATGTATTTACTACTAAGGGTATTTCTGGAACTTCGGTTTATACTACTGAAATTTCAGTTTATGTGTTGTTTTTACTATGTAATTGCTGGTAAATAGGTGCTGGAATTTCAGATTTTTGTGGCTGATTTTATTACTGGCAATTAGGATTAAAGAAATAGGCAAATAAAGGGTTGAATCTGGTATAAAAAAAATAAAATGATCTTTACTATCTTTGGTACCGCTGATTTTTTTTTTTTTGGGAGAGTTACAAGTTCCTAAAGTGTTCTTGTGTGTTTGTAGTATTTTGAAAGTTATTAAGACTCAAGGACCTGGTGGATTAATTGACAAACCAGTTTTAGTATTGACCATGATAATTGTGTAAGTTGTTAAAGTTCTGCACATGATACCTATTGACATTTTTTTATTTCTTTTATGTTGGGTCTGATTTGGGGTTGCTAAAATTGACGGAATGTCACTTAGTACCACTAGTAAGCATAGAACTTATTATACAGTACCTTGAAAGAACTATTTATTTTGTAACTTTAACAAGGAAACTGTTGAACTTGATTTATCCTTGCTAGTTGTTGAATATTGAATTATCATTGCTTGCTTGTTTTGTTTGTTTGAGTAAGGACTTAACTTAGAACTGATTTGTGTAGAATGGGGTCGAGTGTTGGAACGGGTGTTGCCGATACTTCAGAGAGGCACTAGGCTTGTTTGCTTGATACTTGCTTGCTGATTTTGATTGCATTTTCAGGTGCGGATTCCACAGAACTTTGATTACATGTTATAAATAAATTACTTGCATTGCATCCTTTGAATTGTTTGTAAACTGCAAGCATATTTGCATTATATCGTATTGATATTATTAAGTATTATCTGTGCATATTGAATGGTTATCCAATTTGAAAGAATTGATATGGAAAAGTTGATACTACTTGTGTGATTGAATAGACACTCGTTCTCAAGTTTGGAGTCGGGGAGTGGCTTCCCCGTCTGGCCAGACTCCGGTCATGAGCGCTTATAGTCCGGTACTCTATACGGTATCCAGTCCGTGGAGTGGTAGTGTTCTCAGCTTGTAGTATATTTGTTTATCTGATTGTCTAAATTGTATCTGGAATCTGAAATTGGTCCTGATCCCTTGAGTTCGGGGAGGGATGATTGTATATGTCTGATTGATCTGTGATGATGATTGATGATTACCAGCCTTGCATTGAAAGTTACCAAAATTGAGCCGACATTCTTGTGTTATCATTTGTATTTGAATTGGAATTGAATAAAATGTCGGGTTCACTTGCATTGCATAAATATGTATTTGTTGCATAATATATTCGTACCATCTGATTGTATTATTGATTGTATAATTGCTATGTATTTTTTTTTACTCAGTCGGTAATTAGTTCCAAAACATGTACTTGAAGTTCGTGCGGCTGGAACTGAATACCGCACTGAGATAAATTTTATTTATCTCACTCTTCCACTTTGTGGGTTCCAGGATTAGCGAGCGGGGTCGTGTGGTAAAGGAGTAAGCCAGTCTGTTTGTTACTTGGTGAGTATTACATGATCTCCAAATATTGTACATTTCATTTCTAGACCAGACTTGTATAATGGTAATTATTTATATCTAAATATATATTTTTGAGATGATCATCTATTCAGTTTGCACTCTTTGTATATTATCTGTTAATTTTAAACTAAGCAAATGTTTGAATACATGTGAAGATTGTATAGATAGTTTGTCTTATGTAAATCTGATCCTTCATTAGCTTGTATTTCTATACTGTTTGGCAAACTTCAGGTCTAAATTATATATATGCCTACTTAATTTTACTTCTTGGAAGGTATACATAAACTAGGCGTTTAATTTTTAAGCATGTTGGTACATTTAGTAGTGTATATTTCATTTCTGTACAGACTTGTATATAAGTATTTGGTTGTATTTGACTATATTTTCTGGATGATAGAGCTTGCATTTTTGTATATTCTATGTTACTTTATGTATAAAACAAAGAAGGTATTTACATCTTTTTTTGTGAGGAGTGTACAGTTAGCTTGTGCCCTTGTGAATCTGAAATTTCGTAAGTTTTTACTTCTGTACTGGTTGCTACTCTCAATGTCTATTTGCATTTCATTTCTTCGAATGTATATGTAAATCTTTTTATTTAATTCTTAAGAACGTTGGAACTTTTGATAGTATGTATATTGGATTGCATTCACTTTTACATCTTGAGTGGCATGAAAATTTTATAATGGCCACGTTAGCTTTAGTTTTGAATATTACTTGTAATTAATTTTCATGTTTTAAATTTTGAAAATAGTTGTATTTGCACTTTCATGTTATCCCTTGCGCATACAGTGAACACACATGTAGCTATATTAAGGATTATGCTTTGTAAATCTGAATTACAGACTATAGTCTGGATACTTGTATTATTAGCGTTAATTTGATTTCAGTCTAAAACCCATGTGTCAGATTAAACATGCATACTTGCATTTGTTTTAAATTTTCAGAATTTCTTATTTATATATATACATGCATGTATGTTTATTAGTTGTGTATAATTTAACTTTAAATTGTAAGTTAAGCATTAGTAAGCCTTGCGGGTGCAAAGACATCCGCGGCGGGCACCCTGTCATGTACTGTCTAGTCACTATATGTGACGGGGTGTCACAGGTGGTATCAGAGCATGGTTAGGCAAACCCAACCAGACTTTTCTAATGTTGAGTGGGGCTAGATTTTAATTGGGTTGTGAGGTCTTCATGCTTGGTTTTTGTTATGGTATTGATTGTTAGTGCATGTCTGTTATGGATCGTCGTGTAAGACGCGAGAGGCGTGTTCGTGGATTACCTCACAAGTACTCGACTGATGTCAGGTTTGCTAGTTCTGGAGTTGAGATTGAGAGCTCAGCTGTCGGGTCTGGATCGATAGAGATCCCGGTCTCGCATGCTCAACACCAAGCTGATTTTGAGGCTCGGATTGTTGATGCTATTAAGGAGGGTTTTCTAGCAGCGGGCCAGGAAAGTAGTAGGCCCACAATTTTGCCCGAGAATGTTGGAGGTCAATTTGGTCTCATCTTTGACTCTTTTAGGAGGTTGGAGCCTCCCCGATTTCAGGGAGGTAGTCTCGAGGTAGCTGAGGAGTGGCTTGCTAGTGTTAAAGCTAAGTTCCGGATTTGCCGGGCACCGGAAGTTAATCGAGTTGAGCTTGCAACACATTACCTTGAGAATGCAGCTCGATTCTGGTGGAAAAACACAAAATTGGAGTTTGAGGGAGATCATGAGAAGATTCCATGGGAATGGTTTGAGGAAAAATTAAAGGAAGAGTATATTGGAGAATTACAACAAGAGTTAATGCGAGAGCAGTTTGTGAATTTGAAGCAAGGAAACCAAACTGTAGGTGAATACAATTCTCAGTTTGTCAGCCTTTCTCATTATGCCCCAGACATTCGGGCTGATGCACACCGCTACAGGAGACATTACATTGGTGGTTTGAGATCGAGAATTGCAGAAGTAGTAGATAACCCATTAGTACAAGATTTACGGAAGTTGATGAATTATGCTATCCAAATGGAAGTGCATCATAATAGAGAAGATGAGGAAAACCAAGAAAAGAAGGTGCACCACAAAAGCAATAAGGGTCAGCCCTCGAGTAGAGGCAGTGGTGAAATGCTAGGTGTCACTGTAGCAACCAAGATAAAGAAAAAAGAGAAGCAGTGGTGTCGAAAATGTAAGAAGTCACATCGTGAGTCAAGGTGCAGATTTTTAAACAAAACTTGCTTTCTATGTGGCAGTTTTGATCATTGGAGAAGAGATTGTCCAAATTTGTCACAACCAGAGTCTAGCAAGAAAGGAGTACCAAGCTCATCTTCCATGAATGTAGCCAAGAAGGGTGTAGTGGCAGCAAACTGGTGTATGAATTGTAATAAGGCTCATGCCGAGTCAAACTGTCGACATCTCAACAAATCTTGCTTTAAATGTGGAAATACAGGTCATTGGTTAAGGGACTGCACAAACTAACAATGATATAGTTAGAAAACAATGGAAGTTACAGAAATTATCAGGAGATGTGGTTGAATAGTAGGTCAAAGAGGTGGTATAGTCAGGAATTTCCTTTGTAGTAGAGCCCAGGTATGAGGTTTCATGTAGTTCAGGGGATGTGGCTATTCCTTCACACTGTATAGCACAGCCTAATTTATTCTCAGGTTGCATTTTATAACAATCTGAAGAGAGTATTAGACATGCAGTTGCCTTGGGTTGGTTGAATAGTACAGATAGTTCATGGGGAGTTACTTCCTAACCTTTGCATAAAGATAAAGTTGTATAATGCTGGTAAGGCCAAGTGGATAGTCGATGTGTTAAGTCTGAAAAGATCAGATGGATTTGGTGACATAGACTTCAAATTCAAATCAATTGGAATTATGAAAGGAGGTGTACAGGTTGAGACTATATGTGAGTGTTTTCAAAGTTAGTAATCTTTCTTCTGTCAACCGAAACCAACCTAATCATATTCTTTACACTAACCCTGCTCTTTATACAATAATGGAAACTGTAACCTCGAGCTGCATTGGAGATGCAATCTGGATGGTACCTAAGAATCCAAGTAAACTAATAAGAAGTTAGCAAGTGTCAAGGATTTCAAAGTAATTGTTTGAGTTGACTGCACATTCAAGCGAATCAGTGAAAGGAATTGTTAAAGGGATCCACTAATGTGCATTAACAATCTGAAATTTTAAAGGAGATAAGCATGTTTGACTGATGGTTCTGGTAATTTGAAGAGTGTTGTTTAGAGATTTTGGGGAATCAGATTTTCTTTCTATCAAGTGATTTGAGTTGCTCCAGTGAGTTGGTCTCGTGACTTAAGAGACTTAGTAATTTGGATCCGCAACAACAATCAGTCTGGTCTCTTGAGAGAGCTTTTAGTGAGAACTAACGTCTCAGGTACGTGTTCCGTTCAGAGGACTGAACGGGATTTTTAAGGGGGGAGGGATGTAATATCATGATTTTCTATAATGTCTGAAATTTGTTTCATTGACTTGGTTATTTATTTTTGCTTTTGATTATTTTATTGTGTGATGCTTGAAACTTATTTGGTTGCTCAAATGTGTTTAGAAATGCTACTTATGCATTTATTTTGTGAAAGATTAAGAAGACGTTTTTTTTTTTTTAAAAAAAAAGAGCTGGTTTATGCATGTCACTTTGGTAGTTGTTAATTGTGCTTTTATGGTTCATTCTAATTTATATCTATTCCATGTGGGACCCCATGTCATCATCATTCTATAGTCTAGTTATTCAATCATGCTCCATGTTCACCCAAATAAAAGGTTTACCATCTAGAAAAAAATAATCTGTGCACTATTCCTTGGGAGTTGCTTCCTTATCTCATCGCCATAGTTTTTGTGCCTTTTTATTTCCTCCCCAAACTGAGCCTCTCTCTTTCCAAGCACGCATCAAAATTTCACCACCAAAATTCCAAGTAAAAATCGTGGAAAAATCAGAAATAGATAGTGAAGCAAGCTCTCTTTCAACTTCTTGCGAAAAAAAAAGAACCGAAATTTTAAGTTGTTGTTTCTGATTCAGATTCTCTTCAAGGGTCATGAGTAAGTAAGAATCATCTATTTGATTAACTCTAAGTGATTTTAATTCATTTTCATTGAAAATTAGCATTTATTTTTCAGATCTGTTGTGAAAATAGCTTTGATTTTGAGTTAGGTTTCATGAACAGTGTTAACAATATGTTGGAATCAAGTTCCAAAATTAGGGGCAGCAGCCATAGTTTGCAAAATATATTTAATACTAGAGTTTAAAGTACTATCACTTATCAAGACTTTTCCCCTTGCTGAAAAATTTCTTACAACTTCTTTGAAAACCAGTCAAGTGTCAGATTTTGAGAAATTCAATTATCTTCATTAGTTGATTTCAAGAATAACTTGAGACTGATTTTATCGTTGGGATTTACTGTCGAAATTTCAGTTCGTTGCTGTTTTTCTTTATTTTCTGGTAATTAGGTTCTGAAATTTCAGTTTATATTGCTACTTTTATGTATTTACTACTAAGGGTATTTCTGGAACTTCGGTTTATACTACTGAAATTTCAGTTTATGTGTTGTTTTTACTATGTAATTGCTGGTAAATAGGTGCTGGAATTTCAGATTTTTGTGGCTGATTTTATTACTGGCAATTAGGATTAAAGAAATAGGCAAATAAAGGGTTGAATCTGGTATAAAAAAAATAAAATGATCTTTACTATCTTTGGTACCGCTGATTTTTTTTTTTTTGGGAGAGTTACAAGTTCCTAAAGTGTTCTTGTGTGTTTGTAGTATTTTGAAAGTTATTAAGACTCAAGGACCTGGTGGATTAATTGACAAACCAGTTTTAGTATTGACCATGATAATTGTGTAAGTTGTTAAAGTTCTGCACATGATACCTATTGACATTTTTTTATTTCTTTTATGTTGGGTCTGATTTGGGGTTGCTAAAATTGACGGAATGTCACTTAGTACCACTAGTAAGCATAGAACTTATTATACAGTACCTTGAAAGAACTATTTATTTTGTAACTTTAACAAGGAAACTGTTGAACTTGATTTATCCTTGCTAGTTGTTGAATATTGAATTATCATTGCTTGCTTGTTTTGTTTGTTTGAGTAAGGACTTAACTTAGAACTGATTTGTGTAGAATGGGGTCGAGTGTTGGAACGGGTGTTGCCGATACTTCAGAGAGGCACTAGGCTTGTTTGCTTGATACTTGCTTGCTGATTTTGATTGCATTTTCAGGTGCGGATTCCACAGAACTTTGATTACATGTTATAAATAAATTACTTGCATTGCATCCTTTGAATTGTTTGTAAACTGCAAGCATATTTGCATTATATCGTATTGATATTATTAAGTATTATCTGTGCATATTGAATGGTTATCCAATTTGAAAGAATTGATATGGAAAAGTTGATACTACTTGTGTGATTGAATAGACACTCGTTCTCAAGTTTGGAGTCGGGGAGTGGCTTCCCCGTCTGGCCAGACTCCGGTCATGAGCGCTTATAGTCCGGTACTCTATACGGTATCCAGTCCGTGGAGTGGTAGTGTTCTCAGCTTGTAGTATATTTGTTTATCTGATTGTCTAAATTGTATCTGGAATCTGAAATTGGTCCTGATCCCTTGAGTTCGGGGAGGGATGATTGTATATGTCTGATTGATCTGTGATGATGATTGATGATTACCAGCCTTGCATTGAAAGTTACCAAAATTGAGCCGACATTCTTGTGTTATCATTTGTATTTGAATTGGAATTGAATAAAATGTCGGGTTCACTTGCATTGCATAAATATGTATTTGTTGCATAATATATTCGTACCATCTGATTGTATTATTGATTGTATAATTGCTATGTATTTTTTTTTACTCAGTCGGTAATTAGTTCCAAAACATGTACTTGAAGTTCGTGCGGCTGGAACTGAATACCGCACTGAGATAAATTTTATTTATCTCACTCTTCCACTTTGTGGGTTCCAGGATTAGCGAGCGGGGTCGTGTGGTAAAGGAGTAAGCCAGTCTGTTTGTTACTTGGTGAGTATTACATGATCTCCAAATATTGTACATTTCATTTCTAGACCAGACTTGTATAATGGTAATTATTTATATCTAAATATATATTTTTGAGATGATCATCTATTCAGTTTGCACTCTTTGTATATTATCTGTTAATTTTAAACTAAGCAAATGTTTGAATACATGTGAAGATTGTATAGATAGTTTGTCTTATGTAAATCTGATCCTTCATTAGCTTGTATTTCTATACTGTTTGGCAAACTTCAGGTCTAAATTATATATATGCCTACTTAATTTTACTTCTTGGAAGGTATACATAAACTAGGCGTTTAATTTTTAAGCATGTTGGTACATTTAGTAGTGTATATTTCATTTCTGTACAGACTTGTATATAAGTATTTGGTTGTATTTGACTATATTTTCTGGATGATAGAGCTTGCATTTTTGTATATTCTATGTTACTTTATGTATAAAACAAAGAAGGTATTTACATCTTTTTTTGTGAGGAGTGTACAGTTAGCTTGTGCCCTTGTGAATCTGAAATTTCGTAAGTTTTTACTTCTGTACTGGTTGCTACTCTCAATGTCTATTTGCATTTCATTTCTTCGAATGTATATGTAAATCTTTTTATTTAATTCTTAAGAACGTTGGAACTTTTGATAGTATGTATATTGGATTGCATTCACTTTTACATCTTGAGTGGCATGAAAATTTTATAATGGCCACGTTAGCTTTAGTTTTGAATATTACTTGTAATTAATTTTCATGTTTTAAATTTTGAAAATAGTTGTATTTGCACTTTCATGTTATCCCTTGCGCATACAGTGAACACACATGTAGCTATATTAAGGATTATGCTTTGTAAATCTGAATTACAGACTATAGTCTGGATACTTGTATTATTAGCGTTAATTTGATTTCAGTCTAAAACCCATGTGTCAGATTAAACATGCATACTTGCATTTGTTTTAAATTTTCAGAATTTCTTATTTATATATATACATGCATGTATGTTTATTAGTTGTGTATAATTTAACTTTAAATTGTAAGTTAAGCATTAGTAAGCCTTGCGGGTGCAAAGACATCCGCGGCGGGCACCCTGTCATGTACTGTCTAGTCACTATATGTGACGGGGTGTCACACTTTTGCTCCATTTTACCTGCATATAGAAACAAAGGACGTGTAATTCAAGGATGTACTTTGTAAAATATGTTGAAGGTCATGTGCAAATCAACGAGTTTTTTTATTTTTTATCTGTAATTGAGCAAATGAAAGAAATTGAACATTTTAAGCTCTAGATAGCTCTGAATATCTTTTCTTTTTTTTCTGTTTGGCACTGATACAAATTATATGGATGAATGAAACCGGTAATGTTATCATCTCTCATTGCTAAAAAGGAAAATCACAAATGCTTGCGACGCCAATAATTATTAAATTATAATGCATGCAAATTTTGCCTTGATCTAATGAATGCTTTGTATTTTTTATACAGTTATACACCTAGCAACTCTTTGAATAGTGTGGTAGCTCTTCAATCGTTACACTTATTTAAAGGATGGATCAATCAGGAGGGAAAAACAACAATGAAAATGAGAAGAATGGCACTGCAAAACAGTTTTTTAGAAGCAGGGGACTAAATTGGAACGATGATAAAAAAACATTCCTCTTTTAATTCATTTTCACTTTTATGGTAGTATTAGTTAATTATTTTATATCTTATTTGTTTTCATGCAGTAATAATTAATTTTGTTTGTTGGAACTACTTGAATCGATAAGTTGCTATCTAATTATTCTTAAGATTTATTTATGTCATTGATTCTTTTTTGTTTGGTTTCCGTTATAATATGGCTTGATATAATGACACGAAATAATAATATGCCTTAAATATATCAGTTTCTTAATCCGAAAGTGTATATGGGTATTTTGGTCTTTTTATAATTAACAATTTATAGATTAATATAAAAATATCCATTTATCTATTACAAATTCTTAAATCCATACCAAACACAACTTAACTTTGGTGTAGTAAGATGGCTTAACTAGTTGCAAATTCTTAACTTAAGAAACAACTTAAGTTCCTGCCAAACATAGCCAATAATAATATCAGCAGAATTTTTAATTACTTAAAATAGAAAAAAAAATCAAAATCAGTAAGGCAGTCTTGACTTTAAGGAATCACGAAAGTATAAATTTGGCGTTCCAGGATATTGTAACGTTATGAATTTCCGTTATCAGATGAAAATATATAATTTTAATTTTCATAAAATTTTAGCGATAAAAGTCATGACAGTAAAATTAATGATTATGATCTAAGTAATGATAACTAATAAAACAACAAAAATTGCAATTTATAAAATTTGGAATCATCAATATAAATGCTCAATTCTATTAAATAAGAAAATTTATCATAGTAATGTTCTACTATAATTTCTGAGAATTTGTTGTAAAACAAAATGATATAAATCACATAAATTAAAGGATATATATGTTGCATAAAATCAGAAGTAAAAAATGATTACGGTTGTCTAAGGAAATGTGAATTAACTAACAAAAATTCAATTTTTGAGAAACTGTAATTTGTACTGCATACACCATAATTAAACCGTCAATTAACAGTAAAGGCTCTGTCGTGATTAGAAACCTATTCAAGGACCATCCGACATTAGGGGTGCCTAACGTGGTTAACGACCACGGTTTCGCCTTGTGTCGTTACCGTACCACTTAAAAAGGTATGAAATCGGTATGTTATTTACCGTTCTGTTTATTAAATGAAACAGATTTATGTGCCATCAACCGTTCCACTTTAGAAATTACACACAAAAAAGTTTGAAATGGGATTGAAACGGTCGAAACGGCATAACCAACTGTGCCACATACCGTTTCGTTTAGAAAACGATATAAAATTTCATGCCACAAACCGTTCCATTTAATATAAACGAAACGGCATAACGTTAAAAACTGTTCCGTTGACACCCCTATCCGACATAGGATTGTCTAGCATAAGGACGTGAGAATCTTTGGACACCAGATCTATGACACTATAGTAAATTTTTTCAACACTATATATAGTAAACTTTTTTAAAGGTCATTGAACTTTGTATATAATCCAATCTTAGTCATCAAACTTCAAATTATCCCTTTTAAATCCTTAAACTTTGTAATGATCTTAGTTTTGGTCCCTCTGTCACTATTCTGTCTAAATATTAACGGTAGACGATCAAACCGTTACCAATCAGTTTCTATGACCTTGATCTCTCCCACTCCCGCCCAACTTTTTTTTTCCCCCACACCTTGCTCTCTCCTTATCCTTTCTTGCTCCGACCTCAACTGTTTCGCTCTCTCTTTCGCTTAAACGATGGTGCTTTCTCTCGCTAGATCGGGTGTAGCTCTCTAATCAGAAACGAAGGCTACGCGACTCAAATCAGTGTTGTCTGTTGTGACACTTTGATTCCATTCTTTCTTAAAGTACGGTTAACTCCCTCTCTAATTATTTTATTTCTTGTGTGAGATTTGGTTGAAATTGATTAAAGTTGGATTACTACGTGATTTTTCAAATTTTGCCAATGCTTGAATATGTCGTAGTGCAAGCACATAGTTGCTTTATATGAATTTGTTCATGGGTGCTTGATTTGTGAAGGATTTGGTACAGCTTAAATTTCAGATTTTGGAAAACAAAACCTTAATCAAGGACTGATTTAAGAAGTTTCGGGACTTGATGCACTCATCCAGTCATCCCTTCTCACTTTTATAGTCACAGTGCCAGGAAGAGGAATGATGCGTCGAAGTTTGGAAATCAGAAGAGAAGGGAGAGGGAAGATGTTAGAACAGGAAAGAAAGAATTGGGTGACAGATCAATCCGGATCCCGTCGCGTGTCGCGCGCCTCACAAGCCGTTCGATTTGAATCTGACGGTTAATTTTTTTCGGGCCTTACAATTTCGAATAAAATATGGGTCATCCAATTTGGATCTGACGGCTCGTGAGCCACACTACACGGCGCCACCTGATTCCAATTTGTGAGAGAGAAAGGAAAAAGTTATAAAAGCTGATTGGTTACCACTATTTGCACCTCCAACGTTAGTATTTAGATGGAATAAAGATAGAAGCATCCGAAATGGATAATTACAAAATTTAAGGATTTTAAATGAAAATTTTAAAGTTGGATGACCAAAATTAGATTATATACAAAGTTCAGGACTTTCGAAAAAATTTACTCATGACATTATCTATGAGACACTCTGCGGAAGTAATAATTACGGTTATCATTGCTCAGGAGTTGGATTTCTGTTAAATTTAATTTTAAAATAAATATCTAAACTGTTTTAAACAAAATATGATTTTGATCGCGCTAAGGCGTGACTGCGTTTGGGCTAGATCCTAACTTTTTTCTTAAAAAATAAAATCTTGCTATGACGTGACTAAGACCGAATTTTTCTCCATCTGTCCAATACGATCATTTTTATGTTTTTAAATTTTAAATAATAAATCTGAACCGTTCAATATATCCATGGATCAGGATGAGTTATATTCACGAAAACCAGTCCAGCTAGTGAGCTTACCAGTTACCAGTATTTAAAGGCCCACTTTCGATCGATCTATCAGTGTCAAAAACACAAGTACAATTTTTTTCTCAATTCATAAAGAAAACAACAAACAGCAAAATCCAATTTTGGACAAGATAAAATGTATTCGTAAATACTATATATTGATTGCATACAGCTGAAAACGAACTTTCAAAGCTCCATATTATTTATATACATGGCTATCCGATCACTTATTTGTTTGCTATTTTTATTCAAAGGTCACAAGGAGTGATAGCCTACGATTCCTTAGCATGGCTCACAAGTTCAACAATCTTATTGGCCAAATATGGAATCTCGTCATCCTTTCTATTGCGTATAACTTCGGCCAGATCCTGTGCATTTTTCCTAACACGCTTGCCATTCTCCGACTGGAGAATTTGTTTAATAGATGCAGCCACGTCTTCACCCGTAAAATTCCCAAGACCATGTTGCGGGATTTCTATTCCGATGCCGAGTTCTACCATCAACTGAGCATTAAAAGGTTGATCCCATTCCATTGGCAGGGCTAACATGGGAACTCCAACTTGCATTCCTTCAATTACCGAGCTCCAACCACAGTGTGTTAGGAAGGCCCCAAGGTTACAATGAACCAAGATCTTTCGTTGTGGGGCCCATGAGGTGACTACAAGCCCCCTTTCTGGACCTACTCTCTCAGCCAATCTACGCAATAACTCCTTCGAATCTCCTTCGGTACCCTCTGTGTTCATCTTTGGAAAGCGAGCAACCCAAATGAAGCAAGCACCACTGAGCTCCAAACCATGGGCAAGTTGCTCCATCTCCTTGTAAGGCATGAAATACTCACTGCCGAATGACACAAACACCACAGACTGGCTCTTTCTCTGGTCCAACCAGTTCATCACAGACTCTACCTCCTGGCTATTCCCGGCAGAGACATTGCTGATGTGTGGAATCAAAGGTCCCGTTGGAAGCACCTCCTTGCCAACAAGAGACGAGAGGTAGTTTATGTATTTTGACTCGACTTCACGAAATGACCTCGTGATAACAAAATATGAGAGCTGCCAGGAAAGGGCAGCATGCTGTAGCACACTTTGAACATGCTGTTCATCCTTGGGCCCCTTTTGTCTTCGGTTATCATTGGTTAGCCTGATTTCAGGAAAGGGGAATTCTTTTCCTGGTTTAAAGTAACTATGACAAAATAAGGATGCCGCAACAGTACAACCGATGTACACAACGGCTGGGATATTGTGTTCACATGAAAGATGTGCTGCCCATGGTTGGAAAATATCAAATATAAGGAGGTCAGGTCTTACTGTGTCTAAAATTGCTGAGAAGGATTTTTGGGACTGTGCAAAGGTCCGACTGAGTGTCGGAATTAAATGTGATGGTAAGTGCTTTGTAGTATGCAAGTGTGGTGGCAATTCTGCTGTTTCTGGGAGGCGAATTTCTACTAGGTTTATGCGGGTTTGAGGTGGTGGCAGGCTTGAAGAGTTTGTTTCTGTTGGAAACCGGTTAAAAATGTCTCGAATTGATTCCTAAATGATCGGAGTTGAGCAAAAATAGATAGATATGTTGTCCCGTTCATGGATTAGCCTCTTTGCTAGCTCTAGGAAACGGTTTGCATGGCCATGGGAAAGCCATGGTAGCATAAGCACACCCAGGGTCTTCTTATCCATGGATCACAGGATCAGATATATAGAAGACGTGGATATATTGCAGAGAAAAAGGTTTAGGAACGAGGCGTATGTATATGCTATATATATTTTGCGACTCTTCGATATCCCTAGCTCTAAGGAACAATTTGCTTGGTCAGGAGCCACAGTAACATTAGCACAATCAGGTGCTCTTCTTCTTATATATGAAACTATGAAAGTACTATACGGAGATAATAGAAGGTAGGAACTGAGGAAGTGCCTATGCATATATTTTGTCAAACTAATGGTGGAGTATAATTTAGAAAAGTCGTGCTTAAAATCTAATTTTTTGTACAATTTTAAATCTATTAGCTATATTTTTCAAAGTACTATGTTTATTTTCATTTTTATTTCTACAAATTAATTACTTTTACTCGACAAGAGACATGGTACATGATGGTAGTGCACCGAATACCGCGAAATATTTGATTGCTTGAGAAAACGTTAAAATAAACATGTGCATACGGCATACCGCCGTATATCACCGATATATGGTTCGCAATTTCACGTGGCATGGAAATTGAAAAGAGCAAGTACGCAAAGTAACTTTTGGATTACATCCGAAACCATCCTTTCTCCTTTCTCCTTCGCTCTTATCCCTCCCTGTTCTTATCTTTTCTCCTTCTCCGATTGGTTCGAGCTAGGAGTAGGACACATCCTCCACCATCCGATCAAGATCAAGTGTATATAGGAATGGTAGAGAGCAAGCTCTCGAAGCTGCTCTTTCTCTCTTACAAACGACCCGACAAAAGCGTCCCACCTGGGTAAGCTCCAGGGATTGATTACCTGTGTCGCTAAATTGTTATAAAAATCTAAGTTCCAGGGATCGATTTACAAAGTTTCAGGGGCTAAAAGTAAAATAATAGTAAAGGGGCCGTTTGGATTGCTTAGGAATAAGAAAAATAGTCTATTTTTAGACGGAAAACATTGGAAAGTGTGTAATTTTGTAAAAAATTTGAATAGTTAGAAATAAATTTCCGTCCGAAATTTGATATTCTTATTTATTACTTACCCATCCAAATAGCCCAAAGATCGAGTTGCTGTTATGGAAAACTATTAAGTCTGTTGGATTCCAAACCTTGTCGGACCTTGAACCCATACCCAATTGTGTGAATGGCCAAACCCATCTTCAATTGGAACTGAATCCTTTGTGAATCATGATTCTAATTCGAACCAGATCCGAATCCAGTTTCTTTATGAGATGTTACTGGGAGCCAACTAACTACTTAATTAGATAATTAATTTAACAAAGTTACTCAAGTGTCAAGTGTAAACTAAGTCTAGGGCTAATGGGTAAATTATTCAATATGAACTCATGTATAGATAGTGATCTTTTACTATGAATCTTGGGACCAAAAGAAAGAAAAATAATATGATAAAAAACATAATATGACCAAAAACATGACTGAAATAATAAAATTTCGAGAAAATTTGTTTTATGCCACTATCAAACTTCTCAATTTCTAATAATATGTCATCCTTAGATGACTAATTAAAAATATACCACCATAAAATTATCAAAATTAGTTTTATGGCACTAATTCTTTCCAAATTATATTAAATTCTATATTTGTCATTCTCAAAGCTGTCAGCATATTTTAAAAATTCCAAACTATCCTTCTTGTTAAGTTATTTGGTTAGGTTAGAAAAATACATAAAAGGAAAAAAAAAGGGGAAATTAATTTTATGCCATTGCAAAAATGTAAAATTTGTGATATGCCATCACTACATGACTAATTATTTTTATGCCACTATAAAATAATAAGAATTAGTTTTATGACATCCATCAAGTAAAATGACCATCATGCCCTTTTGAATATGCCACCGTAAAATGTTAGATTTCGTCATATGCCATCACAAATAAAGTAATTGATTTTATACCACTGTAAAATAATAAAATTATTTTATACCACTATAGAATTATAAAAATCGATTGATGCACAATTTTGATGTTAGAAAATTATGCCACAATATAGAAATATGAGCTGGTTTTTTTTTGGTATGTTTACTACCTATATCAATCAATGTGATTTCTTTCCCATTTATTCTATACCTTTTGTATGAGTTACCTTAAGGCAATTATGAGGTACGTATCTGGCATATGTTATAGGGTATATACATGTAATAAGAAGACCAAAGTAAAGGTAAGACGTACTGAATTTGGCCAAAAGAAAAAAAAAATGAGAATTCAATATCAACAGATTCTCAGGACCAGAATATATATACTAGCCAAAATGTTACCAAGGTTTGTGGCTATGTGCGCATACTACAAACAGCTTAGCACCTTCTATTTATTCAACTGGCGTGGTTTATTCTTTTCGCCCCCATTCCGTAGGGTTTTTGGGGTATTTTTGCACGAGTAGGGAGGCGTGGTTTGATTTAATTAAACAGTTTAATATGATAAGGGTATTTTGGGGTTATTTTAATTTACTGACAACTCTTAGAATGACTAATATGGAAGTTATTATAATTTAGAAAGAAATAGTGGTATAAAACAAATTTTGACAATCTTATAGTGGCATATTATTAATTAGTCATCTAAGGATGGCAAATTAAAAATTGACAAGTTTGATGATGGCATAAAACAAATTCTCTCAAAGAATCATGCCTTTCGTCCACGTACGTAATATTCCCATAAAATGTTTTATTTCCCTTATTGCTTTTATAGTGAATTAGTATAGTTTGATATTCTCAGAGTAAATGTAATGTAATATTATTTTTTTTTTGGTTTATATGTGAGGCAACTTCTGATGGTACCTCAATTAGATTAATGTTGTGTTTTAAATATATTATTATATGTAAAATTCAAATACAAAATTATCCCATATAATATCATCCCCTTTAAATATTGGCATATTTTGAGTTTAAATATTTTATAGTGACATATTCAAAAGGGCATGATGGTCATTTTAATTGACGGATGGCATAAAACTATTTTTAATGTTGTATTGTGGCATAAAAACAGTTAATCATCTTGTGATGATATATTACAAATTTTAAAATTTCGCAATGGCATAAACAAAATTCCCCCTAAAATTTCCTGAGCGCATCATTAGTTGTTAGAGTAGTAGACTTACAGAGTGATATTAAATGACGAAAATGTTATAATACATGTTGTACTAGCTTTTGTACCTTTTCCGAAATTAAAGTTTTTTTAAAAAAATAGTATTGCTAGATAAAAGGATAATGAGCTAAAATTAATTGAGAATATATATTGCGAACCTGTTAACAGCCGCTGTCAACTATTCTAAAAAAATATCTATTGCGAACCATGATGCATAGAGGGTTTTGTGCACCATGACCGTTTGATCGGTGATTTTACAAATTGACAAATCTAAATTAACCAATCCAATTTATATATTGAAATCTCATAGCAAACATAATTTTACAATTTTTAAATTTTTTTGTTCAAAATTTTTAAAACTTGACATTTTTTGCCATAGATACACTAATTTATAATAAAAAATGACAAGATTTAAAATATTTAAAAAAATAATAAAAAAATGTCAAAAATTGTAAAATGTTGTTAATTTTCTGTGAGATTTAAATATATAAATTAGATTGGCTAATTTAGATTTGTCAATTTTTAAAATTACCGATCAAATGGTCATAGTGCTCGAAATCCTCTATGCATCGTGGTTCACAGTAGACATATTTTAATTTTCATTACAGGTTTCTATGCTAGTCTTAAACAAGCTCTGTTCGGAAATTACATTGGTTTGGTATAGTTCGTCTTATTCTGAACAGAGCTTGTTCGGTGAGTTCCAAAACATAATTTCTGTTTAAGAATATTGCGTAAGCTAGTCCATACAGTAATTAAAGTTGCTGACTTTTGAAAACGGCAAATTTGGTGATTTATCACATGCACAATTAGCATCTATGAATTTCTTCAAAATAAATTAATAATAAAAAAAGAAAATTGATTATTGCAATCGGCAGAATAACCATCCGCGTCATCGCTCGCTGAGCAGCGCTCTCTCCAGCGCGCAAATTATTTTTTATTCATTTCGTTGTTGTAAGTGTTCACTTTATTAGATATAAATGTTAACATTTTATTGTAATTGTTCACTGTGTTATAACTGTTCGTTGTGTTCATTATATATTTTTTTAATCAAATGTTCAGTTTAATAAGTACAAATGTTATATTTATTTAAGTATAAATGTTCACTTAGTTACAACAGAAAATAAAAAATGTTAATATTAAACCAAGTGAAGGGATCACGAACCGGACAAAAATTACATTAAAAAATTAGAATGACAGAAAAACATCTATTACGAGGCACATACTGCTGTCATTGGGCTGCTGGCCGAATACCAGGCCGGGTTAGAACTATCTAACAAAAGCCGAAATTTTAAAAAATAGTATTAAATTAATATAATTTATTAAAACTAATATCAATATAATAAGATTAATTTAAATAGTATCACGAGATCGGAATTCTGGATTCCGAACGCAAGATCAGAATCCTGGATTCCGATCTAAGCTTAGTTCGGATTTTGGATTCCGAACTAAGCTTTCGCTTTTATAAGGGGTTCCGATCTCGTCTTCTCTCTTCACTCGATCTCGCTCGCTCTCTCTCTCTACGACGCGGCAGTGATAAAAGGTTAGTTTATTTTTTTATTTATTTAATTAATTATTTATTTAGTTTATTAGTTTTTAATTTAGTTAATTAAATTAAAAAATTGAAAAAATATTGAAAAAATATTTTAAAAATCTGAAAAAATCAGGAAAAATAAAATGTAAATTTATATGTAATTTATTAATTATATTGGATTTTTTTTTGTCTTTTTATTTGTTTATTCACTACTTAATTAATTAAAAAAATAGATAATAAATTTTAAGATTATTTTAAAAATACGAAAAAATAAGAAAAAATCATATGAAAATTTATGTGTAATTTATTTATTTTTTTTTATTTTTTTTGCTTTTAATAATTAAGATTTTGATAATTAAATATGGAAAAAATTTAAAAAATGGTAATAATTGATGGTATTAATTAAAAATGTAGGAAAAAATTGTTTAGAAGAGAGTCAATTCGTTTCTACTCCAGGTTAGCTTTTTTATATGTTTATTTTATTATTGTTTGAATAGAAATGTTTGTGAATTGCTTGTAGATTGATTGATTGATTGTAAAATTGTGAAATGCAATGATTGAATTATTGATTCATTGATACTTGTGAAATGGTTTGTGAAATGCAATGATTGTAAAATTTGAATGATTGATTCAAATTGGGTTGGGTTGGGTTGAAATTGGAATGAAATTGGGTTCAAATTGGAATGAAATTGGGTTGGGTTGGGTTGAAATTGGGTTGTAATTGGGTTCAGATTTTTGGAAAACTCTCCCGGTACAGGGGAGATGCTGCCAAAATTTTGGTAGATTTTATATTTTATTAAATTTTAATTGCAGTAACAGTCGAAATGCCACCGCGAAGAAGAAGACCAGAGGATCCACGAGGCCTCGAGGAGATCCTGGCGCATCTACATCAGGAGGAGATCCTGGCGCTTCTTCATCTGCCTCCCCTGCTGCCCCCCCCCCCCCGTTCCTCCTCCTGCTGATCAGCTTCTGCATCTTAGTCAGTCTGAGCTTCGAGGCGTACGAGTAAGTTCTATTTTTTATTTATATAGTTAATTCTTTTTTATGTATATAGTTAATAATAAATGTAGGAAATTATTTATTTTCTAAATTATTTAGGGTATAGGGTTTAGGGTTTAAGGAAATAATTAATTTTTTTATTTATATAGTTAATTTTTGTATATAGTTAATAGTATATATAGTAAATAATATGTTTTTTAACTTATTTAGGCGTGGACGCCCGAAATGCATAAGGCAAAAATGATACGAACCGAGGAGGTGGACCAGCGTCTTGTGACATTGGGCCTTATTCATTTCGTTGAGTTAGGTCACATGCCATTGGATCGTTCCATGATACAGGGTCTAGTCATTTTCTGGAGGCCCGAGACCCACACGTTCCACTTTCCCCGCGTAGGCGAGATGACCGTTACTCTTGAGGTATTATTTGTTCCAAGTTCTGTTGGTACCTATTTATTTATTTATTGTTTTTTTTGTTGTTTAATAGAAAAATGTAAATGAAATTTGCAGGATGTCGCCTTCATTTTTGGCTTGCCTACGACTGGACGACCAGTGACTGGTCGTACTGATTACGACGATGTGCAGAAGCTAGCAGACTTTGCATTGCCACGGGATACTCCTATGGAGGATGTTCTAGATTGCTTCAGAGAGAGGGCGACGGATCGACGTGCTGGGAGGTAAGAAACGTTTTAAAATTTAATTATAATTTTGAGATATGCTGCAATATATATATATATCTGTGTGTGTAATGTTTATGTAATGCAGGAAATATCACGCAGTACAGTTTGGGAAACTACGTGATATGTGGGCACAGGGACCTTGGTCAGAGGACGCAGATAGGATCGATAGATACACACGGGCCCTGGTGTTGGAGTTGATGGGTTGCGAGATATTTCCAGATACCACAGGAGATTCTGTTCCTTGTTTTTATCTGGAGTTACTTCGGGTTAGTAATTGTAAATATTAAGAACATCTCTTACATTAATACTAACTTGGATAACTTAGTTAAAAATCTGGAACAATTAACGAAAATTATTTTTTCTTATTTGCAGGATGTTCATGCATCGGAGTCAGTGAGATATAACTGGGGTGCGGCCACACTTGCTATGTTATACTGCGGCCTGGACTTGGCAATCTTGGCAAATGGCGCTCAGAAGATTCCTGCTCCGTGGCTACTGCTTCAGTTGTGGTCGTACACCCGGTTATTACTTTGTCGGTCGTCTGTTACGAAAAGTTTCCAAGGTTGGGGCAAGCCGTCAGTTGAGAGATGTACGCCGTATGGGAGGTATAATATTTTTCTTAAATAAAATAAATCAAATATAGGAAGGTGCTCCTCTTTAATTTTATTTTAATTATATTTGTATTAAATAAAATAAATCAAATATTGTAATATAACATCAATTTGTTGGTTTAAAAATTATAATTAAGAATTTTGATAAACAAAATAGATAGTTAATAATTAATTAGTTAAAATTAGTCCAAATTCGTTATTTTAAATTATTTAGTTAAACAATTAAAATTAGTCATAATTGTAAACAAATTAAAATAGTAAATTAGTCATGATTGTAAACAAATTAAATTATGTAATTTAAAATTAATTACTTAGTTAAACAATTAAAATCATGATAATTGTAATGATTTGCCAGGCAATGGACGACACGGCTTAGGTCGAAAAAGGTGAAAGGTCCCGTTCGCAGCGGTATTGAGTACGCTCGAGACGTACTTATGAAGATAGAGCATGCACACGTGGTGTGGCGGCCATACGAGGATGAACTCAGACAGGTGGTCATGCCTCCTTATGCCCGCTACGTGCAAAGGTACTACCGGCTCCGCGTTCCATGCATCCATTTCTGGGTCGTGGCGTGACACTATGCCGATCGGGTGATGCATCAGTTCATGCTGTTCCAGACTATTCCGCCTCCTTTTCCTACAGTACGTTATTCTTTTCACCTTCGTGATTTAAATTGAAATATTTATAATACATGCATTAAATATGACCTAAAAAAAACAGGCTTGGAGGAGGATGGAGGCCTTGTTACAGTACTGGCATAACACATTTCGTCAGAGGGATTGGCAGGACCTTTTCACAGTAGATGTTGCGATGTGGGCCGACACGACGCAGGTCGAGATGGCAGAGGCGCGGCCATAGAGTGACGATATTTTGCCCGCGTACGATAGATGGATGCGGATACATGGAGGTGCTCATCTTGTTCCCATTCCTGGAGTAGCACAGCATATTCCAGCTAGCCGGATGACCTATCTAGAGGATGCGCCCGAGCGCATGACTATGGTAAGTTTTTTACTCAATTAAAATGAATTGATTTTTATTTTGGTCGCTAACAACAAATAAACAGGTGAAGCACATATTGACGCAAGCTCTGCGAGCATGTGCATGGGCGGAGAAGAAAGGATTCAGACGGGCTGGGAAGGAGATGCTGAAGGGCTGCAGGACGCAGTTGGAGCTCGTTGGGGAGCCGCATCGGTTACCTCACCTTTTAGAGGCGAAGGGTCTAGCTACAGACATAGACTCCATACCTGATTCGCCGGAAGAGAATCACGCGCCAGAGCCTGGATTTGAGGAGCAGCAGTTTATGACGGTAACCTAAAATTTGTAATATTATTATTTTTTATTATTATGTTATTGATAATATTAATATTATTTGTAATATCATTGTATGTAACAGCCATCTGGGTATACTCTACATGACTGGGACACATATTTTGATCAGCTGAGACCCAGCCAGCCTATTGTGTGGAGCAGACGGACAGAGAGTCAGCCATCCACACAGCCAGCCATCCACCCATCTACACAGCCACCCATATCCAGTGGCGAGTTACCGACACCACCAGGCCCACCTCCTGGCCCATATCCAAACCCACCTACCCATTATGAGTACCAGACCCAGTACCCACCATACCACACACAGTATCCTTCATACCAGACACAGTATCCACCTGGACCACCACCATATTCTCAGGGCGAGCCTATCTTGAGCCCAGCTGACGCTTTTTTGTCATCCATTGGAGTACATTTGGACGAGCCGTACACACCTCCAGTTCATCCATCTCCTTTCGGTCAGAGCTATGGTCCATTTGGTCAGACATATGGCGGAGCCTCTTCTTCTAGTGCACCGCCTCGTCATTCCACTCCTCAGATGGCTCCTCGTCCACCACCTGCCGGGCTTGCTCGCGGACGAGACCCCCGTCAGCCGCCAGGTCCTCCGTGTATTTGGTTCCCTAGTGAGGGGAGGTGGATCCCCCGTACTGGACATATTTAGGGTTTATTTGTATTTTATATTTATGTATGACTTCTATATTTTATGATGATGATATGTATGTCTTCTATATTTTATTTACTTATGTATGACTTCTATATTTATTTGTATTTTATAATAACTATAAACTTATTAGGACCAATCACAACGAGTACGAAACACCTAAGTACGATAAACGCTTTGAAAAATATGAAGTTTGGCGCAATCACACCTAAGTACGAAACACCTAACTATAAACCTTTGGATTCGAAAAGTTTGGCGCTTGAAAAATATGAAATACGCTCTGAAAAATTCTAAGAAAAATACTGAGCTGTTAATTGGCGGACCAATTTCCTAAACGTAAATTTCAAAATTTTTAGACATACCATTTGATCACAACAAAAATGACAAAGGACCAAGATAGTCACACTTTGAACTGAAAAAACAGTTCTGGATTCGAAAAGTTTGGCGCTAGAAAAATATGAAATACGCTTTGAAAAATTCTAATAAAAATACTTAGCAGTTAAGTGGCGGACCAATATTCCTTAACTTAAATTGCAAAATTTTTAGGCGTACCATTTGATCACAACAAAAATGACAAATGACCAAGATAGTCACACTTTGAATTGAAAAAACAGTTCTGGATTCGAAAAGTTTGGCGCTAGAAAAATATAAAATACGCTCTGAAAAATTCTAAGAAAAATACTGAGCTGTTAATTGGCGGACCAATTTTCCTAAACTTAAATTGAAAAATTTTTAGGCATACCATTTGATCCCAACAAAAATGACAAAGGACCAAGATAGTCACACTTTGAACTGAAAAAACAGCTCTGGATTTGAAAAGTTTGGCGCTAGAAAAATATGAAATACGCTTTGAAAAATTCTAAGAAAAATACTTAGCTGTTAATTGGCGGACCAATATTCCTAAACTTAAATTGAAAATTTTTAGACGTACCATTTGATCACAACAAAAATGACAAAGGACCAAGATAGTCACACTTTGAACTGAAAAAACAGTTCTGGATTCGAAAAGTTTGGCGCTAGAAAAATATGAAATACGCTCTGAAAAATTCTAAGAAAAATACTGAGCTGTTAATTGGCGGAACAATTTTCCTAAGCTTAAATTTCAAAATTTTTAGACGTACCATTTGATCACAACAAAAATGACAAAGGACCAAATTAGTCACACTTTGAACTGAAAAAACATCTCTGGATTCAACTTAGTATTACGAATATTACAATTATTTTTCACATCACATAAAAGTACAATTCAACTAAATATTACATTATCACCACAAATATTAGAATTATTTTCTTCCTCCTCTTGCAAAATTAGTTATTCTTGCGCCAAGACGTAAAATTCCACCACGTATTTCGGTTTGTGCTCTGCTACTCGATGCTCCTTGACTGTCCCTTGTAATTGATGTCCCCTGACTTGTGACATATCTAGCAGAACCTGAGCGTGGATCTACGCTAATGGAATTTCGGCGTGGTTCATTTTCTCCTATACCAAGACTAATACGGCTTTGAGTTCGTGGATCTACGCTAACAGAATTTCGGCTAGGTTGAACTGGCTCCCTGAAAAAAGAAGTTTCACCTCGGTTACCTGTTGAAGGCGGAGCTCTATTCCTTGTACTTGTTCGTCTATGCGTGTTGGCACGCCGACCAGATCGAAATTCCTCCAAAGAGATAGGTGGTTGTGGGTTATTGTCCTCTGTGGTTCTTTTTTTTTATTTTTATTATTTCGCATTGTATCCATCCACATCCAATCACGGTCCTTCTTTCGCCGCCCCCGATTAATCATATTCTTATCAGGGAACACCACAGGTCCATTGTAGCGAGATCAGTTCTCTTCGTCTTCATAGCAGTGGAAGTCACTTGATGACCATATTTTAACCATGTTCTCTGTACTATATAATGGGTCTATAAATTCATCTACTTCCCATCTATATGTACCGCATATGGCAACAACATGAGCACATGGTATTCCGGTCAGTTGAGATTTTTGACATTTGCACGTCACACGCCTAGTCGGTAGTTGAGGATCTTCCGGTTGATAATTGCGGTTGATGAGAACTTTGTACTTCCACGTTCTTCCAGGGAAATCTTTCTCGTTGGGCACCTGTACTTCGAACTCTCCACGTTCAATATCAATGGTTACCATAGTCATCAGCGTTGTAAATATTAAAATATATAAAAAAAATATGTAAATATAAATGAAGGTTAATTTTTATTATATTATACAACGGTAATCCTTACCCGCTTTAAGAGTATGCTTCATAACTTTTAATTGAACCTCTTTTGGCCACCGTTCTTCATCTGCCTGTCTTCCCAATGCTATATTTTTCCTTTCATTAAACCACTGCACAGTCTTGTATCAAGTGCCTTTTACGAGTCCAACAATTGGGAGTTTCTCTCAACCTTGTACCGGCTATTTAGACTTTCAGATCCGTTACTAGTCATAAGACCCCAACGTGCACCAGTGTCAAAAGTTTGTGCCCACCTCTCTGGTCTCATTCGCTCATTGGTATCTGTCTCGTTTTCTTTACCACACTTCTTAAGATAATCGATAACTTCAGGGTTTGTCACTCAGAGTTCATCCCACATTTTCATGAATGACCGTTTCTTTTTCTTGTTAGCCAACTTATTTCTAAATTTGTGTGGTATACCTTTGTCTTTACCAGAAACCTTGTACACATTTTCACATAAATGTTGCATACAATACCGATATACGGCCAATGCAGGCTCCGCACTTTCTTACCATCTGTATTGTGGTCTTTTAAACATATTCCTTATTCCCCAATGACGGTCTGAGACAACACAAAATTATTTTGGTCCCACCACTTGTTCCCTTAGAAATTTCATGAACCAACCCCAGCAAGTTTCATCCTCCGTTCGCACTAAAGCAAATGCTAACGGAACAAGCCGTTGCTCAGGATCGTAACCGCAAGCCGCTAAGAATTTACCCTTATAGCGACCTGATAAAAAAGAGGCATCAATGCTAATCACGGGCCTAATATACGGAACCGTCGTGATACAAGGCCCGAATGCCCATGCTGCTGCTTCGAACATAGCTCTGTTCGGATCACCAACGCTTTTAAACAACCACTTTATCTGCGTGCCGGGTGTCGTCCTCTGTATAGCCAATAAAAGACTCGGGAGTTTGTTGTACGAATCTTCCCATGATCCAAAAAGATGTTCGATTGCTCTTTCTCGCCCCCGCCAAATCTTGTTATAAGTGGGCACCACATTCGGGTATTCTTTCTCCAATAGAGATTTAACGTCGGGTAAGGAAATACCGACATCTCTCTTAGGGAAGTCTCCGGCCCTCCTCACGCATGTATGCTCGTGTTCATTTGTTATTATCTTCCAAAATTTGCCTTCTCTTTCTGTACGGGCATACAAACGCCACTTACAACCATATTCCTTACAGTTCAATATTAATTTTTTCGAGGAACTAGCAGTGGTTTTGTGTTGTACATTTAAACGTAATGAGTATTTATTACACGCACCTAAGATTTGCTCTTTCGAGAAAAAAATTGTCCCTTCTGCTAATGGCCCTGATCCATGAGTTTGAGACGGTTGAGGTACGGAATTTCTATACTCAGAAATATCTAGAAAGTGCTCTTCGGGATGGTATCTTTCTGTCCTTCCTGTAAGGTAATACTGGTGATTGGGGTTCACGTTTGATTGGGGTTCACCATCGATTCCCTCTGACTCAAATAAGTCCACTTCTTCATCACTAAAGTCGTCACCTGTTGTATAGTCTGACTGAAAACCGGGACCTCGGTCGTATAAATCATCGAGTCGACGTGTTTCTTCGTCGTTTTCTTCGTTTACTTGAACGACATCTTCTTCTTCTTGTGGCCGGCCGTGCCTACTACTACTACTACCACCATGTTTTTGCCTACTACTACCACCATGTTCCCAAGTGCCTTGACCGGTGTAAGACTCGTAGTATGTACCTTCTTCTTCCTGAAGTGTACTATCACGAGGATCTATACTGTTAGGGTCCCAAGGATCCCAATCTAATGTAATGGTTTCATTATCTTCTTCTTGATTGGTTGCATTTGGTTGTTGGTGTTCTTCTTCCTCATAATTTTGTTGTTTATTATAATTATAATTATAATAACCACCTAATTATAATAAAAACAAATGTGTTATAATCACACACAAAAATTAAATAAAATAAAGTGTTCTTCAGAATACGAGTTATATTAAAAAATAAAGTCATAATTAATAAAGTTATACTACTACAATACTTATTTATATTTTTAATAATAAATAACATAGCCATTTCTAAAATTATTAATAATAAATAATAAATATAATGTTTTTATTTCCTAATAACTAACATAGCCATTTCTAAATAAATATATATATATATATTCCTAGAATATGATTAATAATGTCATTTCTAAATAACTAACATAGTCATAATTAATAATGTTTTTATGCATAGTTAATATTACTAAAATATGATTTTAAATATTATTTATAAATCGCAATTATAAATATGATTTTTTTCATAGTTAATATTAATATAAATATATATATATATATATATTTAAGCACACAATTCTATTTTTCAAAATTAAATGTCACATAATTACATTCAAAATTAAATTTACCTTGTGCCGGACGTAAATCGACATGCATTTCTAGGCCATCAAGTCGCCTTGCCTCAAAGCACTCGTGTTGAACGTATCGCCATTCATTTTGAGAGTTGACCGGCAAAATAATTTGTTGAAACCTTCCTTCCATAATGACGTCGAAACGCGAAACGATTCAAAAAATTGAACTCACCTTGACAAATTCCTAATGAGGACAAAATGATTTGTTTAATAGATTCATAATCAGTTTGTGGAAAAACATCAAAACAGAAATTGTTTGCTGGATTAAACGGAGATTGATTGACAAAAACACTAATTGAATACATTTCTATATGGGTAAGAATTAATTTGCAAAAATAGATGATATTAAGATTGTGATAACGACCAACTATTTATAGTGATAAGATCGGAATTTGAGATTCCGATATTAGCAAACAAAATTAAAGGTTCACGTCAATTCCCAATCACATCAAATAATTTGCCGATGGTTGGCGAAATTATTGCTAAGATCGGAATCCTGGATTCCGATCTAGCATGTCAGGAATCCACCGCCCAATCAAATCACTTTTTTGGTCTTTTCCCTTTTACTGTTATTTATTTTATTAAATTAATAATATTTAATATAAATATTTTAATTATATTAATTAATTAATTAAAAATTAAGTATATATATTATATTTTATGTAATTAAAATTGAATTTAATTTTATCATATTCATTAATTTAAATAATTCATTACCTAAAATAATTCATTTTTTTGAAATATAATTACTTACATTAAATTAGTTAAATGAAATAAAATTAAATTAGTTAAATAAAATTAAATTATTCCATATTCAATAGCTACATAATTAATTATCTCAAATTCATTACCTAAATTAAATTTAATTAAATTTTTTAGTAATAATTTAATTTAATTAATTTTTAATGTCAGAAATTAAATTTAATTTTATTATATTAATTTAAGTTTGTCGTTGGCTGCAATTATTGCTAAGATCGGAATCGTAGATTCCAATCCAAGGTAAGATCGGAATCGTAGATTCCAATCCAAGGTAAGATCGGATTCTGTGATTCCTACCTTAGCTTAGATCGGAATCCAGGATTCCGATCTTAGCATTTGTCAGAGGAATCCACGCACAATCAAATCAATACTTTTTCTTTTTCTTTTTACCGTTTACAATTTAATTAAATTAATAATTATATTTTAATTATATTTGTAAAATTAAATTAATAATTTATATTATTTTGTAAATTAAATTAAAGTAGTTAAATTAACTAACTAAATTAAACTAAATTAGCTCAATCAAATTAAAATAATTAAATGAAATTAAATTAAATTAATTACTTAAATTATCTAAATTAGATTTTATTACATTAAATTAAGTCAAATTATTAAATAATTTAATTTAATTAATTTTTATTGTCATTAAATTCATGCAACAGGACTAGCACTGATAAAGTCTGAAAATTATACTGATACCTACATAAGTACTGCAAAAGGACAGGCGTGCTCTGATAAAGGCTCAAAAGTATACTGATGCCTACCTAAGCACTGCAAAAAGGACAAACGTATTCTGATAAAGTCAGAAAAGTATACTGATGCCTACCTAAGCTATGCAATAGGACAAACGTATTCTGATAAAGTCTGAAAAGATATCACATTATATTTATTAATTTTAAATAATTGCAAGTCTAAAATGATCTATAAAATTATCCTTCCTCAGCCAAAATATGTCACACCCACTCAATCCTTCTTTCTTCAACATTCACTACCATGGAGAAAGAAAATACCTCCAACAGTGAAGTGCCGGAATGGCTATCTACTCGACATGAGTACTGGCCAAATTACGAACATTCCCCTCACTACAGGAAAGTGCAGCAGTTGCATGGGGTGGCTGCATCCGCAATACGGATGCAACATGCGTTCTGCATCAGCTACACTGATGCAATTAGACCGATGCAACTGGCTTCCTTGCAAATGCTCGATTGCATGGGCATTTCGTTTGCATGGGCGTATTTCAAATATGTTTTAAAAATGCGACACATATTTCAAATATGTTTTAAAAATGAATTTACTCTCTTTATTTTTATTAACATTTATAAATGATCTGTTTTAGATACATTTTTAAATATTTTGAAAGAAAAACAATTGAATAAAAAGGCACGGTCTTCTTATTTTTTGCGAAATATTAATATTTTTAGTATATTATGAAACTATATTTGAATCATTTGCCAATATGAAAAATGTTGTCATAATTTTTTTTCCAGAGTTTATATCATGTAATCCTTTGTCAAAATTAATTAAATCTGTACAATTTATAATTATAGTAGTAGCATACATCATATATATGTACAAGAAATTAATCTGACTAAACCTTGGACATCTTACAACTGTTAGAGAAAAGTGAAGTCTTTTTTGATAACTTATTTTTTTTATAAATTTTAAATGTTAATTTTATAAAACACGTGGATCAAAGTTGTATCTTTGCATTTAGAAACTGAAATCATAATAATTCATAAGGATGCATTTTTTTATCTAATGCCTTAAAATGTTGCATCGTATAGCCAATGTTATATCATATAATATTTCAAACAAAAATACTAATGATTCAAATTATTTCTTTTCATATTTGAATGTAGAAAGAAAAATTGTGATACATTAAATTTTTTTTTCTAAAAACTAATTAAACTTTACAGTGTTTAATTCTGTTACTTTTGAAGAATAATTATATTTGATATGAAAGCATTTGTATTTTTTTATCATGTTAGAAATATTTTTAATAATTAAAAATTTTACACCTTTATATGCTATTTTAATATTAATTAACTTAACAAGAAGTATTTCATTGGCTTGGATCAACAGTTCTTAATATAAAGAAAAAAAAATGTAATTTATTGTATTCAACGAGTGTTAATGTTAGCATATTATAAAACTATATCCTTCTGGAAGTATATAAGAGCAATTCAACTGGATAAAAATTTCAAATGTTTATATATTTATGGAAATTAATGCGTGATTAATAAATTAATTGGACAGCTCATCTTGAGCAATTCAATTGAATGGTAAATTTGTATTATATATACTTGACATATTGAAAAATAATGCTTTATATCTTGCATACGAAAAGATGTAATTTACATTATTTTAAACAAAGTGTTAATAATAGCATATTGTGAAACTATATACTTCATGAAAATTATAAGAGTGATTCAATTGAAACAAAAAAGAAAAAAAAAATCAAATGTTTAGCTATTTATGGAAATTAATAAGTGAACCGTAACAAATTATTTGAACAGTGCATGTTCCAATTAAATGAAAAATTTTGGTATTAAATCCATCGTTTTTAGAAAGCTAGATCACTCTAAGAAATTAATTGCACCGCATTGCACTTATATTTCGAATCTTTAAAGTTCTTACTTAATTTAAATCATAATGATGAAATAATGATTTTCTTATATTCCTCGTTAGAACTGATATATTGCAATTTTCTTGACATATTTCAATAATAGAAACACATAATTATATGAAAAAACTAAATTTCGGTTTATATTATTTTGTGATGTTACCATGTTTATGAAATTTATCATATTTTCTGTGTAAACCATTAAAGAAAATCTTTGGCAGGAAAAAAAAGAGAGATTTGTGTGCGTGCGCGCGCGCGGAGTGTGTGGGGGGGGGGGGGGGCGGGGGACTTTCTTTTAAGTTAGAATAAAGTCACTTGAAAAACTTAATTTTCTTCATATTTTCTTTTTTAAGTTAGAATAAAGTCACTTGGAAAACTTAATTTTGAAGTAAAAATATAAACTGCATAATATCAATTTGGTAAATAAAATAATTTTTTAATATCCCTTGTACACATTAACGAATTAAAGTTTCGAGTAAATTGATTAAATTACAAGTAAATTAATTAATTTTTATAAAGAAAATTATTTTAGGTGATATTTTAAATATTAATGAATACACTACAAAATCCATTTAATCATATATGCACACTACAAAGCTAAATATGAATTCATATTTTGTTGTATCGGTCATGCCTATGCAACTAAAAATATCAGTTGCAACAACTTCGCCTATTCAATTGATGTCCAATTACATTGATTTTGCCTATGCAATTGACCCATCGGACTTAAGAATCATTAATAATCAGTTTCATCGGTCTAAGCAGATGCAAGTGCTATTCAATTGCATGAGTCTTGTCTATGAAATAGAGTAAAAATCATTTGCATTAGTAGTCCTGATGCAATTATATTTATTGCATTAGTCGTGCGGATGTAAAATATATGCCGATGCAACTGATTTTGTGACACCGATGCAATTGAGAACTGCCCATGCAACTGCTGCACTTTCCTGTAGTGCCTGCCAATCCAAATGAGATCGAAAAAGGAGATTATCATGCGATATGTAATAAATGTTATCGCAATTTCAACTACAATATCTATACACGGAATGGTGACGAGTGGCCATTATACACTCACTATCAGTGGCACAATCATGGTGGCCCAGAAAGAGACCGCATTGAGAGATTGCGACATTACCTGAATTACCTGACTAAACCTGAGACGAGCAACTCTGAACGCTATAAAAAGTACTACACAGAACCTGAACCGATGCCGGAACTTAAACCGTGGAAACCAGATCCTACACCCATGATTGTTTACGAAAGCATATACGATTTTCGTGGAGACCACACAGTGAGCTGTACAAAGTGTGGTCAGATTTTCAATTTCAAAGATACCATTTTGCGTGACCACTACGATGAACATAAAAAATAAGAAGAGAGGGATGAAATTCTAAAGAGATTCAGAGTGAAAGAACAATGGTTCGAAAGGAGAAGAATGGAAGAAAAGGCCGCCGAAGAGAGCCGGAGGTGGCAACAAGAAAAAATTGGAAAAAAAATTAAGGAGAGCCTAATAAAGATCAAGAAGAGAGATGAACAACGCAAAATTGCAGTAGCTAGAATGGATGAGATCGAGCAACAAGAAGCCGAGGCAGCTTTCTGGAACGAAGCCGCTCAATTCGCGGACAACCCGGCTTCGAATAATCAACAAGAACATGATGAGGTTTTTTGGAACGAAGCAGCTCAACTCGCTGAAAACCACGGTGCCAGTAATGAACAACAACCTGATGCCGCTTTCTGGAACGAGGCCGCTCAATTCGCCGACAACCATGGTGCCAGTAATCAACAAGAAATGAATGCGGAAGAAGATCAACCCTGGTGGGATGAAATTCTGCAACATGTAGATGATCAAGATCTCTAAGTATTTATTACTTTGTTTTTAACTACCAAACTAAATTCAGTGTGTTCATTTATATTATGGTTTTTTATGTACATTTTTTCTTTTTTATTATTTTAGTGTGCTAAATTATATTATGATTTTCATGTATTTTTCCCTTTCTTTTATTTTAGTGTGCTAATTTATATTAGGGTTACAAAATTCAATTCTTCTTCTAATGGTGTGTATTTTTATAGGAAATTATCATCCCTATAATCGCTAAATATAAAGTGAACATATACATAAAACAAAGTGAACATACAAGCGATCTAAGTGAACACATACAAACAAATAAGTTCAATGAAAATAAGTTGATGACAACAATTATTTGTTTGTAAGTGTTCACTTAGATCGTCTATATGGTCAGCTTATTTACGGTATATGTTCATTTTGTATTTACCGATGGCTGGGATGGTATATTTGCCGATGACACTTATAATTCCTGTATTTTTATATTATGAATTAAATGAAATAAATCTAATATTTAATTATAAGTTAATATTATAATTATTTCCATAAATAAATTTTTACATAAAGTATTATGTACTTATTATGTACAACATTTAACATAATTGAAAATTTTTAATATTAAAAATAAAACCATCCATATTAAATTAATATCAAAACTTTTAATATTAAAATATTATTCATAATTTAGAATTATATTATATTAACATTATTCAAAATATCAAAAATTCAGTTCTAGACAAACTAATATTTATAATATATTAACTTAATATAAAAATTTTATATATTTAATTAATGTTTATAATAGAAGTATAATAAAATCATTAAAAACGACAAAAATTCGTGTTACAGCCCTGTTCGGAATTCAGATCTCGTGATACTATTTATATTAATCTTATTATATTGATATTATTTTTAATATATTATATTAATTTAATAATATTTTTCAATTTTTCGGTAACAAAAGACCGTCGTTACAATCCAGAAGGCCCACATCCTTTTGGACCTGGTCATGTTAGGTGGTTATTTATTTATTTATTTTTAAAGAAGGAGATTTTTATCATCTATTTATTTTTTTCTTAAAGATGAACGTGGGGCCTTAAACTCTTGACTTCTTTAAAATCAATCTAATACTCACTAGCTAGCAGGGACGGAGCCAGAAAAAAATTAAGCATCGGCACAAAACTGAACCAAGAAGAAACATAAGGGAAATTAGAAATCCAACTTAGACACAATAAAAAATTTAGCCCGAACACAATACTAAAAATACATAATTGAGCCTTGATTTTCAAGCCCAGGCAATAACTGAGCCTTGATTTTCAGAGAACAAGCCCAGGCAAGTGCCTGGCTTACCTCTATTAGGCTCCGTCCCTGCTAGCTAGGGAGCTATGTTAGGTGGTTATTAGAATGATCTACTGTTTACTTTAAAAAAATAATGAACCTACCATTTAGTCAACCTTTCAAAATGTCATTGAATTTGCTTTTTTCTCGTGAATGACGAAACAAACTAAGGATGCATTTTGTGAAGGTGTAGGTTAGTGGGGTTAGTGAATGAGGTTAGAAGTTAGAAAAAGTTAGTGTTAATTTGAGGTCAGTGATTGTTGTTTGATATGGTACGAGGTTGAGGTTAGAAATTTAAAAATTAATTAATTATTGATTTATTTCTATTTTCTTATAACTAAATTATGTTTAATTATATATTACTTGTGCCAATGGAAACCTCCAGTTGACTTTAAAATGGATGCTTTTCCTTCTCATTCTCAATAACCAGTAGCTAGCACGGTTGGTCTCTGAGCTGAGTTTAGTTCAACTGTTCAAGCCTCAAAAATAAAATGAATAAATGAATAAAATGAGTACCAGCCTGCCCATGACAACCTGGAATTGAGGAGCTGGCGACGGCTAACTGTACTTACAAGTTACCTTGTTCAGTTTAATTAACACATTAACTTCATTTTGTTATTTATTTAAAGGCGACAGCAATAAAAACCTTTACATTTCGTCTCAACTGATTACACAAAACGCAAGCATGTGCAAATCATCATAATCTCTACTTCTCTACTACTTATGAAGCATGAGTAGAACAGGTGCAAATTTCGAGATAAAAGAAAATTACACTCTTTTAATATCAGATCATTAATTTTGTTAATCTACTGTGATTTACGGTTCAGATTCAAATATCAGATAAAAAAAGTCGATCTTTTATCATATATGAGCTGTCTAGGCGCTGCGTTGGTTGGTCCGCTGCCGCGCGACGGTTCGATTATACGCTACACCAATATTTTTTTTTTGTCTCGTGCGCAAGGCTCCTCTCAGCCAGAAAAAGGAAGATATCGCATAGGAGGATTTGTTGTGCCAGCGCCACCTCCGGATCTTCTTCGTGATATCTTTCTATTTCTTCCCTAAGATATCTAATGCCCTAACCCTAATGCCTCGCTGTCATATTAAGCATCCTCCTAATTGAGATCCAAATTTCTCAACCTCGCCGCATCTTCCGATTCAATTTTCATTTCGAAATCCAAGTCCAAAATCGGTCCATCTGACTCCAAATCCGCACCCAAGCTTCACATTTCTGCTGAGAAGTGAGAACGAGCGCCGCCCCTACCGCCCCGCTCTGTCTCAGCCTCCTCCGCCTGACGCAGCGGCGCAACCTTCCTCCGTCACATCAACATCTGGAGTCAGAGGAGGCGGTGGTGATGGTGTTAGAGGCGAGACGAGAGCTCAGAAGGTGAAGCGCCTTTGAAATGTCTACGACAAAATCAGCAATATCATAGTTCTAGAGAAGTCTGACGGTGTTCGCTCCACCGGCATTGGCATCACGCTCTTGCCTAATGCTTGGTGCGTGCTTGATGCTCTTGGAGTGGCCCACAAACTCACTGATCTGTATGATCCCTACGAGAAGTATGATATCTAATTTTGATTTACACCTCTTAATCTTGTGATTGATATTACTCATTACCTTTGTTGAACAAACCTTTTATTATTTGGAAATAGAATATAAATTTTTAATGAATTTGCGGCATGATCAAGATAATTTTGTTTTATGACAACAGATGTCATATTATAAATATCGAAGATGGTAGTAGACGGACATTTACCACTTCTGGAACATCACCAAGGTAAATAAATTGAAAGGAAATTAAAACCAGGAACCGCGCTAAGGGGGCATATAAAATTGTGTATGCTTTTTTGGTAATTTAATTTAGGCGGAAGATGAAAGTCAGGGTGGTGCACAGGAAAGCCTTACTCGAAGCACTTGCCAGTGAGCTGCCACATGGCATCATTAGATTCTTTCTTCGAAACTCATCTCAATCAAGAGTGAAGCGATCAAGGATTTTGAAAGACTAAACTATTTACTACTCGAGGATGGGACTACCATCAAAACAAAGGTAAGCTACTAGATTTGATAAACAACATGAACTTGCAATTTTCAATTTCGGGGTTTCTGTATCTGTCCGTTTATTTTTATGAAATTTTATGGTTACAAATATAAATTTTCCCAAGAAAGAGAATTCATACAGTTATAGTCTTATAGATCAGTTAGCAAGTCACTTTTACAAGGGATGAAATTCTTTCTTTAATTTATATTGAATAGGCAGTGATTGGTTGTGATGGGGTCCACTCAAGAGTTGCATAGTGGCTAGGCCTTCCTAAGCCCGTCAGTTCTGGTCGATCTGCCATAAGAGCTCTCGCTGTGTTTCCAGATGGCGATGGATTCCCAAATGAGTACAGAACATATCTTGATAATAAAGGAATAAAAGTACGATTTGTTCCCCTCAATAAAACCGAGCTCTATTGGTTTGTATTTCACAAAACATCCACATCAGGTAAATCATGACATTTTACTCTATTAATTATGTTTATTTTTATATATATTTTTTTTCTTTGGCTGCTATATCTAATGAAATAAAACATCAAAGTCTTAGTTAATCTAATAATGCCAGTTTTATATCAATTAACTTTAATATTTCATCTTACAGATTCACAAGATCCTGATCAGATACTCCCGGAAGTTATCGAAAACTTGCAGGCTAGAAACTTCCCAGATGACATTCTAACTGTTGTGAAACAATTCAATTCATCATCATTGACACAGACACCTCTGCTTCTACGAACTCCCTGGGAGATCTTGTTCTGTCGAGCCCACCACTGGAATGTCACAGTTGCCGGTGATGCTTTGCACCCGTAACACCAGATATAGCCCAGGGTGGCTGTACATCGTTGGAAGATGAAGTTGCACTTGCACGCAATGTATTTTCTGGAACTCAAATCAGTGACGGTGGGTTTGCAAGATATCTACGGGAGAGGCAGTGGCAAACTGCTTGTCTCACAGGATCAGCGTACTTGGCTGGGTGGACCCTGCAAGAAGACATGTCGATTTTGAACTGGTTTATGCCGTGGTTCATCAAGAAATTATTTAACAGGTTTGTTTTTCCCAAAAATGAGAAGGTATGCTATCTGTTACGAATGTGGGGATTTGCCAACTATTATGGAGAAGAAGTCAGCATAGTTTCTGCTTGTCAGCTGATAAAATACATTTAAAATTTGTTGTCAGATTAATCCCAATGGCATTGTTGTTAAAGCATAAAATTTATCCTAAGTGTTCTTATGAATAGGTGTAGGCATCATCATCTCTCATGGATATACCTGTTTTGATAATGTCTTCTGAGAATGTGTCTTCTCAATTGACAGGTTAGAATAGCTTTTTAATATGCTCTTTCTCTGATATTTTCTGAAAAACATTTGGGGCGTTAGAGGGAGCATTAATTTGCACCAAAGCACAGATGAATTGAAGTGCTGCATTACGTTTGGTTCTAAATTCTAAATTTTGGTTGGTTTCAGCATATTCATCATTGGAGTATGTTCAACATGTAACAAAAAAAAAGACAATTTGACATTCCATAAAATATCAAATGGAATTTTAGTTCTATAATTTTCATACAAGGTAGACCTAAGAAAATATTTGGAACAATTACATGAATATCTTTGGTTTTTAAAGGGCCAAGAAATGACGCCAACAAACTTTCTGCCTCTCTATTTTTTTGTCTCCTTTTTTTTTAACAAAATAAACTAATGTTGGAAAAGTGAAAATAGCAAATTATTTGGTGAAATATATTATCTAATCTGTTTGTTCTTCTTTGGGGAGTGGGGACATTAAATTTGATTTATAATAGAGAAAGAGGTATAAGCTCACTGGGGTTAAATATATGGTGCATGTACATATAGTTCATCCATCATTTGAAGGTTACTGAAGAATACTAAGCATCAAATTTAGTATCGGTGAAGACTGAATTTTCGAGATCTGAAGTACAATATTTTGTTTAGATCATGCTAATTCAAAGCCATGGTTAAAAATTTAATTAGTTCAATTTAGCATGAGTTGAGCCACGTTTACAGGCCTTTCCTTATGGGTAAAGAAATTCATCCTTTCCTATTTTTTTTCTGATTCTTTTTTTTTATATTTATATTGGATCAAAGGAACGTTACAAGCTAGCATGAATGGACTGATTGGAAGATTCTAGGATGGATATTCAGTTTACATTGGTTACTTTAAATTTTTGGTACATGATCATTATTTTGTGTTTTGTATGTATATTTTTAGGAATTTTTTATGTTAAAATTGCAAAAAAGCTATTTCGTAAAAATATTTATATCTTTTGGACGAATAATTTGATTAATGCAAGATTGTGGAGGCTACCAAGCTATTAAAAACGCCTAAATCTTCTGATATCATTGTTGATATCATTGCAATGGAAATGATATTCCTTGACATGGAAATGAAATTTTCCACATTAGAGAAAATTTGGAGAACCAAAATAAATGGATCTTGTCGCGGAATTGTCGAGAGGGTAAATTATTATAAAACAGGGTAATTTTAGTTTTTTATCTCAATTTCTTATCTTTTGATATTATTTATAAAAACATGTGAAAAATTGAGACGGTTCTTATAAAAAATACCATATAATTATCCTATATTAGACAAGAATAAAAAAGAAAGAAAGAAAAAGAAGAAAAAAAAGGAAATGACGTTTGATTTTAACTATATATATATATAGTATGTTGGTATGGAGGTGACTGCCTGACTGGTGCGAGTCATCAAAGATAAGAAAAGATTTTTTTTATTTTGTGGCACATCCAGCATAGTGCCTTTAGTTTAGTTATTTATTATTTATTTACTTTTGTGTACTTTATGTTAGTTTGTTGTTAGTGTGCGGTCTCAAGGAAATATTTTTGCAATCCTTAATCTCTTCAAGATTACTGCTATATTTACCAGTATTGCATCAAACAAATTAATATTATTACTTACTTCAAAGCCAAGTCACTTATCTTTATTGTTTTTGTATATTCATGAACTATTTGATTTATATTTTTTCTTGCGATAAGTAAAGTTTGTAGTCATATATGTTTCAAAGAAAATAAATCTTGTTTATTTTTTTAATGAAGATAAGTGATATTCATTCTAAAAAAAAAATGATATAACCAGAATAGAGAAATATTTATGGAATAAATAATGAATTAAACATGGAACTGCGGAGAGGTCTTATAATTTTAAAGAAGGGAAATTTTGTTCTTTGAGCTCAATTTATATGTTATTTTACAGCCTCTTTTATATTACTTGTTTTTTTTTTAAAGACACTTATATAGGTTGAATTACTGTATAATTGTTTCGAATTTACTATGGTAAAAATTAAAATAATTTTTCATTTAAAAATTTGTCCAATGTAATTATTTTAATTATAACTTGATTTATATATATTTTTTTTCACATTATAACACCAATGTGTTCATTGTTTGATGTCGCATCATGAATTGAGTAAGATTTTTTCTTCATTTTTTACTGATAGGACTGAAGGTATCTCACAAAAAATTATGATTTTTTTAATAATAAAAGTCATTATTCGATCATGTATAGCGCAATTCTTTAAGAACGAAAAGAAGTTCACATAAAAAGAATATATACTAAAAGTCTTTTAACTTATTTAAATATATCAAATAAAAAATTGCCCGCACATTGAGCGGGCACTGCTGCTAGTTTTATTAAATGCCAAGTTGCCAACAATAGTTTACCAAACCTTTATGGCTGCAATAGCAACAAAGAAAAGTACACTTAGCAAATCAACACCACAACTCGAGAGATGTTTAGGGAGTCATTGCCCCGAGGGGATGGATAGTAATTGGAAGACCCTTGGGAAATTGTACGAGAGGAGATGCAACAGGATGGTCAGGTCCAACCAGCTCCCAATTGTAGTTAAGAATTAGGTGGCAAAGGAACACAGCGATTTGTATTCTTGCAATCTCAGAGCCAAGGCAGTGCCTTACACCTCCTCCAAATGGCATCCAATTATTGCTTTTCTTTATGTCCTATATGAAACATATTGAAATTGTGAGACACAATTACATTCCAAAAAATACGATTAAAAGAAATGATTATTGGGTTTGCTACTTCTTTGTTACTTTGATTAGCAAACTGTACAAACTTTTGGTTACATTGTTTGCAAGCAAAATGATAAAAAATAGCAAATATAGAATGACAATAATATTAATACTGAAATTGAAACAATTTCGTAAAACACATAAGTAATATGTAGTGTGGAACTCAGGGCAAGTTACCAAAAAACTAAGACGGATTATTAATTAGTAGTAAATTAAACAATGTGTGTGAATACCAGCCATCTCCATGGATCAAAGATGTTAGGATTTTCAAATGCTGATGGATCCAAATGCATAGCTCCTATATGTGTCATTATAGTGGTCCCCTGCGGTATGATGTAACCTGTGATCGATCAATTACATATGATTCTTCACTTTTGTTATGTGTGTGGAATAATTAATAATAACAATGATATGCCATACAGGTTTACCTTTATAATTTATGTCTGATAATGCCTTCCGCCAAAGACGAGGGACAATGTTACCAAGCCGTAGAGTCTCATTAATGACCTTGAATTGTTAAAATATGAACATGAAACACATATAAATAATTAATGAATGAGATTACTAGTAAATATTATACTTTTGCGTGTCACCAAAAAATTGTGAAGGGTATATTACACTTTGACAGAACTCCATATTCTTGCAGTCATCCCATGTTAGCTTTGTCGTAGTGTCAGTATCATTCATTTTCTGCTTGAACTCTTCCTGCATGACAGTATACATATCACTTTTGCATCTTAGTGTGCATAATTTTTTTTTGGGGGGGTGGGGGGGGGGGCACTATCTATATTTTTATCATTATAAACATTAATTACCCTTAATTGCTGAATTGCTTTTGGACATTGTCCTAGGAAGTAGATTGCTAATGCAATGGAATTCTGGGTATTGAACAAAGCAGCAAAGACGAAACCAATTATTGCATCACAAATGTTCTGCATTGACATTGATGGGTCATTCTTCAAGTAATACCAAATTAGGTCAGAATCCTTTTCATCAGCCATTTTGTCAATGTTTAGCTTCCTGTCTTTAGCCTTTCTCTTTATAACATTGCAAATGATTTCCCTGGCCTACAATTCAAATATGAGTTCGACTTATAACTATATTAGACTTCAAACTGCAAACAAAATTAAATGTTAGAGATCTTTTGTTACGTGTATATATATCGACTATTCATGAATAATAATTATGACTAAAGAATGGTGAAGTACAGGCTATATATGAATAAAAAAAATATCTTTTGGATTGTAGGCTAAGAATATAAGAATATACTAATATTTCCTCTAACATTAAATATTTTTATATATATATCTCAAAAATAGTTTCTATTCATTTCAATTCCAACAATTTGCTAGAGTAGCTATTAACCGATGAATGAAGCTATTCACCTTGGTTCGTTTAATTGGATGGTATGAGAATAAGGAAGGAATAAGTATTTTATGAAGAAAATATTGGGAAGAGTGTTATTCTGGAAAGAAGAAATATTGTTTGAATGGTGAGTTAGGAATAAGCAAATTAATATTAATTTAAATAAATTCTTTAAATTTATTATTTTAATATTAAATAAAGTACTGATTAAAGAGCACACAAAATTTCATTTAGCTACTAGTATTTAGCTAATTTTGTAAAAATTATGTATATATAATTATTGGAATGAGCTATTTTAGGAAAAAACTATTCCTAGGAAGAAGCTATTATTCTCCTTATTCCTAACTTGTTAGGATGTCTAGGAAGAAACTATTTGTAGGAAAAAGTTATTCTTCCTTATTCCCATGCAATCCAAACAGCCTTATTCACAAGAAGATGTTTGAAACTTTGAATGGTGCCTATTCACTCTATTCAGTGGCGAAGTCAGGATTGAAAAATGGTGGGCCAAAATTAGACCATGTGAAATTGAGAACTAAAAAAATAAAACCTAAAAGTTTTATTAATTTTTCTAGTTGAGTTTTATACTCTAATTTTAAATTAACCATGGAGAAAATAAATGTGTTCACAATTTTATAAAAACTCTTCGGAGAAAGAGTGATTGAGCACCGAAGCTTTTTTTTATTTCGTTGGGTTGCGACTTGGAAAGTGAACGGATGTACATAATAGGGAGGAGAAAGTGTTGATGGGTATGCAATACAGAGAAAGTTTAATATGCACTATAGTGCATAGAATTTTCTATGTACCGCGAATTTTTTTAGAGATATTTTTATAAATTGAAAAATTTAATTTAACCAATTTAATCTATCTATTGGAATAACATAGCAAATCAAATTTTATAATTTTTGAGATTTTATTGCTATTTTTTCCGAATTTTTTAAAACATGCTATTTTTGGAATGTTGTAAAATCTCATTCGAAATGTTGTAAAACATGCCATTCGAAAAAAATAGTAATAAAATCTAAAAAATTATAAAATTTGGTATGCTATGAGATTTCAATATGTAGATTAGATTGGTTAAATTAGATTTATAAATTTACAAACATATCTCCGAAAAAGTCCGTAGTGCATAGAAGCACTATGCACTGGGCTCGTTTGGATAGTATGGGAATAAGGAAGAAAATATTGGGAACTTTGAAAAGAGTGGGAAGAGTATTATTTGGGAAGAAAAAATATTGTTTGGATGGTGAGTTAGGAATAAGCAAATTAATATTAATTTAAATAAATTATTAGAAATTATTATTTTAATATTAAATAAAGTATTAACTAAAGAGCACACATAATTTTATTTACCTATTAGTATTTAGGTAATTTTGTTGAAATTATGTATATATAATTGTTGGAAGAACCTATTCCTAGAAAAAAGTTATTTTTTTTCTTATTCCTAACTTGTTTGGATGCCTAGGAAGAATTTATTTCTAAAAAAAAGCTATCTTTTTTTTTATTCTCATATCATCCAAACGGCTTCATGATGCATGCAATACAATAATAATTGAAAGCATTTTGGGTCCAAGGGAGGCCTGGTGATTGAAGTATCCAAATTTGCCTCAATAAAATTAACATATAAAGGGGAAAAAAATTCTAATTAATAGGGAGCCTGGCATTCGCCAGTCCCCTGCTATTCGTGAATAGAGCTAAATATGTACATACGATATATACATATCATTTGTGTATATATATATATATAAAGAGGTGGGCTAAAGTGTCATAGATAACAATACCATAGATGTCTTTTTTGAGACATTTTTTTAAGATCCGAAATTCAATCGGTCAATCCAAACCGTTCAAATTGATCAGCATATTGAAATACCATTGGAGACCAAATTTTACATTTTTTAAAATTTTTTTTGTATTTATTTTGATATGTTCAAATTGGAGGGTCTGAAATACTCCAATTATAACATTTTTTAAAAATATCATAATAAATAGCCAAAAATTTCGAGAAAATGTAAAATTTGGTCTCCAAGGATATTTTAATGTGGTGAATAACTTGAACGGTTCAAATTGAGTATTTGAATTTTGGATCTCGAAAAACGACTCTATGACACTGGACCCTCTGTGTCATCTATGGCACATTAGCCATCCTCTATATATATATTGAATAAAGGACCTATAAATTTAAATTTAATGTAAAATTTACCTTCAAAGCTTTTGAATGGCGAGTATTAAGCGGGGCCGCATATATTCCGTTGTTAACTGCAATAAATGCTTTCCTCAGCTCCACCACTTCAAGATCATCTGGTGCCGTTCCCGTGGATTTTTCTATTGTTAGGTTGAAGAGAAACTACAATAACCGCCATAACCACAAAAGGAATATTAGAGAACGGACCAGATTTTTCTTTTCTTTTTTTGGCAATGGAACTAAGCATTACAATTGACTTCCTTGAAAAGAATTTGCTAGATAGCCTCTATCTAGTATTTTCTTTACTACTTATAAAAACACCAGTCCAAAGGTCTATCCAAAATTTGAACTTAAAGGAGCAATCAATTGTTTATCCAATGCAATATGGACCATCCATTATTGCGATTTGATCAGATCAGTGGTGTAGATTTATCAACGAGATAAAAGGTTTAAACCTTTCATTTAGACAAATGTTAACATCTGCACGGAGCGGAGTCGCGCTCGCTCGATAACCCACAGCGCTGGAGTTCGAGTCTCACGTTCAATTTTTTTTTTGCTGTTTAATGTTTTCGGCCTTCGTCCCTTTCTATTCCGATCGCAAATTAGCAATAAAATCCGAAAACAGAAAGAAAAAAAAAGAGGAAAGCATCTCCCCTTTTTTTCCCGAGCAATATCCTCATTCTATTCGCTTTTGATTACAAAATTCCGAGCAATATCCTTCATCCCTTTCTATTACGGCTAGGGTTTACTCTCTTCACCCAAAATTCAAAATTTCCTTTTTGTAATCAGTTTCAAATTTTCATTTTGCCGCTCTCTACAAATCATAACATGGAAACTGATTTTCGTTTTACCGCTCTGATGGATTTTCGTTTAACCTATTTAAACCAGCGAAAAGGGTTGCTTGAGATGGACTGTTCTATTGAATCCAACAGGTGAGCAAAACCCTCGATCTGTAAATTTCTTTTTTTTTTGTTGATTGTTGATGAATTTGGTACCATCAAATATCTCATTTTCTCTGTTTAGTTTCTTGTTATTGGTCTCTTTATTTATGGTACTACCAATTCATTGTTATCCAGCAATTCATGGTACTACTGTCATACCGTCGCATATTTACGTCTGTTGAAATTGCTAATGTTCATAACTCTTTTTTCTATTTGTAGGTTTTGCAAGTGCTAGAAGTTGAAAGAGGATCATAAAGGTAATGCTTGAATTCCTGATTTGATTTTTTTGTCAATTGTCAAATTTTTTTTGATAAAATTTCATCAGATAATAACTATTTTTTGTTCATCAGATAATGGGTTTTAGAATTGTTGGTATTGTTTGTTTTAAAGCTCTTTATTATGATACTCAACCTTTTTCCCTTTATCAATTATCAATTCGACGACACTAATAAGTTTAGAGGTCAACTGATAATGTTCTATGCAATGGTTTTTTATATTGTAAAATAAGATGAAAGACCAAAGAAAAGTAAACATAGTGCCATTTATAGGGTGGGATTGATATCTTAAACAAAATCATGGCAGTGTATATAAAATAAGGTCATTTACTGGCACGCATGCACTTATCCTTTTATTTGGTAAACATTTTATGAAACGCAACTAGCAATAAGTAATGTTTAATTCGTGCCTTTTACATGCCAACAATTTTCGAATTTGTGCAGTCAATAAGGTCTTCTATTGAAACTAGCATAATGCAGCCAATGTTGTTTAGAAAAGAATATGTCTATGCAATCTAATTTATACATACTTTTGCTAAAATTGGGAATCAATTTTTGAGTTGGGACACATTGTAAATAAGGCCATTTTAGGGAGAAGGGTGGTCAAGAGAAACAATATACCTAAGATATTCTGGTACAGTGGGCACAATTGGGAGTTCTTAAGATAGTGCTATCCTGATTTACAATGTTGTATCGTAGAGACCATGTAATTATAAGAGTGTGAATGATGCATATCCTTTTAGAAACAATTTGTAGTTTTGTACCCAAATAAACAATAACAATGTGGTAACCAAACAAGACAGTATGTAGAAACATATCTTACTTAAAATTTAGAGTATGTGGTAACCAAACAAGACAGTATGTAGAAACTTATCTTGCTTGAGATGCACTGTTCTATTGATAAAATTTCATCAGATAATTACTATTTTTTGTTCATCAGATAATGGGTTTTAGAATTGTTGGTATTGTTTGTTTTAAAGCTCTTTATTATGATACTCAACCCTTTTTCCCTTTATTTTCATCACAAATTGAATAGTAATACATGATAACGTGATTTGATGTGTAGGCTTTTATTGATATGGCTCCTGTATTGAAGAACAAGAAGCGCACCTATGCGATTAGAGTGTCTAGGTAAGAATTTTATTGGGGACGTGGAGTGTACTTAAACGAATAAACAAATAGAAAAATGTAATAAGGGGTATTCTCGGTTTTACCAAAATACTTGCATCTCAATACCAGATTCCTGTACAGATACTCTCATAACTGCTCTACTTATAAATAATTCATTGGTACCACTTAAAAGAATAAACAAAATAAGGGGTATAAGAATGATGTAATTGCTAAAGTAAACTGGAAGTAAAATAAGAATGATGTAATTGCTAAAGAAATATATTGTTTATTATTGGACATTTAATTACTTGATGTTTTTATAATTTTTTTTCCCATGTATTATAGATCGAAGAGGCACACTATCACATTCGAACACTTGTCAGGAAAGTTCAACATGCCTATGGATGCGGCATCAAAAAGCTTGGCAGTATCCAAATCGACACTGAAGCTCAGGTGCAGAGAGTTAGGAATACTTGTGTGGCCCTATCGTAAATTGAGTAGTCTTGAAAAATTGATAGACAAAGTGGTGGAACTTGCTCATCATGGCTTTCAGTTTATTGTCTGCAAGATTAGACAAGAGATTGAAGCTATCAAGATGAATCCATCCCTGAAAATAAAGAACGAGATCGAGTGTCTCCGTCGAGCCATGTATGACCTACATTACAAGAAGCGCAGGGATGACTCGAGGGTTGCCAATTAAAGTTGGCTTAGATTGTACTAGGGATTCATTTAGATATTTAAATATTTATATTTAGGTGCTGTGAAAGACAGTTTTACAGCTAAGCTAATGCTATATATTAGTTTTTTTCGATTGAATAAGTTGATCATCAACAATAAGGTTAAATAAATATTTCTGTCATTTGGCTGTGTGTTTGTGCTCATTTTCTGTCATTGATTATGCGATTTATTTATTTTGATCAAAATGCAGTCAAGTAAAGTTTGCTTTTACCGAACAGTCCTTCAATTATAATTTATTTATTAGTAAAATGTGCAAAATGATGTGCAATTCTACTTCATTGCTAACCAAGCAATGAGACTTGACACAACAAACTGTAAGAGGTATAGTACTGGAGGATGACCTGGACATGACTATTGAATGATGGATGCAGGTTTTAAACTATTTTGAAGAATCTCTTTTCAGTTGTAATGATTGATGCATGTTTTAATTGAAGAATCTCTTTTCAGTTTTAATGATTGATGCATGTTTTAATTGAAGAATCTATTTTCAGTTTTAATGATGCAGTTTAACACAAAAGTTCCTGGAGACAAACGTCGTACCAGAATGGTACAGGGCCCTGGAGATAAAAAGTTGTACCAGAAAGGTTTTAATGAATACCATTGTGAACAGATCAAAAGTCACCAATGTGAATACGATTGTGAAATAGGAAGCATGGAATTGGTATTATTTGTTTCTGGTATAGTCCTGACATGTCCCACTAAAAAGTGTGAATAAGATTGTGAAATCGATAAACTGGTTGAATATGTATTGACTATTAAATTTCAGATTGTTTGAACCACAAGTTGATGCACTAAAGATGTATTTGGATATATATCTCTAGCAAAACTATTCAGTGTATCTCAATATATATGGCTATCCAAATATGGCCAGATAAACCAAATATGGCTATCCAATTTAAAATCCAAATTTATATCATTGATAATTCGATTGGATACAAAAAACGATCTGTTATTGAAAAGTTTTTATTCAATAATATGCGCACAAATCATGATTCTGCTATTTTATTGAATAATTCTTTCCATATAATCTAAGTCCCACTTATATCATTGGATAAAATTGAATAGGAATTATATCATTGATAATTCTTTCTGATAAAAAGGCACAAGCAAATCATTCAATTATACCATATATGACATTATTTCTGTTTCTCCCAACATACAGAATCATTAGCATCCCAATAAATTTCTGATCTATTTGCATTCGCCCTTACTAATGCCTCAAGTTCTCAAAAACGTTCTTTAAAGAAAGCTTGTAAGGTTAATACCAATTGATTATTTTACTTATTGCTGCGACAATTTTTCAGTTGAATGGTCCAGTTTTGATCTGATCAAATCACTTCCATTAGCTGCCCCCTGTGCCTATTTTTCATACTGTTTTCAATTATATGTGCTTTCTAATTTGAAACGGAGAATAATATCCTCTTTTTTTGCCTGGAACCATTCAATTATAGGAGCGAAACCAAAAATACATCAGTGTTATTAACTTTTTATCTTTCTTGCTTTAAAATGATATAGACAAGGTCATTTTATCCCCAAAACCTCAAGCTTTTTCTACTTGCTATGTTGAGTCCTGAGCACCCATTCTTTTGACAAGCTAAGTAATTGTTGAATAATCAATTGTTGCGCAGGATAAAATGGACAGGCTCCAGGATAAAATGGAGTCAACTATTGGGCATGCAACAGAGAGCATAGAGGAAGATCTGGAATTGGAGGGGTGCCTTTACGAAGATCTTAGAGAGGTATGCCGCAGGAGAGGTTAGATCTTATTTCTCTATTCCTATGTTAATTGGTATATGCTACTTTAATTATTTGATATGATATTCTTGATAGTTAAAAAATGTATAACTTCTTATTGTAATTTTGATTTTGAAGAACTAGAGTGGCTCGAGGAAGAAGATGCTTACTGGGCCCAACAAGCAGAAAAGCACATGCAATCAAATGGAGAGCAAGTGAAAACCAAACCATCAGCATTCCCGGCCCAACAAGCAGAAAAGCACAAGCAATCAAATGGAGAGCAGGTGAAAACCAAACCATCAGCATTCCCCATGGCTCTCCCATACCTCCAAATATATATTTATATTTATATATACTAATGTAGTAAATCATTGTCAAATTACTAAGAATGGCTCAAAAATTCACACAATAGTACATATGCAAATGCCTTTCTGCCTTATAGTCTTGATCTGGTTTGCCAGGATAAAATGGAGACAACTATTGGGTATGCAACAGAGAGCATTGACCAATTGCTAGAATTGGAGAGGAGCCTTTACGAAGATCTTAGAGAGGAATGCCGCATGAGAGGTTAGATCTTATTTCTCTATTCATATGTTAATTGGTATATGTTACTTTAATTATTTGATATGATATTCTTGATAGTTAAAAAATGTATAACTTCTTATTGTAATTTTGATTTTGAAGAACTAGAGTGGCTCGAGGAAGAAGATGCTTACTGGGCCCAACAAGCAGAAAAGCACATGCAATCAAATGAAGAGTATTAGAGATTAGTGTCAAATTTTGGATGAAAATTTGTTTTTCTCTATGTTTTAAAAAAAGTCCATATGAATTCTTTTCATTTTTTATTTAAAAAAAAAGAAAAACAAAATACATTTGAAATTAAAGCATTCGACTATCAGGCATGAACGAACAGACTAGCTGAACTCGCTTTTTCATTTTGTTTTTTTTAAAGAAAAAATAGTCCATATGAATTCTTTTCATTTTTTATTTAAAAAAAAGAAAAACAAAATACGTTTGAAATTAAAGCATTCGACTATCAAGCATGAACGAACAGACTAGCTGAACTCGCTTTTTCATTTTGTTTTTTTTTAAAAAAGAAAAAATAGTCCATATGAATTCTTTTCATTTTTTATTTAAAAAAAAACAGAAAAACAAAATACATTTGAAATTAAAGCATTCGACTATTAAGCATGAACGAACAGACTAGATGAACTCGCTTTTTCATTTTGTTTTTTTTAAAACGAAAAAATAGTCCATATGAATTCTTTTCATTTTTTATTTAAAAAAAAAGAAAAACAAAATACATTTGAAATTAAAGCATTCGACTATCAAGCATGAACGAACAGACTAGCTGAACTCGCTTTTTCATTTTGTTTTTTTTTAAAAGAAAAAATAGTCCATATGAATTCTTTTCATTTTTTATTTAAAAAAAAAGAAAAACAAAATACATTTGAAATTAAAGAATTCGACTATTAAGCATGAACGAACAGACTAGCTGAACTCGCTTTTTCATTTTGTTTTTTTTAAAACAGAAAAATATAGTCCATATGAATTCTTTTCATTTTTTATTTTAAGAAAAAAGAAAAAATAAAATCCATTTGAAATTAAAGCATTCGACTATTAAACATGAACGAACAGACTAGCTGAACTCGCTTTTTCATTTTGTTTTTTTTAAAAGGAAAAAAATAGTCCATATGAATTCTTTTCATTGTTTATTTTAAAAAAAAGAAAAAACAAAATCCATTTGAAATTAAAGCATTCGACTATTAAACATGAACGAACAGACTAGCTGAACTCGCTTTTTCATTTTGTTTTTTTTTTAAAAAATGAGCAATCCATATGAATTCTTTTCATTTTTTATTTAAAAAAAGAAAAAAACAAAATCCATTTGAAATTAAAGCAGATTTACGGTGTTTTGTTTCAACTACGCCATAGATAGAACGTTTAATTTGCATTGTCATTTTAGACTCGAAAACAAATGAAGCCCAATCCGGTTGATACACGTGGCAAGCCTCTCTTGGGCTGAACCTACTAGCAGGAGGCGCATGTCTTATGGCTTATGGGTATGACTTCCAATCCAAGTTGCATTACTTCCATAAACGTTTTTGCTTAACCCCCAAGTAGGAAATCCATACTGTAAAAACGATCTGTGGGTGGATACGGGAATTGATTGCATTGGATACAAAAAATGATATGTTATCACTGGTGGATATGGGAATTGATTGTATTGGATACAAAAAAGCTCTGTTATTGAAAAATCGCTCTCAATGGATAAAATAGAATAGGAATTATATCATTGATAATTCTTTCTTAGAAAAAGGCACAAGCAAATCATTCAATTATACCATATATGACATTATTTATGTTTCTCTCAACATACAGAATCATTAGCATCCCAATAAATTTCTGATCTATTTGCATTCGCCCTTACTAATGCCTCAAGTTCTCAAAAACGTTCTTTAAAGAAAGCTTGTAAGGTTAATACCAATTGATTATTTTACTTATTGCTGCGACAATTTTTCAGTGCATGTTTCCTTTATATTGATTTTTATATTTGTATGCTTCTTTTCTTCAGATTCATATTTAGAATTCAAATTGGTTGTGACACATCATTCAAAGATCCAAGGAGTCGCATATTTATATAGGTATAAAAAATCAGATCAATGCATAATATACTTGGTTAATGGTTAATGTTAAATCATTACCCGTTATATCATTACCATACTGGCCTCGCTTTGGCAATAGCAGCCTTTGTATGTTTCTTTTCTTCAGATTCAGAATTTTAATTGGTTGTGAAACATCATTCAAAGATCCAAGGAGTCGCATATTTTAAGCAGTACAGGTGCATTCCGAGATTAATTAATTAATTGGCTTTATAATATTGCAAAGAAAGATTAAGAATATTGTATTTTGAGACAGCTTTTTGTGAATTTTGAGAGATATTAAAGGCAATTTGTTGTTTATTTCCAAGAGACCAAAATTGTGAAATGGAAACGATAAATAGGTATGGTAACCCAGATCAACGGAAATGATAAATAGATATTAAAGGCAATTCGAGAGATATAGTCCATTTGTTGTTTTTCAACCATCCCATCACGGCCTGAAGCAGTTTTTTATGGGAATTGATCTCTACCATCCAGACTACTAGCATTCATAGAATCCACTCGACTCATCAATTCGACATAGGGACAATTTGGTAATTTTAAAAATCCGCACCTAAATAATCTTTCCTCTTCTCTCTCGTCTCCAAACCCTAGCCGCAACCAGAGGAGAGAGAGAGAGAGAGAGAGAGGCGATTTTGCACGGAGACGAGAGAGAAGAGGAGAGATTTCTCATCTCCGTCGACAGATCTCGCGTCGAACCAACGAGGGAGGAGAGAGAAGAGGAGAGATTTCTCATCTCCGTCGACAGATCTCTCATCTTCGTCGAACCAATGAGGGGACTCCGGCAGATCTGCCTCTGACATTTCGGCTCCTTCCTCTCTTGCCTCCTGATCCGCCATCGACAGATCTCCCGTTCGACCAGACCAAAGAGATCTCCCTTTTCTGCCATGGATCGAACTCAGGTTCTCCTTCCCTTTTTTCTCCCATTGCTTCTCTCCTCAACCTCCATTACTCACTCAATTTATGTCGCTTGTGCAGATCCAAAAGCGCTCTCATAGCTATTGTTAGAATTTTTGCATTTTTGCTATTGATTCCTTATCCCGATCTCCTTCTTTGTTCGGATTTGTATTTTCAATTTAGCAATTATTCTGAGATGAATTAATGCCTCCGGTTCAGATCCAAAGTACTTGTATTTACATCTTCTAGTAATCAGATAGTTTGTCATTGCTGACACACTGTTCTTCATGTGTATTTCTATAAGTGTTCAGTTATTTGCTTTTATTTTATATTACATGCATTTAGGGATTGGATTATTGTCACTGCTGGCACACTGTTCTTCTTGTGTATTTCTATAAGTGTTTAGTTAGTTATTTTATATATGTGTTCAGTTAGTTGCTTTATATGTTATATTACATGCATATAGAGATTGGATTATTGTCATTACTGACACACTGTTATTCATATTTATTTTTACAAGTGTTCAGTTAGTTTCTTTATATGTTATGTTAAATGCATTTATGAATGAGATTATATAAATTGGACAGGTTTAGTATTGCTGTCACATTCTAATTCATGTGTATTTATACAAGTGTTCAGTTAGTTGCTTTAAATGTTATGTTAAATGCACATAGAGATTACTTGTGCAATTGTTTACTTACTTTGCACAAATGATATATTAGATACTGCAAATGTTAGGTTAACTGACATAAGGGATCAGCTTATTTTCCATTGTTAGAAACTGTTTCTGCAAAAAATTGCCTGAAATGATTATTTACTATTAAATTGTTATCTATTTGTCTTAATTGTATTTTGTTTTGTTTTGTGTAGGAATTACAGGACAAGACCAGAAGAGCTGTGCAGAAGAAATCGAAGGAGGAGTTGTTGAATTGTGTTAGCTTGTAGTGGTTAAAACTGTGTAGGATTTGTGTTATTATTAATTAATGTATTATTAATAGAATTGTTCAGTTTGTTGAAATAATAGATATTATTTTTAATAAATGATCAGTGTTCAAATTAAGGATGCATTTAATTGAACAAATAAATAATTTAAAATTATCCCATAACCAGTTTAATTGAACAAAAAAACTATGAAATCAAATTTTTGCTGCAACTAACTGAACATATAAACACTTTAAATTCAACCCTTAACGTGTTTAACTGAACACAAATACATAAAACTTCATATTACGTCTGCATCAAACTGAACACTTAACCAAATTAAACCATCCCTTGACTCATCTAATTGAACAAAAAATTCCGTCCATTTGATGACGTCAGCGCGCAAAAAATTTTTTGAATTTTTTTTTTGATGATGTCAGCACAAAAATTGATGACGTTCACAGGCGAAAAACTGAACATGTCTAGTTGAAATTTTTTTTTTGATGATGTCAGCACAAAAATTGATGACGTTCACAGGCGAAAAACTGAACCTGCCTAGTTGGATGCTAGAATGTTTTAGAACTAAATACTGTGTATCAGCTCCGGTTTTTTATTCACAAACACAAGTTGCAATTTACCCTTGCTCTTGGAGAATTCTTTTCGTATATGAATATAATATATGTTACGTTAGAATGAAGTCTCTTACTAAGAAATAAAAAAGAATATCGCAATGAAATTAGCAGTGATTTAAATAGCGGTGCTATATACCGTAATAGTCCCGCTATAGCGGTATGACATGGTAGACTGCTATGGTGCGAAATAAAAATTGCCGCTATAGCGGTGTTCATTAGTATATAGTAATATTACTTAGAAAATGTATTGTTTTTGGTTTTTTATTTCTTATGGTGGCTATATAGTAAAAACTAGCAAAATATAGTGCATTATAATGGTATTTTAGAGAAATATAGCGACACAATTTATTACGTGCTTGTATAGAATCAGTATTACGAACATATTTTTGACATATAAATTCAGACTAATTGATCCAATATTAAGTACAATGAGATTTGTCTATTGCAATAATGGATTGTAAAGTGTATGTGTTAAATTTAACTATTATAACATGCATATAATTTAATATAATATTTAATTTTTAATTACAAATATGTTTATGATGTAATAAATAAGTACATTTGTACATGTACATTATGATCCCATAGCGGCCACTAAATAACCGATATCCGCTATCCGCTATGACAAGAGGTTGTCCGCTACCAACGCGCTATCCGCTATTTAAACCAACGCGCTATCCGCTATTTGACACCTAAGTCGTCAAATGCGATGGGATTTCAATTTTCAAGATTACAAGGACAATTCGAACCGCTTAATATGTTTTTCATAATGAAATCTCTATAAAAATCAAATTTTATAATTTTTTTTAATTTTTTTAGTATTTATTTTGAATTATAGAAAATTCACAATCTAATTAGTTTTGGACTATCGAATTTAACAAATTCAAAATAAATAGTTAAAAATTAAAAATATATATATAATTTTTTATCTCTAAGAATATTTTAATATGAAGATTATATTGAGGGGTTCGAATTAATCATTTAAAATTTCAATAGTTGAGTTTAGAATCACATTTGACGTCAAACAAGTTTGATTCTAGCAATATTCGGACAAATAATTATAAACATATCACTACTATATCAGAATATTATAAGACTAGTAGGTGGCCTGATAAAGATGCTCTGAATTTTATAACACAAGTAGGTGGCCTGATAAGGATACTCTGCTCCAATTGCATTTAAAAAAAAAATATATTGAGATAATGAGATTGTTAAAGATTAAAAATATATTTATTAATGTTTTTGCGTCAAAATTTATTTGCTAGATCATGAGCATATAGCACAGTATGCAATACTTCTCTGTACTTCCCATAATTAATCATCAATCAGAACAGAAACTCAGGCTAGATAGACCATACATCATGGATTACAAAATATTTCTTCGATATTTTTTTCCTGAACGGAGCATATAAAGCTTTCCATGAGATCAAAAAATTAAAACAGGATAGATTTTACCTTGCTTATTTCTTCATTTGCCATGACCAGGCTCTTCTGTCTCCATGAAGTCATAAGGCACTTTACTGCTTCCTCAACCTCAGATAAAAAGCGAGTCTGGACCTGACAACTATTAACGAAGCCATGTGTTAAGGATCTGGCTCTCCTATAGGTCTCTCCAGCAAGGAATGGTATGCTCCCCTCCCCTACAATTGTCTTGAAACCCGGAAAGAGATCATTTTGGAACAGTGTCAGCTCATTTTTGAAAATGAAACTGTTGAATTCGGGGTCGGCCGAGATGACTAGAGTCTTGCCACAGTATCTTGTGGTAAAAATCTTCCCATACCTAAAGTTAAATTTTAATTAGAGAAAGCAGTTCGCATATTTTGGACCAACAAGTAACTCTTTGAACTTGCAAATTAATGAATTCATCGTAGAAAAATTTAGAATCGACCTGGAAAATTGGATATTTAGGAACTCAGCGAGCGTGGTAACGGGGTGGGATTCGAAGGGCGGGAAGGTGGAGCCAATAATAGGCCATCTCTTGTCGCCTGGAGGTAGCTTTGAATCTGCTCCGTTCTTCCTTCTATTGATCCAAAATATGGAGACTAGAAGGATTGCTATTACAGTAGCAAGTGCAAGTGTGAGTGAGAGTAGTACCGGATCAGCTCCAGTCATCACTGCCTCTGCTTGATCTATTTTGTCTACATACAACAATGATGTTGCTTTTAAGTTTTAAGAAACCCAAGAGTACTTAATTAAAATAAAACTTCTTATGCGCAATTCGCGCCGAAATTTTAATTATACTTAATTAAATCACATGATTGAGAATTCATCAATTAAACTGACCTCTTGTCATTTAAAAATGGACCAAATGGAATCGTTCTAATACTATTAAGTAATTTGTCGTACGTAATTTCAGCCGAATTTTTTCGTTTAATGAAAGTAAGAAAGATTAAGATCTGTAAATCGAAACATATATTAATCCGGAGTAAATAGATCCGTTACTGTTAATAAGCACTGTTGGCGAACAGTAACTGGATCTGGACCGTCCATTCCATTCGTCAGATCGTATCCGTTGGATTGGTTTCCCCTTATCCGTCCGATTGGTATCTTCGAGAGTGTTCCTCTCGATTTCGTCGCCTCCTTACGTTCTCTCTCCCCACTTCTTACAGCTCCCTCGACAGACTGGGCAAAAGGGTGAGGCATGTGGGTAGCGTACGAACCTCTGCTTGCGACTTGGACTCGGTGCTCGAAGGTCTGAGCGTTGCGACCTTCTCCTCTTCCGTTGGTGTACTCGGTGTTTGACGACGCAGCTCCCACCACGTCCCTCATTTCACGTGAGTACTGCACTGCTTGCTGGTCCATCCATCTTCTTTTCCTTTTTTCCCTACTTTCTCTCTTCTTTTTTGCAGTTTCTTAGTTCTATCATCTTTCAAAAGAAGAAATTGTTCCCTTTTTTTTCCACTTCTCAATTTCGCTTCCTTTTCTCTATTTTTCATGGGAATTTTCAATTGTTATTGATTTCTTTATTGCTTCTCTTTTCGTCTCCTTTTTTCTAATTTCTTTTTTTTCTGCTTTTCTCACTTCGCCGGCTTCCTTTCTCTTACCTTCTCCTTTCTCGATTTTCTTTCATATTGTTTTCCTACCTCTTCTTCATCCCTTTTGATCGCGTTGCTTTTATTTATTCACTGATTTCATTCCTTTTCTCCAATTATGTTGTGATTTTGTGATCTCCTTTCTTAATTTTGTAGTTTGGTTGCTTATTGAATGAGTTTTGTTTTGTTATTTTCCCCAGTCAGTTTCGATCTCACAACAAATAGCCGCTTCTAAGGTTGAGAGGAAAGATAGGTCAAATAAATAATTTCAACATGTTTGTTTTTTTCTCGGTGTGCAGGAGAGCAAGAAAGGAGAGATGGAGGTCCGAATTCGATGATTTATTTCAGACACGCATTCAGGTCTGTTTTCAGATTTGGTTCAATTTTTTACATATTTATTATTATTATTATTAGCACGTAAGATACTATAATTGAAGCTTTCCGTCATCTGCTTCAACTTTCTCAGGTAATTAACACTGCTTCATTAACTAATTGATTTCCTGATTAATGCGTTCAACAAAATTTGAAGAAATTTGGACATATCTAAAAATGTAAAATATATTTTGACCTTATATACTTACAAAAGTTATAAATTTAATCATATCAGAATGCATTTCAAGTTTAATCAGATTATATAAGAAATGACATGAAAGTTTAGGAATGCATTCCTCTTTAATTTGATTCCTTTCTGTTATTATTATTGTTACAGCAAATTTGTGTATCTCAAAGATCGAATCAATTTGTTGTAGATGAGATTTGAGGTTGACCCGCCTAAGCAGGAACTGAGATCGGCAACTTCGAGTAAAGCTAAGCTGGTGATTATGAACTGAGATTGCTAGGTTTTTTTTTTGGATTGAGGGATGTAGTTTCTATAAATCATTAATTGCTAGGTTCTTTATGTTGCTTCTGATTCGCTCTCTCCTGTCAGGTGACAATTTTCTCTAATTTTTTTATTTTTTTCGTATACTATTTTCATTAGATGTTTTTTGTTAGTTCTTTTTCTTGCTGTCTGAACTTTGTTTCTTATGTGCAAACGTGTTAGTTTATAGGATGCAACGCGGTAGCTTATTGTGTCTTTCGTGTGTTTTTTATTATTCCTTTGTATAGTTATTCGTGTCTTGCGAGACTGTGAAATTGCCAGATTTAGCCGGCATCAATTTACATGTATATTCAGAATGGAGTTGGACGAGAATTTTAGGTTTGTTCAGGTTTGTGTGTATGGCGACTGATTAGAATTTCATTTTCCTCTAAATTGATGTTCATATTTGTCAGATTCGAATTGTTTTATTTCTAAAACTAATGAAGTGGGTCTAATTATAGGTGGAAGGAGATATGAAAGGGGCAATGGAGTGCTATGAGAGAGCCATAGTTGCAAGCGGTACTGGAGATGAGAATGAAGAAGTGGTGGCTCTTTATGGGAAGCTGATTTAGGAAATACTAAGGGAGAAGGAGAGAGCATAGGTGTACATGGAAAGAGTGGTTCAGGCCTCTCCTAATGACTGGTAATTAAGTATATTTTTATTTCTCCATCAGCAATGCATGACACTGTTCCTTTTACTTAGGACCTTTACTCTGAATCTCATGTAGTGTTTCTTCTGTATATTTTATATAGTTAGTGACATGTTATGTTAAATTTTCGTAAATTAAAGAATTCAGCAGATCAATGATTAATGAAAAAATTAACTGTTCCTAATTAATTACTCTATGACTCTTCATATGCAGTTGCATTTTATAAGGACAAATTTTAAAACGTGTTTAATTCTTAATTAGACAGAACTAGAGTACAAATAATTGAATAATTTAGAACAAGTAATGCAAATTTAAATGATAATTCTTTCCACATAATTAACATCATCAAATAGATGGACTAAACAAATTGACACTTGCATCTAGATATACTATAAGCAGATTTGTTCATATTTGTTCATCAATTTATGTTCTGAACAAATAAAACAGTTCGAATCTGACAAATCTGATTGGAGTTGCGCGAGAAAATTGATGCCTGCTAAATCTGCTGAACTAAAAAGTAATGGATGCCTGCAAAATCTGTTAAACCTTTTTTTACCCATATATGCACTTTGGGTGTGGTGCTGAAATGCACCGAAACAATTTTAGTTGGTGTGCTGGCTGGGAAATACTGATATGTGATGCAACATTTATTCTTTATTTTATATAAGCTTGCATGAATTTAAGATGTGAAAACAACCTTCTTATTCTGTAATGATTGTTTTCATTCATGAATACCTTAATCTCATGGGTTTGTTTTGTCTAACACAAGATAAGATAGAAATTAGCAGGGTAACAGTTCTGTGCATTGTTACTTCTGCTTAATTGGACAAGAATCTACTAAGTATTAGTTCAATTATATCTTTTTAATCTTCATAATTCTGATTTGACTTCGTTGGTTATCCTCTTTATCTGATAATTATCTATACACTACCTACATCAATCATGCATCCGAAATATGTCTAATAGCCTTCAAGATGTTGAACTGTTTTATTTGTTCAGAACATAAATTGATGAACAAATATGAACAAATCTGCTTATAGTATATCTAGATGCAAGTGTCAATTTGTTTAGTCCATCTATTTGATGATGTTAATTAAATCCTCATGTACTTTGAATTAAAATCTCTTTTCTTAATAATGAATCTTCTAAAAACATCACAAAACTAATGGTATTTATGGAAAAGAACCGAATGAGCTTGCATGATTTTTGATGATATTCTTTTTGCATTTTGTTTAATTAGCTCAGGATCTGCAAAATAAGTTCTAGAGTACTAGAGCAATTGGACTGGATATTTTTGCAATCCGGATTCGCTGTTGCGCTACACCGCGTGTCGCGCACTACGAGCCGTCTGATCTTGATCGGACGGTTCACTTTTTACGGACCTACCAATCTAGATTACATGCACGGGACTCTCTTGTCCATTGGATCTTAATCAAACGGCGTGTCGCGCGGCAGCGGATCTCAATTTATATTTTTGTTATATAGAAAACTGCTATGAGGTCATCAAATAGTATCTTCTCTTAAAATAACATTGCTGAATCGTACATTAGTACTGATTTTTTTTTTATTGGATACATTAGTACTGATGGATGTGCATGACCTTGAGACCTAAATCACTTGACAAGTTTTTTGCCTACTACTGATATGTGTTTCTCTCTTTCTTTCTAAATTGATTGTGGGTATAGAGTATGTTTTACTCTCAGTTATCACACCTTAATTGCTGATAATATTGAATGTTTCTCGGAATCTTTTTTTAGAAATTGTTGTATATATGGACGCTTAATTTTATGCAAAAAGTTTACTAAAGTAACAGATGTTTCTCTTCGAATTTAACTAAACTCTGTGCATTTATTTCAGTCTCCTTTTATTTATAATATAAAAAACCATTTATAATATTGTGCTACATGTGTATTTATAGATAATTATTGGTCATAAATTTAACAATTTATATGTTCTTCGCAAAAAAAATATTAGTTTGCGCATTGAATCTGGGCCGTTCATTCATACCAAACTATAATAGCATCATCAATATAAAAACTATAATATTATTATGACATGAATAAATTTTTTCTTGATATTCACAATGCACAATACTTATTTATAATACAAAAATTATCTATAAACAACTGATGAAAAAAAAATAGATCGCGCAACGCGCGAGGCCCCGCTAGTAGTATTGACTTTAAGGAATTCACGAAATGTCTAAGTTTACGCTCCAAGAATATGCACATATATAATTAAAGAGTTTATTTGTTAAATTGAACAAGATCATTAGATTCAACAATTAAATTTTAAATTTTAAATAAGTAATTAAAGAGTAAAATGTGGACACTGAAACTCTCCTTTACGTACATATGTCGGTATGAATATTTTTTCATATTGCTGTATAACTTTCAAGAACGTATGCTTATTTTTAAGTTATTTATTTTTATTGTATAATTTTTATTCGAATAAAACATCAGTTTGTTTCTATAATTAGACGAACGCAGTACCGTTGCTTTTAACTTTGTTCTTTTGTGGGAACCATTTCATGAATGCAATAGAATTTGTATAATTATTTTGACTTGAAGAACCAGCTCTTCTCCTCTTGATCTAGTGACAAAGAACAATACATTATGGTGAAAGGTCGCAGCTTTGAAATCCGACTAGAAGGTCCTTCATAGACATTTAATTTAAAAATAAATTGTGTGGTTTAGAACATCTGAAATATAATTGGATTTGGACCCTCCAATTTTAAAATATCTGAAAACAAATTAAAATTAAAAAATAGAAAATTTGAAGGAATGCACAAATTTATTTCAAGGACATGGGTTTAGTTTTATTTCAAATTAAATTTGTGCATTTCTTAGCCCTAATGAATTTCATTTTTCAAGTCAAGAATCCTAGCTTCTCTTTGTCAAAACAATTGCAAACTCAATTTCATTTGTCCGTTCTTTTCCATATCTCGCAAAAATTTGTAAAGAAATTTTATCAAATTCGAAAATTTTATAAGGAATCCTTCTTAAAACAAATTTAATTTCACCAATTTAATTTGTGCAAGTCGAGTCGTGGGGCTTTACACCCTAGAGGATATAATGCGGTGTCATTGGCCTTAGGTTTGCTACTAGCACATGTCGCGCTAGGGAGGTTGGACGGGTGTTGCTCGACTATGACCACGGTACACTTGGGCCATAATACTCAACAACTCTTTTACCAATACTTTCGCACCAGGTCCGATAGGAATTAATTATAAACTACCCAATTATACCTCGAGATCTTTGAGTTATAATTCCTGGCAACTTATAATTAACCCCAATACCCTCCAATTTGTGGCTAAGTTGGTGGAAGAAGGCCTCGGTGCACCCTCGTTTTCACAACTATTTAAATTTTTGTCAGTTTAAGTTTTGCTCGTTGGTGATTCAAGCGTTCAATAACATCCAGATTCATCTTATAATTTTCAAAGTTAACAAAATCTCTTTTTAAACAAAAGTTTGTAAGAAATAAAATCGTTCACTTGACAAAAACTTGTGAGAATTGACTTAAATAGTTTTGACAATTTTCAAGCATCCAAAATTCAGATTCTTAACTCTCAAACTAATTTCCAACTCGGTCTATTGGTGCACAAATCAATTTAAAGCATTTAAACAATCAAGAGTCCTTGAGAAAAAAATTTCAAAAATGCTTTTAAAATTCGAACAATGTGAAATAGTGAGTAATTTTTATCAATTAAACCAAAACAGAGATCAAGCATGCATCAAATATTGATTTCTAAATTTTTCAAACAAAATTTTCTCAAAATTCAACATTCCAAAGGCAAATTCCAAACCGAAATAGTCATATTTCGGACCGAAAAGGGAGAAAATTATTTAAAAATCTCATGAAACAGAGACGAATTATCACAAATTTTTTCAATAAGTCCAACTTTTCTTCCTCCTATCCCCCCCCAAACATAAATCAAGCATTGTCCTCAATTCAATCACAGAGATCAAAATTAAAAAGGAGGAAAAGAGAAACTAACCAAATCAAGGCATGAATGTCCATATGTATTCGTCTCTATTTGGCGTGGGGCAGCAGCGCTTCAGCGTGAGTAAATCGTGGCAGCAATGTAGGAGTTCAAAGGTAGCAACGGGACAGGTTTTCTTGTGGCATGCAACTCACATGAGGTCGTGCGTGGGTCGTGTGCTTTTTTGTTACTTGACCCGTGGTGCTCTAGTGCGTGTTGCAAGTTGGACATCCACAATCAATCAAAACCTGTATATCCAAAAATAAAATCCAAACCAACCATGAGTTTTTTCTTTTTAAAAAAAAATAAAATAAAATAATAATAATAAATAAATAAATAAATAAATAAATGAAAGATACAATATCTAGTCTCTCGTTACTAAAGTAAATTATAATATCAACACCGTCCCCGGCAACGGCGCCAATTTGATGAAGGTATTTTAACCTAGGATATCAAATAAATTTATAACTTAGAGCTAACCTCACTAGTCGTTTTAGTTAAGCTTTAGGGTCAAACCCAAGGACGGTACAACTGATTACTAGACTTTACTTCCTCACGAAATCTAGACAATTAATTTTTGGAGTTTTATGATTTAAAAAGACAATTATCTAAAGTGCAATTAAATAAATTATTTTTGGTATTTTCTGGACTCTAAATAAATGCAAATAATGTCCTAGAAATTTGTGTTCAATTAGTTTAGCTCCAAAGCACCTTTGCCTACAATTTTCACCGAGACATAGGCATATTTCGGACCGAAATGTATGGATTTCGGACCGAAATCCATACTGTTTCTGTCCAAAACTTACTTTAGACATCTTGTTTCAACTTGATATCTTTACACAATGTTATGTGAAGGCTACTAAACAACCAGACCTAAGTCCTAACCTCAGCTATCGCAATTTTGGTTCTAACTTGGTATGGAACTTGGTTTTTACCACGTAAACAACCAAACCTATACTTTCGTTCTGATTTAGCTATTTAAGTATGTTTAGTTGGATTTCTAGAGGTATTTAAAGTCCTGTCAGATCAGTAAAAGTTACACCTTTCAGTCGCAAACTAACCTCCTCTTTCGAGCGATTGGCTTACCTCAAGTGCTTAAATAACTAATTATTTGTTCTAGTTTAATGTCCTAATGGTGCTGCAGTTTATCAATAGGTAAACAATCAAACAAACAATTAAATTAACCAAGCAAGATATAATTCTCAACAAAACATATCACATATCATAATATAAAGCAATCAAGTCATCACAAAATACTAAACTAATCTACTAACTACTACTAAGACATCATTAATTATCCTAACATGCAAGAAAAATAAGATACAAACTCCATCAAATCAAAATATCGAGAAAAAAGGAACGAATAAATCAAATATCGCTTCTAACTCAAGATATCGATCGTCCGAAGTCGTGGTTGGATCGGTTCTACCGCTGTCGCGTCCAGAATCGCTCCAAAATTGCTGCCATGGACGTGCTCCGCTGTGAGAGGTGGAATCTCACGCCTTTCGGCGTGAGAATGGTGGTGGAAAAAGGTGGAAATTATTGTATGGAAGGTGGGATGCGTCTCTGGTCGAAATTCGTACTTAAAAACACCTAGGAAAAGACCAGGAGGCGGCTAGGGCAAGAGGGGATCCTTCCTTCTTTGAAAATTACCAAAAATCACTTTCCATAAAAGAAATTTCGTACCGAAATCTGGAAATTTCGGTCCGAAATGTATAAATTTCGGACCAAAATTCCAGAATCGAGCATTGATAGTATTTTGACCATAATTTCTTCATCCGGACTCCGATTGAGGTGATTCAAAGATCGTTGGAAAGCTTAGGATGAGCTCTACAATACTATGGACTCCTTTCAGTCATTTTTTTCTTCAAAATTCACCCTTTTATGCAATTATTATGTCCAATCCACCAAGTTCCTACAAAATAAGTCAAATTCCACGGCAGTGTCCAATCTTGCAAAATATAATGCAAAAGTGCAGTGAATATCATTGGTTTTGGTAGTATTTTGGTGCCAAGTATGGTCAAAATATATATATAAGAGATATCTGCCACCTCCCACTCTCTTCGTGCCTTGTCTAAGATGGGAATGAGGGAGCCAGCACCTCTCCGTCGTATGCTCATCTCTCTTGCAAGAGCTGCACGAATTGGAGCTGTTGGTAGCTTCTTTTATTTCCCTTCTTTCAAGGCCGGAGTTGGGGTTTTTCTGGCCACCGATGTCGTTGCATTGATTGACAACGCTTGTTTGGTTTTTGCTTGAGGGGCCGGAGCAATTAGCCGAGAGTATATTGTTCTGAGGTTGGGATAAGCTCGAATCGAGGTAACCATTTATGGCTCTTTGCTCTTGCTTCACCAATTTTGTTGTTGAGCCTTTTTCTAGATCTGTTTGAATTGAATTTTGTTTGGAACTAGTGGCATTTTTTTTATTGCCACTGCTGGAAAGGGCAACAATTTGTGCCCATGAAAATTTGCTTGCTTTTCTGAGAGCACTATGGTTGTTTGATTGATTTGTTGGTTGGTTTTCTGTTCCAGTCATTTTACTGGTAGTAAGATTGAATCGGATTGCGGAAGATTTTACTGGTAAAGATCAGCTCTCTGATACCATGATGAAATTGAGAACAGATGATTTTAATAAAGCTTGTTTTATTTTTTTCTAGAGATGCTTTTTTACAGAGATGTTACACGCCTTTTATAGGCAATGGCCAACGGTAAAAAAACTTAGCCGTTACTAGTCCTAACGGTTAATAATAAAGCAACCCCTTTTAAATAAATAAAAAAGTGGAGGGCTTATTTGTAAATTAGCCAATGATGATATATAATCTGAGGCTATTAGTATCTTAATAAAAAAATACTCCATATCCAGGGGGTTTTCTACAGTGCCTTTTCAGATTTATCCAGTGATTTATCTAAATCGTTGATTTCAGGTAGGCTCTCTGATCAAACCGTTCAACGATTTCTTCGATCTGTCCGTCCAATGCATTCGATTATTCTGCTTGGATAGCCTCTCCCATTAACTATCCTTTCTCTCTGCCTCTCATTTCCTAGAACCAAATCCTCTACCGAACTTTTTTGTTCTGCAGGGTGGAGAACTTTTCGTATGAAACCGTTGGATTTAATCGAATGGATCAAATCAGTAGGTTTGTTAAATCGCTCCAAAAAATAGAAAAAAAAAATGAAAAGCACTGCCTAGAACTCTTCGTCTCCTTCTTCCGTCAAATGACTCGAATCCCATCCCTTTCTCTCCTCTTCATGAATCATGACTTCATCACGTTCTATTACCTCCCTCCTAGCACAATCGTGACACTCCTAAATCTGTCACAACTCTCTCTCCTTCGCAGCTCTCTCTTCACCTAGCTAGATCCGCCGTCTCGTGAATTCGTTCATTGCCTCGACAACTCTCTCTCTGCCTCACCACGTAAAACCTAGTTGATCCCTAGTTTCGTATACGGTCCAGAACCATATTTCTAACATGTACTTTTTTCGATTTTCTATTCTTGAGTGGCAAAGTTTAAAATTTGTTGCAAATTTTTAGTGGCATTTGACTTGGTACTTACACAAGAAATTCACGTGTGACGGGATATGTTGGTAACTGAGATCGTAGGTCTAAGAAGCATTTTCTGTCAAAGGGCCACTGCCATATGTACCTTGAGTATTCATGTTATTATGCAATTGTATTAAAATTAACCTTGATAGCCCTCTGTACCTCTATGGCACTTTGACATGCTAAAATTAACCTTAGTCTATGTACATTAGATAGTAATTACAAAATTTAAAATTTGTTTGGTAGATTATTAGGATTCAAAAAGTCACATAATGAAAATTCATCTTCTTGGTATCTTGGGACTCGAGCTACATACTTGTTGTATCTAGAATTTATTCAAGCATTTTGAACTTGACTGACATAGTGACTCCTCATAATTAGGCTGGTTACACATAAGTACATAACATTGAACTTAATACCAATTTGTACAGAGTCAATGATCAGCTTGAAAGTTTTTTTTTTACCTGATTTTATTTCTAATTTATTGGGTTTTTTCTTAACAAACAAAAATGATTTCCAGAGACAGGGACAAAAATTATCAACTTTCAATATCAATCAATCTGCTTAATCTACACTAATTGTCTGTTCTTATACAGGTTTATGCATTGATCATTGGGGAATTCTACATCGGAAATCAGTTCCCAGGATTTGTCGACCTTATGTGTGCTATGCAGAAATTCTTTTGAAGTTCGTTTTTTTTTCCCTTCAAATGTACTTCATGCAATGGATTTAATGGATAGTGCGATTCATCAGAAATGCTCCTGCTGTTGAATGGATGTTGGTTAAATTGTTTGTTGTGTTGTAATGCTGTTGACTTGCATGTTTGTTAGATTTTATGTAAATCATTGTTCATCAATTTCTTTGTAATGTAAGGCTGTTAATTTGATTGTTAAGGGCATGTTTCTTTATCCTGCAAGTAAAAGCATGCTGCTTTATTCTGTGTAAATCATTGGTTCATACATCAATTTAAGGCTGTTAATTTAAATTTTGTAATGTTGTTTTTTTCATAGATTGGTTTAAGTTAACCTTATATTATATTTGGCAATCGATGCTCAAGTATTGTGTTGGGTTAGGTGATATAACACTTGGTTCGCCTACTCATGGACTTTGCAATAAGGTTCAAATACACGACAATTGATGCTCAAATACACGAAAATGCAGTCAACATAAAACCGGTACTGTACTGGATTTAACTTGGTTCCAACCACGTGTTTGACTAATAATGTTCGTCTATTATTTTTATTAGGCCAACAATATGTTAAAGTTCAAAATTAAGTTTTAGTGAGCTTTACTGTAAACATATCAGTAAAAAATTATACACCAACCAAATTAATTAATCAATTAATTAAATACACAGCAACTGTTTGGCAGGAGAGTACACAAGGGTGGCAAATTGATGTTCTTACAAGTCTATTAGAAAGAATATTATAATCTGACCCATACAGAAGATTGGATTTATAATTTTCTTTTGTTTAGTTTAAAAGGTATTATGTGATTAAGCCAAACTCCTAAATCCCAATGCTTTAATATTATTGCATAGGAAAATTTTAGTGCAACATTGTAAAAGGTTTTACATGTCACCATAAACAAATTGATGAATATGTCGTATACTGGCATCAGGTATCAACCGTAATTAGAAAAGGAATATAATATCTTTGTACTGATAAAGCACATACAATCGATTATGATGGCGATTGTCTCCTGGATTGTGGCACCGCTTCTCCTGGGTTGTCTTGATAGAGAATCCTAGACAATCAAGACTCGAATTGACCAGATAGAGACGAAGGAGACGAAGAGATGAAGGGTTTCACGTATGTTAGACGGGAACTGACGGAGAGACGATTATTATTATTTTTTAATTGGGCCTGTAAATTCTCACCTTTAGATTCGATCCAACGTTGCATATAAAAAGTTCTCCACCTGCGGAACAAAAAAGTTCCGTAGAGGATTTGGTTCCCTCATTTCCTCGACAAAACGAACAGAAAAGGAAAAAAAAAAGAAAGGCGGACAAACCTAGGCGAACTGAGCGAGGGAACGTGCGACGGCAACGGCGACGGACTCGCCGCTCTCCCTCGCTTTTGCGTGCGGCACTCTCTACTCTTTCCCCGTGTTACCCGAGGAGTTAAAAACTCACCGAAGGTGCTGCTTTACATATAACATATGCTGGGTAGGAGTTTCTAGCTTCTTCTCCCCGTGCTGCTTTTAATGTGTTTTGTTACTATTTTTTCTTACTTATTTTGGAAAATCCCTCTTTTGTTCTTCAGATCCGGACATGGTTTGAGAATAAATTTTTATGTAGGTTTTTCCTGTAAAATTGACAAAAGAAGGCTTTTGATAATGATTGGATGGGCTTATTGTTTCAAGCACTCAATTGATGTCAGTTGGGTAAAAGGTTAGCTTGCAATCAAGTGTTAGCACACTTCATGTTAAGGTTAATAGCATGGCCATGATAATTTATCGTCTAAACTATATTTCTCATTATTTTTTTGTCGGTGATTAACGTTTACACCTTTTTAATCTCTTCTAGATTTATATGTGCATTGGGCCTGATTTCTTTCCGAAGTATTTGCTGGTAGAAGGTACTGGCATGTTTTATAAAGGCTTTAATTCTAAATCTTACGATTGCTTACTGATGCTATGTAGCATTAAATCTAAAAAGATATCCTTCGGATTTCTTTTCGCAGACTTCTAGCAAGTAGGAGGTCGAAATCATGAGGAAGGCACTATTGTTTTATATTGTTCCCCATTGAAACTCCAGTAACCTCAGTTTTTCATCCTCTTTGCATTTTATATATATGGTATATTAGTTAGATGCTCAGCTCTACTTTCTTTCTTATTGTTGTAATTAGGAATTTTGATTAAATTTTTTAAATTAAAACTATTTTACAAGTATTGAGGTACTGACGAGAAAGTTGCATTTGTCCAGATTATTAACAAACTGAATCAATGCTCTATTGCGATTTGAATTTACAAGCATGAAAATGCTTTATTGTGATTTGAATTTACAAGCATGAAAAATTACATGTTACCTGGCAATATTACTGGTACCTAATTAGGAGGTATGGAGATATAAAACTCTGCGCATTCCCATAATACTTTATTATTGTACCCTTATTGTTACCTTATTGACAAACTCAGTGTTTTCCCAAGCATCAAGGATTAGTCACATAATATTCGAGCTATGATGAAAATAGACAAAGGATTTTTCAGCTCCTATTCATAGCATTATGTCATATAATCATTTGGCTTTCTGGTAGGGGTTGTGTACAAGTCAATGGGATGTGAATATAGTCGGTACAGTCGGGGATTGTGCCATTGGTATGGTGTATGTTCCAGTCTGTTATGTTTGTGGGATCACCCTCACTTAAAAAAAAAGTAGGAATTGTTATATTATGTTCATTTGATGAGACTTTTATGTACGGGTTTTAGCTTATGAGCTCAATTGTTATAGAAGTCGGCTAATTTATGACCAAACTAACAAGTTAGAAACAAGCAAGCCAGAGTTAGATTCTTATTTTCTATTTCACTAAAGTTTTATATAAAAGAGAATTCTGATTGGGTGATTTATGTTTCGATTTAAGTTTTCTTTATTAATTTTTGGATTTGGATATGATTTAGTCTATATATTGTTGGTGCTATGATACTCTCTTTCTTGCTCTTGACTCAGAAGTGGAGGTATCTGCATCTTAGCGGAACTTGCCTCACGATTTTACTGGTACAAAAGGATATATCGCTTCTTCCTCTCTAATTTGAGTATTGATGTCTCTTTCTTTCATTTGAGTACCACTTTTTTATCTCATATTTTTTTATTATTTTTTGTGGTCATTTTTTCTTGCTTTTCTTTTTTTATCTTACTGCTATTTTATATTTCTTCTACTAATGGGGTGAGCTCCCCGTTCGACCATACGTAGCTGTCTTCGCTGGTTGGCTGTGGGGTAGTGGCCAGTGATACAATAAATAGGATAATAAGCGCTTAGAAATTGAAAGAGATCATTCCTACTATTTCCGTGGTTGCCATTTTGCACTTACTTTTAACTAGGTTTTTTTTATATACTGATAGGTTTCCATACCACTTATGGATTCTTTTGCATATGATCAGAGAAACAACCAATAGCGCAGCATATACAGAGCACTTGGTGAGTCGTTTAGTTAGGTTGTTATTGTTGTTTCTCTTTGGTTTACTATTGTGCCATTTCTACTTTTCCTTTGGATTTTAGAGTGAACCATCAATTGGTCATTTTCTTTTTCATTTGCAGATTTGCTTTTCTGAGATTTGATTATTTGGGATTTGGCAATGCAGGACAATAACGAGCCGCAGGACAAGTTAGCTTTAAAACTCTCCTCATCGCGCGAAGCGCGAATCTAAAGCTAGTTATTATTGTTTTCAACAGTTCTACTATAGCACTAGTAAAAAAATATGCCACATATTATATAAGTGATATAAAATATATCGCTGTAGAAATCTTTTGATAACATTTATAAAATAAACAAAACATATAATTAGTTTGTAGTATATAGTGTGCCCGAGATGACTTGATCGAATTGTCTAATAAGTACAAGAACCTAAATTTTCCAGAAAATCCACATCAATGGTTCAGCAAACCCTACAAATAATAGTTCGTAAGCTGTAGCCTGTTGGATAAAATAAGTAATTCCGAGAAAAATATTATGGTTCTGAACATAAAATATTACTACTCAAATAATTTTTTTGAGGGTCAGCAAATGCTGACAATTTTTTCATTAATAAAAACAAAAGTTTACAAAAGTTCAAACCAACACCAGCAACAAAACTGATATAGCACAACATATGAAACGGTATAAACTCCTAACAAATGTCTATACCTAATGTACCGGTATTATGTCGGTACCAACTCATCCAAATCTAATACATAACCTACCGAGTACCGTGACTGCTCTCTAAGCGCCGCAGAACCACACAACCTGACTCATTCGGACACAATCTGTAGTTTAACACTCTTAACTCCTTATGAGCTGCCACAAATCACCACAGACGAGGCCATAAACGGAGAGGAGGATCATCAATGCGTCTGCTTTCACCGCATCGCGTAGCGTCAAGACTCGATCTAGATCTGGAGAGAAGTTTTCATTGCCTACTTTTGCACCAGCAAATGAACTAGCACGACTCCTCAGCTGCATACCATCGACAACCGCCTCAGACTATACGTGCATACGCACAGCATCTCGACTGCGCTTCTACAACGACCGTCTCCCACCATACCTCGCCTGTGCACACACCAGTTAGGTCGCACCGTAAGTCGGTTGTGCACCCACGACGGTAGCTCTGCACATCTCGGCTGTTCACCCACGAAGGCGGCGCCGCCTACCTCGACGGCCGCACCAAACCTCCGCAGCGTACCCACGACAGCAAAGCACACATCACTGTGCACCGCACCGCCGATAGTCGGAAGACACTCGACGCTCGCGCTGCCGAATCAACAAAACTCACCGTCTTTTACTGGCCACACTTATAGGGGAAGGAAGAGAAAAGAAGGGGAAAACGGGGTGGCGGGGGGAGGTCAGCGGCGGCCGCCTCCCCCGCCTAGGGTTTGAGGGAGAAAAGGGGGTTTTTGGTTTCGCTTTTTTCGAAAGAGCGAAGGGGCCGGGGCCAACTTTTTTACATAAGCCTACTACTCAAATAATTAAAAAATGGACCTGTCAGGCCGTCACTAAATAAACTTCCTGCACCATGCAAAAGGCAACCCACAAAAAGAAAAAAAGGAAAAAAAGAAAAGAAAAACTGCTGAAAATAATGGACACGCCAAGCTTCCTGTTACAGACCAGGATGAACTACTTATGAAAGGCTGTCCCAGGCTGCCAGATTACCAGTATTCAGAGGCCCGCTCTCGATGGCTCTGTCAGTCTATCAGTGTTAAAAACAAACAATGTACCACAATTTTTTTTTCAATTCACGGGGAAAGAAACAAAAGAATAATCCTAATTTGCTACAAGATAAAATGTATTCGGAACTCTGAAGTACTACATATTGCATAGAGCTGAAAACAAACTTTCAAACTTCTACATATAGCCATCGCATCATTGATCAATTTGTTTACTACATGGTCAAAATATATATATATATACACACACACACTAATTATACTCAAAAGGGCACGAGTGATAACTTGTAACCTATCCTGCTTTAACATTGCTCACAAATTCAACAATCTTATTGGCCAAATTTGGAATGTCATCATCCTTCCGATTGCGTATGATTTCGGCCAGGTCCTCTGCATTTTTCCTAACACGCTCTCCACTCTCTGACTGGAGAATTTGTTTAATAGATGCAGCCACATCTTCACCCGTAAAATTACCGAGGCCATGTTGCGGGATTTCTAATCCAATGCCGAGTTCTTCCATGAGCTTAGCATTCATAGGCTGATCCCATTCCATTGGCAGGGATAACATGGGAACTCCAGCTTGCATTCCTTCAATTACCGAGCTCCAACCACAGTGTGTTAGGAAGGCCCCAAGGTTGCGATGAACCAAGATCTTTCGTTGTGGGGCCCATGAGGTAACCACAAGCCCCCTTTCTGGACCTACTCTCTCAACCAATCCATGCATTAACTCCTTCAAATCACCTTCATTACTCTCTCCGTTGACCTTTGAAAATCGAGCAACCCAAATGAAGCAAACACCACTGAGCTCCAAACCATGGGCTAGTTGCTCCATCTCCTTGTAAGTCATAAAATACTCGCTACCGAATGACACAAACACCACAGATTGCCTCTTTCTCTGGTCCAACCAGTTCATCATCGACTCTGTCTCCTGGCTATTCCCACCAGAAACACTGTTAATGTCTGGAACCAAAGGCCCCGTTGGTACCACCTCCTTCCCAATAAGATTCGAGAAATAGTCTATGTATTTCGACTCAATTTCACGAAATGACCTCGTGATAACAAAATCTTAGAGCTGCCAGGAAAGGGCAACACGCTCTAGTACATTTCGAAAATGCTGTTCATCTACCTTGGGCCCCTTGTTTTGTCTTTTGTTGTCATTGGTTATCCTTATTTCAGGAAAGGGGAATTCATTGCCTGGTTTAAAGTAACCATGAGCATATAAGGATACCGTAACAGTACAACCCATGTACACAACAGATGGGATATTGCGTTCGCGTGCAAGATTTGCTGCCCATGGTTGGAAAGCATCAAATATAAGGAGGTCAGGTCTTACTGTGTCTAAAATTTGTGAGAAGGATTGTTGGGACTGTGCAAAGGCCCGGCTGAGTGTTGGAACTAAATGTGATGGTAAGTTCTTTGTAGTATGTAAGTGAGGTGGCAATTCTTCTGATTCTGGTAGGTGAATTTCTACCAGGTTTATGCGGCTTTGAGGTGGTGGCAGGCTTGAAGAGCTTGTTGCAGTTGGAAGCAGGTTGAGAGTGTCTCGAATCGATTCCAAAATGATCGGAGTTGAGCAAAAATGGATAGATATGATGTCCCGTTCTTGTGTAAGCCTCTTCCCTAGCTCTAGGTAATGGTTTGCATGGCCATGAGAAAGCCATGGTAGCATGAGAACACTCTAGGTATTCTTATCCATGGAGGAGATGGAGATGTGCAGATATTGTGGAGATAAAGCAGGAATGCAGCCCTGAGCAAATGCTAATTTTATGTTGAGAATTTTAAGTTGTACAGCTCTTATAGGTTTGACTCCTCACCCACTAGCATTAAGTAGCAGTTTGCTTGGTAAGGAGCCACGGTAGCATCAGCACAATGAGGCTTCTTCTTAATTGAGATAGAGATGTGAATTGATTTGAGCACCTTAAAATTTTTTTTTAAAAAAAAACAATGATGAAATGCATCAAAATCATCAAACTATCCTTTATTTATTAAATATAAACGCAGCTATAAATAACTTATTTAATAAATTAATAAAATTAATAAAATGTTTTTGTTTATTTTGGTGGTGATCTATCATTTTAATAATTGGCAAAATTAGTCATTAAAACGTTGGAGACAGATATAACGTGACAGAGAGAGAGGTATTTGTACAGGGGAGGTGCTTTATTGGTTTTTGTATATCACATTACACAGGAGGTCTTCCTTTATATAGTTGCACAAGATACAACCTATGCCAATTTCTATGATTTGTTTCCAAGTTCCAACTATAGCTGCAAACAGATATATTGTAAATCAGAGAAGATATGAAAATCAATTAGATATGATTTGATATCAATCGAAGATGCTCACTATCTTCTATAGTCGAATTCCAATCTCAATCAGATACTTGTATCGCTGATATCCATTGATCCGTTAACAGTTGCTGATAGAAATTTGCAGATGAGTAGTGGACTAAGGATTTTATGTAGAAAGAGATGTGCAAAAATTTTCGGAAGCTCTGATATACCGCCTGATTACCAGGCGTCGGAGAACAGGTTTGACCGTTTGAGTGGCGACCCGTTAAAGAATTTCCTCAGTTTTTAGGATAGTCTTTTCCTTTATTTTAAGTTTTCACCTTTAGCTACCAGCTAAAAATTCTTGTAATCAATTTAAACTTTTCACAAAATTACACACTTCTCAATACTTCTTCCCTTATTCCTCTTATTTTCACACCATCCAAACAGAGCCATAATAAATGGAAAACGACGTCATACTTAAATCTATCTATGTACAATTTTAGTAAAGTACTATGTTAATTTTATTTCCATTTTTTTAAAAAAGTACAGCACAGATTAATTACTTTTGTTCGACAAGAAGTTAGCACTAATGTTTTCAATACCTACCTACCTACCTACCTACCGGAATTGATTTGGACACCCCTTCATTTAGTTCGAACACCCCTATTTCTCTAAAATGACAATAATAATCCTATCATGTAAACTCTTTATAATATATATATTTTTTTTAAAATAAATTGGGATCTAGGCCATCCGACTTATTTTTAAAGACATTTAAAGATAAACTCTTTATAATATTAAAGCATAAATTTTATATATTGAAAAATCGCATGTAAAGAAATATGTTTTGATTGTTTTATTTTTTTTCTAATGAATTTTTTTTAATTTCAATTCATAGTGAATTTTTTTTTTTGTGGACTCTTTCCTTGAAAAATTGTGAAAAAATACAGCACAATCTTTTTTTCTTTGAATTTGTCGGTGTTTTATTTGTTCTTTTTTGTCTTTGCATGTAGTGGTTTTTTAATGTTTGCAAGTTCTGATATAATTTTTTACGTTATTTTGTTTTAAACATAAATATGTAGGGGTAATTTTGTTTTGAAAAAAATTTAGGTGTGTTTGGACTAAATACAGGAGTGTGCGAATCAATTTCTCTCGACATCCGGCCAATGGTCGGAAATCTAATTTTTTTAAAAAAAAATTCCGGTATGTCCTTTCTTAATATCGGATACTGGAGTTTTGATCCTGTTCCAATATCCGATATTATCGAAATCCTCCGATAAACGATAGGGTATTAAAAACAGAGATTAGCACTCCGACTATTGCCAAATATGATCGAAGATATAGTTAACAATTCACGTGGCACGAAAAATATGAAAAGTAGACCACACAAAAATCAGAAGAAAAGGAGGGTAAGCAAACTTTTGGATTGTATAGCAAATCAAGGGAACATCAAACGCGTGGTATTATTTATCCTAGTGTTTCTAATTTATCTCGAACTAAATTGTAATAGTCACAAAATGAATTTTTATTTGTATTTTTATTTGATCAAAATTCTAATCTACTAAACCCACTTAACCTGTAAAAATCCGTCGTAAAATAATTGACATGTTAGGTTGGGTTACAGATAGTTTAATTAAATTTATTTTATAATTCAGTATTATCGGATTGGATTAAAATTTTGTTAAAATACCATCAACTCATCTGTTGTACATCCTAGCTACCCACAAGGAAGGAATGGGTTCAGGTAAAAAAAAAAGAAATGCAAAAATGGATTAAGGTAGAATAGAAATGGATCTACGAGGAATTGCTTTGTTCACTCCTCTAATTTGAGATTCACTCCTCGAATGACCAAAATACTCTCAATTTTTTCGGCGTGGGAAGAAGAAAAGGCGGTGGAATGTGGGAGTATTTTGGTCATTTGGGGAGAAGTAATTCCTGGGTCATGAGTTCTAAGTCAAATATACAAATCCAATATGGACAGATTCGGGTATAGGTTTTATCGAGTACGGGTGGAGGGTCCGGACCGTCCGGTAGTGTCTAAAAATACGATAACCTATCAATTTTTGACATCGGTACTCCAATATACAAATCAAACAAAAAGGATGAGAATATAGAAAAAATTGAGAAAAATACCTCAAGTAACTAATAGATCGATCGGAGCCCTTTACATGTCTCTGTTTCTCACTCAATCATAATCCCACTTGTAATTTCCATTCAAGAGTAAATGAAAAGGGAAAAATGCTTCGGTATCGTGTACTAAAGAGGAAAGAGAAGAGGCGATACCAAAAAGAGAGAGACAGTGAGAGGCTATTATAGGAGTTCTTGATGTGGTGTGAGGAGAGTTTAGGGTCGAGCTTAGGTAATTTGTGGGCAAAATGGAATTGTATTATTCTGCTCTAAGTTGCTTTCTCTGCATAAACATTAACGGCCCCAGCTGCTACCAGGACGTCGACCAAATATTAATGGCCTCTGCTGCTACCAGGACGTGGACCGCTTGATGGTAGTACGCTAGTACACACGTACCATATATTCATGAATCATGAAATGCCTTTGAAATTACGTAACTGAACAGAAAATAACACAAGATATAATGACTAGTGAGATGTCAAACCAAAAAAATGACCTCCTGTCTAAATGCCGCCATATATATATTTACACACACGGTTAAAGCCTTGATTAAATTATAAAATTTGTATTTTACATGGTTTTCAAGTTTCAATTGACAAGAAAAGTTTATAATTTATATTAATGGTGCTTTTTCTAACCACCGAAAATCATCACATATGGCAACACTGACACGGCCTATTACTGCATGCGGCAATCAAACTTTCGGCCTATTATCCATAATTATAATGTCTTTTATGACAAGAGAAATGATTCCGATAACATTAAATATAATCCGAACAACTTACCTTTTTAAGTGACAATTATGTCTTCATTGCTCCACATGTACAACTGTACAAGTTACAACATTAATCTCCGTCGTTCATTGAGGATACTTAATGTCTACATGATAAAAGTTGTCCGGAACAAATTTATTGTTGCCCAAATCATTTTCCATATGGCAAGTGTCTATGATATGGAAATTTCACACGTTTAAATTAGTACTTATAACGCGTAAGGACACAAATACAGTCATCATTAGAGGAAAATTATGTTCTTTTTCAAAATTGATTGCAACAACATATATATGGTCTATCATGAAGTTGTTTTTCATTATCTTCCTGTAAGTGCAGAAAGATTTACAACTACCTCATCCTCATGTCGTCGTTGCCTCTCCTCTCTTGCAAATTAGGATTACGGGGCTGATAAATACAATCAACCAGTCACGCAATCAAGCAATCATATACTAAAAACGGAAAAAAAGCGCTGAACAGAAAAGGAAAATGCGTTACTCTCTAACCGCGCGCCCCTTACGCGACTTCACTCTCACCTCGCGTCACTCTCACCCTGTCTCACCCCCTCGCGTGCATCCCTCCGTCCGTCGTTCGTCGTCCGTCGTCCGTCATCCTGTCGTCCTTCTCTTCGCGTCATCCCGTCGTCCGTCGCCATCGCCGTCGCACCCTCTCGTCGTCGTCGAGCACATCGCAGTCGCGCCCTCCCGTCGCGCCTTCCGTCGCCGTCTGCCCTCCCTTCTTTATGACAAAACATTACAATAATCAGAAATGACTGTTATTTACTCTTTCACAGGTATTAAAATACTCCCTAGTGGTTATTTAGTTACTCCCAAACAATAGCAGAATCAGATATGAATGTTATTTACTTCCTCATATGTATTAAATACTTCTATGTACTAATTATTTACTCCCTTGTAAGTAGTTAGTTACTCCCAATCAATAGCAGAATCAGAACTGAATGTTTACTTCGTCACATGTATTAAATACACCCTTATACTTTTTATTTACTCACTTAAACTATATTAGTTACTTCCTAACGTATATTATTTACTCCCTGCATATATTAGTTACTCATTTTAATCAACTACAAATTTAGACATATTACTTACTCCCTTAAACTATATTAGTTACTCCCTTAAACTATATTAGTTACTCTCTTACATACATTATATACTCCCTTACTTGTATTAAATACTCCCTTACTACTACTTATTTACACCCTTATAGTTATTTAGTTACTCCCACACAACAGCAGTTCTGAATGTTATTTACTCTTTCATACATATTAGATACTCCTTTTTACTAGTTATTTACTCCCTTATAGCTATTTAGTTACTCCCAAGAATCATATATGAATATTATTTACTCCGTTGTATATATTATTTACTCCCTTATGGTGATCAATTTCCTCCCTTATAGTAATTTAGTTACTCCCAAAAAACAGCAGAATCAGGTATTAATATTATTTACTCCCTTATACATATTAGATACTCCCTTATACTGATTAATATCATCCCTTATAGTAATTTAGTTACTCTCAAGTTGTAACAGAACTAGATCTAAACTTTTTTCTCTTCTTATTCTTCTCGATTTCTACTTTTTTCTTCCTCAACCAGATCTGATTGGTATAAGAGAGGGAGCAGTGAGGGGAGGCGGAGGCAGAGGTGAGGCGGAGGAGACGAGAGGCGGAGGAGAAGAAAGGCTGAGGTAAGACGGAGGCGGATGCGAGGCGGAGGAGAGGTGAGGCGAAGCAGAGGAGAGACTGAGGCGGAGGAGAAGTGAGGCTGAGGCGGAGGAGAGGAGAGGCGAAGGAGAGGAGAGGCGGACGTAAGGAGGGGAACGAAGGAGGTGGTGGAGATCTGAATCGGAGATTTAATTTTGTGATTGTGAGGAGATCTAAGTAGGGAAAGAGAGGAGACGGAGAGGGTAAGAGAGGGGAGCGCGTCAGGGTGAGGGTGAGGGAAGCGCGTCAGGGTGAGACGTGACTCTGATTGCTTGATTGTCTAGAGTCTTGATTACAGGAAGCAATTCCCTTAGGATTAGCATCACCACACAAATCCAAGTTCGTTTCCAGGCCTCGAAATCACTAATCAATGCAGCCCAACTTATAATTTACATTGCTAGGCTTAGGCTCCCATAGAAAGATCGGGAAACTGGGCTTAGTCTGGTTGAGAGAAGACGTGAAGTCCCATCACGTCAACGCACCTAAGGCTGCAAAATGTCGAAACGGTGACGAAACTAGGATATTTAGTTTCGTTGACGAAACATAATTTTAATTTTGTCGATACGTCCAGACGAAATGATCGAAATGAATGAAATTTTTTTTAATTTATACATGGACGAAACCGTTTTAATGTTTCGTTAACCATTTCGTCCAACCAAACGAAACTGTTTTGTTGTTTCGTTACCGTTTCATCCAGACGAAACGAAATGAAAAACGGTTTAAACGGTTTCGTGTTCAACCCTAAGTTACGCAGGTAAGTACGAAAGTGTTGCAGTGAGATCAGCGCTTGAAATGGGGTTAGGTGTTAGGTCTTGTACTTTGAATTTATGAAAACGGGCCAGGATATAATACACTTACACATGTTAATTCGAGAAAGAAGTTATAGAATGGAAATAGGTTTCAGTCAGCTGTACCAAGTATCCATGTCACCGATGTATGGGCAACCTTCTTTAGTTCTTTTCTTATGAGTTGTGACCAAAGTACATAATTACGTAGTACCCAAAGTAACAAGTCTTGTGAGTTGGATACTTAGTTTTTGTTAGTAGGGACTATCTGTGTTTTCTTTTTCACTTCTCTTTGTTTTAACTAGATAGCTTCTATCTAGTATGTCAAAAAAAAACAAGTCTTGTGAGTTGTGACCTACAGGCTACAGTGTTTCAGAAGAAAGATTTTCTATAAATTAGCAAACAAATTTATGGGCCACTTCGATTACAACAATGTGACAGCTTGAACCTTTCACAACTCCTAATTTTTGGTATTCGAGGGTTCAACTTTCAGAAAATCGTCTCGATCGACAGCCACTGTCAAACAATCTAAATTGAAAAAAGAAAAATACAAAAATCGAACAAAAAGAACTAGGGCTCGCGTTTAGATTGCTTAGGAATAAGATGAATAACCTATTTCTAAACAGAAAAGTATTGAGAAGTGTGTAACTTTGTGAAGAGTTTTAATTGTTTATAATAAATTTGCGCCTAGGAAGAAATTATTTCTTCTATTTCCATACGATCCAAACGGGCCTAGATTATTTTATAGACCAATTGACAATTTCACATCAATATTATTTTTTTAAAGTGGGTTTGAAACTAACAATTTTATTATAAAAAAATTTGAAAATAAATATTCTCTCTATGATTCAAACTAAAAACCACTTGGTTGACAGAATAAAACCCAACCACTAGGATGAACACATCAATATTGTTATTGTCTTAGATAATTTATGCCTAAGAATTTTTGTCCTCTTTATTTATTTATTTTTTTTTTATTTTATCTTAGAACTCCCACAATCCAAAAATCCGATTGCTCTATTTACAAATCTATTTTTGTATTTGATACTAAAAGGAATTGTTATATTTCTTGTATGTGTTTATACTTTATAGTTCCCGAAAGTCGTGGCTAGGCCTTGGTTTTTCCTCGTCCCTGAGTGACACCTTTTTTGACCAAAATATGATCGAAACAGTAGCGACTACCTTCCCCATGTTTTTGGAAAATAGCCCGAGCGTTCATATTTCTAACTAGCAAAGTTTCAATTTCATCTGTAATCTGATTTGAATAATTTGATTACAATCATGAAAAAGAATAATTACAATCATAAACTGAACGATTTCGATCATTTTCACTGTATAGAAAGAAAGATTAGAATCATAAACTGAATTTTTAACACGGTTGGGATCATTTGACAACCATAAATTGATTCGCCTACAGCAGCCAGTTTTAAGCTTTGTAAGGAATGATTCTAATCTCACCAACTTATTTAATTATATTTGAAAAATATAAAGAGATGAATCCAAAACCCGAATTAATCTAATTTGTTTTTATGACATAAAAAATATTTTGAAAATAAAATTTTAAAATTTTAATTTGTGTGATATTATCATTATTGATAAAATTTTGATGCTGATTTTTTTAGTGATAAATTTGACTTAACAATTTTGACGATAAACTGTTTATCAAAATGGAAATATCTTCTATGCGGTCTACAATTGAAACGTATTTGTTTACGCAAATATTTTAGAATGTTTGGATCATTATTGCGAATAGCATGCATGCATAGAATACCAAAAAAATATATCGCGAGAAGATGAGAAAAATATTATTTAAAAAAAATATTGTTTGAATTGTATGTTCAGATCAACAACGAGTAAAATTATTTAAATAATACTTGATTTTTAAATAACAATAATAATAATAATAATAATAATAATGATCGAAATTATTTTATTTAAGAATTTGTACACTAAAAATTTTAATACAAAGAATTAATTAATTTTTTTTAATAAGAAGAAAGTTCGTACCCGTTTTATGAAAGCGTACAATATCTCTCCTTGGTACTCGTTTTATAAAACGAGTTGGAAGGTTTCGAACGCGTTTTATAAACGGATACGAAAGGCAATAACTCCAGCGCTTCAATTACGTCTTTTGAGGCTAGTCAGACCTTCCTACCCGTTTATAAAACGTGTTGGAAGCCTTCCAACCCGTTTTATAAATGGGTACGAAGGGTTTCAATTTTGAAAACCAAGTTATTACCGTTCTATCTTCTTTTCTCTGTCGTTTCAGCGAAAAACAGACAGTGAGTGCGAGAGAAAGAGACGGACTGTGAGATAAGAGAAGATAGGAGAGCAGAGAAGAGAGGAGAGAAGAGAAGATAGAGAAGGCAGACAGACGCCTTCGAGAAGAGACGCCGCGAGAAGAGAGAAGACAGTGAGGTCGGAGAAGAGACTCCTCGAGAGATTCCGTCGAAGAAGAGAGGAAGAGAAGGCAGTAACCTCCGATTGAAGTCCGGCGACGATACGCACTCGGCAACGAGGTTTTTTTCTAATTCAAATTTTATATGATTAGGGTTTGGGGTGGAAATTAATGGTGAAAATTGTAGAAATTATTGGAAATTTTGTAAATTATAATTATGAATTTTGTAAATTGTGCAAATGGATGGAAATTAATTGTGAAAATTGTGCTTGGGAAATTTGTAAATTATTGTTCAAATTGTGAATATTGTGGAAATTATGAAAATTTTTTAAATCATTGTGTACGGAAAATATTGAAAATAAGGACCAATTAATTTTAAATTGTGAAAAGAATTTTTACATAGTTTCCACAATTTATTATGAAAATTATTATAAAAATTAATTTTAAATTGTGTACGGAAATTATTGTGTATAGAAATTAGTCTAATATCAAAATTAGTGCAAAAATGTGTAAGTTATTAAAATGATAAAATTAGTAAATTATTGATCAGTAATTATTTTAAAAATGTGAATTACATAAAAAATAATTTTTGTATTGTTTATTTTTGTAAATTATTGAAATATGTCTATTATTAGAATTAATATTTTTATTAGTGCAAAAATGTTAAGAAGAAGGATGTAGTGAGTATTGTGCATTCTAATTCATGAATGAATGGTTTTATAAATAATTTAAGAGGTTGAAGATGACAATGTAAAATCAAATCTTGCGATATCTTTTGCAGTCTTTATCAGAGCATGCTTGTATTTTTTTTCCAAAAATGAAATAAAAAAGGTAATAACTCGGTCCTAAAACCCTTCCTACCCGTTTATAAAACGCGTTGGAAGGTTTCCAACGCGTTTCATAAACGAGTAGGAAGGTCTGACCAGCCTCAAAAGACGTGATTGAAGTGCTGGAGTTATTCTCCTTCCTACCCATTTATAAAACGCGTTGGAAGCCTTCCAACACGTTTTACGAATAAGAAAGAGAGGTACTGTACGCTTTTATAAAATGGGTACGAACTTTTTCTTATTAAAAAAAATTTAATTAATTCTTTCTATTAAAATATTTAGTGTAAAAATTCTTAAATAAAATAATTTCGGTAATAATGAAGATAAAGATGATAACGATAATAACGATGATAATACGGATGTTCTTGTAATAAAGAGCAAGTTTTTGAAGAATAATATATGATATTAATTTGGATCACTCTGAGTGGGAATAATCCACTATTCAAAAATAGTTATGATCCAAGCACACCATAGTTTATTGCTTTTCTTCCACTAAACGATTTAAACTTTTTATAAAGTCTCAATTTAACGAGTTAATTATACATTAACGAAGCAATTCTAATTTGGAAAAACTTTATAGACGTCTCAATTTAAGGAGTCAATTATATACTTTATACATTAATAATGAAACAATCCTTAATTTTTGCAAACTTTAACAAAAAGCAGTACATTTCCCAGTCGTTTTTTAACTCATATATAGACAGAACGGGAGACGCCAAACATTAACCAACTACTATCAATAGTTATATATGTAGATTCTCTCTCCAAGACTTAAGGCCTATATACTATGTCCTAGTCTCCTTGTCGTAGCTCTCCTCCTACTTGGTCTAAATAGAAAACTTTACCCATTAGTACCTACACTTTATCAAAAGATAATCTCCTTCAAAACCACAAAGGTTCTCAATCTACTGCCTACTATTTTACAAAAATGGAAGGGGAGACAGAAAAGATAAGACAAGGCCATCCCTTGCTAAGAGGGAAGAAAAGAGAGAAAGGAGAGTATAGTCATGGCTTTTCTAAAGCGCAGATCGAATCATTGTCTGCTATTTGTGGCACCATTATCCCTTCTGTGCCACCGGAGGACCTCCACGTCAGCAATGGCAAAGAGGGACCACTGAGCAAGGTTCTTGAGGAGTTCTACATGGCCTCTGGTTCTGATTTTAACGTTCCAGATGAGGTACCAATAAATATCTTTGATATTTTACATCCTGGGTTTTCTTCTTCTTTTTTCTTTTTTCTAAATTTGACTTTTATGATTGTTACTTGTATTGTCCTAGTAAAATTGGTCAATACCTTTAACGGAATTTGTTACCATGATGATGCTATAGGAAATAGGATATTTAATTCTGTTTGTTTGATAGCAACATGCCTTATATTTTTGGTAACTTTTCTGTTTGTGACATTTATGTGGAATCTATCATGAATTAAAGCAATTAATTTAAGAGCCTGAGTTGTCTGATCAGGGAGACTTAACATATAATTAATACATGGTACTACAAGTGAATTTTTTCAAATTCCGGCATAACGATAAATATTGCACCATTGATTCATCTTATTGTCAGGCTGTGTTGTATAGTACTGGACTTTAATTTAAAATAGCGTAACTGGAATGTCATTAATTAGAGAATTATATATGCAAAAAAAATAATTGGAACATGCTATTGTACAAGTACGGATCAAATAACATGATTTTGGATCCCACTCAAATATTTCTTGTGACATTTAAATTTAAATTGTAAGTTCCAAAAACGAAGGTCATTGTCTGAGGAATGAGCTTTCAGCAATAGGTGCTGTCTTCAGTATTTTAATAACTATATTTCCTGCAGGGTTATGTTTTGTTAATCTAGTTTGGAAAATTTTAGAAATTTGTTTTGTTATATAAGAAAAGGAAGCCGAAGAATCGACGATTTATTGTGATTAGTTTGTTTTGGTTTGTCGACATCACTCTTTGACCTTATACAAAGTGAACTCTTAGATTTAGTGATATTTTGAGGCATTATCTTTTCTTTAAATTATTACTATTATAGAAAAATGTATAGCATGGACACTTAATCACCTGTCATTCTGCATATGGTTTAATTATCCATGAAATGGCACATTATGAAAAAAAAAACAAAAGGTATAGCATAAACAAATGATATTGTTTAGATGGTCAGTTTTGGTCATTGTTTTTTCATTTTTAATTAATTAAGTTCACGATTTTTGTTTTGTTAATATATATAGGTGGCTGAGCGCTTAGTAAAGAGGTGTATGAAAGAGGCACGCATACTTGTTGGTGTAGTACTATGGCTTCTGGCAACCAGACTGGGAACATTTCTTCTTTGTGGTTTCCTAAGCATAACTTGGGATTTCCCATTTATACATAAGTTTTCTGAGTTACCCTTGGAAAAGAGAGAAATCGTACTGAAGAGATGGAGCAGAGAAACGAAAATTACCCCTCTGAGAATGTTCTTTATGCTCGTCAAGCTCTTGTCTCAGTACATCTTCTATTCCATGGTAAATTTTCTTTATACATAATTATTTCATGTAATGCCCCTTAAAATGCCAATTTTGCATTTAGATCCAACCAATATAACTTACTGGCAAATGTGGTCTAATTAACTTTCTATGCCACATGAAACAGAATGAAAGCAAATCTTGGGGCAAATTTATGGGTATGATGAGCTAAATGGACTTTTAGCTTGTTTCCTTGATTGCTTGTGCTACGTATCTTTACAGTGTTTTCCTTAATAATATGTTTCTGATGTTACTATCATGTTAGTTAGAGCTTCAATTATAAAAAAGGGTTAGGTTTAACCTTTTCTTATTTAGTACTCAAATATATTCTGGGGAACTAATACATCGGAAAACTACAAGCTAAATGTAACAATGTTGACCTTATCGCCTTCTTCAAAATAATCCGTAAGAATGCAGATCATGCTGTCAAGGGCCCCTGATGTCATATGAAGAATGTCCCTTATGAAAGGCAATTAATTTTAATCCCTCTTTCTTGAACGAATGAAATCTCAAGTTCAATGTAAGAATTAATAAACCTCAATAATATAGTTTAACTAAATATTATGTGTCTGATACTAATTTTGGAGTGTTGTGAAGATTAACTCTGCCAATATCTATCCCTGTTTATTATCAGAAAAGTACTCCAAAGAAAAGAAAAAGACATGGAAACCCCAATTAAATTTTTTTAAAAAGTGGCCCCCATATATTTGCTACTCGATGTCACCGATTAACTCTGATCTCGAGCTTTCTTTTTTTAAAAATAAAATTCTACTAGGTTTAGCTGCCTTAGCTAGTTATTTCCTCTTGCACAAGTCTTAGTTATTATTGATGCGCTCATATGGTTTTGAAATCATTTTTAGAATCCTCTTCTTACTTTTGATGGAATGAATTGTTTTCTGTGGTGAAGTTCAAATTATATTTGTATAATTGCTCCTATATACTTGATCTTTACAGAAATTGATACCAATGAAAAAAGCTTTTGTGATTTTAGGATTTTTTGTGATGGAAAAAAAACGTTACAATTGTTTATTCAGTACCTAGCATAAACTGCTGCTGCTGTGCTGCACCAACCAGCCACTGTCTGCACATGTAAAACCACCTCAAACCCGCATATGCATAATTTCATTTTCAAGGAAACATATCAAATAAACTCATTAAAAACAAATATATTTCTTTGATGATAATATTGTTTATGCAGACTGATGAAAAATCTCAAAACCGAACATGGAAAGCTATTGATTACAGCCTGCCAAACAATCTGGAACAAGATCTTATAACTGAACCTCAAAGGAATCGCCCACTAGATAAAGGAATAGTAGAAACAATTCACCTAGATACCTCATCCCTCGTTGAAAACCTAGTCCAAAAGAATCTAAATGTCACTACCAGCAACAAAGGTGACCCCTATTGCATCGAATGTGATGTTGTCATATGTGGTTCCGGGTGTGGGGGTGGGGTTGCAGCTGCAGTTCTTGCAAAATCAGGGTACAAAGTTGTAATTCTTGAAAAGGGAAATTATTTCACAAATAAAGATTACACTTCCTTAGAAGGCCCCTCTATGAATGAGTTGTATGAATCAGGTGGTATTTTGAGTACATTGGATGGGAAAATGATGATAGTTGCAGGGTCAACAGTTGGTGGGGGGTCGGCGGTTAATTGGTCTGCTTGCATCAAAACACCCAATAACGTTTTGCTAGAATGGGCTCAGAAAAGTAAACTCTCTCTTTTCATGAGCAAGGAGTATGCTACAGCTATGGATGAGGTTTTTGTGCGATTAGGAGTCACATGTAAGTGTGAAGAAGAGGGATTTCAAAATAAGGTTCTGAGAAAGGGATGTGAAAAGTTAGGGTTGCCGGTCGAGAATGTCGGAAGAAATTCATCAGACAGACATTTCTGTGGTACCTGCTGTTATGGTTGTAGAACTGGAGAAAAGCGTGGTACTGACACTACTTGGTTGGTAGATGCAGTAAACAATGGTGCAGTCATTCTAACAGGAGTAAAAGCTGAGAAGTTTATATTAATGGATAATATTTCAGGTAGTAAGAAAAAGAAATGTGCAGGGGTAATAGCTAACAGCATAAATCCAAATATTTCAAAGAGATTTGAAATTAGATCTAAATTGACTATATCATCTTGTGGGTCTCTGTTAACGCCTCCAATAATGACTACTAGTGGATTAACAAATCCTAATATCGGACGTCATCTCCATTTACACCCAGCAATTTTCGCATGGGGATACTTCCCAGATACCAACCCAGATTTGAAAGGGAAGGTCTTTGAAGGAGGCATCATAACCTCCTTAAGCAAAGTTGAGACTCCTAGTTTAGAAAATTCAGATTCTAGTTCAAGTCCACGTGCAATAATAGAGGCAGCAGCACTTGGCCCTGGTTCAACAGGAGGTCTTCTCCCATGGGTGTCTGGTTTAGATGCCAAGCAGAGAATGTCACGATATAGTCGCACAGCACATTTGTTTGCACTAACCAGAGACCAAGGCTCTGGTGTGATAGTTGGTGAGGGAAGGATCAATTACAGACTAGAGAGCATAGATAAAGAGAATTTAAAATATGGCTTGAGACAAGCTTTAAGAATCCTTGTTGCAGCCGGTGCATCAGAGGTCGGGACTCACAGGAGTGATGGCCTGAGGTTGAAATGCAGAGGAATTGGAGAGGAGGAGCTGCAGCAGTTCCTGGATGAGATTGAAGTGCCAAGAGGGCCCGGGAGTAAGAGCGAGGTGTGGGGCCTAATGTCAACTGCTCATCAGATGGGGAGCTGTAGAATGGGAGTGACTGAAGAGGATGGGGCAGTTGATCCAAATGGAGAGAGTTGGGAAGCTGAGGGTTTGTTTGTGTGTGATGGAAGTGTGTTGCCCAGTGCTGTCGGGGTTAATCCGATGATCACGATTCAGTCGGTTGCACTTTGCATCAGCAATAGAATTGTTGAGTTGATGAAGGAAAGAGGTGTTAACATAGGTTAAATGATTTTAAAATTTAGCATATGATGTTTGGTATATTCGACCAAATGTTGCTATATGTTATAGATGTTGTATATGCAGGAATGAATATAGTTATCACTTTTGAATTGGTAACGAAACTCAAGAAAACTACTATTTTCTGGGTGCATTATTTCTCGCTATCTTGTTCCGTCGGCTACCAAAGTGAGAATGAGAGATAAAGGCACAAATTGTCAGTTGACTAAGATCTAATTAATTACCTCTCATACAAAGTTACTCTTATTCGAAGGAGATGTGTATGAATATGTATAATGTACCTAAGTTTGAAATAACACTCTCAATGTAAAACAACTCTATTCTCATTTTTCTTGGTGCAATATGGTTCACGCACACTTCACAAAAAAATCATAACTTTCGTGACTTAGCCATCATGCTTTATAATTTAAGTAATTTTAGGATTGTTTTAGTAATTTTTATATATTTTATCTTTCTAGAGTTTTTTGTATTTGTCTATTTAAGATAGCCATCATGCTTTTATGACATTTTAGGTATGTTTTGAGAATTAAAACTTTATCAAAATTCTGAGAATTTGTGTGGTTTCAGAACCAAATCTCTCTTGTTCGTGTTCTTCTATTATCTTTCTTTATTGTTTGTGCATCATTTTTTATATGAAATCATCATATTATTTATTGTAAAAGTCTGCATCCAGAAAAAAAAATTATTGTGGGCATAATTTTTTAAATCTAAGAATTTTTATCGATATTATCTTATTTTTATTTCTTCAATAAATCTTTCAAAGCAAAATACCAAAAATAACTTATTAAATAAACTGATAAAGAAATTTGGGCTATTGAATTTTTGTATGAAGCTAATTAAAATTATCAAATGTTATGCGTACGTCCACATCTTTTGTGAAGAAAAACAAGATCAGTAATAGATTTTTCATTTTAATTTAAAATTTATAATATTAATTCTAAAGGTTGCGATTACTTCTATCAAAATTATTTGGTATTAAAAGTTCACAAACGTACTATGATATCTAAATATCTAACAAAACAATAGTAAGGATAGAGACCCATACGTAAAAGTTAGTTCACTTCACCATTGTATGGAACTATGGATTCATTGGACCAGGGGCGGATCTAGGAGGTGGCGGGTATAAACCTGGTCTATGTCGAGAAAAAAAAAATATTAATATAAAATATTAAAAATATCGTGATAATTTTATTATTTAATATGTCCGGCGTACTTTAATATTGAAGTCCAAGTTACTAAAATACAATTAAAGTCGAATCTTGATAATTCAACCAAGTCTATCTTACAATCCTGCTTTTGCCGCTGCATTGGACACAAATAGATTTATAGACAATATTCATTTCGGATCAGACAATCCAAGAAAAATCATGGCTGTATATAAAAAAGGCCTCAAAACTACTAAGAAATCTATATCGAAAATAATTCACGCCGTGAACTGTCCAGTTAATACAATTTGAACTGTCCGATTATATATCGCAGGTATCTTTACTACTTATAAAAAACACTAATCTAAAGGTTTATCTAAAATTTGAATCAATCTAAAGGTTTATCTAAAATTTGAATCCAAAGGAGCAAACAATTGTTTATCCAACGCAATATGGACCATCCATTTTTGCGATTTGATCAGATTAGTGGCGTAGATTTAATAATGAGATAAAAGATTTAAACATTTCATTTAGACCATGTTAACATCTGCTCAGATGGTTGTTTTCTTTCTTATTCTTTTTTAATTTGTGCGTATAATAAAGGAAAGAGAAAAAATAAATCAACCCTCTCTCATCACACCAAAATCGCCATCTAACAAAATCGCCTCAAATTTCCTTTCTTATTCCCGCACAATCGGGTGGGCTCATTTGCTTGTATTTATTAAAAATAGAGAGTTTAAAATTCGTACAAATAATTTATATTTTAAAATGCCACAACTTTACTCTTTATTAGAAAAGTTCCTATGCCATCAAATGTCACAGTTTTATTTTTTTTTTAATATTTTAAATTGTAAATTTCGCTATCTAAACTTATGATCGAGTATCAAATAAACTTTAAATTTTAAAAACTTATAGAAAAATGCATCACTCGTTAAAATGAAGAAAATCAACGATTTAGATGGGACGTTTACATTTTAAAATTTAAATTAATGAAAAATTAAAATTATAATATTTTGTGGCACTGAAAAACTTATGGCACCGGTGCTCTTTATATTTTGCTCATTTTAGTGAATCATTGCACTGAATATGAAATTTTTTTTAGATAAATTTGACGTTTGTTGTCCAATTTTAAATAGAAAAATCAATCAAAGAGGAGCAGAGCTGACACCCCAAGGTCCCCAACGCACGGAGATACTGTTTCATGTTGGTCAGTAACAACTCAACATGGAGCATCTTAACCTCCTCGAAAACGACACACCTATTTTAGTATTTTTCGCAACTCGTGCCTACTGGACCCTTTCATCGGTACCAACCTTATCGACTAACTGGGGTTAGTGGGTACAGCCCAATCTCTTTGCTTTTTCAGTTTTTTGAAACCCCTATTGTTCTCCACGACTCCATGTCTTAAATTGGTCGCGCTGCAGGTACTGTGCGTGAACAGTGAACACAGCTCATTCAATGCGCGGTTTAGTACCTTGTGGATTTGCGTGGGGCCAACTGGCCATTTTCCGGTCTAGTCCCTTAAAATTGGATTTCATGGTTTAAAACGAAACATTTGTCGACTCACCCTGTCACCCAACATAATTTCTGTTTGCGTGAGCTAGTCTATATAATTATTAAGGTTGCCAACTATGACATTATGAAGTCTAAACTATCAAAAATAAGAACGAAAGGAAATATTGGCATCTAGGTATTAATTAATATTTAAGCATACATCAGCATGTGTGATGGGTTCGTGCATCCAATTTCTTATTGATTTCGATATACTCTTGGACAATTAACACCAATATTTAAAGTTTCCTTGATAGTTACAGTTAATATTTCGAAAAAAAAAAGATCATATTTTAATAAGTTGAAATTCTTTATTCATTTCTGGACATGATAGCAATTTAAGACCCACTCATATTAAAAATCAATCATGGAGAAATACTAAGAGGGTGGTGTTAATCAGCAAAAAAAAGAGTTAATAACCAACAAAGATATCGTATGATCGGATCATGGCTATCTGCTTGCTTGCAAGAACGATAACATTGATTGCAGGAAGTAACACGCCTAGCTTCCCTAACTATTGTTAATTTTCCCTATCATGTTTCATGTGGCATTGATATTTCTGACCGTTCCACATGCAGCCTGGGAAATAAGTTCTTGTATAGCCAATTTTTCACTTTCCGTTTTGAGCTCTTCCTTTTGTACCATGTCCAGAAATGAATAAAGGAATAATAAGAGATACTTTTTAACAAACAAAATAAGTTAGTTGAGTTGAATCTCGAAGCACCTTCAATATTTTTTCCTGCCACATGATTGATGCTCTGAACTTAATTAAAAAGCCATCTCTATCAGCTCCAGGTAGTCCAAAAGCGATACCTTCTATATTATTCCATGGGAACCCATTTTAAAATCGTTTTGAGTCGAGCTCATCCAATTAACAATACAAATCAAGACTCGTCGTTTTTATTAAAATTTGTACGGTTAATATTTTGTTATTCGAGAGTCACATGAACATTTTTTTTGGTGTATAAATTGTGAATTATTGATCAAGGCCCTTGAAGCTCATCTGGATATGAACTTAATATGCTCACTAAGGACAAAATAATATTTCACCTCATGATAATTAGCTCTTTCGAACAGAAGTTTGATAACTCTCTCCGCCGCTTTCTTGTAAAACAGAAGTTTGATGACAGCACCCCACGAAGCATATACTATGATGATAAGATTTTGTAAAAAAAAAAAAACCCAAAAAAGGTGAGGTAATTTGGTAGCTAAAGTGTACGATATATTTGTCACGTCCCACACCGACGGGTTGCGGGACGCGAGATGAGAACGGTATCTTCTGCATCCATCCGATGGCCCGTCAACCTACGTCGCAACAGAAAAACAAACAGAATCAAGTACAAACCTCAGTAACCGGTTATTTAACGACGCAGCTTCTCTACATTTAATTATTATAACAAAGATTCAATCAGACCGGATTAATCCACAGAACAAATAATATATTTTACGGAGATAATCGGATCCAGACAGTCAGTCAGAGTGGTCCCTCCCCGATGCCAGGAGGATCAGAACCGACCCCTCCCCAAACTCAGGAGGATCAGGGCTCAAAATTCATATTCAATTCCACATCCAATTCCAAACCCGATAACCCGTAAAATATACCAATCACAATTCAATAAATACATTTCAATCAAAACCAAATGATAAATCAAATCATTCAATCAAAACGAAATTAAATATAGAGAAGTCCGATTACCTGATTAAGCGGTCCAGAAACTACGAACGAATCGGAACAGATATTCAATTCGACTGCGACGTAGAACTCGAAATTCCAATCGGTCGATCAATCAAATTGAAATAAGCTTTTGAGCTATCTCTCTTTCTTCAATTTAATCAAATTTTCGGATGGATTTTGAAGGCTCTCTAAATATAATCATATATTTTGGTTTTCTCCTTTAGTTCGGTGGGAAAATGAATGAAGGAACCGAGAATAGTATTTGCACAAACAAATATAAATGACATAATGACACGTATAGGAAAAGCAATAGACACGTGGCAGGTTGCAAAATTCATTGGGCATTTTTATTCGGTGCTACTTGGTATATGGTTTGGCTAAACAATTTTTAATCACGGTCAACATCAAGTTAAAGAATTGACTAGTCAAACAGGTGATATTTTTGGTCAACGGTGGTCAAAATCTGATGGGTGTAACATCTGTCACGCCCCGCACCGACGGGTCGCGGGGCGCGAGCCGGAATAGTATCTTCTGCATCCATCCGACGGCCCGTCAACCTACGTCGCAACAGAAAAACAAATAGAGTCAGGTACAAACCTGAGTAACCGGTTATTTAACGACGCAGCTTCTCTACATTTAATTAATATAACAAAATTCAATCAGACCGGATTAATCCACATAACAAATAATATATTTTACGAAGATAATCGGGTTCAGACAGTCAATCAGTCAGAATGGTCCCTCCCCGATGCAAGAAGGATCAGGGCTCAAAATTCAGATTCAATTCCATATCCAATTCCAAACTTCGATATCTCGTAAAATATACCAATCATAATTCACATAAACATATTCAATTAAAACCAAATGATAAATCAAATCAATCAAACAATACGAAATTAAATATAGAGAAGTCCGATTACCTGATAAAACGATCCAGAAATCAATAGACAAATCCAATCGACTATCCTAACTGCGACGTAGACTCAGAATTCCAATTGGCCGACTCATCAAAACTCCAATCGATCGACTCATCAAAATATTCAATTGGTCTTTAATTATATGAAATCGATATGATTCATTTTGTGAGAGTATATGAAAGGTAAAAGCTCATTTCGGACTTGGAAAAATACAAAGGAAGAAGAAGATCATGCGGCTTTAACAAAATAAAGGTGAATATTAATAAATCAAGGTTAATAGAATGATGACACGTGTATCTACCTAAGTAGGAGGTGTCAAAAAAAATTTTTCTATTCGGCGTAGCAAAACAGGTCATAGGCGGTGAGGAAATTTAATTCTTTTCCAAGTCTATACCTTAGTCAAATGGTCAAAGTAAGTCAACTGATCAAAGTTTGGTCAACTTTGATAAAAATTGGTGGAATGTTACATTCTTCTCTCCTTCAAAAGAATTTCGTCCGCGAAATTCAAACGAACGATAACAGATCAAGTCTAACTAAACAAAAATCATATTTCAAATGGAATAACAGGGACCCAAACACAGTCCGTGGAACGAATGCTCCGACACCATCTATCACGTCCCGCACCGACGGGCCGCGGAGCGCGAGCCGGAACAGTATCTTCTGCACCCATCGGACGTCAACCTACGTCGCAACAGAAAAACAAACAGAGTCAGGTACAAACCTCAGTAACCGGTTATTTAACGACGCAACTTCTCTACATTTAATTAATATAACAAAATTCAATCAGACCGGATTAATCCACATAACAACTAATATATTTTACGGAGATAATCGTGTTCAGACAGTCAATCAGTCAGAATGGTCCCTCCCGATGCCAAGAGGATCAGGACCGACCCCTTCCCGAACTCAGGAGGATCAGGGCTCAAAATTCAGATTCAATTCCATATCCAATTCCAAACTTTGATATCTCGTAAAATATACCAATCACAATTCACATAAACATATTCAATTAAAACCAAACGATAAATCAAATCAATCAAACAATGCAAAATTAAATATAGAGAAGTCCGATTACCTGATAAAACGATCCGGAAATCAATAGACAAATCCAATCGACTATCCTGACTGCGACGTAGACTCAGAATTCCAATTGGCCGACTCATCAAAATATTCAACTGGTCTTTAATTATATGAAATTGATATGATTCATTTTGTGAGAGTATATGAAAGGTAAAAGCTCATTTCGGACTTGGAAAAATACAAAGGAAGAAGAAGATCATGCGGCTTTAACAAAATAAAGGTGAATCTCCACTACTTATAAAGCATCAGTAGAACAGGCATAAACTTCGAGCTAAAAGGGAGTTACACCCCTCTAATATCAAATATGGATCATTGATTTTGTTAATCTACTATGATCTATGGTTCATATTCAAATATCAGACTAAAAGGTCGATCTTTTATCATGAACTATTTGGACGGTGCGTTGGCAAAGCTGTTGGTTCGTTCGCTGAAGCGTGAGGGTTCGAATCTCCGCTTTAGACTATTTTTCTTTTTCGCTTTTTCGCTGCTCGCTCCCCCACTTTTATTTCACGCACTCCCCACCCATCCCCACCAAAATGAGGCAAAACCTAACGCAAAAATGGAAAATCGCAGAAATGGAAAACAGTACGCTGGAATGGAAACAGTGCGCTCCCCTTTCCCTCGCCTTCCATTTTTTTCTCCTATTTTGTGACCCTCCTCCTAATCGATACAATTCTGGAAAGATAAAAACCCTAGGCTCGCCGCCTCTCCTTCAAAATTTTGCAGAAATTGGAAGGTCGCCACGATCAAGGGAATGGCGATGGAGGCGATCGTGGAGAAGGAGAAGGCGTCAAGTTCATGATAAAAGGAAAGAGGAAATGGACAATCAATGTAATTCACATATCAGACAAAAGGAAAGAAATTTATTGTTAGGATTGGGAATAGTCACAGTACCCGCAATTATGCTGTTCCCTTTCACCGACACAGATGCGAACTTCTGTTAAATCATGTTAGGATTGGGAATAGTCATTATCTAATGGAATGCTAACTTTATTAGGAAATAGGACGAAGGTTATTGCTGCTTATTTGCTAGCTGCCCTTGGTGGTAACACCACCCCTTCTGCTGAGGATATCAAGTCCATCCTTGAATCAGGTTACAATTTCTCACTTATCATTGCTCTCATTATATCTTAACAAATCTCTCTAAGTTCAAGTTCAGATCAGAACTTGACATTTGTTGCTTCATAATATGCAGTTGGTGCTGAAGCAGATGAGGATAGAGTAGAATTCCTTCTGTCAGAACTAAAAGGGAAGGACCTGACTGAGGTTATTGCTGCTGGCAGAGAAAAGTTCGCATCTGTTCCATCAGGTGGAGGCGTTGCAGTTGCTGCAGCTGCACCTGTTGCAGGTGGTCCTGCTGCTGCTCCGGTAGCTACTGAGACCAAGAAGGAAGGGATCGAAGGTCGAAGAGAAAGAGGAGTCCGATGATGTAAGTTCTTTTTCCATATCTTTCAATTGGTTTATGTTATTTTATGTTTGCCGTTACAAGAAGCGAGTATGTCCTGGATTGTCCATTTAGGTTTGGAATATTTGTGTTAGGATCAATTATTGAATGTGATTTAATTGTCTATTCTATTTTTAAAATACCATATTAAATTGACTGATTTTTATATAAATGATGTAGTGGTAATTTATTATTAATTAATCAAAGTGTTCAAACCATAGCAAATGACAACAGATAACCTTATGTTCGTAAGTTTAACCTTTGGTTCTTACTAATGTGCTGATGCCTTTAAGTTAATTGGATGATAGCATTCATTTTGGTCTTATTTGTAACTGTCTTTACTTGGATGATAGCATTCATTTTGTTCTTTTGCTAATATTACTCCTGCTTAACTTTGTCTCCCAATTGTCAGCGTGCATCTCCTCATCTTCCTTCGACTAGATGGTGCTGTCTATCCCCCAGTTGCACCTCCGATATTGTTCTCCTCTCATGGCTTTTTCTCTTCTCATACACTGCCACGAAAAAAGTGCCCGCTACGTTAGCAAGGGAAGAGGACATACCGTAACATCAAGTGTCGGGTGTGTGAGAAGATCGCACACCAGATCCATCAACAAGTGCAGAAGAAAGAGGCTCAGCTCTCAAAATGGTATCATGTATGTCTGTGATTAAATTCTTTTTTGGATTTCTATTCTTATCAGATTTGATTTTGTATTGAATTTAGTTTTGTGATGATTAATTCTGAGGATCAAGTAGCAGAACTTGAGATAATTGATATCGTTGAGAAGATTTTGCAAATCGACATTGTTGAAAAGGGAGATAAATTGGTACCAATACCATATAATAAGTGGTGTTGCTAATCGAAGAAAACCCTGATGATTATCTCATGGTAATGTGGCAGACTGACAGTTCCTTTTGTTGTTTGTGAATTATATTTAAATATTAGTACATGCTCTTAGAAACCTGTATTCTTTTAATGAGTTATAGGCATAAAGGGATGTTGAAAAGTGCTATATTTACAGATGACCCCTAAAAGATTTGAGAATTTGTTAATTGTGTAGGTGCACTATCCTGTTGAAGCACTCGAGCATGTAACATCCATTGACAAAAAAACAAAGCTCTTAGAAATTCAGGTTTTTGCTTATTTATATAATTAGTTTTTTTGGCATAATTAGCTTCTCTTTAATTTTCATTGTGTTTGCATCATGGTTCCAAAAATGTATTTATCATTTTGTTATCCCCCTTTCCAGAGTGCTGAAATGAGATGCCTCCTACCAAAAACCTTGCTTGATATTGGTTTTTTTAGTACCTGCCAAAAGGATAATGTTACCGGTACCAGTTATGCTTCTGAGATCATTAATTACAGCTGGAGTGGGAAAGAAAGGCTCCTTCATACCTGAACAGACTGGTTTTTCCTGAGGAGTTTATGGTCACATTACGTACTATCTCTATGAAAGAATTTCAGATTGATCAGGTTTCTTCTATCTTTGGTGAGGTGAGTAATCTCTATGAAAGTACACGGGCAACCCTACAAAATTTCAAAATGTCATGGACACCTCTGCAAACGAATTAACAGTCTATAAGTCCCTTGACTTAGAATCTACATCACTCCATTCTTAGTTCAAGAATTGAAAGTAATGCTCTTTTATGATCTATTAGGGCAGGATGTCCATTTTTCCTGTAAATTTGAGGGTATTCTAGGGGATGTTCCTGTGAATTTTGTTTACAGATTTTCCTTTTGTTATAGACTTACAGCATGTTGTTCTGGAAACTTTTTAGAGGTCTTAGAGCCCTCTGACAAGGAGGTGCAAGCAGCGATTTGGGAAGTTTGTGGGGATTTAGGGGCCTTTGAGTTGCTCGTGGATCTTCTTTATTCAAAGTATGATTATCACTCATAAACCATGCAATTCCCCCTTTTTCACCAACATCTCTGCACATACCTCAAATATTTATTTATTTTCATTTTTGTTTGACTAATAGTATTCTTAAAGGTTGATAGGTCTTGAAGAAGGATTTGGAACTGAGGGATCAGACACAGAGCTGCTTGAGAAACTCAATTCTGTACCCGAAAGGTAATCACACTATTTTTTTTTTTAAATTGAAGATGTTGAATTTCAAATGGTTGGCCCATTTTTAATGCACATTTGTTTTGATTGTGCTATTCATTTAACAGCTGGTAGTTTTATTGGAAATTGCCTCACATCTGACGTTTCCATATAATATGCGACGCCTGCACAATTTTTATTTGTACTTATTAATTTTTTTTTATATGTTGCAGTGAAAAAGAGATGAGGAGACATTATTGATCAAGTGTAGTGTACCGAAGAGGCCAAAAACATCTAACGAAACTGTTCCTCAGAGAAGCACAGCATGCGTTGGAATTATGTGCGCAGGAGCAGAATTAGCAAATTCTATGAAATTTTCCTTAAGTTTAATAATGGTTTTTTTTTAAGATCCATCTTCTTCTTTGTATATCTATGTGAACTCCTGGGATTGAATTACTGACTGATTGAGGGTTAACCAATGTGAGATGTGATGGCTAACTGGCTAATCGAAAGGAACTGAAATGATTTATTTCATGTATTTGCTTCTCCAACTGTATAAAATTGGTACCATTGAGAGATTCGTTTGTATGTGAAATAATTTCATACTATAACATTGTTAGCGACTTGCCTCTTTACAAGTTGCCTTTCGATTCAATAGTATTATTATTCTTTTCAATTCATAAGTGTTTGTTAAATATACTCCTCAGAGGTGCATATGATTCTTACCATATGATACTGCCTATTTCTCTTCTTTTCAAGTCATAAATATATTTTTTTTATTTTTAAAAAATATTGCAGCTACCCCAACTTGCTTGGGGCAAAAGGCTTAGTAAGTAGTTGTTGTTGTTGTTGTATTGCAGCTAATAGAAAATCAGTGATAAGGTAAGGAACAATAAAAAAGTATCTATCTAATTTTGTGGTTCCTTAATTTTTTTCAAATTAGTGCTATCACGGTTTCAAATTAGTGCTATTTCGGCTGTTAGATTAAAAATGTTTTGTATTGCATTATTTGCCCATCTAATAACTTTGTTGATTGCCATGTTTTGTTAAATTAAAAATGTTTCTTATCCTTCTTTTCGAGACATATATTTCTCTTTAAAATTTTGATTCAGTGATTTATTTTCTTCTTGGTCAGATGATGAAGTCTCATTTCCACACCACAAAATACTTGGAATTAGAGGAAGATTTGGTAATTACTATCTTATTTTCTTTTGAAATTTGTGTCTTGAAATATAACACAGAATTAAATAATGAGTATGAGTCACCACATTTGATCCCTCTTTATGAAATTAACAGTTTCCAAAATCGGAATAGAAAAAAAATTTATTGAGAAATTTTGGCTAAGTTGTTGCCTTCTTGAATTATTTGACAAATTTATGCTTGTCATATCTCTTTTACCTTTTTATATAATATATATAAAAATTATTAACACCATGAAAATGCTATATTATTTCTTGAAGTGCTTTTAAAGCACATGGGTACAAAAATGTTTTGTAATTTGTGCTACACCTTTAGTCCTTCGGCAGATCTGCCTAATTTATTTAGTTATTAAATAATAATCCTATGGTGACTAATGAATGCATGGGTTGACAGATTAAGTCTTTGTTATGCTAAAAGTTTAGTACTAACTGGTACCAGTCGATAAGTGTATTATAATTGGTGCCGATCTCAGCACAAAGCTGACAAGGAATGAGATGATGTACCTGTAGATTTCATTTATTTCATTTTCAATGTAATTTATATGTTTTTTTTAAGATACTGTGTAATAGGTGCTGATATCAGCACAAAGCTGGTACGTCATCCCATGACGTACCTGTAAATTTTATTCATTGCATCTTCAATGTAAATTTATGATTTCATTTGATAATAAAAGTCTTTGTTATATCATGTGTAGCGTAATACTTTGAGGACAAAAAAATTTACATAAAATATTTATATATACTAACAGTTCTTATCTTTTTTTAAATATATCAAATAAAAAATGTCCGCACATTGAGCGGGCACTGCTGCTAATATTAATAAATCAGGGTTAATAGAATGATAACACGTGTATCTACCTAAGTAGGAGGTGTCCAAAAAAAATTTTCTATTCGGCATAGCAAAACAGGTCATAGGCGGTGAGAAAATTTAATTCTTTTCCAAGTCTATACCTTAGTCAAATGGTCAAAGTAAGTCAACTGATCAAAGTTTGGTCAACTTTGATAAAAATTGGTGGAATGTTACAATATTATCATTATTTTTTTTTTTTGCTATTGAAGAAATATTATTCACTTCTTTATTTAGAGAGTCATAACTCATAACCCAATATAAAATATACAAATTATTCCTCTTCGGCATCCATCACCTAATTAAAATCTCAAACTTCACATATTTCTTTCATGTTTAAATTCTCTCTAGAAATGAGCTCAGGTGCAGCGCCATTGTATCTTAATCGAATTAAATCTTTCCAGGAGCTTTTATGCAAATGATTTATTAATTTTCACTCCCTCTACAAGACTTTTGACTTAAATAAGTTGGATTTTCCTTTTTACTTGCAGATTTGTATCACCGACTTCTTTTCCTTTATATAGGCATAGAACATTTCAAAAGAATGTGAATAGTAAGTGGAATTTACTAAAAAAAAAAGAATGAGAGAACTGACAACCCATTGCCCCATTGGTTTAAGCGACAATTTTGGCCCACAAAACGCCCGAACCTGAAAGAGAGGATATACAACTCGCCCAGACACTATATACCATTATTATTATTACATATCATGGAAATTAACCAGTAAATCCCTCCAAAAATGAATAACCTCACTAACCAGCTTTGCGTTTTCTTTCTACAAGTACCACAATTGGGTTGTCCTTTTATCATTCTCTTCCAACTTTGGTATTGGTGATTATTTGTCATCTTTAGGTCACTAGGTGTATGAAATATTTAAGACTTTTAAAGGATTTGGCTGGAGAGGAACATTAGTTCTGAACAACTGTCTTCCCTTCACAGATGTCACAGATTGTGTAACCAAGGCCTTCACAATATGGGCATTTGGTTCCTTCATCAACCCACTCCATAAACTGAAAATCGTATCCAATAAGTCATGACAGATCAAAATAAGAGCACTATAGTATTCGGGGGAAAAAAGTCTAATTACCTGTGGCTCGATATTTGGCTCCCCAGTACCATCACATTCTACAACAAAGAGAAACGAAGAAAATTTGTAGATTTTTTGCAACATAATACACAATATAGCATATCTTAATAATTGATTTAGTACTAGGTAAAATATCATGGGCCTTTTAGTAATTTGCAAGCAAAAACCAACATTCTGCACTTTTGCAAATAATTCCAGCATATTTTGACAAAACTGGATGTAGAGTATGTACAATTTGTCAATGTTTAGCTACTGAGGTGGTAGCTTCCAAGTCTATCTACAGAAGTTATGAAAGGTTGCTACTTTAACAAAAGATACAAGAAGTTTGAACAAAGAAGCACTAAACAGAAGTGGTTAATATTGGTATGATTTCCAAAGACCACAAAATGATGAGCAAAGAAACATAAACAACAGGAATACAAGAGTACCAGTGCACATTAAGCGGCCTTCACCGCGGCAAGAGAGACACTTTATACCAGAAGTTGGTCTACTGCTTTTGATTTCTTGTTTTTTGTTGTTTTGCACCAACCTAGATGGTTCTTCCCACCTATTTTCACCGAGAAGAAAGACCCTATGTTTTGAAACCTCTACTCCAGAATTGCTGGCATTGCTTTCTTTTATAACAGTTTTCTCAATATCAGCAGCAACCTGAGCTACAGAAGCAATTGCAGCTCCATTTACACCTTCCTGCAAAGAAGAAAGAGCAGTAAATAAAAGGTCAACTTAGTGCTATGTGCCAATGCAAACAAAAGATCAATTTCTACATATTCTAGTTGAAAAAGGAAAAAATGCAGAAAAACTGTCAAAGTAGACAGGAAAAAGGATTCACTTCCAGCATTTACTTTTAAATGTGCATCGCTTGTTTTCTTTTCTGAAAATAACAACTCGAGCAGCTCTTCTGTCATAATACCATCCTCTCGAGTACCCAATGTTGCCTACAAAGTAAGATTTATTATGACTATTGAACAAATCATAAAACAATAACAGATTCATACAATACACGAGTCAGATTATAGGTACAGATGTATCATGCCATTGAGTTCTTTTTGTGTTTAGTTATGACTGTGTTAAACTAAGGTTCTGTAAGAAGACCGAAAAGTGAAGTCTGGCCAAAAAGGTAATGTCAGCCATTACTAAAAACACTAATTAAAATAAGAAGTGACAATAGTTTCTGGGTTTTAGAAGAATTTACTCACTTGCCATGTTTTGACAGCACGTTCAGTCCCACTAGAAAAGCTAGAATATTCCATATCCTCTTCACCAGAATAGAAGCCCAATTTTTGCAAGGCCTCCTGTAAAACAGTAATCAGAGTTGGACTACAAAAACTTATATAGCCTATAGCAGAAATGAAGAATATTAATGCCCAATGAATAAATGGAACTCAGTGATTCAAATTCACTGCTAGCTCAATACATATTCTTAGATGCCTAAACTGTCAGACCAAAAAATATAAATGTCTAATGCAAATTTAAAAATTTCATCGAAGGTTATACAAGATAGTTAGCCTCAAATGCCTAAAGATAGTTAGCATCTTAAGCCCAAATTAGACCATGATCAATTCTCATATTCACCCTCATTTGTGCACTGAAGCATCAAATTGATACAATCTTGCACTAATTCAACCAAAACCTCAACCTAAAAACTGATACCAGCTTCAACTTAGCCTCAAATGGGCTTGACAACTAAATGACTGAAAAATTGGCTAGTTTTATGAAAAACTTGCATTTACATAATGAAATAGTGAAGGGTCTAAACTCTAAAGACATAATTCATGATCATACGGTCATACCAAATGCATAATTTCAGCACATACCCCTGGACAACCATTCTGACTTCATACAATGGATAATTGGTAATGAGCAATATACTTTGAAGCATTAGTTAGCATTAACATAATGTCATGTTAATCCACCAAAACATTACTCATGACAATTAAAATATATCACTACATCATTAGATTTATGAGAATTGCAACACACCTGCATGGCAAGCACATCATCTCCTTCAGCACCAACTCTTAGACTCCTTCTCTCAGGCTGCTTCTTCTTCCCCTCCTCCACCACTCTCTTCTCTTCTACCACAACCTCTCTCTTTTCTTCTACCACCACCTCTTTAACCTCCTCAACCTTCACCACTTCTTCAAGAATCATCTCTTTCACCTCTGCGTTCTCCACCAGCACCGGCCTGGCCCGAGTAACCACAGTCGTCTCCACGGCTCCCAACCTCTCCTTCTCCACCATGTCCAACTTCATCCTGAGCCCAGCTATCTCCGCCAACATCCTCTCTCTCTCCTCCCTCCATCTCGCCTCTTCACGCAGCCACCTCTGCTCTTCCCTCAGCCACCGCTGTTCCTCCCTTAACCACCGCGCTTCTTCTCTCTCCCACGAAGAAGAGGAAGAACAGAGCAGAGTAAATCTGGTAAACTTGGTACTGGGATTCGGGTTTTGGGAGAAGGTTTTGGGTTTAATGCGAGGAAGGCGGGAAGCAAATGGAGAGCACGAATGTTGGAGCGGAAGTGAAGTAGCCATGGCGAATACTTCTGATTATTTCCCTTTATTTATTTATTATTTTCTTTCTTTATTGGTGCCTTTGAGTTTGATATTTTTCTCTCAGATTTTTTTTCGCTCCGGACCTCTAGTTTGAGTATTCTGGGCCTATGGGCTGGTTTTACATTTTCAAAACCCAATAGAGAGCTCGGCCTCATAGCCTGTTAAGTTTCAACTTACAGCTCGGAGAATCAGGAATGATAACTGCCGTCTGCAGTTTTTCCATCCCTGTCATAGCTAAATATAAAGTGAACATATACAGTAAACAAGGTGAACATATAGACGATTTAAGTGAACACTTACAAACAAATAAGTGTTGTCATCACTTGTTCAGAATTTTACATGTATATTCAACTTATTTTCATTGAAAATATTTGTATTTACTTTGTTTGCTATATATGTTCACTTTATATTTAGCGATGACATGAATGGCAAAACTGCAAATGGCAGTAATCAAATTCCTCTGAGAATTGTTCCAAATTTCTATCTACATGAGTTGGATTAGGAATACTATTGGAAGGAAAATATCAAAGGTATTGAGATGGTCCGGATGATTTAGAGAGCTCATATTCTATATCAAACGATTTAGCGACCTTATTATTTTTTAGTCTTCAAGTTCATTACTCTGTTTTAAATGGCGTTTTACAATATCGTTTCCTGATCTCCTGCTTATGTTATTTGTAGGTTATGAGATTTGAATCTTCTGTGCATATTGTTGTTTTGCCTTGAAATGTTCTAAAATATATATTCATTGTTTTGCTCTTTCATTTTTCTGGAAAGGTGTTAGTGAATAGACCCAACTGATACAACAATTGCAGTATTAGATATACTCTGATACATTTTATAAGATAGTTTATGAAAATAATTGTTTTAATAAATTTGTGTCAAAAGGTCATACAATACATTTTAGATGTAAGAATTAAGATATATAATCTAAACACCTACCTTCATCAATAAAAATATAAAAGTAATGCTGCAAGATTTTTTATAAAAAACACCAGCAATTCTTGTTTGCTGCATATTTGAAACAAAATACATTAACATAAAGAAGGACAATAAAAAACAAATACCAAACTGCAGATAGCCAATTATCAAAATCAATGACAGCTCAGCAATCAAAATCAAAATATTTATTAATCTGGAGAATTAGATCCGGATCTGAAAGTATTATTTGAGAACTGACAGTGATTTTCGTTAGATCTTTTGTTGCAGCGACTAAAAATGTGACGGTTCATATTCTGTATAATTCAATTTGTTTTCTTATTTTATTTGATATAAGAAACCATACATAAACTTGTCGTAGCAACAAAAATTCGCTTAGCCATCTCTCATCTGCAGAGCACATGAGCGTCAGTGATGATCCCATGTGTACATAGGCCTGCACAACGTGCCAAACAGAAACAGAATGAGGCATTTCGTTTGCCGTTATGTTTCGTGAACGGTACATACTAAACAATTTCGTTATTCGTTCTATTTCAACGGAACGTGGCGGAACGTATAAATTTGAATTGTATTTCATCCAAACGTGTGACGAAACACGTACCGTTTACCGTTCCGTTCCTAAAATGGATTGAAATTTCATATTCATTTATCGTTCCGTTAGGACGGAACGTGCACGGAAAACGGTACACGACATACCGTTTGCACCCCTATGTGTACAACCATAAAAAGTATTTGCGAAACGTTCTTTGACATTCAACACCATCTATCTCTGACACAACTAAATTTAAAGAAAATCACAAACTATCCCTCTCTAATGCGCTGCCCATTCAACACCAGCAAATATTATACCTACGGCTCCGTTTGGATGGGTGCAGTAATAAGAAAATAGGTTCTTCCTACTTCCAAATTTATTATAAATAATTCAAACTTCTCACAAAGTTACACACTTCTCAATACTTCTTCTCTTATTCCTTTTATTCCCACACCATCCAAACAGAGCCACATTAAAACACACAACGCTCCCAGCAACTTGCCTCAAGCCCTCAACAAAGCAAGAATTATTACAAAACAAAAATGGCAAAATATCATAAACCAAAAACCAAGATTTTGTCAGCTGTCTTATTATATCACTAGAACTAGAAATATCAAGCAAAGGTTAACTCAAACCACCCCTTCAAGCCTTCACTGCACCAGTCAGCTGAAGAGGCAGAACCTCCACCTTAGGAACAGCTTCCAAATCTTCTTCTTCAGTTTTTCTGAAAACAACCCTGTCCAATATGAAATTAAAGATTTAACTTTCACACCCATTGATCTGATAGATTGAATTTTCCTTCCTGAAAAACATATCTCATTTCTCCAATCCAAATAGACCAGAAGAAAGCTGCACAAATGATTTTATAAGCTATTCTATCCTCATTCTGTAAAGAAATTTAATTTTTAATAATCGCTATATGATAATTAAAGAATTTTAGTTTTTTTTTCCTCATTCAAGAAAAAACATATTCGAACAGGAGTGATATTACGTTATTACTACGTTCTGAACCAAGGAGACAACAAGAAAACAATTTATCAAAGGTACATCCTTTCAAAATTAAGTGGACATTAAGGTCACAAAGGAGTGGTAGTGTGGTAACCTATGCTGCCTTGACATTGCTCACTAGTCCAACAATCTTATCGGCTAAATTTGGGATCTCATGATCCTTCCGATTGCGTATGACCTCGGCCAGGTTCTTTGCATTTTCTCTGACACTTTTCCCGCTTTCTGACAGGAGAATTTTTTTAATAGAAGCAGACACGTCTTCTCCCTTAAAATTTCTGAGGCCACGTTGCAGGATTTCTATTCCGATACCGAGTTCTACCATCAGCTTTGCATTCATCGGTTGGTCCCAAGCCGTTGGCAGCGCTAACATGGGAACACCAGCTTGCATTCCTTCTATTACTGAGCTCCAACCACAGTGTGTAAGGAAGGCACCGATGTTAGGATGAAACAACCAGATCTTTCGTTGTGGTGCCCATGAGGTGACCACAAGCCCCCTTTGTGGGCCTACTTTCTCCATCAATCCATGCAATAACTTTTTAGAATCGCCTTCGTTCTCGTCTTGGTCGACCTTTGGAAAGCGAGCAACCCAAACGAAGCAAGCACCGCTGAGGTCCAAACCACGAGCGAGTTGCTCCATCTCCTTGTAAGGCATGAAACACTCGCTACCAAATGACACAAACACCACGGACTGCCTCTCTCTCTGGTTCAGCCAGTTCATCACCAACTCTGCCTCATTGCTATTCCCTGTAGAAACACTGCTGATATCAGGAATCAAGGGCCCTGTTGGAACCACCTCCTTCCCAATAAGGATGGAGAGGTAGTCTATGTATTTTGACTCAACTTCTCGAAATGACCTCTTAATAATAAAGTCTGAGAGCTGCCAACAAAGGACAAGACCCTCTAACAAACTTCGAACATGCTGTCCATCTTCTTTGGTGCCCTTCTTTTGCCTTCGATTATCATCAGTAAGTCTGATTGCAGGAAAAGGGAATTCTTCCCCAGTTTTAAAATAATTATGAGCAGCTAAGGACATAGCAACAGAGCAACCCATGTAGGCAACTGCCGGGATATTGAGTTTGCGAGCAAGATTTACTGCCCAAGGTTGTAAAACATCAAATATAAGAAGGTCAGGCCTTACTGTTTCTAGAATTTGTGAGAAGGATTGTTCGGACTCAGCGAAGACTTGAATGAGTTTTGGAACTAAACGTGTTGGTAAGTACTTTGTGGTTTGCAAGTGAGGTGGCAATTCGGCTAATTCTGGAAGGTGGATTTCTACCAGGTTTATGCGACTTTGAGGTGGTGGCAGGTTTGAAGAGCTTGTCGCCATTGGAGGCTGATTAAGAATGTCTCGAATGGATTCCAAAATGATCGGAGTTGAGCAAAAATGAATAGATAGGTTATCCAACTCTTGGGTTAGCCTCTTTGCTAGCTCTAGGTAACGGTTTGCATGGCCATGGGAAAGCCATGGTAGCATTAGCACACTTAAGCTCTTCTTATCCATGGAGTAGATTGGGATGCGCTTATGCGAAGATAATTTAAGGTGGGGGGAGTTCGTTCTATACTGCTATTTACTATTTAGGTTGTCTGCTTTTAACTGCAGAGGTATCATTCCGGGAAACAGACCATCGTGTTTTCCATGATCCACTAACCATGTGCTCCCGTAGCGATTCTGTTGGTATCAAATCCACCAATACACTAAACAAAAATTAAAATATGTATTCCGATCATAACCATTTCATACTGCCAATCTAGACATGACTTCCGTTAATTAAGAAAAAGAAACAAATGCTTTAAGAATTAAAAAAGAACAGCGTTCCGCTGCCACAGTTTTTTGGTGCCACAAATTACCACCACTTCATATTTTAAAAATTTTAAAATTCAAACGCTGAATATAAACTGCTGATCTTGTTCAATTTAATGAGCGATGCATTTCTATATGAATTTTATAAAATTTGAAGTCACTTTGATAATCGATCAACTGATCAAATGATGAACGTATTAAAATTAATCTGTCGTAATTAACAAGATTCGTTCATTTGTTGACCACCTGATCGAGTATCAAATTGATTCCAAATTTTATAAAACTTATATAGAAACGCATCGCTCTTTAAATTGAATAAGATTAAAATGATGAACGTATTAAAATTAATCTGTCGTAATTAACAAGATTCGTTCATTTGTTGACCACCTGATCGAGTATCAAACTGATTCCAAATTTTATAAAACTTATATAGAAACGCATCGCTCTTTAAATTGAATAAGATTAACGGTTTAGATTCAGTGTTTGAATTTTAAAATTTAAAATATGAAGTTGTGGTAACTTGTGACACCAAAAAACTGTGGCAGCGTAACGCTGCTCATTAAAAAATACGGCAGATTAATTAGTCTTCAAAGATATCGATCAGTATTATGATCGGTAAATTAAATAATCTCTAACGTTACAAACTTCTCACTTTTGTCTCTTTATATGTTCCATCAGGGTTCCTTATTCCATCATTAACAAAAATTTCAAGTCAATGTCACAAATCAAAGAATTTCAATGCATTACTTGACCGATAATGATATATATATTAAAATTTTGTACGAAAAATATTGACATTTTCATAAATATTTTTGTACCATTTTTTTCTGTCGGTGTGGTGACTGATGATTGTCACCTGCCCCTAAAAAATTTTAAAAAAAAAAAAAAAAACTAAATACGTAGATCAAATCGAGCCATCTGAAATTTAGCAATTTAAGACTGATTCATATTAAAAATCAATCATATAGAGATCCCAGGAGGGAGATCTTAGCCTGCACTGCAATAAATAGTTAATAACCAACATAGATATCAAATGATCTGTATGCATTGTAGCTTACAAAAATGAGAAATGATATTGGTCTAACACGTCTGGCTTCTGTAACAAATAATGTTGATCTCATAATTATAATTAAAACTTAAAAAGACGGAGCTCATGCCTTCCCCCACCCACCCGACCACCATATATAAAACACACAGTATCCTGTGTACCCCCCCCCCCCCCAATCCTCTGCTGTCCTCATCTATTTTAATAAAATAAAAAAATTTAAATGCTGAATTTAAAATGTTGATCTTATTCAATTTTAAGAGCGATGCGTTTTTATATCATTTTTATAAATTTTTTAGTTGATTTGATACCAGATCCAAGTGATCAACAAATGAACGAATATGATTTGATTAATTCTAATACGTTCATAATTTAGTCATTTAATCTAATATTAAATCGATTTCAAAATTTATAAAATTTATATAAAAACGCATCTCTCGTAAAATTAAATAAGATCAACGGTTTAAACATTTAATTTTTTTTTTAACTTTTAGTAAAATAGATACAGACAATAGACAATTACGACAGCAGAGGATTTTGGCCCCCACCCCAAAAAAAAAAAAAAAAAAAAAAAACGGTGACAGTGATATTATTTCCAGCATTGCAGGGCCAGGGGTTCACATTGCTTGAATATATAGTAATGCAATATATAGATTGTTAGGTAGTCAACTTTTCGCTTCTTTTTGAACCATCCCTTTCGTATTTATGTCCAAAAATGAATAAAATAGGAGATTATTTTTTTAACAATGAAAATTAAGTTAGTTGAGTTGAATCTTGAAGCATCTTCAATATTTTTTTCATGCCACAGTGCCCCATGACTTGGCCTGTCCACAGCTGCTGTTTATCGTTTTATTATTTCGTATAGCTGAAACGGAATGGTTAGCGAAATATTATTTATCGTTTTGTCATTTCGAACAACAAATAAAACACCAAAATGTACCGTTTTGATCGTTCCGATCTCATTTTAAACCGTTTTATGTGTATTTTTTGAAGTGGCACAGTTAACGAAACAAAATTACGTGCTTTGAAACGGATAATGGAACATATCTTATACTGTGCATCTTAACGAAATGAAAACGGTCTTGAGATGTTCCGTGGTTTTTAGACACGTTTGACTGACCTACACACGACTCATGCTCTTAATGAGCACATGGAATGAACAAGGGCTTGTTCTTCCTTATTCACCCCATGTGCCATCGTGCCGAACACACCTCCAGTCACTGAATAGCAAGATCAATTATATTATTCTACTCGGGTACTATAAAAGGGATAGAAATTCTGTGTCGCGCCGTAAATTGTGTAGTGCACAAAACGACACCGATGTAGAAATAGTGTAGTACAGCCCAATTTCATCATGAATTTATCCCTTTTATAAAAACAAGAGAATTGCTCAGCACACTTTACTCATTCACTCCAAAACTTACCAAAATACCCTTATTAGATAGAAATAGTATGAGAAAAATAAAATGAGAGAGAGGAGGGTATTTCGGTCATTATTTACAAAAAATTGGAGTGGATGAGCAATTGAAATTTGAAGCGTGACTTGAGGAATCCCCTTGGATTTGATAGTGAATTTGACCACTGTATAACTTGGATTTGAGAGTGAATTTAATAGAATATTTATATAGTTACAACTGTATAATTTGTTTATGTTTTGCATATGCTTTATTGACCTAATCCGCCATTTTTTTATTTGCACAAAAAAAATTAAGTAAAATTCGTTTTCAATGCCTCATCAACACAAAAAAAAATTATTGATAAAGATAATTTTCCAATATCGAAATATAAGCAAAGCAACTGATCTTGATTCTTTCTGTTACAAATTTAGTATAATTACTATTTCTTTATATATATATAGCAAAAAATAATTTTTGGCAGTGTTTTAATAAACTTGGATTGCCTATTTTTTTAGTTAAGCTCGGCTAATAAATTTATTTCGCTAAATTTAAGGTTAATTTTAATTAATTTTATAAAATGCTCTCATGAATTTTAATTAATTTTAACAACAATAACTTTATAATTATTCTATTAAATTCACTCTCAAATCTAAATTATACAATTGTTAAATAAAAAAAGCCGTAACTTGACTCCCAGTTGTTAAATCCAAATTATACATTTGTAACTTTATAAATATTCTATTATACAGTTTTATAATTGTAACTGCAGCATCAATTAGCAATTTAGATTGATGACGTTACTGGCCCCCACGTACCATTCTCTTGTTTTATAAAAGAATTAAATTCATAGTGGGTGAACATGGGCTAGACTGCACTATTTCTACAATTTTGTCGTTTCGTGCGCTACACAATTTGCCGCGCGACACAGAATTTCTATCTCTATAAAAGCAAGATCAATTATATTATTCTGTTATTCAGGAGTCAGTGAATAGTTTTATATCTTTGAGGGTTTTTAAAACCTAACCACGCATACAGATAACTGGAAACAAATTGTTAATTATTAATCACAAGGTCCTTGAATGTGATCTAGATTTGAGGTTAAGGTCACTAAGGGCAAACCATATTGTAGCGATTAGAACTCCAGTGAAAGCTCTTTTAAGCTGAAGTTTGATAACAGCATCATGCGATGGACCAAAATTGTTTCAATAGAATCAGTGAAATAATTAAATTATATTAATATTAATATAAATATCACATAAAAAGTATGAATTTTAAATTATGAAATCAACATAGAATTATATTCATATTTTATGGAACTTAAATATATAATTTTTACAGAACATCTAGGATGCATATACTAATGTAACAGAGCTCTGATGCATACTAATCCAAGCCATTGGACATATCAAAACTGTCTAATTTGATCTCCATATTGAAATCTCGCGATCAGATTTTACATTTATATGTTGATTTCATAATTTAAAATTCATACTTTTTTATTCTATGTTGATTTCTAAAAAATACCAATTGTTATTAAAATTAAGGGTTAATTAGATTTATGCCACAGTAAAAAACTAGAAATTAGAGAAATGTCATCACTAAATGACAAATTATTTTTATGCTATCACTAAATGATAAAATTAGATTTGTGCTACTTGATAATTAATTCGACTATTATACCTTATTAAGTATGCCATTATAAAATAATAAAATTAGAAATATGCCACTATAAAATATTAAAATTAGAAATATGTCACCTTTAAGTTAATAATTGATTTTACGCCTATTAACAAAAAAAATCAGATTTTAATATTCAAATTTAAAATTTCAAAATTTGAAATTTAATATTTTAAAAGTTGAAATTTAAAAATTTTAATATTTTAAAAGTTGAAATTTAAAAATTTTAAATTTCAAATTTCAAATTCAAATTTTTTATTTTAAAGTTCGAAATCTTTAAATTACAAAATTCCAAAATTTGAAAACTTGTAAATCTGAAATTTCAAATTTTGAAATTTAAATTTTAATTCATATCAATAAATTCCTTTTTCATTTCTTAATGAGAGGGTATTTTTATATTTTTAAAATGTTAGAGTGGCATTTCTCTAATTCGAGTGACATATCTTTAATTTTGACCGATAATAATGACATAAAACCAATTTTAACCATTTTATGGTGGAATAAAACTAATTTACAATTTTAAAGTGGCATATCTCTAATTATCAAATTTTCATAGTGGCATATATCAAATTATTCCTAAAATTAAATATATTTGAAAATTTAAGGTAGTTCATGTCTAATTTATGGGGGAAAATATCTCTTCCTACGACATTCGATCTGAACCCTCCAATTTTCACTGATTGAGTTTTGGCAATTTTTTTTTTGTCAAGTTTATTTGGCGACTTAATATGGCTGATATTACTAATTTTGAACTTACACATTTTTGTTTACAAATTTCGGCAAGCTTTTTAGGCAGATTTTTATATTTTACATTATAAAATTTTTAAAGTTTGATGAAATAGATTGGTTTATTTTTCAATAAAAAAAAACATAGCGTAATGAAGTTGACTGCCATGTCTAGTTTAGTATTCATTTAAGTTAGTATCTAAATCTTTCCTACTTGAGACCATGCATTAATGAATTTATTTGTCAAATCAATTGATATATAATTAAAAAGTATGGATTTTGCTTATCTCAAAAATACATCAGTTATTAGTGCCGTAATGGAAAGTATAAAGATTAAATATTTGCTGCAACAAGATTTAATGTCAGCTTGCTGATACTTATTTCTAAATTAATGGCATCATCATAACTTTATTGGGCCGATATGGTAAGTTTTTAATTTGCACCAGAATATAATAGAAAGTCATTAATGCCAATTAAATTATTAAATTATAACTTACAAGCCTATAGCAATTAATTTCATTTTTGCCATAATTACCTTTTTAATTTAATTAATTTCTCAATGCATTTCAAAAACTGGAGATTTAACTATTGCATTAAACGAATATTTTGGCAAAAAAAAAAACCGTCTATATTTTCATTCGGGGCTGATAAGGATCATCCCCGATCCCATCATCCCCTCGTCATCCCTGAAAACGTGTTTCTATTTTTGGAAATTTATCGTAACTGTTTTTCGAAATGTCTCTCCCAGCGCTCATCTCCTTTCACCCAGCGCTCATCCCTTCTCTCCCAGCATTGATCCGTTCTCTTCCTCTCTGTTTCGCTCACTTTTCCTCTTCCTCTGAAAATGAGCAAAACCATATAATTGTTTTAGTTAAAAGATATAATTGTTCTGATTAAAATACATAAATATTCTAACAGTTCTAGTTAAGGTTCTACTTATATACATAATAGCTCTACTTAAAAATATATAAAGGTTCTAGTTAATATATACAAAGGTTCTACTTATATACATAAAAATTCCACTTAATGTATATAAAAGTTCTACTTGTATACATAACAGTTCTACTTAATATCATATATACTAAGTAGAACCTTTTATATATATTAAGTAGAACTGTTATGTATATAAGTAGAACATTTATATATATTAAGTAGAACTGTTATGTATATAAGTATAACCTATATATATATATATATTAAGTAGAACTGTTATGTATATTACTAGAATTGTTAAATATATTAACTAGAACTGTTACAATTGTATATCCCTTTCCTCTGTGTTCTACTTAATATACTAACTGTTCTACTAATAGCATATTTTATTTAGTTCTAGTTATATAATACGGACTAATAGTTCTGGAGCCAGAGGAGATTGGATGAGAATCAGCGACAGAGGAAAGGATTAGCGAAGAGAGGATGAGATGGGGTGAGAAGAGGAGAATTAGTTATTAACGCGTTCAGTTATTAACGCGTTTTAAATGGAGATGACGAGAGATGATAAAAGAGGCGGATCACGGAAAGCAATTCCGATTTTCATTCTGTATAAATATTTCAATTCCATAATTATGATTTGGATCGCAGTACGCAGCCCTTGTGCTTAGAGTTTAGACCATTGAGTTCGGCCTCATAGAGTTTCTTTGTAAGATCCAATATAGAGTTCGGCCTCATAGCCTGGTAAGCTTTTAATCGATATAAACTCACGGTTCAGAAAATTGTTCCAAATTCCATCGGAAATTGATTAACACCACCGCACAAAACGCCATAACTGAGCAGCGCTCTCTCGCGAGTGGTCCTCTCACCCCATCCAGCGCGTCTGTTATTTGTTGATATAAGTGTTCACTTTATTAGACATAAATATTAACTTTCTGTTACAATTATTGTTCACTGTGTTCAATATGCTTATTTTATTTTTTTATTTCTTACCCAAATGTTTAGCTGGGTAAGTACAAGTATTTTGTTAATTAATTATAAATATTCATTTAGTTGTAATAAAAAACATAAATATTATAAGCAAAAATGTTCATTTTATTAAGTATAAATGTTTAGTTTTGTAAGCACAAATGTTCAGTTTAGTAAGTACAAATGTTAAGTTTATTATATATAAATGTTCAGTTTATTGCATATTAATTTTCAATTTTTTAATAGGTGTGCATGGAAACCGAAGAGGTCACAAACCAGTCAAAAAAATATATGAAAAAATTAGAAAGGGTCATGAACCGGTCCGGTTCAACTAAAAAATTTTTCGACTCTGCATCTTGCGCGTCCAACTTCTTTGTCTCAAAAATTTTCAATTTAGTAAGTATAAATGTTCAGTTTGTTAAATATAAATATGAAATTTATTAAATATAAATGTTCATATTATCATGTACAAATGAGACAGGGAAGATGATTTAACGTTAAAACATGCGAGACTCATGCGATGGAGCGCTCTGTTCAATGATGGCACGCATGGCACGCAATGAAAAATTTGACGATGGAAATTATGACAGCTTAATTCCATTTCCATGAGTTGGATTAGGAATGATATTGGCATTGGGAAAAAAATTTGTTGACAAAATTGAGGTTGCACGTTAAGAGGAACCAATCATGACCACATTTCTAGTTTGGCGGTTGTATTGTCTGTTTACCCCTCTTTTGAGACAGTTGATTTTGTAATTCCTCTTATGAGACGGTTAAATTTTTCGTGCATTCAATAAGACTTAAGATTCATTGAATTTCTTCAGGCAAATTTCTTTTGGCACCGTTTGGATGCGTTGAGAAAAAGATAGGAAGAAGGAAGAAGGAAAAAAATAAATTATAAACATCACTATAAGAATGTTGATTATTCCCGTGGATCGAAATTTAATTGCCGTGGATAGTTTAACTATCCACGGGAATAATAAGGCAAAAACGGGGAAAACCAATCTTACTCGGCGAAACATTTCTTTATTTCCTCGGGAATGATTAAAATAGCGAGAGTAATTGTAACTGGTCGGTAATAAGCATATTTTTAACACGGGAAAAAGTCGTATGTTTTAAAATAGAGTGCCGAATTAAAGCCATCAATATGTCGGCGGGAAAAATATTTTTAAGTTGTACACAACCACCAGAAAACCTCAAGTTATGAATGAAATTGAATAACTGTGCACAGGAATAGATTATTGGATTTGGTCACACAACTTATTAAAAAAGACGGATGAGTGGGAGGTTATTAGCTAGTGGGAGGTTATTTGTAGTTTTAATTATTTTTCGACAGTTTTTTTGTTTAATTGGTAAAAAAAAATCGTAACTACTTAATTTGGCGCCATCTATGAAAGAATTATATGAGCATATGATTATTGTATACATTATTATTTATTTAATATATAATTACAAAATACAATTAAGGAAATAAAAAATATATTTCCGCTAAAATCACGTAGAGGTATTATTGAATGCATTCAAACAATGTTTTTCACTTCCTGAATGATGAGGATCCATCAAAACGTATTTATTTGATATAATAATATGATACATAATAAGCTAATACATGAATGCATTTATATTTAATTATTTATCATAGTACTTATTAACAATTAACAAGTGTTTCATTACGGTTATACCCTTCAATATTAATAAGTAGGAAAATTAAGTTTTACACCACAACAGTTGTTTTGTAATTTGAAAAATAACAAACATAAATTGCTAATTGGAAATATGCTAATCTAATCACCAAAATGAGCTTTATATCATTAATTAATTCTTTCTAAAAACATAGCTAGTTAGAAATATACCACTCTAAATTTGTCATACTTTTTTAAATAAAATATCCTTACGAAGATGATATGAGAAGATAGTGGAGAGAGTGCACAGCGTGGTCTCTCTTTCAGTTACCAATAATACATTGCAAAATGATGTTTTTTGATTGGTTGTTTTGACAACACACGGATTATGGCCATGGGGCATGGATCGGTGATGCTTGTTTGCTTCATTGAATAAAATCTGACGGCTGGCAGCCTGGCACTATTTGCTACGAGGCGTTGGGGATTAATTGATATCAGTAATAGTATGATTGGATTACTTTAAGAAAATAGTATGTTTCGGTGTATATCATATCATATACAACACAACATAAATGACCATATTAATTTGTATATAAATGATATCAGAATTCGTAAATCAAGTTATTGATGGATCACATGACCTTTGAACTATTATGTGTATCACAAATATATATAAAAAAAGACATAATTTTTTAAATTGAACCATAAGTCATGTTTTATAATAACAAAGTGTTATCATTAAATACAACAGGTGGTTTTGTTGGATTTATCATAAAACAACAGATGCTTGATATAGATTCTTGTTTTCATATATACTTGCATATTATAATACCTGACAACTTAAATTAAAATAGTTAATATATATTAATTTAAAATAATTTACATAATAATAGTTATTATTAATCTGTATGGGAGTATTATTGAAATATAGTTCAAAACCAATTTTAATATTTTTAAATTATTTTACTAATTATCAGTTTTTTTAGATAATCCTGTTTTAGGTTCATTAATATTTTTTTTAAACGATGATTATTTTAAAATAAAAAATATATAAAAAATTTTTATTGATGTTAGAATATTTTTTATATTAATGTTTCAGATTAGTAAGTCAGTGTTACAAAAACTATTCATTAATGTTTTATATATTTTTCATACTAGTGTTTCAAATTAATAAGTCAAGGTTATAAAAACTGTATTAATGTTATAAATATTAGTAAATACCTAAATAAAAAAAATAGATCAATCTAGTCAAATTAAGAAAAAATATAATTTAAAATAATTAAAATAAAAAGTAATGTTAGAGCTTGACTAATTTGACGGTATGTCCATCAAACTCCATTGAGTCATAAACTTATAATAGAATTTGAATATCACTAATCAAAGACTACAATGATCAATCCAAACTGCTCAATTTTTTTTTCATTATAAAATCTTATTGGAAATCAAATATTATATTCTTTGAATTTTTTATACTATATTTTTACAACTTTAGGTAATTCTCTATCTAATAGTATGGCTAGTCTTATTATTAGTATCTTTATATGTTTTGTTTTTTGTTCTTGGATGTGTTCTCTTGTTGGATTTCTTTCTATCCTATCCTAACTTGTTTGGGACAAAAGACTTAGTTGTTGTTGTTGTTGTATGTAAAATTTAGTTTTGATAGAAATTTAAATATAGAAACTACATAGAGCGGTTTAGATTGACCATTTGAAATTTGAATAGTTATTGTTCAGATCTAGTTTGACGTCAAACATATTTGACATTAACATTACTCTATAAAAATATATAACTAATTTAATAATATAATCAATAAATAATACAATAATATGAAATACTTTGTTGAAATACAAATGCTACAGTATTTTAAAATTATTAGAATACTATGGTTTAGACTGTTCATAACATTTTTTTTAATTGATGTTATAAAACTCTAAAAATATATATATAGAGATAGAGAGAGAGAGAGAGAGAGCAAAGCTAAAGTCCAATACATTAGATGGACCCTGTCCAATGCGCTCGTTTAGAAAAAAAATACATAAATTAATTTATATATGAAAATAAACTCGCAAATAAATAAATTTAACTAAAAATAAATTAACTATTGAATCTTTTATTAAAACATAAATGAATAATGTAATAAAAATATAAAACTCGACAAAATAATATTAAAGAGTTGAAATTGTATAGATTATCATGATGATTAAAAAGATTAAGAACTAATAATTATATTAAGTTAATAATAAAAGTAATAAGCTGAAGTAATAAAAACGACATAAATTTGTATATTAAAACTTAAAACTAATAGATATACAAAATAAAAAATTATTTTGATACGAAAATCGTAGGAATATGATTTTAATTTCAATTTTATAGTAATATGATATTACTAAAGATAAAATAAAAAAACGATTGAGAAAGGCATCAAATTTTAAAAGGACAATTACTATTTATAAAAAATTGGACTTGGAGATCAGATTGGAATCAATCTGAGGATCCGTATCCTCTGGAAATCCTATTCAGATTTCCAGAGTGGACATCTCAGAGCGAGGACCGTTAGATCTAAATGAACGGTTTGATATAGATGGGACCTTTTATCCTAAAAAAAAAACAAAAAGGGTTTTCGTCTCCTTCGGAACAGAAAGAAAAACTTCACCGCTTGCCTTTTCTCCTCCCTCTCTCACTCGCACACCATCCCCACCTGGGCCGCCTCCCTCTCGCTGCCTCTCTTGCTCTCTACCTCACCAATGACCAATCACCATCTCTCCCTCTCGTTGCCTCTCTCGCTCTCTACCTCACCAATGGCCAATCACCATCTCTCCCTCTTCTTCACTCGAGCACCATCGTCGAAACTCAGACGAAGGCCGGGCGACCAAGCGGCCGTCGTCGGATCCATGCGCGCATGAGGAGACACGGAGGCGGAGGGAGACGACTAGGAGTGGCGGGAGGAAGAGAGGGATGAGGCGACGGAGAGGAGGCGCGCGGCGAAGGAAGGATGAATAACGGCGGCTGAGGAAGGCGGAGAGAGGCGGAGGCGAGAGTGTTGTCTCCATTCCTCCAGAGCGACTGCCGACTGGGAGTATAGAGCCGGAGAGGGTGGAAGAGGAGACGGTGAAAACGAAAAACTAACGCCAAAATTAAAAAAAAAAGAAATACGGTCCTCATCGAACCGTCTATTTAGATTGGACGGTTCACGCTGAGATGTCCACTCTGGAAATCTTAATAGGATTTCCAGAGGATACGATTCCATCAATCTGATCCCTGTTCGGAGGAGGGGTTGCCCTACTCTTCCCATCCCCTCTCTCTTATCTCTAGCCCGCCTTTCTACTACGCCGGAGTGTCGGCTCCGCCATCCTTCTACCTGGCCCCACCTCACCACACAACCCTCCTCTCATTCTCTCTTTCTCGACCCCACTTCTCCCTCTCTTCTCCCCTCATTTTTTCTAATTTACAAACCCTAACTCCCTTTTGTCGCCGACTCTTGTGCCCCTAACATCGGACCTCCTGTGTCCGTTGAGACTTCGGTGCATGTCTTCGTTTCTTCGACTCGTCTCGCAAAACATCGGTCTACTTCTCCAGTTGCGCTACTAAGCATGTCTTCATCGATTTTCAATCACTGGTATTAGAGTCTAATCTTATAAAAATAATAATTTTTGACAATTGACTTGTGATATTTGTTTCAATGCGATTTAGAGACAGAAAGATGGTTGACATACTTACAGTTGCTAAATGTTGGGCATTATTTGGTATTACATCAGCAGAGAATTAAAGTTAGATTATTTAGGACTAAATGTTTGATGGGTTGTTTAAATCTCATCTAATTAAGATATTTGATGATTCAAATTAATTCTTAGTTACACAACTAAGGTTTTTTGAACTAATTATTATACTAATGCCAAAGTTGAAAGTCAGTACTCAGTAGTATATTGCTAAGACTATCTCGTGTAATCAATTAGTTTTTTTTTTATCTATGTTGAATTTCCAAAAGCATGTCTACACCTTCTTCAATATTTGCCAACGGCAACACGTTGTGTGGACAAAATCATGCATTTTTACTTTTTCATCTACCTCTATCACATTCACTCGTGCACAGATAACAGGCATTTCTTCGAATTGTGTCAGAAAGCTTCTTCCATAGCTTCCCATGATTTTATACTATCCTCCTCAAGAGATCTATACCACTCGAAAGCTGCCCCAGTTAAACTTAATGACACGTGAAAGACACAATATTCATAGGAAACAGGAATATGTTCTTCCCTAGTAACTGTAGTCCCAATTTCGACAATCCTGTTATGACAAGGTACGACAAATTTATACATGGATATATCTGTTTATATCATAATAATATTATGTTGAATATACAAGTCAAACAAAATATGCCATATCTAACTTAATTGTATTTGATGACCAACTTAATTGACTCTTTGCTAATCAATTTTCCATTTTTAAACTAGGATAGTAGTTTTGGTTGGACTTTAGAACTAACAAGTTTAGACAATCTCATACATGCAATTATGTAGAATTAACTTAATTTTATCTTTCTTTCAGCAATGATTTTTACTTTCTTGTTATTAAGTTAAGTTTTGAATGAATGCATTTGTGACACCCCGTCGAATACTGTAACATGACAACACGCGACGGAGTGCCCGCCGCGGATGCCTACTGCACCCGCAAGGCTTACTATTACTTAATTTATCCATTAATATTGATTTTACTCAAATAATATACCGATCAATTAGAAATTTATAATTTATTTACTTAAATATAAAGTAAAAACTATAAAGGTCTGGTATATTAGGATTACTAACCACAATATCAAATGGTCTGCTACTCGTCTTGCAGTCCCGCACTTGATCTGAAACCTGGAACCCACAACCAATCGTGGAAACAATGAAAAAAGCACGGAATGAGATAAATAAAATTTATCTCAGTACGGTATTCAGTTCCAGCCACTTGAGTTTTGATTATCATGCGTTGGAACTAAATACAAGACTGAGTCAAATCAATTCCAAATCAAATTTCATTTCTTTTTATTTCAAATAACATTAAAACTAGACTTTCGATCAAGCAATGCAATTAGACAAATAAATTCAATACTCTTAAAAATCAATTTTTCATTTCTTTGAATTCAAAATATGACAATTAGCATTTCAATTACTTGAAAAAAATAATTAATAACATGTAATAACTAACGTGCAAATTAAAAGCAACCCTTACCACTTGTTTCCAATAGAATAGCAAGGTCAAATCAATTCAATCAATGCAATATGAAATGTGAGCTCGGCATCAATTCCATAACAATTCAAATATCAATGTATAGCAAAAGCCGACTCATTTGGTTGGGCAATTACCTAATATGCAAGTCTGGTTTATCACAAGTCAATCATTTCAGTCATTTCCTTCAGATACCGCGAACCACCCTATAGATGGATGCCAACGGCCAATTCAATTCATACATAATTCAATCAATTAAATCATCAAAATGTACAAGCAAGCTGGGAACACTCACACTCCGGTCCATTCCAGACTAGACCTACTGAGTCCCGGTACATAAGCGCTTATTACACGGTGCTTGGTAGGATGGGTCATGACTCCACCTCCAAACATTACGAGTGTCTATCTCAACCACACAAGCTGTACTTACCTCAATCAAATCACATTTCAATCGGATACCATTCAATATGTCACTTTCCAACATTTCAATCGAATAACATTCAACATGCCACTTTCCAATCATGCATCAATATACAATTTCACAAAATGATCTCATGAACAACATTCCAATTATGAATTCAGAATGCATAATGATAATAATAATAATAACAACAACAACAATCCGAATATATATCACATATAATTAAAACTCAAGTGAAATCCGTACCTGATAGCAAGGCAAATCCAAAGCAAAAGCAAGCAAGAGCATAAGACAAGCCAAATAATCCAATCAATAAGTACACAAGCAGTTTCTTTGACTCTTCTCGACCTTGACACTTGATTTTCTGACTCTAATAAAAATAAATTATAACCTTAAGTTCTTACTTATTTACAAAACCGAAGTTATAATTATTTTAAGCCTTCAATTAATTCTAATCTAAATTTCCTCAAAATCCAACTTAATAATTTTGATTTCGGAAATTCAGCCAACAAAAACAAGGAACATACAAGCACAAACCCAACAGAAGTGATTTTTAATTGACAGATCGAAGATTAACCTAAATCAAGCATTCACAGAGTCAAACGAGCAACTGAACAAGCCATTGACAAAACAGACTAGATTGAACCAATATCAAGCATAACATCTAATAATTTTGATTAGACTCATAGCAGCAAAATTCCTAAAAGAAACATTCAACACTTAACAGTTCAAACCAAAGCCTCAATCAAGCATCCTTAAATCCCTAACAGATCAGATCAAGCCCCAAGCAAAAACACAAGTAGGAGCAGGTCAAATAGAGGCATTGCACACACTCAACGTTTAATCAAATGACTCAACAGTTCAAATAGCGATTTCAGAGCAGTATAACAAATTGAGTGCATGCCTCACAACAAGGTGTAAGCCTAAACGATTAACTCAAGTGCTAAACAACACACAAGTACCATAGATTACCAAGGAATAACACGAAACCGATACGGATTTCTCTAAACCACTAAACAGACCATTTAATAGAACATTTGAGACATCAGACCCCTAACAACCCAAGCATAAAACCTAATAGCATTCACAACAGTCCAGATGCTAAGCACATAGTCATTTGAGGCATCAAATCGACAACAGATCAAATCCAAGCAGTACAAAACCTCAATCGGGCTCACAAACAGATCAACAAAGCTCAAACGATCATTCAATTCAAGGCATCACAAACACAAATCAATTTCAAGTATTTCATGCCTCAGTCAAGTACAGTCAAGCAAACAGAACAAGACACAAAGGGAGAGAGGTTACTTACTCAATTTCGGCCAAAGACCGGCGACGCGACAAAAGGAGTCGAATTCGTCATTTCTCGATTTTCGCCCCTTAATCCTCGAAAGAACTCTGCAAGACCACTTGGAAATCGATGGATAGGACCCCAGAGTGCTCCAGGTCGAACGGCGGCCAAAACCGACGAGTTCGCTCCATTTTCCGAAAAACTTCCGTCGAGAAATACTACGAGGAGAGGCCATCAATCGACGATCCGAAGGTAGATATTGCAAGAGGGTAGTGAGGTGAACGTGTGGGTACTTTGATCCGGTGAAATGGTGGAGAAATGGAGGTGGATGGATTTATGGGGGGAGGCTTCGGTTTGGGAGAGAAGAGAGGCGTAAGCCTCTCTGTTGGTGCCGAAAGAAAAAAGAGAGAGAGAGAGCTGGGTCCCCTTTTTATTTCCGATATTTTTTTTTTTTTTTTTTTTTTTTTTTTTTGGTTATCACATTCTTCCCTCCTTATAAAAAAATTTCGACCTCGAAATTTATCTAAATACATAGCAATCATACAATCAATAATACAATCAAATAGTACAAACATATTATGCAACAACTATCAAGCAATTTCAAATTAATGCAATGCGAGAGAGCCTGACATTTTATTCAATTCAAAATCAAAATACTACTAATAATACTAGAATGTCGGTCCAATCTCGGTGAATTAAATGCAAGCATGACAATCCTAAGTCACAATCAGAGATCAATCAATTCAGAGTCAGATATCGCGAGTCTCTTTCTCAGAGAGAAACCAGCGATTACAGATATTCAGGTACCGTGAATCACCTCTAAAGAGGGCTGCCAACGGTCAATTCAATTCCCTTTACAATTCAGACAATTCCGTATCATATCATCATAACAATTCAAATAACCAAACACTACAAGCAGAGAATACTACCACTCCTTACGTTATCATTTAAAAACAAATCTTTCAATTCTTGTAACTAGTAACATTTTGAAATATCCAGTTCTTTTCTTATCTTTTAGGAAGCACGGTAATATCAAAATTATTCTTGGCTGCCTTGGTGATCAGTCAAGGAAGTAAGAATAATTCTTATATTATTGAGATTCAATTAACAAGTCAGATGATCAGTCAGCTTGTTTGATCCTTGTGCCAACAAAAGATAATAAGATCTTTACTCAAATAAGTTCCAAAAGTTTGTGCATACTATAGTAAATTTAGAAATCCTTAATATTCCAATTAGCATTAATATAACATAGAACATGCTTACTATAATAACCAAAATCCTTTAACTTGCCATACCAACTCTTTTTTTTTGTGCACTTATCAAAATCACTTTACATTTCAAACATTAGAAAATAAGCTCTATTAATTTCATCCACAAAAATTGTTACAACCTATTAAACATAACTTTTAAAATTACAACACATATATAAAATAATCAAGCAATTATAAACAATTAATATATTAGATATATACAAATACAAAGCATATGTATCCTATAATACTTATAACTTAGCTAGACAAATATTATTTTGCTAGCACAAATAGTAAGAAATCAACTTACCAACAAAACAACTCTTTAGACGTACCCATTCTAACGCAATCTATTAGTCTGGTTTGGTTGTTAAACCATTCTCTGATACCATCTGTGACACCCCGTCGAATACTGTAACATGACAACACGCGACGGAGTGCCCGCCGCGGATGCCTACTGCACCCGCAAGGCTTACTATTACTTAATTTATCCATTAATATTGATTTTACTCAAATAATATACCGATCAATTAGAAATTTATAATTTATTTACTTAAATATAAAGTAAAAACTATAAAGGTCTGGTATATTAGGATTACTAACCACAATATCAAATGGTCTGCTACTCGTCTTGCAGTCCCGCACTTGATCTGAAACCTGGAACCCACAACCAATCGTGGAAACAATGCAAAAAGCACGGAATGAGATAAATAAAATTTATCTCAGTACGGTATTCAGTTCCAGCCACTTGAGTTTTGATTATCATGCGTTGGAACTAAATACAAGACTGAGTCAAATCAATTCCAAATCAAATTTCATTTCTTTTTATTTCAAATAACATTAAAACTAGACTTTCGATCAAGCAATGCAATTAGACAAATAAATTCAATACTCTTAAAAATCAATTTTTCATTTCTTTGAATTCAAAATATGACAATTAGCATTTCAATTACTTGAAAAAAATAATTAATAACATGTAATAACTAACGTGCAAATTAAAAGCAACCCTTACCACTTGTTTCCAATAGAATAGCAAGGTCAAATCAATTCAATCAATGCAATATGAAATGTGAGCTCGGCATCAATTCCATAACAATTCAAATATCAATGTATAGCAAAAGCCGACTCATTTGGTTGGGCAATTACCTAATATGCAAGTCTGGTTTATCACAAGTCAATCATTTCAGTCATTTCCTTCAGATACCGCGAACCACCCTATAGATGGATGCCAACGGCCAATTCAATTCATACATAATTCAATCAATTAAATCATCAAAATGTACAAGCAAGCTGGGAACACTCACACTCCGGTCCATTCCAGACTAGACCTACTGAGTCCCGGTACATAAGCGCTTATTACACGGTGCTTGGTAGGATGGGTCATGACTCCACCTCCAAACATTACGAGTGTCTATCTCAACCACACAAGCTGTACTTACCTCAATCAAATCACATTTCAATCGGATACCATTCAATATGTCACTTTCCAACATTTCAATCGAATAACATTCAACATGCCACTTTCCAATCATGCATCAATATACAATTTCACAAAATGATCTCATGAACAACATTCCAATTATGAATTCAGAATGCATAATGATAATAATAATAATAACAACAACAACAATCCGAATATATATCACATATAATTAAAACTCAAGTGAAATCCGTACCTGATAGCAAGGCAAATCCAAAGCAAAAGCAAGCAAGAGCATAAGACAAGCCAAATAATCCAATCAATAAGTACACAAGCAGTTTCTTTGACTCTTCTCGACCTTGACACTTGATTTTCTGACTCTAATAAAAATAAATTATAACCTTAAGTTCTTACTTATTTACAAAACCGAAGTTATAATTATTTTAAGCCTTCAATTAATTCTAATCTAAATTTCCTCAAAATCCAACTTAATAATTTTGATTTCGGAAATTCAGCCAACAAAAACAAGGAACATACAAGCACAAACCCAACAGAAGTGATTTTTAATTGACAGATCGAAGATTAACCTAAATCAAGCATTCACAGAGTCAAACGAGCAACTGAACAAGCCATTGACAAAACAGACTAGATTGAACCAATATCAAGCATAACATCTAATAATTTTGATTAGACTCATAGCAGCAAAATTCCTAAAAGAAACATTCAACACTTAACAGTTCAAACCAAAGCCTCAATCAAGCATCCTTAAATCCCTAACAGATCAGATCAAGCCCCAAGCAAAAACACAAGTAGGAGCAGGTCAAATAGAGGCATTGCACACACTCAACGTTTAATCAAATGACTCAACAGTTCAAATAGCGATTTCAGAGCAGTATAACAAATTGAGTGCATGCCTCACAACAAGGTGTAAGCCTAAACGATTAACTCAAGTGCTAAACAACACACAAGTACCATAGATTACCAAGGAATAACACGAAACCGATACGGATTTCTCTAAACCACTAAACAGACCATTTAATAGAACATTTGAGACATCAGACCCCTAACAACCCAAGCATAAAACCTAATAGCATTCACAACAGTCCAGATGCTAAGCACATAGTCATTTGAGGCATCAAATCGACAACAGATCAAATCCAAGCAGTACAAAACCTCAATCGGGCTCACAAACAGATCAACAAAGCTCAAACGATCATTCAATTCAAGGCATCACAAACACAAATCAATTTCAAGTATTTCATGCCTCAGTCAAGTACAGTCAAGCAAACAGAACAAGACACAAAGGGAGAGAGGTTACTTACTCAATTTCGGCCAAAGACCGGCGACGCGACAAAAGGAGTCGAATTCGTCATTTCTCGATTTTCGCCCCTTAATCCTCGAAAGAACTCTGCAAGACCACTTGGAAATCGATGGATAGGACCCCAGAGTGCTCCAGGTCGAACGGCGGCCAAAACCGACGAGTTCGCTCCATTTCCCGAAAAACTTCCGTCGAGAAATACTACGAGGAGAGGCCATCAATCGACGATCCGAAGGTAGATATTGCAAGAGGGTAGTGAGGTGAACGTGTGGGTACTTTGATCCGGTGAAATGGTGGAGAAATGGAGGTGGATGGATTTATGGGGGGAGGCTTCGGTTTGGGAGAGAAGAGAGGCGTAAGCCTCTCTGTTGGTGCCGAAAGAAAAAAGAGAGAGAGAGAGCTGGGTCCCCTTTTTATTTCCGATATTTTTTTTTTTTTTTTTTTTTTTTTTTTGGTTATCACAGCATTAACCACAGATTGATCGTGGATAAGTGCCCAAACAGCTAAATATCAGATCGTCAACAAATTACAGATGAGAAGGTTTATATAAGTTCACATCATGTGCCTTTATTATCTTTTGGCATTGGTTATTGTCTTGCATTGTAAATTTTGGCACAAAAAAACTTTAGATCTCTTTCACTTGCAAGCCAAAAAACTAAAAATATGCCCACTACAAGAAAAATTACAAAAGGCTACTCAGAATTGGTTTGCTTATCACATTATGCTATTCTTTTTATTTTTTATATTTATTCTATTTTTAGTGACATCAACAGGAGGAGTACGTTGATTTATGAACATTTACCAGTTGAGTTTATCGGCATTGACAAGTGCAAAGTAAGTTTTCAAGTAATTTATATACTTATGGTGTTCTGCCTAACTGCTACTTAGTTTTTATATAAGAATAATATTTGAGTGGGAAGTAAATGGTTTCAAAATCACAACATGTGGAAGTGAGGGGGCTATAGGGACCTTTTTCTAGTCGGGTCTAAAAATTGTTTGGATCTGACAAAAATGTGCATCACAATTCAAATCATATTTTTATTAGCAGTGTATATAGGAATTTAACAATTGACAATGGGTATCTAACACAATTGTATGAATCTTGATCGTTTGGATTTAACATAAAATCAAATTTGAAATAGTATTGTTGATATACTTGATTTGAATTTAATACTTTAATAATATTCTAGACATTTCACTCATAATACCTTTTGACATAACTATAGGCAGTGCAGCTTGCGATGGGCTGCATATAGAAATGAGGGTGCAGCTAGCAATAGTTGGCAATGTTGAAACAGAGATGTCTACAATGACTTGTTGGGCGACGCCAATTTAGTACACAATTGAATAGTGAAAATTTGGATAGGTAACTAACATATGTTGATGATATAGGACTTTTTAGTTTTTTATGAAGATGTATAGGAATATAAGGGTATTATTATTATTGACAGATGTTACCATATTGTGAATGTCGTGCTTGCTATCTTTGTTTTTTTTTTTTTTGTGAAAATGTTGTGAATTTTAACAATAGTTTATTGAATAATTTTTATTGTTCTCTTTCAGTTTTATCATATGGTATGGGTATAACTGGTATGTAGAACATGAATTAGTAAATATTCTCAGTAACATAATTGGTAAAAATATCAGGGGTGGAAATGAAATAAAACTTATTGCCGAGGAAGAGTGCTACGTCAAATTAGCGGGATATTTCATATTTTTCCCCTGGATAAGTATTCCCGTGCATAAGTCCATGGTGTAACTACAGTTTTGAATAGCCAGGGTGGCTTGCGAACTTTATATCTCCGAGGTTAGTTATCCACGGCAATATTTGCGATTTTACCTCGTTAAAAGTATTCCCGAGGCTTCCTCGCGCATTCCGATTATTTGCAATTACGAGGATTCTATTCCCGTCGATATTTCCTTCAAACGATTATTCCCGTCGATATGTCCATGGGACAAACCTTTTTTAAATTCTCGCAAATACAACGAATTCTTGTAGTGCATTCCAAACTCTTCACAAAGTTACACACTTTTCAATACTTCTTCACACTTCTTCTCTTCTTCCCACACCTATCCAAACGGATTCTTGTAGTACAACGAATTCTTGTAGTGCATTCCAAAGGCTCCGTTTGGATAGGTGTGGGAAGAAGGGAAAAAGGGAAGAAGTGGGAAGAAGTATTGGAAAGTGTGTAATTTTGTGAAGAATTTAAATTGTTTATAATTTTTTTCTTCCTTCTTCCTTCTTCTTCTTCTTTCTTCCTATATCCAAACGCACCCTGAAATAAGCACTTTCCAGTTTCCAAAAGGTTATATAGTTTCTCAAGTACAAAGAGAAGTCCTTTCACCTACGGGTTTGAAGTTAAAAAAAAAAAAAAAAAGAGAAGTCCTTTCAAACTTTGCCAGTTTTCCTTCACATGACCAAATTGTGTGTTTTGTTGAATTGGATTGGGTTGGATCGGGTCAACACCGCAAAATAGCCCCATTTTGAAAAAAAAATGCACATTAATAAACAAGCTTTTTATAATTAAATCTGTGAATCAATTTCCATAAAAAATCTTGTGCAATACTTAACAATTTTTGGACGGTTCTTGGGGCGGGTAAGGACCGTTTGGTTCAGGTAGTATACAATTAGAACAAGGACTTTGCTTAACAAGATTAGCTTAATTATGGAGACTTCCCTGAAGAATGGTATATTGGTATTGGCCTTGTACGCTGTAAATTGGGATAACATTTCTTGACGATTAGCATCTTATATGACGATGCGTTGGATGTGTTATCTACAGGATAACGATGAAATGTATTCTACTTTCAGTTTCAAAGAGCAGCTTTTGATTCATTGCGTGCAACTGTCTCCAATTTTCAGTCTTTATTTTTGAACTAGAAGGTTTTTTTTTTCTCCAAAAGAAAGTTATTTGAAAAAAGGGCAATGTGATACTGGAGGCATGTGGGATGACAAGTCACCTGATAATAACGGCATGTAAGTTTCATGGGCTGATTCAAAAAGTTCAACTATTTAAAGGTTCATCAAATAAAGAAAATTTACAATTTTTGTTTTGGACTATGCAAACCTGAGAAGGGAAATTGCCATCAAAATCCACCGTCCTATCTTTTTTCCCGTTACATCTTTTCTGATGGAGACATTTTTGACTTTATACTATGTCATATTGGTTTTAGTCGGATCATGCATGTCATGTAATTCTTACCAAGGTTGACATGGCGTACTGATCGCGCATTCGAACCAATTTTATCTTTATTATCCCCGAGTATTTTGTTTTATATTGATTAAGTTCGTGAGACGATCATAATTGTACGAGAAAGACCAGAACCAAACCTACAACATGAAGTATATATAAGCATAGTGAGCACTGACCTTTTATCCCGTGATTTGTTTAAACCGAAATAACCCAAAATTAAATTTTAATTCCAAACCTCGTTCAACGAAATTATAAGAACAAACATCTCAGTGCGCAGGTGGTGTAGCATCGCTACACGCACGCCAGTCACAGTGGCGCGGGTACCAGCAGCGCCAGCGGCAATGGCACTGGTCCAATTGTTTCAATTTCCGTCCCTCTTTAACCGAGTCGAAATTTTATCGTGAAAGACATAAGAACAGTTGAAATTGGTATGATCATATTTCTCCTCTCAATCTTTTCATTGATATCTAGAATGATGAAATTCATGCAGTGGATCGCTGGATCTGCTGGTGGTGGTTGACTGGTTGTTTAATTAGAAGACGGGATCTAATGGTGAAAGGAGGGTCTGTTCTCCGTTGGGAACGAGTTTGAGGAAGAAAAAAAAAAAAAAGGCCTGAATGAATCTGTCCATTTTTTTTTAATTCCAATAATCAAACAGACCAAATCGGATGGTCTAGATTTTCTAGATGTAAAATAATCTTAAAAGAAAAAGTTGCCAAGTAGTAGAAGAGCCAAGATAAAAAAGTTCTTTTAATTCGTATAATTTTTTCAACGGAGCATTTAGTGTTCTAAAAAAGCACGTGTCAGAATATAGCACGGAAGTTGTACGACACGGCAAGATACAGATACGAATATGATACGAGAACTTCGCGTGGCGTGTCTTAAAGCGTGTAGTGTCCAACTTTGATGAAATAGACACCACACGACATGTGAATTGTTTGGACACGACACGAAACACGACACAAGACACGACACGACACGAAAGACACGACACGTATTATAGACACGCCAAACACAAAAAGGAGACGCACATTAAGTGTTATAGAAATAAAATAGATTTCTCAATTATGTTCATACTATCATATTGTTTTCCCATAAATCTTGCCAAAGATACATTTAATCGTAAATCAATGATTATTAATAGACTTATTTTCTAATAAAACACTTGTAAATCGAATAGAATTGAAAATCAAAAGACTACAATATAATTAGGGTGATTTAATAATTAAATCACAAATAAAAATAGAAGGGTCCAGAGCCATGCGCAAATTAAAGATAGAAATCTATTTGTGATTTGTCTTAAAAAGAATCAAATATTTTTTGTCATATCTTGTATTGTTTTGATAAGGATAGTATAAATTATTCATTGTCTCAAAAAATTGAAATAATTTTTACGGCTCTTGTACTTTTCAAATTTCCAATATTTATTTCTCTCCTCCTGTTTAAACAGATCGGACTAGCAACAATTTGGCGTTGAAATTTGCATAGGTTTGAAGGTGCAAGGTCAAAATACTTTGTTGATCGGTGTGCCCTCTTAGAAAACAATAAAAATAGTTGTTTACCTTTTTATGAGTTTGGTTGATTTTTTAGTAAAATAATTACTATGTCTGATAAGAAGTTGTTGAAAATATTAATCCATTGTTAAAAATTAATCTATATTTTAATTTAATAGTAAAGCACGTCTACTTTCTTAATTTTTGACGTATTTTATTAAACATAATTTTTAAATTTCATAAACAAATTACATTCATGTCAAAAAGTTAAACGTGTCTGAACACGTCACGGCACGACACGTCTAAAGAAGACACGACACGACACGGCACGACACGAGGACACGAAACGTGGCGTGTCCTTAGATGTGTCGTGTCCATCTCTTAGGATGTGGACACGGCACAACACAACACGTGAAATATTTAGACATGACACGAAAGATGATCTAGACATGACGTGTTTGATACGACACGACACGGCACGTATTTAGAACACTAGAATCATTTAGTCTGTCTAAATGTAGTTGCAGTTTTTTCGAATTAAATATGATATTAGTAGTACATTTTATCCCAAAATAAGTTGTATAATTGTATATATATTTGTTCCAAGTTATCTGGATATATTGTTATACGATTGATTTAGAGTAGGTCTGTAATTATCGATGCATTTGTCTCGCTATGCAACAATGGATGCAATAATGTTTTTCGTTGTTGTGGACCAATGTTAATTTTTTATTAGTATATATTACTGTTCTGCTATGTAGTATTATTGTATTAGTATGGCACTATAGCGTCAAGGGGTTGACCCATTTTATTTGAAGTTCATAGAGCTCAAAAAGGAGCATTATGGTTTATTAAATGTATCAGTGATACATGTTCACTATGTTATTTGCTTAATCAATAACATTATTTATTTCTTCAATAAAAATATATAAAAAATTAGAAGAGTTAACTTTTAAAATTGTAAAAAAGAATGTAGGTAATTTATAAAGTTACAGAATTTGAAGATAATATATTGACCGTATTTCCATTTTGTTTTAAACTTAAGTGTTAAGATGCCACTATGCGAGCTTGTGGCAGGTACCGATATATCATACCTACAACCCGAAAGCGGATCCGAATCCGCTGTAGCGCGAGACAGCGTGTAGCGCGCGTACGAGCCGTCTGATCTTGATCGGACGGTTAATTTTTTACGGGCCTATCAATTTAGGTTACATGCACGGGGCTCTCTTGTCCATTGGATCTTGATCAGACGGCTAGGATGCCGCGCTACACGGTGTGCCGCGCGGCACCAGATCTAAATTCCCCGGAAGCAGCCTTAAAATCATATAACATATAACATAACATATAACATATATATATATATAATATATATGGCTAATGTGCCATAGATGGCACAGAGGGTCCCGTGCCATAGAGTCGTTTTTCGAGATCCAAAATTCAAATGCTCAATTTGAACCATCCAAGTTATTCACCACATTAAAATATCCTTGGAGACCAAATTTTACATTTTTTCGAATTTTTTTGCTATTTATTATGATATTTTTAAAAAACGTTATAATTGGAGTATTTCAGACCCTCCAATTTGGACATATCAAAATAAATACCAAAAAAATTAAAAAAAATGTAAAATTTGGTCTCCAATGGTATTTCAATATGCTGATCAATTTGAATGGTTTGGATTGACCGATTGAATTTCAGATCTTCAAAAAATGACTCAAAAAAGACATCTATGGCATTGCCATCTATGGCACTTTATCCCACCTCTATATATATATATATATATACCTCTATATATATATATATATATATATATATATATATATATAATATAACATATATTAATTTGGACAATTGAGTCCGGATCCGGAAGAACTGTTGGCGTACAGTTCTCGGGACAGTATTCTGGACCGGATCGATTGTTGCTGTTGTCCGGTGTGTGGCTGCCTATTGAAGATCAAATAGGTGAGGATGGTCTCAGAGAATCGGATTCTGACTGGATTGTTGACTCGATTGTGCTGCGCCTTTTTCCGCGTGGCCCATCCGCCCATGTGAGTGCAATTCGATAGCCATATAAAAATATTATATGGATGGAAACTTGGAAAGCAGTTATAGATATTGGGGACAACATCGCATCTACACGTCCAGTCTTCTTTTTTTTTTTTTGATTAAACGTCCAGACTTCTAACTTATATATGATGTTGGTAAGTTGGTAACCATGTGATCATGTCTTCTAACTTAATATCAGCTAGAGCCTACACCTCCAGTCTTCTAATGTCTTCTGAAGTACACTTATTTTAAATAATTTTTTAAAACGAATGATGTTAGTCCTAATTTGGCACGAATAATCCATATATATAATTGTGCTACTACATTGTATTAAAGATTAAATATTTTTTTTATCTATTCTAAAAAATTATAATTAATGGTTAAAAATATTACAAATATTATTGACTTAGGCCATGCAATTATTGACTGCGAGCCAAATCCAAATTCACTGGAGAGAGAGAGGGACATTGGCTTGCAAACCCTTTTTTTAGCATGGAAAAACATTAGCGGTCCATCAATAAAAATTTTTTTTTGGGGGAAGGATGGACCATATTTATTTGAGTTCCTTTCCCAACTTAGTTTGCATAGATAGTAGTCCAATTGACAAGAGAGGGTGAGACTACAATCTTTACATAAATAAAATTGACGGCTATCTATACATATCGATTTGAAATGTTTTATTTTAGCCTTGAAAAAAAATTTTAAAATTTTTCTAATTGAACATTTGAAAAAAAAATATATATATAATGCATTTATGTGGTAAACTAAACTGCTCATAAAATCATCAAATTTGATACTTGAAATTCATCTTGCTCTTATCATTGTCTTCCCTCATAAAATTATTTACTATAAATAGCATTAAACAAAAAAATAATAACACGGAAAAATAAAATTTTTTTTTGCTGACCCTATTGTGTACATTAAAAGACCCCAGCATAACTTATAGCTCCAATAAACCACACATCCAACATCTCATTCCAGATCAATAACATATCCATAAATTATCCCCCTTATAAACCACTGCATCCATTTACCGCAACAACAATGTACTTGCCATTTCTCACAGCTATCGCATATATATAAACTATTATTCTCCAATGCAGCCAATAAAAAACAAAAAAAAATTATAAATGACTACTCTAATACTAAACTAACTTCAGATTTTTCTAAACATTAGATCGCGCAACGCGCGAGATCCCCACTAGTGGGCTACAAAGTGCAACTGCTAAATCCGATCCATCCCTTCACAATTAACGGACCATACGAATTTTGACGAATCTCGATATTAATCATGGGGCATCCATCAGAAATCAGACGGACAAAAAAATAGGACTGCAGAGGATATCAATTCCGATACCAGGATGGCATGCTTTCTAACAGTATACATGAAGCCGCATTAAAAAAAAAATGGAGTCGTTACTCGTTATCAATTTAGGCAGTGAAGTTCGAATCCATTGTGTACTGGCCGATGAAATACAAATGCAAAACTATAATAAAATATCTAAAATTCCGTAAGTATTTTATCTGAATAGTTTTTTAACAGAAGCATTCGATCTATTGATAAACTAGCTGGACTATGTATTTTGTGCATTTAATTTCCAAGTACTGTAGCTTAAATCAATTTTGCTCCCAACGAGTAACGACCTTACCAGAGACAGAGTTGTAATTAATAACGGCTTCTCTCCAGTTTTACAAAAAACTGAGACACTATATGATAGCGTATTTCACAAAATTTATATTTTGGTTTTAGCAAATAGCACCTTTGTTGCTTCAGCTGAAAATCAATTACTAATTTTCAAGATACGGCAGTTAGTCACAATTACGTTATTTAGTTTATTACTTTTCTCCTTTCTTCATGAGAATGATCAACGACTTCTTAGATAAACTACAATTTTTTTTAACCAAATTAAAATATAATAGTTTATTTATAATTGAACATTCTTCTTAAGGCGGTGCATCGCAACCAATTGGTGGAGATAAGGGAAGATTAGGGAATGTGAGGGCTGATGGGCTAGTGATGGCACATCCCAAAATCGAAAATTATAAGATTTTAATAAAGTTTATATAAATTTTCTTCAGAGTTTATCTCGTCACCGCTAGACTCGCCTCTCTTTATTTCTATTTTGGAGCAGGATAAGTGGATAACAAGGTCCGATCAGTTCGGTCATTAATTCTAGCTTTACCTCCTCTCCCTTAATCTCCCCTCTAGCAAATTTCATTATGGAGCATAACCTAACTATCTTACTAATTAAAACCTTCAAAAATATATCTTTTATTGCAAATTAGTACTTTGCATATCTAGTTTGAAGAAACTAAACTACTCGTTATAATTATTAGATAATTATAATACCTTTCCTCGCACTAAAGAATAAAATAAAAAAGACACGTCATGACTAATTTTGCTAAGGAACATCATGACAGTTTTAGAGTCTGGTTCATATTGAGACTTGGAGAGGAAGAGAAAGGGAATGTAACATATAGTGATTTAAAAAACATATGTCCTAGTCAAAAACCCTTTTTTTTTTAACGTGGGATTTCATTTGATTGGAAATTTTTTTATCAAAAATGAAGAGATTTGATGTTATTTGATTGGAATTTTCATATAATTAAATCTAACGAAATCTTATGAAATCAATTCAATTAAAATGAAATAAAATAAAATCTCATGTAAACTTCATTTTGATCAGGGCCTTAGTTTGCCCGTGTGCTTACTCCAGATAGGAAGATTAAGGATCGAACAAAAAAGAAGAGGAGGTGAGAGAAAAAATAATTCAGTAAAAAATTTATTTCAAAAGTCTATCTCTCAATTTGAAAAATAACTAAACTCACGCGATCACATTACTTTATTAGTCACAATATGACTACACATGAACTATTTTCCTAAAATTTCATAATATATCACACATTCTAAATAGCAGAGTATTGGCGGAGGCAGGGGAGACTGAACAGGCCAGGTCGATCCCCTCTATTATTTGTATTTTTACATATATGATTATTAAATTTTATTAATTGAATTAATTAAATTGAGTACTTGGTTCCTACAAAGTCCAAAATACTCGAAAGGAAAGAAGCATTTTCTTTTCAAAAAAGTAAATACAAACATATATATTTCATTATTATTGTTCAATTGGGTTAATACATTTGTTTAGATGGACGAAAATATGGTTTGGATAAGAATAATAATCAAATTTCTTATTTTTTGCAACTCAAACAACACAAGAATAAAGAATTTGGATCCTTATTCTTATACTAACAAAATTATGATATAAGAATAAGAAATTTGAATAAACACGCATTCCGAAATTCTTTATTCTTATTTCTTATTCCTTATTCAACCATCTATCCAAACACCTGATTTCTTCGACACAGCACCACTTTTTCAACTAAACAATTTAGAAAATTGTAAGATTTAGATTTAATTTGATCTCGTTATTAAGTAATTGTATTTATTAGCAATTTATTATTTAATTGAAGTTTTGAATTTTCGGACCTCATGCTCTACAGTTTAATGCTTGTACAGTTGTACCGCCACCGATAACGACACATCTTAACATGTCACAATATTGAATTCACAACCTCGCATTCTCAAATCTCAATATATCCAATTAAAATTCTGCAATGTTGAATGGAGATTTCCAGTGGTTAGAAATTGAGAGAAGAAAATTTCACATTTCTGCTCGAGTGGTCCTATAAATAGAATTGTTAAATACAGAAAACAACAATAAAGACAAGGAGAAATCAGAAAAGCGCAGGCTTGCTGGGGGAAGTCCCTCTCAGAAACAATCTACATTTACTAGAGTGGGATTGGAGTGGTGGTGGGGATGAAGAAGAAAACTTCCATGGCCGTTGTTCTTTATCTTCTCTACTCTCTCTTCTTGTTTGTCGAGGGATTGGACCGAAGCGACTTCCCAGATTCCTTCCTTTTTGGCACTGCCACCTCTTCTTACCAGGTCTCCTCACTCCTCTCTCTCTTCTCGAAACAACATATATGATTATATTGCCAGCGTCACATAAGAGCCCGTTCTTTCACTTTATGTGTGCGTTACTTTTGTAAATATAAATTTGCAGCAGTCCTCGAAAATTGTGATAAATAAAGATGCATGGTTTTCACTTTTCAGCTTTAATTTTTGTAGTTTGATATATATTGGAATTAATTATTTTATATTTTATGATGACACAGTTCATGAGAGGTCAAAAATTTTTTGAGGAAAAGTAAAAGGTCTAAATTATTAGATAGATAGATAGATAGATAGATAAACTCTTCATCCTAATGTCGAGAGTTTGTCTGGATTTCGTGTTGCAAACTCCTTTACAAAATAAGTCACCGATATTTAGTCTCATGCTCTTCTCTGTATCAAATAACGTGCAAACAGTGGTTACTGACTCTGTAGCAGGTATTCTGTCAAACTCGTGTAGCAACTAGCAGGTACTCTGTCTACGACTTAGCCCCAAAAAATTTTTGCCACTCCCATAATTGTAGAAATATATATCTGGAATTAAAATTATAAAATTATACTTCTTCCATAGATAATTACAAATTATATCTCATTCTATTCGGTGTCTTGACTCCTGTGAAGTCCATGAAAATTTTTTATATATGGTAATAAAAAGTACAGCAATTAGAGAATCAGCTCTTGGTTTAGTGGCAAAGAACAATGCATTTTGAGCGAAAAAATCCGACTGAAGGTCTTTCATAGACATTTAATTTAAAAATAAGTTTGGTGGCTTAGACCCAATTTATCTTAAAAAAAAGTACAGCAATTAATTAAATAGAAAATAAAAATTATTAAGATTCCATTTCGATGTCCAATTATTACAAGTCCGAATGTGGTGGCCTTTCCATGTCTAGCCCATTGATTGAGATGGTTTTTTTTTATTATTATTTGGGTTGTTGATTGTGAGATGTAACGCACCAATCTGTAAACTTTCACCCTCTGTTTAATTTACTTTGCTTTTGACAACTTGCTGACAAACCCTTAAGAAAAAACAATATTAACATATCTTTTTGCGTGATATGATATTGACAAACATATCATTATCAAACATGATTACCAGCTATAGAAAAATAGTAAAATACCCAATTTAATTAAAATTATAAGAATAATAACCACTAAGACAAACCTTCGATAGATGCTATCTGTGGGCCTGAGCCAAATTCCAATCCCGAATTCCCGACAAAGGAGTTTCTGCTCCTTTTTTTTTTCCGCTCTTGTTCTTGTACGCCAGCTGCTGCTATTTCCAAGATTTCTCTCTAGCGACTATAGTTATTTGGACCTGGTTTATCATTAGATGTTGTCTACCAGGGTGGTGGAGTGGCATTTTAAACTTCGGTTGTACCAATTGTTCCACTGGCAGGAATAGTATATTGGATTTTATATAACGACCACTGGAAAAGGGCCGTCCACACTTAATCTTTATTTATGTTAATTGTTAAATATAATATCTAAATGCACAACCTTTTTAAATAATGGAAAACGATCGTGCTCTTGAGCTTCCACATAAATTTTTCCAAAACAATATTTTTGTTTAATATAATACAATTGTATGTATAATTGGCTTCTTGATTTTGTAATTTGTATTATCTTTTTTGCAGATCGAAGGTGCTTATTTGGAAGGAAACAGAGGATTAAGCAACTGGGATATTTTCTCACATATACCAGGTTTGTTTTATATTTTGACTAACGATCAATTAACTTCCATATTGGAAATTTATAAAAGGGTTTTCCCTTTTATTTTTGTTACCGATGCTGATGTCCACATCAAAGGGGTTTAGGTGGTGGGATAGGTAAAAATTTGTTTATCTAGTTAATATATACTTTACTTTGTTGAACGGTCATGTAAAATTGTTTCCAACATGTGTTCTACTTACACAAATGAAAGAAAAAAGTTTCGACAAATGTTAAATTCAACGCCTATGGGGGCATTCATAAAAAAAAAAGAAAATAATGTTAAATTCAGAGATGAGCTCAGACTGCATTTATGGAGAATAATGAATCCATCTAATTATGGAAATGTCAACAGGGAGTTTGGGGTTGCCCAATCAGCATCATACAGTTCAAACAGTTCTTAATAGTAGAACCTAGATATAATAAAATTTTATAAGGCATCAGTAATTTAGGACTGGTCTGTCCTCTGCTTTTCAACATGTGAAAACAGGAGATATGGACATATGTTATACATATTGAACCATATAAACACTTTATTTCTTTCTTTTGAATTAGGAAATATTAAGGACGGAAGCAATGGAGATATTGCGGATGATCACTACCATCTGTACATGGTGAGTTAAGAAAAGTTGAATCTAAGAAGGAAGCAACAGTAAATATCTTTAGAACAATTTTCATATTTCTCATATATCATGCTAACTTAAATATGGTGCTGAATCCACTAACATCTTAATGAAAAAAAAATGTAATTTTAAGATACAGCTTTTATATTTCATAATATTTAAATAATTCCATAAATATGATTGAAATGGAGTTTGATGTTGACCTTTGACAGGATGATATCGAGTTGATGCAGTCTCTTGGGGTGAATTCTTATCGATTTTCCATTTCTTGGTCCAGAATTCTTCCTAGTAAGTTAATAGTATGACAATATGTAATGAATTTATTATTTTGTCACTAACAAGTAAAAGAAAAATTGTACCCATAGATTCTGCACCTTTCATTGCTTTAAAAGCATTTGCAGTGGTACTTCAACAAATTAAAAAAGAAAGAGAGCACACACCAGACGCATACATGTTTAACGAGTTAGTTAGGTTAACAATGGAACTATGCATGAAATATCTCAAGTGACAATTTGACATGACAAATACTTCTTAATCTTTGTCAGAAGGAAGATTTCAAGAGGCAAATCAAGTGGGTATTGACTTTTACAATAAGCTTATAGATGCACTGCTGCTTAAAGGTACCTTTCTTATTTCTATTAGTTTGCCTGAAGTACTAATATTTGTTCACTGTGCTTTCCAAAAGAGATGACATATATGACCTATTTATATAAATTTGTTATTTATAATTTTTACATTATCATATAATACAGAGAAACCCCTTGACAAATTTCATTTGTCTATTGATTTTTTTATCGTCAATCAGGAATAGAGCCATTTGTTACCCTGTATCACTATGACATTCCACAATATCTTGAAGATAAATATGGAGCATGGCTTAATCCCGAGATTCAGTATGTATAATAATTTATTTTCTTGCTTGATTTTGTGTTATTTTTGTTATTTTTCTTGTATTTTTATATTTCCAGAGCAGGATAAATTAGTAATTTTCTGACATTACACCAATTTGTCTTTGTTTACTCATCATGTACATACAGTTTAAAAACACAATTATTCTATAGCAACCTCCAAAACAAGGAACAAAAACAACCATCAATTCATGAAGAAAAGTCTCACACTCACCAAAAAAAAATCAAACAGAAATTCTAACAAAAATTATAAACAATTTATACAAATTTTTTATTTTTTTTTACAGGAAAGATTTTGGGTACTATGCAGAAGTGTGTTTCAGAGAATTTGGCGACCGAGTGAAATACTGGGCAACATTTAATGAGCCCAATGTCATAATTAAAAAGGGATACTTGGTTGGCACATATCCACCTCTTCGCTGTTCAGCACCCTTTGGTGAGTGCCTCAGTGGAAATTCGAGTGTGGAACCATATGTTGCTGCTCATAACCTCATACTGTCACATGCAACTGCTGTTGAAGTATATAAGAAAAAATATCAGGTTCGTAGATGCTTATTATGTAAAGATGTGGATCTTGGTACTGTACCAGTCAGGTTCTACCTGCATCTATGCCCAACTCTGATGCTTTCAAAGAAATTTAAAGAAATTGAAGCATTATTTTTTGTTTTATTTGTATAGAATTAAATAAGATCAGTTACATCTGTATTTTTTTTGTTTTACATTAATTGATGCATGTATATTGAATTCTTAGGCAAAACAAGGGGGGACAATTGGCATTGTGATGTCTACGACCTGGTACGAACCACTGCAGAATTCGACAGCTGATTGGTTGGCCACTAATCGACTTCTGGCATTTGATGTGCCATGGTAATTAATATTAAGCTAGGATGGTTAATTTGCTTCCACAATTACCAATTTTATTGAACAATTAAGAACATTCAGGATATTTAATTATAATATTGAGTGTCCCAATGAACTCAGTCCATATTAAGAGTACTAATAGTTGCCACAGATATTTAGCTTCAAAACATTAAAAAAAAATGCAGTATAACTTTGTCATAACCAAACAAAGAGGATCCAATTGTAAAACAAAATTCCTCAGAAATATTTCATATCATATTTGTTACTGTTCAGTTCAGATATGGTATTATTCTGGATACGTCAAACTTATTTTTATTTTTATGGATCGAAGAACTATAAGGGCCTTTACTGCATTTGTTTGCTTATATAATTTATATTTACTATTACATATTTATTTGTAAATTAATTCACAACAATCCATGCACGCAAAATGTATCTTTAAATTGATGCCAGATGTTATAACAATACGATCAATTTAAATAGTCAAAAAGATTTTGACATGCACTGTTAATGAGGCAACTAAAAAACTATTAACAATACCCTTAACATATGACCAATGTTGGGAGTAACATAAAAAATAAAAAATGCAATATTATTATTAATTTTTTTGCTTTTGCACCCCTTGCGGAATACAGGTTTCTTGATCCAATCATACTTGGAGACTACCCTTCAGAAATGCGGCAGATGCTAGGCTTCAATCTACCAACATTCTCCTATGAGGATAAACTTAAACTAAGATACAAAATAGACTTCATTGGAGTAAACCATTACACAACTCTGTACGTAAAAGATTGCTTGTATTCTCTCTGCGAGACAACAGGTTATGATGGAAATGCCTTTGTATTCACCACCGGCGAGAGAAATGGACTTCCTATCGGTACCCCTGTAAGTACCACAAGGAGAATAAGCCTTCTATGACTTTCTCTGACTATTTTACATCAATAATTTCACCCATCACCCTGGGCTCTTGATTTGAAGCACGAAATTAATGATTTTGTAAATCACTTGAGTTACTGCAAAATTCAGCATAAATTACTTAAGCTTTCTGTTTGTGCTTGTGGTGTTTCTTTTGGGCTAGCAAAGCATAAGACCTTTGATTGTTTTGCCATTACTTGGAACCAGTTGAGGTCCAGTGCAGTTGCATTCTGTCATCCTACATATGGTTGTTCCGAAACTTAGCCCATACATGCTTCATGTCATACCAGTGATAATAGTTCTGGTGCAGTTATATGGATATTGAAATGTCTGGCTTTTGGGTTACTAAATCCATGAACACTTCCTTTGAAGGAAAGTGTAGTGTATATTTGAAAATTACACCCATTTTACTGGTTCCTTTCTAAAAGATACAGCATTACCTTGTAATTTATGAGGAACCTGTCAGTCCTACTATGGTAAATCTAAGCATACTCTGTTCGTTGTAGTGCTGGGTCTATGTATATTTTGGTTATCGATTTTATCTGCGTGCAAATGGAGTCGACCTGAAATTGTATTTGACCCATATTTTGGTCCCAATATTGGTTTAAGTACCACATCTAAATATACAGTTCAAATTTTTAACACAATCAAATAATTTTATGGACAGCTAGCAAAGGGAGATGTTGCTTGTTTTTTGTTGCTTATCTGATAGTTATTTACATTTTTTTTCAGACTGCAATGCCTACCTTTTATGTTGTTCCCCATGGTCTTGAAATGATGGTCAATTACATCAAGGAAAGATACAACAATATACCTATGTTTCTCACAGAAAATGGTACGTCATATATACTCATATATAATTTATGACTTCTTTTTGCTACTTTAAACAATCATGATCCTTACAATTTTCCTAAACAAGGTTACGCACAAGGTGTAAGCAACAACACTTCTGCAAGAGATTTTGTCAATGACGTGGATAGGGTGGATTATCTGAGCAAATATCTTGGATCATTGCTTAAAACCATAAGGTAAAACACTTCTCAGCACTTAGTTATGACTAATAAGTCAACAAGAGTTAGGGAAATGGCATTTGATGCAAACTCTATTTGCAAATGTTAACAATCCGTATAAATTTTGGGCTTAATTGGTACTTTCTACAATATCTTAATTTCTTATCTACAATTGAATTGCAGTTACATTAATTTGTATACTTTGTTACGCGCGCATATAGTGTTTTGGCAATATTCTTTTTCTTTTTATAATAAATTTGGGGTCAAGCTTCTTAATTTTTTTCAAATGAAATGTCCATAAAAAATCTCTACCTGAATTTCGAACTAACCTTTCATTCAAGATGTATACACAGGTTGTTCCTCGTTGTTGGCATTTTTTTAAAGAAGTCACAATCAATCCTCTTAATATAGTTAAACTAAATGTATCGTTTGTTATTATAGAAATGGTGCAGATGTAAGAGGATACTTCATATGGTCCCTAATTGACAACTTTGAGTGGCTCTATGGGTATACTCTCAGATTTGGGATTCACTATGTGGACTTCACCACACAAGAAAGGACACCTAAGCTATCTGCCATGTGGTACAAAGAGTTTCTTCGAGGATCAGGCTCTCTTTTAAAAGCAAACTAACGTAAAAACAACTGTTAATACAAACCGATGTTCGGTTCTCTGCATATATGTAATTTGGAACTTATCATAAAAGGTTAAGAGGCAGATAATTTAAAACTACCTGTCTTTTATGATAATTTAAAGGGTTCAGAGTTTCTGGTCTCTGCATGTATGTTACTTTGAACTCATCTTGTAAATGGACTTGCTTAGTACTTTGAACTCACCTATATAGTGTAATTATCAATAAATCGGAAATAACAGGGTTATCAATATTGCCTTGATTTACAAAGATGTGTCTATGTAATTGTACGATTGGTGTAGGATTTTTTGGCAATAGCCAATTTAACAATGCTGCCAGTGCTTTTTAAAATAACTATAAAAAACAAAACTTAAAAAAAGGGGAAATTTTATTGGATTATTGCTACTGGTGTATCGATTTTATATAAATTAAATGTCATTAAATCTGAACAGTTGCAAAGAAAACTCTTTTAATGACTGACAAACCATCATTCAGTTTGATTTTTTTTTTCCCGTCTATTATAACCGCCATCGCTGAATAAACCATTCTCGCCATCGCTGCTGTATGTTACAAATATTCAGTTTAATAATAAGAAGTGTTCAGTTAAATGCGCCAGAATCGCGCTAGAATCAGAGTCGCGCGTGGGTCAAGAGGTACGCTAGGAGGCAGGGGTAGAATCAGAATAAATTTAATTTGAACCGGATTGGTTCATTTTCACTTCTAATTTTTTCATGTGTTTTTTGTCCGGTTCGTGACCCCTTCGCTTGGTCTTTTTTCTTATAACAATTATATTTTTGTTGCAACTAACTGAACATTTATATGTAAATAACAGAACATTTATACTTATTAAACTGAACATTCATACTTACTAAACTAAACATTTATACTTAATAAAATAAGTATGTTTGCTTATAACATTTATATTTTCTGTTGCAACTAACTGAACAGTTATAATCAATTAATTGAACATTTATATTGACCCAACTGAACTTTTTGGCAAAAAAAAAATCAAAATGAACATAGTGAACATAACGAACACTTATAAAACAGTGAACAAAATTCTACTACAAAGTGAACATTTGTATCTAATAAAGTGAACACTTATAATAACGAAATAAAAATAAATAATACGCACTGGATGAGTAGAGGGAATAGAGCGCTGCTCTGATCGCGATGACAGCGATGGCACAAGGCACGATGACAGTAATCAATTTTCTTTTTTTTTTGAGTAAAAGTATGGATCAAGCCCGATACCTCTTCATTGAAATAAATTGAAGTTACAGGACCAGCTGAATGTCGGTAAAAATGAAAACAAACTTGTTAACTCTTCACAAAAAGCAACATTTGCTAAACAGAAGGGGGAAAAAATCGCATAACAAAAATAAAAAAACCTGATAAACTATGAAACCTAAAAAAGTGCTTCTTAGCTTGGCGGAGCCAGGATTTCGTCATACAGGGGTTGAAGTTTGAAGGTGTAAAGATAAAAAAAAAACGAGAAAAAATATTATTTTACTATATAGTAATAATTTTTTTTAATATGAATTGTATTAAATACATTAATAAAGCAGTGTATTTTTTTAAAAAAATAAAAAATTAAGAGTTTCATATTAAGAAACGTTTTATTTGTGATTTTGCTTTAAGAGAGGCAAAAAAATTAATAACTAAACAAGTTTGGACAAATAATAAACTTGACTACATTCTTTATGAGCTTTCTATTGCATTTGAACCTTTTTATTAGGGGACAAGATATTATGTATTAACCAAATTTAGCATAAAAGTCAAAAACTCTTTTTTTTTTTTTGGGGGGGGGGGGGGGAGCCCCCTTCCTCCGTGCCTTCTTCAAAGACCGCAAATGATGAGGAACAAGAGAGGGTATCGAAGGGAACCAAAGAGTCTAGTTAGATTTTGAACCTGCTACTGTATTATTTTTTATCACTAGACCAAGAATTAGTTCTCACTACTTTAAAATTTGAATGTCTAAGTCACCAAACTTATTTTAAAATTAAATGTCTATAGTGGACCTTCCAATCCGGTTTCGAACCAGCGACCTATTAACAATTAAACTTAATCTTATACACATTTTTCCCACTTGTGTATCAAATTGCATTTGACATTATAAATATTCGACTCTATCATTACTCAATAAATATTTATAACTTGACAATAATCCTCACATCAAGCTTAAAAATATATTCTGGTGCATGAGCATGACATTTATAGCCGCGCATGGATGCCAACTCAACTTTAGTGGTGCCAAATTGTCGATTGTAATTTTTGAAATTACATATTTTTAATGACATGCACGAGAACATTAAAAATCATCAAATTGTGTCTCAAGCAATATCGATAAATTTGACCGAAATCGTACGCATGCAGCGCGCGTGGAAAACGATATCCAACTTGGACCGAACCAATGATGTTCTACATCATTCCTTTATATTTTATCTTCTTTTTTTTTTTGAGGGCCCATTCATATATATTTTATCAAGATTCGAGTTTGTACCGTTGAAATTTTTCCCAGCGTTGTCTAAAAAGTGTCCTCGATATTACAATTAAACAAAATGACCTGCACATGCTTTGCCTGCCAAAAAATTGATTAAAAAAAAAGAAGAAGAAGAAGAAGATAAAGGAACCTTACGGTAAATGTTAGCAAAGCAATGCGTGGCCGGCGGTCTAAGGAAAAAATAATTACAAATTTTCAAAAATAAAATGAAAGGTCGCAGGATTGAAACCCGGCTGGGAGGTCTTTCATAGACATTTAATTTAAAAATAAGTTGGGTGGCTTAGACCTCCAATTTATCTTCAAAAAAATTACTAAGTTGCGTGAATCTTTTGGCTCTGATCCTTATTTTTCTTCAAAAAAAAAAAAATTAGTCGCTTATGAGATTCCAATATAAATCGCATTTAATAGTTTGAATGACCATTTAAACTTTCACAATTGAAATCTAATATAGAATATAACTAATGATTCGATAAAAATGCATTTGATTAAATTTATTTTCTCTATATACATCAAATAAAGTCAATTAAGGACCATTTAATCCTTTAGTTGAGAACAGTATGAAGTAGTCATGAATAAAATCGCTCTCGTCCGAATTTTATATACGTTTCCTGTTTTTATTTCCTGCATCGTTTGTTTTATCATCTGTAAAAATTGATTGCCAAAAATATTTGTGACATATACATACGTACATATCAAAGAACATTGAAATTTCGAAATGCATGTTAGAATAGCATGAGGTTCTTCAATATTGGACTCACTTTGGTCTTAAAAAATATGACCGACATCTTAAAAACGTGAAGGCATAAGTGCACTGCAAGTTGAAAATTATTCTATTATATTGGATCAGAGCCTGCCTGGTTCGTTTTTATCCCATGTGAACCGAAAGCAGAGTTGAGAGATAGAGAGTGGAATGCAAGACTGCAAGAACAATGGGTTGGAATAATGGCTTGATTTTGATTCTTTCTCTGCAATTCTTCCTTTCTAATGTCTATTGCCTACACCGAAGCCAATTCAAACCATCCTTTCTTTTTGGAACAGGAACTTCCACCTATCAGGTATGTTGCTTGTTTTTCCCAAAGTCCTAAGTTCTGTTATTAATGGAATTAGGAGTCTCATAAACTTTGTTAATGACAGAGCAATTAATGAAGATTGAAGAGTACATTTAATTTTTCAAATGTGTGGTATTCGTATCAATTGAATTCACAAACTAAATTTGATTCGGAAACTTTTGGTATGAAAACATAGCTTCAGACAAAAATAACTTGAGAAACTAAAGATAACAAAGTGCTTTCTTATAACAAACACTGCTGCTTGTTTTTCTTCCGTTGTTATTATTTTATTTTATTTTTTCAGCAATTGGGACGTTTTCACTCATACTCGAGGTAAGTTCTCCTGGCACGTTGCTTTTTTTTTTTTTTTTTTTTTAAACAAGTGAGTTTGAATTACTCACCACTCTTTTCATTAAGATGAAAAAAGCAGTTTATTACAACACCCTCCTAATCATCACTCCTAAAGAACCTGACGCACTGGTACCAAAATCGTTAGGTACCAGTTTCAAGGTAAGTTCTCCTCGGACGTCATCAACCCCTTTTTCACTTCGATTAAAAAAAAAAAAAACCATTTTCACTCTCTCTTTTCCGTTCGTTAAATGAAGTTAGAAACCTCTCCTTTTCAGTACTTTGGCATTCGGTTGACCAACTGTCTCTTTTATATAAAAGGTGAAAAAGATTTCTCAATTTAAGATGAATTGAAAATGGAAAATTTATATCACGCCTAGAAACAAATCTCCATAATATCAGATTCGTACATAAATCACGTTAAATGCGATTATGCGAAATACTCATTGATGTAATATATCCAGCCTTGTGGGATTAAGTTATTCTTAATATTAAAATAATAATATAAAATACCAAACTATATATCAGAAAAAAAAAAGTGTTTTTCTTTATAATATTTTGAATGCAAGTGAAATCATATTTATCAATTCCATAATATTCATCCATCATGCAATAAAAAAAAAAAGAAAAAGATGAGCGAGATTGGAAATTTAACAAAGTATCTCAAGTATAATAAATTCCATAATATCGATTTATCATTCACACTAACAGACAAAATCTTTATATTTTAATTGTGCCAGGGAAAATTACAGACGGGAGTAATGGTGACATTGCTGATGACCATTATCACCGCTACATGGTAAAGCCTAATTTTCAAAATGTTCATATTGAAGTTTTTTTTATCAAACCAGTAGACTGAATTAGCTATCTGACATATTCTACTTGAGAATCACAAGCAATCAAATTAAGCTGGTTAAGTTTGATAAAGTGAAATCTCATGGATATTCCCAAAGTTTGTTTAAGCAAACAGATCAATTACCAAGCAAATGATCTTGTGCATATGCTCGTAACGTACCTCTTGTCTTGCATGGTTACAGGAAGATATTGACCTAATGAGTACATTAGGGGTCAACTCTTATCGGTTCTCCATTTCGTGGTCAAGAATTCTACCACGTGAGTTTCAATATTTTATCTTGAAAAAAAACATTTGCGAGTCTCTTATAATAATTTCTCTTTATATAGAGGGGCGCTTTGGAGATGTGAATCAGGCAGGCATATCATTCTATAATAAAGTAATCAATGCTATTTTAGCAAGAGGGATAGAGCCATTTGTCACAATACATCATTTTGATTTTCCGCAAGAATTAGTAGATCAATGTGATGCATGGCTTAGTTCTGAGATAAGGTACTTTCTGTGCTCATTCCTTCCTTTATTTTGTTCTGGTCAACATTGTTGCCTTTATTAATTTTTTTAGTTCTAAAAAGTCATTCAAATTAGCAACACGCCCAGTTAGTTTGGTAGTGTCATACTGGTGGTTCAATTATATATAGTACCAACAACTCGAATTTTGTTTCACCCATTTTTTTTGTTTTCCATGTTTGGAACCTTATGAAAATTTTGGATTTTGTGAGTACATCTTTCATCATTTATATTGTTTAGAGTGGACTAACTCTCTAAAGTAAGAAGGTAATGGATGCAGGAAAGATTTTGGGTATTTTGCGGAGGTGTGTATCAAGGCATTTGGTGATAGAGTTAAATACTGGACAACATTCAACGAGCCAAATATGATGGTGACAAAGTTAGGTTATATGATTGGGATGCATCCACCAGGTCGCTGTTCGCAACCTTTTGGGAACTGTACATATGGCAACTCTTCCTTGGAGCCCTATATTGTGGCTCACAATATCATTCTTTCTCATGCTACGGCAGTTGACATTTACAGAAAATATTATCAGGTATGTGGTAATTAATGATTTGGTTTTGTTTAGTTGTGAAAATTTTCAGATATCCATGAGAAAGTATATGTATATATATACCATCCTTTCTAAAATGTTTTTGAATAGGTAAGTCATTTTTTGGACATGAAAGACTGTGTGTACACAATGAATATATATATACAGAAAAAGACCTCAAATGCCTTAGATATACTTGCATTTTGGTATCTCATTTTTAATAATCTTTGCTGTTCTTTCAGGCAAAACAAGGTGGGCATATTGCAATAGTTATTGCTGCAACGTGGTATGAACCCCTGATGACTACAACAGCTGATATTCTTGCAGCTAAACGAGCAATGGCTTTTAATCAGTACTGGTATAGTTTTTTGCTTTTGTGATGGTATTGATTTGATGATGTTTAATATACTCTGACAGGCCATTACCATGGATACTTGATTGGACAGAGTTGGAATAGATCAATTTTACTGATTAGATGTTATAGTTTCATCAAGCTATGAAATTGCAAATGTTTTCACGTCTTTTTGCAAAATATGAAGGTTCTTGGATCCAATATTCTTCGGAAATTATCCTTCAGTAATGCGTCAGATGTTAGGCCCAAATTTACCGACATTCACACCAGAAGAGAAGACCCTATTGAAAGAAAAATTAAATTTTATTGGAATCAATCAATATACAACGACCTATGCAAAAGACTGTATTCATTCTACATGTGTAATAGATGCTTTTGACGGCAATGCCCTTGTACTCACTACCTGAGAGAGCAATGGACAGTTAATTGGAACACCAGTATGAAAATAAAATTCAAAAGATTTTTTATTTGTGTAGTTCTGATAACTGAAGCAACGAGTAATGATTTCCATAAATTTTGTAGACTGGAATGCCTATGTACTATGCAGTACCATGGGGCATTGAGAAGGTTGTCATGCACATGAAAGAAAGATACAACAACACACCAATGTACATAACTGAAAATGGTTAGTTTTCATATTGACGAGAGAGATCGAGAGTTTTTCTTTTTACATATGCAACCACTGACTTACAGTACTTGGAATTTTCAAACTTCTCAGGTTACTCACAAGCAAGCAATAGCAGCATGACAGCTGCAGATTTTGTTAATGATACCGCAAGAGTAAACTTCATACATGACTACCTCATCTATTTAAACTCGGCTATAAGGCAAGTTACACATATTATGCCCTATTCGTATTTTACATTTTTTTTTCTGATAAACAGCCAGTCAGCCCTGTATGATTACCTTAAACAAAAGCAAATCATGTACATGTCCCAATCAGATCCACAAGCTAACCACTTTCTAAACTCAAACAAGACCATCAGAACAGTTGCACTTGGGTAGTTGATTAATGTTTGCAATTTTATCTCTCAAGCATTGTACTGACAAGACTACCAAACCAAAATACTCAGAAAACAAGTATATAACAATTAACATGTAATCTCTTAAACTTCAACCAGAATGACCACAAATGAAGCTCGGTCATGTTTGTAGCAGCAGAATTCCCAAAATGCCCCTTCATACCTGGCTTTTTGTTTGAGGATTCTATCTAATTCTTGAGGAAGCTATGCTTTCACTGACTCTTTTTCCATCTTATAGTCCATAGCCTTGATGAGTAAGAAATCATATGTGAATATGGCTGGCACCATTTGCCGCATAGTCTCCCCAGAATTAGCTAGACATATAAAATGTCATTTCTCAATTCTACATAGACCAGAAAAATGCAAGAATATAGTATGTCAGAAATAGAGTTCCTGGCCAGGTCATAAAGTTGTTCCTAGTCCATCCGGTACCATATTGTTTGATCAATAAGTACAAAAGCAGTAAACGTAAAACAAATTCAGAGTTGGCACGGAAAACACATTGGTCACTGCTTGCCATCCTTTCTGAATGAATTTATTTTTGTGAGTGGTTTATCACGAGAAAAAACCCATATAAAATATTTTTAATCTTGTGAGGTAAATTTAAATAGCGCCGTAAAAGGGCATTTCCATTTCACCCCTCTGAAAAATAAGAAACTTATACAGTAATTTATGGTAAATTTTCCTGATTGTTTCTATTTCCATCTTAGTCTGTCTTGTGGTTTAGTGAGGTAAATATTGTGTAGCATGTGTTACAGCTCAGTCAGCTCATTTTGTGACACTTCTGTTTAAGTCTTTTATGAAAAGTTAAGGCCCCTCTTTGTGAACTCAAAATGTTATTCTTGTTTTATATTTTAATTTTGCAGTCATTGTTACAAAAATACTCCCAATATATCTGTACTCATTTTAGTTTATTTTTCTTGCAGAAAAGGAGCTGACGTACGGGGCTATTTTGTCTGGAGCCTCATTGACAATTTTGAATGGCTTTTCGGATTTACTTTGAGATTTGGGCTCCATCATGTGGATTTTAAGACGCAGAAACGAACGCCTCGATTGTCAGCTAAATGGTACAGCAACTTTCTAAAAGGATCCAAAATTGCAAAAAGTGTGCACAGCGACTTGAGTTTGGAATATTAGTATATGCTACCTTGCATTTCAGTTGAAGAATATATCCAAACAGACTTTTGGATACTCCTTTCATTATATAAAAATTCACATTCCGCACTCATAATTGTGAGGACAGTGGAATATGGAATATAGAATTTAGTTACATATGGATGATCAGTGATTTTGTCATTCTTTTGGAAAACATTGGTTCAATTTTTGTTGAAATTATAAAGAAGTACAGAAAGTTATAAATTTATAATGATATAGTCATCTCTAAACTGTAAAGAAGAATTACCTGTGTATTTACACAATGAAATTTTCATCTAAATGCATGGCCTCATAAACAAAAATTATAATGATGCTGTAACTATACTACGTGATCTCTATTGATAATAACAAATCTTGTGCGACTTTAAATGAAAATTTTCTATAAAGCCACATCGTTTGTGCAAGTAGTTGCCGGGTTGATTATTACATAGGGGTCAAGCTCCAAAACTATACTACGTGATCTCTAATTAAGAATGAGATTTTTTTTTTTTTTAAAGAAAGCAAGCGGGTCAAGCTCCAAAACTTTTGTATTAATAAAAAAAATTACGAAGCTGAGAAAAACAGTTTTGAATGATTCAAAGGATGAACCTTAAGAGGAAGAAAAGATTGCAAAGCTAAGAAATGTACACTAAAAGGGTTAAAAAAAATGAGAAAAACGAAAAAAAACAACAATTAAAACTACTCCTAAAAGGGTTCGGCATCTGAAGAGTTCAAGATGCCCAAATTCAGTAAAACTTCTTCAGCAACAGTTTCAGATGTTTTTTAAGTGGAGGAGAAAGTTCTTGCACATCTCTCTCCAAACAGCAAAGGAAGAGATTAATAGTAACTCCCTTTGCTTTCTGTCTAGTTGCAGTGATTACAGAATTATCACAGTTGAGGCTAGAGTAGGGGTGTGGATGTGCACAGAGCGGGCACCAGTTAGCTAACTGCCAACCTTAATGAGAGATTGTTTTTTGAAACTGGTGTTTGCCAGAATTTGTATTAAAGAAAAGTTTGTTTTTACAGGGACTATATATGAGATAGTAAATATAGCACCGAAAAAAAATAATTAATTGAAGGATAGCAATTAGAGCTCCAGAATGAGAGACGTTGGCTCCCAACATTTTTATTATATAATACAAGTAATTACTTAGGGCTCGTTCGGATCAACTAGGAATTTGGATAATTTTTTATTCCTAGACATAAATTTATTATAAACAATCCAAACTCTTCATAAAATTACACACTTTTAATTACTTTATGTCTAGAAATAAGAAATTTCTCCTATTCCTAAGCGATCCAAACGGCCCCTTAATACGATTTCATATTGGCCAAGATTCTGGATTCGATATTTTTTCAATTTTTTTCCAAAGTTTGTACTATTTTTTCAAAATTTTTAGAAAACGTTATTATTGAATGGTTTCTTATATTAATTAATTTTAAAAAAATAAGAAAAAATTTAGAAATATAAAATTTAATTTCTTACAAAATTTTAATACGGAAATAAAATTTAACAGTTCAGATCAATCACTTAAAATTAGAAATTAGGTTGAGCACTATTTAAAAAAAATATAAATTAAAATAGTCTTTTTGCTCGAACATCGGGGAATCTGATGGGTATCGGTCGTCGGTACAATCTTGACGTGTGAAGCACACCTGGAAGGTCATTTTGTCTCTCCACTTTTTTTTGGCACTTAACAAGGCCACGTGGAGATCGCATCTCCCAATTGTCATTCCAGGATAATGCTAACAACAAGTCCTTGTTGGCGCGAACCAAACCGCTCGCGAATAGGGGTGCCGACGGAGCAGTTGGTCACGTGTTTCGGTGTCCGTTCCTTCCAAACGAAATGGATAACGAAACAAATTTCGACATATATTTCCGAAACGGAACGGTAAACGGAATAGATTTCGACATACATTTATGTGAAATTAAGTATAAATTGAGTCATTCTGTCACGTTCCGTCCAAACAGAACGGCTAATGAATCGTTTTAGTACATACCGTTACTAAAACAGAACGAAAAACAAAAAGCTCAGTTCCTTTGCCGTTATCAACGTTAAACAGGCCTACTCGCGAACAGAGCGAACAGAATGTTCGTCGTCTTGTTCCCGGTTCTTTCTTTTTGGAAACCGAGAACAAGCCTTTGTTCTTTGTTTCCTGTTTGTGTTTGTTCCCACATGGTGTCAAATATAATAGACTAGGTAAGGCTTTGTAAATAATACAAAACCTAATCTAATGTTAAATAGTGGATTTGGCCAAATGAGAAATTTTTGTCAGAATTAAATTTTTTCTTAATTATACTGCATAATTTAGTCATCTAGGTGTTAGCAAATTTGACAAAATTACAACATTATAAAATAAGAGTAACTTAACTTAGTTTACTTAATTTGGACTGCATAAATCATTAGTTCTGTAACAAAATATTTATTACTCAACTAAAAAAATCTGATACATAAACTTAATCCTAGATATGTAGTATTTGCATATTATTAAGATTAAAAAAATCTTTTTTTTTGTTTTTGTTCTATAGAATAGTCTTTTAGTAGAGGGTTGTTCTTTTTGTTTTTTCTTTTGTTTTGTTTTGCTCTGCTCTCGACAGCTGCTGTCAAGTTTTCGAAATAAAAGATTAAAAAATTCCAAACTGTGTTGATTGATAATAAAACGCACCAGATAGAACTTAAACAAATTTTCGTAAAATCTGAATCAAAAGTAGTTATAAGAAGATAATTAACCTCCAATATTTAGTCAACAAATTCTAGTGAAATCATCAGATAAACTTTTTTAATAACTCGGTAATTGACTGTTCATAAGAATGATTATTAATTAAAACCTGAATTTCTTTAGAGCAACTTGATAGAAGCTACAAGCATAAAACCTGAATTTTGAGAACCTAAAAAGTCTCCTTTGTTTTCTGGCGTATATCAATTTTCATCATCTCTGAATTACTTTGAATTTTGGGATGAAGGTAAGATTGATTTAGCGGCTATTTGGATTCTCCAAGGAATTTGGGGAATCTCATCTTCCTACCATAAATTTTTATTATAAACAATCCAAACTTTTCACAAAATTACACACTTCCCAATAAATTTATTCCTAAGAATTACAACTTTCCCAAATTCTTCAAATTCCTAAGCGATCCAAACGGCCCCTTAGATGGATGGCTCAAAATTCATTAACGTAAACCTTGTGGTTTCATCAACTCGATGATCACGAAACCGTACAACATTGCATTTGCTAGTTTAACAGTTTAACCATTAGGCCTGTCAACGTCAAGCGTTTACTGTTTGCCACCACATTTCAGATAAACTAAATGCTAAATATTTCGTTTTCTGAAACGAAACGGTAGACAGAATACCAAATTGATCGTTTCGATTGTTTTAATCTCATTTTAAATCGTTACATATGTATTTTCTAAAGTGACACGGTTAACGAAATGAAATTCTATACCGTTTCAAAAACAGAAACAGTTTCATATTCTATTAACCATTGCCGCTTAAAAAAAAAAAAAAATCATCCTTGATGGCTGCCTCTCACCAACCTCCTAGCTATACGTGTCAATCTCTAATCATAGTCATATTAGTGATTGCTCGACGTTACCGGACTACCGGTTACCCTTATCGTTTTCCCTAAATGGATTGGAAAAGTATTTCAAAATTTTTCTAAGAACGGAAATTATGGGATACTTGTGATATCCCCAATTTATTTTATTGTTATTTATCTCTAGTCTCCGAATTTGATATTTTCCGGAAAATATTGGGTATCTTAATAAATATTTTTGATTTGATGAACAAATTTATCTACATATATTAGATTCTTTTTTTTCGAAGCATCTAGATAGAGGCTATCTAGAATACATATATTAGATTCTATTAGGCACATTAAAGAAGGGCAATTTGTTTATTTTCCTTGCAAATCTATTTTTGGAAGTGAGAAGAAATTAAGAGAGAAAACTATAATTCTTAGTCAATACAAAATTGAAGATGAAAGTCATGATCTTTTCTCTTTCAAGAATAATCTAATGTTAACGTAAGCCTCTGTCTAGTATCTCTAAAAAAAAGAATAATCTAATGTGCATGTAGCTTAATAATTCAGCGATGGAAGCACTAAACTTTTCTCAAATAGGTTTAAAGATTTAAATTCTGCATAAATTTAATTTGATCGAATGACAATGACATTCTTCATTATTTTTTTTTTAAAACATAATCTAATGACCAGATAAGCTGTAATGTCCTTTTTTTATTTTTTAATAAAATTTGTTGGTTGGCGAGCCAACTAATAAAAAATTGATAATCAAATAAAGTCAAAGCATACATGTGCTTGTCAAACGTGTGAACGAAAGAAGAATTGGTATGTTTCGTTCTTGTTTTGTTCCAGCAAACGTAAATAAATTCCATTTCGTTTTCGTTTTATTAGCTGTTCCGTTCAGCATTTTCTATTGATTTCAGTCCATTTTCCATTTATTTCAATCAATTTTTCGGTAAACGGAATACTAACGTTTACTAGTGTCCGTTCTATTTTCAGAAACGAAATTGAAAACCCTTCTGTTTGCTGTTGGAACGGAAATGTGTGAAACGGAATACTTTTGACAGCCCTACACGTGCTAACCTTATAAAACTACTGTATGTCTGGAGCACCACAAGGGGACACAATTTTATATTGATAAACATATATACAAATATTCATAGTTCAAAAAAAAATTTATTTACCTTCATCACCATTGTTGATTGATAAAAACAGAAGCTAGTAACATAAACTGGTCTTCAAACAGGGAACCCGCACTTCCAAAAGCTTAATAAAGCCTATATTACTTTAGTGGCAAAAAAATCAAATCCAAATTGTTTGAATGACTACAGACCCATCAGTGTCATTAACACTTTCCCAAAGATCATCACAAAGGTGTTAGCAACTAGACTACAAAAGCATATGGATAGACTGATAAGCCCACTGCAAACAGCTTTCACTAAGGGTAGATCGATCATGGAATCTTTTCTAACTGCCAATGAATATATTTCTTTCTTTCACAAGGAAAAGATTCCGGCAGTACTTTATAAGGTTGATTTTTCAAAAGCTTTCGATTCGATATCCTGGACTTTCCTGATTAACATATTGATTGAAAGGGGATTTCCTCCTACATGGGTTAACTGGATACACTTGATTCTTCGATCATCTTCTTCATCGATAAGAATAAATGGAAGAGACACAGCTTGCTTCACTCATAAAAAAGGTCTCAGACAGGGTGATCCTTTATCACCACTTCTGTTTAATTTGGTAGTCGATGCCTTGCAAAATTTCCTCCATAATGCCTCTGTTTTGCTACCACAACAACATGTTTTCAGACCAATGGCCCTTCAATATGCTGATGATACTATTCTGCTTATGGAAGCAGACCCACAAGCACTAAAAGTAGTAGCAGAGGTTCTTCGAAATTTCTCAAAAGTATCAGGGCTTCAAATTAACTATGAAAAAAGTGCCATTATTCCAATCTCCCTGCCAGAAGAAGTAATTTCTTTTGCATCAAACATTCTTGGTTGTGCTACAAAAGAACTCCCCGTTACTTATCTTGGACTACCTCTTACAAGAAAGAAATTGAGGAAGACTGATTTCCTACCCATGATTCAAGCAGTTCAAGCTAGATTGGAAGGTTGGAAAGCAAGACATCTGTCAATAGGAGGAAGACTGACACTGATCAACTCAGTTTTATCTGCCATGCCTCTTCACTACATGCAAGTCCTACGTCTTCCTACTTGGCTTTTGAAACATTTAGATAGAATCCGACGTAACTTTTTCTGGAAAGGTAATGAAAGATGTTTGGGTGGCCATTGCCTTGTCTCATGGCAAAATTGTTGCTTGCCTAAGAAGAGTGGAGGAATTGGAATCCTCAATCTAGATTGTCAAAATCAAGCACTACTACAAAAATGGCTTTGGAAATTACGAGCTGACCCAGAATCTGTGTGGTCAAAAACGATAAACTTGCTCTATGGTACATCCGACATCTCAGAACTATCATCCTTACAGAACATATCACATTGCCTAAGAGACATTCTTAAGGGTGTTCCATTCACGAAAATTTCTGTTTCTCAAAATTCTCACGAAGACCTACCATGTTGGCGTTGGTCATCGGATGGCTCCTTCTCATCAGCATCTGCCTATCGAATTTTCATAGATACAGGTGAACGAGATCCAATATTGGCTTATGTGTGGAAAATTAAAGCTCCTACCAAAGTCAAAATTTTCATTTGGCTCTTGCTAAAGGACAGAATCCTTACACAAAAGAATCTCCAAAAACGAAATTGGCCTTCAATCGCGAATTGCATCCTCTGTTCTGCTTTGGTCCAAGAGGACACAGAACACTTGTTTATGGAATGCTGCTTCGCAAAGACAATATGGCTTCAACTCATGAGGCCAAATAATTTTATCTGGCACGATAATATCATCGACTTTTGGTTGGCAAATCGAAGCAATACAAGCAGATCGAAACCAGTCATTTGGGACTCAAATGGGCAGCAGGCTGCTGGCTCATCTGGAAAGAGCGGAATGCAAGAATACTCAATAACCACTCTTCAACGTCAGCCAGATTAGCCGGAGATATAATTAACTTGTCAAAGCAATGGTTCATTAACTGTTGATCTAGCTGCTAGTTTTATTCCTTGTTTTTTAGATGTCTTTAGGATATCTTTTTCTTATTTTATTTTTTCATCCTTGTAGCTAACTTCCTGTAATCATCTTTTTATTTTTTTAATAAACTTTTGTTGGTTGGCTCTCGCCAACTAACCTTCAAAAAAAAAACATAAACTGGTCTTCGCAATTTATTTTTGGAATGCATATGTAATATAATAAAAATCAATCAATTTCATGAGATATTTACATTAAATTGTGAAACCACATATATTCTTCAAATAAACAACATAATATTTTTTATCATGAAGATATATTGCTTGCAAGTTTATACAATAATGATGATGATTGTTCTGGTGTTGCTTGCAAACATAAATTAGGTGCTAATATCTGGACCGTTCCATTCTAAATGGATGTCTCACATCTATGCGGACCTTCAATGTTCCGTAAAAACTGGAGTTGAGCCTAATATTAATATGTATTCCCAAACCGGGAGCAATTACAGCGATGTTGACTGTCTTCATTTCATCAATAAAATGGAAAATTTGAACCTAAAGCAGAGTAGAGACACAGACAGAGAAGCGAGAGCAAAGTCACAAGAGCGATGGGTTCGATTCATGGCTTGTTGTTTATTCTCTCTCTACAATTCTTCGTCTCTAATGTATATTGCCTCCATCGAAGCCAATTCAACCCATCTTTTCTCTTCGGTGTGGGAACCTCCTCCTATCAGGTACTTCTTTTGTTTTCCTCAAGTTCTTTGCTTCTGTTATTAACGAAAATGTGAGTTCTTACTTTTTCTAAGAACTGACATTTAAAGTTAGCTTTACCCAAAATTTTGGTTTTCTTCTCAAAATGGGAACTTCTGGGATGAGAACATGACTTCAGTTATAAATAACTTCAGAAACTAAAGACAACTAATAGTTAGTTTGAAACAAATTAAGCCCCCTGTTTGGCTTAATTATATTCTAAACTTCTTATTTCTAGATTGAGGGAGCATACTTAGAAGACAATAAAGGTCTCAGCAATTGGGACGTTTTCGCTCATACTCAAGGTAAGTATTCTGATTCAACCTCCAATTTCCGAATCTTTTTCAAGGAAAAAAAAAAGTTACACCTCTTCCTTACATTTTGTTTGCCGTTAGGTTAAAAAAATTTTGTTGGTTTTTTGCTAAAAAAAATGTTTTGCTAAAGATTGACTTTAATTGAAACTGAATTTAAAAATGGAAGAAAAGTACAATTATTTGAGGAACTTTCTCTCTTCAAAATGTTGAACAAAAATAAGAAAGAAATTATTCTGGAAAGTGAGCTAGAGTCTCAGAAAATATCTTTTTCCCAAAAGTTTTGGTTTGGTGTAAAATAATGTAATTCGGGTCCAGAATTTATCTTAATGCTTGAAACCTTTTTTTTCTTTTTTTGCAACTCTCAAATTCTTTCGAAATTTTCCTATTCAAAAGTGGGAAATTATTATTAAATTGACCAAGTTATAGTAAAACCCTAAACTCAATGTTTTGGTTTTTATCGAGCCATTCCACCCAAAAGGATAAATGTTGGTAAAACATCAATATGAAAACATCAACAAACCCATTTTTGTTAAAAAAAAAAAAAAACCCAACATAGGTCAGAGAAGATAGCAAGGGACTATGCCTGTTCATCAACCCAAAGGAAGAGAAGGGACTGGAGGGTCATTTTCATAAAAAGAAATGCGGTGTCCGTGTCCTACACTTTATTATACCATACACGTTTTTGTCATATTTTCTTATGTCACTTTCAGTCCTACATCAGTGTTATCTCACGCTTTGTTTATTATGTACGGCCTCAGTTAGCAAGGTTCAAATTCATCTTTGTGCTATAATGTGCTTATTAATTTTTAGATCCTCTGATGGGGAGATGCTTTGGAAATGATTATTCAAACATAGCACTATAAATCAATTTTAAGCTAGCGACATTAGTTAACGGAACGTGACAATTGATTTTCGCGAGTAAAATTATCATTTACACAATTTCCTATTGTGCAAGAAAAAAAACATCAATCAACATGAGAATTAATATTTTCGTCAATGGAAGTAATATTATTTTATATTAGTAATTTCTGTTCTTATATTAATAGAATTCCTGACATAAAGTCATAACAGAATTTCTGAATATAAGGTGAGGCTGAGATATACATTTGTGGGTAGAGATGGCAACAATAGTGTTATGTTTTTTTAGGCCCACAATGACCAGCTCGTGAATGTCTTATTCATTCTCCTAATCTCCTCTTAAACTTTGGAAAGTAGCTAATTTTCTTGGAAGTACGTCAACGGAACTTCGTTAACCATTATACCTTAAACGGAACGGTTAACAAAACAGTTTTTTTGTTTTGTTTCAATAACGAAACAACAGTCAACAAATGAAACACTTAAATGTACCGTTTCGAACTAGTAATTTCTAAAGTGGAATGAATAACTAAACAGAATTTTGTGCCGTTTCGTAAATGAAACGATTAACGGAATGAATTTTTATACCATTTTACTTAACGAAATGCAAATGAATTGGGGGTATTTCGTGTCTTTCTGAGACGTTTGATAGGCCTACTTGAAAGGAAGCTTTGTTTGGTGAGAGAGAGAGAGTTTGTATTTAGGCTTGAGCAGTGTTTTTTAAATCGTACCGGCACCCCTACATGCTAAGTGGCTGAAATATGATATTTTCCGAAATTGTCCAATATCGAATACTGTTGTTTCGGTCAGTACTCCAATTTCTTGTATTATTGGGATTTTTCAGTATCCGTACCAAAACACTAGGTTTGAGGGGTTGAAAGATTTTTTTTTGTAATACTTGTATTCTTGATCTTATATCTCTTCGCTTAAACTGTGAAGTTTGTTAGTTCATGACCTCCTTCCCAACGGCATAAGTCTCAATCAACTAATTTGAAATCAGTAATATTGTTGCTCCCTTGTCGGCTTCTCTTGACTTGATTGGGTCACATTTTTCATTTTAGGATGTATAATAGAGCAGCTCTTTTGAAAAATAAGAGAGAGATTTTGAACAACAACTTTGGTATTGCTCTATCCAACCTGTACAATATTGGAGAGAAGTAACAGGGCGGCGGAGGCAGTAGGGGTGCTAAGCTTGGCTTTGACCCCCCTGTCATTTGCAAATTTTGTGAGACGCATTAAGTTTTTTAGCATAAATTAATTGATTTTACCATTTCGGTCCCCCTTGAGTTATAGGCCTTGTAAAATGTTTGACCCCCTTGTTACACGGGTTTAGTAAAAAATTAATTCCAATCACATAAATTTCTTCAAGATAGCTTTTCCTGTAGAAAAGTCCAGCTAGGAAACTTATTTATCACGCTTAAATATAAAGATAAAATGAAATTGGAAACAAAATATATGGTCTTATGTGATATTCTTTTGAAGAAAAATGCTCTTCAACCAATTACAGAAAATTCTGTTTGTTTTGATCCCTTGATCACCTCCATTGGTGGGTATACAAACAAAGTTGTGCCCTTTCATCTATTTCTAATCTTCCCAAGCCGTGCTCTGATCAATCGGCTCTCAAGAGTGCATGGAAATTCCTAATGTTGTTCTTTTCATCACTGCTACTAGTAATATTGCGAGGTTCGATTGAATGATTGAGACAGAGCTCTATATATACTATTCAAGAGAGCTATCTCAAACTCAACGATAGAAACTGAAAAACAAAAATAAAATATCCTTTCTTAAAGCAAAATTTTTAAATTTTAATCTAAACCCTAATTAACCTTGCCGCTTATACACGGCGCAATTTTCTCTATCCAATACTTTTGCAGCATTCTCTTCGTTTTCTACTCACCCTTCTACATTATGCCCCCTCTAATCTAATATCCTGGCTCCGCCCTGGAGAAGTTAGTAGTTCATCTGGGTTTGCTTAGAACTTAGAACCTCAGAGGTACTGGAACTTGGGGCATTCTGATTTTTCAAATCAAACCAAAAAAGGCATTCCTCAGGAAATAAACTGTTTAATGACTTCAATGTGACAAAAACATGAGACAATTTTTGGATAACACATATATGTAGTTATCATCGGACATCCCGAAATTCTCAATTCAACTATTTATCACACTTCAAACCAACAGAGCAACTAGATAAATTCTTCAGTTACTGTGCTAGTGTATCTTGTGAAATAATTTTTGTTATCAAACCAGTAGACTTAAATCTGGATGTCAACTTTCAGGGAAAATTAAAGATGGGTGTAATGGTGACATTGCTGATGACCATTATCACCGGTACCTGGTAAGGACTAATTTCTAAATTGTTGATCTGAAAGATTTATACTAAACCAGTAGATTGCATTAGCTATTTAACAGATTCTACTTGCAATTCACTATCAATTTAAGCTGGTTTTGTTCACATAAGTGAAAATTATAATATCATGGGTTCCTAGTATTTAGTTTATAAACATCAAAAATACCAAGCAAATTGATCGTTAACATGCCTGCAATAGGTAACTTGTTCATTCCTCAAGGTTGCTTTAGTGCTATTTTTCTTCTGTATTTTTATTTTAAAAAAAAACTAGACAGCGGTTATCTAGATGATGCTTGTACTGCACTTTATCTTACATGGTTACAGGAAGATATTGAACTAATGACGAAATTAGGGGTCAACTCTTACCGGTTCTCCACTTCGTGGTCAAGAATTCTACCAAGTGAGTTTTCAATACTGTCTTGAAAAGAACCATCAGCATCTCTTATTACAATTTCTCTTCTTATAGAGGGGCGCTTTGGAGATGTGAATATGCGGGGCATATCATTCTATAATAAAGTAATTGATGCTATTTTAGCAAAAGGGATAGAGCCATTTGTGACGATAAATCATTTTGATATTCCGCAAGAATTGCTAGATCGATATGGTGCATGGCTTAGTGCTGAGATAAGGTGTTTTCTCTGTTCTTTCTTTTATTTTGAAGAGGTCAACACTGGTTATTTTATTAAGTTCATTAAATTTAAGAAATCCTTAAAATCAACATAGCATCCAATATGTGTTGTAGTATCATACTGGCAAGCAATCACACATAATGCCAATAACTCCAATTTTTTTTCCTTCTGTTTTTTAGATTTGGTCTTTATGAAATTATGGGGTTTGTTAATAAACCAAGCATGAGTACCCTGATGATACCTGATCGTTATAAATTGTTTAGAGTGGACTGAGTCTAAAAGTTGAAGGTAATGGGTACAGGAAAGATTTTGGGTATTTTGCGGAGGTCTGTTTCAAGGCATTTGGTGGTAGAGTCAAATACTGGACAACATTCAATGAGCCGAATCTGGTGACGAAGTTTAGTTATATGAGTGGGAAGTATCCGCCAGGCCGCTGTTCAAGCCCTTTTGGGAACTGTACAAGCGGCAACTCTTCCTTGGAGCCATATATTGCGGCTCACAATATGATTCTTTCTCATGCGACAGCAGTTGACATCTACAGAAAACATTATCAGGTCCTAATAGTAAATAATTTAAATTTGGCCAGTTGAGGAAATTTACAGATATTCATGAGAAAGTATATATATTTTATACCATTGCTAATATTTTTTTTCTTTATATATATATACCATTTTTTGAACATGAATTACCATCTATACACAACTTAAAATTGTACTTAAAATATTTCAGATGCATTAGATTTGATAGAAGTGCTATTATTAGTCCAATTTGGGTTCGTCGCCTTGGGAATATATGTTTCATAATCTTTGCTCTGCTTTTAGGAAAAACAAGGTGGTACTATTGGAATAGTTATTGCTGCTAAGTGGTATGAGCCACTGAGGAACATAACAGCTGATATTTTGGCAGCTAAAAGAGCAATGGATTTTGATCATCACTGGTACGGTTTTTGCTTTTGTGATGGTATTGATTTGATGATGGTTAAGATATTTTCAACTTGCAATCACCAAGTAAACAACCCGCTATGTGCAAATTTTTTTCCCTTTGGTTGCTTTTGTTTTTTCACTTTTGATTGGGTGTGAATGAGTCCAAACAGGGTAGAAATTATAGGATAAATGTAATCATAATTGAGGTGAATGTAAAAAATTTTGGCTGACTATGACAGAGTTAGATCAGATCAGATTTATACATACACAATTATTAATAATCAAGATAAGCTGTCTTAATTTGCTAATAGGATTGCTATATTTCATTTAGCTAATATCAAATTGTAAGTGTTTTCACCTCTTTTGCAAAATGTGAAGGTTCCTAGATCCAATATTCTTCGGAGATTATCCTTCAGTAATGCGTCAGATCTTAGGCCCGAATTTGCCAACATTCACATCAGAAGAGAAGAACCTATTGAAAGCCAAATTAGATTTTATCGGAATCAATCAATATACAACAACTTATACAAAAGACTGTATTCATTCTTCATGCACAATAGACAATTATGATGGAAATGCCCTTGTATTCACAACTGGCGAGCGCAATGGAAACTTAATTGGAACACCAGTATGTGGGTAAATTTCAAAAGAATTATCCTGTCTTATATTGACAACTCGAGCAATAAGAGTGATGATTTATATAAATTTTGTAGACGGGACTGAATAACTACTATGCAGTACCATGGGGCATTGAGAAGGTTGTCATGCACATGAAGGAAAGATACAACAATACCCCGATGTACATAGCTGAAAATGGTAAAATTTTCATATTGACGAGAGACAGAGGGAGAGAATGTTTATTACTCCACCTCTCCTGGCTGGCAGTGATTGACATTTTCAAACTTCTCAGGTTACTCACAAGCAAGCAATAGCAGCATGACAGCAGCAGATTTTGTTAATGACATCGAAAGAACAAACTTCATACATGACTACCTCACCTACTTGAACTCAGCTATTAGGCAAATTACATATATTTTACCCAATTTTATTTTAATATTATGAACCAAATATTCTTTCAAAAATACTCCAGTATCTATATTAATTCATTCTTTCCTTATTGTCTTTTTTTTCTTCGCTTGTAGAAAAGGAGCTGATGTACGGGGGTATTTTGTCTGGACCCTCATTGACAATTTTGAATGGTTATTCGGATATACTTTGAGATTTGGGCTTCATCATGTAGATTTTAAGACACAAGAGAGAACACCTCGAATGTCAGCTAAATGGTACAGCAACTTTCTGAAGGGATCCAAAATTGCAAAAGGTGTTGGTAGCGAAATGAGTTCAGAATATTAAAGTTATCTCGCTTGCATTTGTGTTGATTATGATCTTTGTAGATTTTAAATGAAATATAAAATATATGGGTGTGTGTGTGTGTGTGTGTGTGTTCATCAAATCCATTTGTTAAATCAAACATGAATCTCTATGAATAAATCAAAATAACCATTCAATTTGAAATCTCTCATAGTACCTAGGTCCATGTAAAAATGTTAAAAAGAGACCAGTCTGATTCCTCCAAAAAAAACTTGGTGAAATTGCAAACTCTAGGGTGCGTTTGACATCTCTTCAAATGCTCTCACTGAAGCCAAATTAATACAAATTGCGTTCGCTTGGTCACTCAGATTTAACTTTGTCGAATCAGTACAAATTGCTATATCACTACCCTAATCATTTTAGCAAAAAAAATTAAATAAAAATAGGATTTCCATGAAAAAATTTCCCAGTAGGAGAAATTGAAATGTAAATTCAAATCAGATGAAGAACAGAGTGAACCTTGAAATTTAAGAAAAGAGGTCAGGGCAGAGTGGCAAACTGGCAAAGAAGAACAATCTTGCATTCAAAAAAAAAAAAAAAAAAAAGGACAACCTAGGCCGCCCCCGCATGTTCGGATCCGAATCCGCTGTAGCGCGGGACAGCGTGTAGCGCGCGTACGAGCCGTCTGATCTTGATCGGACGGTTCATTTTTTACGGGCCTATCAATCTAGGTTACATGCACGGGGCTTCTTTGTCCATTGGATCTTGATCAGACGGCTAGAATGCCGCGCTACACGCTGTGCCGCGCGGCACCAGATCTGAATTCCCACATGTTCCCTCAAAGATGCAGATAAAAGAGTTGAAAAAAACGTGGCATGACAATAAAGTTCCAGGACCGACCAATGATAAAACGAGTTGTGATATTTTCAAAAAAAATAAATAAAACGAGTTGTGTAACTTGTGTTACTTTGTAGCAATTCACTACATTGGCCTACATTAAATGATTTTCTCCTATCTTTTTCACAAAGTCCCGATAATATCTTCAGTAGCGGGGACAGCCTTCCGAAATTTATGTTATAAAAACATCAACATTAACATTGGAAAAAAAGAGGTCAGGGCAGAGTGGCAAACTGGCAAAGAAGAACAATCTTGCATTCAAAAAAAAAAAAAAAAAAAAAGGACAACCTAGGCCGCCCCCGCATGTTCGGATCCGAATCCGCTGTAGCGCGGGACAGCGTGTAGCGCGCGTACGAGCCGTCTGATCTTGATCGGACGGTTCATTTTTTACGGGCCTATCAATCTAGGTTACATGCACGGGGCTTCTTTGTCCATTGGATCTTGATCAGACGGCTAGAATGCCGCGCTACACGCTGTGCCGCGCGGCACCAGATCTGAATTCCCACATGTTCCCTCAAAGATGCAGATAAAAGAGTTGAAAAAACGTGGCATGACAATAAAGTTCCAGGACCGACCAATGATAAAACGAGTTGTGATATTTTCAAAAAAAATAAATAAAACGAGTTGTGTAACTTGTGTTACTTTGTAGCAATTCACTACATTGGCCTACATTAAATGATTTTCTCCTATCTTTTTCACAAAGTCCCGATAATATCTTCAGTAGCGGGGACAGCCTTCCGAAATTTATGTTATAAAAACATCAACATTAACATTGGAAAGGCACAGCTACTGCCAAGTTCTCGGGAAAAAAAAAAAAAAATTGGAAAGGCAGTATTATGAATTAGGCGATGAGACATTATTATATGTTGAGAAATATATGACTGATAGTACTCTCTTAATTGTTCTTCTATCTAAATCAAGAATGCGGCATTAAAATTTGAAACCATTATAGCAAAAGAAAAGAAAGACAGAGAATTCTTTTATGTTTGACTTTAACTTACGAGCCAAAACATTGAAAATTTATTTATTTGGGTTAGAATGAAGATCAAGATGCCATAATCTGTTGCAAAACAGATTCACCTGAATAATTAATTTTTCAGCACTATCAAGTTCTATATATAATGAAATTAAAATAAAACAAAAAAAGTAAATACTCAACTTATGAAGACTAGCAAATGTTGCCCTCGTATGTGGACAAATAAAAAAACAAAATAATGTTAGACAATAAAGATATGTTGTTGAATTTATCAGCGATATAGGTAGATATGTTACTTAATTTGTTTTCTTGTTAGATGAAAAATCAATATATTTTGTTGCTTCGTTTGGTAATTGATAACCAACCACAGATCAAAATCGATCGAACGAAAAAAACACGTGTTAGCATGCTAGATCTAACTTGCTAACACCTCTTAGATCCATGCGTTAATAAATTGCAGAGATATGTGAAAGTCAATAATTCAAATTTATCGTTCAAGTTCGATTGAACTTAAGATTGGCATATATTTTACTATTTTAGTGATTGTTCATATTTTATCTCTATTTTGAAAATAAGATTCTAGACGTCTCTTTCGGCGAAGGGGTGTTTTTCGCTGGCTCTTCCATCAATCATTCAATTCCATTATTGTAGGATCCCATCCCATAACTTCTGTCGATTCAGAAATGAACGTTCCATCAACAATTAAAGCAGGATTGTTCAATCTGTTTATGAACGGATAGTACATGAGGCTCAAATGGGATCTAGTCCCGCGTGGGACCGTCCAGCGCACAGATCATAGCCGTGTAATTTAATCTCAATAGCAAAGGGAGCCCCGTGCATGTAACCAGATTGATAGACCCGAACCGTCCAGATCAGATCGGACGGTCCGAAGACTGCGCTGGACGGTCCCGCGCGAGAGCGGATACGGATTGCATGAGGCTACACTTTTCTGGAAATATTGCTAGTTTAAGTTATTTTCCTTTTTATGTTTTTTCTTTGTTTGATGTTTTTCTTTTGGTGTAACCTGGTAGCCTCTACGTAATATTTCTAAAAACAATTAAAGCAGGATTGTACAATAAAACGTGCGCTGATAATTATAAATAATTTTAGCGTCTTTAATATTGTATGTACTTTTGTCAATATTTCTCTATATACACAATTTTTTTGTACCAACATTTTTTTATCTTAAAATTTCAAAATGTTTTTCCAACTAATATTCCATTAAAGTACGAAACCGCCTTCATCGAAAGAAAGAGAGCAATTCATCTAGATCAGGATGATTTTGAAAAGAGAGCAAATACAAGGCGCGCGGTAGGTAGAAATTAGAATGGATTCCTTCGGCCTTTGCAAGTCTCGACCGATCGCATTTTTCCTTTTAAGGCAGTGCCGTGTTGCCTTTTTAGAAGTGATACAAGTATACAACGAGCATTTTTCTATTATTAGAAGTAAGAGCAGCGTTCCACTGCCACTATTTTTTTATGTCACAAGTTGCCACAACTTCATATTTTATTAATATTAAAAAATTTTAAATTTTAAATACTAAATCTAAACCGTTGATCTTGTTCAATTTAACGAATCTTGTTCAATTTAACGAGCGATGCATTTTTTATTTTATTGATTACTTGAATATAAACCGTTAACTAGATTCGTTCATTTGTTGATTACTTGATCGATTATCAAACTGACTCTAAATTTTATAAAACTTATATAAAAATACATCGCTCGTTAACGGTTTAGATTCAGAGTTTGAATTTTAAAAAAAATTAAATATTTATAAAAGATGAAACATCATATATGAGAATTAATTCTCAAAACAGAAATTACCTATGAGAATTAATCGATCAGACAGTGCTTCGTCTCTCATGTCATTTCCGAATTCCAAAGAAAAGTTGTAATAATACATATACAAAATACAAATATCTACAAAGAAAATATCTCACTTACTGACCAACCCCTGCTTTCTTTTAACACATATAAAAACCAATAATCAATGCAGTCATCATTAAAACTTGTGTGTAAAAAAAAAACTTTTTTGAAATGTGGCGAAATATATACCAACTTGTAAATTTTAATTATTATAAAGAGTTGACAAAAAGTTATCAAAACGTAAATCAAATTTAAATAGCATTTACTCACATTAGCGCTTGCACCATCAAGCTCAAAGTTTCATCGTTTACGATCTGAGTTGGCAAAACACGCTTTTATGATTTTTCACCTTTTCAGATCACGAAAATACGTGATTGTTGTTAGAACTTTGTTGCTGACGTTTATCATTACAAATAGATGATGATGATGATTAAAATTTTCTAGCAATAACAATAAATTTTCTAGCAATAAAATAACAATGATCGATGATGATGATGATTAATAACAACAACAACAATGATCGATGATGATGATGATTAATAACAACAACAACAATGATCGATGATGATGATGCACTACAAGAAAGATGGTCTTTATATATGCTCCGTTTGGATGAGGTGTGGGAAGAACAGAAGAACGGAAGAAGTGGAAAGAAGCATTGGGAAGTGTGTAATTTTGTGAAGAGTTTGAATTGTTTAATAATAAATTTTTTCCATTCTTCTCTTATTCTTTTATTCCCACTCCAATCCAAACACAGCCATAGATTTAGCTTATTTTATTGATAGATTTATTTGATGCACTAAATCTAACAATTTTTTTTAGCAAGACTCAATTTTCTATTAATAGCTCCTTAAAAATCTAGCAATTTATTTTTGATAGACTTTTTCGAATCTTATAATATCTAATGTAGCAAAAATAATTGCTAGACCTTTCCAAATTGTTACATTAGATATTATAAGATTTAGAAAAGTCTAAAAAAAAATAAATTGCTAGATTTTTAAAGAGATATTAATAGAAAATTGAGTCTAGCTAAAAGAATTCTAGATTTAGTGCATCAAGTAAATCTAGCAATATAACAGTGTCCAACATAAATAAAAAAATTTAGCAATAAAAATCTATATAAAGACCATCTTTCTTGTAGTGATGATTATTATGACAACAACAACAACAACAATAATAATAAATAGGATTAATTGGTTCTATGCCACTGTGAAAAATAGTTAATTAGAGATATGCCACTGTTAGATTGTTAATTAGATTTATGCAATCATCAAATTGTGTAAATTAGATATATGTCATTATCTTATTCCTAAAATGATTAAATACTAAAAATGACATCCTAAAATCTCTCATTATTTTTAAAAATTCCCAAACTGTCCTTTTAATAAACTAAAAAAATTACGGTGAAAAGAAAACACTAAAAATTTCTAGATTCTACCTCTATATAGCTTGGCATAATTTATACGGCAATCATTAAGATGGTTGTTATTTTTTAAATTAATAATCTCGTTTAGTTTGACGTTAAAAAAATATTCACATTGTTTTTGTTAATCCGTGTAAAATATAATTTACCTAACATTATTCTCATTATTACATTCTCCATCCAAACATATAAATATATATTTTTTATTTGAATTATTTTGAAATAAATTTAGTAGCTTGGCCTTGGATTGAAATACACACATTAATCATTTTATATCAAAATACATGATATTTTTCTAATTTCAAAGTTTTGTAGTGGCATAAAACTAATTTGTCATTTAGTAATGGTATTTTCCTAATTTCAAAATTTTATAGTGGCATAAAACTAATTTGTCATTTAGCGATGATATTTTTCTAATTTTAAATTTTTATAGTGGCATAATTAAAAGAGTAAAATTGGTAAATGAATTTTTCGATGGCAAAAAAAACTATTTTTTACTATTCTGTAATGGTATAAAAATAAAACTAATTTTTCATTTAGTGATGGCATTTTACTAATTTCGAATTTTCATAGTGGCATAAATCTAGTTAACCCTAATAAATAACATTGTGGTAGTTCAAAAAAGTCAGTTTGCATTGTAAAATGGCTAAGCGCGCATGTGTTTTGGAGATTTTGGAATTGTCAAAATAACCGTTGATAATTTCCAAAAATGCGTCTTAAATTTGATCAAGACATATCAAAAAATTATTTGTGAATATGTACATTCACACATAATTTTCATATATAGTCCCGTTTTATTATATGATGATATAATTTCATATATAATTGGCATTAAAATTGATTAAAAATTACCAAATACCAAAATTCATAATTTAAGTATTTGAATAAGGATGAGAATATGATAAATAATAATTACACTATAGCTGTTTTTTAGTCAAAAATTGAAGAAAAAGAGTCTGGTTGAGTCAATAATTAGACGATTAATTATCACGGTTCAAAAATAGAAGTAATATATGTGGTGAAAAGTGTGAAAAGTGTGTTTACAAATCAAATATTTGTAAAGCTTACAGATATCATTTCAAAAAAAAATAGTATAGATTTGACCAATACTATAAAAAGAAAACTTTTCACCACTTCAAGGCAAGCATTAGAATTGGATCAGGATCTCGACCTGACATGACATGTCGCGCCTGGCATGCCCAGATTTGACCCGGCTTAATTAAAAGTCATCTGGTCGATTAATAGGGACAATTGGGCTTCGTTAAGACGTTATCCGGAAAGATAAGATTAAAATTTAAAACTAAACGTATAAAAAGTTGTCAAATCGTTTTCTTATTTATCCCTACTACCTCTGCCTTCCTCTCAGTCAGGTAAAGCTTATCCGTCTAAAAATTAAACATTCAATCAAGAAGTCAGGTCACTTTGGTCACGCCGTCACGGTTCCGTCAGTATAGACTGGTCGAGTTTTGACATCAAATTGTGTTCAAATTTCGTCCAGTTTTTGTGAGCCCTCCATCTAAATTAATAATCACTAAAAAAGGAAGTTATTCTGATTTCTATTTTCTAGTCATTACTGTACTCAGGCCGAACTATTGATGCAAAATTGCAAATATGCAATCACATGTCGTCGCTGGGTCTATAGTGTCGTATACCTACCAAACAGCTAGTATCGTTTGTTTGTCAATTTCACTTGAATAAAGTGACACTAACTTAACTTTTTGAATGCGATGGATCAATATTTATATCCCTACCTTTACCGTTCCGTCAATGTACTGCAAATCTCATAAAATTTTGTTGAATGCGATGGATCAATATACATGTCATAAGTTTTTTGAGCCAAAAAAAAGCGACACACACAACTTAACTTTTTTTTATATATTTCAACAAAATTCAAATGTCAAAACTTTTGATTTGTTACTTTAAATATTTAAAATGTCAGAAGTATACTTATTTCACAAAAGTTTTGTAGACAAAATATCTTTTTTATAAAGCCATAGACAAATATCTAAACTTTATTAATACTAGCAAACCGTACTCACTCAATGGATGGGTAAATTACATGTGAGAAAATTGTATATAAATGTTCTATTTCCAAAATAAAAAATTATTATTTTAATAAAAAAATTTATATGTGTTGTGTTTTCTTTCAAAAAAACAAAGCATAACTCATCCAGCGATAAATTTTTTTCTATTTTGATGAGTGCACAACCAATCCAACGATAGATTTCTTTCTATTAAAACTAAAAGCCCGTAAACTTATATCCTTCGATAATATCGAATCATTGATTTAAACGATCAATGGTTAAGATTGCATATGTTTACACCCTTCGCTTGATTTTTTTCAGTCCTTGCATACGTACTTTTATGAGTATAAAGTAGAGATATCTATAATTTTTTTTAGTAAATATTAAATCGTTATACAAGTTTTCACATAAGAATTGTCATCTATATGGCTCTACGTCCCGAAATTATTTAATATAGGAATTCAGACGCAAAAAATTTTAATAGAAATAATTATTATTATTTTTTTTAATAAGAAGAAAGTTCGAACGCATTTTATAAAAGCATACAGTCTCTCTCCTTCCTACCCGTTTATAAAACGCGCTCGAAGGCTTCGAACGCGTTTTATAAACGGGTAAGAAGGGGAATAAATTCACCGCTTCAGAAACGCCTCAAAAAGCTGGTCAGACCTTCGTACCTGTTTATAAAACGCGTTCGGAGTCTTCGAGGGCATTTTATAAACGTGTTATTAGTTTTTCATATTTTTCTTTCAAGCCGCAATATTTAACTTATTAAAAACAATATTTTGCAACAAGGTCCCTGCATGTTTCATATTTACAAAATTCTCAAAATTTTATTTTCAATTAAAGATGTATTAAATAGATATAACAAATATATCACACATATTTTATATGCATTTAATTGCACATATTTTTTTTAACATGTGTATAATATCATTTTGTTTGAATAATTATTCGTCGATGACCCTGTATTTTTACTATTTAATTCTACAAACTTATCTTTTGCATTGTAGTCTCTCTTTTTTTATTTTATGTTAGCCATATATAATCAAATATATATAATATGGAAATAATTGAAATATAAATTTTTAATTAAAAAATTTTTAACATTAAAACTTTAAACAAGCATAACTTTTGATAGGAAGGTCCGTTTGGGGTAAACAAGCACATTCCGTAAAGCTGGCGACGAGATCTACACGTTTTACCGGGGTGAAACCCCGTATCGACCATTTTCGGAGCCAAAAAACGCACTCTAGACCTCCAAAATTCACTTTGAAAGTTTGAAAGCCTAAAAACCACTCTAAACTACTAAAAAAGTTTTTAAAATCATAAATTAATCATTAAAAAGAGAAATGCAGTAAATCAAGTGACTTTCCTGATAGTTATTCAAACAAAATGATATTAATGTCAAAATTAATATTCGAATGTCATTTTTAAATAAAATTAATATGAAATTAAATGTGATATTTTAAAAATTGTAAATTCAACCTTAAAAATAAATGTAACCTAAATTTTCACATCAATTTTTCTATTAATTTTGAAAAAAAAAACGATAATAATTCCATTTCGAAAAATTTACGCCTTCCTACCCGTTTATAAAACGCGCTCGAAGGCTCCGAACGCGTTTTATAAACGGGTACGAAAGTCTGACCAGCCTTTTGAGGCGTAAGGTTTCGAGCGCGTTTTATAAACGGGTAGGAAGGAGAGAGACTGTACGCTTTTATAAAACGCGTTCGAACTTTCTTCTTATTAAACAAAATAATAATAATTCTTTCTATTAAAATTTTTTGCGTCTGAATTCCTATATAAAATAATTTCGGCTCTACGTCATAGCACTTATCTTGTCTGTTACGAGTTATATCAAAACGGTCAAATAACTAGCTAGCTAGGTCAAGTTTCATACATGACTTCCTGTGACATGCTATGACCATATCTGGAGGTCAAATATTACAAGTTTTCATTTTTGTGTTTATCTTGGTATGTTGTGGTAATTAAACTCACATGGTTTGCGCTGAGTCATTTTACATTCGCAGTCAAGAACTACTAATCTGACACGTTTACATGAACTTTTGTATATACCTTAACAACGCCGTAAATTGAAAATTATTATCGCATGTTTTTCTATCGTCTTCACAGATTACTAATAGTCACCGTCTGATTACACTTTCTTTTAATTTGATAAAATTATAAGAAAAAATTATTTCGAAGTTTTAAAAGAGCTGTATATATAACAAAAAATCAACATATGTTCCTTAATTTTTTTGTCCTTCTTTATGTCCTATTTTTTAAAACAATCACTATAGGTTATTAAAAGTATAAAAATTGAGAAAAGATCATTTCAATTTCTGTGGTAAACAGGTCATGCCAAGTCAGACCAACTTCCTCTCGGAAAAAGTCTTCCCACGTTAAACTTCTACTATATATACGGACTCGGCAGAACACAAACGCTTCCACCTACCAACCAAAACCCTCAACCAAATTAACTTAAAAAACAAAGGCGACCAAAGCAATTTAGCAATTAGAGAAACCACGAAAGCACAAAACCTTAACTGACATTTGAGAAAGCATAATGGACTGGTGCAAGGTATTGGGGTTTGTAATTTCTCTTCATCTGTTCTTCTCTTTTGTCTCTTGCCTCCACAGAGATCAATTTCCTTCATCTTTTCTCTTTGGCACTTCCACTTCCTCTTATCAGGTTCTTTTTTCTTTAATTTTTTCCCCTATATAGAATTTTTATTCACTATAATTGGATTACATAGTACTATCATAGTAACATCTTGACAAAATTTCCATTTTTCGTTTTCCTTTTTCCTTTTTTTTATTTTTTCTGTTTTTGTAGATTGAAGGTGCTTATTTGGAGGATAACAAAGGTCTCAATAATTGGGATGTATTTACTCATACAAAAGGTCGTTATTGATTTTGTTAAAACAGCGTACAGAAAAGAATTGCTTAATACACTAATGATGTGTAATTTCTATAGAAACCGTATGACAGTACAGCAGATGTATTTCGTTTTGTCATTCCTATGCTACAAATGTTTGCTAGACACACACATCGATTAATGAATGCGTAACCAATCCTCTCTAAAGCTTTTCAAGTTATGATGGTCATAGGCCAAGAGCCTAAAATGTGCAACCTATTCTGAATTCTCTCTAAAAAATATTAAGTTTGGATTATTATGGATTAAAGCCTCAAACTCAACCAATTCTCTATACAGCACTTTTAAGTTGAGATGATTATGGGCGTAAAGCCCAAAAATCAAGCATATGCCTAATCCAAATCCAGCTGAAATAACCCCTTATTATACAGTACTAATACTTTGAACTCCACTAATATATATGTCATCATGTCGTCTTCATTCTTATTTAATATTGATGGTTTTCATTTTTTATTTTTCCTTTTTTACCAGGGAATATTATGGATGGAACAAATGGTGATATTGCGGACGATCATTATCACCGGTACATGGTACGATATAAGAGTGACAGTAGTTTATTACTAATATATATATACACATGAAAGGTTATATTGATAAAATTTCTATTTGTCAACTGTGACAATTGATAAACAATTATTTAAATAAAAATAATATAAATGATAATATAGTTCAAATTAATTGTGCATGCACTTTTTGTGCAATTGGACAATTTTTATTAAAACTTAACCATGAACGACGATATTTTGTCACCTAAACAACTCATCTAAACACAGAACATACATATATGCAGTTTTATTATTTTTCCTGTTAGAGAATATCAATAACAAAATATTTTTACAATAATTAATTCTTGTAAAATGCGCGTAGAATAACAAATGAACAACTCATTAACTAATTAAAAGCGGACTCTAAATTTGATATGTTCAGGAGGACATTGAATTGATGCAAAGTCTTGGGGTCAACTCCTACAGATTTTCCATCTCATGGACAAGAATCCTTCCAAGTTAGTGATTGTTTGTTTATTATTTTTTTATTTAATAATAAGTTAGAATTGATTTTGGAAAAGAGTTCGAGTATCTTCCTTTTTTTTACTCTATTATGCCTCCAATTTATTCATATTATTTTATCTATGCATTCTTTCCAAAAAAAAAAAATCATGTTATTCTCATTATATTTTGATAAGCACCAAGATCCCATAAAATTACACCGATTAGAGAACTTTTAGGTAACAATTTTGCAAATTAGATCTTAAAGAAACAAACTCAAAATGTGATAATATTGTACGTCCGTATAAAACAAAGTAACATTATGCAATTTTGTTAAAATTATTATTTGCCTTCTATTTCTCTTATTAAAATTTCGAAAAAAAAATCAAGAGCATATGAACCTTCCCCTTTTTATTTCAATTGTTATCTATACTCTCAGAGAAAATATGTTAATCTGTCGCTTTTAACTTCGTTACTTCTAGGAGGAAGGTTCGGAGAGGTCAACCAACTTGGCATATCATTCTACAATGAACTTATCAACGCCCTTCTACAAAAAGGTATCTATGTATATATTTTTTTTAATTATTTTGCACACGTAAGAAAAATTTTTACGAAACAGCACCTATTCAACGGTTCTACTTTAGAATTAGTTGTTAAAGGTAATGTAACTTAAGTAAAAGTTTTATATTCAAAAATAGTCTGAAGGTTACTATAAATATATAAAATAAACTTGATTTTATTTTTTTTAAAGTTAACTTTTGAGTACTTATACCGTACCTAAATATATAAATTTGAGCAGGTATAGTGCCATTTGTCACAATACAGCATTTTGATGTCCCGAAAGAACTAGAAGATCGACACGGCTCATGGCTGAGTTCTGAAATACAGTATGTTTGCTGTTTCCTTTTCATGTCATATTCTTATCTTGCTATGTTAAAATATGATATTCAACTCAAGGTCTTGTTTCTTTTTCCTATTGGATGTTTAACCATCTCAGGGAAGATTTTGAGTACTATGCAGAGGTGTGTTTCAAGGCATTTGGTGACAGGGTGAAGCACTGGGTAACAATCAATGAACCTAATATACTAGTCAATTTGGGATACTCTATTGGAGTTTATCCTCCTGGCAGGTGTTCTCCACCTTACGGTAACTGCACTTCCGGCAATTCGAAAGTGGAACCGTATGTTGCTGCTCACAACATCATACTGTCTCATGCCAGGGCTGTAAATGTTTATAGAAAATTTTATCAGGTAAATTTGACAAGCTAATGTTATTATTGAAATCATTTTTTTTACAGTAATAACTGCTGTTATGTAATTACCATGCTATAAGTATCTCGCTAACGACTCACAATAATCAGGAAAACCAAGGAGGATCCATTGGAATAGTTCTTTCTTCATCATGGTTCGAGCCACTGAGGAACATAACCGTCGATCAGTTGGCTGTTCAACGAGCTCTATCTTTTGAAACTGGATGGTATATTTTTTCTTTGTTTTAACTTTAAAAATCATCTGACTGTAAAATATAATGACAAATCATACATATTCTTTTTTTTAAATTTCTAATTGAAAAGGTTTCTCGATCCGATAATTCTTGGAGACTATCCTTCTGAAATGCGCAAAATTTTGGGGTCAAACTTGCCGGTGTTCACGTCAGAACAGAGGAATCTTTTACTGACGACTAAGTTGGATTTCATTGGAATCAATCATTATACTACTGTATATGTCAAGGACTGCATATTATCTCGGTGTGTATTGAATAGCTTCGAGGGGAATGGATTACTTGCTACTACTGGAGAGAGAGATGGAAAACTAATTGGAAATCCGGTATGCCAGAAAACCATTTTCTTTACCACAGTACATGATATATTAAAAAAAGTAACTTACACGATTAAAGCAAGGAGGAGAAAACAAGTATAAGGGAAAAAATTGCCTAACAAATGGAAATAACTAAAATTAGACAGGAGGCGGAAAATTTTATTAGATCTGAATATTATTGCTAGTGCTGGAAGCAGTTTATATTTAAAGTTCATTTTTAGTAGAAAGCAAACAAAAGTTAAAATTGAAAACAGATTTACATCAAACCATTGAATTCTGTTGTATTCCATTCAACCTTAATATCACGGGGAGGCACCTAAATCGTCATTCGAAAAAATTTTCAAATTTGAAGTTTATTGAACTCTCGAGTTTCAGACTGGAATGCCCGGATTCTATGTGGTTCCATATGGCATGGAGAAGGTGGTCATGAACATGAAAGAAAGATACGGCAATATCCCAATGTATATAACTGAAAATGGTAATGTTTATACAGATATAAAATATTTACAATTCCTTTTTATTTTCAGTCAAGCAATTTTATTTCATTTTTATTTCAACTTGTTAGGTTATGCACAATCAAGTAATAGCAACACTGCAATAGAAGATTTAGTTGATGATGTTGAGAGAGTAAAATTTATGCAAGGCCATCTCACTTACCTCTCCTCTGCAATCAGGCATGTAGCTATGTGTTTTTGTACATCTTATATATTGTATAAGAGCTAAAGAAATAGAACTATTAGTATTGCCAGGTTTGCATGTCATAAAACTGGTAAAATTTTAAAATTTCCTTTCTATGAAAAAATGTGTATGCAGGAAAGGAGCCGATGTGCGGGGCTACTTCGTGTGGTCTCTTATTGACAATTTTGAGTGGAGTTTTGGTCACAGCCTGAGATTCGGGCTTCATCATGTAAATTACAGGACGCAAGAAAGAATTCCGAAGCTATCTGCTATGTGGTATAGTGCTTTTCTAAGAGGCTCAGCAATTAACAAGAATTGGAACGACAACCCTAGTTTGAAAACATATTAGAATAGACTAGTTAAAAGTGTATAGAAAGATTACTATAAATTAGCAATTGATTAAAAGTGTATAGAAAGATTAAGATAGATTAGCAATTGATTTATAACTTGGATAATTCTTTTGTAAATAGTTTATTCTAGCATGCGGTAGGTTTAATACCAGTTCCGTTTAAAGTTATGCGAATCAGTAAAACGAATACAACATGCATTTTATTTTGGCATTTTTTTGGTTGCTGATTTCTTGGAAATTGTCATGATAAATTAGAATCCATGACTTCCAGCCTCTTGATTGCAAATTCTTTTCGGATGAAGAGCACTTGGTAAACTATATATAATGTCGAAAGACTAGCAATTTATTGGGATGAAAGAATTAAATTATTTTTTTACTGTAAATAAATACACAAGTACTCCCTGTCCCTGAGCTGAGTCCGCTCTCAATGTGTACTGAGAAACCTTAACTGGTCTAAACTGGGTACCAGGTTTAAGCATTATGCATATTTCATGACATGAAAATCTGCAATTTGGGAAATGTGAAAAATCCGATTGAAATTATTGTAATAGAATTCATTATTGCAACGAAACATTAGCTTTGGAAGGTAGGACATCAGAGGAATAGTTTACCAAAACGTATTCTACTAATTCTAGTTTTTGATGGCTTTGAAGATGTAAAGCTGGAAATCCATAATAAAGGTACACCTGCCCAAAATAAAATTTATAGAGATTCCAAGTTTGGGGGCAATAGATCTGATATTTTAGAAACTTCACAGCTAGATTGAAATGTTCACATTTGCTTAAACTGGTACAATCACCAAAAAAAAAAAAGGAAAAGAAAAAAAAAAGAAAATTTTGTCATGGAAACTAATTTCTGAATCGGGCTTTAATCTCAACCGTTCGTTTCCAAAAAAACATTAATTCATTAGCACTCATGAAAGGTTTGATCCCGATCAAAGCTCGATTTAGAAATTGGTTCTCATGGCAAAATTTCCCAAAAACAAATATATGCAAAAGAAGCTAGCATCACATTATTCTGCTTGTTTCTCAGTCTCCTAGATTATCAAATTAAAATCTTTTGTTAAGATTTCCGAATGTGGGGCTTATACATTAGCAAAAGTTGAAAATTAACAGATAAAATAGAAAAGCAGAGCGTAGAGTACACAAAATTAAACTTTCTTGCTGGGTGTCAATGTCATAAACCAGCAATTATGTGAAGGCATTCTTATATTCCATTTCTCTAGGATGAAAATGGTCTGGCATAAGAGCACAAATGATTTCTTTATCGGGTCAAAAAAGGCCTGTATTCAGTATCACAGGTGAGAGGAACAAATATGATTGTTCCGCATTCAAGTATTGGTTAGTACATGAATCCTGTGCTGGACATATAAAACCATGTGCAAGATTTATTCCCTGATTCAGGAAGCCATTATTAAATGTAATATATAAAAACAAAAATAACACTGTGACCATGCTATATATGTAAAAGTAACTGCTCCCATGGTACCAAAGATGGTCTTACAAAAGGTACCCTAACAGTTTACCTAATAACCTTGAACACACACTAATGTCGTAAGATGGGACTATATTATGAAGGAAGCTAATACAATGTAAAAGACTATGAGCTAATCGTCCCTCAATGCCTGCTGAAGTGGGTCCTCTGTTGCGGGCCTGTTGTAAGAAGTCGAACCATTTGTAGGTAAAGGAGGTTCTCTCAGAGGCTTTGAGGCATTTTCTCTTACATCCATCGTTTCCAGTGCAGCTCGTTCTTTGGCCTTCTTAGCTCTCTGTACAACTTCCTCCTGTGTTTAATTTTACAAAAGCATTGATATAATGACTCTGGAAACTTTTCATTTGACAAAATCAAAGTGGCTATTAATGAGATCAACAACATGTTCTGGCATGAAAAATATGCTATGCCTCTGGTACCAACAAATGAGCATCTCCCATGCTGGTATGCCCTCCTAACCACTAATATTATCTCACAAATTTCCCTCCGTAATATATAATTTTTTTTGTCACTTATACAGATACAAAAAAAATCAAATAAAGGAGGGGAATGTACACAGGACAATTTTCATAGTTAGTTAAGTCACAACTTTTGTGTTTCTTATTAATAATTTAGTTTCTCGTTAGTTCAGAAACCTCCCTCAAAATTTCAAAAAATAGAAATCCTTGTTAGGACAGTTGTTCTGTAGAAAAATCTTCTAAAATGTAATCAGACCTGAAAATCTACAACTTGCTTTTGTTGTTCGGCTTGCCATTGACCAACTACACTCAACAACTCTCCAAGGGTAGATTCAATTCTCTCGTTTAACGCCTCCGCAAACGCCTTCCCCAAGAAGAACGCATCCAAAATTGCCTTGCTCTCATTCTCATCTTCAAATTAAGCAAATTAGATTGAAATCATTCATAGAGTTAGAATCTAAGTCGAATTAAAAAAAAAATGAAAAGCTTACTTGAACTAGACCCAGGACTTCCGCTGCTACTGGAGCACCGTACACCCTTAATATTGTTCCTGTTGAGATCGGAGGTGGGTCCCAGTGTCAGAGTTGGAGGGTTCAAGCGTACACCGGAGCGCAAGTTCTTTGTTTGCGCAACGGCTGAGACGCCGTAGGAGAGAGAGGCAGCGCTCAGAGCTGCCATTACTGCACACGGTTCCACCTCCATCTCTCAACTCAAGTAAGATTTTATTTCATTTGCACGGGCTTTAACACGCTACATGGGCCTATATTTTTGGGCCTGAACTGAGAATCGTTGTAACTAACGGGTACGGTACAATTATGCGAATACTCGTGAAACTATTGGGGGAATCTCAAACGTCAATTTCAGATCTGGTGGTCCATATCCGAGTTTCATAACTCTCCTGAGAGACACGGCACGACTTGTGTGATCAAATACAGACTGTCGTTATATGGGCGCTGATTGACACGACAAAGAGGTCCGGACTTTTGACCTGTGGGGCCCAAATCCATTAAATAAGTAACGGATCCAAACCCGACAAGTGTTGATATGATCGAACTAAACGGGTCGGGTCGGGTTGAATTGCACTGTGCTTCGATCTAGGTTTCGTTCCTTTCTTCCCTTCCCAACCCAAGTTTTTCGACATTAAATCCTCGATCTAGGGGCAATCCTGTAAATAATACTGAAAACAATACCCAAATCTCTATCAGTTCTCTCGCCTCCTCCGAAGCATCCCTACGGATCGAGAACTCAGAGCCTTGCATAGCGTTCTGGTAAGAACTTTGTTTCGATCTCTTCGTTTTAGTTTAGAAGTTGTGAGTAGATCGTGGCACTTGTGGCGGTAACAGTGAGGTTTTGATGGTTGGAGTTAGGGTTTAGGCTGCTTTTAGGGCTATTGATGCTGTAATTTCTAGTTGCTACTTCTGAATGAGAACTGATTTTATTCAATTCTCTCTCTACCTGCAACTTTGTTTTTTTGTGATAATTGCTAGAATAATTTGTCATAGATACCAATTTAAGTGCCAGGCCTTTTTATTGAACATATAATCAGTAGGTCATATTTTAAATGATATGATATGTCGCATAATGTGGATTCTCCTTAAGCCAACTAATAATTGTCATTTGTGCAGATTCTACCTGACCAATAATTCAAATGTTGACTGAAAAGTGAAAACAAATCCCTTCTGAAATCCTTCTAATTTACTTAGTTACCCCTGGATGTCTGAAAGTTTATCAACCTTTGATTCTCATCATGGACCTCCAATCCTCTCTTCTCTCCATGGACAACCAGACACTAACTCCCCCGCATCAGAACCAACATTACTCGGTTATACCCAACCAATCCCTAGCCATAGGCCAAGAGTTTCCTGATGTTGAGGCATGCCGACGTGCCTTGAAAGACATGGCCATAGCTCTGCATTTTGAACTCAGAATTGTCAAATCGGACCGCAGCCGGTTCATTGCCAAGTGTTCACAAGACGGTTGCCCGTGGCGCGTTCATGTGGCCAAGTGCCCTGGTGTACCAACCTTTTCAGTAAGGACACTCCATGGTGAGCATACTTGTGAGGGGGTACGCAATTTACACCATCAGCAGGCCACAGTGGGGTGGGTCGCCCGGTCAGTTGAGGCTAGGCTACGTCACAACCCCCAAATAAAACCCAAGGAGATTTTGCAAGATATTCAAGACCAACACGGGGTGGCTGTATCTTACATGCAGGCGTGGCGAGGAAAGGAGAGGAGCATGGCAGCTGTGCATGGTACATTAGAGGAAGGATACCGTTACCTCCCATCATACTGTGAACAAGTTAAAAAGACAAACCCAGGTAGCATCGCGATTGTAAGTGGTACAGGATCAGAGAATTCTTTCCATCGGTTGTTTATTTCTTATCGTGCATCAATATATGGGTTTTTACATGCGTGTCGGCCACTCTTAGAGTTAGATAAGGCTCAGTTGAAAGGGAAGTATCTTGGGACAATGATGTGTGCTTCAGCTGTTGATGCAGACCACTCAATGTTTCCTTTGGCATTTGCAGTGGTTGACACTGAGAGTGATGAAAATTGGATGTGGTTTTTATCAGAGTTAAGGAAATTGCTTGGGGTCAACACAGATAAGATGCCAGTATTGACCATATTATCTGAACGGCACAAGGCAATAGTGGAGGCAGTTGAAACACACTTTCCCACTTCCTATCATGGGTTCTGCCTTCGGTATGTGAGTGAGAACTTCAGGGAAGAGTTCAAAAACCCCAAATTGGTTAACCTGTTCTGGAATGCTGTCTATGCCTTGACAGCTTCAGAGTTTGATTCAAAGGTGACCGAGATGATGGCAGTGCAAGATGTGATGCCCTGGTTCCGGCAGTTCCCTCCTGGCCTGTGGGCAGTTGCATATTTTGAAGGAGTTAGGTATGGTCACTTCAGCCTTGGTATCACTGAAATATTGTACAATTGGGCACTTGAATGCCACGAACTACCTGTTGTGCAAATGATGGAGCACATTCGGCATCAATTGGCTTCCTGGTTCATTGAGCGCCAGAATATGGCCTTGTCATGGGGTTCGATTCTTGTACCATCAGCAGAAAAACTCATCTCTGAGGCGATTGCTGACTCAAGGTGCTACCAAGTTTTGCGTGCTAACAAGGTCGAGTTTGAGATCGTCTCATCTGAGCGAACAAACATTGTTGATATCCAAACCCGGTTTTGTTCATGCCGTCGATGGCAGATTTATGGGATCCCATGTGCTCATGCAGCTGCAGCTCTCCTTTCATGTGGCGAAGATGTGCGAATTTATGCACATGACTGTTTCAGTGTGAGGAAATATCGGGAGGCTTACTCCCAACCGATATTCCCAGTGCCAGATAGGAGTTGTTGGACAGAAGCGGGTACTGGATCAGAGGGTTCTGGGCCTGGGCTTGGCAACGGGGAACTGGTGTTGAGGCCACCGAAGACAAGAAGGCCACCTGGTCGACCAAAGATGAAGGTTTTGAAAATAGAGAGCTTGAAACGGCCGAAAAGGATAGTGCAGTGTGGCCGGTGCCATTTGCTAGGTCACTCTCAGAAGAAATGCACTCTCAGGGTCTGATGGGTATTTCTGTTTTGGGGCAGAGTAGGATTTTTTTTTCTCTTTTTGGGTTTTTTTTTCTTTTTCTTTGGAGTTAGTTGTCTCCTGAGGATGGATATGCATTGTGTATTTGTGTGTTACCTTTCAATGGTAGGAATGGATAAAAAATCCATGGTCTTGTATATTAATATAACTTTTCTGTTCTTTTCTTGATATTTTTCTCCCTTTTCAGTGTATTTCGTGGTAAGCTTTTCATCCGAAATGATACTTTTATTTTAATTACGTTTTAGATTATTGCCTAGTGGCACACCGAGTATGCTTTTTTTTGCAAATATCATTCGATATGTAATATGTTAGGTTCAATGCAATACATTTCATAGTCAGGGTGCATTTGTCGCTGAACCTGACTCTACTTGTTTTTTCCCCCTAAAATTTGGTGCAACCTTGAACTAGAGACTCGCAGTCGCAGGGTGTGAAAATGATTCCACAACTTGTGCTAGGGTAGAGAGTATGATCGATTGTAGATTGCCAATAATATTTATTTGTGTGAAATAGCACGGATGTATCTGAAATGTTTATATAAAAGATTGTAGTCACAAAATATTTTATAATAATAAGACAATAGTATATTCTATCTTGAAATTTTTTTACAATAATATATTCTATCTTGAAAAAAAAAAAATTTGACAATAGTATATTCTATCTTGAATTTTTTTGCCAGCCTATATGGCCCTATACTTTTAATTGCGGTTAAAATTTTTCATCTGCTTCGGAAGGGAACGGATCAGAGAAAAGCCATGACCTACTTCTTTCGTTATAACGTACGTACCTAGGATAGATGTACAGAGGATTCGTCTGTTTATTTATTGCAAGCATCAATATTAAACAAAACCTTTGTTCTTCGTATTATCCGTATTATCCACTAATTTTATCCCTCCATGATATTGTGGATATTGTCTATTAAAGTACTAGCAGCCAGGGACGGAGCTACATAGGGGCAAGCCCAGGCACGTGCCTGGGCTTGTTTGTCGAAATTTGTGGTGCAGTTAAGACTTTTGCACGTTAAAAAACTGAAAGAACTAAGAGTGCCTGGACTTGGATTATACATGTGCCTTGGCCTTGGTCTAATTTCTCTACAGTCTGCTCAGGCGCTCTCCTTCCCAAATGAAACGACTAGCTTTCCTTTATTTTTCTTCTGTATTTTATATTATTCTATTGTTGGGGTTTGCTACATTTAATGCATCATTGATTAAAAAGGAAAACGACAAAATCAGGAGAGACCATTGTTCTTAATTATTTTTTTCCTCCTTCCACAGTTCCACTACGTGCATCAACGCATGTTGCTACATGAGTTGAAACTTCCAACTTTTATTCAATTCATGCTCAAACAACATGGAAAAAAATAGAATATAAAACAATTGTCTTTAAAAATACATGTTACTTTTATTTATGCTAAAAAGGTAATATTCTTTAATTATTTTATTTTATTATTTAAAATAGTTTTTAATATTTAATTTATTAATTTGTGATAGTGCCCGGCCTTAAATTTTGGCTGGCTCCGTCCCTACAGCATTTTTGGAGGAAGCACAAGCATAATTTAATTTTCTATGGCTCCGTTTGGATGGGAGCAAGAATAAGGGAATAGCTTCTTCCTACTCTCAAATTTATTATAAACAATCCAAACTCTTCATAAAGTTACACATTTCCCAATACTTCTTTCCTTATTCCAATTTACAAAGTCTCGCATGCACAAAACTAATTTGAACACAAGCACTAATTTAATCATGTCTATCATAAAATTAATGTTTTCACTTTGGCCAACCCTTGCAACCATAGCAAATCCAAACCACAATCAATAGTAATAACAATTATTACAGAGCTAAGAAAGTTGTAGATGTAGTAAATGATGATGACGTTAACTCCCAATAGTAATAACAATTATAACTCAAAAATCTCACTCCCAGGACTTTTGATTAACTGAGATGCATGTGTGTCGAATTGAAAAAGGAAGATAATTAAGCACGAAAATTATCTAAACATGGTCCCGTTTGGATCGTATGGGAATAGGAGGAATAGCTTCTTCCTAGACGTAAATTTATTATAAACAATCCAAACTCTTCACAGAGTTACACAGTTCCAAATACTTTCCGTCTAGGAATAGGCTATTCATCTTCAGGGGCGGATCCACCACTGGGGCGGGTGGGGCTAGAGCCCCACCTACCGCCTTCGAGCCCCTAGAACCCCTCTTTAGCCCCAGCGGATTTTTTCTGTCATTGGAGCACTCAAAGGTGGGGCTGAAAAAGAAAAACCGTTCGATGAAATGATTCATTGGAGCACTCAGCCCCATCTAAAAATTTTTCCTAGAACCGCCACTGTTCATCTTATTCCTAAGCAATCCAAACGGAGCCTAGTAACATCATGCTTCAGTGTTTTACTGCATGGCTTCTAACATTATAATGTCACGATCTCCCAAGAAGTTGCATGGAGTGTTGTTGCTGGTTTCGCCAGGCAAGATTATAATTTGTGTTTTCTGCAAGAGTGGAAACGGATAAAACGTATCAGATGGTTAATTTTCCTATGAAGTTACTGTCAGCACTAGCCGTTCTTATTTACCTTTCATATAATTTTACTTTGATTGTACTAGAGGGGCAGCGTACAAGTCAAATAACCAATAAAGAGGTTATATTTAGATATCAGTACTAATATTACAATGTACATTTGTACTACTTACCAACATTTTAAATGTTGTAATTATTGAATAAAAATTATTCACCAAATTTCAATATCTCCTACTAACGAGGCAACTATATTTTGCTATTTATTCTTTTCAGTACTAAGCTAGTCCAATAACACCTTGAGAGAATAAGAAATTAAATTGCTGAGACTGAAACAGAATGTAACAGACCGCAACAAACCAATGACTGACATGCAAACTTCGGATATCAATCAGAAGCTCAAAGTATCAAGATGTTACAATTCCAACAATCCAGAAGCTAGGAATAAAATTTCATTCTTTTATGACTCAATTATAGGCTCCTGATGTTTTTTCTTGGTTTTTGTTGTTGTTCTCCTTCTAATTGGAAGTAAATGCAAAGCTCTTTTACCTCATAACTGAATTTAAAATTAAATTTCAGCTAATTACCTGAAATTTGGTGATAGCAAATTCTTTCAACTTAGGAATTCTTTTCACCTTAACTGAATCTGGAAATTGAGGACATTTCCTCAATAAGTTGCATTCATATAGAGATAAATACTTTAGGCATGGAAAATCTGCACTCTCAACACCACCCCACTCCTCCCAAGCATCCATATTCTTGAATACTAATGCCTCCAGCTTAGGGAACGCCCTGTGACACCAGCCCATAGAACTGCTACTGCTTGCATGACCACAAAATTCTTCACCAATTCGGGTCAATCTCACCATCGAGTGTACAGAAAGACACTTGAGGGACGGAAGCTTGCCAAGGGATGGAAGTTTCTCCACCTTGTTGCAACGCTTGAGATCTAGAGTTGTTAACTTTAGCAGGACTTGGTCACTAAGCCATGAGGGTAATCTGGTACCACAAAAGCCATTTATGATCAACTCCTCTAGCTTATGATATGGTTTGAGTTTCTCTAAGACCTCAGAGGCTAATTCCCCATTTAAATCAGGTGAAGTGGAATCAGCAACTGACCACTCGAGGGTCAATTTTTCAACTTTTAGTTTATTCTGCATATTTGCTTCCTCTGCAAATTTAGGATCAGTTACATTGTTGATCCCCAATACATGCATCTCTCCTTTTAGATTTACCAAGTTGCTTAGTTCCTCTATTCTACAACTCTCAGTTTCGGTTCCCATGACAAAAACTGAGAGTGTTTGAAGGCTGATCATTTGCCCTATACCATATGGCATCAATATTCTACGACTCCTGTATAAGGGTAAGTAAAGGTGTCTCAAATTATCCAAAAGCTTCAATCCCTTGGGTAACTCATCAAGATAAATGCACTCTCTAAGATTTAGTGTCTGCAGGTTAAAAAGGCCACCTATGGACTCTGGTAAACATCGGATTCTGGAATTCTCAAAAGAAAGATACCTCAAATGTATTAGGTTTCCAAGGTTACAAGGTAAATTTTCAATATCTGTATTACTCAAGTCCAAAACCCTGAGACAATCTAATAGCACAAAGAGGTCATGAGAAATATTCATGGGAAAGGGAACTCCCTCAGGTTTCTTTTCTCCAACAAACAGGAAAGACCGCAGATCTTGGCCACCAAAGGAACCCAACTGTATGGCCTCCTCTAAAAGATGCTCTGGTGGTACAATAGAAGAATGCCTAACCTTCTCATCAAGTGTTGGCATCTTAGAATCCTCATTTCTGTTAAACTCCTTACCCGAAACATCTTCAGCCAACTCATGGTAAAGGTCATGCATCACATATCTCTCTTCAGTAGGGTAATGGAACGGTGGATGGAGGAAGAAGCATCTGTCAAGTAAGTAATCAAAGTACTTGCCACCCACTTCTTCGAGGCTAGATGACCCATTGCAATCAATAAAACCTTGGGCCATCCACAGCTTAACCAACACATCTTTATGAAAAACATAGCCTTTTGGGAACAGGGAACAATATGCAAAGCAGCGTTTCAGATGCAATGGAAGTAAATCATAGCTCACTTTAAGAGCTGGTAAAATCTTGCTGACTTCATCATCCTCAGTCAACAATAAATTCTCCAAAACCCTGTTCCAGTGTTTCTCCTCATGAGAGAAGCTCAGGGAAACACCAACTGCCTCAGCAGCCAATGGCAAACCCTTGCACCTGGACACTATCCTCTTACCAATTGCTTTCATATTACAGTCCAATTCAATTTTACGACCCTGACAAGCTCGATTCCTGCATAGCTCCCAGCTGGAATCATCTGATAGGCACCTTAGATGGTATCTTTTTGCACACATAATCTGACCAACCTTCATGCTCCTTGTAGTCACTACAAGTTTGCTCCCTTTAGCACCATATGTTAGGGGAACCTGCAAGCTTGACCAATGCCTAGGGTCCTCATCCCACATATCATCTAGAACTAGCAAAATTTTTTTATCCCTGAAGTGGTGAATAGCAGTATGATGAAGAGAATCCAGTTCAGAAAGATAAGGAGAGGTGTTTCCAATGCCCTCTACAATTTTGCGCATAACTTCAACCACATCATATTGCTGGGACATATGCACCCATATTTTCAGATCAAAACTGGATTGAATGGCATGGTCATGGTAAACATGCTGTACAAGTGTAGTTTTCCCAACACCAGCCATGCCCACTATGGTTTTAACAGAGTAGGTGCCATGACTAAGTTCATCAGATTTCAACCATTCAATCAGCTTATCCATGTCGTCTTTCCTACCAACAAGCTGACATGCAGAGTGCGAGCTCATTGGAGTTATTGGGCTAGGCTTGACCAGCCTATTCCCATCTTCTTCTTGCAATCGCAGGGCATCACGCTGGCGGGCAATCTCATGGAACCTGTTCATGTTTCCAAAATTAGTGCCATAATAATGTGAAATCATGGCCGATTGATTTTTTACTCTAAAAGTTACCAATTATCGCTGATAATTTCATAAAAAGCAAACAAATCTATCTTAGTTCAGTATCAATGCATTGCAGCTGATGCAATGAAATCCAGATAATGACATCAAAATAGTTTAAAGATTTGGCAAGCCAAAACACCTGAGAAACAGTGCATTGTAATTTAGCACGGTACGTTGTTCCCTTAAATTTTCTAGGAGTCAAAATTCTGGATCTGAACTGTATTAAATGAAATAATGTGTCAGGTCATCAAATGATGAGAATTTCTTTTATTGACCCATGATGAGTTTCTGTCTATTATTTTAGTGTTCTTTTTTTTCTTGGAAGAAATTAAACTTCAATTCGTCCAATCAGGAAAACGTAGAAGATGAAAAAATATAACCTGCAATTAATACTACAAATTAGTCAGTTATTGTGATACCGAAATGATATAACCCAGTAGACCTGCTACTGATCCTTTTAGGAATCAACATTTTTCACCCTACCAGTAGGTAGCATCCCTCACATATATCCACACAGCCCACACTCCATTTTCCTATATAATGAATGGAGCTATAGCTGATATTCCAAGTCTGCAAAGGTGCACATGCATCCTATCCAAACCCAGAAATTTTGTCCTCAAGATAAATAGTTACAATATAAGAAATTATCCACAACAACAAACTTCTATAGCACACCTGTCAGTAATCTTCTTAATCTTTAGGAATACTGAGGCCGAGGTAACAGATGGAAACAAGTTATAAGCCTCTCTCTTCCTCTTCCCAGTGCTCTCTAGCAACTCTCTCTTGAACTCCTCGAATCGGGTGCCCCGCAACACCTCAAACTGTATCGTCTCGACAACATCCTCGGCCCGGTACTCGAGATCCCTCAGCTCTCTCATCCAGAGCCGATCGAACTCGTCTGACAACCCCAGCCCATCGGACCTCTTAAGAGTTGCTCGGATGGCCTCCAGCCTCAGTTTGAGCTTGAAGAACTCATCCTCGTCGATTCTCACCGGTTTGGAGTCGCGATTGAAGGGCTTTCCGAGGTTTGAAGCGAGTTTCTTGCTGGTGTGGAGGAAGAGTTGGAGGGAATCCATGGCGCCTTTGACATTGACAAAGAATCTCTCCTCCATAGTAGTTGACGACTCAGGATCAGGGGTATCCATCCAATTGCTGGTTCGGATCGAGATAACAGATATCTAATTGTGAGAGAAAGAGGAGCAATAATTGGAGGCGAAAAGAAGAGGAGAAGCTGAGAAGCTGAGAAGTGAGAACTGACGAAGACCCACTCTAGTATCAACTGAAGGTCTCCTCGTTGACTCTGGATAATTGAAGAGGGTGAGATTTTCTGAGACGCTTATAAGTCTATAAACAACGCTATCATATACTTTCCTTTTCTGATACTGATTACTGGGGCCCGCAAGTAAGTAGACAAACGTAAATATAAGGCCCTCGTTAAAGGCCCAAATGTACAAGGCCTCTCTACATTAGTATCACTGTCTCACTTAGGGCTGCAAAATGATCGAGACGATGGTGCAAATGAGCTGTTGCGTCGATCGTTTCGTCCTATGCAATGAAACATATTTTTTAGACGAAACGATCGAAATTGATGAAATTTTCGTGATTTACACATGGACGAACGAAACGATCAAAATTGACCAAATTTTCGTGATTTATGATATCGTCATTATTTGTAGGCATTTGGACCGTACTTGGCACTCAAATAACACTCAAACTATTGAATTATTCAATAGATTGCTATGATTTCCAAGGAATTGGCTCTACCGTCGTTTCTTCTCTCATTTTACAGGACTTTGATGATTTCTGATGATTTTGGAGCATATAGATGGATTCCCGATGTAGCACGCACGCTAGACGACTCATTCCTAGCATTGGAGGCTCTTTTCTCTCTCCTGGTCGACCCGAACAATCATCTGTTCGATCCGACCAGCACCTATGGCAGCCAAGCGTCATTTTCTCTCTCCTGGTCGACCCGACCAGGAGCCTGTTCGATCCGACTGGGCATCACAACAGCAGACATGTGCAGCTGTTCTTTCTCTCTCCTGTTCGGTTCGACTGCACACCTGTTCGGTTTGACCAGGGTGCCGCCATATCACATAAGGCATTATTTCTTACATAGAAACTGATGGAAATGGTAATTTCTTGCGCCCTGGTGCCCTAGCCTTCCATCCTTGCGACCTAGGACATCCATATATACACCTCTAGACCTGAAGGAAAGAATACAACCTTTCATACCACAAAATTCCACCTTCCATAGGCGTTTTTCTCTTTTCCACCATGGGAGATCATCAAAGCTTGGTTCTTTGAAGCGACGGCAGCAAGGAGACGAGTTTGGTGACCATCTTGCAACACCCCATTGCCTAGAGATCGTAGTTTGAAAGCATAAAGGAGTATTCGGTTTATTCTTTCTATGTTTTCTTCTCTATTTTTGATGGGCTTGTATCTTGTTATTTCTATGTTATTTGCTGTGTGTTTTGATTCGATGTTAGGCTAAATTTATGTAGTCTTAGGGATAAGATAGTAACTTAGGTTTGGATGTTGTGATTTGACTCGTTATGTTATGATATGTTTTGTTGATTTGTTTTGTTGAGAATTATTATAATTGCTTGTTTAAATTGCTTGGTTAAGTCTAATTAACTTCTAGATGAATGGCCACATTTAGTTAAGTTCTAAAGTTAGGTTAATCAAGATAATTTAGATAAAGTATTTGGGATAAATCGTAGATCCGAAAGGGGAGATTAGTTGACACCAAAAGTGTAACTTTTAGACAAGTTCAAAAGACCTCTAGATATCCTTACGAACTCCAACAAACAAGTTTAAGTTGATTGAATTCTATACCAAAAGTTGTGAACCAATCAAGTTAATTAGGTTAGGTTGTGATTAAACCAGTTTCTAGTCCAACAAGCGACAGCTGAGGTTTAGTGAATCTAGGTTTAGCCAACAAACCCTAGCACAAAGCATAAAATATCACAAAAGGTCAAAACCACGCACTTTCACCCTCTGTTCGGATCGAACAGATCCTTGTTCGAACCGAACAGAGAAGTGAACGCTTGAAAAACATAGTTTGATGCACGAAAGTGATAAGTTCTGTGTTCTAGAGTCCAAACCGAGGTGAAACCTGAACCCTAAGACGCTTTTTATACTGTTTGAAAACCCAAAAACCTTACTTTAGTTGTTTACTTTATTTTAATAGACAAAAACAACCAAAAATATCTACTTTATTGCACTTAGATTTATTTCAACTATTTCTCCACCAAAATATTCTTGTCTAGCTTTTGAAAAAGGATAAGTCCAGTAATCAATTGTACCGTCCCTTGGGTTCGACCCTAAAGCTGTACTCCAAAAGACTAGTGAGGTTAGCTCTAGGTCTATAAATTTATTTGATTCCTAGATTTTAAGCCTTCATCAAATTGGCGCCGTTGCCGGGGACGGTGTTGATATTGGATCCTTATCTTAGTATTAAGAGACTAGATATTTTCTTTTTCTTTTTAAACTCACGTTTTCTTCTCTCTTGATTACAGGACTGGCAGGTAACACGCAAAGGAAGAAGTCCCCACCCCCAAAGGTCAAAGACTTTCTCCGGAGAATCCGCGAAGAAGCCAGATCCTCCTCCTTTACTCCTGTTCGAACTGACCAGTGCCTTGTTCGATCTGACCAGGGCCTTGTTCGAACTGACCAGGGCCTTGTTCGATCCGACCAGTACACTGTTCCATCTGACCAGTGCTCTGTTCAATCTGACCAGTGCTCTGTTCGATCTGACCAGGGCCTTGTTCGATCCGACCAGTACTCTGTTCAATCCGACCAGAGTTCTGTTCAATCCGACCAGCACCCCAAACAGAGAGAAGAAAACTCCGTAATGGCCGACCAACTCACTCCCGAGGCCATTGCCCAGCGCACACAAGAATTGGAGGACCTCCGCCTCCAACTTGAGCAAAGAGAGGCTCGACTGACAGCCGATCGGACCCTCCTAGCGGGTCAAAGGAGGAATTTTGACAATGAGCGTCGCCGATGGACCCAAGAAGATGAAGGGAGCATCAATAACTCCGACAACGAAGATGAGGAAGATCGTGAAAGGACTCTTATGGAGTTTGGAGTTCCCAGCGCAAGAAACGTGGGCAGACCAGTGGTGATTCCAGGCATCGCCGCTAACAACATGCAAATCGCTCCCAACCACGTCGTGCTTGTGCAACAAAATCCGTTCTATGGAAACGACGAAGAGGATCCCCATGCTCACTTACAAACTTTTATTGATTGCACTAGATTAATTAAGTTTCATGGTGTTCCTCAACAAGCAATTAGGCTATTGTTATTTCACTTCACCCTTAAGGACCGAGCACAAAAATGGTATAAAACATTGAAAAAAGGGTCAATTAGATCTTGGGATGAAATGGCACAAACCTTCTTGGATAGGTATTTTCCTTCGGATAGAGCGGACAAAATTAGAGCTGAATTGAATAATTTTGCCCAAAACCAAAATGAATCAATGAGGGATGCATGGGAACGGTTTAGGGATTTAGAAAATTCTTGCCCACATCATGGGATTCAAGAATGGATGCTCCTTAAATCATTCTACACTGGACTTTATGATAATATTAAAATCAATCTTGATTCTCTTTCAGGTGGGGCATTCAAAAGACTTGATACGGCACGAGGGCGAGATTTGCTTGATTATTGTGCAAGAAATTACACATGGTACCCTCTACTCGTTCCCCGCCACTCGAGTAATTCAAGGCAACAAGTGCACAAAATTTCAACTAAAGAGGCGAGGATAGAGGAGCTAGAAGCTGAACTTGCCGCTTACCAATCGGCTCAAGGGACACATCTCCATTCAAACCAATGCGGAGCGTGCGGCGAGGAAGGACATACATCTATCAATTGTCCTCTTGCCAAAATTGGTAACGGAGGGGCCCAAGTGAACTACCTACACAATTGGCCCCCTTACGGTTCAAAGTACCAAAATAGCCCTCCAAATTTGTATAGGAATGCCCAATTCAATAACAACAATAGAGACCAATCATTTCAAAAGAAACCTTTTTTCGAAAGGGAAGAAATTCCAATTGTTGTTCAAGAATTCATGAGTGAGCAAGAAAAGATTAACAAATCTGTGGTTTTAGGGTTAGATGAATTGAAGGCCACCACTGACGAATTGAAGGCTACCATCAACGAATTTAAGGGAAGTGCAAGCACCTTACAACGCTTGGAGCGCATGATGGAAGCACACTTCTCCCGACCACCTGGCAAGCTTCCAAGCCAACCACAAGTCAACCCAAGTGCAGAGATCAAAGCCATTCATGTTCTACGAAGCGGCAATGAGTACCAAGACCCACCCGTGCCACCAAATGAAGGAAACAGCCTCTCTGTTCGGTTCGACCAGAATCTTGTTCGGTCCGAACAGGAGGAACCAGGGGAGATGCAACCAATTCTTGAGAAAGTTTTGTCATTCCCTCCACTCCATGAGGCATCCCAGACACAAGCCACCATTCCTGAGCCTGAACAAGCTGATGAGGTGCCACTCGCACCCTCTGTTCGGTCCGACCAAACTCCCGTTCGGTTCGAACAGAGCACAACAGTGGTCCAAAGCAAGGGCAGAAAGAAGGCACAACAACCTGAGTCAACCTATAGGCCTCCTGTCCCATTTCCTCAGCGACTTGTGAAAAACAATGAGGAAGAACGATTTCGAACTTTTTGGGAGATTCTCAAGGAATTGAAGGTCAACATTCCATTCACAGATGTCATAGCTCAAGTGCCGGTCTTTACAAGATTCTTGAAGGAGTTATGCACGGGCAAGAGATCCATGGAAGAGCTCAAAACAGTGGCCCTATCACACAAGAGTACCGAGGCATTGAAAAGCAAGATGCCCCCAAAGCTTGAGGATCCGGGTAGGTTTGCTCTTCCTTGCACTATTGGAAACACAACAATCAAGCAAGCCTTGTGTGATATGGGGGGCTAGTGTTAGTTTGATGCCCAAGTCCATTTATGAAAAGATTGGAATTGGAGAATTGAGACCCACATGCATGACATTGAAGCTCGCTGATTCCTCAATGCGGTTGCCCTTGGGTGTTATTAAAGATGTGCCCGTTCAAGTGGATAAGTTTATCATACCGGGCGATTTCGTGGTGATGGACATGGAAGAAGACAAGGAGGTGCCTATAATTTTAGGACGCCCCTTCCTTAGAACCGCCGGTGTGAAGATGGATGCTCGAGATGGGACGATTTTGGTTAGAGTGGGAGGAGAGAAACTCCGATTTTCAATAGATCATGCCTTGAAGTGCTCCGACCCCGCCAACGAAGGCCATGATAAATCGCTCGCCTTCTCGCTCTCCGGATCCGATCCGATAAAGACCTAGTGAAATATGGTCAAGCTAGGGACCTAAAACAAGCGCTTCTTGGGAGGCAACCCAAGGATTTCTCAACTCTTCTCTCTTTTATTTATTTTGTCATTAAAAATAGAAAATACAAAAAAAATAAAAATAATAGAAAAATCCATAAAAATTTGAAAAAAATAATATCAAAAATAGAATTTGATGTTTGTATTTGTTTGTTTGTAGGAAAATTTTGAGGAACAAACGAAGAAAGATACAATTCGTGCTAGAGCACCATGGGTTACGCGAACCAACTAACCCCGATCGACCTCATACGGATTGCATTAAAAGATCTAGACAAATTAGAGCCGTCTTGGACAACGAGAGAACAAACTAGAAGCAAATCAACATATGGAAAGCAAAAATTGGCTAAGTTCTCTTTTCCCTCCTATTTACTTTTTTATTCGATTGCATGCATTGAGGACAATGTTTGATCTAAGTTTGGGGGGAGGGAATATGAGAAAAATTGAACTTTTGGTGGATTTTGGTAAATTTTTGCATTTTTTTCGAACTTTTTGCTTCTCTGGTCAGCTCGAACAGACTTCTGGTCAATCCGACCAAAGCCTTGGAAACTTCTGTTTTTAACTTTCTCCTTGGTCGATTCGAACAGACACCTGGTCGATCCGACCAGAACATGAAAATTGCACGATTTGGTTTGATTTTGGATTGGAAATTAGTTGGTTTTGCCTATTCTCTCTCGATTTGAATTTTAAACGTTAAATCTCACACTGCTTAACCTTGTTTTTGAGTCAAACAAAAAGTTTCTCAAAGAACCCTAGAATGTTTTGATATCACACTTGATCTTGCACCAATGGACTGAATTGGAGTATTTTCTTTAAAATTTGAACTTGATCTTGGATGCTTAGAATTGTTATGACAATCTTAGTCGATTCTCACAAGTTTTTGCCGAGTGAACTGATTCGTATTTGACAGACTTTTGAAAAGAAATTTATCGACTTTGGAAATTGTAAAATGAATTTTGTCTTGTTGAAATTGCTTTTTAATCGCTCGAATCACCAACGAGCTAAATTAATGGGACAATAAATCAAAATAGCTGTGAAAACGAGGACGCACTGAGGCCTTTTTCCACCAACTTAGCCACAAATTGGAGGGTATTGGGTTAGGTATGAATTGTTAGGAATTACAACTCAAAGAAACCGAGAAATAATTGGACAACTCATGCTTAATTCTACCGGACCCGGTGCGAAAGCATTGGTAAAGGAGTTGTTGAGTATTATGGCCCAAGTGTACCGTGGCCATAGTCGAGCAGCACCCGTCTAACCTCCCTAGCGCGACATGTGCTAGTAGCAAACTCAAGGCCAATGATACCGCATTATCCTCTAGGGTGTAAAGCCCCACGGCTCGACTTGCACGAAAAAAAAAAGAAAAAAAACATTGGTGAAAAAAAAAATTGAAATTGCTTTTGAGAAAAGTTCATTATAAAATTTCTGAAGTTGATAAAGGCCTTTATAAATTTTTGTGGATTGTGAAAAGGAACGGGTAATTGAAATTGAGATCGCTTTTGAAATATCAAAGGGAAGCTAGAGTTCTAATTTTTGGAAAAAAGACTTTACTTAGGGCCAAGAGTTGCATTAATTAAGTTGTGAACACTTAACTTGGTTTTTGATTTTGATTCTTGTTTGACTCATTTGATGAAAGTGTGAGAAATTTTAGGCATAGCAATTGATTTCACGACATTTATTGGTTTGAGATACAACTCAATGTTTAAGGTTTAAGTACAGTCCAAAACTCTAAGCTTAGGGTATTGCTTGAGGACAAGCAAAGTTTAAGTTTGGGGGGATTTGATATCGTCATTATTTGTAGGCATTTGGACCGTACTTGGCACTCAAATAACACTCAAACCATTGAATTATTCAATAGATTGCTATGATTTCCAAGGAATTGGCTCTACCGTCGTTTCTTCTCTCATTTTACAGGACTTTGATGATTTCTGATGATTTTGGAGCATATAGATGGATTCCCGATGTAGCACGCACGCTAGACGACTCATTCCTAGCATTGGAGGCTCTTTTCTCTCTCCTGGTCGACCCGAACAATCATATGTTCGATCCGACCAGCACCTATGGCAGTCAAGCGTCATTTTCTCTCTCCTGGTCGACCCGAACAATCATCTGTTCGATCCGACCAGCACCTATGGCAGCCAGGCGTCATTTTCTCTCTCCTGGTCGACCCGACCAGGAGCCTGTTCGATCCGACTGGGCATCACAACAGCAGACATGTGCAGCTGTTCTTTCTCTCTCCTGTTCGGTTCGACTGCACACCTGTTCGGTTTGACCAGGGTGCCGCCATATCACATAAGGCATTATTTCTTACATAGAAACTGATGGAAATGGTAATTTCTTGCGCCCTGGTGCCCTAGCCTTCCATCCTTGCGACCTGGGACATCCATATATACACCTCTAGACCTGAAGGAAAGAATACAACCTTTCATACCACAAAATTCCACCTTCCATAGGCGTTTTTCTCTTTTCCACCATGGGAGATCATCAAAGTTTGGTTCTTTGAAGCGACGGCAGCAAGGAGACGAGTTTGGTGACCATCTTGCAACACCCCATTGCCTAGAGATCGTAGTTTGAAAGCATAAAGGAGTATTCGGTTTATTCTTTCTATGTTTTCTTCTCTATTTTTGATGGGCTTGTATCTTGTTATTTCTATGTTATTTGTTGTGTGTTTTGATTCGATGTTAGGCTAAATTTATGTAGTCTTAGGGATAAGATAGTAACTTAGGTTTGGATGTTGTGATTTGACTCGTTATGTTATGATATGTTTTGTTGATTTGTTTTGTTGAGAATTATTATAATTGCTTGTTTAAATTGCTTGGTTAAGTCTAATTAACTTCTAGATGAATGGCCACATTTAGTTAAGTTCTAAAGTTAGGTTAATCAAGATAATTTAGATAAAGTGTTTGGGATAAATCGTAGATCCGAAAGGGGAGATTAGTTGACACCAAAAGTGTAACTTTTAGACAAGTTCAAAAGACCTCTAGATATCCTTACGAACTCCAACAAACAAGTTTAAGTTGATTGAATTCTATACCAAAAGTTGTGAACCAATCAAGTTAATTAGGTTAGGTTGTGATTAAACCAGTTTCTAGTCCAACAAGCGACAGCTGAGGTTTAGTGAATCTAGGTTTAGCCAACAAACCCTAGCACAAAGCATAAAATATCACAAAAGGTCAAAACCACACACTTTCACCCTCTGTTCGGATCGAACAGATCCTTTTTCGAACCGAACAGAGAAGTGAACGCTTGAAAAACATAGTTTGATGCACGAAAGTGATAAGTTCTGTGTTCTAGAGTCCAAACCGAGGTGAAACCTGAACCCTAAGACGCTTTTTATACTGTTTGAAAACCCAAAAACCTTACTTTAGTTGTTTACTTTATTTTAATAGACAAAAACAACCAAAAATATCTACTTTATTGCACTTAGATTTATTTCAACTATTTCTCCACCAAAATATTCTTGTCTAGCTTTTGAAAAAGGATAAGTCCAGTAATCAATTGTACCGTCCCTTGGGTTCGACCCTAAAGCTGTACTCCAAAAGACTAGTGAGGTTAGCTCTAGGTCTATAAATTTATTTGATTCCTAGGTTTTAAGCCTTCATCAATTTACACAAGGACGAACGAAACGATCGAAATTGATGAAATTTTCGTGATTTACACATGGACGAAACTGTTTCATTGTTTCGTTAACCGTTTCGTCCAACCAAACGAAATCTTTTCGTTGTTTCGTTAAACATTTCGTCCGGACGAAACGAAACGAAAAACGGTTAAAACGACTTCCATTTTCAACCCTAGTCTCACTGAATCGGCCTAAATCTATACTTCTATAGTACATATTAAAGCACGCATACCAATGGATGTAACACGCTAGATCTAGGAAGTAAAAAGATGTTTCTGTCGTTCGATTGGTTTGATCTACGGTTGGATATCAATCGTCAGCCAAAACAATACCATTGCTTGGTTTTCCATCTAATATAGAAATAAATTGAATAACACATCTATTTTTATAGCTGGTAAATTAAGAAACATATTTTATTATCTAACATTGTTTTGTTTCTTTATTTGCCCACATATGAGGACATCTTATCTTACGGAATTGTTTTCCGTCATCCTCCTTTTCCTATCATCCCCATCATCCCCTGGCATTTATTAATGCGTTTTCCTTTTTTGGGTGAGGAGATGAGAGGGAGAATGAGCGAATTTTCTTTTTTGGATGAGGGGATGAAGGGGGAGGGATGAGCGAAACAGATAGGAGGGAGGGACGAGCGACACGGAACGGAGGGAGGGAGGGAGCGACACAAAGGAATGACAACTGTTTTGGTTAAATATATAACGGTTCTGGTTAAATATATAACGGTTCTGGTTAAATATATAACAGTTCTGGTTAAATATATAACTGTTCTGGTTAAATATATAACAGTTCTGGTTAAATATATAACTGATCTGGTTATATATATAATTGTTCTGATTAAATATACAAGTGTTTTTGATAAAATATATAATTGTTCTGGTTTTATATATGACTGTTCTGGTTATAAATCATTACATATATAACAGAGGAGGGAGAGAGATGAGCTCTGGATAGTAGCGAATCGGGAGATGAGGGGAAATTAGCGAAATAAAGAGGGAAAGAGAGGATGATTCCAGGGGATGATGGATACGCGTTTTCTAAAAATGAAAACGTGTTTTGAGGATGATGGAAATGATAGAAATCGAGGATGATGGTCAGCCCCGCTTATCTTATGCTAGTAAACTTAATTGATTTCCGCCAGGCCGCCATAGAAATGCTTTTTTTTTTCGCTTTACTAATGGACCTACCATTGACCCACACTGCCATACAGTCCATCACTTGATTCTCCCAAAAAAATTACAAATAATACTAAAATAATCTGAATTATATATCAGTATCATTCTTAAGATATCATATCAGTATCTTTCTTAAGATATTTCGAAGCTATTTATATAATAATTCCTATTATTTAAGTAATATTTTCAAAATTTAATAATATTTTAGTTTTTTTTTTTTTTTGGCTTGCATCTCTACGTTTGTTCCTGTAAGTAATCACAAAAGACGAACCAAGAATGTATTTTTCTCAGGACCTCACTGACAGTTATAGATTGGACCCAAGTTTCCAATCAAGTCGAAAGCTCTTGCAAAGATGTCAGATATTAATTAACAAGAATTATGAGTCTCCTAATTTATTTGGTACATCAGTAATCTCGACTAAAGCTGGATAGTAAGATTTTGAGAAGAGCTCCCGGATGCGCAATAAGGATATGTCATACTTATATTATATCTAGTATTCGCTTTCCAGATGTTAATTTGTTGTAATAATTAATAAAGTAAAAGTCACTTTTTAGAAAAAATAATAATAATAAACTCACTAAATAATGATAATATCTTGGTAGATAGGTGTATCTGGATGGTCTTTGAATAAGATGATGAATTTCTGAATAACAATTGTGAATTAGCAATTCATGAACATGCTATTCTCGAGTTAATTCACAGTTGTTTGGTTGGTTGTATAAGAATAAAGAGAGTGTGAAGAAATAAAATATTGATTAGTTTATTGATTTCCAACTATGTTTTGGCGCAACCATGATTGTTTTTTTGGCACAACCAGCACTTGGGCGCCATCTGAGGGAGATTGTAAGCACCACAATTATAAACACATCTCTGAAGAGAGAATAAAGAGGGAACACTGGATATCACATATTTCTTTCCCATTTTCGAATATACAATTTATTAAAGTGAAAATAAAGAGGGCACTTGTCCAAAATTTATAAAAAAAAAATCACAATTAAAAAATCGTTATAGTTACGAAAAGGGTAAATATGTAAAGCAATCATGATTGTAGGGTTATATTTCTAAATTTTAAAATTAGATGGATATATTTCCAATCGGAATTGCTTTCCGTCATCCGCTTTTCTCTATCATCCCCATCATCCCAAATAAAACGCGTTAATAATAATTGTCTCTTCTCCATCATCCTCCGCTTTAATCATCCACATAACACGTTAGAAGAAGAGAACGAGAGGATGAGAGGATGAGAGGTGAGAATAAAGCGAGCCAGAGAGGAAGGGGAATGAGGACAGAGCGCATCAGAGGGAGAGAACGAACCAGAAGAGAAGGGGGATGGGGAAGAGAGAGGGAGTGAAACATAACAATTATATATATTAAGTAGAACTGTTGCTATATTTACTATAACTGTTAAATATATTAACTAGAACAATTAGTCTATTAGCTAGAACTTTTATATATATTAACTAGAACTGTTATTCTATTAACTAGAACCTTTATATATATTAACTAGAACTATTATTATATTAACTAGAATATTTATTCTTACAACTAGAACAGTTAAATTTTTAACCAGAACATTTAAGATATTAACTAGAACAGTTACGATATCCCTCCCCCCTCCCCCTCCCTCCCCTCTGATTCGCTTTCCCTTTGATTCGCTCTATCCACTAGCGCTCATCCTCCCCAAACTCTCCCTCCCCCTTCCTTCTCTGATTCGCCCTCCCTCCCCTCATCCCCTCATCCAAAAAAAAAAAGAAACACGTCATCCCGCATCTTCACCCCCTCTTTCCTTTTTCGGAATGAGGATGACAAGGATGATGGGATCTGAGGATGATCTGGTCTCCTTCCTTCTTCATTCTTTTTTTAGAAATCCAGAGGAGAGTATGAGAGGTGAGGAGAAAGCGAACCAGAGAGAAAAGGGGATGAGGACGAGCGCATCAGAAGAGAAGAGAGATGGGGAAGGAGAACAATTATACATTTTAACTAGAACCTTTATATATATAAGTAGAACTGTTATTAATATAAGTAGAACATTTATATATATAAGTAGAACTATTATGAATATAAGTAGAACCTTTATATATATAAGTAGAACTGTTATGAATATAAATAGAACCTTTATATATATAAGTAGATACTTTATATATATTAAGTAGAACTGTTATGTATATAAGTAGAACTGTTAAATATATCAACTATAACTATGTTCGCTCCCTTTATTTTGCTGTGTTCGCTCCCTCCCCTCTGTGTCGCTGTCTTCCTTCGCTCTGTGAGACGCTAATCTGAGGGGATGATTCCAGGGGATGATGGATAAGGATGAGGGGGATTAATTTCCGAAAATGTAATTACGCGTTTTCTAAAAATGGAAAACGCGTTTTGAGGATGATGGAGATGATAGGAATCAGGAATGATCCTTATCAGCCCCGATTTCCAATTGGCTATAATTAGAAGACGGTTAATTTTCCCATCAATTAAACATGTCACTACTCACTAGCGCACCCATCAATTAAACAGTATTGCATAAGAACTGCGCGCAACCATCAATTAAACACATTAATCAAACACACCAATTAAGCACAACCATCACTTAGACACAAACAAGAACAATACTACACCTCGACTACAGTCGTAATTAATCACAACACCCAATAATTAAAATCAAGAACAGTATTGCAGTGCACTAACTATTATTCCCAACAAGGAAAAAATAAAAAAGAAGACCATAACATAGGATCCATAAAAGCATTTCCTACTATATTTCCTCAGGTAAGGAACGATTCATTTGTGAATAGTTTAAAAATAAAATAATGTATTTGTGAAGTCTCAGCTACATTAAACAACATATAAATCAGATAGAGGGTGAGATTTAAAAAATAAATAAGACCATAATGCCCTTCTGCCAATAATACTACAAAGATTTATCCATTTGGGTTCTAACTCCATAATCTCAATTTCAAATTCAAGTACATTGCCCTTACCATAACAACTACTGATTTTCAATTTCAAATTCAAGTTGCATCTATCATGGAGCAATGCCAGATTTTTTTTTTTTTTGGGCGTTTATTTGCCATTTTCTGCAACACAAAATTCAAGTACATTGCCCTTACTATAACTACTGATTCTTTCTTTGTGTATTCTAATTCCTTGTGTTGTTGGGAATTATGCTGCCTCTATGTACGATCTTATCTAACCTGCCATGCATTTCACCTTTCCATTAAAAAACACAATTGGTGGCATGAGTATTTTGCTAAACTATGATAATTTAATAAAATTAAATAAATGAGACAGATATCTCACTACAGTAGTTATGCCAAAGACAGTTCCTTGCCACACTTCATTCATCTTGAATTCCACAGAAAATTTGTCTCTCAGCTCACTCCCTCTTTCAGCATCAGTGTGCCTCGAACTTTCCGCCACGGAATGTATACCTGAGGTAGAGGGATTGTCAGTATACTTCATTGCCACATTGAACCACCAAAGGGCTGCTTTATGTTTGTGTTGACCCTTCCTCTTCTCATTTTCATCAAGGATCCTAGACATTGCTTTCAACCCTGATATAATAAGCAATTAAAAAAAGTTTGTAATTTCTTTGAAGGTCAAATGTACCAGTTGCAGTCCCTCGTCCTACTGATAATTCTTTATTCAAGGGCAAAGCATTGCCAAGAAGAACAATTCAAATTGATTAACAGAACATTACACAAATCATATGAGATATAACTTTCTTTTTTTTTATATTGATATGAGATATAACTAAAAAAAAAAAGTTATATCTCGCAGTTCTCTTTTGTGACTTGTCTGCTTGGTAGTGCACCTAAGCTCTCTTCTTCATACCTGGATTAATCTGAAATAAATGAAAAATTAGAAATAATAGTTTCTAACATAGTACAACAGTTAACATCACATGTAATAATACAGAATCAGGTGATGATTAATTACACAAACAATATTATGCAAACCTGCATAAAGCTTCATAACATAATAGAAACTACTTACCAGTACAGCTACTCATTAAATTACAAGTACTTAAAACTACATAACATAAACATTGAAGTTCATCACAGACTAAAGTAATCCTACTTGAGAATACATGACATGATCGGAACCAACTCAAAGCTACATAAATAAGTTCAGCCACAACATAACAGAAATTTAAACTAAAGTTCAGCAAATCCTAAGACATTAAACTAAAGTTCGGCAAATCCTAAGACATTAAACTAAAGTTCACTAAATTCTAATACCCTAGGCAACAACAGACAGTCTACTATTGGCGCAAGCATGTCATCAAAAGTTTGGGTTATGTGGAGGCACAGGATAACCATAATTGTTGCCGCCATGGTCGGGGTTGAGATAGGCATGCATTCCTTCATTTCTGGTCAGCATGCAACTATACCCATTGGGGTTATTATTCGCATGATTCTTGTTGCCTAAAACATCACACGCATTCACCCATTCGACAATATTCTGCTTTGAAGCCTTGAGAAACCAGAGTCGCATGCCTGGTCTTTCAATCTCATCCAGTATGAAGTTTAATGCTGGACCACGAATGCCTAGTTGTTCTATCTTAATAAGGCACTGTTCCAGCTGCTTTTTACCTTTCTCAATCTGCTCAGCGTCTGCTTTGATACTTCTAGCAATTTCGAGCGCAGATTTGGTAAGCTCATTCCTTACTTCCTGCCTCTTTCGGTACCTTTCCCTGTACCTCTTTCCCCTAGACTTGCCTTCGCCTGCTGAGTCATCAGTACTTTTCCTCTTTGAACCAGAGCTCTGGCAAATAGGAAAGGTTGCCTCGGAGAATGATTGTCGCTGAGGTGAACTGTTGTCATCGCTGTCATGAGGAAACTCCTCAGCATCATCCGATTCCTCCGATTCAACACACTTTATTGCCGCACTGAACCACCAAAGAGCTGCTGCTTTATGTTTGAGTCGACGCTTCCTCATCTCATTTTCATCACGCATCCAAGACATTGCTTTCAATCCTGATCTAATAAGCAATTAAAATAAGTTTGCAATTTCTTTAAAGGAGAAACGTACCAGCCGTAGTCCCTTGTTCTACTGATAATTCTTTATTCAAAGGCACAGCATTGCCAAAAAGAACAATTCAAATTGATTAAGAGAACACTAAACAAATCTTATGAGATATGGCTTACAGTTCTCTTTTGTGCCTTATCTGCTTTGTAGTGCACCTAAGCTATCTTCTTCATACCTTGATTAATCTGAAATAAATGGAAAATTATAAATAATAGTTTCTAACTTGGTACAACAGTTAACATCACATATAATAATAAAGAATCAGGTGATGATTAAATTACACAAATAATATTATGCAAACCTACATAAAGCTTCATAACATAATAGAAACTACTTACCAGTACAGCTTCATTTTTTAATTACAACTTTTACCTATAATAAGTTGCCATGCATAAATTCATCTATATTATTTTACATGCAGTGACGAAGCCAGGATTGAAGAATGACGGGGGCCAAAATCTGACTAAATGAAATTGAGAACCAAGAAAATTACAAGTTTAAATATTAATTACCTAAAATAATACTAGCAACCATTAATTTTTCTTAACCAAAGCATCATTGAGCATAATATTTTGAGTCTAGAGGAGGCCCATGAAACTTAATTATATAAATTATCTTAATAAATTAACATATGGTTGGGGAATATTCTAATTATTAGGGGGGGCCTGGCCCTTGCCAGTCCCCCTCTGTCTTCGCCCACTGTTTACATGGTACTATATTCAGATGTTTTCTGCCGGGTTGAGACACTAATGTTGTATCCTTTAATGTGCAATTTATAAACCTGGTTTTGGCCACTCAAGCTATATTAATGAACAAAGATTATTTGGTTAAGATAAGAAAATAAAGTAACAACATACCTCAAAAAACCATAGCAGTGCAACACAAATGAACTAGCAAGTACTTCCACCTAATCTGTTGAAACAAAACACCTTAACTAGATTTCAGAAATACTAAAATAAGTGCAAAAGTTAATTTATCTGTACACCAAAAAGGATCTTATCATGTTATACAATGATATAAACCCGAGGTAATGACATTTTAGGTGGGAAAAGAGCATCTGGAAATGACTAAATAAAAAGGTCCTTAAGAAATAATTGTAATCTTTCCAGCCATAATCGCATTTTTCATTACTGGATCACTAAATTTATTGCATTAATTAATCATATCTATCTCAAGTATATCGCAATATGCAATGTATGAAGTAATATTTTCTGGTAAAATAATTAAAAAATTACAAGAAAAAATTACCAGAAAATAAATCCAAAGTGTAGAGTAATAGGGAAAACCTAATCGATTTAAAAATTACCAGAAAAAATTATACTCCAAAGTTTTTCACAAACCCTAATATCTAAAATTGTGAAAGACCTAGCCTGATCAATCTCAAAACCTGAAATCATATAAAGTGTAAAACCACCCAATTGGTTTATATCAGACTTGGCCTATTCAATCTTAGGAACTGAAACAGCAAAGAAATAAAAATAAACCTTATGCCTAATTTATATCTTGTAAATACCAACATTTCGCAGGTACAATAAAAAAAAAGCCATAAAAATCAATTTGTCACCTGTGTCCAACCTTGTCCATTTGCTTTGTTTAGAGTTTAGGGAGAAAAAAGAAGAAAAGAATCAAGGCAAAATAGGGACGAAAATATTCAAAACTCACCACTAAATAGGAGCTCTTCCATCTCAGGGTCAGTGTACAAGTCGATGGTGACAACGGTTTCGTCGAATTCTCCTCCGATCGAAGTAGGTTAAAAAAATTTCACGGTAATGGCAGAAGGTCTGAGACAGACTGAGAGAGATGAGACGTGTCGGACTCTTGGTGGAGTAAAGCTTTCTCTCTCCTCTTTATGGGTTAATAAAACTGTCCGCTGAGTAAAGCTTTGCTATGCTCAGAGTTTGAATGTCTCGAATGTTCTAAAAACTCATTTTTTATCTATTTTCTTTATAATATAAAATTCAAATTTTAAAATTCAAACTGTTGAGTCATATCAGTTGTAATGATAATTTTCAAAAAAAATACAAAATATAGAATAAATAGGAAATATTATTATACACAGAAAATATAATGCCAGCTATAATAAGCATTCCTGTTCTGTATTTTTTTTTTGTTAGTTTACAATGATTTCCCTAATTTTTCTATTATTACCTAATTAAACTAAAAAATTAAATGATATTAAATAATATTAAATAAAAAAACTTACCGGAGAGGAGCTTTGTCTCTGTCACTAGGAAGGAGTGAGAGGAAAGGGGTATCGTGCTTTTATAAGCAATAGAATGGCTAACTATCGGATCCTCAATGTCCGATAAGGAAGGTGCTTTGGGCAACCGATTTTTTTTTTGGAGCAACATTTTTTATTTCTAAATGACTAAATTGCCCTTAGAGTCAATCAATCAGATCTATTATTTATCCTAATTTATTTCTTTAACGGTGCTTTCCTTCTCTTTTAAGATTTATGCTAAAAGACAAATGCTCCTCTACGAAAATTGAACAATTGATCATGCACGAAAATTTTTTGTTAACTTATATAACATTAAAGTAACCGATGGTTCTTTTGCATAAATATTTTACACATTTTTTCTTTGTTTTTGCTCTATAGCACTTTCACGTTGCCTACAAATGAACTAATGGGTTTGTGAGATGGCAAAATTAAAAAAATTCAGTGGAGAGGTAAGAGAGGTCAGGCGAGATTTAAGATGTAGAAGCGAATTTACTAAATTTTAAAAGGACAATTTAGTCTTTTTTAAAAAAATTATGTTGCTTGCAGCAAAAAATCCGTTGCCCAAAGCATCTCCCGTCCGATAATAGTACCAGACTTCCAAAATCTGATATTACAAACTTAGTTTTAAAATATGTTTATTTTATTAATAAAATCATAATTTAATAATATTATGATTTTATTTTAATTTTTTCAGTATGTTTGGTTCAACTCAGAATTCGACTTATTCGGGTCCTTCGTTCCAAACACGACTTAACGAACGAGTAGTTAATTTTTCATACAAAAGCTCTGTTTATAAACAGCATGTGATACTTAACAAGTAACAACGTTAAATATTATCTTTTTTTTTTGCTTTCATAAAGTATATATTTGTTACTGACAAATTCATTAGTCCTTAAACAATTAGTTAGGTAATTGCAAATATTACCTTATAAATTTACAAGAAAATTAGCCTATTTAGTTAAGAAATTCACGTATTTATCAATAGTAGTTAGTGGCTTTACCATTGTTCTAGAGATAACGGGTTCAATTTCCGATACGCGCGAAAAAAAAAAATCTATTTTACTGAATGGGTTATGGATCTATAAATAAATGGTCTTGTTTCCAAAAAAAAAATTTACTTAAAATCATTACAAATTGTAAGTACAAAACTATTGACAAATATGTTATTTCACAAAATATTATTATTATCTAATATCGACGAATACACAAATATTCTTTAATATTTAATTAATTATGGGTGCGTTTGGATAGGTGTGGGAAGAAGGGAAGAAGGGAAGAAGTGGGAAGAAGTATTGGGAAGTGTGTAACTTTGTGAAGAGTTTGGATTGTTTATAATTTTTTTTCTTCCCATCTTCCTTCTTCCTCTTCTTCTTCTCTCATCCAAACGCACCCTATAGTATAAATTTTGAGTTGACGACGGACTTTCAATTTGTTTTGAAGACGAATCTTGCGGCCTGCGGGATAGCACATCTCCCCGTAAAGGCGTAAATTAAGTTTTCTTCAAAATCCAAAAGAGAATACATTCGTTTTCTCGCCTCTCGCGCTTAAAGCAAACAATTAGTATGCTTCCTTTTGCTAACAATTAGTATGCTTCCTTTTGCTGGATGGAGGATAAAAACTGCACAACTTTGGATCACCTTGCATGGTATATATCAATATATGTAGTCAACAAGGATGTCCCCTCCACTCTCCACTACTATTCATCTCATTAGGTTAATTAATTAGTTTATAAAAAAATCAAATAGTTTGACCACGCTTTATATAACAAGGCAGGCACTTTTTTTAATTCTTCCAAAACCATCATCCATTTGACAAATTGCTTTTGTTTTATACTTTACCTTCCCAAATCCCAATAAATATACCTGTCAAACGTTGAAACGGAACACAAAATAGGTCTGTTTCGTTTTCGTTTCGTTCCAGTCAACGTAACTGAATTTGATTCCGTTTAACGTTTGGTTTCGTCAAACATAAAAGTTTTTCATTCCGTTTAACGATCCGTCCTTCATTTACCATTGATTTCAGTAAAATTTTGTTTTCCGTTTCAGTAACGTTTATAAATTTCAGTTCCTTTTCCATTTCGTTTTCAGAAACGAAACTGAAATCTCTTCTATTTAACGTTCCGTTTGGACGAAACGGAACGAAATACCACAGCGGAACGGAATTTTGACAGACCTACCGGTAAATGTTCTTCGAGGAAAAAGCCACCAAGTTCGGAACAAAGGCTCCGTTTGGATAGGTGTGGGAAGAAGAGAAGAAGGAAAGAAGTGGGAAGAAATATTGGAAAGTGTGTAACTTTGTGAAGAGTTTGAATTATTTATAATTTTTTTCTTCTTCTTCCTTCTTCTTCTTCTTTCTTCCAACGATTCAAACGCACCCAAAGACTCCTCCGTACCTGGTCCCACCCCTACGTTAGTGCCTATCTTGAGTCAACATGTATATTTATTGATATAAAAGACTCCGAAATTCTTTTCCTACTGTGGGTTTTCTATGCACATTGATTTACGTATCTTCCTATATATACAACAACTAAATGACATGGTAGGTGCCTAAGGGCGTGTAGGCCTGCACAACGAAAAAAATTTACGTAATTCCGTGCGTTTCGTCTGCTGCGAAACGATCTACGATAGGTCTTCTGGTTTCGTCTAGGTTAGCGAAACGATCTACGGAACGTTTTATGGTTTCGTGAGTTTAGCGTAACAAGTTACGAAACTAGGTCCTTTCGTTTCGTATCCTTTCGCGAAAACGCGTTATTATTTAATATATTAATTAATATTAAATTATTTAACATAATTAATATACAATTTGTATATATAAATATACAATTCTGGGAGAGAGTCAGAGAGAGATCAAACCCTAATCTATTTTTCTCCGCCTCTCTCTCTCTGAAGCGGCGCCATGTCTTTTCAGTTGCCTCTGTCGATTCGAGATCTCCTTTTGTCTCTCTATCTTCCCTGTCTATCTTCTCTGTCTCTCTCTCTCTCTCTCACGCATGCTCTTGGAGAGCTGATGATTGACGATTGATGACATCGAGTCATCTCGATGTTTGATTTTCCTCCTTTTCTGTTGGTTTCGGTGAAATCCTCATAATTACTATTGAAACCCTAGACTGATTAGTACTCTCTGTCTCTTGGTTTCCAAAATCTTAGCTTAAGTGTAGGCTTGGTAGCTTAAAAGGCTTGAGAAAAATTAATGATTGCTAGTTTTTGTGAGACTGGTGACAGAATAGTCGATCAGTCAGGGTCTGTTGGCTATATAAGATGAAGAAACAAGACAGAAAGGAAGGAAGGAAGGAAAAGAGGAAGAGAGAGAGAGAAAGGTATTTCTTCTCTGATTTTCTATCTTATTTTAATTTTTTTCGATTTTTTTATCTATTAGTTCTTAACTTAAGTTTAATTTTACTTCTTGTTCTTTGTAGGAAAAAAAGAAGAACGAAAGTAAAGAGAGACAGAAAGGTATTAACTTCATAACTTCTATTTTGATTTTTATTAGTTGTTTATTTTTTTTTTTGAGTTTTAATTCTTTTCTTGTTGTGTTCTGTGACTCTTTGTAATTGTAGGAAATTTACATAAATCTCAAAGTACCCTGAGATGGCTGACTCACAGAAAGGGAGTGTGCAAGAGGAAGATTTTGATCTAATAGATGATGAGTATGATTTTTTTTTTATGTTTTTAATACTTCTGCTTGTTATTGGCGTGTGGCATGGGAGACATCCATTCCTGACAGTATGTTAATGCCACTCGTATGTGTGCTTGTTAGTTATTTATATGTTGTATGCTTGTGCTTTGTGTGTTTGAAACTTTGAATGTTTGTGCAATTGTGCTTGCTATGTGCCTTGTTTCATAGTTGCCAGGCGTGGATGTCTCCCATGACACACCTTTGCAAGCATGTTATGGTTATGTAGAGTAGAGAGCAAGTTGAACTGTTTAAGATTATCATTTGAGTTGGTATGTATGACTTGATTGCTTCCAATTTATAGTATGGGACCAGGATTGCATTTTAAAACTGCAGAGGAAATTGAAAGGATCCAAATTGATGCTGAACTGGCTGATGGTGGTACTGGTACCCCAACCCCAAATGCTGATGGTGGTACTGGTACTCCAACCCCAAATGAACCTCAACCTGCTGCTGATAATGCTGATTCAGCAGCAAAAAAAAAAGAGGAAAAATCCAAGAAAATCAAAAGTGTGGAAACACTTTGATAGTACAGAGAAAGATGAACATGGTGACTATACAGCCACTTGTAAGTATTGTGGCATTGAATATTTGCAAGGCAACTCTAGGAGCACTAGCTCACTGTTGCATCATTGTCAGGGTGGTTGTAAAAAAATGCCACCCACAAAAAGGATGAATCCTGATGCCTTGCAGAGACTGCTTGCACTTGGCAGTGGTGAAAGTATACTTCTCACTTGGCACTTGTCAGTTGTCACCAATAATGTATAATTGTTACTTGGCATTTGGCACTAATATGTATAATGTATTGTATAATTGTCAGGTCAACCCAAGCCTTCAGTTTGGCAATTTGACCAGAAAAGAAGTAGAAAAAACTTGGCAAATATGGTAATTGGCCATGAGTACCCTTTTAACAGTGCAACGCATCATTTTTTGAAAGTTTTTGCAACTGATCTGCAGCCTTGTTTTAAAATGCCATCAAGGACCACACTTAGGTCAGATTGTATGGGTGTTTATGAGGAAGAGAAGTTAAAATTGTATGAATTACTTGCGAATATGGATTGTAAGTTTAGTTTCACTAGTGATTTGTGGACTTGTAAGGGTAAAGATAGGGCTTTCATGGCTCTCACTTGTCATTTTATTGATGACAATTGGAAGTTGAGGAAAAGACTTCTCAGCTTTACACCAATGCCCTCTCCTCACACTGGAAAACACATTTCAGAAGCCGTTTATGATATGTTAGTTTTGTGGAACTTAGACAAAAAAGTTTTTAGTTTGGTGTTGGACAATGCATCTGCAAATGATGCTGCCATCAAGGACTTGTTGAGTAAGAGTCATTTTAGAAAGAACCTACCTTGTGATGGTCACATCTTTCATCTAAGATGTGGATGCCACATTTTAAATCTGATTGTGCAAGATGGTTTGAGTGTGATGTCTGGTGAGATAGATGCCATAAGGGAAACCATGAAATTTATTAGGCATTCACAACCTAGAATGGAGAAGTTCAAGTTGGCTGCTTCTCAGGTAATTTATTTTTTTATTTCATTTATTTTAATGTTATTTTAATGTGTTTCAATTAGACCTTGTCTATGTTTATTTTCAGGTAAATGCTCCTGATAAGAAACCAGCATGAGATGTGCAGACCAGGTGGAACTCCACATATATTATGCTGGAGTTGGCATTACAATTGAAGGATGCTATTTATAAGGTATGCAGAGTTAGATAAGACTTATTCTTTTTGTCCATCTGATAAGGATTGGGATCATGTGAAAGCCCTACATGGACATTTGAAAGTCTTCTATGATTCAACTCTAAGATTGAGTGGGGCCAAGTATCCAACCTTGAATTTGTATTTTCCTGATTTCTGTGAGGTTTATCTGAATATTCAAAAAATGAATAGTAGTCCATATACATTTGTTGTGAATATGGGACAAAAAATGTTCCAGAAGTGGAACAAGTATTGGGAAATTGGAAGTGTTCTGTTGGCTCTTGCTTGTTCTCTAGATCCAAGATGTAAGCTAGCAGTGGTTGAGTACTACAAAATGTTGCATCCTGAAGAGTTGCAATCATTTATGACCAACTTGAAGACTTGCTTTGATGATTTGTTCAATGAGTATTTGATCTCAAACAACAAACAACCACAGTCACAAAGCCAAACTAGTCAAAGTACAGCACCAAGGTACTCCACTAGCACATCTAATATGTATATATTTTTTTTATTTTGTTATGTGTGTTGCAATCAAAGTTGAAAATGTCTTCTTTTCAGTTCTAGTGGATCAAAGGAAGAAACTGATTCAAGGGCTGGTTTGAATAATTTCTTGAATGATAAGAAGCAGGCTGACCCCATCTTGTCTGAGCTTGATCAGTATCTATCTGAACCACTTGATCCTTGTAGCTTGGATGATGACTTTGACATTTTGTCATGGTGGAAATTAAAAGCCCCTAAATATCCAGTTTTGTCTAAGTTAGCTAGGGACATATTGGCTGTACCAATTAGTACTGTGGCATCAGAGTCAACCTTCAGTACTGCTGGTAGAACACTTAGCCCAACTAGAAGCTCATTGAATGATGAGAGCATTGAAGCTCTAGTGTGTGCACAGAATTGGTTGAGGACAGCAGTGATTGGTATTATTTTTAATTATAATTAATTTCCATTTTAATTCAATTCAATTATTACTAATTTCTATTTTGTTTGATATTAATGTAGAAAGTGGTGGTGAACTTGGTGATGCAGATGATGATGCAATTGATGAGATTATTGAATGATCTCTGTGTTAAGATTTTTTAACAGTACAACTTGGTGAACTTGGTGATTGCAAGTTTGTTTTTTTTTTATTTTGATAAAGAAACAGTTGGTTTTTTGTTTATTTTGGTGCCTATAGGACTAAGGAGAGTCTGTTAATTTAACAATGGGATTAATTCTATATGGATGGGTCAATGATGAAGGGTACAAAATTGCCAAGTGCTTGTTCGAGGGGATGGGACTCTTACTTAGTAATTTTGATGGGTCAGTCGGAATTATTGGGTTTGTTGATATCTCCCCAATGATTTGAACTTATAACTGAGACCACCATAATTCATATGGAAATAATCCCTTGTTAAATTAGGTATTAGTTTGAAATTATTTTGATGTATTTTTTAAATGAAACATGCGTTTACAGTCTTCTGTTATTGTGCTTTTTTTTTAAGTATTTTAGTGCATTTTTTTGAATTATTCTTTGTCATATCTTATATGAACTGTGTCTTCACAGCGAAATTTAAATTTGATCGCGGTTGATCGTTTTTTTCGCGATTCCAGGCGAAACGATCAGCGAAATTTTTTTAACTTCCGTTCAAAATACGCAACGAGTAACGAAAAATTTTGTACTTACGCTATGTTAGCGAAACGGATAGCGAAAGTTCCTACTTTCGCCACCGTCGTCTACGTTAGACAGGTCTAAGGGCGTCTTTCAAAAAAAATGACGTGCATGTTAGGTAGGGCTGTCAATCCCACCGTTTATAATATTTTGTCGTTTCGCATAACCGAAACGAAACAAATAATGGCATCAATTTTTATTTCGTTTCAATAACGAAACGGCAAACGGAACAAGAAATAGTGCCGTTTTGAAACGTTTCGCCTCTTTTCAAACTGTTTTATGTATAATTTTTTAAGTTGAACGAATAACGGAATAAAATTCGGTGCTGTTTCAAAAATAGAACAGTTAATGAAATGAAATCTTGTACCGTGTTCCTTAACGGAACTACAAACGAAACGGCTTATTCCCACGCTTGACAGCTCTAATGGTAGGTACATGTAAAGAAGTTATGGATATATACAGGGGCGGAACCAGGATTCCGACATAGGGTGGGCCGATCAGCCGACCGTGGAGTAAAAAATAGCACCGTCTGTCACAGCCGTGGAGTCTGTCGCGGTGTCGCCTGTAGCCTCCTGACTCCTTACTCCCGAGCCGAGAGAGAGAGAGTAAGAGAGATGGATTTGCGTAACAGAGAATGAGAATTGTCGAATTGGGAGATGGATTTAGAAATTAGGAGGAACAATTTAAAAATTGGATATTTCTTTCTCTCTCTGACAGGAATTGGGAGATGAATTTGTGTAAGAGAATGAGAATTGGTCTCTAAGTGTTTAAATTGAGAGAGATGGAGCCTCTACTTAGACAACTAACTAGATCAAATGAGCTCATTTACTTCAGTTTTGGACCTTTGGCGTATGCCAAACTATAACCTCTCTAATAAATTTTGCTACCATGCACACGCCCGCCACCCCTGGTTCCGCCACTAGATATATAGCGGGTACATGTTTAATAGGTATATTTATATATTATATTTTGTAAATGTGTTGTACTCATATATTTGATATGTTAAGTGTCATAAAAAGATAATTTATGTAATTTGGCATTACGGATAAAAATCGATCAATACAATCGATACGGATAATTTATCACTAAGTGCTTGTTTGAAATATATGTAATTATTTAAATATAAAAATATTTAGATTAAGAATAAAATAAATGAAATAAAAAATAAATCGATACGGATATAAATAGCAACTTAGTAATATTTCCGTCAAACACTGAGTGATATTTTTTTCTCCTTATTATTTGCTCACAGACCGACCACGTACACACAGGACAGAAAGGAAACAGAAGATCCCTAATGAGTAATGACCCGTCATTTCGATTGAACCACTCCATTTGCATTTTGCAATGATCGATCTCATCTGAAGCCAGAGAATATTGACTTCGGAGGCACCCTTTAGTGCTGCTAGTAATACATAGCTCTATTACAAGATTATGTTATGTACCGCACACAGGTGTTTACCTGATCGACTATCGAGTAGTCACAAGTCAGCGGACGCATTAACGTCGTTATATCTCGCGAGCTAATTAGTCATCTGCCATGGGTGCACCAGTGGCGAGTTGCATTCACGCTGGTACCATTTGAAACCCAAAATACCATGTCATCCCAATGTCACACGACTCACACCAAGCAGTTTCATATGGATCTTACGTGCCTACACATTACTATATGTCGTGTTGTGATGTGTCATGTGAAGTGCCGTGAGCCCGTGACAAACTGTCGATTACGACCGAGACCAGCCATGGTATACATGACATGATAGACAGTGATCAACACGTCACACGAGTGTCATGTGCGATAAGCCATGTCGCTCGTATGACATGGCATAATCAAATTATGCCGGGATACATGTTTGCAGAATACAATTAGTTGCAACACGGAGGAAGTGAACTCAGATCAACATGTTCCAGAAGATTATAGACCCCATTTGTAGAGAGGTCACCATCAGGTTTTGAGAAATGAGTACTGAATGCATGTATATCTCTTTGTCCTGACTTTTTGTATATATGGGCTTTAGATTATAGAAGTAATGATTCTCATCAGTCAACCCAATCAAGTTATAAGCATGGGCAAACGTATCTCCATCTAATTCCAGAACCGCATCTAATTCCAGAACCAAAATCAATGAATTGCTGGTGTGGCTCTCGCCACCTAGCTTTCAAAAAAAAAAAAAAAACTGAGAGAGAAATTTTCTAACAACAAATTCAACTCATCCGCATCTTTGACAAATTTTAGCATAATAAAATTCAATTCATGAATTATGTGTTTCACAAATTTTCAGTTTAGCAACCAACACGCAAGTTGCGCCATGAAATGCGTCCGGAACAGTCCATATGAGTTGTTTGTCCCTACAGAATTAACTGAAAAGTGCCATGAGGCATTTCAATTTGGGATACTTGTATTTGTATTGGGCCTCCCCTCTATGCCGAACACTTGTCAGATTATTTTTGAACTCTTACCTTTTCTTTTCATCGGTTTGAGTTAGGTGGCACCTTTTATATCATTTGACACTTGTCCCAATTTCCCCATTAATGGTTCGCATATCCACAAATGGAAAGTATGGATCCATCCAGAAATTAAAGAAAAACCCGCGTAGTACCGGTATTTGATATCAGAGAGCCAGAGACCGTATGATGCTGTGGGCTGTCAAACGTGCGAAACGGCAGCGGAAATATCCTCTACCGTTTTCGTTCCGTTTTGGCAACGAAACACAATACTCATTCCGTTTCGTTAAATGAAACGATTTTTTCATTTAGTTTCTGTTCCACTTTCAATTTTTCATTAATTTCAACCCATTTTCTATTGATTTCAGCTAGTTTTCAGTAAAACGGAACAGTAACGTATACCACTGCTTGTTTCGTTTCTGTTCCGTTCTCAGAAACGAAACTATTTTTCCTTCCACTTATGTTTCGTTTCGGACGGAACGAAACGAAAACGTACGAAACGGATAGGTATTGACAGTGCTACGTACGCCAATATCAATACCAGTCAACTGACCAATAAGCGCTCTACACGTCATTTTTAAAAGGAAAAATGCAAATATCTTAAAGTGATTAGAAATAAAATTACTCATTGCTATATAATGAATATAGTGAAAGAAAATAACGCATTTCGAGTGAAGGTTACGGATTCGAAATTTTATTAGAATTTTAAAAATTATTAATAGGCTTTGACCTCATTCTTTCTTCAAAATATTTATTTCAAACATGGTTAAACTAGCAGTATTTATTTAATTAAACTCGTGTTAAAAAAGGGTTGTAACTTCCAGTTTTCAATGAGATCTACTAAAAGATCATCAGTTCATTATATCTGTTTTAAATTCAGTGTTTATTATCCTCGTGCACCACAGATCAAAGCTTTTAGAAAGTTCAATAAATTCCTGGGTTTTAAAAAGACCAGATCTTACAATTAATGGTAGTGACAATATATTGGAGATCTCGCCGTATCAAAAAAGTCAAGAAAGTTACGAAACAAACAAATTAAGAGCGGTAGTTAGTACTTAGTATATATAGTGAGCACAGGACGGAGCCAGAAAAAAATTAAGCATGGACACAAAACTGGACTAAGAAGAAACATAAGTGAAATTAGAGGTCCAACCCAGACACAATAAAAAAATTAGGCCGAGCACAATATTAAAAATACATAAGTGGACCTTGATTTTAGAGAACAAGCCCAGGCAAGTGCGTGGACTTATCTCTACTTGGCTCCGTCCCTGAGTGAGCATGATTAATGCGTGTAACTAAGTAATTTAACAATTTACTCAGAAGTGGGGCCAAGTCCAAAAAAGATGAATAAACTAAGACTTTGAATCGCCATCGACAGTACATACAAAATATGACAATAAATTAGGATTTAGCTAACGGAATTCTGTTGATCACAGCACAAATAAATCAAAACTAGGATCAAAATTCCTCTTTTCATTTCATATCAAAGTACACAGCATGACAGCTTTAAGGAAAATGGCCCACCTAGCTAGCCTTAATGTAACATACATATAGTTTCTAGCTTAACATGCTTACATTTTTCTGATAAATGACATCTGTTCATTTCAACACACCAAGAATATGGCCTTGCAAAGTGTGATGTAGCATAGAACAAAATATAAAAGGATAGGACAAGGGCCGATCGGTGTGTGCGTGTGTCACTGTATGCGTGTGTGCACCTCACGCCCACACCTGTGTGTCTGTAATTGTTTGCTTTTGGGACAAATAAGGTACCAAAGGAACTTCAATATACATGAATGTTCCAAACTAAATCGCTGCTGCTATTTGTTAACTCGAAGATCGACTAATAATAACACAATTTCGTTTTCTTGTTAAGGAAAAAGTGCTACACAAGATCACTTGTTTCCAATATCATAAGATTTATAGTTCCGACGTCGACCTACTCATATTGATATCCTTTATATCAAAATCAATTAATTAATCAATCAAAAACAGACATGGCCACATGATATACATGGCAATATAGTAATAACACATTGAATCCAGACAACTGGTACACAGTTGTATGTGAAAAACACCAAGCAAAATACCTATATAAGCTACAATTTAAGCTGCACCAAGGATGATACTAAACTGAAATCATAAATAAACAAAGAAACTCCTCTAAAAAACATAATAATAATATATAACCCATGTAACTTGTGGTTCTGGTGCTATATATAGACCTCGGCATCTCAATCTTTTTGGTATATTTAATTCCAACAACAAGTTCCAAATGATATACAATTCGAACGATTGATCTTTTATGCGTTATAAGGGATTCAGGCATGTTGAATTGAATATAGCTAATTTAAGAGTAAAAAAATATGAAAATTAATGTTTTTCCTAAAAGAGCATGACAGAAATATAAAAAAGTAATTGTAAAAAATGAAGGATTCATGATTTTAGATGTGCATAGATTACTTAGAACAGGGAAAAAAAAAAAAAAACTGAATGCCACAGATTTGGTGTTCACCAAACTGGCATTCTAATTTTATTTTATTATTATTATTTTTTTTGAAATAAGGTCATTTATTTATAGAGGCATAACCCACTCTGAAATTAGAGTTTATCCCTCTTCCGCGCCCAGCGAGAATTGAACCCGTTACCTCTAGATAACGGCAGAGCCTCTGACCATCTGTGCTGGACTCCACGTTCTGGCATACTAATTTTACATCGAGTAGAAAACTAGAAATAGTGAGTTCACTCGAACCTGCAAACATGAACTTATACTATGCCAAACTTAGAAGAATCTCCATATCGGAACTACTATCTAGGTTAAGTATTGGAAAAGGAAGCAGAACTAATTAAAGAGTATTTTACCAATTTCAAAAAGGCAATTAAAAAAACAAAAACAATTAGAGATTCATGGCTTCATGCTATAGAAAGCAACGATCGATACACACTAATCATCAAGATATCGCGTAATTAATCTTATTTTTTCTTGAACAATAGCTAGCTAAATTAACAAGAAGGTACTTTCTGGTCTTGTTAAATGGTTGCAGTTGCAACTAGCAACTTGCAACAATGTGGGTGGTCACCTAGCTAACTAGTTAATTTACCTTTTTTTTTCATTTTTCCTTTTTTGTTTGGCACAAAGTTATATATATTGTGGCCAAGCTTTGGTACATTAGGCATATTTCCTAAGCATGAAGTGCCAAACTAAGACCAGACCTGAAACCTTGATTAATTAAATCTAAGAAACCATAATAATGCTACCTTTATACAATCGTTTCCAGGCAAACATATATGATATATTGATATACCAGCATATATAACTGTACTAAGTCAGAAACAATTCAGCATGCATAAAACTAAGTATAAGTAGTTCAAGTACTCAATGAAACCAAAACTTTCTAAAATGAACAAGAAGAGAGCTTGAAAGAGAAACTCAGTTAAGCATATATAATATCTGATATCAGCAAGAACAATGCCACGTGTCCATAAACACCAAGCTAGCGTACTTACGCTAAACCAGAACCTACAGTCTAACCTAGCAAAAAAATACAAAAACGTCCGAAACAAATAACAAAAGAAGCAAAAAAAGATAATTAAATCTACTTTTCAAGAGAGAAAAAAAGAACTCGCCACCTCGATAATTAAGCATGCCGAGAAGACGACGAGAAGTGAGAAAGATCCTTTCTTTCCGACCAAAGAAACATCTAACCATCCACGTACGCACACATCCACATCCCTCTGCCACGTGGCATCCTCACTTTTGGAGCCAACTCCCCAGCTGCGTGGGGTTCACTACACCTGCTATATGGACCCCATCTGCCTTCAGTAAATACGACACCTCCTTGTAAAATTCCACCGGCTTAGATGGTCCGGCCTGAACCGGGTCTACGTCTGCCTTTCCATGATCGGCGCGGCTCGGCTCGAGCCGTTTCCCCAGGAGAGTTCCTTTGGTGAGGAACTCGTGAGCTAAGTATCCAGCTAGCAACTTGTTGTTCGGTTCAACTAGCTTAGTAGCGGGTTTAAGCTGTTTAGCCGCTTGAGTCGGCTGAGCCGGATGAGCCGGTTTAGCCAAGCCGGATTTGACTGGGATCTGATTGAGAGGAGTAGGATCCCACGGCTGTGGCTCTTTACGCTTTCTGATGGCGCCACGTGTCCCATCCTGGCGCGTGTAGATCGAGGACATCTTAACCGCTGTTGACGGTGGGCTCCACTGACACGTCGGCGTGTGAGAGCAAAAGGCCGAAAGGAGAAAAAAAAAAAGGCGAATATTTTAAAAAAGAAAAAGACTTCTTTCTCTCTTCGAGGATGAAAATATAAAATAAAAGATGGACTTTTGCGTAAATTAACTAAATTGAGGGGGCAAAATAGAAATTTCCAAGAAAGAAAAGAAGAGCCGAGAGCCTAAATTGGAAGGTGGTGGTGTTGATCGGAGATTGGCCAGTCTAGGTCTAACCAACACCGGAGAAATTAGAGAGGAGGAGAGGTTGGAGAGGGAGAGAGTGAGAGAAAGGGGCGAGAGAAATGGTGAGATTTGAAAATTTTAAAGGCGAGAATGATGAAAGATGAGGATCGTTATATATAGCTGGGGGAGATGAAGTATGCCCCTTATTTTGGTCTGAAATTACGAGACCGCCATTGGATGAGGTTTGTAAATGACGGAATTGTCCCTGTTCCTCTCACATTGAATGCGACATTGACAATTAAATAGGATCATAATCACGCAAACTAATTAGAAAAATATCTCGTGATAAATAAAGAAAATTGGACAATACGTCAATACCTCATTTAACCGTAATATTCATATTTGTAACTAAGATATTTGATTATTTATGAAATAATTGAATTAGTTTCCGTTAATAATATATAAATAATTTTTAATTTTCATTCGAATGGAAGTAGCTCACTAATAACAGTTTATAAACTTTAAAAGAATGTATAAAAGCAAGCAAGTCTTAATCAGGTGCAAATAAAAAAAAAATGATCCCTCTCATCTTCATTTTCAAAAGACTATGTTTGTTATTATACTTTCTTGATAAATTAATTATCTCAATTCGTACATCGAAAGGTTTAACAAAATGAACAAATTAGCCATATTCAATGGATAACTGCTCAACTTTTATTTTTATCGCAATAGTTGATAATATTTGTGCAAAAAAAGGGTTATTTAAAAATATGGTTCTCTAAATAAAATAAAGAGAGAGCAATTATTCATTAGAATACTAGGAACTTTATTATTTTGTTATCAGTCAGTTACATGGGAAACAATTCATAAATTAAGCCTAAAATTTAATCTTAGGAGTCTAAATAATTCCCCAAATTCCTCCACGAATCCAAACAGCCCCTATAATAGACTAAACTTATTCACAGGGCGGAACTATCGCAGGGCCATAGAGGGCCTAACCTACCCAAGATTTTATTATTTATGTTACAATTACCCATGTCTTAAGCTGAGTTAATATAACTTTTAGATCTAGACCCCTTCAACTAAAAAAATCCCAAGTCTGATGTTAGCTACTAGGCCTGGTGTATCATTTAATTTTTCTTCTTTCTTTCTCTTATGCTCTTAGCAACAATATAACATTGTAATTTGAAATTTTGTCTCTCTCGTCTTTCACTCTTTCTCAAATCAGAAAAGAAAATCAGACCAGTTATCTTGAATTTGATCTTAAGTTTTATACTTGGATTTTCTCTTGCCCCCTGCAATTTCAAATTTTGATTCCCCCATGTTTGTTCAATCAAAAAATAAAAATGGTCACACACCTATATTTCTTTATTTTAAAATATGATTGACTAGATTGATATTTTTTAAGTACATTATTTGTTATCATCATGTGATTAGATTTTCTTATGCTGATGTAAAACTAGAGGTGAAATTATCCGTTGTTACTATAATTTTCTAAATTTTCTTGATTGTACTTATTTTGATGTTTAACTTTGTGCTTTTATTATATTCACTTAGTTATTTATTGTAGTTATTTTGTATAATCTTTTATTTGATGATGAAAATGTTGGCTCACTATTGCCGATAGCAATCTTAAAAATAAATCCTTTCTTGTTTCTACATCTTATGAAGATAATTTAACTGTGCTTTAGTTTAATTTATCTGATTAATATAAACAGAAACTGTTTTAGGCGCCACTGCGCTAGGGGCAGTTTCGTCATCAAACGGGACAGAGAGCGGTTAGGGACTCAATGCAGGGATATAAATTGAGGATTGAAGATCAAATAAAATCTCGGGGGTGAAACGGTCAGATTGCAGGATGCGTGTGTGGAGAGGAAAAACAAATGAGAGAATCTCTTGACGCGCACACTGTATCTTATTGTGATCCAGCAATAATTAACGGTGCCGATCTTTCCACGTGTCCCATTATCGGTTGTTTGATGATGTGGGGTCCACTCAGAGAGCAACGTTATTTGTGCCAGTACCTTTTCTTAATCTAGATTTCTATAGCACTTTCTTGTGGGAATTTGTGTTGCTCATGCGATTTTTGGTTTTAAAATTTTGAATCGATTTTCATGGCAAGGCGTATCTTAATAAAATATAAATAAATTCATAAAATGGCCTCAGCAATTAAAAAAACGAACTCACATCTTGAAGAATTTTGACTGTATTTAGTACTGGAACAATGTAATCCCTTGTAGCATTATAAATATCTCTACAGGAATAATGTTACTCCTTGTATTGAACATTAAATAAGTACGTGTTTAATTTTAAAAAATCCGAGAATAGCATTCCAATGATACACCTTAATAATATGATGTAAAATGACATGACAACAATTGGAACCATTGGTGAAACAATGTAATCCCTTGTAGCATTATATATATCTCTACAGGAATAACGTTACTCCTTGTATTGAACATTAAATAAGTACGTGTTTAATTTAAAAAAATCCGAGAATAGCATTCCAATGATACACCTTAATAATATGATGTAAAATGACATGACAACAATTGAAACCATTGGTGAAACAATTTAATACATTAACATAAATAATTTTGATTTTGTGAAATGCAATATTTGTTTTGATAATATCATATGATTTAGTAACTATAAGAGATCATCTTGTTATCAAAACCTAAGATGAAAAAAAAGGAGGGACCAGTGTGTACAGAACATGAAAAAAAAATTAACTACGACTAAGGACTAGATAAAAAAAATGAAAGCATAAATAATTCGTGGAGCAATTATATCAATGTTTTTACAACAGCATCAATCTAATAATAGTCGCCTAAATTCAGCTATCAAACAAGTATTCAAATGAAACCGTCATGTGTTATGGCATCTAGGATCTGCAAAAAAGACAAAAATACAAATAAATGTGATTTATCAGACCGTTAATTACTCTATAACACCAATATAGTGAAAATTTGTATCATTGACATAAAAAGCATATGCCAATGATAAAATTTGGATTTATTAGTTAATCCCTATTGAATAGTGTGTTCAACATTAATAACAAGTAGGTAAAGCCTAAAAGTTTCTTTTCCTTTACCATTCAATTTTTTGGGACTGCATCCTCTTTTTTTTGGCCTGATCCCTTTTCACTTCAAGGATTGACTTCTTTCTATTCACAGGATTTCGACCCCTCTTCCGCCTCTTAAGTGGATCTTTCACCGGAATGTCATCATTTCCATTTCCATTAACACTGGGTGAGACGGATCCACCTTCAACTGATATATTGGTAGTCTTTTGGACAACGCTTTGGGAACTCTCTTTAACCTTTGAAACCGAAATCATCAATCCATTAAGGCCGTCAACAATAAATTGTTGTGTTTCTTCATCTAACGCTGCATAATCAACAAGCTTCTGGAAAACGGGATCAAGAATCAAATGCAAGTTATAGCAAGTCTCCCGCCTTTCTCTAACGCTCACGGCAATTGCTCTTTCATTCAAATAATTTCTCTTGAAGCTTTTGCTCCACCTTCCAAGTATGTACTTGGCTGGAACAAGTGCCACGTCTTCTTGCTTGTATACCAGCAACGCATGTCGACAAACCAGCCTGTTTGTCTCAAATAGATGGCACTCACAGCTATACGTTTGATCTTCACAATTGAACTCAACCTTGAACTCCCTCTCCCCGTCATTAACGTTATAAACCTTTATATTCCCCTGCCGCTCACATAATGTGAACTTCGAGTCGATAAGAGCATTGATTTCATGCTGGAATTTGATGAACATGTTGTTTGTGTACACCTGTGAGAATTGTTGCTCAATTGAATTCCATTTTGATATCAGCCTCGATTGTCCACGTATGCAATCATAGTTCTCATCGGACTCTCTCCTTCTCAATCTTGCTAGTGCAAGATCAAAGCACCTTGCAAAATTCCTAAATCAAGAATAAACAAAACATATGAGAAACTGGTGCTGGCATGTTAATTTAAAATAATCTAATCCCTTGAAGTAATAATCAGAACACTTAACATTACAAACACAAATTGTTACCAATAAATCTGTTGGTGTCATACAAATAAAGGTAAGCTACTATGAGAAGTACGCTGAAATATACCTTAGAGTCATCTTTGAATTGACGTATCTGTCAAGAAAGGAGTTGATACTCTCACTCCTCTGTGTTGATCGCATCCCAGCCCAAAAATGTTTGTTTAGGTATACCGGTACCCAACTCGTCCTGATTTCAAACATTTCGGCGAGCCACACATTATCTGACAAAATAAGAAACTATGTTATTGAATCCACATGGTATGCACCTCTTTTATAAATAATATGTTTGAAAATAAGATGATCCCTTCGTTAATTAAATTGAATATTTGCAGTAACTAACACATCCTTCATGAAAAATTGGAAGTGAGATTAACATTTGACATATTTTGTTGTCAAAATATATCACTGACCCAATGATTGTCTTAATTAACTGAAACATAAATATTTTTTACCTTGAAGATTCTGTAATGTAATAGTCTTTTCCCAATTCCTCTCAAATTCATCTTCCGTCTTCGACTCATAAATGACAGATCGAATAGAAGCGGAAGCATTTTTCTTGTTGCCAATCCGATTGTCTAATTTGTCGAGGATGTGCCAAATGCAATGACGATGGCGGGTATTAGGTAATACTTGAGCTATAGCTTTTTTCATTGCTGCCGACTGATCGGTAATGATTGTCTGCGGTGCCTTGCCGCCCATGCACTCTAGCCAATTACTAATAATCCATTTGTAAGTGTCAGTATCTTCATGGGTCATCATCGCACATCCGAAAATTATTGATTGTCCATGATGATTAACGCCGACAATTGGTGCCACAGGAAGGTCAAATCTGTAATTAGGTACACGAAAGGCTTAACTAACCTTATGCCATTATATAATACATTATCGTGAATTAATGTAATCCCTTGTCAACACAAACAGATTGCTTCCCACAGAAAAAATAAATAAATCAATTTGTACCATACATATTAGAAACTGGTGATGGCATGTTAATTTAAAATAATCTAATCCCTTAAAGTAATAATTAGAACACTTAACCAAACATAATTGCAATGAGCATATGGAACTCGCAGCATATGGAATATAATTACAATCAGCATATGGACTATATTGTGGTAAGTACAATAACCTTATCCCTTATAAGCATAAAAGTAAACACTTATTTATTGTAAGGAAACAATTATAAATGGAAACAAATACATGTGATTATAACCCAAAAAAAGGGAAAACACCACAGACTAAAAACAAGTGTTCAGACATACTTGTTTACAATGTACGTGGCATCAAAGGTGACGACATCGCCGAAGAATTTGTACCACGATTGGAATGTCGAGTCGGCCCAGAAAACAATATCAAGCCGGTTATCCTCATCAAATTTGTAAGAATAGTAAAACTTTGGATCCTTCCTTTTTGCTTCTCGAAAAAATTGCATCAGTGCCTCAGCATCACCTTTCTGGAAGCTTCCCCTTCTCATTTTTGCTAGAACATTCCTGGCATCGCGCTCGGTAAAATCGTAGTGATGTGGCCCACACCCCATTGCAGTGACCGCGTTGATGTTAGAAATGACAGGGACACCAGATCTATCGTTGAGTTCAAGTTGATTTATCGCCCAGTCTTGTATTGATCGATGAGACATGATTTTATGTGAGAAATCTGGGCAGAGAACATGATTGTGCTTATCACAAAAACCAGTCACAACCCAAACATCCTTGGACTGATCTGTTAGAGTTATGTCCTAGAAGCCAATCTTATTTAGGCTACTTCTATAGTTTATGTTATTGGTGATTTTAGATCATTTGTTCTTTGATTTAATCGTTGACAGTTCATTCAGGTTGAGGATCTGAATTATAGATCACTGTTATTCATTTAGTAGTAGATGAAAAACGATAAATCTAAATGTCCATAATCTTGATAATTAACAGAGAACATTAATTATCAATAAGATTAGTATGCGAATTAAGTGATGATTAAGTTCTATAAATCATAGGTTAAGAGTAACCAACTTAATTGCATATGTATATGTTATAGAACATAGTACAGGACTGGACCCCACGAAATAAATATATGGATTGTGTTACGTGTCATTATTTATTTCGTTATGATTTTGATTCTAAGTTTGAGATATTTATCTTTTCCACATGAGGATAGGTTCAATAAATATCGTCTACCGCTGATTCCCGATAAGGGCTGCTATACGGACGTTATTTATGTTCTCTTGAATTGTGCGGGGAAAAGCTAAATAGTCAAGAAAACCGTATGTCCCTCATTAATTTACTTAGTGAGTGACGATATATGTTTGGGCCCCTTGATGGAGATAGATTGTTTGCTAGCAACTGATACAATTATCTCTAGATCAAGAAACGTATAATCTGCAAGAATGGCACATTCCTATCTTGGATTATACGATGATATCGTGTAACATAAGAATCAAAATAGAGATATACTTTTATTCTCTCATGCAGGATTGAAATATTGTAGCTGTACACTATTTATGCGAATTGGGAATCATAACGTGTTGCTAGATACCGCTTATGATTATTGGAATTAAATAGCGATTTAACTCCATGTCCAACGTAGCATAAATCCTCAAAGGGTCACACAAAATTGGTGTTTTAACCATGCGTGCATTATTTATTTATTTGCAATAATTGGTATTGCAAAATATGATAAGTTGATTAATTAATTAAATAGCGTTATAGACCGTTATGATTAATTAAATCAAAGGGATTGATCGAGGGTGTGAACCAAGGTCAAACAAATAAATCCTTGTACTCGACTAGTCGCTTGTAGTAGAGTAAAGGTGTCGAACCCACAGAGATGGGTATGAATATTATTCTTATTATTTCTTTAAAGCTAGACGATAAAAATCGAGAAAAGAATGAATAACTTGAATTGAACGAATTAAAGGAAAATAAAAGAATGCAATTGCAAGTAACAAGAATATGCAAAACAATTGAAATAAATATTTTTGGGGTTTTCTAACGGATTAAGATACGATAATAAAAATGCCTTAGGGTTCGATTTCACTTAGAACCGGCCACAGAGTCGCAAGACCTAGCACTGTCGTATTCGGCCTTGCTAATTCCACTGTGTAAATGCTGTGGTTTACCCTCTTGTTGATTTATCCAAGCCAAAGGTCCATCTAGCCAAACCTAACTCCCTAACCCTCCGCTTTCGCCTATTGGGTACGGTATTTGGAATGGGATCTAGTGTTGAATAACCCTCATCGAGTGTATTGCACCCCCAACTTTCGTTGTTCGGTGGACTTACTCGAGTTTACCAATGGTTTTCTACGAGGTATCTAGTTAGATTTTCGCCTAACTAGAAACGTTTACTTTTGGTTAATAATTGGTCGACTTTCGCCATTGACCTACCTCGAAATACTTGCACAGGACTCGATTAATATAATGTAAAGAAGTTCCCAACAAATGCGCGCGTACAAAAGTCGAGCAATACAAGTAGTAAACGGTCCAAACACAAGCAATTTCAATTAAAATCCCAAGGGTAATTGACTTCATCCATCAACAAAACAAATAAACCAAGCAAAACCTAGATCTGAGCTACATCGTTCCCTAAAGCAACAAGTTTTTAGCCTAACATACTAAGAGAAACAATGCAAATAACAGAATATAGAACTAAACAATCCATAAAACCAGAAAATAGAGAAATAGTACTAGAAATACACAAATAAACCACTCTATGAGATAAAACCACTGCCAAATGCACACTAGAAGGTAAGGAATCCGTCGGAGCAGCAACCACAAGCGAAATCTCGAGTCTAACCCCCGTCCCCGTCGCCAAAAGCCAAGAGAAAGAGCCAAAAAGTGGATCTGGATCTCCTGGGGAGAGAAGGAGAGAGAAATGGAATGAAGAATGCCCCCTCTATACAAGGAAGGCGCCTATATCATCCTCAGCAGCTGTCACATCAATTCTCCTTCAATTTGGGCGGAAATCGAGGCTTCCAAATGGAGAAAACGCCTCCAGAACGCTGCCAGAACACTTTCCGCATATGGCAATTCGGTCCGAATTAGGAGGAATTCGGACCGAATTGATGTCGCTGGATTTCAGAAGATGTCTGCACAGGAATTCGGTCCGAATTCAGGGGAATTCGGTCCGAATTGAAGAGTCTGGTTCGCGAAATGGCTTGATTCGAGCGGGGTCGCCTCATCGGGTTGAGTCGGGGCTTGGTCTAGGCTAGGCATGAGTCATCTAGCACCTGAATTGATGCTTTCCTTGCTGATTTCCTTGGATTCCTACAAATAAGATCAAAGTGCAAAAGGCAGCGCCAAAACTGGCAAAGAAAGGCAAAAACAGCAATAAATCAAAGCTTTAGTCACGATTTCGATGTAAAGTCTGGTCAAAATAGCAATATAAATATGAGATATCAAATCCCCCCAAACTTAAAACTTGCTTGTCCTCAAGCAAAACTCTAAACTTAGAAGAAATGACAAGACTTAGGCTTACGATCGAAATTGAAATTTGGAATTTGGAAATTGATTTAGTGCACAGTTCAGTTTGATTTCGATTCACGCTTTTCGAGAAAAGCTCAATTGAGGTTCTCAAACTAGGGTTAAGCTTGTTTGATTCTGTTCAGGCGACTCTTGGCCCTAAGGAAACCTTGACCGAGAGCTAAGGGTCCTAGCTTCTATTCATTTAATCACAATGCAAACCCGAGTTTATTCACCCGTTCATTCCCATGACCCGAAAGGTTTTGCAAAAGAAGTTTTGTTCAAGTTAGAAATCTTTTAGTGACCCCCTTCTCAAAACAATTTTCGAATTTTCACCAATTTTTGATTCTGCAAGTCGAGTCGTGGGGCTTTGCACCCTAGAGGATTAAGCGCGAATCATTGACTTCGAGTGAGCTACTGGCACATGTCGCACCAGTGGGTTTGGTCTAGTTTATTTTGCAATTTATTTGTTACGGTCCACTATGAGACTAGCAGGGACTACCCAATCGCCCTCGAGAGCTTTGAGGTAGCGATTCCTGACAGCCCGCAACTAGTCCCACCCTCCAAGTTTTGCTACTGGCACATGTCGCGCCAGGGAGGTCGGTCCGGTTTTTACACAATTTTTGCTACTAGCTCCGCCCCCAGAGTTTGTGGTTAAGTTGGTGTAAAGAAGTCTCAACGCTCCTCGTTTTCACAACTATTTTAGATTGTCCAATTTGAGGTTGCTCGTTGGTGATTCAAGCCTTAAAACAATTTCATTCACAAGTCAGGGTTCACTTTACAATTTCTAAGGTTAACAAAGTCTTTCTTCAAAATCAAGCGGTTTCACAAGTCCGTTCACTCGGCGAAACAATTCAGTTTTGACTAACTCGTGTTCGAATGATTCTTAAGCAACCAAGTTTTGGACCCAAATTAAGATTTTAAGAAAAGAAGTTAAATACTGAGTTTTTGCAATGAATCAACATCAAGAAGAGCTTAGCTATGCTTAAAATCAAGTCCCCAACTCTCAAAACCAGTTTAAAAACAATCGTGACTCAGTTCGGAAGAATCAAGGAAGAATTCGGACCGAATTCAGACGAATTCGGACCGAATTGGTCGTTCTGTCAAAAATCAGGCAAGCAATTCGGACCGAATTCAGCCGAATTCGGACCGAATTAGAGGTTCTGTCCAGCAAATTTTTCAGCAGATGCAGGAATTCGGTCCGAATTCTGAGCAATTCGGACCGAATTAAGGGTTCTGTTTTGCGAAAATTTTTCAGAAAACAAGCGGTTTGACGAAAATTTCGAGAAAATAAAGGCTCGTTTTGTTTTTTTCCTCCCCCCCCCCAAACTTAAGCAATGCATTGTCCTCAATGCAACACAGTGAAAAATAAAAATAGGAGGGAAAAAAAAAAAAGAAACCAACCGGATCAGAAGAAGGAGAAATCATGCCCGCCTGAGGTACGTGCGGGCTCATCATCCGAGTAGTGATGGGGGTTGGTGAAGATGTCGTAGGGGTCGATATCTTGCTCTGGATAGTACGGCTGCGGGGCATTGTCTTGCCAATAGCCGTGCTCGTAGCGGAAATTCCATTCGGCTTGGTTTTGCTCAATGATATCAACACGCTCGTTGAGCCGAGCGATCCCCTCTGCATTTTCTGCTGCTAGGCGTCTTGCCTCACGTGCATCCTCTCTAGTGGAGATAGAGAGGTTCATGAATTGAGAGAACCAAGCCGGTTGGTCTTGAGGCATGCCATGAGACTGAGGCATTTGTGGCGCGGCTTGTGGTTCCTCTTCCATGGGCATGGGCCCTTGTGCTTCGGCTTGATCTGCCGGTACTTGGTGGGGTGGGAGGAGCCAAGTTTCAGGCCGGTAATCAACCGGCGCACCATAGGGTAAATCGAGGTCGGGGCGACCTTCCATTTGCAACTTGTATTGTATATCCCCGTCCTCCCTCACTATTCTTATGAAATGGACATCCGAGAACCATTTCAAATTCATGAGACGGGGTCCAGAACACGTCTCTGTGGTATTAATCTCAATCCCCTTTTCTTTAGCAATCAAAGTAACATACGCCCCCATTGTAATGCTCCCTCCCGTTCTTCCCTTATCTCTTACGTTCCCCCAATGCATCGCCATTATCATTGAGAGATATGGCTTGACGGGGTTTGGCCTCAACATGTGGTCAATGAGACGACCCTCGTCATCGTTCAATTGGTTGGAGGACTCACCTCGTGCAAAAATTGTTTGGGCTAGAACCCTCTGTAGGATGCGGATGGAGGGGTGTTGGATGAATCGTGCTTTGTATCGCAGCGGCAGCTGCTGCCCGGTGATTGCCTTCCACAAATCCATCTTGCCATGAGGCCATTCGTTTCGGTAGAGAGGGGCCTCGTCCACGGAGTCGGCATCGAACCCCATGATGGCATCCAATTCATCGGAGAAAATGCGGTGGGTCTCATTTGAGAGTCGGAACTTGATGTAATTGCATTTCTCCGTCTCATCGTACTTGAGCCTTAGAGAGGAGAGGAACTCGAGAGTCGGTAGGCGATAGGTTTGGAAATTGTGGTGCCAGAATTTAGTGCTAAAGCCGATAGAGGCAGTGAGTTGCACCAAGTCTTCGGCCACACCCAACGTCTCTAAGGTGTTGAGACAGACGAGACGGGTGTTTTCAATGGCCCGGTCAAGGAGAGCTTGGAGGTAATGGAGCATGCGGCGGGTGGGGATGGAGAAACCGAGCTGCCGCTCGAGAGGACGTGCTTCTGGATCATAGTGGCTGTTCTCGTCCTCCGGGTCGGAGTCGTAATCGACTTGGAGAGAGGGTCGCGGTTTCGGTTGCTTGGATGGGGTGCGGCGGGAGGACTCGCCTTGGACTTGTTTTCTTTTGCCTTTGTCCTTTCCGGAGCCGGAAGAACCGCGGGTGACTCGGCCCGACATTTTGTTTCGAGATGGAGAGGTGCAAACGGGTCAAGCGGGTCGGCTTTGTAAGGGTTGAAAGAGAGAGAGATAGAGAGAGTGGAGGGTACCACGAGAGAGAGAGTGGAGAGGAGAGGAGATTGGTGGGTCGATCTCGTGGAGAGGTGGGCTGAGGCGGCGACGAGGCTAGGAGTTGGGTGCGGCGGCCGAGAGGGTTTTAGGAGGGGGGAGGTTTTGATTTAGTTTGTTTTGGGTTCGGGTAAGGAGAGAAGGAGGGGACGAAGGGAGAAAAGAGAGGGGGGGTAACGGGTTGGGTCTGGGTCGGATCCGAAAATTTTTTTTTTTTTTTTTTTTGGCCTGCTGAGCCTGCCTTTGTTGGGGCCCCTTTGTTGGGCTCCCCCCCCAAACTTAAATTTTCCATTGTCCTCAATGGTATTCTGGGGCTGTCAGAAATTGACGAGATTTGAGATTCAAGACTTCAATTCGGACTGGATTCAATGGAATTCGGACCGAATTAACCCCCTTCTCTGAAAATTGGAAAATAAGATTGGCATTAGTTTCGGATGTCTTGGCAGGAAACCCAAGCTAAATAAGTGTACTATATTAAGCGTTAGAGCAAAAAGATAAATAAGAGATAAGCGTTAGCGTTAGAAAAAACTAATAAATAATTAAAATAAATAATTAAAATGCGAAGAAATTTGAAATAAATAAAATTAAAATAAAGAGAGAGAAAGTGAGAGAAAATCTTGGGTTGCCTCCCAAGTAGCGCTTCTTTAAGGTCATTAGCTTGACCCTCAGTCGACTCATATTTCGGGTGGATCGAGAAGCGAAACGACCCTTGCTTCTCCTATTTCGTGATTGGCGATGTAGTGCTTCAGGCGCTGTCCGTTCACCTTGAAAGGTTCGCAATTCTTGTCGCATATGTCCACCGCTCCAAAAGGATAGACTTTCACGACTCGGAATGGTCCGGACCATCTCGATTTGAGCTTTCCCGGGAAGAGCTTGAGTCTTGAATTGAATAGCAACACTAGATCGCCTTCTTTGAACTCCCGCCTTGAGATGTTCCTATCATGCAACAACTTCGTTTTTTCTTTATACAATTTTGCATTTTCATAGGAATGGAAACGTACCTCATCTAGCTCATGTAAGTCCAGGATTCTCTTTTGACCTGCTGCGTGCAAGTCCATGTTGAGGTTACGGATCGCCCAAAGCGCTTTGTGCTCGATCTCAACCGGTAAGTGGCACGGCTTGCCATACACCAATTTGAAAGGGCTCATGCCAATCGGAGTTTTGAAAGCGGTTCTGTATGCCCAAAGTGCATCGTCGAGCTTCATGGCCCAGTCCTTTCGTGTTCGCGTCACCGTTTTTTCGAGAATGCTCTTGATTTCTCGGTTCGAAATTTCAACTTGACCACTCGTTTGCGGGTGGTAGGGAGTTGCCACCTTGTGCGTGACCCCGTGTCTCTTTAGGAGGTTGTCGAATTGACGGTTGATAAAGTGCTTGCCTCCATCGCTTATCACGGCCCTGGGGACACCAAAACGAGGAAAAATTATCCTTGAAAAGAGTTTGATTACCGCTTTTGAGTCGGCTGCCTTGCATGCGATCGCCTCAACCCATTTGGATACGTAGTCGACTGCCACCAAGATGTACTCATTTCCGTAGGAGGAAGGGAAGGGTCCCATAAAGTCGATGCCCCAAACATCGAAGACTTCCACCTCTTGAATCGGGTTGAGAGGCATCTCGCTCCGCTTGGATATGTTTCCCGTCCTTTGACACTGATCACAAGACAAAACAAAAGAACGAGCATCTTTAAACAAAGTGGGCCAGTAGAGACCAGATTGCAATACCTTAGCGGCCGTCTTGGAGAAAGAGGCATGTCCGCCATAAGCTGAGGAATGGCAGTGAGCGAGAACGGGTCGGACTTCCTCGTAAGGAATGCATCTGCGATAGACATCATCGATGCCCAACTTGAACAGGTAGGGCTCCTCCCAAAAATAGTACTTGGCATCCGATTTGAGCTTCTTTCTTTGTTGGTAAGTCATTTCGGGAGGCAACGCACCGCTAGCCAAGTAATTTGCCAAGTCTGCGTACCAGGGTGCCCTGAATTCGGACCGAATTGGCTGGAATTCGGTCCGAATTCCAGGCTGGAAAATTCTGTTGGCAGCTCCAGAGGGACGAATTCGGTCCGAATTGGGTGGAATTCGGTCCGAATTCGTGCATGAGAAAATTTCTGAAATTCCAGAGGCTTCAATTCGGTCCGAATTAGGAGGAATTCGGTCCGAATTGCAATGAATCATCATCAGATGTTCATCTGGGAATGATTCGTTGATCGGTAGCTCCTTCCCTTCGCTATTTTCAACATGTAGTCGCGACAAATGGTCGGCCACCGAGTTTTCTGAGCCCTTTTTGTCTCTTATCTCTAGGTCGAATTCTTGAAGGAGTAGAATCCACCTTATTAGCCTCGGTTTCGCATCCTTTTTGCTCAAAAGATAACGGATTGCAGCATGGTCGGTGAACACTATCACTTTCGACCCCACAAGGTAGGATCTGAATTTATCGAGGGCAAAGACGATGGAAAGCAACTCCTTCTCCGTGGTGGTATAGTTCAGTTGAGCTGGGTCAAGCACCTTGCTCGCGTAGTAGATAGCTACGGGTTTCTTGTCTCGCCTTTGACCGAGGACAGCTCCTACCGCATAGTCGCTGGCGTCACACATGAGCTCAAAAGGCATGGACCAGTCTGGAGGTTGCAAAATTGGTGCAGTGATAAGGGCTTTCTTCAATTCCTGAAAAGCATTGAGACAATCGTCATTAACAACAAAATCGACGTCTTTTACCAAAAGATTAGTGAGAGGTTTAGCAATTTTTGAGAAATCTTTGATAAAACGTCGATAAAAGCCGGCATGTCCCAAGAAACTCCGCACGTCCTTCACGTTAGATGGCATCTCGAGCTTCTCGATCACTTGAATTTTTGCTTTGTCCACTTCGATTCCTTTTGCCGTCACCACGTGTCCCAGCACGACTCCCGTTTGCACCATAAAATGACATTTCTCCCAATTCAAGACGAGGTTTACTTCCTCACAACGCTGCAAAACCTTAGAGAGATTAGTCAAACAAATGTCAAACGAGGTACCATAGACGGAAAAATCGTCCATAAATACTTCCATAACGTTCTCAATTAAATCAGAAAAAATGGCCATCATGGCACGTTGGAAAGTTGCTGGTGCATTGCATAGCCCAAAAGGCATTCTCCTATAAGCAAATGTACCGTATGGACAAGTGAATGTGGTCTTTTCTTGGTCATCAGGGTGGATGGGTATTTGGAAGAAACCAGAATAACCATCTAGGTAACAAAAACAAGAGTGAGAAGCAAGTCTTTCGAGGAGTTGGTCGATGAATGGCAAGGGAAAATGATCCTTGCGAGTGGCAGCATTGAGTTTACGGTAATCGATGCACATGCGCCATCCCGTCACCACTCGGGTTTGAATCAGCTCGTTTTTCTCATTTTTCACCACGGTCGTCCCGCCCTTCTTTGGGACGACATGGACTGGGCTGACCCACTTGCTGTCCGAGATCGGGTAGATAACCCCAGCATCGAGGAGCTTGAGGATCTCCTTTTTAACAACCTCTTTCAGGTTGGGATTAAGCCTTCTTTGAGCCTCGATGGTTGGTTTGTGGTCATCCTCCATCAAGATGCGATGTGTGCAGAAGGACGGGTGGATGCCTTTCAAGTCCCCAATCGAATACCCGATCGCCTTTCGATGTGCTTTTAGCTCCTCCAAAAGTTTCCCTGTTTGCTCATCATCCAAAGCAGCGTTAATAATAACAGGATAGGTTTGATTTGGTCCGAGAAATTCATACCTTAAAGTATCGGGCAGAGGCTTTAATTCAACTTGAGGTGGCTGTCCAGAGACTGGAATTCGGTCCGAATCAGGAGCAATTCGGTCCGAATTCTCACATGATGAAATTGCAGAAATTCCAGAGCCATGAATTCGGTCCGAATTAGGTGGAATTCGGTCCGAATTCATGGTGTTTTGCGGTTCTGGCTCTTCTGTCGCCTCTCCAGACAATTCCTCCACCGC